>OX336400.1:164323542-165712042 GCA_946902985.2 Meconema thalassinum
AATTCGCGAGAAACGTCCATTTAAATATTTATACTTCGCGTCGCCGCCAGAGCCTCCGTGGCTTAGGCGGCAGCACGCCGGCCTCTCACCGCTGGGTCCGTGGTTCAAATCCCGGTCACTCCATGTGAGATCTGTGCTGGACAAAACGGAGGCAGACAGGTTTTTCTCCGGGCACTCCGGTTTTCCCTGTCACAATTTCATTCCAGCAACACTCTCCACTATCATTTCATTTCATCTGTCATTCATTTAATCATTGCCCCAGAGGAGTGCGTCAGGCCTCGGCAGCCGGCACGTTCATATCCTCGCCGCTAGATGGGGGCTTCATTCATTCCATTCCTGACCCGGTCGGAGACTGGAAGCAGGCTGTGGATTTTCATTTTCACTTAGCGTCGCCGCCATGTTGGATTTGTGCTACCAGGTTACTCAAAGTCCTATAGGTGAACATATGTTCATAGTCTCTATGAACATAAAAAAATCTGTTTGGTTGCTGTAAAAGATTCATAGATATTGAGAACCGTCTAAATATTTCGGAAACTCGCCATTTAGGATTGTTATATGTATAGGCCATAGAGTTATGTACCATTCAAGGACAATTATTGCCTAGGTTCATTATTCAAACTTTCACTTCGTTCGCATGATTACGACACAAGAAATAAAAACATAATTTTAAAATTTCGCACAGCCGCCATCTTGAGGTTATGTAAACAATTGAATTAAATTAGATGGCTGTGCATTACAATCTGCAAAATCATTTACTGTACCACATTTCACTGCGCTCAGAGAGTTAAATCACGAGGAAAGTCTATTAAAATATTTCAAATTCGCTTGGTCGCCATGTTCGTTTTGTACTTTACAGTTTTATGAAATATACATAGGTAAACTTGTATCAGTACCCTTTATCACCGTACAAAATTGCAGGGTGATATCGGTAATAGTTTTGGAGATATACAATGCCGGTGAAATATTTCGCACAGCCGCCATTTTGAGGTTATGTAAACAATTGAACGAAATTAGACTCCAGTGCTTTACAATGTGTATAAACAATCGCTGTACCCAGTTTCATTACGTTTGGGTAGTTAAATCGAAAGAAAAGTCTATTTAAAAGTCTCAACTTCGCTTGGCCGCCATGTTGGTTTTGTAGTCACCAGGTTTTTGAAAGTCTCATAGGAGAACTTCTAATAGTGCCCTTTATCACCGTACACAATTTCAAGGCGATATCGTTAATAGTTTCGGAGATATTGAATGCTAGTGAAATATTTCGCACAGCCGCCATGTTGGATTGGTGAGACGTAACAAAATTTGAAGGGCACGGTCGAGGTCGCCGGGAATAGCGCCATGAACTTACCGAGTTTCATTGAAATCGCTCCAGCCGTTTATATTTTATTAGGGGGGGACCCACACACACCTCTCACACACAAACACACACACACGTACACACACACGGACAAAAGGTGATCTCATAAGCCTATTTTTTCAAAATTGAAAATAGGCTAAAAATAACTTGCAAGCTGTAAGAATCACAAAAGTACGAATAATGACGGAACACAATGAGTTCACTGTTTGGCACAGGGGAAACATCTTCCTTAACCAATAAAACAGAAGTTCACTGTAGTATTTGGCGTGTATACAAGGCAGTGTAGAACATCTGCCAGACTGGTAAGGATTTACGGAGGCACATGAAGCTGAGCGTTAAAGATAACGTCAACAGTTTAGTCTTACCGTAGATGATCATTGCGTTTTCCCTTTACGTACTTAAGTTCGACACTACCGGTACTTAAGTGTACTAAGCTATTATTATATTGTCACTAACTAGCTAATCATTGCGGTGCATATTCTTGAGACACTTGTATTAATGCTTTAGTCCTGGGTACTTCAACATCTGCAGAAAATGACACAATGCTATCGGTCAACTGAACAATCATCACACAAACGAACTAGTCCATAATAAGCGTATTATCACGTCATATTTACACACGATTGCAGTACATAAACGCGAACTGGACTTTACAGACATACTGAAGACACTACAAATTACAGATGAGCAATAGTTTATCCCAACTTTCATAAAACGAAGCTAATCAAAGCTAATATTGTATCCCAGCAACGAATGTAAACAAACAAAATCTCGGTCTTCCGCATACGCCATTTTCAGACTTTCGATACCTGCATTAAGGTCTGAGTATTGTAGTTGGTCTTGATATAATCCTCCTCAGCAACGGCTGAGGTCCCGAAGGAGCTTCCTGAGGACATCTGAGATGCTTACCGTCTCACCGGAGAAGGCAAGGCTGGAAATATGGAAGAAGTTGACCCCTCACCCCTGCGGTTGGATGCTAGTAGCTGAAGAACTACCACCCGGACACAACGAAAGCTGGTTGGTGTGGAAATCCCTAAACAGGTTACGATCAGGAGTTGGAAGATCCCGAGATAATCTGAGGAGATGGGGCCTCAGTACATGTGACACGTCTTGTGAATGTGGACAAGAACACTTTGAAACTTTGAATTGGGATGGGCACGTTACTAATACATGCAGGAAAGTTTACTCGTCACTTCATCCACTTAAGATTCACCAGTCCGTTCTACCCCGTAACTTGAAAATAAAACTCGTCCAAACCTTGATACTCCCTATATTTAACTACTGTGATGTTGTATTAGTAGATGCTACCGGTGAACAAAACAAGAAACTTCAGAGAGCTTTAAATTCCTGCATTAGGTTTATTTTCTCCTTGAAATTTTCCTCACATGTGTCTCCTTTTTATGATCTACTTTCCTGGCTAAAAGTAGAACAACAAAGGAACCTGCACATATGTACCCTCATCTATCGACTTCTCAATGAAAGTACTCCTCACTATCTCTCTTGTAATTTTCGTTTTCTTTCTTCCTTTCATGATCGTCACACGCGATCTGGATCTATAATTGCAATTCCTCTACATCATTCTTCTGCCTTCAGCAACTCTTTCCTCGTGTCGGGAACTAGAATTTGGAATAATTGTCCTCGTGACGTCAGAAATTGTACATCCCTTACAACTTTCAAACGTGCATGTAAAGATTTCCTCTTGAATTCGTAGGCCAACTAGAACAATTTGTGTATGAATGTGTGAGTGAATGACCATAGTATAATTTTGTTAAAAATGTATGTCATGTAAATTGTATAGCTTAGCTAATATCACGCAGTCGCCAATTTAATTTAATTTAATTTAATTTTATTTTATTTTATTCTAGTATTTAAGGTTTTCCTAGTATTTAAGTTTGGTAGGTTAAGAATAACATATGTGAGTATTCATGTAAGTTGCACTGTCTGTGGTTAAGTGTAAGAGAGGGCCTAGAGCCCTAACTTCGCCACAATAAAGGCACCAATAAATAAATAAATAATAAGAACAAACCACAAGACACATGCTTCATTGCCCTCTGTGCCCTTCATCTTGTGCAGAGGAAGATCTCCTGTTAGCCACTCCGACCGCCTTGGATGTTGCTCAGTATTGGGCACTTGTTATATAATTAGACAGTTTTACCCTTTTATGTACCTGTATAGCAACTGTACATTTGTATGTTTCCGACACGAGAAATAAATAAAATAAATAAAAATCGTCTGATTTTGTACAGGTTGTTCAAAAACTATGTCACAGAAAACAGTTCTAGTATATGTATTTCTCAAGTTTGCTACACTTTTCTTAAAACTTTCTTGTAAAGAACATGTGGTTTGACAAAATGAACGGATTTTTTTTTTCAAGAATAATTATTTTGAACCATTTAAAAATTAACAAACTGAAATAAAAATGTTTGCCTCTTAAAATGTATGATTATTTAATTTATAAATTGAAAAGATACATATTATTTTAGATGTCTTTCAGTTCATTCTATAACAAGTAGTTCCGTGAAGAACTATACAGCCTATTTTCATATATCCTACTAATATTAATTGCCTCTATCAACATACAAATTGTCAGTTTGATTGCTGTTATAGATTCGTAGATAGCCTATTGAGAACCGTCTAAATATCTTGTATGGTCACCATGTTGGATTTTTATATTATAGGCCTTAGATTTATGTACTATTACATCAAGATTATTGTGTAGGTGTTTTATACTCCAATCGCATGATTAGGACACAAGAAATAAAAGCGGGATTTTAAAATTTCGCTCAGCCGCCATCTTGTGGTTATGGAAATAATTTAAATGAATTAGATGTCAGTCGATTGAAATCTGTATAAGCATATATCGTATCAAGTTTCACTGCGCTCAGATGGTTAAAACGCAAAAATGTTCATTTGAATATTTACATTTCGCGTCGCCGCCATGTTGGATTTGTGCTCGCGAGGTTATTGAACGTTCCATAGGTGAACGTATTCTTGTATCCACTATACACTTACAACATTTCAGTTTTATTGCTGTAGTAGATTAGTAGATATTGAGAACCGTCTAAATATTTCGGATGTTTGCCATGTTGGTTTTTAATATAATGTAGGCCATAGAGTTATGTGCTATTAGATGGTGATTTTTGTGTACGTTCATTATGCAAATGTTGATTTCGATCACATGATTAGAACAGAAGAAATAAAAACTTAATTTTCGAAATTCGCACAGCCACCATTTTGAGCTAACGTAAACAATTGAGCTAAATTAGATACCAATGCATTACAATGTGTATAAACATTTGTTTTACGAAGTTTCATTGCGTTTGTATCATTAAATCGCAAGAAAAGTCTATTTAAAACTGTCAACTACGCTTGGCCGCCATGTTCGTTTTGTAGTTAAGCGGGTTTTGAAAGTTTCATAGATGAACTTCCAGTAGTGCCCTTTATCACCGTACAAAATTCCAGGGTGATATCGGTAATAGTTTAGGAGATATTGAATGCTGGTGAAATATTTCGCACAGCCGCCATTTTTCATTGGTGAGACGTAACAAAATTTGAAGGGCACGGTCGGAGTCGCCCAGAATAGTGCTATGAACTTACCGAGTATCATTGAAATAGCTACAGACGTTTAATAGTTATTAGGGGGGACAAACAAAAATCCTCTCACACACACACACACATGCACACACGGACAAAAGGTGATCTCATAAGCCTATTTTTTTTTCATAAATGAAAATAGGCTAAAAATACATGGTTACCAACACATTAAAAAAATCAGCCCTGTATCTTAAGTAGTTGCTGAGAAAAATGTACAGAATCTCTAAAATCTTAACTTGTGGAGTTGTTTTCTGTACACACTGAGACAATAATATTTCATATTTATTGTTAGATCTTTGTTTAGTGAAAAATTATCAACCATTGACCAAACGGAATTTTTTTTTTCAAAATTTGCTCATTAAATGGTGTAAAATACGCCATTGTCATTAACCAGTGCCCTTAAGGTTTGCCTTTTATTCAACATGATTGCACCTTTAAAATGATGCTCTTTCGATTTGGACCATACCCAAACTCCATGGCGCTACAACCCATGAAGGGTCTAGACCTACCAAGCGACCGCTGCCCACCCATTCGGCCTGCTGATTATGGGGTGACGCGTGGTCAGCACGTCGTGTCCCCTCAGGTGTTAATCTTGGTCTCCGTGACCACTGTCAAACAGCTACTCAATTGTCCTCTTGAGGCTGAGTGCACCCCGTTCCAGCCCTCACGTCCGTTTCTAAAATCCCGACAGAGCCGGGAATCGAACCTTAGGCCTCTAGGTGCGAGGCAAGGGCGCTACCTCAAAACCAGGGGGTGGCGATTTGGATCAATACCGTGTAGGAATTTGGTAAAAATCTGTCAATTATAGTGTCCCATTTGAAAATCAAAGCACTATCCCTGTTATCGCTGAATATTATCACACTTACCTTTACGCCTACATTTCCCCCAGGGGCTCATCTTGTGGGACGTCGGTTGGCGACCACGGGACCCCAGCTGAGTCCGGCATTGCTTCCACTTACTTGTGCCAGGCTCCTCTCCGTCTTCTTTCCTGTCGACCTCACTTGGCCAACTATTGTTCTCTTCCAACCCCGACGGTATTAGGGTATCCGAGGCCTAGGGAGTCTCTTCCTTTCCAGCCTTAATTGGCCCTTGTCTCATCTTTTCTGATACACTCCTTCTGCGAGGGGTCAGCCTTCTTTTTCTCTTCGTGTTATCTCCTGCCTTCTGTTCAAGGCCCTCAAGGAGGCAGGGTGTATGTAGCCCCACCACTTCTGGTGCACCATGGATATTGCTACACCCTCAGGGGCTCACGGCTGTTGAGTTCGGGAGTTGGCGACCCCGAGGGATTCCTGAGCTGGGTCTGGTTGCCCCCTTCTATCCATTACCTCTGGGGTGGAACCTCTCCTCTTTCACTTTCCTATCTGCGTTTCATGGCTCTCCTTCCTTCCAAGTCCCTCAATCCGCATTCTTCGAGGGTTGAGGGCATTTCTTTTCCTCCTGTCCTTTATTTGCCTTATTCTCCTTCTCCTTCACCTATTTTTCATTTCTTCTTCTAGTATATAAGTTAGTAGTTAGTTTTAGCGATAGTTTAAGTTTCATTACCATCTTCACAATCACCTCCGACCATTAGGGGCCGATAACCAAGATATTAGGCCCCTTAATACAACAATTATCATCATCATCATCATCATTTCCGCCTACGGTCTTTTCTTGTTCACAAATGGATTAGGGGTTTAATGATCCATTTGATTGATTTTATTGCAAACTTTGATTGGCAACGCATTCGTCATTTCTTTTGTTCTAAAAGAACACCAACAATGAACTAGATTTTTTGTGCACCGTATTATTGACTTTTTCACAAGCTTAAGTCAGCAACGCATATTTTCGTTCCTTTGTTGGCAAAGACCGCCAAAAATAGAATAGTAGTATCCCAAAGGATCCAGGACATTTTTTCTCCCAATGAGCATAACAATTGGAAATATTCATCCGGTTAGCTCAATTCAGTAAGGCTAGGGGATTCAAATACTTAAATTGGTTATGATCATTACAATAGTGATCCATGTTTTTCTCTCCGGGAGTAATTATTTAGTTGTTTATTATTTATATTACACATATCAAAATAGTTCTGCATATTACTGGTCAAGAGTCGTAGTGGTCTCAAACCCATTAGTCGTTCTTGCGTGCGTGTCTATCAGCTTTGTACACTCGCCTGAGTCAATGATGATAGATCTGTGCGAGTGTGGAGACAACCCGGTGAACGAATGTACGACAGTAGGATATAAAGGCCGGTTCTGGCACAGGGGCTAATGCGTAAGATGGCGGCCGCGCGCAACCAGTCCTATGCTATTCTTATGGAGAGGACAGTCATAGCTGGCACAGGGGCTAATGCGCAAGATGGCCGCCATACTCTTGAGACCGTGAATAATGTCACAGGGGGAGTTCGACCGTGTAGTCGCTAAATGGAATATTTATTATTATTATTATTATTATTATTAATTTTATTAGGTAATTATTGATTGATAGCTTGCCACGGTGGGTGAATGGTTATTGTGTCGGACTACTAACCCCAAGCTTGCAGATTCGTTCTTGGTCGTGGTAAGTGATTTTTGAAAGTTGGCAAAAATTAAGACACGCATGCCGTACGATGTAGGCATGTAAAAGAACCCAGGGAGAGGTCGGCTATGTAGTTGCTAAATGGAATATTTATTATTATTATTTATTATTATTATTAGGTAATTATTGATTGATTATGTACAATCAAGACCAGCCTTATATTCCCCCACTTTATGGTGTAGTGGCTAGCATTTTTGGCTGTTACTGTGGAGGCTCGGGTTCGAGTCCTGGCTCTGTCAAGACATTTAATTCTAGGCTGAGGGTTGGAATGGGGTACACTCAACCTTGTGAGGCAAAACTGACAAAAGCTGGCTTTTGATTCATACCGCTGCCATTCTGCCTAACCCAACTTCACCTAACCTAACCTAACCTAACCTTACCTAACCTAACCAGATCCCACCTTACCTAACCTAACCTAACCTAACCTAGCTTCAAAGTCAGAATGTACAATACATTTATTGTTTTTTTATACCCTCATAAATTAGATATAGAGAATGTCCACCACGATTTAGATCCTCGAGCACACTTTTCTGACATATATCATTAAAACGTGTAGAAAGGAATGTCTGAAAATTTTCACTAACGCATAATACACGATCACCATACATTGTGTCCACTTTTCGAATGTTAATGATACGGAAAAGAGTATGCATTCGTAATTCAGTGAGCTTTTTTCTCTCTCTATTCAACAGTTCTGCCCCCCCCATAGCATTGAGAATATTTGTTGTAGTAGCCTATAAAGAAACAAAAAAATCATATCTATTACAGTTTAGCTATAAGTGACCAGAACCACTATAACATTTTATTCTAATAAGGAGATTTCCATAATGATAAGAAAAAAAATGCTCACCATAATGATGGATTGTGTGTAAGTAAACGTCTTTTGCTGCTTGACGCCACTACTAAACTGAAACTCATACAACAGACAAGTGAGTTCATGTTTCGCTGACGTAATCGTATGTTCTCACGCACTTCCTGTGTGTTGCACGCGCCGTAGTGGCTAAATTTGAAACTAGATGAGATGATTTGCTGACGTAATTGTATGTTCCCCTGCACGCACACGCAGGCCCCTGTGAATGGGTCCCTGTGGACGAGTCCCTGTGGACGGGACCCTGTGGACGGTCATTGTTGACGGGTCATTGTTGACGGGTCCTTATTGACGGATCCTTGAGGACGAGTCCCTGTGGACGGGTCATTGTTGACGGGTCCTTTTTGACTAATCCCTTTAGATCGGTCCCTTTGGGATGGTCCCTAATGCTATAATGAAATTAAACGTTGTTCCACATGAAACGCAAGCGAAGAGCCGATCGCTACTATGAATTAACATGTTTTGTGTTTTGTTTTGTTTTTACACATGTGCACTTGGAGGGTTTTTGTAAGAGGGCGGGCTTTTTGAATACAGATTTATAGATGAGTTATTTTTTTTTAATACTAAACATCCAAAACTAATAGGTCATTAGCTGTTTAATATCTCATGATCCAATAAGGCTAGGGACTTGTATGAGAGGTCGTTGGACTTGAGTTGACATTCTTTTTTTTTTAATGTATTATTTATTTTTATCAAAAGGGGCTTAACTACACTTTTGTTAATATCTCGCTAACTAATAATCAGAGAGGGTTAAGTGAGGTGTCATGGGACTCAGGATGGTTAACCCTTTTCCATGGCCAAGGAATTTACCCAAAATACCCAATACATTAAGGTCATTGACCTGAGATTTTATAAACTAATAATTGGATACGAACATGTGAGATGTTTACCATGTGTGATGAAACATAGCTAGGTAGCGAAATAATTAGTGTAGGTGACTGACAAGTCTTTTACCATTGAAACTTGTTTTCAGATCAAACTGCTGTATAGAGAGAGTATAGGTTGCAGGTATGGGTTAATAAATGAGAAACGGTGTATGCAAACTCTGATTTATCAAGAATTAAGAGTAGACTATCTTTAATTGATTGGTTAAAGATAATAGCTAAAACACAAAAAAAAATGCTCAGTGGTTACCGAGACAAAATGGTTGCTACACACAACAAGCTTTAAATACTTGAGGCTAATAATCTATACACACACACACACACACTCGCTTGTTGTAAACTAAACTGTGTTGCTGTCAGTGCTCAGACAGTAGGCTGATGACAAAATGCATTGCTAACAGAAATATAATCATTTCCAGTTGTCTAATGTTACCAGCTGTGTTGCAGTGGTAAGCACTTTTAGCTCTTGTACTGGTGGTCTTAACTCGATTTCCAGGTCTGAGGCCTAGAACAAGTTGAACTTAGAAACAAGGGCATAGTGGTGCAGTGGTTAAGCTGTTAGCCTTTCACTAGGGGTTCGATTTCAGGTTAATATGCATGTCATAAACATATTAAACAAAACAAAACAGAGATAACGTTTAAAACTGATTACATTTGTGTCTTTTCAAATTATTACTTGGATTACAAATACAAAGGTGAACTGGGTTTGATATACAGTTAATGCTGTCTATCACACACTAGACTGTAAGAAAGCCAAAAGAGCAAAAGGCGTAGGTAGAGCAGTGGTAAAATTGCTATATGTAGAGAACTACCTGGCAAAGCTATATCGCATAAACAGTGCAGGATACAATCCAGTAATCAAATTTGTATCTTGTGGAACAGAGAAATGCACTTACGTGAGAAAATGTAAGTTCATGTGTAATGTGACCTAACACACAAGTGTTCACCTGTGCACATGCATGATAAGAGCTAACAAGTCACATTCTGTTTAGTTCGTACGTAACGTTAGGTTAGGGCTAATGCACACACCCTAGTACACGAGGCACATGCCATTTGAGAGCAGGTCAAGGGATCTAACTTGGTGGATGGATGTGTTCTTACGAGTCATTTGTAGTTGAAAGAGAATAATACTTGTTCTTAAGATGTTAAAACTGAGGAGATGGATGTACAGTAAGACGTCTTGTTATTTCCTGTGTCATATTACAGACATGGCAGAGAGCACACGGTTCTGTTGCTATGACTACGCTGCAGTAATTTGAAACCCTACGTGTTCATTAAGACAATGGGTGATGATTATACAAAGTTAGCAGTCATTGGATATTACACAGGTGTTCCTTCCGGTGTCATGTTGCTGACATGGAGGGAGCGCACAGTTCTATTGCTACGACTAACGCTGCAATAATTTGAAACCCCAAGGTGTTGATCAAGACAATGGGTGATGAATATGCATAGTCAGCAGTAATTGGATACCACACATCAACATTGACTAAATCATAAACGTGTTGTCATAACCAGCAGAAACCTCATTTAAAGATTTTAGATTTTACATTTTAAATTTAAGATTTTTTTGATTTTTAGATTTTACTTTTTACATTTTCCTAAAAGAGTAAACAACAAGGTCACATACCTAATCTCATTAAACCTAACTTTACCAAACCTAACTTAAGCTAATCCAAAGGCTAATGCACATACCCAAAGCATATAAGGTACATGCAACTATCCTTATGCTAGTCTTACAGGTTACTGTACAACATGATCACTACCCAAACGTTTTTTTTTTCATTTTGTTGTTTGCACATATGTCAATTTTCCAATTCCCCATTTTCAGTTTTTTTAATGTCAGTTTTTTTAGTTTTTTTCAATTTCATAATATGGAAAACATGGATTTTTGCATTTTGTTGTTTACACATTTATTAATTACACAATTTCCCATTTTCAGTTCTTAAAATGTCAGTTTAATGTTTTTCAATTTCATGATATAGAAACATGAATTTTCCAATTTATTGTTTTCTCATTTGTCAATTTACCAAATTCACATTTACAGTTTTTTTTTAAATTTCAGTTTAGTGTTTTTTGTTCTATTTGTTAATATGGAAACATGGATTTTTTTACAATTTGTGTTTTATATGTCATGCAATTATCCTTATGCTAGTCTTATAGGTTACTGTACAACATGATCACTATCCCCCACTGGATTTTGTTTTTCATTTTTTGTTGTTTACACATATGCCAATTTTCCAATTTACTATTTTCAGTTTTTTATGTCATTTTAGTTGTTTTTTTTTCAATTTGATAATATAAAAAACATGGATTTTGCATTTTGTTTTTTACACATTTATTAATTTCGCAATTTCCCATTTTCAGTTCTTAAAATGTCAGTTTAAAGTTTTTTCAATTTCATGATATTGAAACATGGATTTTCCAATTTGTTGTTTTCAATTTTTCAATTTACCAAATTTACATTTACAGTTTTTTTAAAATTTCAGTTTAATGTTTTTTTGTTCTATTTGTTAATATGGAAACATGGATTTTTTTACAATTTGTGTTTTTTACATGTCATGCAATTATTCTTATGCTAGTCTTATAGGTTACTGTACAACATGATCACTACCCCCACTGGATTTTTTTTCATTTTGTTGTTTACACATATGCCAATTTTCCAATTCCCCATTTTAAGTTTTTTTAATATTAGTTTTAAGTTTTTCAATTTCATAATATGGAAGCATGGATTTTGCATTTTGTTGTTTACACTTTTATCAATTTTACAATTTCCCATTTACAGTTCTTAAAATGTCAGTTTAAAGTTTTTCAATTTCATGATATAGAAACATGGATTTTCCAATTTGTTGTTTTCACATTTATCAATTTACCAAATTCCCATTTACAGTTTTTAAAATTTCAGTTTAATGTTGTTGTTTTTTTTCTATTTGTCAATATGGAAACAAGGATTTTTTTCCAATTTGTGTTTTACATGTTCATTTTGCATTAGGAGTGGAGAAAGGTGGGTAGTAATTAAAAATGTGCAAGCAGTGCCCATTGTTGACAGGTCATTGTTGACTAGTCCTTTTCATACAACAGACAAGTGAGTTCATGTTTAGCATGCATTACTAAAAATATAATACCATGCAAGTGTTTAACATTTTTACAAATTAGCTTATGTATTAGTTTATGTGTGGGGTCTTATGTTGAGCATTTTGTATTGACTTATTTGACAAGTTATTTTTGTCAATGCATTTAGTGGATTTTTCTCTTGGTCTTGGAAAGTATATCAGTCCATTTTATCACAACATAATGCTTACTGCCATGTTTGTAAGCAACAACAACACACTAAACTCTCAAAAAAAAACACTAAAGTACTCTAAGGTGCCTAAGATAACTAAAGTGCCTAGTCAAGAACATTATTTTTTTTTGCAAAAAAAGGTGAATGGGGAAAGTAGACTATATGTTTAAACTAAAAAAAATCATATAAAGTCATATGTTATCTCTAACATCTACGTTTATTCCATTCTTAGTCGAAAAATATATTTCTTTTAAATATTTCTAAAAAATATTTGGAAAGTAGGCTATATTTTGAAAACTACTCATCCTATAAAGTCATATATAGACTCAAACCAATGGGTTTTATATCCTTAATCGTTAGAACAAAATATGGAATTATTGACATTTTTTTCCAAAAATGATCATTTTGAAAAAGGGGTATATATTGGAAACTAGGAATTTTACAAAAAAGTGTGTTTGACATAAATGACAGGTATTTACCACTTCTACCCACAAGCCAAGTCCCAGATATCTGGGACAACATCCAAAAATGTTTCTATTGTGAAGAAGGCGATATTTTCAAAACGTACCATTCTAAAAAGTCATATATAGACTCAAACAAATGTTCCTTAAGTTATATAACGTTAAAACAAAACTTAACATTTTTTTCATTTTTTCTAAATAAGTCCAATTTTCAAAATTGTCTATGGTGGCTTATGTTGGTGGCTTATGGTGGTGGCTTATGGTGGCGGCTTATGATGGTGGCTTATGGTGGCTTATGGTGGTGGCTTATGGTGGCTTATGGTGGTGGTTTCTGGTGGCTTATGGTGGCTTATGGTGGTGGCTTATGATGGTGGCTTATGGTGGTGGCTTATTGTGGTGGCCTATGGTGGCTTATGGAGGTGGCTTATAGTGGTGGCATATGTTGGTGACTTATTTTTGGTGGTTTACGTTAATACCTTATTTGTAATGGCTTATTTGACAAGTTATTTTTTGTCAATGTATTTAGAGGATTTTTCTCTTGGTCTTGGATAGTATCTCAACCCTTTTTGTTATGGTAGCATAATGCTTACCGCCATGTTTGTAAGCAAAAACAACACACTAAAATTCCAAGAATCCAAAGTACTCTAAGGTTAATGATTGTCTCTCAACTCCTTTCAACAACTAGTCAAAAACATTATATATATTTTTAAAAATTTTCAAAAAAGGTAAATTGGGGAAGTAGGCTATATGTTTAAACTAAAAATCATATCAAATCATATGCTAACTCTAACACCTACGTCTATCCCACTCTCATTCAAAAAATATAATATTCTTCAAAATTTTTCCAAAACAATATTTGGAAAGTAGGCCATATTTTGAAAATTAATCATCCTATAAAGTCATATATAGACTCAAACCAATGGCTTTTATATCCTTAATCGTAAGAACAAAATATGGAATTTGACATTTTTTTCAAAAATGTTCATTTTAAAACGGGGGCTATATTTTAGAAACTAGGAATTTTACAAAAAAGTTTGTTTAACGTAAATGACAGGTATTTACCCCCACTATCCACAAACCAAGTCTCAAGTCTCTGGGACAAAATCCAAAAAAGTTCAATTTGGAAAGTATGCGATATTTTGAAAACTTATCATCCTAAAAAGTCATATATAGACTAAAACCAATGGCTTTTATGTCCTTAATTGGTAGAATAAAACTTGACATTTTTTTCAGTTTTTCCAAAAAAGTCCAATTTTCAAAATTGTCTATATTTTGGGAACTAAGAATTTCACAAAAAAGTTTGTTTAACGTAAATGAAAGGTCTTTATCCCCTCTACCCCAAAAATAAATTTCAGGTGCCTAGGACAAAAACTGTGCAGTAGTGTGTTTTGGATGGTTCTGGCCCCTCCACCTCCACACCCTCCACACAAGATGGCGGCCGTAGCTTAACTTAACCCAGCCTAACCTAACAAGATGGCGGCCGTAGCTTAACTTAACCTAGCCTAACCTAACAAGATGGCGGCCGTAGCCAAACCTAACCTAACCTAACCTAACCTAACCTAACCTACGAGGTGTGATCAAAAAGTCCCAAAATGGCGGCCGTAGCTTTACTTAACCTCACCTAACTTAACCTAAACCTACGAGGTGTGATCAAAAAGTTCCAAAATGGTGGCTGTAGGTTAACTTAACCTAACCTAACCTAACTTAACCTAAACCTACGAGGTGCGATCAAAAATTTTTCGAAATAGTGGTGATAGCTTAACTTAACCTTTGAGTCATTTTTTTTAACGGGTCCCGGAGGACGGGTCCTTGTTGACGGGTCCCTGTGGCGGGTCCTTTGGACTGATCCCTATGGACTGGCCCTTGCATTTTATCCAAATTATGTCGAAGGGGATATAAAAGGACATAAAAGCCATTGGTTTGAGTCTATATATGACTTTTTGGGATGATTAGTTTTCAAAATATCGCATACTGTCCAAATTGAACTTTTTTGGATCTTGTCCCAGAGACTTGAGACTTGGTTTGTGGATAGTGGGGGTAAATACCTGTCATTTACGTTAAACAAACTTTTTTGTAAAATTCCTAGTTTCTAAAATATAGCCCCCGTTTTAAAATGAACATTTTTGAAAAAAATGTCAAAAATTCCATATTTTGTTCTTACGATTAAGGATATAAAAGCCATTGGTTTGAGTCTATATATGACTTTATAGGATGATTAGTTTTCAAAATATGGCCTACTTTCCAAATATTGTTTTGGAAACATTTTGAAGAATATTATATTTTTTGAATGAGAGTGGGATAGACGTAGGTGTTAGAGTTAGCATATGATTTGATATGATTTTTAGTTTAAACATATAGCCTACTTCCCCAATTTACCTTTTTTGAAAATTTTTAAAAATATATATAATGTTTTTGACTAGTCGTTGAAAGGAGTTGAGAGACAATCATTAACCTTAGAATACGTTGGATTCTTGGAATTTTAGCGTGTTGTTCTTGCTTACAAACATGGCGGTAAGCATTATGCTACCATAACAAAATGGGTTGAGATACTTTCCAAGACCAAGAGAAAAATCCTCTAAATACATTGATAAAAAATAACTTGTCAAATAAGCCATTACAAATAAGGTATTAACGTAAACCACCAAAAATAAGTCACCAACATATGCCACCACTATAAGCCACCACCATAAGCCACCATAGGCCACCACAATAAGCCACCACCATTAGCCACCATCATAAGCCACCACCATAAGCCACCATAAGCCACCAGAAACCACCACCATAAGCCACCATTATAAGCCACCATAAGCCACCACCATAAGCCACCATAAGCCACCATCATAAGCCGCCACCATAAGCCACCACCATAAGCCACCAACATAAGCCACCATAGACAATTTTGAAAATTGGACTTTTTTAGAAAAAATGAAAAAAATGTTAAGTTTTGTTTTAACGTTAAATAACTTAAAGAACATTTGTTTGAGTCTATATATGACTTTTTAGAATGATACGTTTTGAAAATATCGCCTTCTTCACAATAAAACATTTTTGGATGTTGTCCCAGAGATCTGGGACTTGGCTTGTGGGTAGAAGTGGTAAATACCTGTCATTTATTTCAAACACACTTTTTTGTAAAATTCCTAGTTTCCAATATATACCCCTTTTTCAAAATGATCATTTTTGGAAAAAAAATGTCAATAATTCCATATTTTGTTCTAACGATTAAGGATATAAAACCCATTGGTTTGAGTCTATATATGACTTTATAGGATGAGTAGTTTTCAAAATATAGCCTACTTTCCAAATATTTTATAGAAATATTTAAAAAAAATATAATATTTTTCGACTAAGAATGGAATAAACGTAGATGTTAGAGCTAACATGTGACTTTATATGATTTTTTTTAGTTTAAACATATAGTCTACTTTCCCCATTCACCTTTTTTTGCAAAAAAAAAAATAATGTTCTTGACTAGGCACTTTAGTTACCTTAGGCACCTTAGAGTACTTAAGTGTTTTTTTTTTGAAAGTTTAGTGTGTTGTTGTTGCTTACAAACATGGCAGTAAGCATTATGTTGTGATAAAATGGACTGATATACTTTCCAAGACCAAGAGAAAAATCCACTAAATGCATTGACAAAAATAACTTGTCAAATAAGTCAATACAAAATGCTCAACATAAGACCCCACACATAAACTAATACATAAGCTAATTTGTAAAAATGTTAAACACTTGCATGGTATTACATTTTTAGTAATGCATGCTAAACATGAACTCACTTGTCAGTTGTATGAAAAGGACTAGTCAAAAATGACCTGTCAACAATGGGCACTGCTTGCACATTTTTAATTACTACCCACCTTTCTCCACTCCTAATGCAAAATGAACATGTAAAACACAAATTGGAAAAAAATCCTTGTTTCCATATTGACAAATAGAAAAAAAACAACAACATTAAACTGAAATTTTAAAAACTGTAAATGGGAATTTGGTAAATTGATAAATGTGAAAACAACAAATTGGAAAATCCATGTTTCTATATCATGAAATTGAAAAACTTTAAACTGACATTTTAAGAACTGTAAATGGGAAATTGTAAAATTGATAAAAGTGTAAACAACAAAATGCAAAATCCATGTTTCCATATTATGAAATTGAAAAACTTAAAACTAATATTAAAAAACCTGAAAATGGGGAATTGGAAAATTGGCATATGTGTAAACAACAAAATGAAAAAAAATCCAGTGGGGGTAGTGATCATGTTGTACAGTAACCTATAAGACTAGCATAAGAATAATTGCATGACATGTAAAAAACACAAATTGTAAAAAAATCCATGTTTCCATATTAACAAATAGAACAAAAAAACATTAAACTGAAATTTAAAAAAACTGTAAATGTGAATTTGGTAAATTGACAAATTGAAAACAACAAATTGGAAAATCCATGTTTCAATATCATGAAATTGAAAAAATTTTAAACTGACATTTTAAGAACTGAAAATGGGAAATTGCAAAATTAATAAATGTGTAAACAACAAAATGCAAAATCCATGTTTTCCATATTATCAAATTGAAAAAAAAACTAAAAACTGACATAAAAAACTGAAAATAGTAAATTGGAAAATTGGCATATTTATAAACAATAAAAAATGAAAAACAAAATCCAGTGGGGGATAGTGATCATGTTGTACAGTAACCTATAAGACTAGCATAAGGATAATTGCATGACATATAAAACACAAATTGTAAAAAAATCCATGTTTCCATATTAACAAATAGAACAAAAAACACGAAACTGAAATTTAAAAAAAAACTGTAAATGTGAATTTGGTAAATTGACAAATGAGAAAACAATAAATTGGAAAATCCATGTTTCTATATCATGAAATTGAAAAACATTAAACTGACATTTTAAGAACTGAAAATGGGAAATTGTGTAATTAATAAATGTGTAAACAACAAAATGCAAAAATCCATGTTTTCCATATTATGAAATTGAAAAAAACTAAAAAAACTGACATTAAAAAAACTGAAAATGGGGAATTGGAAAATTGACATATGTGTAAACAACAAAATGAAAAAAAAACGTTTGGGTAGTGATCATGTTGTACAGTAACCTGTAAGACTAGCATAAGGATAGTTGCATGTACCTTATATGCTTTGGGTATGTGCATTAGCCTTTGGATTAGCTTAAGTTAGGTTTGGTAAAGTTAGGTTTAATGAGATTAGGTATGTGACCTTGTTGTTTACTCTTTTAGGAAAGAGTAAAAAGTAAAATCTAAAAATCAAAAAAATCTTAAATTTAAAATGTAAAATCTAAAATCTTTAAATGAGGTTTCTGCTGGTTATGACAACACGTTTATGATTTAGTCAATGTTGATGTGTGGTATCCAATTACTGCTGACTATGCATATTCATCATCCATTGTCTTGATCAACACCTTGGGGTTTCAAATTACTGCAGCGTTAGTCGTAGCAATAGAACTGTGCGCTCCCTGCCATGTCAGCAACATGACACCGGAAGGAACACCTGTGTAATATCCAATGACTGCTAACTTTGTATAATCATCACCCATTGTCTTAATGAACACGTAGGGTTTCAAATTACTGCAGCGTAGTCATAGCAACAGAACCGTGTGCTCTCTGCCATGTCTGTAATATGACACAGGAAATAACAAGACGTCTTACTGTACATCCATCTCCTCAGTTTTAACATCTTAAGAACAAGTATTATTCTCTTTCAACTACAAATGACTCGTAAGAACACATCCATCCACCAAGTTAGATCCCTTGACCTGCTCTCAAATGGCATGTGCCTCGTGTACTAGGGTGTGTGCATTAGCCCTAACCTAACGTTACGTACGAACTAAACAGAATGTGACTTGTTAGCTCTTATCATGCATGTGCACAGGTGAACACTTGTGTGTTAGGTCACATTACACATGAACTTACATTTTCTCACGTAAGTGCATTTCTCTGTTCCACAAGATACAAATTTGATTACTGGATTGTATCCTGCACTGTTTATGCGATATAGCTTTGCCAGGTAGTTCTCTACATATAGCAATTTTACCACTGCTCTACCTACGCCTTTTGCTCTTTTGGCTTTCTTACAGTCTAGTGTGTGATAGACAGCATTAACTGTATATCAAACCCAGTTCACCTTTGTATTTGTAATCCAAGTAATAATTTGAAAAGACACAAATGTAATCAGTTTTAAACGTTATCTCTGTTTTGTTTTGTTTAATATGTTTATGACATGCATATTAACCTGAAATCGAACCCCTAGTGAAAGGCTAACAGCTTAAACACTGCACCACTATGCCCTTGTTTCTAAGTTCAACTTGTTCTAGGCCTCAGACCTGGAAATCGAGTTAAGACCACCAGTACAAGAGCTAAAAGTGCTTACCACTGCAACACAGCTGGTAACATTAGACAACTGGAAATGATTATATTTCTGTTAGCAATGCATTTTGTCATCAGCCTACTGTCTGAGCACTGACAGCAACACAGTTTAGTTTACAACAAGCGAGTGTGTGTGTGTGTGTATAGATTATTAGCCTCAAGTATTTAAAGCTTGTTGTGTGTAGCAACCATTTTGTCTCGGTAACCACTGAGCATTTTTTTGTGTTTTAGCTATTATCTTTAACCAATCAATTAAAGATAGTCTACTCTTAATTCTTGATAAATCAGAGTTTGCGTACACCGTTTCTCATTTATTAACCCATACCTGCAACCTATACTCTCTCTATACAGCAGTTTGATCTGAAAACAAGTTTCAATGGTAAAAGACTTGTCAGTCACCTACACTAATTATTTCGCTACCTAGCTATGTTTCATCACACATGGTAAACATCTCACATGTTCGTATCCAATTATTAGTTTATAAAATCTCAGGTCAATGACCTTAATGTATTGTGTATTTTGGGTAAATTCCTTGGCCATGGAATAGGGTTAACCATCCTGAGTCCCATGACACCTCACTTAACCCTCTCTGATTATTAGTTAGCGAGATATTAACAAAAGTGTAGTTAAGCCCCTTTTGATAAAAATAAATAATACATTAAAAAAAAGAATGTCACCTCAAGTCCAACGACCTCTCATACAAGTCCATAGCCTTATTGGATCATGAGATATTAAACAGCTAATGACCTATTAGTTTTGGATGTTAAGTATTAAAAAAAAATAACTAATCTATAAATCTGTATTCAAAAAGCCCGCCCTCTTACAAAAACCCTCCAAGTGCACATGTGTAAAAACAAAACAAAACACAAAACATGTTAATTCATAGTAGCGATCGGCTCTTCGCTTGCGTTTCATGTGGAACAACGTTTAATTTCATTATAGCATTAGGGACCAGTCCAAAGGGACCGGTCTAAAGGGATTAGTCAAAAAGGACCCGTCAACAATGACCCGTCCACAGGGACTCGTCCGCAAGGATCCGTCAATAAGGACCCGTCAACAATGACCCGTCAACAATGACCGTCCACAGGGTCCCGTCCACAGGGACTCGTCCACAGGGACCCATTCACAGGGGCCTGCGTGTGCGTGCAGGGGAACATACAATTACGTCAGCAAATCATCTCATCTAGTTTCAAATTTAGCCACTACGGCGCGTGCAACACACAGGAAGTGCGTGAGAACATACGATTACGTCAGCGAATCAGGAAGTCACTCGTCTGTTGTATGAGTTTCAGTTTAGTAGTGGCGTCAAGCAGCAAAAGACGTTTACTTACACACAATCCATCATTATGGTGAGCATTTTTTTCTTATCATTATGGAAATCTCCTTATTAGAATAAAATGTTATAGTGGTTCTGGTCACTTATAGCTAAACTGTAATAGATATGATTTTTTTGTTTCTTTATAGGCTACTACAACAAATATTCTCAATGCTATGGTGGGGGGGGGGGGCGGCAGAACTGTTGAATAGAGAGAAAAAAAGCTCACTGAATTACGAATGCATACTCTTTTCCGTATCATTAACATTCGAAAAGTGGACACAATGTATGGTGAACGTGTGTTATGCGTTAGTGAAAATTTTCAGACATTCCTTTCTACACGTTTTAATGATATATGTCAGAAAAGTGTGCTCGAGGATCTAAATCGTGGTGGACATTCTCTATATCTAATTTATGAGGGTATAAAAAAAAACAATAAATGTATTGTACATTCTGACTTTGAAGTTAGGTTAGGTTAGGTAAGGTGGGATCTGGTTAGGTTAGGTAAGGTTAGGTTAGGTTAGGTTAGGTGAAGTTGGGTTAGGCAGAATGGCAGCGCTATGAATCAAAAGCCAGCTTCTGTCAGTTTTGCCTCACAAGGTTGAGTGTACCCCATTCCAACCCTCAGCCTAGAATTAAAAGTCTTGACAGAGCCAGGACTCGAACCCGAGCCTCCACAGTAACAGCCAAAAATGCTAGCCACTACACCATAAAGTGGGGGAATATAAGGCTGTTCTTGATTGTACATAATCAATCAATAATTACCTAATAATAATAATAAATAATAATAATAAATATTCCATTTAGCAACTACATAGCCGACCTCTCCCTGGGTTCTTTTACATGCCTACATCGTACGACATGCGTGTCTTAATTTTTGCCAACTTTCAAAAATCACTTACCACGACCAAGAACGAATCTGCAAGCTTGGGGTTAGTAGTCCGACACAATAACCATTCACCCACCGTGGCAAGCTATCAATCAATAATTACCTAATAAAATTAATAATAATAATAATAATAATAATAAATATTCCATTTAGCGACTACACGGTCGAACTCCCCCTGTGACATTATTCACGGTCTCAAGAGTATGGCGGCCATCTTGCGCATTAGCCCCTGTGCCAGCTATGACTGTCCTCTCCATAAGAATAGCATAGGACTGGTGGCGCGCGGCCGCCATCTTACGCATTAGCCCCTGTGCCAGAACCGGCCTTTATATCCTACTTACGACTACATCCGAGACCGATACCAACAGGGAGGTGAGGGTACAATGTATTGAGGTGGCATCATGTATGGTCGCCGAACCCCTCTTGTGTACACCCCAGGGCGTATGACATACATACGTTACAGGGATACTATCCTGGAACCTGTAGTGAAATGCTATGCTGACAGTTTTGGCTCAAATTTGACTTTCGTGCACGATAACGCTCGTCCGCACAGAGCTGGCATTGTCAATGGCTTTTCTTTTCAGGAGAATGGTATAAACAGAATGGAATGGCCTGACTATGCTCCCGATCTCAACTGTGTAGAGCAGGCGTGGACACTTGCTTAATACGGTAAATAAGTCCGTTCTCACTTCCATCCCCACTGTGCCACATGGGAATATGCAAAACGTCTTTTGATGTGTGTATACAGAATGTAACAAAAATGTATGGCACAAAATGCAGGACACATTCCTCTCTTGTTGACGAAGACATTTTGTTATATGAACATGGGTCCGGAAACGGTTTGTTTCCATGTTACACCTCATTGTCTCCAACTCAATGATCATGGGAAACACACAAGAACAGAACGTACCAGCATACCACATGCAACTCTTTCTCACAGGAGATATCCAATATGCCCCCGTGCGCATTGATACATACATCAGCTCACCGTCGTAGTGAACCTCGGATGAACTGATGTATCCCAGGAGTATTGCGTATGGTTTCTCAGCCTTCCTTAATACAGACACAGAGAATCTGAATATCTTGTACTGGGGTTCGATACACATGAAATTTCAAATGCCCTCACAATAAAAGTCCAGTGTTTTTATGTCCGGAGAGCGAGGAGGCCAGGCAATTGGTCCACCTCTACCTATAAATATGACACCAAATCTGTTATTTGGAAGCCGACGGACATTAACACTAAACTGAGAAGGGGCTCCATCGTACTTGAAGTACCGTACATGTTTTGTCGCACAGCTAAATCCACATCTGCTAAGTCGCATCGCAACAGGGCCATGTAAAACAAACCACTGGCGGTGCACCTACGCTAATGACAACGTAACCAGACGTAACCAAGAGTGCATGTCCCCCACGATTGTAACGTTCTGTTCTTGTGTGTTTCCCATGATTAATGAGTTGGAGACAATGAGGTGTGCCATGGAAACAAAGCGTTTCCGGACCCATGTTCATATAATATAATTTCTTGTCTACGTGAGAGGAATGTGTCCAGCATTTTTGGCGTACATCTTTGTTACACCCTGTACAGGATTGTATAAGTTTCCTGTTAAACAGGAAACTCAGATTAGAGGCTCTCCACACATGCATCATTCCAGTATTGACTTACGCGTGTCAGACTTGGTATTTAACGGCCAAGCAAAAGAGAGCATTAGACGTGTGCCAGAGGAGAATGGCGAGGAAAATCCTAGGAATATCACTGAGTGATGGAGTTTCTAACAAGGGACTCCAAGAAATCACGACTTCAGAGAACGTCGCGCAGAAGGCCACCAGAATTAAGAGGAAATGGGCAGGGCACGTCACGAGACTCAAGGAGAGCAGATGGGTGCAGAGAGCAACCATGTGGGACCCATATACAGGCAAAAGAAGCCGCGGCAGACCGAGAAGAAGATGGGGGACGACTTCCGACAGCTACTAGAACCACACTGGTCCAGGACAGTAAGACAAAGGACGGATATGAAGGAGTTAGGAAGATGGTGGTTCAAGTAAACAGTATGACTGTATTAGTGGCAAAACTAAGCATCTCACTTGACTAGCTAACTTGCCACGGTGGGTGAGTGGTTAACCTGTCTATCTACTGTGCCCATTTGGATATTGGCACAAGTGAACCCTGGAACATTTATATAAAAATACGTTAGAGTTTAATAAAGACAGTAAGAAACTATGAGGAAGAATTCGTTGTGAAATAAGCTTCAGAAACACTGCAAGATACGCAGGTGGCTTATTGAGCACATAAAGTCCCATTAGTTCTGACAGTTTAAGTGAAAAAGGTCGTTAGAAAAGCCATTAACGAAGCAAGGAAATGTAGAGCTGAAGGATCGTAATTAACACTCAACATTCCATGAGTAAGCAATCCAACAAAAAGTTATTACTATTCAAGTGCGACATTTACGAGAGATCTACTTTCCTAAGGGCATACTTGAGACGAGGCCCCAAACAGCGTTTAGTCAGCGAGAATTCGAACATATAGATGAGGGACTCCCAACTATAAAACTTGACAAAATAAACTCACCACGTTAACAGGATTTGAAATTAAGGCCGTAGTAGGAACAGCATAAATCGAAAAGAAGGTAGACCTTAAAAGAAGGTACTTAAGAAAATGCAAGCTAAGATGATGATGATGATAATTGTTGTTTTAAGCAGCCTGGCATCTAGGTTATCGGTCTCTGCAAGCTAAGACAACGTCATCGGAATGCAGAGCGGAGTGCTACGAAGCGATACAGAGGTAATCAGGTCAGCCCCGCCGAATGTATACTGATTATTTTAATTAACTAAAATTAACCTATGAAGGAATCCCGTTCCGCCAACTTGCAATCGTAAAGTTATTACAGGTTACATCTGGAAATAAAATATAAACCCGATTGGAGCTAGTAATCAGAAGTTGAACTCCCGAGATTGTCAGGGACTAATTTCTGCGCCAAAACGAATAAATAAGGCTTTAAGTCCAAGCCAGGGTATGAAGTTCATCAGTCAGATCGAAGTCCTCGGAGGAGGCACGTCACGTCAAGCACGTCAGGCTCGTTAAGTCAGTCAGTCAATTGATTGAACACCTTTGTGAGGTGTTACGCTACATGTTGCAATAATAGTTCGATTCCAGACCAAAGTGCTGGTCTTGATATTCAGTAAAGCTTAAGGAAGCAAAACAGAGTTAGGGACTCTGAGCGAACGCAAAAAGACTAACGAATATTTATAACAGAGGACTGTAGAATAAAGAATAATAGGAATCGAAAAAGATACAGTAAATGTATAGAGCGGAGACAGGCTGCGTCACGCTAAATGGAAGATAGTTCTAACATTAAACTCCAGAGGGAACGTTAAAGGAACTTTGTCAAGTAAAAATCGCACAGTACGGAAACGCTATAAGAAATACGAGTTTAAAGAAACGAAAAAGCAGCTAGAATATAGAAGTAGAAAGTATACGTTCTTCGAACTGGAAGCCAAAATAGAGTTGCGAAAGTTGCGATAAATAGAGTCAGGGAATGAAGTGGCAGCAAGCATCATAAACATTTCGCCTTAAGCAAATTGGCATCATTTAAGGAAGCCACGCACAATATACAAACTCCAAAGAGACTAGGAAAGAAAGACTTCCCAAGAAGTAGGAGATTTGTAGGAGCAAACACACGTTCAATGCAGAATAGGGAGTTTATCTCAGGATCACCAGCGCCGTGATGTTTTCACCCCAAAACGCTGAAATATGGTTCGTGTGCAGTGTAAATATAAATTAAGTGAAATTTTTAGTGAAATAAGTGTTAAAGAAAAAGCAGAGTAATAATGTATCACGTTGTGTACCAGTGTAAAATTGAAGACCAGAAAATGAAAATGGTTTATTTTAGTGTAAACATGTGTTACTGAAACAATTAGATGGGTGAAGGCATCCAAAAACCAGGTCATGTGCCGAACAGCAGATGGGTGAGTAAGAAATGTTTATTATACTAAATGATTGTGTCATGCACAAATCACTGAATTTGAAAATGTATAAAATAACCAATACATGCACTAGTGAATGAACGAGTAACGTTAAAATGTATTGAAAAAACCGCAAATATAATTTGCAAAAATGTAAAAAGATAATTATTGAAGTGCAAAGAAAAATAATAACATTAACAATAATGGAAACCCGTAAAAATGAATAATTAACAATGAAAAGTGAAATCTGAGAGGAGAAATCGAATATAATAATGTTATTGGCAAGTAAATTACGCCATATAATAGAAAAGTAAAAGTAAAATGAAACAAGCACCACAATAATAATTATAATAATAATAATAATAATAATAAATATTGATTTTTTATACTCCGAAATAAAAAATGTTGAGTTTTTATCCTCCGGAATAATAAGTGTTGAATTGAATAATTGCCTTCCGTAAGTAAATAATGAAGCGATAAGTATTAATGAGAATGATAATAATAAACTCGATTTGAAATAATTGAATAATTGAAGGATCTTTGGGATACTCTAAAATAATGAAATAATAACGCTATTCAGCTAATAAATGTAATGAATTAAAGTAATAGGTGATAAACGAACACCTTGGAAATGCATTGTGAAGTTATAGGCCATAGGCCACGTTGAAAGTAAAATGCCGAAGTAAAGACCAGTAAAAGTAATGCCGCGATACGAGTAAAGTTGAGTTGTCGAAGATATTTGTAGTATGCGATGAGAGTCCAAGTTATTAAAAAGTTGTGTTGCCAAACAGGGCCTATAAGTAATTAATAAAAAGTAGTATGAAGCTAGCAAATGTATATCCTGTAACGTGCATATTTTGAGAGATCAAAAAAAGGTGTTAAATTTCGGAAATCGTCGTCGTTGTTAAGGGTTGCACCCATGGGAATACTAAAGGGGTTTCGCCAGACAGTATAAAATGGTATATATAGTTAGCAACCAAAGCGAATGGTACATTTCCGCTGGAACAGCTATGTTTATGGTAATTTGCAGTGTAAGTCCCGTTGAGGCATTGCCAAGTATAAGTCTAGAAGGATTAAAAGGTTTCTACGAGTTATGATACAACTGGGGAGGCGTGTAGGGTCTCCGAGCCTAGTGTCATATAGCCTATCCTAAAATGGCCAGCAGTATTGTTATATCCGACAATAAAAGTATGTGAAATGAAATGATAGGACGGAAGCAAGTTATGATAGCGATCTCTTGTTGTCTGCCTAAGAAGTATATAAATCGTTGTGATCTCTAAATATGGCATTGGTTATAAGGAAGTGAAATGAATGATAAATAAAGTAAGGAAGAGATAGTTGAATAATGTGTTAACTTGGATGATCATACGCCCTTTAAGAAAGGAGGTAACCATTTGAAAAGTCGCGAGGGGAATGAATGAGAAGAAGACTAGGTCATAAATCACAGCCAAGTAAAAGTGAGCGGAGAGTCTAGCGACCTTGCAGGCCTTCTTAGACCGCAAGGAGAAGCGAATACAACAGACGCTTTGTGTACAGAAGTTGTAAGAGCTGAATAGGTATTAGTAATTAAACGGAAAAATATGCAAATTTGTTGAATAAAGGTGCTATAAGGATATAAAGTAGATTGTTGTATTGTTGGGTCTTTGACAATTGTTCCCACACTATGTTTGAAGAAATTCTATAATAATTGACCATAGTAGTCAAGGAATACGTTTGTTAATAAATAATCGATTTCTACCTCGAGAGATTTAGTGAGTACCACGGGTAATACAATGATTGAGTTTGAAAGCAAACCAAGTAATGAAAAAAGTGATAGCACATGATGCATCATTAATGAATGCCCCTTGAGCATGAGAAATAAGTTAGAAGGATGTGAGTTCGAGTCATGGCATGTTAAGGATTGTTGATTTGTTGTGTGAATGTTTAAACCTGAGGCTTAACTGGAAGAATTAATATAGTTTGAAAGTGACTGAAAATAAAGTAAACAATGAAAATAAAGGTAAAATAAAGCCCTGAAGGGACTATGATGATACGGTAAATGTCAGTAAAGCCTCAGTGTATCTTTCATAAAATGATAGGCACGCTCGTTGCCTTAATGAAGTGTTGTAAGAAAGAAAATTTGTATTGACATTAAAGAATAGATGTCAGCTAAGCATGATAAAGCTATAATATAGAGTTGTATGATTTTTAAGAATTTATGGATTTTGATTTTTGTTATTTTGGATTATTTCCAAAATATTTATGTCTATGTGTATTTGTATTTGTTCCTGGGAGTTTTAGTAAATAAACTCATATTAATTGTAACATGTTTAGTTTTCAATGTAGTCTTGTAGATCCTAGAGTGCTTTCATATCTGAATGTGAGATCATGTTGAGGGCTGAACGGTACATGCCTCGAAGCCGCAGTAGCAAGCCAGGTGATTGTCAAGCATCGTCCATGTGACATGGGTACACTACTAACCCCAAGCTTGCAGGTTCACTCCTGGCCGTGGTAAGTGATTTTTGAAAGGCGGCAAAAATTTACGACACGCATGTCGTATGATGTTGGCATGTCAAAAAAAACCATTTGAATTCAGTAAGCCGTGTTCATAATGGAAAAATTAATCTCGGGAGTTTCCTCCAACACAAAGTTCCTCAATTCTCTACTACAAAGCGCTATAGTGTTCAAGGAGGTTAGATATCTAACCTCCTTGACTTCCATAGTGCTTCAAGGAACAGCCAAATTCGACATGCAAGCTACCCTCTAGGTGTCAAATAACAAAGCTTGTACCCAGCAGCCGAGGCCATACGATATTATTATCATTATTCGTATTACTTGACTGGCTCACCACGTGAGATATAATCCACTAGCTCCCCCTTTCGAGGGAGGCCATTGCCCTTCTAGGGACACTACAGGCTATATTCATTCATATAGGATTGTACCCTGCCCAGTCATTGGGAAATTTCGTGTAGACCAATAGAAGAGTTACAACTGACAGTTTGTATAGACAACACTGAAAAAAGGGCTTCAAAAATTTACATAGCCCTATCCATTATTAACGGCCCTTTCATAAATGGCTTGCCAACTCTTGCTAAACATTGAGCAACTTTATAACAAAAGAAAAATATTGCATTGCAGTGGAAATAAATCAGAGACCCCTATGGATATCAAATTGGTAGGTAAAAAGCTAAAGCAAGTAGGAGACTTCTGTTACTTAGGAAGCAAAATAACAGGTGATAGACGTAGCAAAGGGGATATAAGAGGTAGGTTGGCTCAGGAAAGCAAAGGAATCTGTTGACATCGAATAACTATTTAGGCATTAGGAAGTCTATTTTTAAAGCCTTTCTTTCGAGCCTGGCGCTCTATGGAAGTGAAATTTGGACTATTGGTGCAGCAGAAAAGAGGAGAATTGAAGCGTTTGAAATGTGGTGTTACAGTAGAATGATGATGATGATCAGATGGGTAGATAGGGTTGCAAATGAAGAGGTAATAAGACGAGTGGGAGAGGAGAGATATTTCTGGCGGCTGCTAATGAAGAGAAGAGATAGGTTGGAAGGACCAATACTAAGACACCCAGGAATCGCAAGCTTAATTATGGAAGGAAGGGTCGAGGACAAGAACTGTAGGGGTAGACCAAGGTTGGAGTAGGTTAAACAGATTGCCATGGATGTAGGGTGTGGTAGCTATGTGGAGATGAAACGATTAGATCAGGACAGGGAGGCATGGAGAGCTGCATCAAACCAGTCAAAAGACTGAAGACTCAAACAACAACATAACCAGATCTAAAAGCAGAATCACAACACCGTTCTCCCTAAATTAAAAAGAGAGAAGTGTATTCGGTTATTAATTAAAATACTGCGCCAATCAATAATCCAATTGGTGCATGTTTCAGTCCAACAATGGGACCTTCTTCAGCAAATTACAATTAAACCAGAAATTAATTTAACAAAACTAATGAGAAATAAAATTATGTAAAATATTTACAGGATTAAATAAAGAAACTGGAAAAACAATGAATATACAAAATCTAATGGATAAGTATTCTTATAAAATTGTAAAATAATAGAATCAACATGAAATAAAATAAAATGGATATCTATACAAATAATTTGGATAAATCACGGTTCTAATATTTGAATATAACATTCAAAACACTCTGAAAATGCATTTTCAAACTGGTTATTTAACCAAATTAATTACAAGGATATCCAATTTAATGTATTTCAAATTGATTCTGTTATTCTACATTTTACAAGAATCCATTGGATTTTATATTTTCATGGTTTTTGTTTGTTTTCTCAGTTTCCTCAATTCATCCTGTAAATATTTAAATTAATTTCATTTCGCAACAGCTTTATAAAAATAATTTCTTTAAGTTTCATTGAAATTTGCTGAATAAGGTCCCAACTTTTAGCCTACTTTTCACATTTTGCAAAAATGAGCAAAAAGTAGACTTACGAGATCGATCCGGGAAAATGTGTGTCTGTCTGTCTGTCTGTCGGTCTGTCCTTCTGTCTGTCTGGCTGTGAGTGTGTCCCTCCCCCCCTATCAACTTCTAAACGGCTGCAGCAATCGAAACCAAATTTAGTATGAGTAAAGATATATACAGGGATATCTCATGCCCATATTTGAAAATGATGTCAGTGCTACCAAATGCTGAAAAAACGCACTAGAAATTTGAGCTCCATGTTGGATATCATGGAAGGTATGCATGAGAACTATTCCAAAATTGGCTGACATGTAGATAATACTATTTCAGTTTTAGTGCCAGGAGGCCATACATGACAGTGTTGCCAAAATAATTTTAAGCCTTCTCATAAGTCCAATTTTTAAATGCATATAACTTCTACACTATTAATTGGATTTCAACCAAATTTCGTATGTGCTATGTGTAACACAACAGATATGACTATAAGTATTCTTAAGAGCAATCAGGGCTGCCAACTGTTAATAAATGCTGTCTATCTTTTTTTACCCTAATATCAATACATCAGAACGTATGGAAGCCAACAGCTCTATACTTTGCACACGTATAACACCTGACACTAGATTAATTTGGAGTAATTAATATAAGTCAGTGCTGCCAACATGATTCTATGCTTGCTGATAGGTCCAATTAAAAAATACATGTAACTTCTATACTAACAAATGGATTTCATCCTAAATTGGCACAACAAGATATAATATTTCCGATTATTTCTAACCAGCATACGCATGTCATTGTTGCCAACATGATTTTACGCTTGCTGTTAGATCCAATGTCCAACTGCATGTAACGTCCATTGGACTTCAACTAAATTTTGTATTCTGAACCTTAAGAGATAGAACCAAGACTATATTCAGTCACCAGGGCTGCCAACTGTAGTGCTCTATTAAGGCTACATTATACCAGGAATATTTTTAACTAATTAGACATTTCGATTTTACCAACTTAATTTCGTCATTATTCTAGATAGGTGCATATACTGTAGAATAATCTTTGGCATGAAAAGTAGGCTCTTTAGTTCGTCATGGAACTTCTTGTTATTGATTGGCGGAGCATTTTAATTCTATATTACTCAATACGGCAATTTTCCCTCATTTTCCTATAATGGTACATATTTTTGCTCTTTATAAATGTATTTAGAGTAACCAAAGCTACATATAAAAACGTGTTCACCTTTGAGAGGAATGTAAACATAATCAAGTTCCCTTTGGAGGACGGTTGACCAAAATAAATGTGCTTAAGAACTGGTAGAAATCTTATTTGCTGATACAGAATTCTCTTCATGATTTGTCAAGAGAGACGCCACTATCTTTGCATTGTTTACACACAACACTGGTAGCAAATATATTCCCTAAAATTTTCACGTCAAATATTTCGTTGATATTTTCTTCAGATTCATCTATACATTGTTTATATTGAACTTGTGATGACCTGAGCTTCTTTTCAGATGAAATAGTATTAGAATTCGTTACATTTCTTCCTCTCACTGCGCTTGTTTGCGATGTGTCACTGTTGAGGTTAGAAATTGTTTTCAGTGAGGATTTCTTCTTTCCTACGTGCTTTCTTTTCTTGATAACTTTCAATTCACTCTTTGGCAACTTGAAAACTGAAAACTTGGTAAACACAGTTACTAGACACACACAATCTACAGAGCACCGCACCCGCGTATACACGTTACCGCGGAAACAAACGAGTAACGAGCAGCTTGGATTATTGCAGTACTAGCGCGCCCACTCGAATGTCACTTGTCATTATTATTCGTGATTCAGTAACCTTAGGAATGAGCTATAGACAAAATCGAGATACCATTGGAAAGCTAAGATTTCACAGATTAATATAATACAAATAAAAATTCGTACAATTTTAAAGTTTTTGCATTCCGGCTCCCCTTAATTCTTCCTCCCTCGCGTCCCCTATGATAACGCCATATTATTTTCTGAATGTAGTGTCTTTCAATAGACGATTTCCTTAAGTAAGTAATTATTATACTGCAAATTAAGCCTTTGGTTATCGTCCCGAATGACGATTTAAATGGACGTTCAGGAGTCTTTGCTTTCTTTTGAGGAGGTTGTCCCATCATTATGTACAGTAGTTGCCCTGTACTTATCTACACTGACAAACAAGTCGTCTATCAACGCACAGTATGAAGCGCGCTACACCATCCGAGCCGGGTTGAGCCGAGATAAGCCGACTCACCTCGAGTCAAAACGCTGGTCCGATGCACAGAACCTTCGTGCCTCGGTTTACACGTGTGAGATTGCACGCGTTTGTCAGGCTCTTGTATAAATGATCAATGAGATGCGAATTTATGAAATATCTATTCTCGTTTAATTCAAATTTAATACGAACTTTTATTAAAATAAATTGAAAGTTCGGAGCGGAGAAATATGAATTATTAAGTAAGGATCTGAGTCGTGTAATTGACAGACATCGTGCAATGACTATTGTGACTGTCAATCATATTTTAAAATTCAGCACACAGTAAATAACATCTCACACTTTCTGCGACACATATCAAAGGAGGCAAATAACTAAAATACATAACAACGGTGGAAAAGTATTGGTTGGTTGGATCCTCAGTTTAGGGGCTGCGACAACGCGGTCATGTAGCCCAGTGTACTTTGGGTGTGTGTAGAATCTGTCTGATAACCGGTGTTAATTGTGATGGCTATATTAATGTGTGTATCTGTTTTTAATTCAAGTAAAGACTGCAACTTAGAATTTATCAAATAGTTCCTACTTTTGCCGCCAAACGTCACCGTCAACGACTACTAGGCCTAGTTCAGAACTTAGCTACTAGACGCCACCGATGTCGGCTCTTGGCAACGAACGTAGGAACCTAAGAGCGTTGTTTACATTCTTAACTTATACAATTTAGCTTCACACAGGTGTAATTTGTGGAAGGTTCTTTAACATGCCATAAATCTATGACGTGGGACCGCCGGCCTTACTTCCCCTCCGAAGGAAGGCATACTGAGGGATTTTTAACGCTCTTAAAAAACCCGACGGCTTCGGCCGTGTTTGAACCCGCTATCTTGGGCACAGAAGCTCAGCATGCTACCAACTACGCCACCGAAGCCGCGTGGAAAATTATAATGTGGTCTTGGCAAACGATTCACCGCGTTCAGCTAGGGCTTAGGTTTTGTAGAAAAGTGAGGTGGGTTGTATTATTGCATTATAACAGCTTGTTGTTGTTTGAGTCTTCATTTTTTTGACTGGTTTGATTCTGCTCTCCAGGCCTCCCTGTCCTGAGCTAATCGTTTCATCTCTACATAGCTACCACACCCTACATACGAGGAAATCTATTTAACATATTCTAACCTTGGCCTACCCGTACAGTTCTTGTCCTCGACCCTTCCTTCCATAACTAAGCTTGTTAGTCCTGGGTGTCTTAGTATGTGTCCTACTAACCTATCTCTTCTCTTCATTAGCAGTCACCAGAAACATCTCTCCTCTACCACTCGTCTTAATACCTCTTCGTTTGTAACCCTTTCTAGCCATCTGATCTTCATCATTCTACTGTAACATCACAATTCAAATGCATCAATTCTGTTCTTTTCTGCTGCACCAATAGTCCAAGTTTCACTTCCATAAGGCACCACGCTCCAGACAAAGGCATTCAAAAATTACTTCCTAATATCTAAATCTATATTCGAAGTCAACAGATTCCTTTTTTTGAGGAAATGCTTTCCTTGCCTGAGCCAACCTACTTTTTATATCCTCTTTGCTTCGTCCATGACTGGTTATTTTTCTCCTACTTCCCTTAGCTTTTCATCTGCCAATTTAATATCCGTGGGGTTTCTGATTTGTTTAATTTATTAATTTTCATCATGAATTCTTTCCTCAAGACGGAGTCCATATCATTCAAAAACTCATTCAAATCCTCAGGCGTGGGGCCAAAATAAGGATGGCATCAGCAAATCTCAGAATTGAATTGGATTGAAATTATATCCCCTTGAATCTTTGCTCCCACTTAAATTTTTTCTCCAGTTCCCTTCATTGTTTGTTCAATGTAAGGATTGAAAAGTATGGGTGATAAGTTGCCTTACACCTTTCTGAATACCAGATTCACTCTCATGTCCTTCAGCTTGAACATCTTATCAGCGTCTATATCGACTATGATAACATGAACTTCAGCGAGACTTCCCTCAACCTTGAAATGTTTGCGCTGCTCGTCCAAGTCGATGTTGAGTCTTAGCTGGTTGTATCACGGGTCGTGCTAATCAGAGCTAATGGTGGTATAGCATGACTTGTAATACCCAGGCGTGATCAGAGATCTGACCTTCCAGTCACTGTGACGACCATAGGCTATCACAAGCAGCCCGCCGTGTTTCTTTACTAACCTATTTAGGAAGACAGGGTTAGCTAATGTGCACTCTAAAACTGCATATAGATGTCATGAAGTCAAGTTGATTTCAAGCGACATATAATTGGTTGCTTTCGGCAAGACTGTTATCAATATCTTAAGGTTGTTGGTGTTGTTGTATAAAATTATCGCCTCTTACAACAGACGGTTGACTGTTCTGACAAGGTGGCAATGAAGAATGTTATAAGATCAGACGTGAAGTTTGACGCTATTGAGGATAGTTATTAGTCTAATTACTATATTTTTTGGTAATTTACGTTATTAATTTAAACTGCTTACACATTTCTTAATTTTTATTGAATGATTTTATTTACTTATTTATAAATAAATAATTGAAGCCTCCGTGGCTTAGGCGGCAGCACGCCGGCCTCTCACCGCTGGGTCCATGGTTCAAATCCCGGTCACTCCATTTGAGATCTGTGCTGGACAAAACGGAGGCAGAGAGGTTTTTCTCCGGGTACTCCGGTTTTTCCTGTCACAATTTCATTCCAGAAACACTCTCCACTATCATTTAATTTCATCTGTCATTCATTTAATCATTGCCCCAGAGGAGTGCGTCAGGTTTCGGCAGCCGGCACAGTTCATATCCTCGCCGCTAGATGGGGGCTTCATTCATTCCATTCCTGACCCGGTCGGAGACTGGAAGCAGGCTGTGGATTTTCATTCATAAATAAATAATTACATAAATGTCTTACGGAAAATAGTGAGACCAAGTATCTTACCAGATGGAAGACGATGGTACAAACCAAATTGCGAACTCTTCAGGCACCCGGGAAACATCACCGATGCCATCAAAAGGAGACGCCTGGCTTTCTACAGCCACCTGTACAGAATGGACCAACTTGAATGTCGATTTTTTGTCATTCCTTGGAGCGCTATGAAATTCAAGGAGGTTAGATATCTAAGCTCCTTGACACTATAGCGCTTTCTAGTAGAGAAAGGAGGAACTTTGTATTGACGGAACATCCAGAGATTAATTTTGCCATTATGAACACGTCCTTTTGAATTCAAATGGATTCGTTAACATGCCAACAACGTATGACATGCGTGTCGTGATTTTTGTCGCGTTTCAAGAATCACTTACCATGGCCAGGAGCGAACCTGCAAGCTTGGGGTTGGTAGTCCGACACGTTAACCACTCACCCGCCATGGCAAGCAATACAAAGTAAATAGGCCACACAAAATCAACTTAAATCTTGTTTCAATATCCACCACAGTGACCAAGACCAAGTAGGTTCATGAAATCTTAAAGCTGTTTTATAGACATTTTCGGTCTCACCATCTTGGCACTCATTGGCTTCACCTACGCGAAGCGATTACTCTCCACATTGAAGAGAGTCAATCTCTCAAACATTTCTCTCTTCATAACTCTTCACGAAGTTTCCATAAGAAATTTTGTATTTAGGCCTATTTAGCATTTTGCTATAATTTTCGTCTGGCTGCGTGGCTCAGCGGTAACGTTCTCGCTTGCTGATCCCAAGGTTGCAGGTTCGAAATCTGGCGCAGTCAGCTGGCATTTGAGGGTGCGCAAATGTGAGGGAGCCGTTTCAGTAGATTTACTGGCACGTTAAAGATCCCCTTCGGGGCAAAATTCCGGCACCCCGGAGTCTCTAAAAGCCAGTGTAGTTAAAAGGGACGTAAAACCAATAACATTTATTATTTGCTATAATTTTCGCATTTTGACTTAATTTCGCATTTTGTCGCTTTCTCAAAACACATTAAAAACTGGTTTACAGGTCGTGAAAAGTGATAATTCAAGAGTACAAGCCATTATGATCATTTCGCGCTTTACCACCTCTATGGATCATAAATAAACTAACAGACCTTTAGTTATCCACTCATGTTAATTATGGCATATTTATGGCGTATTAGATTTGTGAAAGTAATTAAGATATGGTACAAGTTATGGCACGAATATGTACGTCGCTTTGCGTGTGAGTGTTTTTACTGAGAGTTTTATTATTGAGAGGAGTCATGCAATAAATAAAATTTCAGTCAAGTAGCCAGTTTTAACCAAGGCAGCTCGGTTATCTTAACTGCTATGCTATTGCAAGCCACGGCCATCTCCTACACTAATTCTAGCTCAATTTCCAAAGACATACACTAGTACAGGCATCCGAATGATCCAGGCTATCAGCCTACTTTTACACACACCCAAGTACACGGGGCTACGTGGCCATTATGACGCAGCATGTTTTAGTCTGATACATCTGGTACACTTTTTTGTTGTTGATTAATTTTCGGCTGGAGGAGGGAATCAAACCCTATCTGACCAGATCGAACCCGGATCTTAGTAGTGACAGTCAAGGTGATTTGGATACAGTTTAACTTGGTCGTTGTTGATATTCCGAATTTTTGTTTTCGGTAATTTTTTGTCTTTTTTCATTTATGCAATATTAGACTTATGAGATCACCTTTTGTCCGAGTGTGTGTGCTGGAGAGATTTCAATGAAACTCAGTAAGGTCATAGTACTATTCTGGCCGACACCGACTGTAGCCTTGAAATTTTATTACGTCTCACCAATCCAACATGGCGGCTGTACGAAATATTTAACCGGTATTCCACCTAGGTATATCTCCGAAACTATTAACGATATCACCCTGAAATCTTGTTCGGTGATAAAGGACGCAACTAGACGTTTACCTATGTTAATTTCAAAAACCTCTTATCTACAAAACGAACTTAGCGGCCAAGCAATTTTGAAACATTTAAATAGACTTTTCTGGCAACTTAACTATCCGCATGCAGTGAAATTTGCTACAGCAAATGTTTATCCACATTGAAATACACTGATATCTAACTTAGTTCAATTGTGTACATAACCTCTATAACAATCCAACAGGGCGACCATCCGAAATATTTAATCTGTTCGCAATATCTACAAATCTATTACATCAATCAGAGTGAAGCTTTGCATGCTGATAGAGGCTATTAACTAAAGTTCACCTATAGATCATTCTACCATGTGGCCCGTTTCCCCCGTGCAATCTAGTTTTAGATGTCTCGCATACACTACTGCTGTATGGGATGCCTAATAACTGATTTCCACGGGGGTCACAGTGCATGCTGGCCGATTACGTCAGAATACGAAGGAATAACAACAGGACAGCCGCTAGCTGCATGTTCCTCAGCGCTACCCGTCTAATGCACCCCAATGCATTTTCGACCCTCGCATTTGAGAGCGCAATAGACTCATAAAATGTGGTAGAACGACACGACAGTTGCTGGCAACATATTGACAATGGCTTGTGTATTCAGCATCGATGAGTACACGGACATTATACTAATATATGGAGAAGCTGGTCGTAATGCCGTTGAAGCTCATAGACGATATGCACTGGTGTTTCCAGATAGACGTCTACCGTCGCGACAAGTATTTCGCCGAACAGAGCTGCAATTGCGAACGAATGGAATGTTCCAGGCACATACCAGCAGGACTAGACCCGTCGGCGGTAATGCTGAAGTTGTACCGAATGTACAAGAGTACTTCGAACGGAATCCTACACACGGTCAGTTACACTTCACCTTACTGAGCTACTGCTGATAATAGTAATAATAATAATAATAATAATAATAATAATAATAATAATAATAATAATAATAATAATAATAATTTGAATTTTGTATTAGAATTTATTTATTAATTACTATTGATAATACATTTGTGATATGTCTCAGAATCTGACGGCGGAATCAGTAGAGATTACCTGTGAGACATTAATTATTTTTCACAGCATTATTTTATTTTTATTTTTTTATTTTTAGTCGATTTACCCTCTAGGTTGGTGGTTCCCACGGACTCAGCGAGGGAACTCACCACTACCGCCTCTATGGGCAGTGTCCTGGAGCTTGGAACATCTGGTTGGGATTGATACAACTGGGGAGATGTGATCAACACTTCGCCCAGGAGGCCTCACCTGCAAAGCGAAAAGGGGCCTCATGAGGGAGGGGAAGGGATGGAAGATTGGGATGGATAGACTAGGAAGAGGGAAGGAGGCGGCCGTGGCCTTACAGTAGGTACCATCCCGGCATTTTCCCGAAGACGAAGTGGGAAACCACGGAAAACCACTTCGAGGATGGCTGAGGTGAGAATCGAACCCCCTCTACTCATTTGGACCACCCGAGGCTGAGTAGACCCCGTACCAGTCCTCATACCACTTTTCAAAGTTCGTGGCAGAGCAGGGAATCGAACCCAGGACCTCCGGGGCGGCAGCTAAGCATGCTGACCGCTACGCTACGGAGGCGACTTCACAGCATTATACGGTTTGTATTCCAATACCAGAGTGCATACAATAATACGTTTATGTTATAAATTAATGTTTATTTAGGTAATGATTTTTATGCGACGTATAGCTAGTTGTTTGCTGTTCATGTTGGACAATCGAGGTAGTAGTTCGTTAAATAGTGCTGGTGCAAGATAATTTAGTCTCTTGAAACCATAATAATAATAATAATAATAATAATAGTAGTAGTAATAATAATAATAATAATAATAATACGAACCATCTATGTTACAATGTGCACATATTTATTGTTGCTTAGGGCAAAGAGAAGCTGCAAGGGACCTAGGAGTGCCACAAACTTCAATACAGAGGATCCTGAAGGAGCGAAAATGGCATCCTTATAAGCCGCACCTACACCAACAACTGTATGGAAATTATTTCGATCGCAGGGTAGCATATTGCCGAAGAATGGCCGCTGCATTACAACAAGATCCACATTTTGCCAGGAATATTCTGTGGAGTGATGAATGCTATTTTGCCAATGATGCCAACGTCAATACTCACAATCTGCATTACTGGGCTCCAGTGAACCCCCATTGGGTTCGAGCACAGCACGTTCAGATCCACTGGGGAGTTAACGTGTGGTGTGGTATTCTGGGAGACTACATAATTGGCCTGTTTTTATAGCCCCCAGACTCACAGGTAGGAATTATCTTGAATTTTTACAAACCGACTTGACTCTGGAAAACCTTCTAGAAGATATTCCACTCCAGGTTGTATTACAGCATTGGTACCAGCATGATGGTGCTCCACCTCACACCTTCCGAGCCGTTACGGAATATCTAAAGGCACGATACCCTGAACGATGGATAGGTCTTGGAGGCCCATGGCAGTGGCCAGCACGATCGCCTGATCTAACCCCTCTGGACTTCTTTCTGTGGGGCTATATAAAATCAAAAGTCTACGAAACGGCGCCAGAAAATGTCGATCAATTAAAACAACGTATTGGTGAGGCCTGTGCTGCAGTGACACCTGAAATGTTACGACGTGTCCATGCAGACACTGCGAGACGTGTTCAACATTGTATTCGCCACCAGGGACATGTCTTGGAGCATATTCATTATGAATAGCTGTCCTTGTGTGACATTGTAATTTATTTTATTTTCTAAGCTTTGATGCAATAATATGTGAGTTTTTGTCCAATTAGCAAGCAATGCTATTGTAGAGTGGAATTTCTGTAGCCTACATGTACAAATTAATGTGTTATTTAACTTTCTGCATCTTTGGCGTATTTACAAACGAACCCTGTTTATTACAGAAATCGCTGTTTGCAAAGGAGCGTTACAACGTGGTATACAATATGTTGCATGTTGTGCAACTATTTAGCAGTAGTTTTACAACGCAAGTACTGTAACAGGATTCCTATCATTATTGTTATTATTATTACTACTATTGTCACTATGATGTCTGCACTAGACACAGGTTATCAGACAAATTCTTCACACACTCAAGTACACGGGGCTACATGCTCACTGTGTTGTAAAGCCCCTGAAATTCAACAGTTCATTATTTCAGTACGGTGAAATTCAACGTACCGTGTGAAGGCTTCGATTACAATACTGATGTACAGTCTGCACAACATCAGAATTGTTGCAGACGGGTCTAGCCCAGCCATGCTGGTATGTGCTTCAATCCATTAGCACTTAATTACAGCTCTGTTCGGGGAAATTCGTATACAAAAGGCAGGCGTCTATTTGGAATCTCCTGTGCATTAATGTGCGAGTTTTGGTGGGATTGTGACCAGATTCTCCATAGATTAGAATTATGTGTGTGCGCGCTCGTTTTTGGTGAATACCTCAGCCATTGTCGATGTGTTGATAGCAACTTTAATACTGCTGTGCCACGTACAAAGCTACTATTCTGCGCTCGCCAGCGAGGCTTCGTACCGCTTTGGGGCGCATTAGACGGGAGCACTGAGGAACATGCAGTGTTCGGCCGTCTGGTTGTTATCTCTTGGCATTCTGACGTAACCTGCTTGTATGCAAGGTTACCCCTTAGCAAGTCAGTTGTTAGACCTCCCGTTCAACACTAGTACATGCGGGACATTTATAAGTAGATTGCACGGCGCTGGTGGGCCACCTGGTATAACTTGCTGAGCTCAAAACCAACATGGCGGTGAGTTCTCGCGACTTTTCATCCGATCGCTGTGAAACTTGACACTTACTATACTGACGTCTAATTTGATGGAATTTTATGAGAAATAAAAATGGTGGGTGCAATATTTTTAAATCTCCTTTTGATTTCTCGTATCCTAAGTGAGACAGGGGGATATATAAAGTAGGCTGTTTAGTTCTTCACGGAACGACCTGTTAGAATTTATATTCAGAAACCAGGTATCAGAGTAAAGTGTTTGCAATTTTAAGGGCATAAAATAAATTTTATAGTGTGTTTTATGGAGATTTTTAGGTCATAAATGCGTCTTTAAAGTGAAATTTTCATTGTTTATAGGGGCATTGAATTCCTAGCCCTAATAATAAACACATCCTTACACGAAGGCTAATGCTCACCAAAACATTAAGAACTTCCTGAATTAAATACAACAGACATCATAAGCGGTATGGAGTTATTTCACCAAAAAGAGCCATTCAGAGCCAGGCTTTAAAAGCGGGAAGAGCTGTAAGATAACGGGAGAAATGGTCTTCTCTATCAATATGGAGAGATACCGCTTAATTAAATGAGCTACACAGAGGGAGAGAATTAAAACTGGAAAAAATGGAATGGAGCATGCACAGTGAGCAAAAAGCAAGTAGAGCAGATATGTGCTCTCGCATTAGAGCCGCTTTACTCAGGGGTGACCATTATATAAGGTGCGTTCAAAAAGTAACGAGCCGGAGGCATAATTACAGAAACCAGTACCTGTATGTTAGAAGTATTGGCCCTGGCTGTTGAGGCACTTGTCCCACTGTGACGCGAGGCGGTGAATGGCTGTCTCATAAAATTCCCTGGGCTGCGATGTGAACCAGTTCCGCACGTACAGCTGGACGTCAGCGTCCGAGGTGAATTGTTGGCCTCGCAGAGCCCCTTTTAGGTGACCAAACATGGCGTAATCACAGGGAGAGAGGTCTGGACTGTATGGAGGGTGGCCGAGAACCTTCCATTTGAATTTCTGCAGGAGTGCCACGACTGTGTTGGCCGTATGAGGTCGTGCATTGTCGCGGAGCGACAACGGCGGCTATGGCGTTCACTGTCACTCGGCGGTCCTGGGTAATGAGTGCATCAACCAGCGTTGTCATCGGTAATGCAGGGGGGGGTGCCCCAGACCGGGCATCATCGGTTAACGACACCCGTCCTTCCCTGAAGGGCTTGTGCCACGCCTTGACCCTTGCAAGGGACATGCAGTGTTCGCCGTACACTTTCGACATTCGGCGATGATTGTCCGTTCCCCCTACTCCTTCCGCTGTCATAAACCGAAAAACACCTCTTTGCTCTTCGGTTGACGCCTCCAGGACAATGTGGAGCAATGCGACTGACAGCGTTGGACGATTGATGCATGCTGCTGGTCGTTTTTTTTAATCGTCGCGTGACGTGCACGCGTGCCCTCTAGCGGCGGACTGCGATCTTCCACGCTCTGGTCGGAACCACACCTCGTTACACACGCCACGATTAGCCGATGTTTTCAACGGTTTGCGCATTCCAGCCTCCGGCTCGTTACTTTTTGAACGCACCTTATATATCCGCTCCCAAACCCACAGGAATGATCGTCATCATCTTCATTTCCCCTTTTCCAGCTGACACTGGGTGTGGGCGAATATGATTCCTCTCTACTTTGTTCTATCGTTCCACCATTCCCCTTCCGACACGGTGTTCCAATCCAAGTTCCGTTTTCTAATGCTATACTTCACCGAGTCCATCCAATGTATTCTTGGTCTTCCTCGTCCTCTCTTCCCTGTCATCCGTCGTTCCAGTGCTCGTCTTGGTAGCCTTACTTCATTCATCCGTTTGACATGTCCAAACCATCTCAATCTGTTTTGCTCCAGTTTGTCATTTAGTTTCTGTACTCCCAGTTCTTTCCGTACGTCTTCATTTCTCACTCTGTCTCTCCTCGTTTTCTTGACCATACTTCTCAGGAATCTCAGCTGCCTGTACTCTGCTCTCATCCCTCTTAGTCATAACATTTATCATTGCTATTATTATTATTATACATCAATGGGATGACGTTCAGCACACGTTCTTTGCATGCTTGAGGTGGAGAAATCTTCGAAGGCTTCTGGAGACAAAAGTTGGAGTCATTGCACCAGATAAGGTGGTGGATAAAATGCTCAGCAGCAGAGAAAGTTGGGCACAGTTAAAAAAAAGGGGGGGGGGGAGACGAACCGAGAAGATTGGTTGCTGAAGACAGTGCAGATGATGATGAGTAATTTCATTATCATCACGTTAAATGAAATTGACTGAGACCTCTGGTCGTAACCGTGGCTCCACCCTGAAGTAAGGCTGAACAGTCAGTTCCGGGATGACCTTAAGCCAAGTATATGGTTTGTGGGGATTTTAGTAGGTAAGAATCCTGCACAGTTGTAAGTCCGGAAGCTTGCAATCTGTCTTTTGAAGATTTCCCCACGGTTTCCCTCGAAAAACTAAAATAAGAATTATTACTGGTACCAGCCACCACTATCGTGCGACGGAGACGACTGCTATTCTACGGGGACCTCTTCCAGACGGGGAACGATAGAATCACGAAGAAGATCTTCAACTTGATTAATGACTACAAGACTGGCAGCTTGTGGCTTAATGAAGTGAAACAAGACTAGAATAACGCTGCCATTTTAGACTGTGATATTCTTGACCGTTCCAAATGTTGTGATAGTGTTAACTCTTGTTCCCCACCACCCAAGGTGATTAAGACCTGCCCACCCCTCTCACAGGAGAGGAGATATTTGAGAACAAAGAAAGCATCGCAGAAGAATTAGTCATAAGCGCTTCTTAGTGGGCTTAAATCACTAATAAATAATAAAACAAATAGCTGAAGAAAAGAATTTCACACCAAATACGATAAATACAGTGGAATAGTTAGTTAGTTAGTTATTGAGGTTTCAAGGGGCGAAACTACGAGGTCATCTGCCCCTAAATACAGTAGAATAATACTAAAACATCTGAGAAAAGATAGTGTATTACCAGTAATGTAAGCAAGTTGGTGCAAACTCGTACGAGGTAAAATCTATATTTTTAGCCTATTTACAATTTTGAGAAAATAGGCTTATGAGATCACCTTTTGTCTGTGTGTGTGTGCGAGTGTGTGTGTCCCTAATAACTTCTAAACAGCAGCAGCGATTTCAATGAAACTCGGTAAGTTCATAGCACTATTCCGGACGATCCAAACCGTGCCCTTCAAATTTTGTTACGTCCCACCAATCCAACATGGCGGCTGTGCGAAATATTTCACCAGCATTCAATATCTACGAAACTATCCCTGATATCACCCTTGAAATGATACCACCCTTGAAATTTTTACGGTGATAAAGGGAACTACTAGAAGTTTACCTATGTGACTTTTCAAAACTGGTAACTACAAAACCAACATGGCGGCTATGCGAATTTGCAACTTTTAAATAGATGTTTCTCGCGATTTAACCAACCAAGCGCAATAAAAATTGGTAGAGTATATGTTTATACACATTGTACTAAACCGACATATAACTTGGTTGAATTGTTTATTTAACCTCAAGATGGCGGATGTGCAAAATATTTCACCGACATTCTATATCTCTGAAACTATTAGCGATATCACTCTGAAATTTTGTATGGAGATAAAGGGCACTACTGGAAGTTCATCTATAAGACTTTCAAAAACCGGTTAACTACAAAACGAACATGGCTGCCAAGCGAATTTGAAAATTTTAAATAGACCTTTCTCGCGATTTAATGTTCCAACCGCAATTAAATCTGGTACAGGAAATGTTTATACACATTGTAATGCACTGGTATCTAATTTAGTTCAATTGTTTACATAACCTCAAAATGGCGGCTGTGCGAATTATAAAATTAAGATTTTTTTTTCTTGTGTCGTAATCATGCGATCGAAGTGAAAGTTTGAATAATGAACCTACGCAATAAATTTCCTTTAATGGTACATGACTCTATGGCCTATGCATTTATCAATCCAACATGGCGACTATCCGAAATATTTAGACCGCTCTGAATATCTACGAATCTATTATAGCAATCAAACTGATTTTTTATGTTCATAGGGGCTATGAGCTTATGTTCACCTATAGGACTTTAAATAACCTGGTGATCACAAATCCAACATGGTGGCGACGTGACTTATAAATATTCACATGGACGTTTCTCGCAATTTAACCATCCGAGTGCAGTGAAACTTGGTAAAGTAAATCCTTATGCGAATGCTAATCCACTGGCATCTAATTTATTTCAATTGTTTTCTTAACCACAAGATGGCAGCTGTGCGAAATTTTAAAATCTCCTTGTTACTTCTTGTGTCCTAATCATGCGATTGAAGTTTGAATGTTACACGTACACAATAATCTTCATGTAACAGTACATAACTCTATGACCTACATAATATATAAAATCCAACATGGTGACCATCCGAAATATTTAGTCGGTTCTCAATATCTAGGATTCTATTACAAAATCAAACTGAAATTTTGTATGTAGATAGAGGCAATTAACATAAATAGTATATATGAAAATAGGCTGTATAGTTCTTCACGGAACTACTTGTTTAGTTTTGTTGAGAAAATTCTGCTGTCCTAGTCGTCCATTTGAATTACAATTCAAAAAATGACGGCTTGACACTCATTTTTTCTCCTCGTTAGTCTCTCCTTATGTGGTACATTATGGGAGAATTTTTCATCTGTGCACAAAAATGGGGGAATGGAGAGCGGTAATATTCAAAGGGAAGCTTAAAGCTCACCCCGGTCGCGGTCAGTGCGGACCACAAAGTGAATTAGTGATGCGTCGCGAGCGCACTCTTCATTTAAGATTACTAAACTACTTATCAGATTACATCGCACGCAACACTGATCCAACAAATGGATGGCATTATGGATTATAATGGTCTTTGTAATTAAAAGGGAGGGATTTTCCTTAGGGTGGCAGAGGAGTAGTGTGTACAGGAAATATACTCATTAGGGAGTGGCCCTAGTAAGTTAAATTTTACGATCCTTCTTTCTTTTTTGTTCATGAATGAAATTATTAATTGAAGGTAAACTACACACATCAAAAAAAGTTTTGCATCACCTCGGTTCCCAGATCTCCGGCATATAGACGTTGACTGTGTATATTGTATCCAAGATACAGTCCCTTTGACTGTTCATACACACATCAAAAAAAGTTCTGCATCACCTCGGTTCCCGGACCTCCGGCATATAGACGTTGACTGTGTATATTGTATCCAAGATACAGTCCCTTTGACTGTTCATAGATGTCACTAAAACTGCTCAAAGATGTAAAGAACCATGCATGAGCAGGCCCTATTAGACGGAGGGGGTACGACAGCCGATCAGTTCCAGTCATTCCACCAGGACGAAGGTACGCTGCTCATGTTGTCTGTAGTTCTACCATGCCTAGAAGGTCAATACCGCAGTTCGATCGCGTCCGCATTGTTACTTTGTGTCAAGAAGGGCTCTCAACAAGGGAAGTTTCCAGGCGTCTCAGAGTGAACCAAAGCGATGTTGTTCGGACATGGAGGAGGTACAGAGATACAGGAACTGTCGATGACAGGCCTCGCTCAGGCCGCCCAAGGGCTACTACTGTAGTGGATGACCGCTACTTACGGATTGCCGCTCGGAGGAACCCTGACAGCAATGCCACCATGTTGAATAATGCGTTTCGTTCAGCCACAGGACGTCGTGTTTCAACTCAAACTGTGCGCAATAGGCTGCATGATGCGCAACTTCACTCCCGACGTCCATGGCGAGGTCCAGCTTTGCAACCCCGACACCATGCAGCGCGGTACAGATGGGCCCAACAACATGCTGAATGGACCCCACGGAATTGGCATCACGTTCTCTTCACCGATGAGTGTCGCATATGCCTTCAACCAGACAATCGTCGGAGACGTGTTTGGAGGCACCCTGGTCAGGCTGAACGTCTTAGACACACTGTCCAGCGAGTGCAGCAAGGTGGTGGTTCCCTGATGTTTTGGGGTGGCATTATGTGGGGCCGACGTACGCCACTGGTGGTCATGGAAGGCTCCGAAACGGCTTTACGATACCTGAATGACATCCTCCGACCCATAGTGCAACCATATAGGCAGAATATTGGAGAGGCATTTGTCTTCATGGACGACAATTCTCGACCTCATCGTGCACATCTTGTGAATGCGTTCCTTCAAGATAACGACATCGCTCGACTACAGTGGCCAGCAAGTTCGCCAGACATGAACCCTATCGAACATGCCTGGGATATGTTGAAAAGGGCTGTTTATGGACGTCTTGACCCACCAACCACTCTGAGAGATTTACGCCGAATTGTCGTTGAGGAGTGGGACAATTTGGACCAACAGTGTCTTGATGAACTTGTGGATAGTATGCCACGGCGAATACAGGCATGCATCAATGCAAGAGGACGTGCTACTGGGTATTAGAGGTAGTGGTGTGTACTGCAATCTGGACCACAAATGCTGAAAGTCTAGCTGTATGATGGTACAACATGCAATGTGTGGGTCTCATGAGCAATAAAACGAGCTGAAATGTTGTTTGTGTTGATCTCTATTCCCTTTGTATTTAACGGTTCCGGAACTCTTGGAACCGAGGTGATGCAAAACTTTTTTTGATGTGTGTAGATGTTTCTCGCGATTTAACAAACCAAGCGTAAAGAAAATTGGTAGAGTATATGTTTATACACATTGTACTAAACCGACATTTAACTTGGTTCAATTGTTTACTTAACCTCAAGATGGCGGATGTGCGAAATATTTCACCGACATTCTATATCTCTGAAACTATTAGCGGTATCACTCTGAAATTTTGTATGTAGATAGAGGCAATTAACATAAATAGAATATATGAAAATAGGCTGTATAGTTCTTCACGGAACTACTTGTTTAGTTTTGTTGAGAAAATTCTGCTGTCCTAGTCGTCCATTTGAATTACAATTTAAAAAATGACGGCTTGACACTCATTTTTTCTCCTCGTTAGTCTCTCCTTGTGTGGTACATTATGGGAGATTTTTTCATCTGTGCACAAAAATGGGGGAATGGAGAGCGGTAATATTCAAAGAGAAGCTTAAAGCTCACCCTGGTCGCGGTCAGTGCGGACCGCAAAGTGAATTAGTGATGCGTCGCGAGCGCACTCTTCATTTAAGATTACTAAACTACTTATCAGATTACATCGCACGCAACACTGATCCAACAAATGGATGGCATTATGGATTATAATGGTCTTTGTAATTAAAAGGGAGGGATTTTCCTTAGGCTGGCAGAGGAGTTGTGTGTCAAGGAAATCGTTTACTCATTAGGGAGTGGCCCTAGTAAGTTAAATTTTACGATCCTTCTTTCTTTTTTGTTCATGAATGAAATGATTAATTGAAGGTAAACTATATTAAGAAAAGGCTTTTCACAATCACCACGAAATGATCAAATATATAGGGTGGTCGGAAACAAAGTGAACCGGGTATATGAGTGTTCGAGGATTGGTCACACTGATAAATAAATTGAACATAATAAATCGATATCTCCGCACCGATGTCATTGAGCTGATAAAGTTTCATTTATGTTTGTGTTTTTGATTATGTTAATGTGTATTTTTTATTTTTTATTCCTTTATTTTTTTATTTTTATTTTTATTTTCAATTTTGAAAAAATAGGCTTATGAGATCACCTTTCGTCCGTGTGTGTGTGTGTGTGTGTGTGTGTCCTAATAAATTCTAAACGGCTGGAGCGATTCCAATGAAACTCAGTAAGCTCATAGCACTATTCCGGGCGACCTGGGCCGTGCCCTTCAAATTTCGTTACGGCTCACCAATGCAACATGGCGGCTGTGCGAAATATTTCACCAGCATTCAATATCTCCGAAACTATTCCCGATATCTCCCTGAAATTTTTTACGGTGATAAAGGGAACTACTGGAAGTTCACCTATGTGACGTTTGAAAAACTGGTAACTACAAAACCATCATGGCGGCCACGCAAATTTGCGAATTTAAATGGACGTTTCTCGCGATTTAATCAACCAAACGCAATAAAACTTGGTACAGTATATGTTTATATACATTGTAATGCACCGACATCTACCGTAACATAAACAAAAGATTTCGGATGTGCGAAATATTTCACCGGCATTCTATATCTCTGAAACTGTTAGCGGTATCACCCTGAAATTTTGTACGGAGATAAAGGGCATTACTGGAAATTTATCTATAAGACTTTCAAAAAGCGTTTAACTACAAAACGAACATGGTGGTCAAGCGAATTTTAAAATTTAAATAGAACTTTCTCGCGATTTAATGATCCCAACGCAATGAAATCTGGTACAAGAAATGTTTATACACATTGTAATGCACTGGTATCTAATTTAGTTCAATTGTTTACATAACCTCAAGATGGCGGCTGTGCGAATTTAAAAAATAAGTTTTTATTTCTTGTGTCGTAATCAAGCAATCGAAGTGAAGGTTTGAATAATGAACCTATGCAGTGATTTTCCTTTAATGGTACATGACTCTATGGACTATACATTTAACAATCCAACATGGCGACCATCCGAAATATTCAGACGACTCTGAATATCTACGAATCTATTATAGCAATCAAACTGAAATTTTGTATGTTGATAGTGGCAGTTAATATAAGTAGGATATATGAAAATAGGCTGTATAGTTCTTCACGGAACTACTTGTTTTTTATTAAATATTTTTATTTATTTCCCTTTCTAAACTTGTAGAAAAACAGGTATCTAATTCGAACTCAAATTACAGGAACACGGACTCCACAATTAAATGAGTATCAGACAGACCCCATCATAGCCTTGGTACAAGGAGCTTAAAATCAAAATCAACAACAAGTCAATATTTCTCTCATAACTGTCGGAAGGAAGAATAGGCTTTTATTTCACCCAGTTCTTCAATTTACAATGATTTGCAGAGACATTTAATTTAGGTTCTACTCTTGGGAACGGAGGGTGCAGGTATATGGCGAGATAGGACGAGTTGGCAACATTGCTTCCAAAGTTGCGGGTGCACGATATTAAAAGTTATTTATAGGGATATCGAACACCCTCTTCCTCTCTCACTCTCTCTCACACTAACACACACAAAAACGGTGTGTGTACGTGTGCTTTTATACGCACGTGCGTATTTTAAACGCGAGGCACACAGCTCACATTTCAATGATAATGGTTGGAGTTTAACCATCAACAATTATAGAATCGTTTATTGTATATTTAATATCACATATTTGCATGTACTAATGATCATTAACCTTGTGTGAGGGTGAATTGTAAATACATTTCCATTCCACAGTCACGCTCTGTATACAGTATTCTGACAGGTTCTCGTTTTTAACTTGCATAGGTTATGATTAGGGCTCGGATTCGAGCATATTTGCATATTGTTTTCCTGAATAGTGCACATTGAAAGAAGCCTTTCGGTGGTATTTTCACCTCTGGGACCAACAGAATTGAAATTTATCGAGCATATAAATGCATTAAACCGCGGTTTTCAGAATAGAAGCATATAAATGCATATTCTTTTGGTTTTCGTCAAAATAGTTTGTTTTTCGAATTACCCCCACCCCCGAATTTGGGCCCTGACAATTCTAAAGGTTCGAAAACAGAAATAATCATTGAAAAGCCTATCTGCTGCGAATAATAGAACTGCAGGTTTTTAACCTTTACTGAGGTCGTTCTCGTCATTGAAACTTTTATTGATTGATTTAAGAAAATCATTCAAAACTGAAAACATAGAAAAAATTCTTGTTGTACAGACCAATGCAGATCTACTTCATTGACTCGCCTAATTCTGAACAGTTTGTAAATGAACTTTTAAACTGTAACTTTTATAAGAAAACTTCTCTTATATATACTTGAAAAACTTGAATGCGAGTATATTGCAGTGTATCATACACACAATTAGAAAATAAAGCTCGTATATAAAGGTATGTTATTGGTTTTTTCGTTTAACTTTCCTTTCTATAGTTATTAACGGTGTTTTCGAGCATATTATGCATATTTAACCGCATATAATGGTTTTTGCGAGCATATCTATAGAGCATATAATGTTTTTTTCGAGCATATCTATCGAGAATAAAACACATGGTTTTCAAGCATATCTGGAGATTTTATCGAGCATATCGATCCGAGCCCTAGTTATGATATATTGCTGGGGTCTATTGTGATCATTAGGGCTCGGATTTTTAGGTAAATAAATATTTTTTATGTAAATACATATTTTAAGCATTTTTTCTATAAACACATAAATTTCTGCTTTTAACTTATTAGCACATAAAAGACAGAATATTTACATTTATTAAAATCAGTGTGCTAGATCTTTCAGTTTATTGCATATTTGTTCTGTGTTACTTCAATGGGGAAGGACCTGTGAGCTATCCAATCTTCATGCAGAGCTTATGTCAGCTATTTCTAAACTTGTCGCCCCGTGCCACTCACTGTGGAAGCCGGGGATTTCCTTGTCCATAACCATATTTCACCCCGTGCTAGACATCCCTCCCCCAGCTACCTGGAACCAGTGTCACTCACCTGCAGTACATTTCTGGCACTGAGAAGTGTAAGGCAGTTCTACGATGCCTAAAGTAAAAACAACTACAAGTTATCGTCTGTTGCAGAATTTAAAGATCATTTTACTTCTGATGGGGGCGTTCTGTTCTGCCAACCATGTAGGAAATCATCAAGGCTGAACAGCGATCTCAAGTTACATAACACATGAAGGGCAACAGGCATATTGCCGCATTTTCGCGCCTTCATAAGAAGCGTTTCGCGATAATCGTCGGTCATTTGTGATGGACAACCTGAAGATGTATCTCGATGTGTATTGTAATGCTTCAGCAGTCAGTGAGACATAGCATAAATTGCATTCGTGAGTACTGCATATTGTTTATAAACACATTAATAAACTAAATTATAATTAAATATTTTTACTTCTTTGTCACATATTTCAGGTATTTTTAATACATAACAAGTAGTTCCGTGAAGAACTATACAGCCTATTTTCATATATCCTACTTATGTTAATTGTCTCTATCAACATACAAAATTTCAGTTTGATTGCTGTAATGGATTCGTAGATATTGAGTACCGACTAAATATTTCGGATGGTCACAATGTTGGATTGTTATATATGTAGGTCCGAGAGTTATGTACTGTTACATGAAGATAATTGTGTACGTGTAGCATTCAAACTTCAATCGCATTATTAGGACATAAGAAGTAACAAGGAGATTTTAAAATTTCGCACAGCTGCCATCTTGTGGTTATGGAAACAATTGAAGTAAATTAGATGCCAGTGGATTAACATTCGTATAAGGATTTACTGTACCAAGTTTCACTGCACTCGGATGGTTAAATTGCGAAAAACGACCCTGTGAATATTTTTATTTCGCGTCGCCGCCATGTTGGATTTGTGATCACCAGGTTATTTAAAGTCGTATAGGTGAACTTAAGTTCGTAGCCCCTATAAACATTAAAATATTCAGTTTGATTGCTATAATAGATTCGTAGATATTGAGATCCGACTAAATATTAAGGATGGTCGCCATGTTGGATTGGTATATATAGGCCATAGAGTCATGTACCATTAAAGGGAAATTATTGCGTAGGTTCATTATTGAAACTTTCACTCCGATCGCATGATTACGACACAACTAATAAAAAACTTGATTTTAAAATTCGCACAGCCGCCATCTTGGGGTTATGTAAACAATTGAACTAAATTAGATACCAGTGCATTATAATGTGTATAAACATTTCCTGTACCACATTTCATTGCGTTTGGATTATTAAATAGCGATAAAAGTTTATTTAGAACTTTCCATTTCGCGTGGCCGCCATGTTCGTTTTGTAGTTAACCGATTTTTGAAAGTCTCATAGATGAACTCCAGTAGTGCCCTCTATTTCTGTACAAAAGTTCAGGGTGATACCGCTAATAGTTTCAGAGATATGGAATGCCGGTGAAATATTTCGCACATCCGCCATCTTGTGGTTATGTAAACAATTGAACGAAGTTAGATGTCAGTGCATTTCAATGTGTATAAACATATACTGTACTAAGTTTTATTGCGTTTTGTTGGTTAAATAGCGAGAAACGTCTATTTAAAAGTCGCAAATTCGCGTGGCCGCCATGTTGGTTTTGTAGTTACCAGGTTTTCAAAAGGCACATCTGTGAACTTCTAGTAGTTCCCTTTACCACCGTACAAATTTCCAGGGTGATATCGGGAACACTTTCGGAGATATTGAATGCTGGAGAAATATTTCGCACAGCCGCCATGTTGGATTGGTGAGACGTAACAAAATTTGAAGGGCACGGTCGGGGTCATCCGGAATAGTCCTATGAACTTACCGAGTTTCGTTGAAATCACTCCAGCCGTTTAGATTTTATTAGTGGGGACACACACACACGAATCACACACGCACACACACACGGACAAATGGTGATCTCATAAGCCTATTTTTTTCAAAATTGAAAATAGGCTAAAAATTAATATTTTCCAGATTTTTAGCACCTACAAATCCGAGCCCTAGTGATTACTATGGACAGTGTTCCGACATTTAGTTACCATGACAACAAGTGATGGATGATGATGATAATTCTTGTTTCAATGGGCCTAACATCTAGGTTATCGGCCCCTAATGGTATGGGTGTTCGCGAAAATGACGATGAAATGAAAACCATAACGGAAATCAAGGTAGATTAAAAATACTTACAAAAATGGAACTTAGTTTGAAAAGACTCACAAAAGGTAATTTAGATGGGAAATACTTACAAAAAGCAATGTAAATGTAATTATTTAGATACAAAACGGTACGAGAATCTTAAAAAGAAAAAAGGAAATATAATGAAATGTTAAAAAGGCTGATCCCACGATGAATGATGAGAGAAGGGCCAATGAAGGCAGGAATGGAAGGGACTCCCTAGGCCTCGGATACCCTAATACCGTCCAGGTCGGAAAAGGATAAGAGTTGACCAAGACAGATCGACAGGACAGAAGACGGAGGGGGGCCCGGCACAAGTAAGTGGACTCAATGCTGGACTCAGCTTGGGTCCCGTGGCCGCCAACCCACGTCCCACTAGATGTGAGCCCATTGGGGAACAATTGATGGTCATCTAGGCGTGTGCATTCTAGTTCAGTAGATATATATATATATATACTAGCTGTTACCCGCAGCTTCGCCCGCAATAACATTTGGAATCCCGTTATAACATTAGTTATATAAATAGATAAGAATGGGTCCTAGTGGAAAATAATTCTATCACCTGAAACCAAAAATGCATGGGACGAAAAAAAATCATGTTGGTTTCGGACCCTAAAAGACGTGAAAAATATAATAAAAGTATTAAAAACACTATTTTTTGAAATTTCATTAGAATCAATTTTTATGTCATTCCTGGGACTTAGAAAATTCCGGCCAAAAAGTACAAAATCATTAATAACTCCCTATGTATTCGTCGTATGATGAAATAGCAAGAGACAAAAAAGATGTAATGTGTTATTGTCTACAACATAGGCCATGTATAATTTTACACTCAGACATATTACGTTTCCCCCTCCCCATGGGCCCCTTAAATTGGATTTATGAAAAAACGGTCAAACACCTGTTTAGTTATTTTTCATGCTGATATTTTTCGGCTGAGTTCCAAACTCATCGCCTATGTCGTGTAAGAGATACACGCTCCGTTAGGAATCCTTCAACTCCCACTTTTCACCCCTTTCACCTCATAATATACACCACATCGAAAAACCCTCAGACATGTGTCTTCTTATTTTTAATGATGAGTTTATATGCCGAGTTTCACATCCCCCAATGAAACCAATCGGGAGATATTGCTATTCAATGAAATGCAGGTCTACCCCCTTAACTCCCCTTTAGAACCTGAATATCCAAAAATCCTTTCGTATTGCGCGTTTGCGGCCCTTGAGGAAGCTGCATACCAAATTTCATTCCAATCCGTTCAGTGGTTTCTGAGATTTCGTGATGAATGGATGAGTGAGTCAGTGGTATTTGAGCTTTATATAGTAGACTAGCTGACCCGGCAGACGTTGTCCTGCCAATCAAAGAAAGTGTTGTAACTTTGTTTCTTGAAGTGCTTTTGGATACACAATATTTTTTTCAATTTCTGTTAACTGCCTCAAAACTATCGTGAAATGAATTAACTAATCTAGAAACATTCGTGGGAGCGTGCACAACATTTCTCCAACGATTCATCGCAATTGGATAAATGGCATAAAACGCATGCGGGATTTTGTTTAAATGATTCGTGTGCTGTCACTCATTTGTTGTATCTACTCGTGCTCTACCAACTGTGAAATTGATTTACTAAGTTAGAAAGCTTCACGTAAGTATTCACAACAACTCATCAAAGTTTCATCGGAATCGGATGAATGACATATGAACGTATACGAGAATTTTTTAAACGATTCGCGTGCCGTCACTCATTTGTTGAATCTACTCATGCGCTACCTATTGTAAAATAGATTTACTAAGCCTGAAACCTTCTCTGGAGTGTACTGAATCATTCACCAAGGTTTCATCGCAATCGGATGAATGATATATGACCGCATACGCGACATTGTGGAAACGATTCAAACGCGGTCGCCCATTTGTTGAATCTACTCGTGCGCTACTTAATAAAAACTGGATTTACTAATCCAGAAACCTTTCCTGGAGTGTACACAACAATTCACCAAAGTTTCATCGTAATCGGATAAATGGTATATGAACGCATACATGACTATGTTGAAACGATTCGCGCGCCATCGCACATTTGTTGAATCTACTCGTGCGCTACCTATTGTAAAATGAATTTACTGAGCCAGAAACCTTTACTGAAGTGTACACAACAATTCACCAAAGTTTCATCGCAGTCGGATAAATGGTATATGGACGCATATGGTACTTTGTTGAAATGATTTGCGTGCCGTCACACATTTGTTGAATCTACTCGTGCGCTACTAATTGTAAAATGGATTTATTAAGCCAGAAACATTCCGTAGGGTGTACACAACATATCACCCATGTTTCATCGTAATCGGACGAATGGTATTTGAACGCATACGGGACATTATTGAAACGCTTCGCGCGTCGTCGCTCATTTGTTGAATCTACTCGTGCGCAACCTCCTGTGAAAAGGATTTACTAAGTTAGAAACCCTCACATAAGTGTACACAACATCTCACCCATGTTTCATTGCAATCCGATGAATGGTATATGAACTTATACCGGACTTAATTTAAACGTTCGCACATCGTCGCCCATTTGTAGAATCTACTCGTGCGCTACCTATTGTATAATAGATTTACTAATCCGGAAGCCTCTCAAGGAGGGTACACAACATCTCACCCAAGTTCCATCGCTATCGGACGAAAGGTATTTGAACGCATACGGGACCTTGTTGAATGGCTTCGCACGTCGCCGCTCATTTGTTGAATCTACTCGGGCGCAACCTCCTGTGAAATGGATTTACTAAGTTAGAAACCTTCACGTAAGTGTACACAACAACTCATCAAAGTTTCATCTCAATCGATGAATGGTATATAAACTTATACGGGATTTTGTTGAAACGCTTCGCGCGTCGTCACTCATTTGTTGAATCTAGTCGTGCGCTACCTATTGTAAAATTAATTTACTAAGCCAGAAGCCTTCCCTGGAGTGCACACAACATATCACTCAAGTTTCATCGCTATCGGACGAATGGTATTTGAACGCATACGGGACCTTGTTGAATGGCTTCGCACGTCGCCGCTCATTTGTTGAATCTACTCGGGCGCATCCTCCTGTGAAATGGATTTACTAAGTTAGAAACCTTCACGTAAGTGTACACAACAACTCATCAAAGTTTCATCCCAATCGATGAATGGTATATAAACTTATACGGGGTTTTGTTGAAACGCTTCGCGCGTCGTCGCTCGTTTGTTGAATCTACTCGTGTGATACTTATTGTAAAATTAATTTACTAAGCCAGAAGCCTTCCCTGGAGTGTACACAACATATCACTCAAGTTTCATCGCTATCGGACGAATGGTATTTGAACACAAACGGGACCTTTTTGAAACGCTTCGCGCGTCGTCGCTCATTTGTTGAATCTAGTCGTGCGCTATCTATTGTAAAATGGATTTACTAAGCCAAACAGCTTCCCTGGAGTGCACTCAACATCTCACCCAAGTTTGACCGCAATCGGATGAATGGTATATGAACACATACGGAACTTTGAAACGCTCTAACGTGCAGAGACAAACAGAATTCGACATCACTGCCACCTTTGGTATAAAACACAACTTTCCGCCATGGGTGGAGTGTATGTTATGGCGGTAGTTGCACAGGTTGCGACCAGTTGGCTCTACGTGCAGAGACACACAGTCCAAAAGGATCACTTTTCACTAAGGCTTGCGGTTTCCTTGACGACTGTTTATGACTGCATATTGTGTGTAAATTGTTGTTCTAAAATTCTAAAATTCCACTTATCTGGTCAAATTGTGAATCTAAACCATCCATGGGCCCACCCTAACATTCATACAAAATTTCATCAAAATCGGCCCAGGCGTTTAGGAGGACTTCAGTCACATACACACGTGTCGAAGAATTATATATATATATAAAGAAGCATCGGTCCTAGTGGAAAATAATTCTATCACCTGAAACCAAAAATGCATGGGCCGAAAAGAAAATGTTGGTTTTTGACCCTAAAAGACGTGAAAAATATAATAAAACTATTAAAAAACTATTTTTTGAAATGTCATTCGAATCAATTTTTATGTCATTCCTGGGACTTAGAAATTCCGGCCAAAAAGTACAAAATCATTCATAACTCCCTATGTATTCGTCGTACGATGAAATAGCAAGAGACAAAAAAGGTGTAATGTGTTATTGTCTACAACATAGGCCATGTATAATTTTACATACAGACATATTACGTCCCCCCCCATAATTTCACCCCTCCCCATGGGCCCCTTACGTTGGATTTATGAAAAAACGGTCAAACACCTGTTTAGTTATTTTTATGCTGATTTTTTCGGCTGAGTTTCAAACTCATCGCCTATGCCGTTTAAGAGATACACGCTTCGTTAGGAATCCTTCAACTCCCACTTTTCACCCCTTTCACCTCATAATATACACCACATCGAAAAACCCTCAGACACGTGTCTTCTTATTTTTAGCCTACTTTCGATTTTTGCAAAAAATGAAAGTAGACTTATGAGATCAACACAGGGAGAAAAAAGTGTGTCTGTCTGTGTGTGTGTATGTGTGTGTGTGAGTCTGTGTGTGTGTGTGTATGTGTGTGTGTGAGTCTGTGTGTGTGTGTGTGTGTCTGTGTGTGTGTGTGAGTGTGTGTACTCTGAATGTCTGTCCCCCCCTATCAATTCGAACACGGTGAAACCGAATTGAACGAAATTTGGTACAGAGGTAGCACTAGTAAAGGACACCTCAGTGTCATACTTTATATCGCCGCCATCTTTACCAAAACAGAATGGCGGCCACTCAAATGTTCAAAACGTAAAATCAAATTTCGGCTAAACTAGTCATCCGATCTCTACCAAATTTGGTGACAACATACCTTTGTATAGGATGCGTCTTTCACCCAAAATTCAAGGTCATCGGCCATGCCATTTCAGGATGGCGGCCGTGTGAATTATGCAACCATTTTAATAAATAGCTTAATACCCACCAATTCCGATTATCGAGCCTAGGGGGGTTTAAGCTATCCTGAAGGTCGTGATCCGTTATTTATTATAATTTAATATTATAATATTATACAGTATGAGTGGCTTAAAAGAGCTGAGCCGTTTGTGTCACACGACAAGATGGCAGCTGTCCTCATGTGCCTGTCTTATATTTCAGTAGTTTTAGTATGTTGTATGTGATATACCGTACTGATACAATAATATAAACTTTGTATGAAATGATCTTTAATGAAGATGTACTGCAGTGAAGAAATCGTTTATTTAAAGTCATTATTTGCCAACAGTTTGTATCTAATATGTACGTTAAGAACACCTGACGTCATGGATACGGTTAGCTCTGGGCTAGCATGTTAGTCTGACACGCAGTTGACTGGGGATCGAATACTGCTACAGTTAGTTTTTTTTTCTTGAATTCTTTTACAAATGATGTGCACGAGCTTTTCCCACAGATACTGAATAAAATGTAATTTAGCTCAAAGGAGAGGATAAAGTATACACTCGTATATTAATAAAATCACAGTCCCAGCATCGCACATAAACAGAAGACATTAGAAAAAGGAGAATAGAAGAACTAGATACACGTTGGCATTAACCACAGCCTTCTTAATGCCTCTGTACGGTGCTGTCCTCTTGTGGGTTATGTGGGTAATATTGTTCCAAACATAACGCTGTGTAAATGCCTGATCTGGCCTCCTGAAGTATGGCAATTTTGTAATACTGGTAGTTCAACTATTAGCCACGATCGCGCTCCGAATACCTTTAAACACTGCCAGCTGGATCGCCTCCCTCTTGGCTACTTTAAACTGCCTACTCATTCAACACCCATAGAACACTGCCATCGTAGTACATTACGATGGCAGTGCATAGGCGTACAAGATAAAGATTAATTTACTGATAGGTCGCAGCACCACCTACTGTGATTGGGGCGGAAGATGATTGGGGCGGAAGATTCTTAATTTTGAAGGCTGGCTTAATATAGAGATTAACGGACGTGAATGCATTACAATAAGTTAGTAGTTTTGTTATTCAATCATCATAAAGTATATAATATTGATCTTGACACTTACTGGCTTATTATCAATATAAAAGAAAACAAACAATACATTGTGGTTGGGGTGATTGTTTTAGGGATGAGTACAAAGAGTCATAAAGATACCCATACATTTAGGAGAAAGTAGGCTATATGTTCTTTGCTGAACATCTTGTTAATGATGAGCTTATATGCCGAGTTTCACATCCCCCAATGAAACCAATCGGGAGATATTGCTATTCAATGAAATGCAGGTCTACCCCTTAACTCCCCTTTAGAACCTGAATATCCAAAAATCCTTTCTTAGTGGGGGTTTGCGGCCCTTGGGGATGCTGGATACCAAATTTCATTCCAATTCGTTCGGTGGTTTCTGAGATTTAGTGATGAATGAATGAGTGAGTCAGTGGTATTTGAGCTTTATATAGTAGATATATATATGTAGCTATAACAACATCTTAGTTACTACAGAGCTATCCATGTAAACCTAATAGTACATTAATACCATTAATAACTTACCATTAATTACCATTATAGACGAGTTGCATACGACTGGTTATGTTCGACGATAATTATAACTTTACTAGCCCACCCGGCAGACGTTGTCCAGCCAATCAAAGAAAGTGTTGTATCTTTGTTTCTTGAAGTGCATTTGGACACACAATATTTTTTCAATTTCTGTTCACTGCCTCTAAACTATCGTGAAATGAATTACCTAATCTAGAAACATTCGTGGGAGCGTGCACAACAACTCTCCAAAGTTTCATCGCAATCGGATCAATGGCATATAACGCATTCGGAATTTTGTTTAAATGATTCGTGCGCTGTTACTCACTTGTTGAATCTACTCATGCTCTACCAACTGTGAAAATGATTTACTAAGTTAGAAAGCTTCACGTATGTGTACACAACAACTCATCAAAGTTTCATCGTAATCGATGAATAGTACATGAACGTATACGGGATTTTGTTGGAACGCTTCGCGCCTCGTCACTCATTTGTTACATCTACTCGTGCGCTACCAATATTGTAAAATGGATTTAGCAAGTTGAACACCTTCCCTGGCGTGTACACAATAACTCATCAAAGTTTCATCGGAATCGGATGCATGACATATGTACGCATACGGGATTTTCTTTAAACGATTCGCGTGCTGTCACCCATTTGTTGAATCTACTCATGCGCTACCTATTGTAAAATAGATTTACTAAGCCCGAAACCTTCTCTGGAGTGTACTCAATGATAAACCACGGTCTCATCGCAATCGGATGAATGGTATATGACCACATACGGGACATTGTGGAAACGATTCGCGCGCAGTTGCTCATATGTTGAATCTACTCGTGCGCTACATATCAAAAACTGGATTTACTGTACAAAGCCAGAAATCTTTCCTGCAGTGTACACAACGATTCACCAAAGTTTCATCGCAATCGTATAAATGGTATATGAACGCATACAGGACTTTGTTGAAACAATTCGTGCGGCATTGCACATTTGTTGAATCTACTCGTGCGATACCTATTGTAAAATGAATTTACTTAGCCAGAAACCCTTACTGAAGTGTACACAACAATTCACCAAAGTTTCATCGCAATCGGATAAATGGTATATGGACGCATACGGTACTTTGTTGAAATGATTCGCGTACCGTCACTCATTTGTTGAATCTACTCGTGGGCTACCTTCTGTGAAATAGATTTATTAAGTTACAAAGCTTCACGTAAGTGTACACAACAACTCATCAAGTTTCGTCTCAATCGATGATTAATATATAAACTTATACGGGATTTTGTTGAAGCGCTTCGCGCGTCGTCACTCATCTGTTGAAACTAGTCGTGCACTATCTATTGTAAAATTGATTTACTAAGCCAGAAGCCTTCCCTGGAGTGTACACAAAATCTCACTCATGTTTCATCGCTATCGGACGAATGGTATTTGAACGCATACGGGACCTTTTTGAAACGCTTCGCGCGTCGTCGCTCATTTGTTGAATCTACTCGTGTGCAACCTCCTGTGAAATGGATTTATGAAGTTACAAAGCTTCACATAAGTGTACACAACAACTCATCAAAGTTTCGTCTCAATCGATGATTGATATATAAACTTATACGGGATTTTATTGAAACCCTTCGCGCGTCGTCACTCATTTGTTGAATCTAGTCGTGCGCTATCTATTGAAAAATTGATTTACTAAGCCAAACACCTTCCCTGGAGTGCACTCAACATCTCACCCAAGTTTCGTCGCAATCGGATGTATGGTATATGAACGCATACGGGACTTTGAAACGCTCTTACGTGCAGAGACAAACAGTAGAAATCGACATCACTGCCACCTTTGGAATAAAACACATCTTTCCGCCAGGGGCGGAGTGTATGTTATGGCGGTAGTTGCACAGGTTGCGTCCAGGTGGCTCTACGTGCAAAGACAAACAATCCAAAACATCACTTTTCACTAAGGCTAGCGGTTTCCATGACGACTGTTTATGACTGTATATTGTGGTTCTAAAATTGTGTGTAAATTATGGTTCTAAAATTCTAAAATTCCACATACCTGGTCAAATTGTAAATCTAAACCATACATGGACCCACCCTAACATACATTCAAAATTTCATCGAAATCGGTCCAGTGGTTCAGGAGGAGTTCAGTCACATACACATGTGTCGAAGAATTATATATATAAAGATTATATGTTCTAACATAAATATTCATCAATTTACAAATCATATACAGTAATTCATGTCCGACAAGTTGCATTTTGAGTGCATGTGCGAAGCTATCTTTACCTCCTGTAATTGGTCAAGATTGAGCTAAGGGGATTAAAGATAAATGTGGAGAAGAGTAAAACAGTGGTGATGAGTAGAGCTAAGAAAGAAGGAAAAGGAGTAATCAAAGTAGGAGATAAGGAATTGGAAGTGGTGATACACTTCAAATACTTGTGAAGTGAAATTACTGAAGATGGAAGACTAGATTTGGAAATTAGCAGAAGAATACAACTCGGGAGTGCTTTCTATCAACAAGTACGAAGACTAGTATGGAACAAGGATATACCAATTAAGGCTAAAGAAGTTATGCACAAAGCATATTATGTTCCTATAATGACATATGCAGCAGAAACTTGGACAATGACTGAGAGGGATGAGAGCAGAGTACAGGCAGCTGAGATGAGATTCCTGAGAAGTATGGTCCAGAAAACGAGGAGGGACAGAGTGAGAAATTAAGATATACGGAAAGTACTGGGAATACAGAAACTAAATGACAAACTGGAGCAAAACAGATTGAGATGGTTTTGACATGTCAAACAGATGAATGAAATAAGGCTACTAAGACGAGCACTGGAACGACGGATGACAGGGAAGAGAGGACGAGGAAGATCAAAAATGCGTTGGATGGACTCGGTGAAGTAGTCTATAGCATTAGAAAACGGAACCTGGATTGGAACACCGTGTCGGAAGAGGAATAGTGGAACGACAGAACAAAGTGGAAAGGAACCATATTTGCCCCCACCCAGTGTCAACTGGAAAAGGGGAAATGATGATGATGATGCATTGGTCAATGAGTGAAAATCTTGAGCTCTGATTGGTAGGAGAAACTTTATCATAATGAAAATTAGTACTTTAATGACTGTTATTGGGATACAGTTTTCTGGCACATCGTGTTTACATTTTGACATGGGTTATAAATTCCCTCGGAATGCTCGTACAAACGGGAAATTTGCTTTAATGATCTCAGTGGTTCTGGGAGAATCAGAACCTCTGCCCATTAGCAAGTTTGTTGAATGTTTCTATGCATGTGCTCCTCTGTCCAGCATTTGTGGAGCAGCTGCAAGACGTCTAATTGACAGAAGGTTATATTCAACAAGACGGAGCTACGTGATATACGTCTAACGCTTCCAGGCATCTTGTAACCAGTTTCTTTGGTGACCGAAAAGTCTCAAAGCATGTTGTGGCCCTCACCGAGCACCTGACCTAACCTCACCGGACTTTTTCTTATAGGGGTATTTTTAAGGCAGAGTGTACAAAAATAAACCTTAGACAAGCTCTGAAATCCGTGAAGTCATTAGACACGAAATAGACTGACTGGTGAAGATACACTTCGCAGAACGTCATGGAATATGGTGAAACGAATACAGTTGTGTATGGTTGCTGTTAGAAGGCACTTCCAACATCTTACAACAAGTTACCGTATTGTAACTAATTTTTTTGGTGACCGAATAATATAAAAAAGTGGCCTACCCCATCACCTGATCTAACCTCGCTGGACTTTTTCTTAAGTATATAATACAATCTCCGAGTTGTGTATTATCATTTCCCAAAGTTGCGCATGTGTCCCTTTATTTTTAGCCTATTTTCACTTTATGAACAAAATAGGCTTATGAAATCACCTTTTGTCCGTGTGTATGTGTGTGTGTGTGCGCGGGCGTATAAGTGTGTGATATGTGTCCCTCCTAATAACTTCTAAACGGCAGGAGCGGTTTCAATGAAACTCGGTAAGGTCATAGCACCATTCCGGCTAACCCGACCGTACCCTTCAAATTTAACTGCGTTCTACGAATCCAACATGGCGACTGTGCGAAATATTTAACCAGCATTCAATATCTCCAAAACTATTACCGATGTCACCCTGAAATTTTGTACGGTGATAAAGGGCAGTACTAGAAGTTCACCTATGAAACCTTCAAAACCCGGGTAACTAATAAACCAACATGGCGGCCAAGCGAATTCGCGACATTTAAATAGACTTTTCTCGCGATTTAACCATCCAAAAGCAATGAAACGTGGTACAGCAAATGTTTATACAAATTGTAATGCACTGGCATTTAATTTAGTTCAATTGTTTACATAACCTCAAGATGGCGGTAGTGCGAAATATTTCACTGGCATTATATATCTCCGACACTATTACTAATATCACCCTGAATTTTCTAACGATGATAAAAGGCACTACTGCACGTTTATCTATGTAATCTTCAAAAACCTGTGAGGTACAAAACGAACATGGCAGCCTAGCGAAGTTGAAACGTTTTAATAGATTTTTCTCGCAATTCAACCATCTGAGCGCAGTGAAATATGCTACAGTATATGATTATACGTATTGTAATGCACTGGCATCTAATTTCGTTCAATTGTTTACAAAAACTCAAGATGACAGCTGTGCGAAATTTTAAAATTAATCCTTTATTTCTTGTGTCATAATCATGCGATCGAAGTGAAAGTTTACATAATGAAGCTACGCAATAATTTTCCTTTAATGGTACATAACTCTATAGCCCATACATATAACAATCCAAAATGGCGACCAACCGAAATATTAAGACGGTTCTCAATATCTACAAATCTTTTACAGCAACCAAACTGATTTTTTTTATGTTCATAGAGGCTATAATCATACGTTCACCTATAGGACTTTCAATAACCTGGTGAGCACATATCCAACATGGCGGTGACGCGAAGTATATAAATTAAAATGGACGTTTCTTGCGATTTAACCATCCGAGTGCAGTGAAACTTGGTGCGGTAAATAATTTTACAAATGTTAATCCACTGGCATCTAATTTATTTCAATTGTTTTCATAACCACAAGACGGCAGCTGTGCGAAATTTTTAAAACTCGTTTTTACGTCTTGTGTCCTAATCATGCGATTGAAGTTTGAATACTACACTTACACAATAATCTTCATGTAATAGTATTTAACTCTAAGACCTACATATATAAAAATCGAACATGGCGACCATCCGTAATATTAGACGGTTCTCAATATCTACGAATCTATTACAGCAATCAAACTGAAATTTTGTATGCTGATAGTGGCAATTAACATAAGTAAGATATATGAAAATAGGCTTTAGTTATTCACGGAGCTACTTGTTCTTATCAGAATTTCACCCCTCCCAAGGGTCCCTTAAATTGTATTTATGAAAAAACGGTCGTACACCTATTTACTTATTTTTAAAGGTATTTTTCCCCCTGAGTTTGATGAGTGAGTGAGTGAGTCAGTTAGGACACTTTCTTTCCTTTTTTTTCTTCAGAATTTCACCATTCCCTATGGGCCCCTTAAATTTAACTTATGAAAATACTCTAGAACACCTATTTACTAATTTTTAAGCTGATTTTTTCCGTTGACTTTCAGACTTCTCGCCTATGTCGTTTAAGAGATACACGCTCCGGTATTAATCCTTCAACCCCCACTTTCCACCCCCTTCACTTCATAATAATTATATACCACATCAAAAAACCCTTAGTTTATATGCCGAGAATTACATCCCCAAATGAAACTACTTGTGAAATAATGTTATTCAATGAAATGCAGGTTTAACCCCCCTTAACTCCCCTTTAGAACCTGAATATCCTAAAATCCTTCCGTAGTGGGCGGTTTTGACTTATAACGAACATATCCCTAAAATTACATGTTTCTAACTTAAATAGCTTGGGCTGGGCGATGATGAGTCAGTCAGGACACTTTCCTTTATAAAATAGACTAGCTGTACCCGGCGTGCGTTGCAAATACCAATCAAAGAAAGTGATGGCGATGTGACTTTGCTTGTTGAACTGCTTTTGGATTCCCATAATTTTTTTAGCCTATTTTCATTTTATGAAAAAAAAACAAGATGTTCAGTAAAGAACATATAGCCTACTTTCTCCTAAATGCATGGGTATTGTTATAACTCTTTGCCCTTTTCAAGGAGTATAATTGAATGTTGGTTGTAGTAGCTTGTTGAAATACAACGTGCTATAGGGATATTAAACTTGAATGAGGTGCCCTTTGCTAGTGCTACCTCTGTAAAAAAAATCATTCAATTCGGTTTCACCGTGTTTGAATTGATCCGGGGAATGGATCTGCACACATACATGGCCGCTATTTGCAAACTATTGGGCTGATGACCTTGTAGTCAGTCATAAGATGCTTTCCACAAAAAGGCATGTTGTTGCAAAATCCGGTAGAGATCAAATTATTAGGATGGTCGAAATTTGATTTAAGCTTTTAACATTTGGGTGGCCGTCATTCCGTTTCCGTCAAGATGGCGGCGATATAAAACATGACACTGAGGTGCCTTTTGCTAGTGCAACCTCTGTACCAAATTTCGTTCAATTCGGTTTCACCATGTTTGAATTGATAGGGGGAATCGATTTGCACACATACTTGGCCACCATCTGCAAACTATTGGGCTGATGATCTAGCAGTTTTGTCAGAATATGCTTCCCACATAAAGATTTGTTGTTGTAAAATTTGGTAGAGACTAGATTATTAGGTTGGTCGTAATTACATTTTAGCCTTTAACATTTGGGTGACCGCGATTACGTTTCCGTCAAGATGGCGGTGATATAAAACATGACACTGAGGTGGCCTTTCCTAGTGCTACCTCTGTACCAAATTTCGTTCCATTCAGTTTCACCGTGTTCGAATTAATAGGGGGAATCAATTTTCACACAAAGATGGCCGCCATCCGCAAAATATTAGGCTAATGACCTACTAGTTTGTTCAAACAATGCTCCCTCCATAATGGTATGTTGATGCAAAATTTGGTAGAGATCGGATGATTAGGTTAATCGTAATTTGATTTAAGCTTTGAATATTTGTATGGCCGCCATTACGTTTCCGTCAAGATGGCGGCGATATAAAACATGACACTGAGGTGCCCTTTGCTAGTGCTACCTCTGTACCAAATTTCATTCCATTCGGTTTCACCGTGTTCAAATTAATAGGGGTAATCGATTTTGACACAAAGATGGCCGCCATCCGCAAACTATTAGGCTAATGACCTATTAGATTTGTCAAAGGATGCTTCCTCCATAAAGGTATGTCGTTGCAAAATTTGGTAGAGATCGGATGATTAGGTTAGTCGTAATTTGATTTAAGCTTTGAACATTTGTGTGGCCGCCATTACGTTTCCGTCAAGATGGCGGCGATATAAAACATGACACTGAGGTGTCCTTTGCTAGTGCTACCTTTGTACCAAATTTCGTTCAATTTGCGCTCACCGTGTTCGAATTGATAGGGGGGGGGGACAGACATTCAGATTACACAGACTCACACACACACACACACACAGACTCACACACACACATACACACACACAAACAGACACACATTTTTTCGCCCTGTAGTGATCGCATAAGTCTACTTTCATTTTTTGCAAAAATCTAAATTAGGCTAATAGGCTTATGAGATCACCTTTTGTCCGTGCGTGTGTGTGATGGTGTGTGTGTCCCCCTAATAACTTCTAAACGGCTCGAGCGATTACAATGAAACACGGTAAGATCATAGCACTATTCTGGCCGACCCCGACCGTGCCCTTCAAATTTTATCGTTTCTCACCAATCAAACATGGCGGCTGTGCGAAATATTTCACCAGAATTTCAGTATCTCCGAAACTATTACCGATATCGTCCTGAAATTGTGTACGGTGATAAAGGGCACTACTAGAAGTTCTCCTATGAAAACGTTCAAAAACCTAAAAACTACAGAACCAACATGGCGGCCAAACGAAATTGAGATATTTAAATAGACTTTTCTCGCGATTTAAATATCCAAACGTAATTAAACTTGGCACAGCAAATATTTATACACATTGTAACGCACTGGAGTCTAATTTAGTTCAATTGTTCACATAACCTCAAAATGGCGGGTGTGCGAAATATTTCACTGATATTCTATATCTCCGAAACTATTACAGATATCACCCTGACATTTTGTTTGGTGATAAAAGGTACTTAAACAAGTTCATTTATGTAACTTTCATAAACCTGTAAAGTACAAAACGAACATGGCGGCCAAGCAAAGTTGAAACATTTTAATAGACTTTTCTCTTGATTTAACTCTCTGAGCGCAGTGAAGTGAGGTACAGTAAATGAATTTACATATTGTAATGCACTGGCATCTAATTTAGTTCAATTGTTTACATAACCTCAAGATGGCGGCTGTGCGAAATTTTAAAATTAAGCTTTTATTTCTTGTGTCGTAATCATGCGATCGAAGTGAAAGTTTGAATAATGAACCTAGGCAATAATTGTCCTTGAATGGTACACAACTCTATGGCCTATACATATAACAATCCAAAATGGCGAGCATCCGAAATATTTAAGATGGTTCTCAATATCCATGAATCTTTTACAGCAATCAAACTGGTTTTTAATGCACATAGAGACTATGAACATATGTTCACCTATAGGACTTTCAGTAACCTGGTGAGCACAAATACAACATGGCGGCTATGCGAATTATAAATCTTTAAATGGACGTTTCTCGCGAATTAACTGTCCGAGTGCAGTGAAACGTTGCACGTTAAATGCTTATACAAATGCCAATCCACTGGCATATAATTTATTTCAATTGTCTGCATAATCACAAGATGGCAGCTGTGCGAAATTTTAAAATCTCGTTTTTACTTCTTGTGTTCTAATCACGGGATTGAAATTTGAATACCACACGTACTCAATAATCTTAATGTAATAGTAAAAAAATAAAAAATAAAAATAAAACCTTGCGACCATCTGAAATATTTAGACGGTTCTCAATATCTACGAATCTATCACAACCTTCAAACTGAAATTTTGTATATTGATAGAGGCAATTAACATGAGTAGGATACAGTATATGGAAATAGGCTGTATAGTTCTTCACGGAACTACTTGTTTTTCTTACGTTAACCACCTCTAAACTATTATAAAATTGATTTACTATCTCAGAAACATTCATGGGAGCATGCTCAACAACTCACCGAAGTTTCATCGCAACGAAATTAATGGTATACTATGGTGAGCCCGTTGAAATTCAATGGAATACTAAGTTCCTGGGTCGGTAAAGTACATTTGTCTGGCAGTTAAAACTGTTGTGAGACAGCATTTGCTTCATGTAGTTTGCAGTGGCTAAATCAGACTCCAGAAATTAATTAATTAATTAATTAATTTATAGACTGAAGTGTGTAGTTACTATTTGTAGAGAAATTTAGGTTCAATATCTCATAAATGTAGTGATGTTAGCGTACCTCCTTAAATACAACATTATTGTCCTATGGCTCGCCGACACTATTTTGTACTTTCAAACTGTCAAATGCCACGTACAGCTGGCTAAATACAGGCTGGGGTAAATATACACCAACACGGTCTAAAGTCTGTCCTTGAGCTTTGTTAATTGTCATACTGAATGAAAGACGAATAGGAAACTGTCGTCTTTTAAAATTAAATGGAATAGTGTCGGATGGTGTTAAATCAATTCTAGGAACCAGAACTCTTTGTCCCTCACCTAACCCTGTAATGATTTCAAGATCTAAACAACTGTCAGGCATTTTTTGCACAATTAATCTTGTTCCATTTAGAAGCCCCAGTGTAACATTTATGTTTCTTGATAACATTACAATCGCTGCAGGTTTTAAGTTAAGGGCATCAGGAGGCAAGCCACTTAATGCTAAGCAGTTCAGAAACTCTATGGGAAACTGGAGAGTTTCAATTTCATCTTCAGCAATTAAGTTATTGACACTGATGTACGTTCTGGCCGCTCCGGGTAGAAGATCTTTAACTTAAGAATTGATTTGATCACAGTGTTCGTTTTTTGGGTCAAGAATGGCAATTTTGGAGAAGCTTTAGCATCTTCTGGTGACGAAAATTTATTCCGTAAATTTTAGAGACGATGTCTTGTTTCACGATGACAGAGGGTGGTAAATCAATAACAGATTGCTCTGCCGATTCCTGATTCACGGAAGGGTAATCTCCATTACCAATTTTCAGCAAAAAATCAGCAGTCTAATTCATCTGGTCCTGCTCGTATAATTTTAAACAGAGGAAATATTTTAAATTATGACCAAAGAGGAGAAAATTTAATATAGTTCTGAATAACAGCTTGTTTGGAAGCATCAAGGCATGCACGTTAGCCATTGGTGCTTCATCCCATATAATCAGTCTTGTTGACCTGATATCTTGTGCTCCTTTACTATTCATTTTTAAAGATGAAACAGGAAGCTTCGTGTAATTTCAGCGGTAACTTAAATCTGCTGTGTAGCTTACGGCCATTGGGTAATAGCATGGCAGCAATACCAGTCCACGCCCTGGTATCACTTCGAAACCCAAATCAGTGAACATTTTTATGAGACATTGGTACACGAATGTATTGCCAGTACCGTCAGGACCATCTATGAAGTATGTATTATTTTTATTTGTATTGTTCTGTAGCATAGCTTTAATAATATTTCATTTATGATGAATCTTTGTTCATCATTTGCTTTCTGAATAATTGAGTCATAATCAGCATCAGAAAGCATGGAAGATTCATTCCTTTCAGTACGTGGTCTTACTGATATCTCGGAGAGTCATTTGATAAGCTGTTTACTGGTTGTAAAGATGTAAGTAATCCTCCCAAAGAGAATCCTTAAAAGTATCCCACAATTCAACTGAATTCGATGGTTGTTGAAATATACAAATGAAGGAAAATAATTGTCTCTATTGAAATGGCATTTGAAGAACTGACGCTTCACGTAGATTACGATGCCATTCATCATCGTCCTGAATTAACCCACGTTCCATTGCTGCTTCTTTGAACGAAGAACAGCACACATTGTTTACTGTCTTCACATCTTGAAAACAGGTGGCATCTACTACGTGAAGTAACAGCAATCGAAGATGATATTTTTCTGATTCCACTGTTGAAACGTTAAACATTCTACCTATTACTTTTCCAGATTTAACGCTATTTTTCCAGACGCGTTTGTTACTTTCCCAAACATAATTAACTGGCGTTTCTGCGTATAGGTAAGGACTTTTTGTCACCGGATTCTTACTTAAATTGAACCATGCAATCAATTCTGTGCTTTTCCACTCAGCTCGAAGTAGAGCTTCAGCGGCATTGTCATCACAAAACTACACCTGCTGTTCATCTTGTAAATGAACAGGTAAGTGAACTAAAGTATGAGATTGTTCATGCATAGGATAGGAAAATATTCTATAGGCAGCTTCACTCGGACTTAAATATCAGGTGTTCAGAAAGGTAGATATTTCATCATGGTGAAGTAAACTCTCTTGGTTGATATTTGTAGATTAGCGCAGTCATGTCCTTTGTAAATATATTTGTGGATATATTTTATACTCTCAACACTTGCACAAATCTCTACATTAATGTGAACGTACAATAAAAGGAAAGGATTATAAAGGCACAATGAAACGATTGTCAACTTTCGCGTGATAACCTTGAACGCGTTTGATAATTGTTCTGGCATTGTCCCGCCTTCGATAAATAGGATAGCCGTTCATATTATCCTTTGTTTCGGCAATGAAATCCTTTGGGAAGTCCTTTCTACACTTTCCGTATACCATACAATAGATTTGGGAATGAGATTACCGCAAAGCCCATGCACCATATGAGACTTCACTACATTGTCTAAGGTAGTATCACTGGATCGAGTATTTCGGCAGAATTGAAATTGTCAATATCTGAGATGTCCCTTAGCTTAGAATTTCCTTTTAGGCCCAGCAACACATGGACATGGGGCAAACCTCTCTTTTGAAATTCAACAGTATACAAAAACAGTTTGTACTTCTCTAAATATTTGAGTTCGGTTTATTAAACGTAACAGTTCCTTCACTTTTGCAGGGAATACACGGACGGTGATATCGGGCCTATTGTTGGGAGTTTCATATGAGTTTATACTGGAAGTGATTAAAGGCCATAATGGATTGCAAGAGAACGTTACGAAAATATTAGGATTTCCAAATTGTCTTACCATTGCCATTGCATCCTGGTAATTTTGCATCATATTTAGAGGGCTTCCCGTAAAATAAGAAGGTAATATAACCATACGCCCAACCCATAAATTCTCGTTTACAGCTCTTACATGCAGTGCGTCTGCTAAACCTGGATATGTGTCTACTCGCAATTGTGTCTGTTGGTTACGGACAAATTTTAGCCTGTAACCTTCGATGCGACAATAGTAATCAACAATCAATTGTTGAGTTAATTCCCCAGCGTTAATAACAGGATTAAACTATCCTGTTGGTGAATGACCCCTGACTTGAAGTCTGTATGAAATATATTCTCTCATACCGGTAGTGATATTCTAGCGGATTTAATTTTCGGCTCTCCTCCAGCTGGCCATCCTGTCTCTCCATATGGCCAAATAAGTACGTAGGTCATAGCATCGCAATGCACACTGTCAAAATCTATAATATAAGGTCATTCTGTTTGGCATAAACGGCACGCGTATCTTTTGATGCATAGTTTAGCAAGACCGAATGTAAGGGTTAAAATGATTTAAGCTCAGGTGTATTCTTTCAAGAATATCTTCTCTGAAGGAGCTATTTGATGAATTTCCAAGACGGAATTGGTTATAAATAAATAAATGAATAAATAAATAAATACAGCCCTTTAATCCCCTAAGGGCAATGGCCTCCTGCCAAGGCAGGGATTTTGCTCCATTGCACTGATTAGGTGAGCAGTCCTATAGAGAAGTGAGGCACCTAGTGGCATGTTAGTCTCTGTGTTGTGTTTCTACCCCGTATGAAACCAAACTTGCATTCAGGAATATTCACTAATGTTTCCAGTTTCGACGCTTGGATTTTTGTATAGATATTATTTTCCAGTGCGATTCCCCTGTATGAGTTAGGGTCGTTCGTATCTCCTTTCCAAGGTACAGAGTCCTGATGGATGATATTCTCCAACAGTCCGGGATCGTTCCAGACTTTTGGCATTCATTGAATAATTGTGTCCAAATTGGTACCAATGTCTCTCGTGACTGTTTTAGGTGTTCCATGTGTATTTGAACCGCACCTGAGGCCTTTTTGTTTTTTGTTTGATGTATCGCCTGTGTTACTTCTGCTAGTGTTATTTGCATGGTTTGCTCCGTTTGTTCCTGGATGTCCTGCTTTTCTTGCTCTTTTGAGGATATCGCGTCCACTTTGAATGCGCATGTTTTGTTCTCCTGGCTCAGTAGTTTTTTGAAGTGTGTCTCCCACCTATCCATTGGAATTTCTTTAGGTCTTGTTGCGATTTTCCTTCTGAGGGGCAGGAAGGGGTCAGATTTCACCTCCTCCGCTAATTTTTGTGCCTCCATTTCCATATAGTTGGATTTTTTTTTATATCAAGAGTTTTTTTAATAGTCTTTCCTGTGCTTGGCGTATTCTTGTAGCTCCTTTTTCGTGTCCTTTGACCTTGCCTTGCGTAACAACTTCAAGGTTTCCTTTCTTTTGTTGTAGCATTCACTGTCGAACCATGGCTGTGATTTTCTCTCCTTTGCTGGCATGATCGCCTCCCTAATTAGATCAGTAGTGATTCTAGTTGCTTCGATTAATTGTCCTTTTCGTATTAGTTGTTCTGTTAAGGTGATCATTTCTTTTTTCTGTAATTTTCCAGTGTCCAATCCTCTTTATATTTTCTTCTCTCCGTATGTATGCTTGACATTTGATTTGGTTGCCATAACTGTGAAGTCGGTCGTCACCGGTATGTGTTTCCATACTGGAGCTGCATCTGAGTTCCAGAGGACTGCATGCTTCTGTATGGTAATTGCAGTTCCTTTATAGAAGATTAGATCTATAGTACTAGATCCGTTGCCTGCAAAGTACGTTTTGTCTTCTTTCTTATTTACTCTTTATTATTTATTATTTATCTGCTAGCATCTCTAGGATCAATTTTGACTTTAGCTTAGGTTAGTCAATTCTGCAATTGATGTCTCCTGCAATAATGACATTTGCATCATTGCTTACTTTCTCGATGGCTTTAAATAAAAACTCTATCACGTCTTCTATTGAATTGTCTGGTTAGCTATATAGGCAGATTAGTGTTATTAATGACGTAGTAGCTATTTCATGATCGTTTGAGGAATGTGAGGAAGTGCATTTTTCATTCCTTCTGTGTTCCATAACAGTATCTTAATCGAGCTGGTTTTACTCGAGAGATGCTCCTTCGTGTCTTCTTTGTGAGAAGCGAAATCGAAATCTTCTCACTAGGACGTCTTTGGGCCAGAATTCTGGGTCCGCTGTAATCGTGAGTTATTTGTAAGTGATTCCTATTTTGAATGCCTTCCCTTGCCCTCTCGTTGAGAGTTCCTCGCACTCTGTTTGTCCTTGGATTCCATGTTTGTGAAGAAATGACTTCACTCTTTCCGTTGTCGTGCCTGCCTTTACCCTCCCTACATAAAGCCAGGCTCTTTTCTCTGCAGATTGTAGTTCGTCTTCGTCCCTGAGCACGGCCTCTTCCGTTTTCTTTCCCATTATCACAATATTCTTTGGTTCCTGTTTGTGTCCTTCCATTACGTGTTACCTTTGCCCATCTATCATCGTTGGTTGGGTTCTCTTCTGTTCCCTCTCCTTGTTCAGTGTTGAGGTGATTCTCTACTATTACTGTCGTATTGTTGTCTGTAGTTTTACTATTTTGTAAGCTTTTGGTTATTTTCTCGTCTATTAATACGCTTAGTTTGTTGGTTAAAAAGTCCATTATGTTTTCTACTTTCTCCGTTAAGATTTCTGTGTTTTCTTTTCCAGTCATTTTCTCTTCGGGTTTCGTATTCACGTTCAAACACTCTCTGCAGTTATCGCAAATCCAATATAGTTTCCTGTTTCTTCTCTTGTGCCACGCCATGACCCATTAAAAGGACATGCAGTGTTCGCCGTACACTTGTGACATCCGGCGATGAATGTCAGTTCCCCCTACTCCTTTCGCTGTCAGAAACCGAACAACACCTCTTTGCTCTTTGTTTGACGCCTCCATGTCACTGTTTGTAATGCGACTGGCAGCGTTGGACGATTGATGCATGCTGCTTCTCGCTTTGTATCGTCACGTGACGTGCACGCGTGCCCTCTAGCGACGGGCTGTGACCTTCTACGCTCCGGTCGGAACCACACCTCGTTACACACGCCATGATTAGCCAATGTCGACACCGGTTTGCGCATTCACGCCTCCGGCTCGTTAGTCTTTGAACGCACCTTATAAATTGGATTTACTACGTCTATACATTTCTCGGGAGTATGCACTACAACTCACCAGAATTTGATCGCAATCGGATGAATTGTATATGAACGCATCACCATCACTCATTTGTTTAAACTACTCGCGCGCTATCTATTGTGAAATGGATTAAATTTGCCTATAACCATCCCGGAAGTGTGTACAACAACTCACCAAAATTTGATCGCAATTGGATGTTTGGTTTATGAAGGAATAAATGACGAAGAGACATTCCTTTATATACAGTATACTAGCAGAAGTACCCGCTCTTCGAACGGTCTTCGGTATTAATAACCAGACGTTATCAATTGAGATACTGTTCCAATGGTTAGGGGCTTGTCATTCCTACATAAGTTTATCAGAACGAAGTTAGTTTTCTGGGTATATCGCAGACACTGTTAATTTAAGGGCCGTAAAATGTGGATTTCGGAGACCCTTTATAGACTCCCTAGTTTTGTGTCACACATTGAGAAGCGCAACATAAGTTTTGTCGTCCTTCTAAGAGAATTTTTATTTTTCGCCTATTTTAGCATGTATTTTGAAAAGTTGTTCCTTATACCCGCCCTTCGATGAGAAGTACGTTGAAGAGTTTTTTAAATGATTGGTGTATTGACTCATGGTTACAATACCTAATTTTACAATGCTCAAAGCACCCGAACATGAATTATAGGCGTACAAAAACATAAATATATATCAACCACACAGTATCAAACGAAATCATCTTTACGATGAACCCGTTTGTCGACAAAAATATGATTACTTAAAATGTGCTCCCAAACTAAATTCACCTAACGTGTACTTCCTGACTTGAAAATATTATTGAAAACGTCGTAGACGAAACGCAATATATGTCAAATTAAAACTGGCCCTCACCGTTGTGGAAAGTTCCCATCCCCAGGAAGACCCCTTTAATAAATTATAAAGGCTCGTGGTGCATTAAATTCGGGATTTTTAGCCTCCAATGGCCCAAATTCCCAAAAGCTGCAATAAACACTATTCCAATTCAGGAATTTTTAAAAATAATCGTGCTGTTTGGAGATATAATAGACATTTTGTATAACATATCGCATATCGCACGTGTAAGTCACGTGTAAAAATTCTAGGGTTCCCCTTGACCCCTTTAATCGCACTGTTGAATTTTACAGTCTATGTTTGATTCGACGATAACCTTACAGCCATTTTCAAACTTTAACAGAAATTTAATGAATTGAGTGGCATTGCTTCTTACAGAAATAGATGGAAAGTTGGATGTCACCTCTTGTGACACTGTTGTCATGGTTACCGGCTTGCATTACATCATTAGTTTCTTCTAGTTCTTCTTCTTCTTTCGGATGGTCCAGCTAAAGACCACGACGTTCAACTTTTCAGCTTGGCGAGGGACTTGATGTTTGCCCAATATTCGCGCATTCTCCTCTCTTTTGTCCAGATGATGCCGGTTTTCTTACAGGGTGGTCTGTCCTGAAAATTCTTCTGTTTAAGTATCTTTCTGAGATGTGATCGGCTTCTAATATCACTTTTCATTATCTTTAGTTCTTGGATATCCTTGTTAACTACTGTTAGCGACGGTGTCACACTCTTTCTCTTCCCCCAGTAGTTGAGAAGCCGGTTGGTTAAGCTTGTTGGGTTCATCCATGAGACATGTCCATAGAAAGCCAAACGTCTCTTCCTGGCCACATCTGTGATTTTCTCAGTATAACTATATAGCTCCTGATTTGGTCTTCTTCTGTACTCGTCATCTATTTATTAGTTTATAAAATAAAAGAGTGCCATATCCCCTCCAGGGACGTAGGTGACCTGAACAAGAGCCCTTGACTAAGTCAAGGGATTACTAACCAGGCATCCCGAGCCGGAGTTTGCGTGTGGTAGGATGGCCAGTTCCTTTCCACTCCTCCTCCTACCATAGCATCCGGCAAGTTCTCATTTTGCATCACGAGGCTGGGAGACCCCGTACCAGACCATACCAAGACTTTTAAATTCTTGGCAGAGCTGGGGATCGAACCCGGTACCTCGGGGTGACAGCCAACAATGCTAGCCACTGCGCCACGAGGTGGTCTTTATTAGTTTATTAAATGAAATTAGTTTTCTGGGAATATCTCAGAAACGTGGTTTAAGAGCCTTAAACCTTAGTAGCCTGACAATGAGTTTTGCTTGTCCTTGTACGCCATAATACAATGATAATAATTATTATAATTTAATAATATAGGAATAGGGATATAATAGTTCTTTAGTACCCCTTGACCCCCTTAAGCGCATTATATACGTATTGATGAATTTTACAGCTTAAGTTGGTTCCGTGATAACCGTATAGCCGTTTGCGAACGTTCACAGTAATGTAATGTTTGTTTCTGACATTGAGACGCTGAAAATGAGCTTTGTCACGTTTTTCTACGCCCATTTCAGCATGCATTTTAAGGGGTTAGACCCTCTATTATGAGAGGTACGGAGAATAGTTTCATCCACGATTACTTTCGTGCCTCTGATGGACTTCTGTACCAAATTTTATGTTGATCCACTCAGCCGTTCTCGAGTGATGCGCGTGCAAAATTGTACACAGACAGACACAAAAATTTTGTTTTTGCGCGCAACCGTCATAAATCAGTCTAAAACGCGTTAATAACTCAAAATTTCGTGGAAATTCCGAAAAATCAGACAAACTTTCATTTTTATATATATAGAGATATATAAGAATAAGATAAGATATACTTAGGAAGCGAAGGATCTTCAATAGTTTCGTCATCCTGGGCTGGGCATATTAATTGTGTAAATACAGGTTGACCTTCCCATCATGGGGATAACCACACCTTATATTAAGGACTTTAATTATTTAAGTATTAACCAGGAAGACTACATCAAAAATATAATGCGTGGTTTTCAAAAATTTATATCTTCAAGCAGATTAATATTATGTATCGTATGATGATACAGGGTTAAAATAAAAGTTCATACTCTACATATAAAGTTATATATACAGTTATATACATAGTCATGAACACAAGTTCTTGGTTTAAACTTCTAAATCCAGGCCATCAATCCATTGAAGTGCCTCAGAAGATGCATGATGAATGTCACCTACTGATCCTTGGAACGCTCGTTGCGGACATTCACCAACAATATGTCCGATGGTTTGCAGGGAAGCTCCACAATCGTAGTTAGCAGAAGTAACCCAACCCCATTTGTGAAGCAGGAATCCACATTTGCCTTGTCCTGTACGGATCCGGTTAATGATTCTCCATTGGCGTCTGGGGAGTTTGAAACCTTCTATCCGGTTGGAAGGGTTTTCAATCGGATGTGCATTGAATACTGATGATTCTTCCCACATAGTTTTCCATGCTTCTGAGATGTTAAATGAAGAGTCTTCAAGAAGTACTGCAGGGCGCCAAGGTGGTTTTCTTGATTTCATCCGTTGATTACCTGCTTTTGCTACATCAGCATGTATGGGTAGCTGGGGGTTCTTCTGAATGGTTTTCCAGATCTTCAGGAGAGCCTCTGATCTTCGAAGAGCTGGAGGCTGGATGTTACTTAGAACAGGTAACCATGTAGTGGGTGTGCTACGTATGCAGCCCGTAATCAGTCGCATTGTCTTGTTAAGTTGCACATCTATCTTCTTGGAGTGGACACTGTTTAGCCAAGATGGGCAGCAGTATTCAGCAACGGAGTATGACAGTGCCAGAGCAGTTGATCGTCAAGTTTGAGCGCTGGAACCCCAGGAGGTACCAATAAGCTTCTGAATGATGCTATTACGGGTCTTCACCTTTGCGGCCACGTTCGTGAGATGTTGTTTGAAGGTCAAGGACCTATCAAGTGTTATCCCAAGGTACTTAGGCATGCTGCAGAACTCTGAATTTAATTTCTGGTTTGTAATTAGAGAGCCTATTGCGTAAGTGAAATGCGGATACAACCGTTTTCTGATAATTTAGACGGAGGCACCATTTCTTGAAATAAGTGTCCAAGACTTCCAAGTCGGCAGTTAGTGTATTTTCAGCATCGGTGGAGTCGGAGCTCCGGGTTACCAAACATATGTCATCAGCATATATGAAAAGGCGGCAAAAATACGATACGCATGTCAAAGAACCCATTTGAATTCAGTAGGCCGAGTTCATAATGGCAAAATTAATCTCGGGAGTTTCCGCCAACACAAAGTTCCTCATTTCTCTACTAGAAAGCACTATAATGTTCAAGGAGCTTAGATATCTGTTATCTAACCTCCTTGACTTTCATAGTAAATCATGGAACAACGAAATTCGACATGCAAGCTACCCTCTGGGTGTCAAATCACCAAGCTTGCACCTGGCAACCGAGGCCACACGATAATATTATTAGCATATATGAATTTCCATGTAGAAGTCTCTTGCAGGTCATATATTTACAAAGGAAAAAGGAGATCAGCTAAGATAAATGGCTACGAGTTCAATACTTTAAGTTCCAATGTCTGCTTTGATATATCTCGACATTGATCCAAAACATACGAGTGTTAATAATTGAAAGTCATATGGCACTGAGAATTGACATATATATTCTACTTTTATGAAACTGTTAGAACGATATGATTATTTTTCGCCGAAGAATGTAATAACCTATAGACATACTAGATATGTGTGGAGGTATTTTGATATTTAGCAGTTCCCATTGCTTATACTCCTATGAAGATTTTGAAGCCAACTCTTTTTAGTAGTAGAACTAGACAGCGTTGAAACGCTAGGTGTTATCGCAGGCCATTATTTACTTCTCCTTGCAGCCGATAGATGGCGGGATAATCATCTGTATAAAAGAAACTGTAGTTTTCCAATCTAATTCCGCATGTATTAACTATTTGTTATGTAATATAATCGTTTCCAATCATGGGAACGCAAGGAAAACGTCTTGCTTACTTTTTAGCCTATTTTCATTTATGAAATCACCTTTTGTCCGAGTGTGATTCGTGTGTGTGTGTGTCCCTAATAACTTCTAAACGTCTGGAGAGATTTCAATTCATTATTCAGGACGATCCAGACCGTGCCCTTCAAATGTTGTTACGTCTCACCAATCCAACATGGCGGCTGTACGAAATATTTCACCAACATTCTATATCTCCAAAACTATTACATATATAACCCTGGAATTCTGTACGGTGATAAAGGGAACTACTAGACGTTCACCAGTGGGACGTTTGAAAAACTGGTAACTACAAAACCAACATGGCGGCCAAGCGAAATTGCGACTTTTAAATAGACGTTTGTCGCTATTTAACCAACCAATCGCAATGAAACTTGATACAGTATATGTTTATACAAATTGTAATGCATCGACATCTAACTTCATTCAATTGCTTATATAACCTCAAGATGGTGGCTGTGCGAATTATTTCACCGGCATTTTATATCTCTGAAACTTTTACCGGTATCACCCAGAATTTTTGTACGGAGAGAAAAGATACTGCTGGAAGTTCATCTATGAGACTTTCAAAAACCAGTTAACTACAAAACGAACATGGCGGCCAAGCGAAGTTGAGAGTTTTAAATAGACTTTTCTCGCGATTTAATAATCCAAACGCAATGAAACTTGGTGCAGGAAATGTTGATACACATTGTAATGCACTGGTATCTAATTTAGTTCAATTATTTACATAAACACAAGATGGCGGCTGTGAGAATTTTATATCTAAGTTTTTATTTCTTATGCCGTATCTATGCAATCGAAGTGAAAGTTTGAATAATGAACCTACACAATGGTACATGACTCTATGGCTTACACATATAACAATCCAACATGGCGACCATCTGTAATATTTAGACGGATCTCAATATCTACGAATCTATTACAGCAATCAAACTGATTTTTTTAAATGTCCATAGGGGCTATGAACCTAAGTTCACCCAGAGGACTTTCAATAACCTGGTGATCACAAATCCAACATGGTGGCGGACGCGAAGTATAAATATTCACATGAACGTTTGTCGCAATTTAACCATCCGAGTGCGGTGAAACTTGGTACAGTAAATTCTTATACAAATTTTAATCCACTGGCATCTAATTTATTTCAATTGTTTCCATAACCACAAGATGGCAGCTGTGCGAAATTTTAAAATCTCATGTTTACTTCTTGTGTCCTAATCATGCGATTGAAGTTTGAATGCTACACGTACACAATAATCTTCATGTAACAGTACATAACTCTAAGACCGACATATATAAAAATCCAACATGGCGACCATCCGAAATATTTAGTCGGTTCTCAATATCTACGAATCTATTACAGCAATTAAACTGAAATTGTGTACGTTGATTGTGGCAATTAACATAATTAGGATACATGAAAATAGTCTTTAGTTCTTCACGGAACTACTTGTTCATTATGAGACAGTCTCTCCCATCAGTCAGAGCTCAAGAAACAGTTGTGTGACCAATTAGGTAAGGAAAGCATCTCATCTGGGCTGACTTCCACGGCCTACTATTTTAAATTGTACTGCGTGGCTAGTCTCATAGTGTGGTATTTGAGGAGGCCGTGGTCAAATACAAGGTATTCTCTCCGTCCCATGCGATCTGTTCAGTACATAAAACTGGCGGTTGCTGCAGCCGTTTAGGAGTTGATAGGGGGGGGGGGCGGCACACACACACAGCCAGCCAGCCAGCCAGACAGACAGACAGAAGGACAGAGAGACACACATTTTCTCAGATAAATCTCATATGTCTACTTTTTCCTCATTGTTGAAAAATGTGAAATGTAGGCTAATAATAATCAACTGGCATTACCCGCGCGGCTTCGCCCGCGAATATTCTAGTTGTAAAGAGTACACTTAGCAAAATCTCAATCATGAAAGCTATGACTGATTTATCCTTGGTATGAATAATCAGACTTTATCAATTCAGCTACTGGTGCAGTAGTTAGGGGTTTGTCATTCCTTCATAGGTATATCAGAGCGAAGTTAGTTTTCTGGGAATATCACAGACACTGTTAATTTAAGGGCCTTTAAATGTGGTTTTCGGAGACCCTTTATAGTCGGGTGAAAAAGATCTTTCGTACCACACTCACAGGTGAAAATTGCGTGAAAAAATTCTAGAGTGCCCCTTGACCCCCTTAAGCGCATTATACTGTATGTATTGACGAATTTTACAACTTAAATTGGTTCAGTGATAACCTTATAACCGTCTGGAAACATTCGCAGTAATGTAATAGTTAGAATTGCATTGCGTCTTACAGAAATAGATGGACCTGTGAGATTCTGTTACCATGGTTACCGTGTTGCATTCTTTCATTATTTCATTGTAAATATACATGTTTTAAGGTATTTGTTTATTTTTGGGCGGCTTCGGTGGGGTAGTCGGTAGCATGCTGAGCTTCAATGCCCAAGAGAGCGGGTTAAAACCCGGCCGAAGCCGTCGGATTTTTTAAGAGCGTTAAAAATCCCTCAGTATGCCTTCCTTCGGAGGGGAAGTAAAGCCGGCGGTCCCATGTCATAGATTTATGGCATGTTAAAGAACCTTCCTCTAATTGCACCTGTGTGAAGCTAAATTGGATAGGTTAAGAATGTAAACAACGCTCTTAGGTTTCTACGTTCGTTGCCAAGAGCCGACTGCGGTGGCGTCTAGTAGCTAAGTTCTGAACTTGGCCTAGTAGTCGTTGACGGTGGCGCTTGGCGGCAAATGTAGGAACTATTTGAAAAATTCGAAGTTGGAGTACTTAAATTAAAAAAAAACATATAACTCACACTAATACAGTCATCATAATTAACACCGGTTACCAGACAGATTCTACACACACCCAAAGTACACGGGGCTACATGACCGCGTTGTCGCAGCCCCTAAACTTAAGAACCAACCAACAAGGTATTTATTTAATTGTGAGGCATTTAAAGAGTAAGTTAGTGCGTTTCGCTAACGCATTGGGTTATGCTGAACCAGTAGGTACCCCATATGTGTAGGTTGGTGTTAATGGGACCTTATCGGTACAAAACTGAATGGGACCTTTAGCAGAATAACATAGGGAGGGATTTTTTAGTGTTGAAGACATTTCCTAGCTCACAAAGTAAGGGTCCCCATTTCAGAAAAACAAAAATTAAGCAATATCCTCAACTGTGCGAAACGTTGAAGGGTTAATTGGCCCGGAATGGTTTCAAATTGTGAGTCTTGGAGAGCTTTCAAACTAAACATTTAAATTTCGAAAACTACTTCTGGCCTAAAGGCAGTTCCGAGAAAAGAGCCTAAAATCACTTGTTTCATCACTCGTTTTCTATTTAATTCAGAAATGATATGACAAGGGACCGTTAGGGCGGGAATGTGAAAGACGTCCTAGACCTCAGATACACGAATACCTTCAGGGTAGGTAGAGAACAAGAATTAACCAAGAGAGGTCGACAGGAAAGGCAACACAGATGAGAGTGGAAATAATATCAGACCCAGCTGTGGTCCCGTGGTCACCAACTCACGCCACAGTAAATATAACCCCTGGTGGTGAAAAATAGGAGATTCTACCTTAAGAATCGACAACTGATTGTATTTGCGCTGATTTTAAGTAAAATGAAGGCAGAGAGAAAAGGTGAAAGGAAGGATGGAAGGACGGAACGGGAAGAGGAGATTGAATGAAGGAAGGATGGACCGAAGGAAGCAGAAGAAGGGGAGATAACGGAAGGAGGGAAAGGAAGAGAAAGGTAGGAAGAATGTAAGTAAGATATAGGAGGGAGGAGAAAAGAAAGAAGGAAGTAAGATAATGGAAGGAAGAAGGGAAGGAAGGATGAATGGAGGAAGGAGGGAAGTGGATGTAATGAAGATAAAGGAAAGCGAGGAAGGCAGGGACGATAGATGGAAGAGAAAGGAACGAATGAAGATAAAGGAAGAAACAGTGGGAGAAGAATTGAAGGAAGGGAGGAAGGAACCAGAAGAAAGGAAGATAAAGGAGAGAATAGGAAGGATGGAATGAAGATAAAGGAAGGAAGAGAGAGGAACGAAGGATGATAATGGAAGAATCTAGGGAATGAAGAAAAAGGAATGAAGAAAGAAAGAAAGAAAGAAATAATCGAAGGAAACAAGGAAGTGGAGGAAAATAGAGGAAGGAGAGAAAAGAAGAAAAGGTAGGGAGGATGGAATGAAGAGAAAGGAACGATGGAAGAGAAAGGAAGGAAGTACGAAGGGTGGAAGGAAGGGAAAGGAACGAAAGAATAAAAAGGAAGGAAGGAAGGGTGAATGTGAGGAAGAGGGGTAGATAGGAAGGGAGGAAGATAATGGAAGGACAGAATTGAAGAGAAAAGTAGGAAGGTTGGAAGGAACGAAGGAAGATGAAGGAAGGGAGAATGTGAGGAAGGGAAGAAGGTAAGAAGGAAGGAGGGTAAAGGAAGGAAAGAATGGAAGAGAAAGGTAAGAAGGAGTGAAGGGAGATAAATGAAGGAAGAGAAAGGAACGAAGGAAAATAAGGAACGATTAACTCTTCAGCTGAAATCTCATATATGAGGCAGAAACATTAACCATATTGGATAATGTTTGTTTCTACGTGTTAACTTCGTTATCTTATTAAATTGTTGACACCTGCTAATACTCAATATGCTCTCTTCTTATTGAAACATGTTTTCAGCCCTTCATTGGGACCTTCTTTAGCTGCTTTCCTTAGCCTAACAACTTCGTATGTATTTATTCTGGAACAATATCATTAATGGCAATATTGACTACATTGAAGTGGATGATACTAGCAACTCGCCCCGGCATCTCACGGGAACAGTTGTGAATACATTACGTGATAGGCGCTTTTTTTTTCGATGTCAATGAACTACGACCTCTATCCGCTTTACGTCTCGGCATGATGGGTTAAAATCACTGACTGGACTATTCATTATATTATCATGGAGATGCATGTCCAACGAATTCTTGTCAGATATAATTTAAGAAAGAAACACAAATCCCCCTTCCGTCCAATCTTAACTTGACAGTGTATATTGCGGAACGAAACGTTCACAGGCGAAATGAAGAAAAGCTGAGTTGCACTTCCAGGGAACTTCAAACACAACCGCTCTTCTCTGAAGTCTTAGCTCAACACGACTCGATAGTTTGCTTTTGGCTGTATCTGGGGTAATAAGCTCGCCCACTAGCTAGGCTGTAACTGGGGTGATAGGCTCGACCCTAGCTAGCTCATAAACTGTCGCCACAGTAATTGAATGGAGATTGTTAGAAGAAATGAAAACGAAAAAACACTTATAGTGGGTGACGTATTGAAGATAGAGATATTTCTCTTCCGGATTTTTTGTAGGACTTTTCATGCTGAATACACTCATAGTATATTGATATTTTTATTGGTTTGACCAGCGTAAGCTTAAAAAGCGCACGGACGCCAGGATTTTTGTTCGACTTTTTCACTGAACTCCTTACTGCTTGGCTTCCTATGATCATAAATTATTTTGTACAGCAACCTTCCTCGAGATATTCTTTACAGAATGGTGAAAACCGCATAAAAATCCATCCAGTGGTTCTCGAGATTACCCGTGACATCCAAGAATCGGGGTCTTGGTTTTATACTAAGTATAAACGACATTGACAAAAAAATTAAACACCTTAAGACAGTTTCATAATATTCGACCAACCATTCTAGTAACTAAATTAACAGAAAACGTCCAATGGTGCATGGAGTTTCGCGGCGGGACCAAGTTAAACAAATTATCTAACATATAATCCAGGATTGTAGGGACGATATTGATATGGATGGGTGACTTCAAATCGAGTCAGACCTTCATATGACCCATTTCATTTCGAGCGTTATTTCAATCAAGACAATCTATCTATATATATATACAAGCTGACCCGCAGACGTTGTCCTGCCAATCAAAGAAAGTGTTGTAACTTTGTTTCTTGAAGTGCTTTTGGATACACAATATTTTTTTCAATTTCTGTTAACTGCCTCTAAACTATCGTGAATTGAATTAACTAATTTAGAAACATTCGTTGGAGAGTGCACAACAACTCTCCAAAGTTTCATCGCAAACGGATAAATGGCATTTAACGCATACTCGATTTGGTTTAAATGATTCGTGTGCTGTCACTCATTTGTTGAATCTACTCGCGCTCTTCCAACTGCGAAATGGATTTACTGTTAGAAAGCTTCACGTAAGTGTGCACAACAACTCATCAATGTTTCATCGCAATCGATGAATAGTATATGAACGCATACAGGATTTTGTTGGAACGCTTCGCGCGTCGTCACTCATTTGTTACATCTACTCGTGCGCTACCAATATTGTAAAATGGATTTACCAAGTTGAACACCTTCCCTGGCGTGTACACAACAACTCATCAAAGTTTCATCGGAATCGGATGAATGACATATGAACGCATAAGTGATTTTCTTTAAATGATTCGCGTGCCGTCACTCATTTGTTGAATCTACTCATGCGCTACCTATTGTGAAATAGATTTACTAAGCTTGAAACCTTCTCAGGCGTGTACTCAATGATTCACCAAGGTTTGATCGCAATCGGATGAATGATATATGACCGCATACGGGACATTGTGGAAACGATTCGCGCGCCGTCGCTCAATTGTTGAATCTACTCGTGCGCTACTTATTAAAAACTGGATTTACTAAGACAGAAACATTTCCTGGAGTGTACACAACAATTCACCAAAGTTTCATCGCAATCGGATAAATGGTAACTTATATGGACGCATACGGTACTTTGTTGAAATGATTCGCGTGCCGTCACACATTTGTTGAATCTACTCGTGGGCTACCTATTGTAAAATGGATTTATTAGGCCAGAAACCTTCCGTAGGGTGTACACAACATCTCACCCAAGTTTCATCGTAATCGGACGAATGGTATTTGAACGCATACGGGACCTTATTGAAACTCTTCGCGCGTCGTCACTTATTTGTTGAATCTACCCGTGCGAAACCTCCTGTGAAATGGATTTACTAAGTTAGAAACCCTCACGTAAGTGTACACAACATCTCACCCAAGTTTCATTGCAATCGGATGAATGGTATATGAACGCATACGGGACTTTGATTAAACGTTCGCGCGTCGTTGCTCAATTGTTGAATCTACTCGTGAGCTACCTATTGTAAAATGGATTTACTAAGTTAGAAACCCTCACGTAAGTGTACACAACATCTCACCCAAGTTTCATCGCTATCGGACTTATGGTATTTGAACGCATACGGGACTTTGTTGAAACGCTTCGCACGTCGCCGCTCATTTGTTGAATCTACTCGTGCGCAACCTCCTGTGAAATGGATTACTAAGTTAGAAGCCTTCACTTAAGTGTACACAACAACTCATCAAAGTTTCATCTCAATCTATGAATGGAATATAAACTTATACGGGATTTTGTTGAAACGCTTCGCGCGTCGTCACTCATTTGTAGAATCTAGTCGTGCGCTACCTAATGTGAAATTGATTTACTAAGCCAGGAGCCTTCCCTGGAGTGTACACAACATCTCACCCAAGTTTCATCGCTATCGGACGCTGGTATTTGAACGCATGCGGGACCTTTTTGAAACGCTTCGCGCGTCGTCACTCATTTGTTGAATCTATTCGTGCGCTATCTATTGTAAAATGGATTTACTAAGCCAAACACCTTCCCTGGAGCTCACTCAACATATCACCCAAGTTTCATGGCAATCGGATGAATGGTATATGAACGCATACGGGACTTTGAAACGCTCTAACGTGCAGAGACAAACAGTAGAATTCGACATCACTGCCACCTTTGGTATAAAACACAACTTTTCGCCACGGGCGGAGTGTAAGTAAGGGCGGTAGTTGCACAGATTGCGACCAGGTGGCTCTAAGGTGCAGAGACAAACCGTCCAAAGACATCAGCTTTCACGAAGGCCAAGGCTAGTGGTTTCCATGACGACTGTTTTTGACTGTATATTGTGGTTCTAAAATTCTGTGTAAATTGTGGTTCTAAAATTGTGTTCATTCCACCTACCGGGTCGGATTGTGAATCTAAACCATACATGGACCCACACTAATATACATACCAAATTCCATCAAAATCGGTTCAGTCGTTTAGGAGGAGTTCAGTCACATAAACACGTGTCGAAGAATTATATATATAAAGATATAAAAGAAGTTTGTCTGTTTTTTCTGAATTTCTACGGAAATTTGCGTTATTTGCGCGTTTCAGACTGTTTTATGACGGATGCGCGCGAAAATAATTTTTTGTCTGTCTGTATGTCTGTCTGTCTGTCTGTCTATGGACAATTTTGTTCCCTTATAACTCGAGAACGGCTGGGTGGATCAACGTAAAATTTGGTACAGATATCTTTCAGAGGCACGACACTAATCATTGATGTAACTCTTATCTGTACCTGTCATAAAAGGGGGCCTACCCCCTTAAAATACCTGCTGAAATAGGCGTAGAAGGGCGAGACAAAGCACATTTTCTGCCCCTCAATGTGAGAAACGAAACTCGGAAGGCCCTAAAACCAACAGTTTTTGAGATATTCCCAGAAAATTAATTTCATTTAATACAATAATGAATGAAAGGAAGCCGGTAACCATGGCAACAGAACCTCACAGGTCCATCTATTGCTCTAAGACGCAATAAAATTCCATTTATTACATTACTGAGATAGTTTGCAAACGGCTATAAGGTTATCGGAACCAAATTAAGCTGTAAAATTCATCAATACATATAATGCGCTTAAGGGGGTCAAGGGGCACTCTAGAATTTTTTCACGCGATTTACACGTGCTGGTGTGGTACGGAAGGCCTATTATATCCCTATCCCTATAGTCTATTGATATATTATTATTATAATTATTGTTATTATACTACGGCCTACAACGACGAGACAAAGTTTATTTTCAGCCCCTTGGTGTCAGGAACAAAACTCGGGGCCCCCAAACAGCCGTAAAGGGTCCCTGAAAACTACATTTTAAGGCTCTGAAACCAAGAGTTTCTGAGATATTCTCATAAAACTAATTTCATTTAATAAACTAATCTAGGAATGCAAGCCAGTAACCATGACAACAGTGTCTCAAAAAGTTACATCCAACTTTCCATCTATTTCTGCAAGAAGTAATGCCACTCCATTTATTAAATTTATGTGAAAGTTTGCAAATGGCTATAAGGTTATCACGGAACCAACAAAAACTGTAAAATTCATCAATGCGCTTAAGGGGGTCAAGGGGTACCCTAGATTTTTTCACAAGACTTAAACGTGGGATATGTCGTACAGAAGGTCTAATATATCTTCAAACAGCAACATCATTTTCAAAAATTCCTGAATTCAAATAGTCTATTTCTTATTTTATTTTTTTGCTTTTAGGAATTTGGGCCATTGGAGGCTAAACAACCTGAATTTTCATGCACCACAAGCCTTTATAATTTATTAAAGGGGTCTTCCTCTGGATGCGGACTTGACACAGCAGTGAGGGTCAGTTTTTATGTGACGTGTATTGCGTTTCGTCTACGAGGTTTTCAATTTTATTTTCACGCCAGGAAGTAAACGTTAGGGAAATTTAGTTTGAGAGCATATTTCAACTAATAATTTTTCTTTGTCGACAAACAGGTTCCAAGCCCCTAACCATTGCAACAGTAGCTCAATTGATTACGTCTGGTTATTAATACCGAAGACCGTTCGAAGAATTGGTACTTCTGCTAGTACAATATATATATGCATATATTGAATTATAACTTTAGGCTTTTGCTTTCTGGTTTTAATAGGAGTAATATTTTCTTAATTTATAATGTAAGGACGTCCATTTATAATGTTAATTTATATCGTCATTGTTTCATAAAGAATACATAGGAAGTTGTTAGGCTAGGAAAAATAGATGAAGAAGGTCCCATTGAAAGGCCGAAAACGTGTTCCAATAAAGAAGAAAGCATATTGAGTATTAGCAGGTGTCAACAATTTAATAAGAAATCTTATATCTTCAATACAATAAAATTGAACATAAATTCAAGTTGAACGACTAAGAGTTAAAAATAAATTGTTCAAATATTCTTAGGATCTATCTTCAGCTCCAAATTAAATCATATAATGCATAAGTTTTTTTTTTACTTCCTCACCTCGAATCTCTACTTCCTAATTCCATTTGCTAGGCCTACTCTTTCATTGTACAAAGTGAAAAGTGTTGGTGATAAATTGGATCCTTGCAGCGCATCTTTCTAAAAATTTCCTCTCCCTGCCCTTTCAACTGAAGTAGCAATTCAATTCATACACAGGTTGTAAATCAACTCTCGTTTCAAACATACGACGTAAGAGACCACGTGGTTATTAGTTCATTCATCACATACGAGTCACTGCAAAAGCCTCTGACCTGCCCATTATATGACATAATATGTCATTAAAATAAGCATGCTTCGATGGTTCTCATAAGTTGTTGCAGTATTAATAAAAACATATAATATGTTTTACAAAGATTAATACGAATGTTGTGCACAGACACATACGATCAATAAGTGTATGATGGGAAGGATACCTCACAGGGGATAATACACTAGAAGCTTTCCTTATGCATGCATCTATCACAGGTGAGTGAGAATATCAATCTTTATTCTTAAATCCTGTCGGTGTGATCCATCAAGCTGTCAACTTCCCAAACTCAGGTTACATTTGTCTTCCAACTCCTTTCTATCAATTTCCCTCAATATAAATAGCAACCATCCTCCTCTCAAACGATGGTCCATTATTCGATAGTCGCCTTTGGCAAGGTTCCAAATTTGTTCTCGGAGATATAAGAACAAGCGTTCGTTTTCTTATTAGTTTTGTTTCAACTAGGGGAATGGGACATCTTTGCTGATCAGTCCCGTTTTATGATGATGATGATGATGATGATGATAATTATTGTTTAAAGGGACCTAACATCTAGGTTATCGGCCCCTAATGGTTTGAGTGATTGTGAAGATAAGATGAGAATGAAAACTATAACTAATACTAACTACAGACTTACAAACTAGGAGAAGAAATGGTAAACAAATAAAGGATAAGGCAATTAAAGGATAGAAACGAAAAGAAATGCCCTCAACCCTCGAAGAATGAGGATTGAGGGACTTGGAAGGAAGGAGAGCCACGAAAGGCAGAGAAGAAAGGGAAAGAGGAGAGGGCCCGCCCCAAGGTCAGAGGAAAAACGGGAGAAAATGGACCCAGCTCAGAACTCCCTTGGGGTCGCCAACTCCCGAACTCACCAGCCGTGAGCCCCTGAGGGTGTAGCAATATCCAGGATGCACCAGAAGTGCCCTCCTTGAGGGCCTTGAGCAGAAGTCAGGAGATAACATGAAAAGAAAAAAAAGGCTGATCCCTCGCTGAAGGAGGGGATCAGGAAAGATGAGACAAGGGCCAATTAAGGCGGGAAAGGAAGAGACTCCCTAGGCCTCGGATACCCTAATACCGTCGGGGTCGGAAGAGAACAAGAGTTGACCAAGTGAGGTCGACAGGAAGGACGACGGAGAGGAGCCCAGCACAGGTAAGTGAAAGCAATGCCGGACTCAGCTGGGGTCCTGTGGTCGCCATCCCACGTCCCACTAGATGTAAACCTCTTGGGGGGGGGGGGGTTATGGTTTGTGCATTGTAATTTATCTGACAACCTGTGTTATAGTGATGACCGTATTATTGTGTAAAACTTGATTGATTTGTAATCCAGTTTAGTACCGGGAAATAAGCGGCTATGGTCTAATAAGGGAAGAATCGGGTAAGACAGTTCGAAACCTATCTTGAAACTTTGTGGACGCAATCCTTGTACTATAGGGGGCGTGGTGGCTCAGCGGTCTAGCTGTATGCCTCTCACCAAGGCGGTCCGGGTTCGATTCCCGGTCAATGCATGTGAGATTTTCGAAGTGAAATGCCATGTCCTGTGGTTCGGATTCCACGTAAAAAGGAGGTCCCGTGGCTCATGATCTCAAGATTAACGGTCACGTTAAACTACAAGCTTCCTTTCCTTGTACTATAAGAGGACACTGTGTGGAAAATCAGCCGCCAGATTGAACTGCAAGTCTCCGAAATCGTACCTAACATCCTGGTACGCAGGCATGAAGGCTGGAGGAGCTGGACATCCCTGTGGCACTCGGAGTAGTAGTGAAGTTGACTGGAGAGTGTGGCTACTTCCCACCGGCCTTGAGCTCTTGGGCCGTCAGGGCTGTGCCTTCCAACATGTTCGGTACTCGCTACTTCCCATTGATTTATATGAGAGATTCGCCACATGATTTCGGAGCCTTGCAGTTCAATATGGCGGCTGATTTTCAGCGCGTTGTCCTCTTAGAGTACAACGATTACGTGCACAAAGTTTCAAGATAGGTTTCTACCTTTCTTAGCTGATACTTCCCTTGTGAGGTTAGGAACCATCCTGCCATTTTCTTGGAGTAAAATTGTTGGTTGGTTCCTCAGTTTAGGGTCTGTGACAACGCGGTCATGTAGCTCTGAGTACTTTGGGTGTGTGTAGAATTCGTCTGATAACCGGTGTTAATTGTGATGGCTGTATTAGTGTGTGTTATCTGTTTTTCAGGAAGGAGGACTGCAGACGGTGGGTGAGTGGACAACGTGTCGGTCTACTAATCCCAAGCTTGCAGGTTCGCACCTGGCCGTGGTAAATGATTTTTGAAAGGCGGCAAAAATTACGACACGTATGTCAAACGATGTTGGGATGTCAAAGAACCCATTAGAATTCAGTAGGCCGTGTTCATAATGCCAAAATTGATCTCGGGATTTTCCGCCAACATACAGTTCCTCATTTCTCTACTAGAAAGCGCTATAGTGTTCAAGGACCTTAGATATCTAACCTCCTTGACTTTCATAGTGCTTCAAGAAATTCGACATGCCTACCCTCTGGGTGTCAAATACCGAAGCTTGCACCCGGCACCCGAGGACATGCGATAGTGTGGGAACCGGATGAGGATCAAGAAGGCCGAGTATGGGATCTAGCGGGCGCAGGAGTAAGCTCAGCGCCATTGTCTGAGAAAAAAAAGAAGAGAAACAATATTCCGAGTTCCGACGAGCTGCGAAACACATTCCCTTAATTCTCTACTGTATTTTAATCAGTTTCATTGTTTATAATAAATAATTCAGTTCTATATTCGATGCTTGTGAGTGTCATGATCTGGAAACCGTTTCCCACAAATGGGGGCTCGTCCGGGATGGACTGAAACAACGAGTTACGACGCAATCCACGACACGAAGTACGACGCAAAATACAACACTATTTTTGACGAAGTGGACGGCTAATCATATTTGTTGCTGTTGCCTACGACGCTGACGACGAGACGACGTGCAGTTTTGTGAGCCCACAACGTGCGAATCTACGACGAGGATTCATAGGCAAGCAAAATTTGTTCTGCAGTTTCAGCGACAATTATTGGTGCCGTGACGACGACGAGGGTCGGAATCTAAACGACGACAGAGGATTGTGGATGTGGTAAGAGGATAGCGACTCGTCAGAGAGAAACGACGGGAAGCGGTATTCAACGATATCACCTACAAATATCACCGGTTTGGTGAATGAGTTTAAACAGGTTTGATAGCGAGGTTTTGAGGAAGCGATATTGACGGAAATCTACTTGATAGACGTGAGTAAACAAATAAGATGGCTACACTCGGTGCAATAGAGAAAATAAATAAGAACATAAGTGATGCTCCGGTCAAAGCTATCAAAGTTTTACATAACCTCATTTTCGAGCATATACCAGACGACAGGAAGAATCGAAAGCGACTGCGAGAGTTTCCTGGATTCGATTTTGACGAAAATTCCATTGAAGAGGAAGCTAAGAAGAAATTTATCGAAGAAACATTTTCCAAGGCTGATCTGTTGCGTGTTTCTGAGATTCTTAATACCGAGATCGGGACAAAGGAGGTAATGATTAACACCATTTGTTATTACTTGAGGAATTTGGATGAACTCGCAACTAATATAGACGATGATAACGAAGATGAAGAAGACGAAGAAGACGAAGAGAGTGAAGAGGAAGACCAGCACAGAAGGTATAGAGAACAACATAAGTTTTCATTGTCGTTCCGCGACGTAGAGGGCGCTATGAAAACATTTAACGGTAAGGATGATTACCCATTGAAGAAATGGATCGCAGATTTTGAGGAGACGTCAATCTTGATGGGATGGAGTGAGCTGCAAAAGTTTATTTTCGCTAAGAAATCACTCGATGGTTTAGCTAAGCTTTTTATTCAAGGTGAGAAAGGACTGACGTCCTGGACTGCACTGAAGAAGGCCTTGAAAGAGGAGTTTGACGTGGTGGCAAGCAGTGCAGAAATTCACAAGTTGTTAACCCAGCGACGAAAAAAGCGCGACGAATCTCTACAGGAGTACTTTCTTGTGATGAAGGAAATCGCCAGTAGAGGTGATGTTGAGCAAGTTTCTCTGTGTCAGTACGTGATTGATGGGATCGAGGACGATTCAGGATCAAAACTTCTTCTCTATGGAGCAAAAAATTCCAAGGATTTCAAGGAGAAAATGAAAAGTTATGAGATGGCAGTGAAGTCTTTGCCAAAGAAAAGCACAAAGTTTGCCAAAGAAAAGCACAAAGTATAATAACAGTAATTTTCAAGGAAGTGCCAAGAGTGCCAACGAGAAGGACGGAAAGTGCTGGGGCAGTACAAAGAAGAAAGAGGCAAGTAGTGGAGATAGATGTTATAATTGCGGTGGATTTGGTCATAGTTCAAAGGAATGTGAGCACAAGGATAAAGGCAAGAGATGTTTCAACTGCAACGAGTTTGGCCACATTTCATCCGAGTGCAAAAATGAGAGGAAGAACGATAAGAGGAATAATCAAGGTATCAATCTTATTGATGAAAAGAAAAGCTGCCTCAAGTTCAAAGAGGTTAGTTTGGGTCAGCAGAAACTTCAGGCACTTATCGACTGTGGCAGTCCTTATAACCTACTGCGACAAAACATCCATAAGACCATGGGTTCCCCAGGATTGAAGAGCACGGATCTTGTTTTGAAAGGATTCGGTAATGGTTTTGTTGCTCCTCAAGGTTACTTCACAACAGTCGTTGAAATAGACGAGCTGGAGTTCCAAACCAACGTCTATGTTGTTTCTGATGATACTATGGAGTGGGACATGGTTATTGGTAACGATCTATTGGATCAGGGTGAGGTCATCCTGAGCAAGCAAGGAGTTACCATCAAGAAACTAGAGGTCCCAATGATGGTGATCAGGGTAGCCGACGAACAGGAATTTGATATCGAGAACTGCGTTGATGAGGAAAAAAGGGAACAGATCCAGGATTTGGTGGCGAGATATGTACCAAAGAAGACGAAATCTACTGATGTCAAGATGAAGATCACATTGAAAGAAGAAAATCCGATATTTAGCAGGCCCAGACGAATGGCACCGCTTGAGAACGAATTTGTCGATGAGCAAGTCGAGGCGTGGCTGGAGGAAGATAACATAGAACCGAGTCAATCAGAATATACATACCAAGTGGTGGTAGTCAAAAAGAAAAATGGAATTCCGTTCATGATCGTGACTGACTGTATGGCATTCCAAAAGACAATGCACAAAAGGGACCTGGTCCCACGAGTAGCTAGATGGGCTATGGCCTTGGAGGAGTTTGACTATACCATCGAACACCGAACTGCAACCAGGATGAAACATGTCGACGCCTTGAGCCGATGCCCAGCAGTGATGTTTGGATTCCCTGATGGCCTTGCAGCGAGGATCAAAATCGCCCAGAGAAAAGACGAAGGATTGACAGCGATAAAAGCGACACTGGAGAAAGGGCCTTACGAAAACTTCATCGTCAGAGATGGACTGCTATTTAAATTTGTTGACGGGCGAGAGACGTTGGTGGTCCCGCGAGCAATGCACCATGAAATCATCAGAGATGCACATGAGAAGGGACACTACGCTGTTAAAAGGACTGAAGAAGACGTGAAGCAGGAATATTATATTCCAGACTTGGCCAACAAGGTGAAACGAGTCATAGCCAACTGTGTGAAGTGTCTGGTGGTTAACCGGAAGGCAGGCAAGAAAGAAGGTTGGTTACATCCGATGTTCAAGGAGAGTGTGCCATTGCACACCTACCACATGGATCACATTGGACCACTTAAGTCTACACACAAGGGATATGAACACATCGTCTGTGTGATAGACGCCTTCACGAAGTTCACCTGGCTGTATCCTGTGAAAACTACCAAATCGGCCCAGACGATTGAAAAGATGGAGTTTCAGAGGACGAACTTTGGAAACCCAGTTCAAGTGATCACCGACAGGGGGCCATCGTTCACCTCCCATGAGTTCCAGGACTACTGTAAATCGCAGAGTATCAAGCACGTCTTGATCACAGCTGGATTGCCAAGAGCCAATGGTCAAATCGAGAGAGTCAACTCAACAGTGACCAAGATCATCGCTAAACTTAGCATTGACGATCCAACAAAATGGTACAAGGTTGTACCATCTGTCCAACGAGCTATCAACTCTACGTTCCAGAGGAGCATCGGAATGTCACCTTTCGAGCTGCTGACAGGAGTCAGAATGCACAACCAAAATGATCTACGTATAGTGCAACTCATCGAAGAGGAGCTGATCGATTCGTTCAACGAAAAACGTGATCAGATGAGAGAAGATGCCAAAAAGCAGATAGAAAAAGTACAATCTGAAAATTGTGCTGAATTCAACCGACGACGTAAGGAGCCTAAGAAGTATCAGGTCGACGACCTGGTTGCCATCAAACGCACTCAGATCGGTCCACATCTGAAACTAAGAACCAAAAGTCTAGGACCTTATCGAGTGACTCGAGTAAAACTCAACGACACATATGACGTCAGCAGAGAAGGAGACCATGCTGGACCAACAATCACATCGTCCTGTGCGGAGTTCATGAGGCCCTGGCCGGGCGGATTTTCTTCATCCGGGTCGGATGAGGATCAGGACGGCCGAGTGTGGGAACCGGATGAGGATCAAGAAGGCCGAGTATGGGATCTAGCGGGCGCAGGAGTAAGCTCAGCGCCATTGTCTGAGACAAAAAAGAAGAGAAACAATATTCCGAGTTCCGACGAGCTGCGAAACACATTCCCTTAATTCTCTACTGTATTTTAATCAGTTTCATTGTTTATAATAAATAATTCAGTTCTATATTCGATGCTTGTGAGTGTCATGATCTGGAAACCGTTTCCCACAATATTATTATTATTATAGCCAATATTGACTCCGACCATTATCTAGTGCGAATCAAAGTGAAATTTACCCCGAAAAGAATCCACCCCAAGAAATCTCATCTTCAGAAATTTGACACGAAAAAGATAAAGGAAAGTAACATAACAGAGGAATGGGAAAAGGCAAGCACCTGGAAGCAGTTCCATGACAAGATCATTACGAGAGCTAAAGAGACTATTCCATTGAAGAAGAATACGAAACACCCGTGGTGGGATTCTGCATGTGAAGAAGCACTGGAAATGAGAAAGAGAGCTTTTCAGAAATACAACAGTAAGAAGTCACTCGAGACTCAACAACACTATCTTCATACCAGGAAGGAAGTGTCAAAAGTAATCAGACAAACTAAGAGGAAACACATGAAGGACCAATTGGAATCTATAGATCAAGACTTCCGAGATCACAAAACGCGAGATTTCTACAGGACGTTCGCAGGAAGAAACCGAGGATACACCCCACTGAACTTGTGTTTCCGAAAACAAAACGGAAACCTCGCGTTGTCCAACCGGGATAATTGTAGTGAACTGGCTCGGTATTTCTCTGAGTTACTCAATTGCGAGGATCTAACATCACGATGGCCCAAAGAGACTCCCGTACATGTAAACCCTGAATCTCCACCACCTAATAAAGAAGAAATCCAGAGACACATTTTCAGACTCAAAAGTAACAGGGCGTCTGGAGAAGATGGCATAGTTGCAGAACTATTAAAGAACATAGGCCCAAATACACTTGAGGAGCTCACACTAATCATCATGGATATCTGGAAAGCAGAAAAGCTACCTGAAGAATGGAAATGTGCACTCATCCATCCGTTATACAAGAAAGGTGACAGAACGGATGTGAATAACTACAGAGGGATTTTTCTCCTACAAGTCACCTACAAGATTCTCTCCGCGTGTCTTCTTCAAAGAGTACAAGAACAGCTTGAACACAAAATTGGTGAATATCAAGCTGGTTTCCGACCTGAGCGTTCTTGTGTTGCACAAATTTTTAACTTGAAGACGATATTGAAATATAGAGCGACCCGAAGCTCTCCGATCATTTGTAGTTTCGTCGACTTTAAGAAGGCGTACGATTCGGTCGATCGACAGTCTCTCTTTAACATCTTAGAAGAACTAGGACTTGATCCAAAGACATTAAGACTCATGAAGGAAACACTCACGGACACGATGTCAAAAGTAAAATTTCTGGGTGAATTATCAGAGCCCTTTGCGATTAAGACCGGCGTGCGACAGGGTGACGGATTGTCACCACTGCTCTTCAACCTTGTTCTAGATAAAGTCATTCGAGAATGGGAGAAGGACTTGAATGCCCAGAAGCTCTGGAAACCCATTCAACTTGGACGAAAGAATGATGACATCAAGGTCAGTTGTTTAGCTTTCGCAGACGACCTAGCGATACTAGCAGACAGCGATATTTTAGCGATCAAACAGATTGAAGTCCTCAAGTTATGCGCTGAGAAAACTGGGTTGCAAATCTCATTCGAGAAGACCAAGTTTATTTGCACTAGGTTCGACATCCAGGAACTACAAACAAAATACGGGCACATCAAACGGGTTCCACACTTTAAATATCTCGGTGAGATCCTAGAACCAACAGGATTGGAAAAGGAAGCTCAGAAAGTTCGATTACAAAAACTCAAAAGAGCGTATTGGAGAACCCGTGACATCTATAACAAGAAATGCATGTCCATACATACAAAAATCAAACACTATAATACGATGATTAAACTAAAGTGCTGTATGCAAGTGAAACCTTGGTACTTAATAAGAAAAGTGATCTGGAAAATATCTTGAAGGAGGAAAGAAAGATCTTGAGGAAAATTCTGGGCCCAGAGAAAAGTGAAGAAGGGTATAGACTCAAATCACGCAAATCCACGGAAAAACTATCCAACCTCGCCGCAGACATCAGGAAACGAAGACTGAAATTCTATGGACACGTTCACAGACTCTCATCTTCAAGGTTAACTCACAAGATTTTGACATACTCTGGAAAACTGAAGAACGTATCTTGGATACAAGATGTTAAAAATGACCTGGTAAAGGCCCGGATAGAAACGTCAGAAATACTAGACAGAAATGTCTACCGTCAGAAGATAGATAAATGGGTGGTACAGCCAGAGAATGAAGTCCCCAGAAGATCGGGGACTAAGTGGTCAGAAGAAAGGACACAAGCGCACAGTGAAAGAATGAAAGCAATATGGTCTGTTAGAAAGGCGAATCATAAATGTAATGCGTGATCCAATAGGGTCCATACGCACATAATAATAATAATAATAATTATAGCATCCGTGGCGGAGAACACCGACCACATCTCTTGTTTCTTCTTGATGAGTTCTCGTAGCAGTTCGTTGTAGGCTTCGGTGGTTGGCAGGAGTACTTGGGAGTATAATTGTGAGGAATCGAATCCAATATCGACTATGCACCAATTACCAGTTTTGCCTCACAAGGCTGAGAGTACCCTGTTCCAGGCCTCAGACCAAAATTAAATTTCTGGGCAGCTAAGAATGCTATCACCACAAAGAGGACAGTATTAATTTGAGGAGATTATGAAATGAAATCCACAGCTTGCTTCCAGTCTCCGACCGGGTCAGGAATGGAATGAATGAAGCCCCCATCTAGCGGCGAGGATATGAACTGTGCCGGCTGCCGAGGCCTGACGCACTCAATTTGAGGAGATTATACTTAACAATATTTTGTTATCTTTCTATTGCTAGCCGAATGCAAGCTTATTTCAACGCAACACAATTTTCGTTAATCGAGAAAGGGAATTTGAAGAATTTATCAGGTAATTCGCGTCTCCCTCGCTTCGGAGCATACATTAACTACAACCTGATTCCAGCTATTTTGTACCAAAGTCTCGAATAGCATAACACAGTTGAGCAAGGAACAGGATACCGTACTGCTTCGCCTCCCGACCAGAAACACGATCCTATCCACTGCTATTATACTTGGACAATGTACTAAATCTCATATTGCCCTGTTCATTACGTGAACAAGCTCAAAGTATCGACTTGCGATAATTATCGATACCTACGCCTCTTCTTCTGTTACCAATTACTGACATAATGGGGCAGATGATATTACATACCGATACAAAGGCTATAAACGAGCAAGAACTGATGAGCATTTATGTTAAGGAAAAATTCAGTCTAAGGAGATGTTGGGTGACTTCAAATGCCGTAGAGTACGCTCGGTGAATCGAACATGTTTCATAGAACAGTGAGCACATAACTCAGGGAATTCAAATGAGTCGTCCAGTTTCAAAACTCGTGTAATCCACTTGTGAATAGGAATCATTTTCATGAGAAAACGTTTCTCTGGACTTTGACTCACGTATCTTTTATGTTTGTTGATTTCTACTTTTTTCTTTTTGCTTTGTGTTTTTCATTTTTGGTTTTATGTTTGTTTTGTGCTTTTGCTTTTGAATTTTAAATTCTGCTTTTCTTTCTTGGTTTTTGTTTTGTGTTTGTTTTCTGCTTTTGCTTTTTTAAATTTTGCTTTTTGCTTTGTGTTTCTTGATTTTTGTTTTCTGCTTTTGCTATTGGTTTTTGAATTTTTCCTTTTGCTTCGTGTTTTTTGGTTTTGGTTTTATGTTTGTTTTCTGGAAAATCAAAATAAGACAAATTAAAATAAAACAAAATAATCAAAACAAAATCAAAATAAAAAACAAAATAAACAAAACAAAATAAAAACGAAATAAAATAAATCAAAACAAAACAAAAAATTAAATAAAACAATTTAAAACAAATTAAAACGAAATAATTAAATTAAAACAAAACAAAATAAAATAAATGTTACGACATGATCCTTATCCACAAGTGCATTAAACGAGTTTTGCAACTGGACGACTCATATGTGATTTTCTTTAATTTTGGCTTACATCATTATTTTAAATATATCAAGCTCATTTAGGAATTAATAATTAAAGTTGGAATTCCAACCTCTATTGACGTTAAATTGGCAGGCGAAAATCAATCGTAAGTGGAAAACTTCTGCTACTTAGGAATCAAAATAACCAGTGATGGACGAAATAAGGAGGATATAAAAAGTAGGTTGATTCAGGCAAGTAAAGCATTTCTACAGAAAATAAATGTGTTTAAATTTCGCGTCGCCACCTTGGATTTGTGCTCACCAGGCTATAGAATTAGTGGTTGAAGACATGACTAGAAGGGAGGGAGTCTTCACATATTAGACATGCAGGAAAAACAAACTTACTGTAGTTGTAGAAGGAAGGGTCAAGGATAAGTACTGTAGACGTAGACCAAGGTTAGAATATGTTAAGCAGATTGCCTCGAAGGTAAGGTATGGTAGGTAAGAAGAGTTGAAAATATTAGCTTAGGACAGGGAGGCATGGAGAGCTGCATCAAACCCATCAAAAGACTGAAGACACAAACAACAACATTCCTACTTGTGGCACGTAACGCGTCACTGTTGTTGAGTTACATGCAAATGATCTAGTCGAGGAAGTTACAAAGGAGGTACGCTATCTAGCGCAAACCACGACAGCCAACTTAACAGCACAAGCAAGGCCAGTTAGTGGTTACATAACTTGTTGCGATAGTGTAAACCGTACGACCTCACAGGCTTGCCAACACTGAGGTGGTGGGAAACCACAGCTGCTAAGTTGGAAGAACGTTACTACGGCAAAGGCCACATTCAGGTTCATGACAAATTTTTCACAAATTTTAAACAATGTAAAACATAATTATAATTCTGTTTCAAAACAGTGAACTATCCAAGAACATGTTCATTATTCTTTCACCTCCCGCCGTAGCCGTGCGTGATGAAATTCGCTCACAATGACCGCGATGGGGAAGTGCACCAAGTCCAGAGATCACAGAGGTTTTAATCCCGGCACTGACATTGGTTAATTTTAGTGTGCTTTTTCCCTGTGATTGTCCACACTTCCTCCAGGAAATTGTCGGAATAGTACCTTATTTCATGTCCCAGGACACCGACTTCTTCCTCAACCCTATGGACTATAGCAACGCTCTTACTTCAGGCACTCAATGATCACAGGTTATCAGAAGAATTCAACACATTCCCAGGTACATGGTACAGACAGCTATACGAGTGTATTGGGGGGCAGGGATTACTGGGTGGGGTTCTAGGGGATTGAGGATATGGAATAACACTTAGAGCATTTTGTGGAGCCACCTCCCTCCTCCCCCCCCCCCCCTTCCCACCTCAGAAATTAAGAATTATATACAAAATAGAATTAAATGGTTGATAATAATTCCTTTTGAGACATATTTACAACCATAAGAATATTGCTAATGCCCATTTTAGCCAATTTTCATTTATGAAACAATAAAATCCAAACGGCTGGAGCGGCTTCAATCAAACTCGGTAAGGTTATAGTACTACTTTTGATGACCCCGACCGTGCCCTTCAAATTTTATTATGTATCACCAATCCAACATGGCAGCTGTGCGAAATATTTCATAGCATTCTATATCTCCTGACATCACCCTGAAATTGTGTACGGTGATCAAGGGCACTACTGGTAGTTCACTCATGTGACTTTCAAAAATCTGTATAGTACAAAACGAGCATGGCGGCCAAGCGAATTTGAAACATTTAAATAGGCTTTTCTTGTCTTTAACTAGCTGAACGCAGTGAAAATTGGTACAGCAAATGTTTATACACATTTCAATGCATTGATATCTAATTTTGTTTAATTGTTTACATAATATCAAGATGGCGGCTGTGCAAAATTTCAAAATTAAGTTTTTATTTCTTGTGTCCTAATCATGCGATCGAAATGAACGTTTGAATAGTGAACCTACGATATAACCCTCAACTAATAGTAGATACTTCTATGGCCTGTATATACTGTATATGTAAATTCAACATGGCGACCATCCGAAATCTTGAGACTGTTGTCAGTATCTACGAATATATTACAGCAATCTAACTGAAATTGTGTATGTTGATAGAGTATATTAACATAAGTTCACCTATGGATCTTTCAATAACCTGGTGAGCACAACACCAACATGGCGGTGACGCGAAATTTAAATATGTGAACGGAATGTACTCGTGATTTAATCATCCGAGCACTGTGAAACTTCGCACGGTATATCTTCACCCAGGCCTTAATATACTGACGTCTAATAAAATGGAATCTTATGAGAACTTAACAAGGAGTTCCGTGACGAACTGAAGAGCCTACTTTTCTTAAAATTGAGATTTATGCCAATTATTCTATATGGACCTATCTACAATAATGACGAAATCAAGTTGATAATATCGAAATTTCTAATTAGTTTGAAATATACCTGGTATATGTAGCTTAATAAGGCACCACAGTTGGCAGCCCTGGTGACTGAATTTATATTCTTAGTTCCATCTCTTAAGGTAAAGAATACAAAATTTGGTTGAAGTCAAATGGATAGCATGGTCGTTACATGCAGTTAGACATTGGATCTATCAACGCGCGTAAAAGAATGTTGGCAATATTGCCATGCATGTGTTGGTCAAAAATAATCTGAAATATTATGATCTATTGTGCCAGTTTTGGATGAAATCCATTTGTTAGTATAGAAGATACATGAATTTTAAAATTGGAACTATCGGCAGGCTTATAATCATGTTGGCAGCACTGAGGTATATTAGTTACTCCAAATTAATCTAGAATGTCAGGTACTATACGTGTGCAAAGTTTAGACCTGTTGGCTTGCATACTTTCTGATATATTGATATTAGGTTGAAAAAATACACAGCATTTATTAAGAGTTGGCAGCCCTGGTTGCTCCTAAGAATACGCATAGTCATATATGTCTCTGTACACATAGTACATACGAAATTTGGTTGAAATCCAATTGAAAGTGCAGAAGTTATATGCATTTATAAATTGGACCTATCAGCAGGCTTAGAATCATTTTGGCAACACTGCCGTGTATGGCCTCCTCGAAATAAAACTGAAATTTTATTATCTATATGTGTGCAGATTTTGAAATTTCTACCACGCATACCTTCCAGGATATCCAACATGGAGCCCAAATTTCAAATGCGGTTTTTCAGCAGTTGGTAGCACTGACATCATTTTCTAATATGGGCTTCAGATATTCAGATATAGATCTTTATTCACACCAAATTTGGTTTCGATTGCTGCAGCCGTTTAGGAGTTGATAGGGGGGAACACACACACAGCCAGACAAACAGAGTGACAGACAGACATACCGACACACATTTTCCCGGATCGATCTCATAAGTCTACTTTTTCCTCATTTTTGCAAAAAGGTTAAAAGTAGGCTAAAAATAGCGGCTGTGCAATTTTTTAAAATCTCATTTTCATATCTCGTGCCCTAAGTAAGACAAATAGGATGTGAGAAAATGGGCTATTTATTTCTACACAGAACTACGTTTTTCCTTTCACACTTATTTTCCTTGACTATCTCGAAAGGCAAAACCCGTCGGAAATACAATTATAAATACAATTGGAAGTACAAACTATATTTTTATGAGGAATTTTCTAAAATTCAGTAGTTTTCCTTCAACCCAAAAATGCTCTAACTTACTCCTCTACAAATTTCCGTCTTCAGTATCTTTCTCTGTAAAGCCTCTGTTAGCCAGGCTTCTCTTTACACCATCCATTTTTCTCTTGGTTTATCCCGTTTCCGTTTGCCTTCAGCTTGTAAATGTAACATTAAATTTGGAATTCTACTATTCTGCATCCTTTTCATATGTCCAAATCATTGTAATCTTCTTTCTTCAACCAATTCTAGTACATTTTCTTTACCTGCATAATTTTTCTGAATCGTATTTTTAATTTTATCCAATCTTAATTTTCTTGCCGCTCTCCTCCAATAATCCATCTCTGTTACTAATAATTTGTTTGCTCGCTGTCTGTTTAACGTCCAAGTTTCTGCTCCATATAACAAAATACTTTGTACCAATGAACTGTAAATAAGTTTCTTAGAGCTGTTTAAAATAGTTCTTCTCTATGAAACGGAAATTAATGCTCCAATTGTTCTCCTAGATTCACTTACTAATTTCTCAATTTCAGACGGACTTGTTCCCACAGCTTCTATTATTGAACCCAAATAGTTAAATTTAGTGACTGTTTGATGTCTGCATTTCCGATCTGTAGTTTCTCACCACCACTATTCTCTAATGTAAGGTATTCCGTTTTGTTGTAATTGCTATTTAGTCCCCACATTTGATATTCCTCAATTAATTTCCTCGTCATACAAGAGGCATCGTCTATATCTTGAGTCAATATCACCTGGTCATCAACAAAAAGACGATGATGTAAGTAATACTTCTGGTTCATCCGTAATCCCATTGAAAAACATTTCTTGGACCATTTTCTTAAACAGGCGTCTAAATAAATCTTGAACGACATTTACATATCTTCCCTATATTATTCTGCCAAGGTCCCATTCCGGTTTTGTACCGAAAATAGGGTCCCATTAACACCAACCTACACATATGAGGTACGTACAGGTTCAGCATAACCCAATGCGTAAGCGAAACGCACTCACTTACTCTTTAAATGCCTCACAACTAAATAAATACCTTAAAACATGTATATTTACAATGAAATAATGAAAGAATGCAACATGGTAACCATGGTAACAGAATCTCACAGGTCCATCTATTTCTGTTAGACGCAATGCAATTCCAATTATTACATTACTGTGATAGTTTCCAGATGGTTATAAGGTTATCACTGAACCAAATTAAACTGTAAAATTCATCAATACATACAGTACAATGCGCTGAAGGGGGTCAAGGGGCACTCTAGAATTTTGTCACGCAATTTTCACGTGTGAGTGTGTTACGAACGGTCTTTTTCACCCGACTATAAAGGGTCTCCGAAAACCACATTTAAAGACCCTTAAATTAACAGTGTCTGTGATATTCCCAGAAAACTAACTTCGCTCTGATACACCGATGAAGGAATGACAAACCCCTAACCACTGCACCAGAAGCTGAAATGATAAAGTCTGATTAATCATACCAAGGATAAATCAGTCATAGCATTCATGATTGAGATTTCGCCAAGTGTACTCTTTACAATTAGAATATTCGCGGGCGAAGCCGCGACGGGTAATGTTAGTTACTATTAATAGTAAAGCAAAATCGAATATCCCATCACACTGTGCTAGAGGTCTTCAGTTTTGGCTACTAACTGTATCTTGTCCCTGTCAAAGATAACACAATGGTAGTTGCATTACCACGCGTGGCAGCTCTGATTGAACTGAGATCAAAGTGGTCAAACGTGGCGCATTGAGCCGCCTCCTATTGTTGATGGTCCTGATGTGAATATGCAGATTAGACCTCGCTACTCGCACTTTACATTAGAATGGGAGAAATTCTGCAACTACAAACCAAATTTCCCACTAAACCCTCTTTAAATCATTAGTACTGTGTATGGTATAATTATTGAGTTTCTCATTCCCTGCGTTGAAATTACTGTATTTTCCCATTTCTGAACATCTTCGTAATAAGTGTAAAATAGATAACCCCTGGCACTACAGCCCGTGAGGGCCTAGGCCTACCAAGCGACCGCTGCCCAGCCATTTGGCATGCAGATATTGGGGTGATGAGTGATCAGCGAATTGGGTCCCCTTGGTTTTCGTGATCGGGGCGATGCCTCACTGTCAGACAGCTACTCAATTGTCCTCACGAGGCACCCGTTCCAGCCCTCACGTCAGTTTCTAAAATCCCTGACCGAAACGGGAATCGAATCCGAGGCCTCAGGGTGAGAGGCAGACGCGCTCCCCCAACACCACGGGGCTGGCCTTCGTAATAACTTTGGATCCCGCCGTGCTCTATGAATTGTGCACCACGACCACACGGGCAGCTGCAGTAAGTCAGACGATTAGTCTGTAGTCACATCGAGGTAGAAATAACAGTGTTCAGTATTGTTTGCAGGATAACCCCCAGGGGCTCACATCTGGTGGGACGTGGGTTGGCGACCACGGGACCCCAGCTGAGTCCAGCATTGCTTCCATTTACTTGTGCCGGGCTCCTCTCCGTCTTCTTTCCTGTCGACCCCTCTTGGTCAACTCTTGTTCTTTCAGACCCCGACGTTATTTGGATATCCGAGGCCTAGGGAGTCTTTCACCTTCCCGCCTTAATCTTTTCTGATCCCTCATTCTTTCAGTGGGTCAGCCTTCTTTTTCTTTTCATGTTATCTCCTGCCTTCAGCTCAAGGCCCTCAAGACGGCAAGGTGTATGTAGCTCCACCACTTCTGGTGCACCCTGGATTGTGCTACACCCTCAAGGGCTCACGGCTGGTGAGTTAGGGAGTTGGCGACCCCGAGAGATTCCTAAGCTGGGTCCGTTTCTTCCCCTTTTTCCACTGACTTTGGGGCGGGCCATCTCCTCTTTCCCTTTCCTATCTGCCTTTCATGGCTCTTCTTCCTTCCAAGTCCCTCAATCCTCATTCTTCGAAGGTTGAGGGCATTTCTTCCCTCGTGTCCTTTATTTGCCTTATCCTTTATTTGTTTATCATTTCTTCTTCTAGTATGTAAGTTTGTAGTTAGTATTAGTTATAGTTTTCATTCTCATGTCATCTTTCACTATCACCCAAACCATTAGAGGCCGATAACCTAGATGTTAGGTCCCTTAAATCAACAATTATCATCATCATCATCATGTTTGCAGGATATGCTTGCAGTGCATTATTACAGAGTCATCATTTTGAATCCCCCTGTACGCGCCGCCAGGTCGGTAAAGGTGACCTTGACAGGTGCAGCCTGATTTCCCCCAATGAACACGTGCGCTGAGAACGGTAATGTCTCAATATGCTGTCAGTATCTCCAGTGTCCTTAGTCAAATAGCTTAATATGATAATAGTGGAAAACCCGCGAGAAACTAGCAACAACGATTCTGCGAGCTATCTAGCGGTTCGCGCAGACAACTACGAACTCGACTACAATCAGCTGGCAAGTTATGCTGTAGGCCTATGTGTTAGAAGTGTAACTTCAGGGCTATGTATGGGTGTTTTACTTACAAAATACAAAGTGATCCCAAGTCATTTTAGCCTACAGATTTCCTCAAAACAAACAGCTGTGAGTCTACCTACTAATGTTTACGTGCCTGTACTTTTAGCCTACTTTTCACATTTTGCAAAAATGAGGAAAAAGTAGACTTATGAGATCGGGTAAATGTGTGTCTGTCTGCCTGTCCTCCTGGCTGTCTGTCTCTCTGTCTGGCTGTGTGTGTCGTCGTCGTCGTCCCCCCCCCCCCCCTTTCAACTCGGAAACGGCTGCAGCAATCGAAACAAAATTTGGAAGGAGTAAAGATCTAGACCTGAATATCTCACGGACATATTTGAAAATGATGTCAGTGCTACCAACTGCTGAAAAATCGCAATTGAAATTTGAGCTCCATGTTGGATATCTTGGAAGATATGAATGGGAGCTATTTCAAAATTGGCACACGTATAGATAATAATATTTCAGTTTAATTTCCAGGAGGCCATATATGGCGGTGTTGCCAAAATGATTATAAGCCTACTGATAGGTCCAATTTTTAAATGCATATAATTTCTACATTATCAATTGGATTTCAACCAAATTTCGTATGTGCTATGTGTACATAAACAGATATGACAGAGCGTATTCTTAAGAGCCACCAGAGCTGCCAACTGTTAATAAAGCTCTTATTTTTTAACCCTGATACTCATATATCAGAAAGTATGCAAGCCGACAGCTTTAAACTATGCACACGTGTAGTACCTGACATTCTATATTAATTCGGAGTAACTTATATATGTCAGTGCTACCAACATGATCCTAAGGCTGCTGAGAGGTCCAACTTTAAATACATATACCTTCTATACTATCATTTGGATTTCAACCAAATTTCGTGTGTGCTATGTGTACCATAACAGAGATGACTATGCCGATTCTTAAGAGTAACCATGCCTGCCAACTGTTAATAAATACTGTCTCTATTTTTGTTACCCTAATATCGATATATCAGAAAGTATGCAAGCCATTAGCTCTAAACTTTGCACACGTATAGTACCTGGCATTCTAGATTAATTTGGAGTAACTAATATAGGCCTACGCCAGTGCTGCCAACATGATTCTAAGCCTGCTGATGGGTCCAATTTTAAAATGCATGTAACTTCTATACCAACTAATGGATTTCATTCAAAAGTGACACAGCAATAGATTATATTATTTCAGATTATTACTGACCAATACATGTATGTTGCCAACATGATTTTACGTGCGCTGTTAATAATAATAATAATAATAATAATAATAATAATAATAATAATATTGTTATTGGTTTTACGTCCCTTTTAACTACACTGGCTTTTAGAGACACAAGGGTGCCTTAATTTTGCCCCGAAGGGGATCTTTAACGTGCCAGTAAATGTACTGACACGGCTCCCTCGCATTTGCGCACCCTCAAATGCCAGCTGACTGCGCCAGGTTTCGAACCTGCAACCTTGGGCTCAGTAAGCGAGAACGTTACCCCTGAGCCACGCAGCCAGACGCGCGCTGTTAGATCCAATGTTTAACTGCATGTAACGCCCATGCTATCCATTGGACTTCAACCAAATTTTGTATTCTGTACCTTAAGGGATGGAACTAAGAATATATGCAGTCACCAGGGCTGCCAATTGTAGTTCTCTATTAGGCTACATTATGCCAGGTATACAGTATTTCGAACAAATTAGAAATTTCGATATTACCAACTTAATGTCGTCATTATTCTAGAGTGATCCATATAGATTAATCATTGGCATGAATCTTACATTTTAAGAAAAGTAGGCTCTTAAATTCGTCACGGAACTTCTTGTTTCTATCAATCTGAGCATACCATACTTTCTCAGGGACGGCCCTAGGGCGGTGCGAACGATTAGACCGCACCAGGCGTTGTCATATGGGAGGCGCAGAAAATGCAACGATAGATTGACAGCGCAAAATATTAAAACCCAATCACCTTATTAGCATACTATTTAATTAAAATAATAGTTATTAATAATGTTTAGTCTCCACAGGGGAGGGAGCGCCACAATGAGATCTCACACCTTCTGAAAATATTCATATGGCCGCCCCTGTCTTTCTTTCTTTCTTTCTTTAAAACATTGTTGTGATTATACCTATCCATTTAATCCTTTTCCTAGTGTGCTCAGTGGGTTGTGAAGAGCAGAAAACTCCAAACTCCAGTCACCAAATGTGTGCGGGGTATTGTCTGCCAAAATGTCAAGGACATGAAGATAGTTTTTGCCATTTTCTGTCTGAAAGCACCCATGGGATTAGAAGCAGATTAACTAGTTATTTTCTATCAATTAATCACTCTAATGAAGGTATCTATCAGCTGTACGAAATTACTGACTGACAGGTATTTCAAAGTCCTTGTTAAGGCATACGGTATGTGTTTAATTTTAATTTTTATTGGTTTTACGTCCCTGTTAAGTACTGGGGCAATTAGAGACGCCGGGGTACTGGAATTTGGCCCTGAAGGGGATCTTTAACGTGCCAGTAAATCTTGCATTTGCGTACCCTCAAATGCCAAATGGATCCGCCAGGATTTGATCCTGCAACCTTGGGCACAGCTGGTGAGAACGCTACCGCTGAGCCACGCAGCCAGCCTAAGGCATATCTGAATTGAACGAATGATTCATCCGTGAAAAATCTTCCCACTAAAAATATGTAGCTCTATAAGATATTACACGCGTAATTTGCTTTTGGAATATCTGTAGGCTAGTCAAACTGCTGTCATAAAATGACGATAAAATATTTTAATGACAACATACATGTATTTCATTCTTATTACTGCCCCTTTCGGTTCCTTATTATGCTACAAGAAGTACGCAAAGGACTTAAAATCTGTTTTCTTTGCGTTTTACGAAGTCGAATTGTGTTATTGAAGAGTTAGTTCCAGTAGTTGTCTATTTCGAGCCGCTAGATGGTAGCACTATGCGCTGTCGCCACTGCTCTGTCTGTTAAGAGGCGAGAGTTCCACTTTATTTTTATTTTTTGTCGTATGGTCTCCTCAGAGACCGAGTGCAGGTCTTTCTATTCGACGCCCGTGGGCGACCTGCGCATCGGGATGAGAGATGGAATTGATTAAGGTGAATGAAATTGGGCAAGGATGTGGAAGGAAGCGGCCGTGGCCTGCCAGAAGGTACCGTCCCAGCATTTGCCTGATGTTGAAAATGGGAATCCACGGAAAACCTTTTCAAGTACGGCCGAAGGTGGGGCTCGAACCCACGCGTCTTCCGAGTCAGCTGAGAGCTTGGCCCCATGACCTAACACTGCGCCTTATCCAGCGTAGCCACTACTGACGGTCGAGAGTTTCCACTATTATCATATAAGCTATTTGCTTTAGTGTGTGAAGTGGTAGTTGAATTGACCTAACGTACAGAGGTGTGCAAATTATTAGACTCGCTGCAGTTCTCCAACATTTCCTTTGTACGTTTTGTGACTTAATACAGTGGAAAAGTTTTGCAAGATGCAGAAATTATTTCAAAAGTTTAATCAATAGTCTTAACAACATTTTTTTAAGAATCTGACAGTAAAATAATTTTATGTTCGACAATGTCGAAATGTAAATCATATATCTCAGAAAACTGTGTCATAATGAGGGTCATTATAACACTATTATTCATTATGAAACAGTTTCTCCCACCAATCAGAGCTCAAGAATCAGTTGTTTGACCAATTAGGTGGCGATATCATCGCACCTGCGCCGAGTTCCAAGGCCTTCTAATTTAAATTTCACTGCCTGGCCTAGTGTCATAGTGGGGTAACCGAGGAGGCCATGGTCAGATACAAGGTATTCTGTGCGTCCCATGCGCTCTGTTCGGTACATAAAACTGGCGGAATCTCGACAGATATTTATGAATATTTATGTTCGAACATAAAATAGTTATAATAATTGTCGTCGAACATAAACAGTCGAATGCAACTCACTTATAATGGTAATTAAGACACTCGTATGGAAATTATAAAACTCGCATACGCTCGTTTTATAAACATACTCGTGTCTTAATTATTGCCATTATAGGCTCGTTGCATAATGTACTATTTACAGTTTCCGCTAAAGGAGGAGCGTTGTTAATGCCGAATGCCGCACGTTTCGTTTAGATTTATTCTAGTTTTTGTGTACAGAGATTGGAAGTCTTTTATTACTGACTAGCATCCAACCCCGGCTTCGCCCGGGAACAGGTTATGAATGCATTACGGGCTAGCTCGGAAACTGTCGTCTCAGTAATTTAATGGAGATGATTGGAAGAAATGAAAACGTAAAATCACCTATAGTGGGCGATGTATGTACAGTATGCTCTCGCGGACTTTTTTTAGAACTTTACAAGCTGCACAATTCTTACACTCATAGTATATTGATATTTTTAAAAGCGCACGGACGCCATTTTTTTTTACTTTTTCACTGAAATCGTTACTGCTTGGCTCCCTTTGATCATAAATAAATTACTGTCTACAGAAACCTTCCTCGATATATCCTTTACAGATTGGTGAAACCCGCATCTAAATCCATCCATTGGTTCTCGAGATTGCCCGTGACATCCATGAATCAGGGACTTCGTTTTATACTAAATAGAAGTTGTCCACTCTTGAACTATACAAAGATTCGTGGATAATGGATTGAAATCATAGGATTTAAGGGGTATATTCCAAAGTCAATGAAAGAAAGAAAATACGGACCCAGTTCAGGTGCCCCCCTGAATCTCCAATTTTGAAAATTTCCAGATGCAATTCCCCATGAGAAACGTTGTAAGTCCACAGGGGAGAAAAAATTACCAAGTAGAGTACCGGTAATAATAATAAAATAAAATGATTTTGAATAAAAAATTGTGACTGAATTAAATTCTTTATTTGAGTAGAATAGTTTGGACACTTCTGTACAGTGCAGTCTCGGGGCAATTTTACTGTTTATATATTTCCTTAAAGTGATGTTTTCAATACTACAACGTTTATGCATTGTGCTTTGTTATGCGAAATATTCTTCTGTTAGAGAGTGCCGTTTTCGATTCATTCGGAAAATGTCCTAGTATCCGTCCTCCATACAGGCACACGATACGCGACATTGTAAGAAAGTTCCGCTTCAACGTCACCCAGAGAGAAATTCACCGTGTGTTTGGAAACTTGTTTACGAGGTGCCAGGCATGCTTGCGAGCTAACGGACAACGCTTTGAGCATTACCTCTAAAACCAGGTAAGTTTGTAGATGATTTTCACTAGAAATTGCTGTTAAACGACTGTATGTTGACGCTAAGTGGCGGGAAGAAGTCGCGCACCTTTTACCGGCCAGCGAGCGGGTGTCGGTGCGAGAGCTTGCCGCGCCTTTATTGTCATCGGAGGGGAGACTTAAATTGATGACCCGGTACCATACGGGATGCTAACAGAGAATTATCGATCTTCCTGAGAACACGCGTTAGTTGGGCTGCATAGAACAATATTATTTGGGGCAGCTGATTTACCCGGAATATAAACACATGTAATTTATTTCAGGCTATATCCATTTCATGCAGTATTCTAATAATTGGAATTATTTTGTTATACTGCCAATAGATCTAATTTGTATGTATGTATGTGGGTGGGTCTGTTTCGTATACAAATCTACACCGTTCCACCAATCTCAACCAAATTTTGCATACACATAGTTTAGGACCCAGTCTTTCTCATTCTTCTGATTTCGGCCCTTTTGCACTCAAACACAGGCTAATCAGATCATAAAACAAGATGTTCAGTAAAGAACATATAGCCTACTTTCTCCTAAATGTATGAGTATAGTTATAACTCGTTGTTATTATCAAAGAGTATAATAGAACTATTCATTGTTGAAGACCTTAGAAACGATTTACCTCTACCAAACGCCACAACCTAGATAAAAACTGCTACCATCATTGAAGAAAGAAAGATAAGAAGTATCTAAAGAATGTTATGGATCTGGAGACATAATCGACCGGACTGGCGGCGTGGCTCAGCGGTAACGTTCTCGCTTGCTGGACCGTATGTTTCAGGTTCGTATCCTGGCGCAGTCAGCTGGCATTTGAGGGTGCACAAATGCGAGGGAGCCGTGTTAGTAGATTTACTGGCACGTTAAAGATCCCCTTCGGGACAAAATTCTGGCACCCCGGCGTCTCTAAAAGCAACAGTAGTTAAAAGGGACGTAAAACCAATAACATTATTATTATTATTATTATTATTATTATTACATAATCGGCCTGACGCGGGCAACATCCAACTTTGAGTTGAGGCATGTCTTTACACGTCTGGCTGCGTATGACTTTCACAACCCTAATTGAATTAACAAATCTTTCCATGACCCTACAGGGACGTGTGTATACCAACTATGTGGATATTTTCGATTGCTATTTGGCTGAAATAGAAGTATTAATTAATATCCTGAACTAGCACCAACGGTAGAGTTCAGATACTATGTGAAATCGTTTTGTTCTTTACTTCAATTAACATTTTCAAATAACGCACAATAGGCTGTTACAACCCCTTCAAAATAGAAAGTAAAAATGTATCGTAGTATCATCTTGTCATTCTTCAAATTCGATGCGCATAGAATGCAAATGGTATAGTAATCAATGGAGCCCCACGTAGACTAGTCGAGATGTCTAGTGGTGAAATATCTAACAATATAATCCTAACAGAGCGAGTGCATTCTAGCGGCCAGAAGAAGAAACTTTTCAATAAAATCTGGTCGGCGTGCAGTTACCTTTTTGGCAGCTAGATGTCTCGAGTAAATCTGCATGCGAATTATGTTTTAATTAAATATATATTTTACACCATAATATGCACAATATAACGCTTAATTTTAAAACATCTGAGTCATTACAAAACAATAAACATATAAAATTTCAAGCAAAAAAACTAGCTCTGATCGGGTTTGAACCATAGGCATTTGAGCGATAGGCTAACGCTCTACCACTGAGCTAATTGTGTCAACGAATATCGTTATATATAAAATGACTTACATAGAACTTGTTAGCAAATAGTGATTTATACTAAACGATTTCATCACTGGAGTATATTATTTATATATAAAGCATTTCATACAAAGTTTATTTATTTTATATCAGTACGCTATATTGCATGCAATACTCAAATTAGTGAAATATAAGTCAGGCACAAAATATCCGCTGCCATCTTGTCTTATTACTAAATCAGCTCAGCTTTTTAAAATCACGTGTGCACTATAGTATTAAAAAATAAACTTTTAATTTCGAACGTGCCTCTTCCTTTAGAACAGTTAAAACGATTCTCGGCTCGATAATCGGAACTGGTGGGTCCCATGATATGGATTATAAAGTTTGCATAATTCGCACGGCCGCCATCCTGAAATGGTATGGCGGACGACCTTGTAGTTTGGTCACAAGACGCATCCTATACGAAGGTATGTTGTTACCAAATTTGGTAGAGATCGGATGATTTGGTTAGTCGTTATTTGATTTTACGTTTTGAACGTTTGAGTGGCCGCCATTCAGTTTTAGTAAAGATGGCGGCGATATAAAACATGACACTGAGGTGTCCTTTGCTAGTGCTACCATTGTACCAAATTTCGTTCAATTCGCATTCACCGTGTTCGAATTGATAGGGGGGACAGACATTCAGAGTACACACACTCACACACACACACAGACACACAGACACACACACACACAGACTCACACACACACATACACTCACACAGACAGACACACTTTTTTCGCCCTGTGCTGATCTCATAAGTCTACTTTCATTTTTTGCAGAAATCGAAAGTAGGCTAAAAATATACTCATGAAGGAATGGCAAGGCAGATAGTTTCCATGGCAACATAGCTCAAGTCGAGACACGGCCGACTGGATGCCATTTGCGCTCTGCACTACCGGTATAGAAGATGAGGATCTTTACTTGAAATCCCGTTAGTTACTCAACTACTCACACAGAACTGTCAACCGAGTTTAGCATAACAAAGACTTGTCACCATCTTCTACTATATATTTGTCAAATACCACTCATTCACTCACTCATTCATTCATCATGAAATCTCAGAAACCACCGAACGGATTGGAATGAAATTTGGTATGCAGCTTCCTCATGGGACGCAAATGCCCACGAAGAGAGGATTTTTGCATATTCAGGTTCTAAAGAGGTGTTAAGGGGGTAGACCTTCATTTCATTGAATAGCAATATCTCCCGATTGGTTTCATTGGGGGATGTGATACTCGGCATATAAACTCATCATTAACAAGTAGTTCCGTATAGAACTATACAGCCTATTTTCATATATCCTACTTATGTTAATTGCCACTATCAACATACAAACTTTCAGTTTGATTGCTGTATTAGATTCGTAGATATTGAGAACCGACAAAATATTTCGAATGGTCGCCATGTTGGATTTTATATATGTAGGTCCTAGAGTTATGTACTGTTACATGAAGATTATTGTGTACGTGTAGCATTCAAACTTTAATCGCATGATTAGGACACAAGAAGTAACAAGGAGATTTTAAAACTTCACTCAGCTGCCATCCTGTGGTTATGGTAACAATTGAAATAAATTAGATGCCAGTGGATTAACATTCGTATAAGGATTTACTGTACCAAGTTTCACTGCACTCGGATGGTTAAATTGCGAGAAGCGTCCATGTAAATATTTATACTTCGCGTCACCGCCATATTGGATTTGTGATCACCAGGTTATTCAAAGTCCTATAGGCGAACTTTAGTTCATAGCCCCTATAAACATAAAAAATTCAGTTTGATTGCTATAATAGATTCGTAGATATTCAGAGCCGTCTAAATATTTCGGATGGTCTCCATGTTGAATTGTTAAATGTATAGGCCATAGAATCATGTACCATTAAAGGAAAATTATTGCGTAGGTTCATTATTCAAACTTTCACTTCGATCACATGACCACGACACAAGAAAAAATTCTAATTTTAAAATTCGCACAGCCGCCATCTTGAGGTTATGTAAACAATTGAACTAAATTAGATACCAGTGCATTACAGTGTGTATAAACATTTGCTGTACCAAGTTTCATTGCGTTTGGAACATCAAATCGCGAGAAAGGTCTATTTAAAATTTTAAAATTCGCTTGGCCGCCATACTCGTTTTGTAGTTAATCGGTTTTTGAAAGTCTTATGGATGAATTTCCAGTAGTGCCCTTTATCTTCGTACAAAATTTCAGGGCGATACCGTTAATAGTTTCAGAGGTACAGAAAGCCGGTGAAATATTTCGCACAGCCGCCATCTTGAGGTTATGTAAACAATTGAACGACGTTAGATGTCGTTGCATTACAATGTGTATAAACATATACTGTACCAAGTTTTATTTCGTTTGGTTGGTTAAATCGCGAGAAACGTCTATTTAAAAGTCGAGAATTCGCATGGCCACCATGTTCGTATTGTAGTTACGAGGTTTTCAAACGTCACATATGTGAACTTCTAGTAGATTCCTTTATCACCGTAAAATATTCCAGGGTGATATCGGTAACAGTTTCGGAGATATTGAACGCTGGTGAAATATTTCGCACTGCCGCCATGTTTGATTGGTGAGACTTAACAAAATTTGAGGGGCACGGTCGAGGTCGCCCGGAATAGTGCTATGAACTCACCGAGTTTCATTGAAATCGCTTTAGCCGTTTAGAATTTATTAGGGGACACACACACACACACCTCACACACACACACACACACACACACACACGCACACACACACGGACAAAAGGTGATCTCATAAGCCTATGTTTTCAAAATTGAAAATAGGCTGAAAATAAGAAGACACGGGTCTGAGGGTTTTTCGATGTGGTGTATATTATGAGGTGAAAGGGGTGAAGAGTGGGGATTGAAAGATTCCTAACGGAGCGTGTATCTCTTAAACGACATAGGCGAGAAGTTTGAAACTCAGCGGAAAAAATAAGCATAAAAATAAGTAAATATGTGTTTGACCGTTTTTTCATAAATCCAATTTAAGAGGCCCATGGGGAGGGGTAAAATTCTGGAGGGGAACCAGACAAGAAAGTGTCCTAACTGATTGACTGACTGACCCACTCATCAAACTCAGGGGGAAAAACTGCTTTAAAGTAAGTAAATAGCTTTTCGCCAGGTTTTTTTGATCAATCAAATTGAAGGGGTTCATCGGGAGGGGTGAAATTCTGAAGAAAAACAAGTAGTTCCGTGAAGAACTATACAGCCTATTTTCATATATCCTGCTCAAGTTAATTGCCTCTATCAACATGCAAAATTTCAGTTTAATTGCTGTAACAGATTCGTAGATATTGAGAACCGTCTAAATATTTAATATGGTCGCCAGGATGGATTTTTATTTTTGTACTATTACATTAAGATTATTGTGTACGAGTGGTATTCAAACTTCAATCGCATGATTAGAACTCAAGAAGTAAAAACGAGATTTTAAAAGTACGCACACCAGCCATCTTGTGATTATGCAAACAATTGAAATAAATTACATGCCAGTGGATCAACATTTGTATAAATGCAACGTTTCACGGCACTCGGATAGTTAATTCGCGAGAAACGTCCATTTAAATATTTATACTTCGCGTCGCCGCCATGTTGGATTTGTGCTCACCAGGTTGCTGAAAGTCCTATAGGTGAACATATGTTCATAGTCTCTATGAACATTAAAAAAAATCTGATTGCTTGCTGTAAATATTCATGGATATTGAGAACCATCTAAATATTTCGGAAGCTCGCCATTTAGGATTGTTATATGTATAGGCCATAGAGTTATGTACCATTCAAGGACAATTATTGCCTAGCTTCATTATTCAAACTTTCACTTCGATCGCATGATTACGACAGAAGAATAAAAACTTAATTTTAAAATTTCGCACAGCCGCCATCTTGAGGTTATGTAAACAATTGAATTAAATTAGATGGCAGTGCATTACAATCTGCAAAATCATTTACTGTACCATATTTCACTGCCCTCAGAGAGTTAAATCAGGAGAAAAGTCAATTAAAATATTTCAAATTCGCTTGGTCGCCATGTTCGTTTTGTACTTTACAGGTTTATGAAATATACATAGGTAAACTTGTATCAGTACCCTTTATCACCGTACAAAATTGCATGATGATATCTATAATAATTTCGGAGATATACAATGTCAGTGAAATATTTCGCACAGCCGCCATTTTGAGGTTATGTAAACAATTGAACTAAATTAGACTTCAGTGCATTACAATGTGTACAAACATTTGCTGTACCAAGTTTCATTACGTTTGGATAGTTAAATCGCAAGAAATGTCTATTTAAAAGTTTCAATTTCGCTTGACCGCCATGTTGGTTTAGTAGTCACCAGGTTTTTGAAAGTCTCATAGGTGAACTTCTAGTAGTGCCCTTTATCACCACACACAATTTCAGGGCGATATCTGTAATAGTTTCGGAGATATTGAATGCTAGTGAAATATTTCGCACAGCCGCCATGATGGATTGGTGAGCCGTAACAAAATTTGAAGGGCACGGTCGAGGTCGCCGGGAATAGTGCTATGAACTTACCGAGTTTCATTCAAATCGCTCCAGCCGTTTAGATTTTATTAGGGACACACACACACACACACACACGCACACGCACACGCACACACACACGGACAAAAGGTAATCTCATAAGCCTTTTTTTTTTCAAAATTGAAAATAGGCTAAAAAAATAAGCAGACATGTGTCTAAGGGTTTTCCGATGTGGTGTATTATTATGAGGTGAAAGGGGTGAAAAGTGGGGGTTGAAGGATTCCTAACGGAGCGTGTAGGCCTATCTCTTAAACGACATAGGCGAGAAATTTAAAACTTTGCGGGAAAAAATCAGCTTAAAAATAAGTAAATCGGTGTTCGACCGTTTTTTCATTAATTAATTTAACGGACCCATGGGGTGGGGTGAAATTCTGGGGGAAGAAAGGAGAGAAAATGTCCTAACTGACTGACTAACTCACTCATCAAACTCAGGGGAAAAAGACAGCTTAAAAAATAAGTTAATAGGTGTTCAAGCGCTTTTTCATCAATCCAATTTAAGGGGCCCATGGGAAGGGGTGAAATTGTGGTAAAAATAATTGAAAGAAAATGTCCTGTCTGACTCACTCATTCATCACGCCCAGCGAAAACTATTAAAGTTGGAAACTTGAAATGTTTGGGGATATGTTCCCTGAATGTCGCAAACGTCAACTAAGGAATGATTTTTGTTTATTCGGGTTTTAAAGAGATGTTAAGGGGATAAACGTGCATTTCATTGAATAACGATATCTCATGAGTTGTTTCTTTCGGGATGTAATATTCGGTATATAAACTAATCATTAAAAATAATTAGACATATGTCTAAGGGTTTATCGATGTGGTGTATATTATGAGGTGAAAGGGGTGAAAATTGGGGGTTGAGGGATTCTTAACGGAGCGTGTATCTCTTAAACGACATAGGTGAAAAGTTTGATATTCGGCGGGAAAAACAGCTTAAAATACAAGTAAATAGGTGTTCGACCGTTTTTTCATAAATCCAATTTAAGGGGCCCTTGGAGAGGGGGTGAAATTCTGGGGGACAAAAACAGGAAAGAAAGTGTCCTAACTGATTGACTCACTTACTCACTCATCAAACTCAGGGGGCAAACAGCTTTCAAATAAGTAAGTAGGTGTTCGACCGTTTGTTTCATAAATCCAATTTAAGGGATCATGGGGAGGGGTGAAATTATCAAAAATAAATGAAAGTAAATGTCCTGACTGACTCACTCACTCATCATCGCCCAGCCAAACTTATTGAAGTTAGAAACATGAAATTTTGGGGATATGTTCGTTGTATGTCGAAAACGTACACTAAGGAAAGAGTTTTGAATATTCCGATTCTAAATAGGTGTTAAGGGGGTAAACGTGCATTTCATTGAATAACAATATCTCACGAGTGGTTTCATTTGGGGATGTGATACTTGGCATATATACTAATCATTAAAAATAAGCTGACACATGTCTAATGGTTTTTCGATGTAGTGTATATTATGAGGTGAAAGGGATGAAAAGTGGGGGTTGAAATATTCTTAACGGAGCGTGTATCTCTTAAACGACATAGGCGAGGAGTTTGAAACTCAGAGGAAATCAATCAGATTAAAAATAAATAAATTAAATAAATAAATAAATAAAATAAATAGGTGTTCGACCGTTTTTTCATAAATCCAATTTAAGGGGCCTATGGGGAGGGGTGAAATTCTGGAAGAAAAACGTCCACTAAGGAAGGATTTTTGGATGTTCACTCTCATCGACCAACCCAAACTATTGAAGTTAGAAGAATGATATTTTGGGGATATGTTTGTTGTGTGTCGAAAACGTCTACTAAGGAGGGATTTTTGGATATTCAGGTTCTCAAGTGGTGGTAACGGGGTTAAACCTGCATTTCATTGAATAACAATATGACACGACTATGACGCGAGCGAAACGAGGCAAAAAATGAGATGGTATGTGTCTGTGTATTACGCAATCACGCAAGTACCACTGGTCCGATTTACATGAATTTTACATGGAAGTAGCTGATTTACCTGGTTAACATATTGGTTACTTTTGATTTAAATACTTTGCCCTATTTAAAGATGGCGACCATTTTAGTGACGTCTCTACACCCTTTGGTTTAAAACTTTCATATTTCCATTTCAAATAAAAAGAGAACGCTAAGAAATAGCAAACTTTTGATGTCATATACGAGGTTTAAAATTACACTTTCTATCCGAAAGGTGTCTCCAACGGTTAGCGAGTAAAAGCTAAATTTGTGCTATAAAACAGGGTCAACGCCGAGCGGTGTAGTTGGACAAAATGTTCCATCCTTAATCTCCCTCTGCGCAGCATCTCGCCTATCCCCTGTTTTAACTGTCACCTTCACATTTTATTTTTATATGACGCGTAGCGAAGCACGGGTACTTCAGCTAGTATTTCATATTTTTGACAGTCATCATAACATATTCCGTAACGACCGCGCTGGCAACGGGAGAGCGTGGGTTCGAATCCCACCTCGGCCGTGCTGAAAATGGTTTTCGTGGTTTCCCATTTTCACTACCAGGCAGAGCTTGCCAAGGTGGGTGAGTGGATAGCGTGTCGGTATACTAATCCCAAGATTGCAGGATCGCTCCTGGCCGTGGTAAGTGATTTTTGAAAGGCGGCAAAAATACGACACGCATGTCATACGACGTTGCCATGTCAAAGAACCCATTTGAATTCAGTAGGCAGTGTTCATAATGGCAAAATTAATCTCGGGAGTTTCCTACAACACAAAGTTCCTCATTTCTCTACTAGAAAGCGCTATAGTGTTCTAGGAGCTTAAATATCTAACCTACTTGACTTGCATAGTGATTCAAGGAAAACGAAATTCGGTATGCAAGCTACCCTCCGGGTGTCAAATTACAAAGGTTGCACCCGGCACCTGAGGCCATACGTTATTATTATTATTATTAACACCAGGCAAGGGCCGGGACGATTCCTTTTAATTGGTCCACGGCTGATTTCCTTCCAAAATCCTTTCCTGACCCGTCCTGAAAATTAAAATCAATGGCTATTGACTGCATTAATAAAATCAAATAATATATTCCGTCTGTCAAAGGAAATTTAAGGATTTACCTCGTGTCATTTTCTACTTATTTACACTTCAGAATATGATACACCAGAGGTGTGCTACGTCTGATTGGTCCGTGACAGACAATTCTATTAATGTTATGGGCTCTTAGTCTTAGTCAGCTGTGATAAACTAGGAGGCAACTCGATAATTTAATCCTCTGTGTTCAGTTTAATCCACATGGAGATTGTTGAATTCAAAGTAACCATTAGACCAGGGGTGCAGAACCCGTGGCCCTCAAGGTCAGTTTATGCGGCCCGCGGGTAAATATTTGATACTATTGAAAATGTGATATACATATTGTGAATGATGAGATTTTTCCCATTATTGTTGGCCCTAGTTGAAATAAGAAAATTAAAAACATGTTTCGTTAAAAATAAATTGAAAAGTAAACAATTATTGGACAGATTTTAAATTTTGCATTACCATAACATTTTTATACAGCCTACTTTGATGTTAAGAATACTGTTTTTTGTAAAAATAAAAAAATACAACCTCGTGATAGTATTATTTTATTTTATATACCTCTAAACCTTTTCGAATTAGGAGTAAGTTGATTGTAAATCTGTAATTTGATAACTTACTAACGCATTTGCCAAAAAAAAAAAACAACTTCAAAACTGGATTTAATTTAAATCATTTAAAGAACACAAAAATGGTATTGAAACACATTTTTTTGTCTGCTGTTAAAATAGGTTATTCAGATAATAGTAAAATTAGCTTTAGCGGTAGGGTTTGGCAAGTGCCTATGTGGAAAGGTAACTTGCGGCTCGCCACTTATTATGTAAAAATAAACATGGCCCCCTCTTATAAAAAGGTTGTGCACCCCTGCTTTAGACAATGTAATATAGGATTACCTTCTTTGATTGCCCTGCACGTTTTGGCACGTGACTCCAATGGCGGAACAAGGATAATTTTGTAGAGGTTAGTAAATACAATCTCTAATTTGGGCATTCGAGGGGACACGAGCAGCTCATACCAGAGATGCCTTTTGAATATAGAATCATTGTCATTAATTTATCGGTATGTTTTCTTTGACATAGATCATAATTTGTCCGATTTGAATTGTTGATTATATTGAAGGTTTTTCATCCACATTTTGATACAATAATGCTTAATGCTGAAAATGTTTCTTAGCAGAAAACAAGTAGTTCCGTGAAGAACTAAATAGCCTATTTTCATATATCCTACTTATATTAATTGCCTCTATCAACATACAAATTGTTAGTTTGATTGCTGTAATAGATTTGTAGATATTGAGAACCGTCTAAATATTTTGGATAGTCACCATGTTGGATTTCTACATTGTAGGCCTTAGATTTATGTACTATTACATGAAGATTAATGTGTAGGTGTTTTATTCAAACTTCAATCGCATGATTAGGACACAAAAATACAAGCGGGATTGTAAAATTTCGCTCAGCCGCCATCTAGTGGTCATGAGAATTATTTAAATGAATTAAAATGCCAGTCGATTAAAAGTTGTATAAGCATATACCGTATCAAGTTTCACTGCGCTCGGATGGTTATAACGCAAGAAACGTCCATTTGAATATTTACAATTCGCGTCACCGCCATGTTGGATTTGTGCTCGCTAGGTTATTGAACGTCCCGTAGGAGAACTTATGCTTATAGCCTCTATACACTTACAAAATTTCAGTTTGATTGCTGTAGTAGATTAGTAGATATTGAGAACCGTCTAAATATTTCGGATGGTCGCCATGCTGGATTTTAATATATGTAGGCCATAGAGTTATGTACTCTTAGATAATGATTATTGTGTACGTTCATTATGCAAATGTTGATTTCGATCACATGATTAGAACACAAGAAATAAAAACTTCATTTTCGAAATTCGCACAGCCGCCATCTTCAGGTTTCGTTAACAATTGAACTAAATTAGTTACCAGTGCATTACAATCTGTATAAACATTTGCTGTACGAAGTTTCGTTGCGTTTGGATCATTAAATCGTGAGAAAAGTCTATTAAAAACTTTCAACTTCGCTTGGTTGCCATGTTCGTTTTGTAGTTAACCGGTATTTGAAAGTCTCATAGATGAACTTCCAGTAGTGCTCTTTATCTCCGTACCAATTTTCATGGTGATACCGGTAATAGTTTCAGAAATATAGAATGCTGGTGAAATAATTGACACAGCCGCCATCTTGAGGTTATCTTAACAATTGAACGAAGTTAGATGTCGGTGCATTACAATGTGTATGAACATACACTGTGCCAAGTTCCATTGCGTTTGGTTGGTTAAATCGTGAGAAACGTCTATTTAAAAGTCGCAAATTTTCTCGGCCGCCATGTTGGTTTTGTAGTTACCAGGTTTTCAAAAGTCACATAAGTGAAATCTTGTAGTTCCCTTTATCATCGTACTAAATTCCAGGGTGATATCGGTAATTGTTTCGGAGATACTGAATGCTGATGAAATATTTCGCACAGCCGCCATGTTGGATTGGTGAGACGTAACAAAATTTGATGGGCACGGTCGGGGTCGTCCGATATAGTGCTGTGAACTTACCGAGTTTCATTTAAATCGCTCCAGCCGTTTAAACGTTATTAGGGGACACACACACACACACACACACACACACACACTCCTCACACACACACACACGCACACACACACACACACGGACAAAAGGTGATCTCGTAAGCCTATTTTTTTTAAATTGAAAATAGGCTAAAATAGATCTCTTTGTCTTAAGAAATTTCCTCAATCCTGCCAAACTTGAAAGGGACCGGAATGGGTTCAAATAGTGAGGCTTAGCACTATCAAACCAAAATACCAAATTTCAAAAATCACAACGCATTGTCCTTAATGCAGTTCCAGAAAAGCAGCCCAAAATCGCTTGTTTCTTTACTCATTTAAATTTTTATTCAAATCCTAGCCATATTAAATTATTTACATAATTCTTTTTAATATGTTACGGGCACATAATGAGAATGAACAACAACAGACTTACAAAAAATATCTTTTATTTAGTAAACTGCTCAAGAAGGCAGATTAGTAGGTATCATGAAATAGAAGAAGACTTCAGGCAGTGGGGATCCAAAGGCAAATTATTAGAGACAGAGGAGAATTCAGAAACAAAATCAAGAATACCAATTTTAAAACAAATGAAAAGATGAAGACTAGAACATTGTACACAGAACAACGGAAATAGGAGCACAATCAAAGGATGAAGAGATTTTGGGAAGAGAAGAGGAAGAAGGGAGAGAAGTAAAAATTGTGTCATCATGAGATTTTAGGTAGATTTATTTAGAAAGCCAACTATTGCAATGGGTCCCATGTTTCGACTTCCGGAAAATTTCGACATATCTTCACGTTTCACATCCCCCAGACCCCAAAACCACCGTCAGTTCAAAAGTTTATATATAATTTATGTATATATATATATATATATATATATATAAGTTTCTTGTGGACACGATAACTGCCGTAATTTTGCACCAATCACTTTGAATTTTTTACATAATATGTATCCCTATAACATCTCGGTCGAGTTCGTTAATGGGCAAAATCGGTCGAAGGGGGTGAAAATGGGGGGCTTTTATCGAAATATTGAAATTTCGCTATAACTCTCTTAATACGCGAAATATCGAATCCATTCAAAGTTCATAATATGTGTCGGATAAGTGCCAACAATTTATGTCAAATAAGTTTTTTGATAGCACCAACCATTGACCAAAGGGGTGGAAAAAAGTGGGGTTTTCGGGAAACATTAATCATATCTCACTTAATAGGCATAATATCAAAACCGTACAAAATGGACAATATTCCCCTAATAATTACCTAAAACTTTTGTATGAAATAATTTTTGATATGACCCACCATTACGCCAAGGGATGAGAAAAATTATTTCGGAATTATAAGAAAATGCCAAGAGCTATCAGAGGTTGCCATGGCAACACTACTAAATTGATGAGGGATGAGCCGTTGCCATGACAACGCACTTGCACGAGAACAGATTCAGTATTTCCGTCTGACTAAACCGGCCCCGTGGTGTTGGGGTAGCGCGCCTGCCTCTCACCCGGAGTCCCCGGGTTCGATCCCCGGCTCCGTCAGGGATTTTAAAACTGACGTGAGGGTTGGAACGGGGTGCACTCAGCCTCGTGAGGACAATTGAGTAGCTGTCTGACAGTGAGACAGCACCCCGATCACGAATACCAATATTAACGGCCGAGGGGACCCGACGCGCTGATCACGCGTCAACCCAATATCTGCAGGCGAAATGGCTGGGCAGCGGTCGCTTGGTCGGCCTTAGCCCGTCATGGGCTGGTTGGTGCCAGGGGTTGACTTTGACATCTGACTAAGTGGGAAGCGGGTTCGGTGACGTAACTGGTAGCATGCAGAATGTCTATGCCCAAGGTCGCGGTTTCAAAGCCGGCCGAATCGTCGGATTTTCTAAGAGCGCTAAAAATCCCTCAGTATGCTTTCCTTTGGAGGGGAAGTTCCAACGTTCGTTACGAGTTGCTGGTTGGGGTGGCATCTAGTAGCCAAGTTCACAGCTAGGTGTCATTAACGGTAGTACCTGGTAGCAACATTAGGAACTACTGCTTGAAATTGACCGTCTGCAGTCCTTACCTGAATTACAGACTAATACATCCATTACAATTCACACCGTTTATCAGACAGATTCTACACTCACCCAAAGTACACGGGGTTAGATGACCACGTTGTCGCAGCCCCTAAACTGAGGAACCAACCAGAGGTAGATTTCATTAGAAAGCTAACTATTGCAATGGGTAGGCTACCATGTTTCGACTTCCGGAAAATTTTGACATATCTTCATGTTTCACAACCCCCAGACCCCAAAACCACCGTCAGTTCAAAAGTATATATATATATCAGTTTCTTGTGGACACGATAACTGCCGTAATTTTTCACCAATCACTTTTTACCGAATATGTATACCTATAAAATCTCGGTCGAGTTCGTTACTGGGCTAAACCGGTAGAAGGGGGTGAAAATGGGGGCTTTTTTCGAAAAAGTGAAATATTGCTATAACTCTCTTAATATATGAAATATCGAATCCATTCAACGTTCATACTATATGTCGGATAAAACCCAAAAATTTATGTTTGAAGAGTTTTTTTATATCACTAACCATTGACCAAAGGGGTGGGAAAAGTGGGATTTTCGGGAAACATTAATCATATCTCTCTTAATAGGCACAATATCAAAACCGTACGAAATGGACAATATTCCCCTAATAATTACCTAAAACTTTTGTCTGAAAGAATTTTTGATATGACCCACCATTATGCCAAGGGATGAGAAAAATGATTTCGGAATTATAAGAAAATGCCAAGAGCTATCAGAGGTTGCCATGGCAACACTACTAAATTGATGAGGGATGAGCCATCAGACGTTGCCATGACAACGCACTTGCACGAGATCAGATTCAGTATTTTCATCTAAGTGGGAAGCGGCTTCGGTGACGTAACTAGTAGCATGCAGAATGTCTATGCCCAAGGTCGCGGTTTCAAAGCCGGCCGAAGTCGTCGGATTTTCTAAGAGAGCTAAAATCCCTCAGTATGCTTTCCTTTGGAGGGGAAGTTCCAACGTTCGTTGCGAGTTGCTGGTTAGGGTGGCATCTAGTAGCCAAGTTCACAGCTAGGTGTCGTTGACGGTAGTACCTGGTAGCAACATTAGGAACTACTGCTTGAAATTGACCGTCTGCAGTCCTTACCTGAATTAAGACTACTACAGCCATTACAATTCACATCGTTTATCAGACAGATTCTAGACTCACCCAAAGTACACGGTGTTAGATGACCGCGTTGTCGCAGCCCCTAAACTGAGGAACCAACCAGAGGTAGATTTCATTAGAAAGCTAAGTATTGCAATGGGTCCCATGTTTCGACTTCCGGAAAATTTCGACATATCTTCGCGTTTCACATCCCCCAGACCCCAAAACCACCGTCAGTTCAAAAGTTTATATATAATTTATGTATGTATATATATATATATCAGTTTCTTGTGGACACGATAACTGCCGTAATTTTGTACCAATCACTTTGAATTTTTTACATAATATGTATCCCTATGAAATCTCGGTCGAGTTCGTTAATGGGCAAAATAGGTCGAAGGGGGTGAAAATGGGGGGCTTTTTTCGAAATATTGAAATTTCGCTATAACTCTCTTAATACGCGAAATATCGAATCCATTTAAAGTTCATAATATGTGTCGGATAAGTGCCAACAATTTATGTCAAATAAGTTTTTTGATAGCACCAACCATTGACCAAAGGGGTGGAAAAAAGTGGGTTTTTCGGGAAACATTAATCATATCTCACTTAATAGGCATAATATCAAAACCGTACAAAATGGACAATATTCCCCTAATAATTACCTAAAACTTTTGTCTGAAAGAATTTTTGATATGACCCACCATTACGCCAAGAGATGAGAAAAATAATTTCGGAATTATAAGAAAATGCCAAGAGCTATCAGAGGTTGCCATGGCAACACTACTAAATTGATGAGGGATGAGCCGTTGCCATGACAACGCACTTGCACGAGATCAGATTCAGTATTTCCATCTGACTAAGCCGGCCCCGTGGTGTTGGGGTAGCGCGCCTGCCTCTCACCCGGAGTCCCCGGGTTCGATCCCCGGCTCCGTCAGGGATTTTAAAACTGACGTTAGGGTTGGAACGGGGTGCACTCAGCCTCGTGAGGACAATTGAGTAGCTGTCTGACAGTGAGACAGCACCCCGATCACGAATACCAATATTAACGGCCGTGGGGACCCGACGCGCGGATCACGCGTCACCCCAATATCTGCAGGCGAAATGGCTGGGCAGCGGTCGCTTGGTCGGCCTTAGCCCGTCATGGGCTTGTTGGTGCCAGGGGTTGACTTTGACATCTGACTAAGTGGGAAGCGGGTTCGGTGACGTAACTGGTAGCATGCAGAATGTCTATGCCCAAGGTCGCGGTTTCAAAGCTGGCCGAAGTCGGTGGATTTTCTAAGAGCGCTAAAAATCCCTCAGTATGCTTTCCTTTGGAGGCGAAGTTCCAACGTTCGTTACGAGTTGCTGGTTGGGGTGGCATCTAGTAGCCAAGTTCACAGCTAGGTGTCATTGACGGTAGTACCTGGTAGCAACATTAGGAACTACTGCTTGAAATTGACCGTCTGCAGTCCTTACCTGAATTACAGACTAATACATCCATTACAATTCACACCGTTTATCAGACAGATTCTACACTCACCCAAAGTACACGGGGTTAGATGACCACGTTGTCGCAGCCCCTAAACTGAGGAACCAACCAGAGGTAGATTTCATTAGATAGCTAACTATTGCAATGGGTAGGCTACCATGTTTCGACTTCCGGAAAATTTCGACATATCTTCGCGTTTCACAACCCCCAGACCCCAAAACCACCGTCAGTTCAAAAGTATATATATATATATCAGTTTCTTGTGGACACGATAACTGCCGTAATTTTTTACCAATCACTTTTTACCGAATATGTATACCTATAAAATCTCGGTCGAGTTCGTTACTGGGCTAAACCGGTAGAAGGGGGTGAAAATGAGGGGCTTTTTTCGAAAAAGTGAAATATTGCTATAACTCTCTTAATATGTGAAATATCGAATCCGTTCAACGTTCATACTATGTGTCGGATAAAGCCCAAAAATTTATGTTTGAAGAGCTTTTTTTATAGCACCAACCATTGACCAAAGGGGTGGGAAAAAGTGGGTTTTTCGGGAAACATTAATCATATCTCTCTTAATAGGCACAATCTCAAAACCGTACAAAATGGACAATATTCCCCTAATAATTACCTAAAATTTTGTCTTAAAGAATTTTTGATATGACCCACCATTATGCCAAGGGATGAGAAAAATGATTTCGGAATTATAAGAAAATGCCAAGAGCTATCAGTGCTTGCCATGGCAACTCTACTAAATTGATGAGGGATGAGCAATCAGACGTTGCCAAGATAACGCACTTGCACGATATCATATTCAGAATTCCATCTGACTAAGTGTGAAGCGGCTTCGGTGACGTAACTGGTAGCAAGCATGCTGAATGTCTATGCCCAAGGTCGCGAGTTCAAAGCCGGCCGAAGTCGTCGGATTTTCTAAGAGCGCTAAAAATCCCTCAGTATGCTTTCCTTTGGAGGGGAAATTCCAACGTTCGTTGCGAGTTGCTGGCTGCGGTGGCATCTAGTAGCCAAGTTCACAGGTAGGTGTCGTTGACGGTAGTACCTGGTAGCAACATTAGGAACTACTGCTTGAAATTGACCGTCTGCAGTCCTTACCTGAATTACAGACTAATACAGCCATCCCTAAGTACACGGGGTCACATGACCGCGTTGTCGCAGCCCCTAAACTGAGGAACCAACCAAAATCTCTGCGGGAGATATAATTTTGCGTGAAGAAGTAACAGACCGTTACATGGTTACACATCGGTGTCGAAACCTAGCATAAGGACAGTGTGACCACAAGTATAAAAATGGACCCCAAATGACAAGAAGGTTACCGTTCCCATAGGACAATAAAATGTTTAAATAAAGCATAAAATGACGAAAAACAAAGTTAATTAAGCTCCAATTATAAAATACCTTCTCGCAATAAATGAGGTCTGATCCTTCTACGAAAACCTGCATATTCTGTCTATTTTCGCCTATCCCCAAGTTTGTCCGGTGAAATCTACCTCCGCCTTCCAGCGTGCCGAGAGGACTTTTTTAAAGTTCGAACACTGAAAATAAGGGCAAAAAAGACATAATAATAATAATAATACAAACATACATGCATACCTGTACGCCGCAGAATGCCTTGCAATGAATAAGAAAGGTTTAGTTGAAAATTTTAGAGGCTATAGAACGAAAAATCCAGAGATAGATCCTAGGGCCAGTCAGAAAAAACGGACAGTACAAGAGGCGACATAACAACGAACTCTACATACGTGTGGAATGGATAACTGGCTTGATGCGAAAAAGGAGAATATTTGTTTCTATGGCCACATAGCACGCATGAGCTCTCTGAGACTGACCAACCGCATATTTTCCTATTTTTTAGACAAGAAAACTGTCCGTTTTTCTGACTGGTCCTAGGATCTATCTCTGGATTTTTCGTTCTTTGGTCTCTAAATTTTCAACTAAACCTTTCTTATTCATTGCAAGGCATTCTGCTGCGTACAGGTATGTAGGTATGGCTCTCTGAGATCGAAAAAGATCTTATAGAAGTAGGGATTTCACTTGAGGACATTCAAGAACGTCTTCCTCTCCACAAAAAAAAAAAAAACTAGAGCACACCAGCGATTCCAAGAAAAGCCAAAACTGAGAGCAGGCAAGAAGTGGATGGCTGACACAAAGGAGGCGCACAGGAAACGGATGAAGGACTACTGGGAAAAGATGAAAGCTCAAAGAAGGAAACTGTTGAAGTAACGAGGTCCATAGCAGGCTGAAACGAATAAGAAGAAGAGGAAGAAGAAGAAAAATAAATACCAGTTTCGGCCACATTATGGGCTGCTTCAGTTTCTCAAAGAAGAAAAGAAAAAAACCTAATAGACAAACTGAGGATGGTCATAATGTGGCCGAAACTGGTATTTTTTTAATAAATATTAATTTAAAAATTTGATTGACTAAGGTTGATTAAATTTATTAAATACATGTGCGTATTTCTTTTTAGATTGTTTGTCAATAAGGAAATAATGATTACGATAACGTTCATACCTTTAAGTAATTATCTATTTAACCAGTACTGTAAATATCATACATTCTCCTAGTGTGGTTAACGCTAAGGCTTTTTATGCAATCCGTTATCAAAGATGTTTTATAGAATGGTAAAAACCGCATCAAAATCCGTCCGGTAGTTCCTGGGATTAGCCTGGACTGACAGAGAAAATACAGGACTTCATGGAAAATAGCAACATTAATTCGTTGAAGGTGTTTAATCCCGTACCGTCATTCAACGTCTACGCCTAAAAATATACCGTATAATTAGGTCTGTTAAGTTTAATCCAGACAGAGATGAATATGAGAGAGATTTATCCAACCAGCCGTAATTAGGAAAATGGCATTGCATGATTCTCTTTAATTCCTCATGGGTTTTCGCACTGGACATAGCGAGATGTGTCAAAAGGGCGTAAACAGAGATAACAACAGGGGTTATGAAATACAGTCTCTAATACGATAATTGGTGGGGAAACAAGGTAACTCGTGTATACTTGAATTCGTAATAATAATACCACGATGATTTCTCTGCTGGTTAGCATGCCAAGCGGTCGACAAAACCCATTGTTTTAAAAAGCAGACTTACTCGTGGTACATAGACCTATCAGGAGTTGCTTACGATCTTCAAGGCTACACTACGTCGCTTTATACTGGCAATTTTAAACGAGATTCAAAAATATAACCATGAAGGTTAAAGTTAAAGGATTTAAAGTTAAAAGTTAACAGTCAAAGTTCAACGTGTAAAACCTAAAGTTTCAAGTTAGAATGTAGAGTTTCGTAGCCTTTCCTTTAGTTTGCTTAATCATTTCAACTTCTAATTTCTATTTTCTGTCTTATTCTTTAAAATTTTCTGTCCGCAATTTAAAATTTTAAAATTTTAAATTGTTAAATTGTTAAATTTAAAAATTTCAAATTGTTAAATTGTTAGTCTATTGTTACATTTTTAATATTTTAATTTTTAAATTGCATTTGAAATTTAAATTCTAAATTTTTAGATTTTTAGATTTTTAATTTTTAATTCTTAATTCTTAATTTTTAATTCTTAATGTTTAATGTTTAATTTTTAAATTTTTTGATTCTTAATGTTTAAATGTTTAATGTTTAATGTTTAATGTTTAATTTTAAATTTTTAAATTTTAAATTTTAAATTTTAAATTTTAAATTTTAAATTTTAAATTTTAAATTTTAATTTTAAATTTTAAATTTTAAATTTTTAATTTTTAATTTTTAATTTTTAATTTTTAATTTTAAATTTTAAATTTTAAATTTTAAATTTTAAATTTTAAATTTTAAATTTTAATTTTTAATTTTTAATTTTTAATTTTTAATTTTTAATTTTTAATTTTTAATTTTTAATTTTTAATTTTTAATTTTTAATTTTGTATTTTGAATTTATAATTTATAATTAGCAACTTCAGTCAGTCAACATGAATTTGCCCAGTATGTGCGGGGTACAATGTATATTATTATTATCAGAAAAGCGCACGAATGTGCATAACATAGATTTACATTAGTGAAACAAACATGTTACAAAAGAGGTAATTGATGTGAAAAACATCATGATCCAGTAATCAATCAGGAATGTGTGCATTAAAGCATTTATTCATGACCAGTCATTATATTGTGAATTGAATGTTATTTGTGAAATAGAGAAAACACTTTATGATGCCTTGTTCATTTTAAATGTTAGTCCTTGCTATAATCACAGAGTGATTTCTGGTTATTAGCCTACTTTCGATTTTTGCAAAAAATGAAAGTAGACTTATGAGATCAACACAGGGCGAAAAAAGTGTGTCTGTGTGTGTGTGTGTGAGTCTGTGTGTGTGTGTGTGTGTGAGTCTGTGTGTGTGCCTGTGTGTGTGTGAGTGTGTGTACTCTGAATGTCTGTCCCCCCCTATCAATTCGAACACGGTGAATGCGAATTGAACGAAATTTGGTACAAAGGTAGCACTAGCATAGGACACCTCAGTGTCATGTTTTATATCGCCGCAACCTTGACGGAAACGTAATGGCGGCCTCACAAATGTTCAAAGCTTAAATCAAATTACGACTAACCTAATCATCCGATCTCTACCAAATTTTGCAACAACATACCTTTATGGGGGGAGCATCCTTTGACCAAACCAATAGGTCATCAGCGTAATAGTTTACGGATGGCGGCCATCTTTGGGTGAAAATCGATTCCCCCTATTAATTCGAACACGGTGCAACCGAATGGAACGAAATTTGGTACGGAAGTAGTACTAACGAAAGGCACATCAGTGTCATGTTTTATATCGCCGCCATCTTGACGGAACCGTAATGGCGGCCACACAAATGTTCAAAGCTTAAATCAAATTACGACTAACCTAAACATCCGATCTCTACCAAATTTTGCAACAACATACCTTTATAGGGGGAGCATCCTTTAACCAAACTAATAGGTCATCAGAGTAATAGTTTGCGGATGGCGGCCATCTTTGTGTGAAAATCGATTCCCCCTATTAATTCGAACACGGTGCAACCGAATGGAACGAAATTTGGTACAGAGGTAGTACTAACAAAAGGCACCTCAGTGTCATGTTTTATATCGCCGCCATCTTGACTGAAACGTAATGGCGGCCACACAAATGTTCAAAGCTTAAATCAAATTACGATTAACCTAATCATCCGATCTCTACCAAATTTTGCAACAACATACCCTTATAGAGGAAGCATCCTTTGACCAAATGAATAGGTCATTAGCCTGATAGTTTGCGAATGGCGGCCATCTTTGTGTGAAAATCAATTCCCCCTATTAATTCAAACACGGTGAAACCGAATGGAACGAAATTTGGTACAGAGGTAGCACTAGCAAAGGGCATCTCAGTGTCATGTTTTATATCGCCGCCATATAGACAGAAACGTAATGGCGGCCACACAAATGTTCAAAGCTTAAGTTAAATTACGACTAACATAACCATCCGATCTCTACCAAACTTTGCAACAACATACCTTTTTGGAGGGAGCATCCTTTGACCAATCTAATAGGTTATTAGCCTAATAGTTTGCGGATGGCGGCCATCTTTATGTCAAAATTGATTCCCCCTATTAATTCGAACACGGAGGAACCTAATGGAACGAAATTTGGTACAAAGGTAGCACTAGCAAAGGGCACCTCAGTGTCATGTTTTATATCGCCGCCGTCTTGACTGAAACGTAATGGCGGCCACACGAATGTTCAAAGCTTAAATCAAATTACGATTAACCTAATCATCCGATCTCAACCAAATTTTGCAACTACATACCTTTATGGAGGGAGTATCCTTTGACCAATCTAATAGGTCATTCGCCTAATAGTTTGCGGATGGCGGCCATCTTTGTGTCAGAATCGATTCCCCCTATTAATTCAAACACGGTGAAACAGAATGGAACGAAATTTGGTACAGAGATAGCACTAGCAAAGGGCATCTCAGTGTCATGATTAATATCGCCGCCATATTGACAGAAACGTAATAGCGGCCACACAAATGTTTAAAGCTTAAATCAAATTACGACTAACATAACCATTCGATCTCTACCAAACTTTGCAACAACATACCTTTATGGAGGGAGCATCCTTTGACCAATCTAATAGGTCATTAGCCTAATAGTTTGCGGATGGCGGCCATCTTTATGTCAAAATTGATTCCCCCTATTAATTCGAACACGGTGGAACCGAATGAACGAAATTTGGTACAGAGGTAGCACTAGCAAGAGGCACCTCAGTGTCATGTTTTATATCACCGCTATCTTGACGGAAACGTAATCGCGGCCACCCAAATGTTAAAAGCTAAAATTTAATTACGACCAACCTAATAATCTAGTCTCTACCAAATTTTGCAACACCATATCTTTATGTGGGAAACATATTCTGACCAAACTGCAAGAACATCAGCCCAATAGTTTGCAGAGGGTGGCCAAGTATGTGTGCAAATCGGTTCCCCCTATCAATTCAAACACGGCGAAACCGAATTGAACGAAATTTGGTACAGAGGTAGCACTAGCAAAGGGCACCTCATATTCATGTTTAATATCCCTATAGCACGTTGTATTTCAACAAGCTACTACAACCAACATTCAATCATACTCCTTGAAAAGGACAAAGAGTTTTAACAATACCCATGCATTTAGGAGAAAGTAGGCTATATGTTCTTTACTGAACATTTTGTTTTTAGCCTACTTTCGATTTTTGCAAAAAATGAAAGTAGACTTATGAGATCAACACAGGGCGAAAAAAGTGTGTCTGTCTTTGTGTGTGTATGTGTGTGTGTGAGTCTGTGTGTGTGTCTGTGTGTGTGTGTGTGTGTCTGTGTGTGTGTGAGTGTGTGTACTCTGAATGTCTGTCCCCCCCTATCAATTCGAACACGGTGAATGCGAATTGAACGAAATTTGGTACAAAGGTAGCACTAGCAAAGGACACCTCAGTGTCATGTTTTATATCGCCGCCATCTTGACGGAAACGTAATGGCGGCCTCACAAATGTTCAAAGCTTAAATCAAATTACGACTAACATAATTATCCGATCTCTACCAAATTTTGCAACAACATACCTTTTTGGGGGGAGCATCCTTTGACCAAACCAATAGGTCATCAGCGTAATAGTTTACGGATGGCGGCCATCTTTGAGTGAAAATCGATTCCCCCTATTAATTCAAACACGGTGGAACCTAATGGAACGAAATTTGGTACAGAGGTAGCACTAGCAAAGGGCACCTCAGTGTCATGTTTTATATCGCCGCCGTCTTGACTGAAACGTAATAGCGGCCACACAAATGTTTAAAGCTTAAATCAAATTACGACTAACATAACCATTCGATCTCTACCAAACTTTGCAACAACATACCTTTATGGAGGGAGCATCCTTTGACCAATCTAATAGGTCATTAGCCTAGTAGTTTGCGGATGGCGGCCATCTTTATGTCAAAATTGATTCCCCCTATTAATTCGAACACGGTGGAACCGAATGAACGAAATTTGGTACAGAGGTAGCACTAGCAAGAGGCACCTCAGTGTCATGTTTTATATCACCGCTATCTTGACGGAAACGTAATCGCGGCCACCCAAATGTTAAAAGCTAAAATGTAATTACGACCAACCTAATAATCTAGTCTCTACCAAATTTTGCAACACCATATCTTTATGTGGGAAACATACTCTGACCAAACTGCAAGAACATCAGCCCAATAGTTTGCAGATGGTGGCCAAGTATGTGTGCAAATCGATTCCCCCTATCAATTCAGACACGGCGAAACCGAATTGAACGAAATTTGGTACAGAGGTAGCACTAGCAAAGGGCACCTCATATTCATGTTTAATATCCCTATAGCACGTTGTATTTCAACAAGCTACTACAACCAACATTCAATCATACTCCTTGAAAAGGACAAAGAGTTATAACAATACCCATGCATTTAGGAGAAAGTAGGCTATATGTTCTTTACTGAACATCTTGTTACATCGTGTGATGTGATATGTGTCACAGAACTGGTCACATAACGAGCACACGCAGAGTTCATTTGGGGCGTGGTAGGACATGTTTTTACATATATTATGGTGGTACCCATGCACTGCTAACTTTATCACCACATGTCTTAGTTTCTGATTGGCGCTGGTCCAGTTCCGGTTGATCATGGCATCCGTGCTGTAAAATTCTAGCGGAATGCCTTCTCTCTTATCTCTTCTCTCTGCTAGGTGCGCTTCAGCATTCTTTGTTGGTGGAAGCTGTAATTTTGTTCTTATTTCTTCGACGAGGAAGGTTTCCCGTGCTAATTCATATGTTAGGCGAGAGCGCGTGTATTTTGAGATGCCTATTAAGGTTTCGAGGAATTGGGCTTTAACTCTTTCGATGGTGGCCAGATCTCTCTTCGTTAGTCGGTCCCATATCAAGTGGATCCCGTACGTGAGAATTGGTAGGATCTTTGCGTCAAACAGATGCATAGCTGTTTTTAAGGATAGCTGCTGTAGATTGATAATGTCGTACATGGCTTTCATGCAAGCCACTGCTCTGTCTTGGATGTGTAGTCTGAATGTTCCGGTAGTCTGTAAAGTGATCCCAAGGTATTTAACTGCATTCACTATTTCCACTTTGACCTCTTCATATTGCAAGTTGTCGTCTGCTGCTACACGCCCACCTTTCCGAAAAACCATATGTTGGGTTTTGGCCAGTTTATTTTCAGACTGTTATTTCCTGCCCATTCAACCAGTGCTGAGAAGGCGTGTTGGAGTTCTTCCTTATTTGGTGATCCTAGGACCATGTCGTCCTTTGATTTCTCTCGGATTGCTGTTGTTACATCGGCTGTGGCAATATTGAACAGTATGGGACTGAGGGGGTCACCTTGCAACACTCCATTAGTTTGGGTGATTTACTTTGTTTTGCATACTGCGTCATCTATGGTGATCTGGTTGTATGCCAGGATATTTTTTACTAAGATTGTTAAAGGATTGTGATTTCCGATGATATTTTGAAGTTTCGATGTGAGCTTTCTTCTGTCAATTAGGTCGAATGCCTTTGTATAGTCTATAAAGACTGCATAAAACTTTCCCTTTTGGAGTCGTTTTGCTTCCTCTATGCCATTTAACAGATTTTGAATTGCGTGCAAGGTTCCTCTTCCTCGTCTAAAGCCGAATTGTTCCTCCGGTATCTTGGAGTCGACTTCGTATACTATCCTGTTGGTTAGAATTCTTGTCAGTAACTTGAAGGTGTTGCTTTCCCGTGCAATTCCTCTGTACGAGTTGGGGTCGTTGGTTTCACCTTTTCCTTTATAGAGAGTTTTAATGGTCGATTTTCTCCATTCTTCGGGAATATTTCCTGTTTCTAGGCATTTGGTAAAGAGCTTGGACCATAGTTCTGATAGGTATTGTGCCGATTCCTTCAGATGTTCGTTGAAAAACCCGTCTGGTCCTGCGGCCTCGTTACATTTCGTAGCATTGATTATGTCCAATACCTCTGTTTTAGTGATGGGGAGTATTTCTTCGTGTTGATCTCTACATTCAATTTCATATGCCGCTTGTTGACCTGTACCGTTAAGGATGCGATTCCCATATTCCTATTTCTACGTTGCTAGATCTTGACGATCTTCTTGGTCTGATGGCTATGTATGGATCATTCATTGCTTCTTTGGCGATCCTCTCACCTTCTTTTTCTATGTATTGAAAGCGTTTACGTTTTAGGAGATTCTTGTAATATCTCCGTGTTTCCCCATATACTCTTAGGACCTCTGGTGTTGACGTGATCCTAGCTATATGTAGCGCCTTTAGTGTAGTTTGTCTTTCTGCATAACATTCCTTATCAAACCACGGTTGAGCTTTCCTAGTAATCTGTTTGTGGGTTATACTTGCTCCTAGTATCTTGTTAATTCTTGTTAGGACTGATTTTAGGTCGTTTTCCTTGATTGTCTTTTCTGCTTCAGGTACGTTTCCTAGTTGTCGCTGTAGTGCTGCCATGTTAAGGTGTCTGAATACGATGGTCTTGACACAATTCGGAGCAATTTTCTTTGGAGTTTTGAGTAAGAATTTGGTCTGTATTGGAATGTGTTTTCTTAGTGGGGTTACTGGTGAAGTCCAAAGACTCTTTTGTTCTAAAATTTCAATATCGTTTCCTTTGTGGAACACGAGGTCAATTGTGCTACTGCCATTATGGGCAAAGTAAGTTTTGCGTCTTGGGTCATTTACTATTTTGAAATGTTCCTCTGTAAGGAATGTAAGGACAGTTTTACATTTCGTATCGGGTTTGTCTAGTCTACAGTTCATATCTCCTGCTAGTATTATGGTTTCTTCTGGGTTTGCAACTTTCCGTAGGGAGAGCGTGAGGAGTTCCATTATTTCCTCGGTATCAGTGTTGGGGCGTACATAAGTGCCTATTATCGTGAAGTTGTTCGCTTTCGCGATTATGAGGTTTTCTTCTATATGTAAGGTCTTTTTAGGGTCCTATCCATGGTTTATAGAGGATAGATACACCTTCTGATTGCCTTCCTTCTGTAGGTTTTCTTGCTAGAGAGTGTATGGAGTAGAAACCTTCTATATCAATAGGTGTCGTTAGGAATGTATCTGTGAAAATTAGTATGTCAGATGTTTCAAATGTGTTTCCTGGGGTTAGTTTCAGTAGTCCTTTAAACCCTTCTACGTTCCACAGGAGCATGTTAATGCAGCTATTCGCGAGATGCGCCTTCGCTTCTTCTGCGGAGGCGAAATCGAAATCGACGCACAATTACTCTACTTGGCCAAAATTCGGGGTTGGATGTCATTTCTAGGCAGTCAAAAGGGATGCCAACTTTGTACGCTTTGGAGTCTCCTCTTATGGCGGTCTCTTCGCAGCTGACGTCCCCTCGGATTCCTTTCTTTCTTAGGTAGTTTATTACCGTCTCCGAGGTCGTTTCTTTCTTCAGCTTCCCAATAAATAGCCATGCCGTTTTCCCTTCCGCTTGTAGATCGTCGTTCTCTGTTCCAGTGCCGATTGCTGTGTTAGATGTTGATCGGTATTGCTGACTATTTCGTGGTTGATTCTGTTGCTGATATCTTTTTTCTGTATTGTCTGGTCTTCTCGTCTCTCCTTGTGTTGTAGTGTCACGGTTGATAATTTTGTTGGGTAGTCCCGGCCATTTTATGCTTGATAGTGATCTGGTTTCGTATCGATAGTTGCGTTTATTTGTTGACTCTGCTGTGGTGGTTTGTGGGTCTGGTGATTGTGGTTTGATGGTTGGGGGGTGCAGCGGCGTTGCTGTTGTTGGTTTTTCGGTAGTGTCTTGAATTTTTGAGAAGCGCGAGACTTGTATATGTATATAATATATGAATAACAAGTAAATATCACTGCTGGAGAAAATTACATATATTAGTAATGATCATTATTATAATGGGGATTTTTTTAGGATTATGCGTTTTGATTTCAAGAGGTCATTATTCTTATCCTGAACACTGTGTTGATGTTTAAATTTATACACAAATATAGTACCTAACTACAAAAAACACGTGTAATATGTTTAATTGATGTTTATAATATGATTCACAGTTTGAATTTTGTTATAAAGTTAGTTTGTTTTGTTGTAAGGGTTTGTGAATTATGTATAAGTACAGCTATTATGCACGTGTATACAAATTAGAACAACACAATGTAATAAATAAAATTAAAATAAAATTAGAGCATCCGATAGGGAAACAACTGCAGGACCAACGACTCCACTGAGATAAGTAACCATATATATATATATATATATATATATATATATATATATATATATATATATCTTTATATATATAATTCTTCGACACGTGTGTATGTGACTGAACTCCTCCTAAACGACTGAACCGATTTTGATGGAATTTGGTGTGTATATTAGGGTGGGTCCATGTATGGTTTAGATTCACAATCTGATCCGGTAGGTGGAATGAACACCATTTTAGAACCACAATTTACACACAATTTTAGAACCACAATATACAGTCAAAAACAGTCGTCATGGAAACCACTAGCCTTGGCCTTCGTGAAAGCTGATGTCTTTGGATGGTTTGTCTCTGCACGTTAGAGCCACCTGGTCGCAACCTGTGCAACTACCGCCATGACTTACACTCCGCCCGTGGTGGAAAGTTGTGTTTTATACCAAAGGTGGCAGTGATGTCGATTTCTACTGTTTGTCTCTGCACGTTAGAGCGTTTCAAAGTCCCGTATGCGTTCATATAGCATTCATCCCATTGCCATGAAACTTGGGTGATATGTTGAGTGAGCTCCAGGGAAGGTGTTTGGCTTAGTAAATTCATTTTACAATAGATAGCGCACGAATAGATTCAACAAATGAGCGAAGACGCACGAAGGGTTTCAAAAAGGTCCCGTATGCGTTCAAATACCATTCGTCCGATAGCGATGAAACTTGGGTGAGATGTTGTGTACACTCCAGGCAAGGCTTCTGGCTTAGTAAATCAATTTCACATTAGGTAGCGCACGACTAGATTGAACAAATGAGTTACGACGCGCGAAGCGTTTCAACAAAATCCCGTATAAGTTTATATTCCATTCATAGATTGAGATGAAACTTTGATGAGTTGTTGTGTACACTTAAGTGAAGGCTTCTAACTTAGTAGGCCTAATACATTTCACAGGAGGTTGCGCACGAGTAGATTCAACAAATGAGCGGCGACGTGCGAAGCGTTTCAACAAAGTCCCGTATGCGTTCAAATACCATTCGTCCGATAGCGATGAAACTTGGGTGAGATGTTGTGTACATTTACGTAAGGGTTTCTAACTTAGTAAATCCATTTTACAATAGGTAGCTCACGAGTAGATTCAACAAATGAGCAACGACGCGCAAACTTTCAATCAAAGTCCCATATGCGTTCAAATACCATTCATCCGATTGCAATGAAACTTGGGTGAGATGTTGTGTACACTTACGTGAGGGTTTCTAACTTAGTAAATCCATTTCACAGGAGGTTTCGCTCGAGTAGATTCAACAAATGAGCGACGACGCACGAAGCGTTTCAATAAGGTCCCGTATGCGTTCAAATACCATTCGTCCGATTACGATGAAACTTGGGTGAGATGTTGTGTACACCCTACGGAATGTTTCTGGATTAATAAATCCATTTTACAAGAGGTAGCGCACGAGTAGATTCAACAAATGTGTGTCGGCACGCGAATCATTTCAACAAAGTACCGTATGCGTCCATATACCATTTATCCGATTGCGATGAAACTTTGGTGAATTGTTGTGTACACTTCAGGAAATGTCTTAGTAAATCCCGTTTTTAATAAGTAGCGCACGAGTAGATTCAACAAATGAGCGATGGCGCGCGAATCGTTTCCAAAATGTCCCGTATGCGGTCATATATCATTCATCCGATTGCGATCAAACCTTGGTGAATCATTGAGTACACGCCAGAGAAGGTTTCAGGCTTAGTAAATCTATTTTACAATAGGTAGCGCATGAGTAGATTCAACAAATGAGTGACGACACGCGAATCGTTTAAAGAAAATCACTTATGCGTTCATATGTCATTCATCCGATTCCGATGAAACTTTGATGAGTTGTTGTGTACACGCCAGGGAAGGTGTTCAACTTGGTAAATCCATTTTGCAATATTGATAGCGCACGAGTAGATGTAACAAATGAGTGACGACGCGCGAAGCGTTCCAACAAAATCCTGTATGTGTTCATATACTATTCATCGATTACGATGAAACTTTAATGAGTTGTTGTGTACACTTACGTGAAGCTTTCTAACTTAGTAAATCCATTTCACAGTTGGTAGAGCACGAGTAGATTCAACAAATGAGTGACAGCGCACGAATCATTTAAACCAAATCCCGTATGCGTTAAATGCCATTTATCCGTTTGCGATGAAACTTTGGAGAGTTGTTGTGCACGCTCCAACGAATGTTTCTAAATTTTCTAATTCAATTCACGATAGTTTAGAGGCAGTTAACAGAAATTGAAAAAAATATTGTGTATCCAAAAGCACTTCAAGAAACAAAGTTACAACACTTTCTTTGATTGGCAGGACAACGTCTGCCGGGTCAGCTTGTATATATATATATATATATATATATATATATATATGACAGAATTCAAGTGCATGCCCTAATTTTATGAGTAGCTAATGAACATCGGTAAAATAATATAAATGTATGGCATTAAAGGACTTAGACAAGAGGATGATCTGTGCATGTTAACAGGTTCTACGGAGCGGGGATGTACAGTAGTAGATCACTGAGACAAAACACACGCAAAATACAGATAGCGTAAAAGACAAGGTTAAGATATCGGGAAGGGACAGAAAGACATATTCAGAGTAGTAGAGCATATTAAACGGGATATATATTTTTTTTTTTACATAATTTAAAATTATTCTAGCGGACATTCATCGTGATCCTCAGAAACTTACGAAAATCCAAATTGCGATTCTTGTTGTTAAAATGGACAATGAACTCGACATGACTGCGGATATCAAGGATGTGCAACGTTGAGCAAAACTAGAGACCAAATTTGTCAGTCGTTAGCTACTCCTGTGATCTTCAACCCATTTTTTAAAACTACGTCCCGTTTGTCCTATATTTGCTGATTTACAAATATATAGCTTGTATACCCGACAGTCAGACGTAGCCTATAATCGATTCGTGTTTTCTTATTTTCAATAAAACTTCTAAATTATCTTGGCAATAAATTGAGAATCTCCACACACAGTCAAATATAAGAACGGGGTTTAGTATCAAAATATTTCGAAGAAGAAAATAAATCAGACAAGAAGTTCCGTGACGACCTAAAGAGCCCACATTTCTTAAAATTTAAGATTCACGCCAATGATTAATCTATATGGATCTTTCTAGAATAATGACGAAATTGAGTTGGTAATATCGAAATTTCTAATTAGTTCGAAATACTGTACACCTGGCATAATGTAGCCTATTAGAGAACTACATTTGGCAGCTCTGGTGACCGAATATATTCTTAGTTCCATCTCTTAAGGTACAGAATACAAAGTTTGGTTGAAGTCCAATGGATACCATGGACGTTACATGCAGTTAAACATTGGATCTAACAGCGCACGTAAAATCATGTTGGCAACAATGCCATGCATGTATTGCTCAGAAATAATCTGAAATAATATGGTCTATTGTTTGTGCCAATTTTGAATGAAATCCATTAGTTAGTATAGAAGTTAAATTCATTTTAAAATTGAACTTATCAGCAGGCTTTGAATCATGTTGGCAGCACTGACGTATAAGAGTAACTCCAAATTAATCTAGAATGCCAGGTACTATACATGTGCAAAGTTTAGAGCTATTAGCTTGCATACTTTCAGATATATTGAAATTAGTGTACAAAAATAGAGACAGCATTTATAAACAGTTGGCAACCCTGGTTGCTCTTAAGAATACACATAGTCATATTTGTTATGGTACACATAGCACATACGAAGTTTGGTTGAAATCCAAATGATAGTATAGACGTTACACGTATTTAAAGTTGGACCTCTCAGCAGGCTTAGAGGCTTAGAATCATGTTGGTTGCATTGACGTATATAAGTTACTCCAAATTAATATACCCAAATGTCAGGTACTATAAGTGTGCATAGTTTAAAGCTGTCGGCTTGCATACTTTCTGATATATTGGTATTTGGATAAAATAAATTTAGAGCATTTATTAACAGTTGGCAGCCCTGGTGGCTCTTAAAAATACGCTCAGTCATATCTGTTATATACACATAACACACACGAAATTTGGTTCAATTCAAGTTGATAGTGTAGAAGTTATATGCATTTAAAAATTGGACTTATCAGCGGGCTTATAATCATTTTGGCAACACTACCATATATGGCCTCCTGGAAATTAAACTGAAATGTTATTATCTATACTCGTGCCAATTTTGAATCAGCTTCCATCCGTACCTTCCAGGATATCAAACATTGAGCTCAAATTTCAATTGCGATTTTCCAACAGTTGGTAGCACTGACATCATTTTCAAATGCGGCATTGAGATATTCAGGTATAGATCTTTACTGCTACCAAATTTTCTTTTGATTGCTGCAGCCGTTTAGGAGTTCATAGGGGGGACACACAGATAGACAGACAGACATACATTTGCCTGGATCGATCCCATAAGACTACTTTTTCCTCATATTTGCAAAATGTGAAAAGTGGGCTAAAAATAAATATATAACCCAGATGAAATAATCAACACGGCTATCCAACCAAATTTTTGCTTTCTCCATGAATGAAGTAGAGAAAGATCTGTTGGAGATTAGGATAACATGTGAAGATATCAAGGAGCGTGTCCCACTTAGGGAAAAACTACAAGAACATCGGAATTTTCAACCTAAGCCGAAACTAAAAAACCAGGATGGCGTGGACGACGGAGAGAAAGGTGCAACATCGATTGCGAATGAAAGAGTACTGGCCAACATTAAAATGAAGAAGGAACATTTGACGTGGCCCTTAGTTGGCTGTAACGAAACAAGAATAAATAAATAAATAAATAAATAAATAAATAAGTAAACAAATAAGTAAATAAGTATATAGAAATAATTAAATAAGTAAATAAGTAAGTAAGTATATACATAAATATGTAAATACGTAAATAAATAAGTAAATAAATAAGTAAGTAAATAAGTAAGTAAATAAGTAAATAAGTAAGTAAATAAATAACTAAGTGAAAATCCACAGCCTGCTTCCAGTCTCCGACCGGGTCAGGAATGGAATGAATGAAGCCCCCATCTAGCGGCTAGGATATGGACTGTACCGGCTGCCGAGGCCTGACGCACTCCTCTGAGTCAATGATTAAATGAGTGACATATGAAATGAAATGATAGTGGAGAGTGTTGCTGGAATGAAATTGTGACAGGGAAAACCGGAGTACCCGGAGAAAAACCTGTCTGTCTCCGTTCTGTCCAGCACAGATCTCACATGGAGTGACCGGGATTTGAACCGCGGACCCAGCGGTGAGAGGCCGGCGTGCTGCCGCCTAAGCCACGGAGGCTCACAAAATAAAAAAATAAAAAAAAAAAAATAAATAAATAAATAAATAAGTAAATACGTAAATAGTAAGAAAATACATAAATAAGTAAATAAGTAAATAAGTAAGTAATTAAATAAGTAAATAAGTAAAGAAGTAAAGAAGTAAAGAAGTAAAGAAGTAAATAAGTAAATAAGTAAATACGTAAATAAGTAATTAAATAAATAAGTAAATAAGTAACTAAGTAAATAAATAAATAAATAAGTAAAGAAGCAAAGAAATAAATTAGTAAATAAGTAAATAAGTAAATAAGTAAATAAGTAAATAAGAAAATATATAAATACGTAAATAAGTAAATAAGTAAATAAGTAAAGAAGTAAAGAAGTAAATAAATAGATAAATAAGAAAATAAATAAATACGTAAATAAGTAAATAAGTAAATAAATAAATAAATAAGTAAATAAGTAAATAAGTAAATAAATAAATAAGTAAACAAGTAAAGAAGTAAATAAGTAAATAAGTAAATAAGTAACTAAGTAACTAAGTAAATAAGTAAATAAGTAAATAAGTAAATAAGTAAATAAGTAAATAAGTAAATAAGTAAATAAGTAAGTAATTAAATAAATAAGTAACTAAGTAAATAAATAAATAAAGAAGTAAAGAAGTAAAGAAGTAAAGAAGTAAATAAATAAATAAGTAAATAAGTAAAGAAGTAAATAAGTTAATAAGTTAATAAATAAATAAAGAAGTAAATAAATAAAGAAGTAAAGAAGTAAATAAGTAAAGAAGTAAATAAGTAAATAAGTAAATAAGTAAATAAGTTAATAAATAAATAAGTAAATAAGTAAATAAGTTAATAAGTTAATAAATAAGTAAATAAGTAAATAAATTAGTAAATAAGTAAATAAGTAAAGAAGTAAATAAGTTAATAAGTTAATAAATAAATAAAGAAGTAAATAAATAAAGAAGTAAAGAAGTAAATAAGTAAAGAAGTAAATAAGTAAATAAGTAAATAAGTAAATAAGTAAATAATTAATAAATAAATAAGTAAATAAGTAAATAAGTTAATAAGTTAATAAATAAGTAAATAAGTAAATAAATTAGTAAATAAGTAAATAAGTAAATTGGTTAATAAGTTAATAAATAAATAAGTAAATAAGTAAATAAATAAGTAAATAAATTTGTAAATATATAAATAAGTAAATAAGTAAATAAATAAATATACAAATGTATAAATTTATAAATAAATAAAGAAAGAAAGAAAGAAAGAACCAAATAAGGCAGGCAGCCAGTGAAACATACACGGTGCTTGTGTGAAATACAAGTCAGAGATGACAATAACACCCAGGGGAATAAGTCAGACGGAAACTTGTGTCGGACGAGGTTTTAAGTGGAGATATTCTTTGACAGGGCTAAAGGTTTACAGACAATACACACACACATCCTTTCCTTTCTCTCTCGTCAAAGAAGGAAAATGGAATATAACTTGGGGGAAAAAGAAGTAAACTCAATTTGAGAACAAGCTTACAGCTGACAGTGTTGGTCCCTGCGGTCGTCAACAGAAACCCCCTAGCGTCCTCAATGTCGGCATTCCATTACCTGATCGCTACGACTCAACTTTGACAAATATATTTGCATAGAAATAACACAATATGGTAACATAAGCGAGTGTTGGCAAGTTTAGAACTCCACAGGGTTCAATCTTGAGCCCCTTTTTTCTTTCAATTGTACGTTCTACTACACACTTGGTGTGGTGTCTCTCTGAACGAAAATATTCAATATGACGGGTCTCTGCCTACAATTTCTGACACTTCAGTCAGTATAGGGAGAGGTTCACATGGTATTGCAGAGGGATAGCTTTTAAAATGGTGGCGCATAAATCTAAATTAAAGAGGATCTTGCTATTATTATTTCTTTTTTTATAATAGTTTCGATTTTCTATGGACCACGTTATTTCAACTGCCTTTTCCTTCCTTCTTTCACATTGGCCCAGTGTTCGCGCATTCTTCTTCAATGAGCTTATTATCGTTCGTTGGTTCACTTCTTTCTGGTTTTCAATATGGGTTTTGGCTGAAAAACCTGGATTTCACCAAGTTTCAGCTTAAGAAAATCACGTTCTAAGATGTCCTAATGTGATATCCCCAGTTCTTGTAGGTCTCTTTCCACCTCTGTAAACCAGATCCCTTTGGGTTTCTTTCCCACAAAATAGGCACAGATTCGATTGCAAAGTCTTCCAGAACTCATTCGTGTTAAATAGCCATAAAAGGAGAGTCTACTTTTGCGCAAGGTGTCCGTTAATTTCTCCACATGTAGATATAGTTCATCGTTGTGTCGTCTTCTATACTCTCCTCGTTCCTTGACGGGGACAAGATAATTCTCAAAATCTTTCTCTCTTTGGCTTCCATTTGTTCTGCCAGGCGTTTCTTATTGTTATTAACATACAGCATATCGGAAGAAACTTTCTTTAGTCCAGAAACGGGCGTCGTCTGCATACCGTAATGCTTCCGCAGACGCAGCCCTAATTGTTGCTGGAGTTATTCCAATTCACCTCCCCGCTAACGAGCAGAAAACTATTTTCCAGAGGAAGTATGAAGTGGACATGGAAACAGCGCACTGGGGTGCAAGAGTGCAGACGTTTCTAAGATGGCAGAACGGATGGGAAATAGGAGAATGGAACTGTTGGACTGGAAGTCTGATCCCTCAGGTACAACGCTGGACACAGAGGGAGTATGGAGAGATACAGTATTATCTGACCCAACTTCTGACTGGACATGGGTATTTTCGGTCTTATCTCAAGAAGAAAGGGAAGGTACACTCCTAACAATGCATCTATTGCTCTGAAGCTATTAATGATATAGTCGTGTAGAGTTAATACTTCAGAGAAGAGTATATGTGTTTGGAGTTTCGCTGCTCACCTCGGCTTTTCTGAATTGCGTCTGGGATCTGCCGTCTGTGCGCCTTTTAAGCTTACGCTGGGTAAACCGTTAAAGATACCGGGCGAAGCCGGAGCTACTTGCCAGTAAAGGAATAAATAAATTCATAAGAGTACATTATGCAACGAGCCTACAATGGCAATAATTAAGACACGAGTATGTTTATAAAACGAGCGTATGCGAGTTTTATAATTTCCATACGAGTGTCTTAATTACCATTATAGGCGAGTTGCATACGACTGTTTATGTTCGACGATAATTATTATAACTATATTATGTTCGAACAAAAATATTCATAAATATTTGTCGAGATTTCGCCAGTTTTATGTGCTGAACAGAGCGCATGAGACGCAGAGAATGCCTTGTATTTGACCATGGCCTCCTCGATTACCCTACTATGACACTAGGCCACGCAGTGAAATTTAAATTAGAAGGCCGTGGAACTCTAATTGGTCAAACAACTGTTTCCTGAGCTCAGATTGGTGGGAGAAACTGTTTCATAATGATAAATAGTGTTATAATGAGCCTCATTATAGTACAGTTTTCTGACATATAATAGTCATGGTCTAACATAAATAAAGATAATGTTTATTTGAATCGTGCTTAAATGTATAACTCCTATAAGGTATCAACTTCTTACTTCTGAAAAATGTGAGGACCACCGTTTTGTAACAGCATGAGTAGGAGATAACAGAATATTGATTTAATATGATATATCTGACATTTTGTTCCATCTCCATGTAATTAGAATGATTAATAAGATGAATTTCATATCTGCAGTCTAAGATGTCAAGGTAACAAATTGGCAAGGGATTTAAGATTTAAGATCCGTCTCTCCCCGATTAAGATGGTTCTGCATCCTTCTTAATTAGACACCCATGCAGTGTGGAGCCCTGCTTAGATTGCTCGAGAGGAAAATAGATGAGAATCTAGACTGCACCACAATCGGGGATTATCCTCTTGTGCTAAAACTTGTTGTGGTTGCTTGAGTCATCAATCTTTTGACTGGTTTGATGCTTCCCTGCCTTGAGCTAATCGTTTCATCTCTACATAGATACCACACCCTACATCCGAAGCAATTGGGTTAACATATTCTAACCTTAGTCTACCCCTACAGTTCTTATCCTCGACCCTTCCTTCCATAACTTAGCTTGCTATTCCTGGGTGTCTTAGTATGTGTCCTACCCACCTATCTCTTCTCTTCATTAGCAGTCACCAGAAACATCCCTCCTCTACCAATCGTCTTAATACTTCTTCATTTGTAACTCTATCTACCCATCTGATCTTCATTATTCTCCTGTAACACCTCATTTCAATCGCTTCAATTCCCGTCTCTTCTGATACGACAATAGTCCAAGTTTCTCTTCCGTAGAGCGCCACGCTCCAGACAAAGGCTTTCAAAAATAACTTCCTAATACCTAAATCTATATTCGATGTCAACAGATTCCATTTCTGTTGAAATTCTTTCTTTGCTTGTGCTAGCCTACCTTTTATATCCTGTTTGCTTCGTCCATCACTGGTTACTTTGCTTCCTAAGTTACAGAAGTCGACTAATCCTTCAGCTGAAAATTACACAGACATAATTCCTATTCAATGTTAGCAACTAAGATTGTTAAAAATTGCCTTTCGAATTAAAAATGATTCCTGTTGTTGTTTGAGTCTTCAGTCTTTTGACTGGTTTGATGCAGCTCTCCATGCCTTCCTGTCCTGAGCTAATTGTTTCATCTCTACATAGCTACCACACCCTACATCCGAGGCAATCTGTTTAACATACTCTAACCTTGTTCTACCCCTACAGTTCTTGTCCTCGACCCTTCCTTCCATAACTAAGCATGCTATTCCTGGTTGTCTTAGTATGTGTCCTACCAACCTATCTCTTCTCTTCATTAGCAGTTGCCAGAAACATCTCTCCTCTCCCACTCGTCTTAATACCTCTTCGTTTGTAACCCTATCTACCCATCTGATCTTCATCATTCTCCTGTAACACCACATTTCAAATGCTTCAATTCTCCTCTTTTCTGCTACACCAATAGTCCAAGTTTCACTTCCATAGAGCGCCACGCTCCAGACAAAGGCTTTCAAAAATGACTTCCTAATACCTAAATCTATATTCGATGTCAACAGATTCCTTTTTTGGAGGAATGCTTTCCTTGTCTGAGCCGACCTACTTTTTACATCTTCTTGATTCGTCCATCACTGGTTATTCTGCTTCCAAAGTAACAGAAGTCTCCTACTTCCTTCAGCTTTTCACCTGCCAATTTGATCTCCATAGAGGTTTCTGATTTATTTCGGCTGCATTCCAGTATTAGCCTACTTTCGATTTTTGCAAAAAATGAAAGTAGACTTATGAGATCAACACAGGGCGAAAAAAGTGTGTCTGTCTGTGTGTGTGTATGTGTGTGTGTGAGTCTGTGTGTGTGTGTGTATGTGTGTGTGTGAGTCTCTCTCTGTGTGTGTGTGTGTGTGTGTGTGTGTGTGTGTGTCTGTGTGTGTGTGAGTGTGTGTACTCTGAATGTGTGTCCCCCCCTATCAATTCGAACACGGTGAATGCGAATTGAACGAAATTTGGTACAAAGGTAGCACTAGCAAAGGACACCTCAGTGTCATGTTTTATATCGCCGCCATCTTGACGGAAACGTAATGGCGGCCACACAAATGTTCAAAGCTTAAATCTAATTACGACTAACCTAATCATCCGATCTCTACCAAATTTTGCAACAACATACCTTTATGGGGGGAGCATCCTTTGACCAAACCAATAGGCCATCAGCGTAACAGTTTGCGGATGGCGGCCATCATTGTGTGAAAATCGATTCCCCCTATTAATTCGAACACGGTGCAACCGAATGGAACGAAATTTGGTACAGAGGTAGTACTAACAAAAGGCACCTCAGTGTCATGTTTTATATCGCCGCCATCTTGATGGAAACGTAATGGCGGCCACACAAATGTTCAAAGCTTAAATCAAATTACGACTAACCTAATCATCCGATCTCTACCAAATTTTGCAACAACATACCTTTATGGGGGGAGCATCCTTTGACCAAACTAATAGGTCATCAGCGTAATAGTTTGCGGATGGCGGCCATCATTGTGTGAAAATCGATTCCCCCTATTAATTCGAACACGGTGCAACCGAATGGAAAGAAATTTGGTACAGAGGTAGTAATAACAAAAGGCACCTCAGTGTCATGTTTTATATCGCCGCCATCTTGACGGAAACGTAATGGCGGCCACACAAATGTTCAAAGCTTAAATCAAATTACGATTAACCTAATCATCCAATCTCTACCAAATTTTGCAACAACATACCTTTATAGAAGAAGCATCCTTTGACCAAATGACTAGGTCATTAGCCTAATAGTTTGCGGATGACGGCCATCTTTGTGTGAAAATAAATTCCCCCTATTAATTCAAACACGGTGAAACCGAATGGAACGAAATTTGGTACAGAGGTAGCATTAGCAAAGGGCATCTCAGTGTCATGTTTTATATCGCCACCATATTGACAGAAACGTAATGGCGGCCACACAAATGTTCGAAGCTTAAGTTAAATTACGACTAACATAACCATCCGATCTCTACCAAACTTTGCAACAACATTCCTTTATGGAGGGAGCATCCTTTGACCAAACTAATAGGTTATTAGCCTAATAGTTTGCGGATGGCGGCCATCTTTATGTCAAAATTGATTCCCCCTATTAATTCGAACACGGTGGAACCGAATGAACGAAATTTGGTACAGAGGTAGCACTAGCAAAGGGCACCTCAGTGTCATGTTTTATATCGCCGCCATCTTGACAGAAACGTAATGGCGGCCACAAAAATGTTCAAAGCTTAAATCAAATTACGATTAACCTAATCATCCGATCTCTACCAAATTTTGCAACTACATACCTTTATGGAGGAACCATCCTTTGACCAATCTAATAGGTCATTCGCTTAATAGTTTGCGGATGGCGGCCATCTTTGTGTCAAAATCGATTCCCCCTATTAATTCAAACACGGTGAAACCGAATGGAACGAAATTTGGTACAGAGATAGCACTAGCAAAGGGCATCTCAGTGTCATGATTTATATCGCCGCCATATTGACAGAAACGTAATGGCGGCCACACAAATGTTTAAAGCTTAAATCAAATTACGACTAACATAACCATCCGATCTCTACCAAACTTTGCAACAACATACCTTTATGGGAGCATCCTTTGACCAATCTAATAGGCCATTAGCCTAATAGATTGCGGATGGCGGCCATCTTTATGTCTAAATTGAATCCCCCTATTAATTCGAACACGGTGGAACCGAATGAACGAAATTTGGTACAGAGGAAGCACTAACAAAGGGCACCTCAGTGTCATGTTTTATATAGCCGCCATCTTGACGGAAACGTAATGGCGGCCACACAAATGTTCAAAGCTTAAATTAAAAAATTACGATTAGCCTAATCATCCGATCTCTAGCAAATTTAGCAACAACATACCTTTATGGAGGGAGCATCCTTTGACCAAACTAATGGGTCATCAGCCTAATATTTTGCGGATGGCGGCCATCTTTGTGTGAAAATCGATTCCCCTTATCAATTCGAACACGGTGAAACCGAATGGAACGAAATTTGGTACAGAGGTAGCACTAGCAAAGGGCACCTCAGTGTCAAGTTTTATATCACCGCTATCTTGACGGAAACGTAATCGCGGCCACCCAAATGTTAAAAGCCAAAATATAATTACGACCAACCTAATAATCTAGTCTCTACCAAATTTTGCAACACCATATCTTTATGTGGGAAACATATTCAGACCAAACTGCAAGAACATCAGCCCAATAGTTTGCAGATGGTGGCCAAGTATGTGTGCAAATCGATTCCCCCTATCAATTCAAACACGGTGAAACTGAATTGAACGAAATTTGGTACAGAGGTAGCACTAGCAAAGGGCACCTCATATTCATGTTTAATATCCCTATAGCACGTTGTATTTCAACAAGCTACTACAACCAACATTCAATCATATTCCTTGAAAAGGACAAAGAGTTATAACAATACCCATGCTTTTAGGAGAAAGTAGGCTATATGTTCTTTACTGAACATCTTGTTTTGTCTTAGATTAGAGAAATCTGCCCATTAAGGTTTTAAGCCTACTTTCGATTTTTGCAAAAATGAAAGTAGACTTATGAGATCAACACGGGGCGAAAAAAGTGTGTCTGTCTGTGTGTGTGTATGTGTGTGTGAGTCTGTGTGTGTGTGTATGTGTGTGTGTGAGTCTGTGTGTGTGTGTGTGTATGTGTGTGTGTGTCTGTGTGTGTGTGAGTGTGTGTACTCTGAATGTCTGTCCCCCCCCTATCAATTCGAACATGGTGAATGCGAATTGAACGAAATTTGGTACTAAGGTAGCACTAGCAAAGGACACCTCAGTGTCATGTTTTATATCGCCGCCATCTTTACTAAAACTGAATGGCGGCCACTCAAACGTTCAAAACGTAAAATCAAATAAGGACTAACCAAATCATCCGATCTCTATCAAATTTGGTAACAACATACCTTCGTATAGGATGCGTCTTGTGACTAAACTACAAGGTCGTCCGCCATACGATTTCAGGATGGCGGCCGTGCGAATTATGAAAACTTTATAATCCATATCATGGGACCCACCAGTTCCGATTATCGAGCCGAGAATCGTTTTAACTGTTCTAAAGGAAGAGGCACGTTCGAAATTAAAAGTTTATTTTGTAATACTATAGTGCAGGCGTGATTTTAAAAAGCTGAGCCGATTCAGTAATAAGACAAGATGGCAGCGGATATCTTGTGCCTGACTTATATTTCACTAATTTGAGTATTGCGTGCAATATAGCGTACTGATACAAAATAAATAAACGTTGTATGAAATGCTTTATATATAAATAATATACTCCAGTGATGAAATCGTTTAGTATAAATCATTATTTGCTAACAAGTTCTATGTAAGTCATTTTATATAGAACGATATTCGTTGACACAATTAGCTCAGTGGTAGAGCGTTAGCCTATCGCTCAAATGCCTATGGTTCAAACCCGATCTGAGCTAAGTTTTTTGCTTGAAATGTTATATGTTTATTGTTTTGTAATGACTCAGATGTTTTAAAATTAAGCGTTATATTGTGCATATTATGGTGTAAAATATATATTTAATTAAAACATAATTCGCCAGCAGATTTACTCGAGACATCTAGCTGCCAAAAAGGTAACTGCACGCTGACCTACTTATTAACTTCCAGATTTTATTGAAAAGTTTCTTCTTCTGGCCGCTAGAATGCACTCGCTCTGTTAGGATTATATTGTTCGATATTTCACCACTAGATGTCACGACTAGTCTACGTGGGGCTCCATTGATTACTATACCATTGGCATTCTATGCGCACCGAATTTGAAGAATGACAAGATGATACTACGATACATTTTTACTTTTTATTTTAAAGGGTTTGTAACAGCCTATTGTGCGTTATTTGAAAATGTTAATTGAAGTAAAGAACAAAACGATTTCACATAGTATCTGAACTCTACCGTTGGTGCTAGTTCAGGATATTAATTAATACTTTCATTTCAGCCAAATAGCAATCGAAAATATCCACATAGTTGGTATACACACGTCTCTGTAGGGTCATGGAAAGATTTGTTAATTCAATTAGGGTTGTGAAAGTCATACGCAGCCAGACGTGTAAAGACATGCCTCAACTCAAAGTTGGATGTTGCCCGCGTCAGGCCGATTATGTAATAATAATAATAATAATAATAATAATAATAATAATAATAATAATAATAATAATGTTATTGGTTTTACGTCCCATTTAACTACTGTTGCTTTTAGAGACGCCGGGGTGCCAGAATTTTGTCCCGAAGGGGATCTTTAACGTGCCAGTAAATCTACTAACACGGCTCCCTCGCATTTGTGCACCCTCAAATGCCAGCTGACTGCGCCAGGATACGAACCTGAAACATACGGTCCAGCAAGCGAGAACGTTACCGCTGAGCCACGCCGCCAGTCCGGTCGATTATGTCTCCAGATCCATAACTTTCTTTAGATACTTCTTATCTTTCTTTCTTTCTTTCTTTCTTTCTTTCTTTCTTTCTTTCTTCAATGATGGTAGCAGTTTTTATCTAGGTTGTGGCGTTTGGTAGAGGTAAATCGTTTCTAAGGTCTTCAACAAAGAATAGTTCAATTATACTCTTTGATAATAACAACGAGTTGTAACTATACTCATACATTTAGGAGAAAGTAGGCTATATGTTCTTTACTGAACATCTTGTTTTTGTTTTACATTTATTAATTTTCATCATGAATTCTTTTCGTAAGACGGAGTCCATACCATTCATTAACTCATTCAAATCCTTAGGCTTGTCGGCCAAGATGACGATGTCATCAGCAAATCGCAGAGTTGAAATTATTTCTCCTTGAATCTTCACTCCCACTTTAAATTTTTCTCCAATTTCCTTCATTGCTTGATTCCTATGTGTGTAAAATTGTCTAGGAACTATTTGCCTTGAGTTGATGTGTTAATCCGCGGAAAAACATTCTTGGTATGTCTGAGGTGGGAATTGAATCCACTTCTTCTAAGTTCTTCCTCTCGAGGCTGGGTGTACTATTCCCAGCCCACAGACCAGAATTACACTTCTTGGCAAAGCCGGGAATCGAACCCATTCTCAGGGATGACATCCAAGATCCTGAACCATTATGCTACGAGGCAAACCTCTATTTAAATAAGACAAAGAAATTAATAACGAAGGAAGAAAAGAATCTTACAATTTTACGTACAGGCTGCGTGGCTCATCGGTAACGTTCTCGCCTGCTGTTCCCAAGGTTGTAGGATCGAATCCTGACGCAGCCAGCTGGCACTTAAGGGGGCGCAAATGCGAGTGAGACGTGTTAGATAATTTAGTGACACCTTAAAGATCCCCTTCAGGGCAAAATTCTGGCGCACCAGCGTTTCAGAAAGCCACAGCAGCTAAAAGGGACGTGAAACCAATAACATTAGTATGAATCAGCAACTATGACAAGGAACTCTGATACTACACAGGATAGTCCACCTCGTTGCGTAGTGGCCAGCACCTTTGGCTGTCACCACGGTGGCCCGGGTTCGATTCCAGGCTCTGGCAAGAAATGTAATTCTGGTCTGTGGTCTGGAACGAGTTACACCCAGCCACGTGAGGCAAAGCTGAGAAGAGGAGGGTTCGATTCCCACCTCAGCCATCCTGGAAATATTTTCCCTTGGTTTCCCACTTCTAACACCAGGTGACTGCTCGGATGAATCCTAATTTGAGACCACGGCCACCACCTTCCCAATCCTCATCTGAAGTACAAATGCATACACTAATTCAGCTATCAAAATAGCACAGGTTATAATACAAATTCAACACACAACCCAATGCTAAGGGGGCTACATGAGCACGATGTCCAGGCGAACGCCGGGATGGACTTTAAATTAAGGCCACTGCTGCCTCCTTCCAATCCTCATCTGAATTAAAAATACTCACACTAATACAGACTATAACTAACTCAGGTGTTCAGACAAAGTCCTCTTACACACAAGCACAAGGGGATACAAGACCACGATATCCAGGCGAATGCCACGATGGATCCTAAATTATGGCCACGGCCGCCTCCTTCCCAAATCCTCATCTGAATTATAAGTACACACACTTATACAGCCATCAATATAACACAGATTATCAGAAAAATTTCACACACACACACACACACCCATGCTAAGGGGGCTACATGACCACGATGTTCAAGTGAATGCCAGGATTGATCCTAAATTAAGGCCACGGCTGCCTCCTTCTCAATCCTCATATGAATTATAAACACACACACACTAAAACAGCTAGCACCATAACACAGGTTATAAGACAAATTCCACATATATCCTGGTACACGGGGCTACATAACCACGATGTTGAAAAGCCCCTAAATGAATCATCATCAACAACACTACTCCAGAATATTGGGTAACTCAAGTATTATTATTTTACACCTTATGCTTCCTCGACTAAAGAGGCTGCTAATATACAAAGCTTAACAATCATAATGAGGTGAAACAAGATGTTCAGTAAATAAGATATAGCCTACTTTCTCCTAAATGCATGGATATTGTTATAACTCTTTGTCCTTTTCAATGAGTAGAATTGAATGTTAGTTGTAGTAGCTTGTTGGAATACAACGTGCTATACGGATATTAAACACATGAATATGATGTGCTCTTTGCTAGTTCTAACTTTGTAAAAAAAAGCATTCAATTCGGATTCACCGAGTTTGATTTGATATGGGGAATCGATTTGCACACATACATGGCCGCTATCTGCAAACTATTGGGCTGATGACCTTGCAGTTCAGTCAAAAATTGCTTCCTGCAGAAAGGTATGTTGTTGCAAAATTTGGTAGAGATCACATGATTTGGTTGGTCGTAATTTGATTTAAGCTTTTAACATTTGGGTGGCCGCCATTCAATTGCCGTCAAAACGGCGGCGATATAACACATGACATTGAAGTGCACTTTGCAAGTGCTGTACCAAATCGATTTTCACACTTACATGGCCGCAATATGCAAACTATTGGATTGATTACCTTGTAGTTCAGTCAAAAGACGGCCGCCATATAAATATACTGTATGTTGTTGCAAAATTTGGTAGAGATCGGATGATAAGGTTGGTCGTAATTTGATTTGAGCTTTTATTATTTGGGTGGCCGCCATTACGTTTTCGTCAAGATGGTGGTGATATAATACATGACACTGAGGTGTGCTTTGCTAGTGCTACCTCTGTACCAAATTTCGTTCAATTCGGTTTTACCGTGTTTGAATTGATAGGGGAATCGATTTGCACACAAACATGGCCGCCATCTGCAAACTATTGGACTGATTACCCTATAGTTTAGTCAAAAGACGGTCGCCATATAAATATACTGTATGTTGTTGCAAAATTTGGTAGAGATGGGATGATAAGGTTAGTCGTAATTTGATTTAAGCTCATAATATTTGGGTGGCCACCATTACGTTTCCGTCAAGATGGTGGCGATATAAACCATGACACTGAGGTGCCCTTTGCTAGTTCTACCTCTGTACAAAATTTCGTTCAATTCGTTTTCACCGTGTTCGAAATGATAGGAGGGACAGACATTCAGAGCACACACACTCACACACACACCCACACAGACTCACACACAGACAGACACACATTTTTTGGCCCTGTGTAGATCTCATAAGTCTACTTTCATTTTTTGCAAAAATAGAAAGTAGGCTAAAAAGAAATATTAGAAGGATAACAAAATACGACTAATGAACTATGAAATGTATGACACACACATAAATTAGAATAAACGATCTGACGAGTGGGCAAACCGCAACTAAAAATCAATAATTAAAATAGCTATTCCGCCTGAAAAATACTTAATTTACGAATATAAGTGGTTTCTCAAAATACTAATGGATACTTTAAGGGCTGGCATTGCTATGGTGATAATAGTGGCATTTGAGATCTGAAATTTTCTACACGTTGCAGCAAAAAGAAATGGTATTATCCCTCGGGCCCCCACTAATAACCCAAGAATTTCTATTTCTTGAAGGTGGTATTTTTAGCCTACTTTTCACATTTTTCAAAAATGAGGAATAAGTAGACTTATGAGATCGATCCGGGAAAATGTGTGTCTGTCTGTCTGTCTTGTCTGTCCTTCTGTCTGTCTGGCTGTTTATGTGTCCCCCCCCCCTATCAACTCCTAAACGGCTGCAGCAATCAAAACCAAATTTAGTATGAGTAAAGATGAGCACCGGAATATCTCACGACCATATTTGAAAATGATGTCAGTGCTACCAACTGCTGAAAAAACGCACTAGGAATTTGAGCTCCATGTTGGATATCTTGCAAGGTTTGCATGGGAGCTATTCCAAAATTGGCATACATGTAGATAAGACTATTTTAGTTTAATTTCCAGGAGGCCAACCATGACAGTGTTGCCAAAATAATTTTAAGCCTTCTGATAGGTCCAATGTTTAAATGCAATAACTTCTACACTACCAATTGGATTTCAACCAAATGTTGTAGGTAATATCTGTACATAAACAGCTATGACTGAGCGTATTCTTAAGAGCCACCAGGGCTGCCAACTGTTAATAATTGCTATCTCTATTTTTTAAATCCAAATACCAATATATCAGAAAGTATGCGAGCCAACGGCTTTAAACTATGCACACGTATATTCTGACATTTTTGATTAATTTGGAGTAACTTATATACGTCAGTTCTACCAACATGATTATGAGCCTGCTGATAGTACCAATTTTTAAATACATATAACTTCTATACTATCAGTTAGATTTCAACCAAATTTGTATGTGCTATGAGTACCATAACAGATATGACTAAGTATTGTTAAGAGCAATCAGGGCTGCCAACTGTTAATAAATGCTGTCTATGCTGTAGAAAGTATGCAAGCCAACAGCTCTATACTTTGCACACGTATAGCACCTGACATTCTAGATTAATTTGGAGTAATTAATACAAGGCAGTGCTGCCAACATGATTCTATGCCAGCTGATATGTCCAATTTTAAAATACATGTAACTTCTATACTAACAAATGGATTTCATCCAAAATTGGCACAACAAGATATCATAATATTTCAGATTATTTCTGACCAGCACACGCATGGTATTGTTGGCAACATGCTTTTACGCGTGCTGATAGATCCAGTGTCTAACTGCATGTAACGTCCATTGGACTTCCACCAAATTTTGAATTCTGTATCTTAAGAGATGGAACTAAGAATAATGTATATTCAGTCACCAGGGCTGCCAACTGTAGTGCTCTATTAGGCTACATTATACCAAGTATATTTTGAACTAATTAGATATTTCGATATTACCAACTTAATTTCGTCATTATTCTAGATAGGTTCATATTCTGTAGAATAATCATTGGCATGAAAAGTAGGCTGTATAGTTCTTCACGGAACTTCTTGTTCCTTGTAGAAAGGGGCTGTTCTATTAGTTTAAAGCGAGGATACACCTAAAGTGCTCACTTAACATGCGCCGTGAGTGTACCGTATGGTATCTGTCGAGGCAACACAAGAGGAACTGCGGGAAGATAACATACACAATGAAGTGTTGACAGGTACATTCTCCTCTTTCACTGGACCACTGATTTCAACAGCACGACTCCAACTTCCCTCAGGATTATACACAACAGATTCAAACTTAGGATTAGAACAACTCCATCTACCAACACAGATAACTTCAACTTAATTTAAAATAAGTATTTTATCATTTTAAATAATCTTGTCGACTTCGTCGTTACGCTGGGGTCTGGCGTTACGTTACGGTGACGGGACGAAATGTACCCAGATGCACTGAGATATGTGACGTCATAGTACCGCTTGGTGCATGTGTTCCCCGACAATCTCTACTTCGTTAGTATAAGACAAAAATCCCCGATTCTTGGATGTCACGGATAATCTCGAGAACCACTGGATGGATTTTGATGCGGTTTTCACCATTCTGTGAAGGATATCTCGAGGTAAGATTCTGTAGAAAATAATTTATGTATGATCAAAGAAAGCCAAGCAGTAACGATTTCAGTGAAAAAGTCGAAAACAAACTTGGCGTCCCTACGGTTCTTTAGCTTACGCTGGGCAAACCGTAAAAAATATCAATATACTATGAGCGTAAAAATTGGTCACCATGAAAAGTTCTACAAAAAAATAAAGGCCGCGAGAGCACATCTCTATCTTCAATACATCGCCCACTATAAGTGTTTTTAGACTGGATGGAAGGGGCACGTCCCCGCGCGCTTGAATTTGCTTTGCCCTTGTTTTGCACTTGCCGTTCGCGAGTAATTTGAAACAAGATAAGCAAGATGAGTATTATGCAGATAATTTTCTAACATGTCAAGAGTCTTTGGCTTCGAGCGAAGCGAGAAGACTCCAGCCTTTCTAGCATTGTTCAGCATTTGTAGCATTTAAAATGGTACAAAATCTAGACTTTCAGACTGACTGTCACTTTTGTCAAAAGGATACAAAGATTAGGGAAGATTTAAATTTACTGAATGTTATTCTTGTTGGAAACCTGTTTTCTGTATTGCCTCAGTAATCAAAATTTAATGTTTTTCAGTCGGTCAACACGATTGTTCCCAATTGTAATGGGAGTAATTTCTCTACGAAATACTTGCTTCATTATTAGTGATTTAGAGGGCAATGCTGTCCTCCATTTTTAGCCTACTTTCGATTTTTGCAAAAAACGAAAGTAGACATATGAGATCAACACAGGGCGAAAAAAGTGTGTCTGTCTGTGTGTGTGCATGTGTGTGTGTGAGTTTGTGTGTTTGTGTGAGAGAGTGTGTGTACTCTGAATGTCTGTCCCACCCTATCAATTCAAACACGGTGAAAGCAAATTGAACGAAATTTGTTACAAAGGTAGCAATAGCAAAGGACACCTCAGTGTCATGTTTTATACCGCCGCCATCTTGACGGAAACGTAATGGCGGCCACACAAATGTTCAAAACTTAAATCAAATTACGATTAACCTAATCATCCGATCTCTACCAAATTTTGCAACAACATACCTTTATGGAGGGTGCATCCTTTGACCAAACTAATAGGTCATTAGCCTAATGTTTTGCGGATGGCGGCCATATTTGTGTGAAAATCGAATCCCGCTATCAATTCGAACACGGTGAAACCGAATGGAACGAAATTTGGTACAGAGGTAGCACTAGCAAAGGGCACCTCAGTGTCATGTTTTATATCACCGCCATCTTGACGGAAACGTAATCGCGGCCACCCAAATGTTAAAAGCTAAAATGTAATTACGACCAACCTAATAATCTCTAGCAAATTTTGCAACAACATATCTTTATGTGGGAAGCATATTCTGACCAAACTGCAAGATCATCAGCCCAATAGTTTGCAGATGGTGGCCAAATATGTGTGCAAACCCATTCCCCCTATCAATTCAAACACGGTGAAACCGAATTGAATGATTTTTTTTTACAGAGGTAGCACTAGCAAAGGGCACCTCAGTGTCATGTTTTATATCGCCGCCATCTTGACGGAAACAGAATGACGGCCACCCAAATGTTAAAAGCTTAAATCAAATTACGACCATCCTAATAATTTGATCTCTAGCAGATTTTGCAACAACATGCCTTTTTGTGGAAAGCATCTTATAACTGACTTCAAGATCATCAGCCCAATAGTTTGCAAATAGCGGCCATGTATGTGTGCAAACCCATTCCCCATATCAATTCAAACACGGTGAAATCGAATTGAATGTTTTTTTTTACAGAGGTAGCACTAGCAAAGGGCACCTCATATTCACGTTTAATATCCCTATAGCACGTTGTATTTCAACAAGCTACTACAACCAACATTCAATTATACTCCTTGAAAAGGACAAAGAGTTATAACAATACCCTTGCATTTAGGAGAAAGTAGGCTATATGTTCTTTACTGAACATCTTGTTGATGTGTAACATCTTTCCACTCGGTAGCTGGACATTTGATCATTTCAAATGATCTTGTCGACTTCGTCGATATGCTTGGGTCCAACGTTATGCGTTACGGAGACGGAGACCGAAGTGACGTCATGCTGCCGCGCGGGAAGCGAGTGCGTGACGTCATGCAGCCACGCGGGAAGCAGAAGCTACTAATGATTATTGGAGTCATTTGAAAGAGTCCTGGGGCGTCGAGCGACCTGCGGCTTTGAGCGAAGTGAACACAAGAATACAGGGTGACTTCTAAAGATATATACAAGATGCCATATAAGATTACAGGGTGCCTCCTAAAGTGGTGTGCAGGATGTGAGAGCAAAATACAGTACAATATGCCACATAACAATGCAGGGTGACTCCTAAAGAGATATACAAGATGCCAGATAAGAATACAAGGTGACTCTTAAAGAGGTGTGCAAAATGGCAGAGAAGAATACAGGGTGACTCCTAAAGAGGTGCACAAGATGTCACACAAGAATACAGGGTGACTTCTAAAGATATATACAATATGCCAGATAAGAATACAGGGTGCCTCCTAAAGAGGTGTGCAGGATGTCCGACCAAATTACTTGGGGACACTTAACTAGGTGTACAGTATGTTAGATTCAATTCAAATACAGGGTGACCCTTAAAGAGGTTTGCGAGATATCAGATTCAAATAAAGGGTGACTCTTAAAGAGTTGTAAAAGTCAGACTCAAATACAGGGTGACCCTTAAAGAGGTGCCCGCGCGGGAAGCCTAAATTAATGGGTAATGGAGTCTCTTGAAAGAGTCGTAGGGCTTCGAGCGAAGCGAGAAGCCCTCCTGAGCCTTTCTAACATGTGTAGCATTCGTAGCATGCGTCATTTGAAATGATATAACGTCTAGTCTTTCAGACTGACTGCAATTTTTTGTGGGAGTGATTTTGGAAATGGGACGGAAGTGGATGGGATGGAAATGGATGGGACGGAAGTGCATGGAACGGAAACAATGAGCGTGCGTGATGGCGGAGATCGGTACAACGACGTACTGTAGGCCATGTGGCTATGGGGAATGTATATCGCATACAGTTTAGTTCAAGGTCTGGAACCCCCTTTTAAGATATTCCTACAGTGAATCATCTTCAAGTTGTCGTTCTTTGGTGTGAAAATATTAATTTTATCATATTTGCTGAAGACAATTACGATTTATTAAATCTTCATACTTTTGCTGTATTCTTATTTAAGGTAAGCACTCGATGTACTGTCGGCCATGTGGCTATGTGGAATCTATATCGTATCAACAAACACTCCAAACAACGTAGGATTTCAGTATATTAACGCCGACTACTAACAATAATTGAAACTTTGTTGGTCTAAACATATCACTGGAAGAAACAAATTTAATATACCTTCCGCACGCCTAATTTTTAATCGCGCCTATACTTGGCAGTACGCTGATTGGCAAAGGAGGCCATTTTCAATAACATCGCTGGCATGGGTTCACTAACTGGCCGGTATAGAGCGCAGCTCGCATCAAGTAGGCAGTGGATTGCTTCCGCCACGGCAAATAACAATTATGATTCATTACGGTCAGGATATAGCACTGGCGTTTTACAAGTAGTTATTTCAATGACCAAAAGAGTTCACTGTCAACAAGGGATTTCCGCTCCCGAGACACACATAGTAAGATAACATGTCACATGTTACACATCACTACTGTAAGGCTCGTATAATTTATTTTAAAGTAATGATACGTTTCGGTCATCAAGCAAACATCGTCAGATCTAAATCTTTAAATCGAACAAAAATACAAGACAAAAATTATCTATGAAACACTTACTTCACAATTAGTGATTTAGAGAGCCAGGCTGTTCTCCATTTTTTATCATGGAACTTTTCTTATAGGAATGATATGTTTCGTAGATCAAGCCACCAACATCAGATCCAAATCTTTCAATCGAACAAAAACACTAGACAAAATTTCTCTATGAAATAGTTACTTCATTTCTAGTGTTTTAGACAACAAGGCTAGTTAGTTATTGTTGCCATAAGGGGCGGAACAGCGAGGCCATCTGTCCTAGAAACAAGACTGTCCTCAATTTTTCTGTCATAGGACTTTGTTTCTTATCTTCGGTGACGTAGAATTTGACGTCATATGCTGTCTTCCTCTACTCCACAAACACGTCAATAATGGGTAATGAAATCTTGTCTGGAATATGGGCATTCTGAATTGCTCGTACGGTCCACAAGTTGGAGCTCTCTGATTGAAATCGCTGGTGGAAGAGTAGAGAATCAAATTCAAACCGTCTGGATGGCAATGTAATATTCTTAACACCTTCACTACATATTTACGGTCACTACTTTTAAACATGGAGAAGAGAAAATCAGATTTTCTCGAGTCTGATGTACATCCGGCAATCTCTCGCTGCAATATCTTTTCAATTTCCATAACTTTAAAGTGACATCGTTGGGTAAAATTCATCATTTCATCAACATTTGTTAGCCTACTTTCGATTTTTGCAAAAAATGAAAGTAGACTTATGAGATCACTACAGGGCGAAAAAAAGTGTGTCTGTCTCTGTGTGTGTGTATGTGTGTGTGTGAGTCTGTGTGTGTGTGTGTGTGTGTGAGAGAGTGTGTGTAATCTGAATGTCTGTCCCCCCCCCCTATCAATTCGAACACGGTGAGCGCAAATTGAACGAAATTTGGTACAAAGGTAGCACTAGCAAAGGACACCTCAGTGTCATGTTTTATATCGCCGCCATCTTGACGGACACGTAATGGCGGCCACACTAATGTTCATACCTTTATGGGGGCAGCATCCTTTGACCAAACTAATAGGTCATCAGCTTAATAATTTGCGGATGGCGGCCATCTTTGTGTGAAAATCGATTGCCCCAATTAATTCGAACACGGTGAAACCGAATGGAACGAAATTTGGTACAGAGGTAGTACTAGCAAAGAACTCAGTGTCATGTTTTATATCGCCGCCATCTTGACGGAAATGTAATGGCGGCCACACAAATATTCAAAGCTTAAATCAAATTACGATTAACCTAATCATCCGATCTCTACCAAATTTTGCATCAACATACCATTATGGAGGGAGCATCCTTTGACCAAACTAATAGGTCATTAGCCTAATATTTTGCGGATGGCGGCCATCTTTATGTGAAAATCGATACCCCCTATTAATTCGAACACGGTGAAACCGAATGGAACGAAATTTGGTACAGAGGTAGCACTAGAAAAGGCCACCTCAGTGTCATGTTTTATATCACCGCCATCTTGACGGAAACGTAATCGCGGCCACCCAAATGTTAAAGGCTAAAATGTAATTACGACCAACCTAATAATCTAGTCTCTACCGAATTTTGCAACAACAAATCTTTATGTGGGAAGCATATTCTGACCAAACTGCTAGATCATTAGCCCAATAGTTCGCATATGGTGGCCAAGTATGTGTGCAAATCGATTCCCCCTATCAATTCAAACACGGTGAAACCGAATTGAACGAAATTTGGTACAGAGGTAGCACTAGCAAAAGGCACCTCAGTGTCATGTTTCATATCGCCGCCATCTTGACGGAAACGGAATGACGGCCACCCAAATGTTAAAAGCTTAAATCAAATTTCGACCATCCTAATAATTTGATCTCTACCGGATTTTGCAACATGCCTTTTTGTGGAAAGCATCTTATGACTGACTACAAGGTCATCAGCCCAATAGTTTGCATATAGTGGCCATGTATGTGTGCAAATCCATTCCCCAGATCAATTCAAACACGGTGAAACCGAATTGAATGTGTTTTTTTTTACAGAGGTAGCACTAGCAAAGGGCACCTCATATTCATGTTTAATATCCGTATAACACGTTGTATTTCAACAAGCTACTACAACCAACATTCAATTATACTCCTTGAAAAGGACAAAGAGTTATAACAATACCCATGCATTTAGGAGAAAGTAGGCTATATGTTCTTTACTGAACATCTTGTTGCAAGATGGAGTGGAGTTCTCTATATTGATAGGTTGAGGAACGAACGAACTATGGAGCAGGTCTCTAAAATAACTACTTTCTGCATACTGGTATGCAGATTTTGGTGGAGAGCCAGTTTATCGAGGTTGGCTTCATCGACTTTGGTATGATCCCTGTGGAAGAGATTATGATAGGCAATACAGTGACAAATTCCTGTCGCCACATCTGTTGGATCTCTTCAGCCAGAGGCATGTATTTCATCACTTCCTAGGCACAAATGTGTTAGATATTATGCGATTTAGGGACTGAGATGTCTATTATAAGAGTTTTCCTCTGCACTTTATCGATGAGAATAATGCCTGGCCTGTTTGCTGTTATAGGTCTATCTATGATCACTGATCTGTCCCAGAGTAGCTTGTGTGTATCGCTCTCCAGAACATCATCAGGAATATATTGATTATAAGGCAAAATATTATTACTGTCTTAAGGAGTGCTTCTTTGGCAGGTTCAAGTGGATTTTTATTATAATTAAAGAACTAAGAATAGAATTTAAACCATCTGATTGGGAATCTAATAACCTTACCCTATCACCACGATACGATGGCCACTCTCTACAAATAACCATCATGAAGATGAGTACGTAAATGAGTTTTTCTCAAGTTGGATGCATGTCCGTCTACCCTACAACAATATCCTGTATGGGCCTTCTCGTCTTCCTTTCTCGGTCGCCATGACGAAAACAGGAAGTGGCGGCAGGGTACGACCTACTTCGTGTAAGTAGTTTTGATCGCAATTACAGGGTTAACTGCATTACACAACGTTGGAGGCTGCTCCTAGCAGCATGACAGTCACAGCCAAACACTGAGACTTCATGTCTAACGACACACATAGAAGCAGAAATCTTCATCAAGAGGAGGAAAATAACCATCGTAAACGATTTCAAATACCAGGGCAACCCTCATCATCAGCTTCTAAAGGTTAAAACTCTTGTCGTTGCAGCCATTTCTTACGGTCTTTAGCAGTCCTCTTCATATTGACATACGAATCACATTCCATTTCCTTGACAATGTTCTTGAGACACGATTGTCTTGATCGTCCCCTTGGTTTCTTCCCAAAAAGTTTTCCTTCAAAGATTACCTGGAGGTGAGTCTCATGTCTGAGTATGTGTCCCATGAAATTTGCGTTCCTTTTCTTGATGGTGTTCAACAGGCATTGATTCTCCTGAATTTGGTTCAGAACAAGCTCATTTGCCTTTCTTTCCATCCAGCTTGTTCTGCTCATTCGTCTCCAAAACCGCATTTCACCTGCCTCAAGTTTTGATTCTTCTCTTTTCCCAAGTGTCCATGTTTCATAACCATAGGTCAACACACGCCAAACAAAGGTCTTAAGAAATGACTTCCTTATCTTCAAGTTGAGGTGCTCATTGAGCAGCAAATTCTTCTTGTTTTGAAAGGCTTTCTTCGCCAACACTATTCTTTTCTTAATTTCTGAGATGCATCTGTTGTCATAGGTAATTAATCACACTTCCAAAATAGCAAATTTCCGATATTTGTTAATTGGCACTATCATTTAACATTATATTAGCTAATATTGATTCTTTATTTTTATCAACAACCATTAATTTTGTCATCCGAAAATTAACTCTAAGCCCGAATTTTCCTAAGGATTTCACCTGGGCAACACAAGTGCTAAATGCTCCACAAAGCATGTGTCAGATGTAACAACACAGGCGATACGGGCGATGCATGAAATCAGCTATATCAGAACCCTCAGCTTCAAAGCATCAATGGCGCTATTTAGATCTTATATCGTGCTTATACAAACGTATGGGATAACAAGTAGTTCCGTGAAGAACTATACAGCCTATTTTCATATAGCCTACTCATGTTAATTGGCTCTATCAACATACAACATTTCAGTTTGATTGCTGTAAAAGATTCGTAGATATTGAGAACCGTCAAAATATTTCGGATGCTTGCCATTTTGGATTGTTATATGTATAGGCCATAGAGTTATGTACTAATAAAGGAAAATCATTGCGTAACTTCATTATTCAAACTTTCACTTCGATCGCATGATTACGACACAAGAAATAAAATCTTAATTTAAAATTTCGCACAGCCTCCATCTTGAGGTTATGTAAACAATTGAAATAAATTAGATGCCAGTGCATTACAATATGTATAATCATTTACTGTACCACATTTCACTGCGCTCAGATGGTTAAATCACGAGAAAAGTCTATTAAAATGTTTCTAATTCGCTTGGCCACCATGTTCGTTTTGTACTTTACAGGTTTTCGAAAGTTACATAGATAAACATGTAGCAGTGCTCTTTATCACCGTACAAAATTTCACGATGATATCTGCAATAGTTTCGGAGATATAGAATGCCAGTGAAATATTTCGTACTGCCGCCATTTTGAGGCTGTGTAAAAAATTGAATTAAATTAGACGCCAGTGCATTACAATATGTATGAATATTTGCTGTACCAAGTTTCATTACGTTTGGATGGTTAAAACGCGAGAAAAGTCTATTTAAAAGTCTCAATTTCGCTTGGCCGGCATGTTTTTTTTTTAGTTACCAGTTTTTTTAAGGTCTCATAAGTGAACTTCTAGTAGTGCACTTTATCATCGTACAAAATTTCAGGGTGATATCTGTAATAGTTTCGGAGATACTGAATGCTGGGGAAATATTTCGCACAGCCGCCATGTTGGATTGGTGAGACTCAGTAACATATAAAGGGTACGGTCGGGGTCGGCCAGAATGGTGCTATGCTATTACCGAGTTTCATTGAAATCTCTCCAGCCGTTAAGACGTTATTAGGAAAACACACACACACACACACACCCAAATTACACACGCAAATACAGACACACGGACACAAGGTGATGCCATAAGCCTATTTTTTTTTCATAAAATGAAAATAGGCTAAAAATCATACGATCATACCTCACACAAAGGAGTTTGCTATGAATGGCAAATGTATTTGCATTCACAGAAAAGAACCTATCCTCACTAGAAAGAGTAAAAGCGCTGTTCATAGAAAGATCAATAGGAGTGTCCAAGATTACAAGATTACGACTCGTCTACCTCCTCGCACGAGAATCATTCCTCATTGAAGACCTTACAATACTCTTCCTTCTACCCAACACTGGAGCTCCAAAAAAGAGACAGGCAGTCTGAAAGAGAGGACTTATATCATTTTGGATGCTACAAATGCTGAAAAATACTAGAAAGGCTGGAGGCCTCTTGCTTCGCTCGAAGCCAAAGACTCTTGACATGTTAGAAGATCAAAAAACAATCAGAACGCTAGAAAGTTACAAGTCATGAGGGAGCTGGAGCGCGCGGTGAAAGGAGGGAGCTGGCTGGATGACGTCACGCTCGCCGTGTCGTTGCCGTCTCGTAACTAGAGCCGGGCAAATTTGCTCTAGTTCCGATCGGGATCGTAAGTTTCCGCATGGCTAGTATCCCCCCCCACCAAGCGCAATCAAGGCCAGGTCTCTCCGCTGAACGAGAATCGTAAGACTCGATAATACCGGTACTGAGTGGGAGTCTCGATAATACCGGAACTCCTTTTTTCTCGGCGTTATCGACAGTATCTATTTAAAGGAAAAAGCAGACTCACTCACGCCGCTGCACGCTGCCTTCTGTAATAACTCCGGAATGTAAACCATTCCTCGTTCTTACATTTGTCAAATTTAAAGCAGTATGAAGTGATCCACCCCAGGAAGATCACATTGAATTGAGTTCGCATCTGCCACCTCCTTAGCACTCCTACCCTCAGTTACAAATATACACACACTACTACACTACTACAGTGGCATGCGGTATATTAATCATGTCAGTGCAACACAGGTTATTAGACAATGTTGACACACACAAGAACACAAAAATGATCACGATGATGTAGCCCTAAAGTAAAATAAAACTCAAATAATTGGCGTAGCAGAGAAGAGCTACAAGAAAATCTCACGTGTATGACTCATGAATTTTTAGCCCTACTGACTAGGAATTTGCTTTAAAGAATACTTTCAACCTTCTTCTCCACCTTATAACTGGTTGTAATTAGAGGCAACTATAGTGCAAAAATTGGCTGCGATGGTGAAAATACACTTGGAAAATATTACGCTGAAAAGTTTCAACTAATTTCATCTACTAAAAACTCTGATATCGTGCTTGAAAACAATACCAGTTTGTGGCATGCGGTATATTAATCATGTCAGTGCAAACACCTCACCGATTTGTCCATAAATGCCAATCATATGACAGTTTGAGTGAGAAGAGTGTGACGGGAGTTGCACTGAGAACAACTCATTACCGCGGGAATGTCACTTCGTCCGATACTCCAAAGTCTCGTTCGATCACAAGGTAATATCGTTGCTCTCTCTACCCATGATGCAACGTGTGAGCATGTGCGTAGGGACGCGATTGTAATGGCGGTGACTTAAGCATATGACAAAGCCATTATGACGAAAGATAAAATCAATCTTATTCTTGAAGGTGAACATTATTTTTTTCGTATGTCTGACGACTAGAGAATATTATTCAAACTGGTAGGAGCATTTGGGGTAAAGAGTGTCAGGTATCCAACGCAAAAGTTTTCACTGTGTATGTTTGTAACATTTTCCTTAGTTGTATAAGAGTTTCAGTGGCTGAATTGGTTACTCGCTGGACTCATGAATGAAAGGGCCGGGGCTCGATCCTGGGTAGGGGAAGTAATTTTAATTTTTGTTTCGTTACGTTTTATTGTTTATGTCGACCACTTTACCAGCATCTTACTACAAAAATGATACGACAGAACACAGTTGCATCACACGAAAAATCTTAATATGTAGCCAATACGTCAAATAGAATTTTGTTTTGCTGAAATTTAATGAACAAAAAGAAGTTCCGTGAAGAACTATACAGCCTACTTTTCATGGCAATGAGTATTCTACAGTATATGAACCTATCTAGAATAATGACAAAATTAAGTTGGTAATATCGAAATAACTAATTAGATCAAAATATACCTGGTATAATGTAGCCTAATAGAGCACTACAGCTGGCAGCCCTGGTGACTGAATATATTCTTAGTTCCATCTCTTAAGGTACAGAATACAAAATTTGGTTGAAGTCCAATGGACGTTACATGCAGTTAATCACTGGATCTATCAGCTCGCGTAAAAGCATGTTGCCAACAATACCATGCGTGTGCTGGTCAGAAATAATCTGAAATATTATATCTTGTTGTGCCAATTTTGGATGAAATCCATTTGTTAGTATAGAAGTTACATGCATTTTAAAATTGGACATATCAGCAGGCATAGAATCATGTTGGCAGCACTGCCTTGTATTAATTACTCCAAATTAATCTAGAATGTCACGTGCTATACGTGTGCAAAGTATAGAGCTGTTGACTTGCATACTTTCTGGTATATTGATATTAGGGTAAAAAAATATATACAGCATTTATTAACAGTTGGCAGCCCTGATTGCTCTTAACAATACTTATAGTCATATCTGTTATGGTACACATAGCACATACGAAATTTGGTTGAAATCCAACTGATAGTATAGTTACATGTATTTAAAAATTGGTACTATCAGCAGGCTTATAATTATGTTGGTAGAGCTGACGTATGTAAGTTACTCCAAATTAATCTAAAATGTCAGAATATACGTGTGAATAGTTTAAAGCTGTTGGCTTGCATACTTTCTGATATATTGCTATTTGGATAAAAACAAATAGAGAGAGAGCAATTATTAACAGTTGGCAGCCCTGTTGGCTCTTAAGAATACGCTCAGTCATATATGTTTATGTACAGATATTATATACAAAATTTGGTTGAAATCCAATGAATAGTGTAGAAGTTATATGCATTTAAACATTGGGCCTATCAGAAGGCTTAAAATTATTCTGGCAACACTGTCATTGTTGGCCTCCTGGAAATTAAACTGAAATAGTATTATCTGCATGTGTGCCAATTTTGGAATAGCTCCCATGCATACCTTGCAAGATATCCAACTTGGAGCTCAAATTTCTAGTGCGTTTTTTCAGCAGTTGGTAGCACTGACATCATTTTCAAATATGGACGTGAGATATTCCGGTGCACATCTTTACTCATACTAAATTTGGTTTTGATTGCTGCAGCCGTTTAGGAGTTGATAGGGGGGGGGGACACACGCACAGACAGACAGGCAGACACTCATTTTCCCGTATCGATCTCATAAGACTACTTTTTCCTCATTTTTGCAAAATGTGAAAAGTAGGCTAAAAATACCGACTGACGATCAAAATCCCCTTCCATATGTTATTAGGATGAAATGCTCAATATACCTTAGGTAGTCTGTTAATATGATATCGTTGAAGTTGAGTGGATTCTTCCAATTCGCAGACTCCAGTCAACGGAATGAACAATTCCCATTGAATCCTTACACAACAAGCCTCAGTGCCTTCAGGCAGCGCCATATCGCCCAAGGAGTACGAGCGATAATGTCGAGAATTATCGTTATCGATCCCACATTATCGGTAATACCAGTTCCGGAACCAGCATTTCCGTTTTTTATTCTCGTCCAACGAGACTGATCGGAACTCAAGAGCTTTTTGCCCGGCTCTACTCGTAACGCCTGAGCTCACGAGTGAACTCAGTACACATGAACCAAGCGGTACTATGACGTCACACACCTCCGTGCATTCTCGGTACATTTCGTGACGTCGCCGTAACCTAACGATGAAGTCGACTAGATCTTTTAAAATGATAAAACATCTAACATCATTAAACAAACGAAGAGACGATATACCTCCAGAATTCTATAGAACTGGAGCCATGATAGACCGGACAACATAAGGCACGTACTTACAAGACTGGCAGTACATGGTTTTCACCACATGATTTGTACCAACACATCTTACCACGAACCGTCAGATGCGTGTGAATGCCAACTATGTGGACATACGTGTGAAAGCTACCATTTACATCTCTGCAGCAAGAGGACAAAATCAGTTAAACATTACGCAATCAAGGTGACGTAAGAGCGCAATTGTAGCATATTTCACCTTTCTTCTTATGGCTATTTGGCTGAAATAAAAATATTATTATAGAGACAGAAGACACCCAGGAAAATACCGAATAAACTAGCGGATCACATACTCGCATACTGGGTTGTGTGCGCCCCATGTGTATAGACTACCCGCCTGGCGGTAGTGCTATGCGGGCTGTACGCGATGCCAGGGGCTATTGTCTTCTCTATTTGTTTAAAAGCATTTTATTTAAAAAATAAATATTTCCGTTGACTTTTCAAGAAATGCAAGATTTTTCCTGTACTATTGAGTCGATTTGGAAGATTTTGGTACAAGCCACATCTTCTAACTCTCTCTGGTTTAGGAGATTGAGTTTTGTGAAACATACACCTTACCGTATTATATAATAAGATTATTCGAAATTGTTTTTTGAAGTATTTATTTAAATATTAATATATTTGCTACGTGCGGAGCAAGGCCATGGAGCCAATTTATTTCCAGACCCATCGGGTGAGTGAGTTCAATAGTCTGACCGACAAGTCTCAAAAAGATCGCGGATTCAAACCCGGCCGAAGTCGTCGGATTTTTAAGAACGTTAAAAATCCCTCAGTATGCTTTGCTTCGGAGGGGAAATAAAGCCGGCGGTCCCATATCATAGTAGATTTATAGCATGTTACAGAATCTTCCACTAATTACACCTGTGTGAAGCTAAATTAATATAGGTTAAACATTTGAGTAACGTTCTTATGTTCCTACGTTCGTCGTCAAGAGCCGACTGCGGTGGCATCTGGTAACTAATTTCTGAATTTGTTGGTCGTTGACGGTGGCGTTTGGCGGCAAAAGTAGGAACCACTTGAAAAAATTCAATGCCTGCAGTCCTTACACGAATTTAAAAAAAAAACAGATAAGACACACTAATATAGTCAACACAAATAACACCGGTTATCAGACAGATTCTACACACAGCCAAAGTACACGGGGCTACATGCCCGCGTTGTCGCAGCCCCTAAACTGAGGAACCAATCAACCATGTCTCAAAGACTGATGTTAGCACTGGAGGTGGCCTTCGGTGAAACATAGGCCTACGCAGTGAGCAAATGAAGTAATAAGACTGGTAGCTTAGTGTGCGATCGCGGGTGCACATGTGGTACGCCGTAATTGTGAGTTGGGCATTGTTTAAGTCACCTTGGTTGTCCATAGCGATGATTTTAGTGACGCAGGTTTTGCTTGTGCGTTCTGACATTGAGTGACACTTTCACCGAGAGGGGAAAGTGGAAAAACAATGAATAAGAGCGATGAAAATATAAAATCTAACGGATAATATTCATCCCTCTTATTCATTGTTTTTCCAGTTTCTTCATTTCATCCTGTATATATAAGGTGCGTTCAAAAAGTAACGAGCCGGAGGCTGTAATGCGCAAACGGGTGACGACATCGGCTAATCGTGGCGTGTGTAACGAGGTGTGGTTCCGACCAGAGTGTGGAAGGTCACAGCCCGTCGCTAGAGGGCACTTGTGCACGTCACGTGACGATGCAAAGTAAGCAGCAGCATGCATGAATCGTCCAACCAAGACCAAGACAGTAGGCCATTCGACATGCTTCCTGGTGTGGTTGAAGACTGTGGGGCACACATTGGGCACACACTTTCTGCAAGTGCAGTCGTTCCTTCATGATGGTGTGCACACTTCCGACGCTCAATCCGACCACGGCGGCTATGGCGTTCACTGTCACTCGGCGGTCCTGGGTAATGAGTGCATCAACCAGCTGGACGTTGTCATCGGTAATGCAGGGGGGGGGGGGGGGTTCCCCAGACCGGGCATCATCGGTTATCGACACCCGTCCTTCCCTGGAGCGCTTGTGCCACGCCTTGACCCTTGCAAGGGACATGCAGTGTTCGCCGTAAATAAAATGAATGTCCTTTCCCCCTACTCCTTTCGCTGTCAGAAACCGAATAACACCTCTTTGCTGCTCGTTTGACGCCTCCATGTCACTGTTTGCAATGCAACTGGCAGCGTTGGACGATTGATGCATGCTGCTGCTCGCTTTGTATCGTCATGTGAAGTGCACGCGTGCCCTCTAGCGACGGGCTGTGACTTTCCACGCTCTGGTCGGACCACACCTCGTTACACACGCCACGATTAGCCGATGTCGTCACCGGTTTGCGCATTAAAGCCTCCAGGTCGTTACTTTTTGAACGCAACTTATATATTACTTAATTTCATTTCTGATTAGTTTTATTAAATTAATTTCTTAAGGGTTAATTGTAAGCTGCTGACGAAGGTCACATTGTTGGACCGAAACATGTAAGGTACTAATTTGAATATAATTTGTATTGATTGGCGAAGCATTTTAATTTAAAAAAGAAAACTATTTAAAAAAATTAAAGAATTTTAAAAATATTGACATGGAAATTGAAATAAAATTAAAATTCAACAAATTAAAAACATACCGTAAAACAAATAAAAATAAAAATAAATAGGAAATGAAACATAAAAGAAATGAAAATATAAAATGAATATTCAGGGCAAATATTTGACGATAATAACTGCTCCGCAAAATGAATTTTATGGAAATAAAATTACATGAAAAACAAGATGTTCAGTAAAGAACATATAGCCTACTTTCTCCTAATTGCATGGGTATTGTTATAACTCTTTGTCCTTTTCAAGGAGTGTAATTGAATGTTGGTTGTAGTAGCTTGTTGAAATACAACGTGCTATACGGATATTAAACATGAATATGAGATGCCCTTTGCTAGTGCTACCTCTGTAAAAAAATGTCATTCAATTCAGTTTCAACGGTTTAGAATTGATATGGGGAATCGATTTGCACACATACATGGCAGCTATCTGCAAACTATTGGGCTGATGACATTGTAGTTCAGTCGAAAGATGCTTCCCAAGAGAAGGTATGACGTTGCCATAAGGATATATGTTGTGGGAAAATTAGGCAGAGATCAGATGATTAGGTTGGTCGTAATTTGATTTAAGCTTTTAACATTTGGATGGCCACCTTTACGTTTTCGTCATAAAACATGACACTGAGGTGTCCTTTGCTAGTGCTACCTCTTTACCAAATTTCGTTCAATTCGGTTTCAACGTGTTTGGATTGATAGGGGGAATCGATTTGCACACACACATGGACGCCATCTGTAAGGTATTGGGCTAATGACCTTGTAGTGTTGTCAAAAGACGCTTGCCATTTATATATATATTGTTGCAAAATTTGGTAGAGACCGGATGATTAGGTTAGTCGTAATTTGATTTAAGCTTTGAACATTTGGGTGGCCGCCATTACGTTTCCGTCAAGATGGCGGCGATATAAAACATGACACTGAGGTGCCCTTTGCTAGTTCTACCTCTGTACCAGACATTCAGAGTACACACACACACTCACACACACACACACACAGACACACAGACAGACACACAGTTTTTGGCCCTGTGCAGTTCTCATAAGTCTACTTTCATTTTTTGCAAAAATCGAAGAAGGCTAATAAAGAGTGAGAACTCAATATGAAGAATATTGCATTAATAAATTCTCACTGAAATCCTTCTAGTTCAATGTGGGGCTCTCAAAGGTATTCTTCTTCCTCTTCTCTGCTCTTATTTCCTTCAAATTCTGTTTCAAATTCTGCTTCTTCTTTTCTTTAGCAGGAAAATGTTATTCAGTGCACATTTTCAAACCCACGAAATAGATGTGTGCAGTGGGTCTACAGATCTGAAATATAAGGTACGTTCAAAAAGTAACGAGCCGAAGGCTGTAATGCGCAAACCAGTGACGACATCGGCTAATCATGGCGTGTGTAACGAGGTGTGGTTCCGACCAGAGTGTGGAAGGTCACAGCCCGTCGCTAGAGGGCACGCGTGCACGTCACGTGACGATACAAAGCGAGCAGCAGCATGCATCAATCGTCCAACGCTGCCAGTCGCATTGCAAACAGTGACATGGAGGCGTTAAACGAAGAGCAAAGAGGTGTTGTTCGGTTTCTGACAGCGAAAGGAGTAGGGGGAACGGACATTCATCGCCAAATGTCACAAGTGTACGGCGAACCCTGCATGTCCCTTGCAAGGGTCAAGGGGTGGCACAAGCGCTTCAGGGAAGGACGGGTGTCGTTAGCCGATGATGCCCGGTCAGGGGCACCCCCCTGCATTACCAATGACAACGTCCAGCTGGTTGATGCACTCATTACCCAGGACCGCCGAGTGACAGTGAACGCCATAGCCACCGTGGTCGGATTGAGCGTCGGAAGTGTACACTCCATCATGAAGGAACGACTGCACTTGCGGAAAGTGCCCCTCAGTCTTCAACCACACCAGGAAGCATGTCGAATGGCCTACTGTCTTGGTCTTGGTTGGACTATTGATGCATGCTTCTGCTCACTTTGTATCGACTCGTGACGTGCACGCGTGCCCTCTAGCGATGGGCTGTGACCTTCCAAGCTCTGGTCGGAACCACACCTCGTTACACACGCCACGTTTAGCTGATGTCGTCACCGGTTTAGGCATTCCAGCCTCCGGCTCGTTACTTTTTGAACGCACCTTATAAATAAACACAGCATCAAGAACAACGCAACATTCAAGCTCTAACGTACGAGCTGTTTTATTTCGTTCAACAGCTCACCAGTTTTATTTTGATTGCAAAAGGAACCAATAACATTAAACAAGAGGCAACTCGAAATTGAAATTATTGAACATGCAGAACGTAAGGAAGAGTTTCTATTGCTTCACAAACAGCAATTCCTTTCTCGTTAGTTTACTTTCTGATTACATCCGTATCTTCTGACCCGGAAATGAATTGACGTTATATGATGTAATCAGCAGAGAAGGCTCTATCTAGGCTTAATAAGCAGGAATCCGATCTGGACGAGAGATCTTACTCAGTTTTTTTTTTCTCTCCCTTCCAAGCAGAGAGAAGAAAGTAAACATCTACAAACTTTTAATGAAGTCAGAGTAGAGGGTTAGGTAGGTAATATCAGGTGTTAATAATGTCACGTGCCAGGAGTGTAAGTGATAACGTATGTATCTGCCTATCAGGATTAATGTTGTTATTGATTCATTAGGGGGTTTTCGACATCGTGGTCATGTAGCCGCATGTACTTGGGTGTGTGTAGAATTTGTGTTGAAATCTAAAAGGATAGAGCGATTTCAATGAAATTTGATAAGGATACACTACTACCTCGTTCAACCTCGACCGCACTTTTCAAATTTTAATTCAACATGGTGGCCGCACGAAATATTTCACCCGCATTCTATGCACTGTACCCAAAACTGTTACTGATATAACCTTAAAATTTTGTACGGTGATAGAGAATACAAGACAAGTTCATCTATGTGACCTTAAAAAACCTGTTAACCACAAAACCAACATGGTTTTCATTTATGAAATTAATAGGCTTATGAGATCACCTTTTGTCCGTGTGTCTGTGTGTGCGCTTGTGTGTGTGTGTGATGGTGTGTGTCTCTCCCGCTAATAACTTCCGAACGGCTGGAGCGATCTCAATGAAACTCGGGAAGTTCATAGCACTATTTCGGACCACCCTGACCGTGCCCTTCAAATTTTGTTACGTCTCACCAATCCAACATGGCGGTTGTGCGAAATATTTCACCAGCATTCAATATCTCCTAAACTGTTACCGGTATCACCCTGGAATGTTTTACGGTGATAAGGTCAACTACTAGAAGTTCACCTATGTGACTTTTGAAAATCTGGTAACTACAAAACCAACATGGCGGCCAAGCGAAGTTGCGACTTTTAAATACTGTACAGTACACGTTTCTCGCGATATAACCAACCAAACGCAAAAGCTTGGTACAGTATATGTTTATACACATTGTAATGCACCGATATCTAACTTCGTTCAATTGTTTACATAACCTCAAAATGGCGGCTGTGCGAAATATTTGACCGGCATTCTATATCTCTGAAACTATTAGTGGTATCACCCTGAAATTTTGTATGGAGATAAATGGCACTACTGGAAGTTCATCTCTAACATATTCAAAAACCGTTTAACTACAAAACATACATGGTAGCCAAGCGAATTTGAAAATTTTAAATAGACCTTTCTCGCGATTTCATGATCCAAACGCAATGAAACTTGGTACAGGAAATGTTTATACACATTGTAATGAACTGGTATCTAATTTAGTTCAATTGGTTATATAACCCCAATATGGCAGCTGTACGAATTTTAAAATTAAGTTTTTATTTCCCTTGTCGTAATCATGCGATCGAAGTGAAAGTTTGAATAATGAACCTACGTAATAATTTTCCTTGAATGGACTATACATATAACAATCCAACATGGCGACCATCCGAAATATTTAGACGGCTCTGAATATCTACGAATCTATTATAGCAATCAAACTGTTTTTTTTTGTTCATAGGGGCTATGAACATAAGTTCACCTATCACCTGGTGATCACAAATCCAACATGGTGGCGACGCGAAGTATAAATATTCACATGGACGTTTCTCACAATTTAACCATCCGAGTGCAGTGTAACTTGGCACAGTAAATCCTTATACAAATGTTAATCCACTGGCATCTAATTTATTTCCATTGTTTCCATAACCACAAGATGGCAGTTGTGCGAAATTTTAAAATCTCGTTTTTACTTCTTGTGTCCTAATCATGCGATTGAAGTTTGAATGCTACACGTACACAGTAATCTTCATGTAACAGTACATACCTCTAGGACCTACTTATTAAAAAAATACAACATGGCGACCATCCGAAATATTTAGTCGGTTCTCAATATCCACGGATCTATTACAGCAATCAAATTGAAATTTTGTATGTTGATAGTGGCAATTAACATAAGTAGGTTATATGAAAATAGGCTATATAATTATTCACGGAACTACTTGTTTAAATTGAGTTTTCTTGAGAGTCCATTATCCGAGCGCAGTGACACTTGGTACGGTAATTGATTATACAAATTTTAATCTACTGGCATCTAATTTAATTCATTTGTTTTCATAAACGAAAGATGGCGGCTGTGCGAAATTTTAAAATGAAGTATATATTTTTACAATCTTATCACGCGGTCGAAGTGATCATTTTTATAATGAACCAACGCAATTTTTATCTACTGGTACATAACTATGTGGCCTACATATAGAACAATCTAACATGGCGATTCATTTAGTAGGCGGGAGAGTTTAATGGAAAAGACTAGTAGGATATATGAAAATAGGCGATTTAGTTTTTCACGGAAATACGTGTTTTTTTGTGTTGTTTATCCAGTAGAGTAATGTGTTGTTTGGAATATTTTTTCTTGTAATTATTTGTAGAATCAGCTGGTCCTGTGGTGTTGGGGTAGCGGGCCTGCCTCTCACCCGGAGGCCCCGGGTTCGATTCCCGGCTCCGTCAGGGATTTTAGAAACTGACGTGAGGGCTGGAACGGGGTGCACTAAGCCTCGTGACGACAATTGAGTAGCTGTCTGACAGTGAGGCAACGCCTCGATCATGAAAACCAAGATAACCGGCCGAGTGGACCCGATGGGCTGATCACGCGTCACCCCAATATCTGCAAGCCAAATGGCTGGGCAGCGGTCGCTTGGTAGGCCTAGGCCCTTCACGGGCTGTAGTGCCAGGGGTTATTGATGTGTAACATCTTTCCACTCGGTTGCTGGATACTTTTGTGGGAGTGATTTTGAAAAATGGAACGGAAGTGGATCGGAACGATCGAGGTGGCACCAGCTGGCACAATTCCGTTCGATCGAACGGAAGTGTGCTCGAACGGAACTGTGTTAGCTGGCAGGGGTGGATCGAACGGATGTGTAAGACGCACTGCCAACTCGATCGATCGATCCAGCCGGCAGTGGTAAGAGAAACAATGACCGCGCGGTGTCGGAAATTGATACCATGACGTACTCTCGGCCATGTGGAATGTATATACTGAACGATAAGCGCTCATGCGAACTCTGGCGTCAAGTGATTGAAACAAAGCACATGGTACATGTTGGAAGTCTTCGTATCAGTATTTAAATGGTAAAATGTCTTAATATCAAACATTGCGAGTAGTCGGCATTGCCGGTATTATGTTTCTGCACAATAGCTATTCAAATATTAACCCACATAACGGTAATGCAGTCATCAATATAATATAATCGTCGTGTTTATACGAGAATTGAGCAAGCCTTCATGAACTATTGCTGAATACATTCTCTTTACTCACAAGAGGGCCTATTCATAAGGCATTTTAAACTCAATTTCACGCAGGAACATTATCGAAACAGCAAAATATAAATGAAACTTAATTCCGTTATGCAGTATTATTGGAACGTGGAAATAAGGCACCATCTTGTGCACAATATTTTCGTAGTCGAAATAGCCGTGGGGTTAGCGCCTATGACTGTGAATCTAGAGATCTCGGGTTCGATTCCCGGACTGGGTAGATATTTTAGCTACCAGATTATCATTTTAAACGATATTTATCATATCAATATGACTCATTTTAACAGAATCCATATGAAATTACGTGTTGGTCTGTGAATCAAGATGTCCTGTTTATAAGGAATTTAAGGTTATGAGCAGTGTCGCGTCTATTAATCTAGTTGATCCATATCGTATTCTTTATTTAGTCTAGTGCTGGTGGAAGCTACTAATCATCTAATAAAATGAGTTCCGTATTATAAACTACAATATCTGTAAAATACTCCCTTTTACAATAGATTAATATTTGTGCCAATAAAAATATAAAATACCGGTATATCAACAATTTCACGTGAGATTTCATCTATGTCAGATGTTACACATCATATGCAACTACTGTATGGATCATATTTTAGCCTACTTTTCACATTTTGCGAAATGAGGAAAAAGTAGTCTTATGAGATCGATCCGGGAAAATGTCTGTCTGTCTGTCTGGCTGGCTGGCTGTGTGTATGTCCCCCCCCCCTATCAACTCCTAAACGGCTGCAGCAATCAAAACCAAATTTAGTATGAGTAAAGATGTGCACCGGAATATCTCACGTCCATATTTGAAAATGATGTCAGTGCTACCAACTGCTGAAAAAACGCACTAGAAATTTGAGCTCCATGTTGGATATCTTGCAAGGTATGCATGGGAGCTATTCCAAAATTGGCACACATGTAGATAATACTATTTCAGTTTAATTTCCAGGAGGCCAACCATGACAGTGTTGCCAAAATAATTTTAAGCCTTCTGATAGGTCCAATGTTTAAATGCATATAACTTCTACACTATCAACTGGGTTTCAACCAAATGTTGTATGTAATATCTGTACATAAACAGATATGACTGAGCGTATTATTAAGAGCCACCAGGGCTGCCAACTGTTAATAATTGCTCTCTCTATTTTTTAAATCCAAATACCAATATATCAGAAAGTATGCAAGCCAACAGCTTTAAACTATGCACACGTATATTCTGACATTTTAGATTAATTTGGAGTAACTTATATACGTCAGTTCTACCAACATGATTATAAGCCTGCTGATAGTACCATTTTTAAATACATGTAACTTCTATACTATCAGTTGAATTTTAACCAAATTTCGTATGTGCAATGTGTACCATAACAGATATGACTATAAGTATTGTTAAGAGCAATCAGGGCTGCCAACTGTTAATAAATGCTGTCTATATTCTTTTTACCCTAATATCAATATATCAGAAAGTATGCAAGCCAACAGCTCTATACTTTGCACACGTATAGCACCTGACATTCTAGATTAATTTGGAGTAATTAATACAAGGCAGTGCTGCCAACATGATTCTATGGCACAACAAGATATCATAATAATTCAGATTATTTCTGACCAGCACACGCATGGTATTGTTGGCAACATGCTTTTACGCGTGCTGATAGATCCAGTGTCTAACTGCATGTAACGTCCATTGGACCAAATTTTGTATTCTGTACCTTAAGAGGTGGAACTAAGAATATATTCAGTCACCAGGGCTGCCAACTGTAGTGCTCTATTAGGCTACATTATACCAGGTATATTTTGAACTAATTTCGATATTACCAACTTAATTTCGTCATTATTCTAGATAGGTTCATATACTGTAGAATAATCATTGGCATGAAAAGTAGGCTGTATAGTTCTTCACGGAACTTCTTGTTTATTATTATTTGTAGACTCGATTTCACAATGAAATGAAATCTAAAAAACGTTTGATAGGCTGAAGTCCACTAGGTGACTCATGCCATGGAAGTACGGGCGGTCCTAATCTCCTGCGCTTGTGTGTGTGCATGTGGACCTTGCACAGTATCTGTTTCCCAGCCCAATCAGTTTGCTAGCCCTATAGGCCTTAGACACTCTAATGCCATCATAGTCGGAAGTGGATAGAAGTTGACCAAAGATGGCCGACATGAATGAATGAATGAGAAGCCCGGCAAAAGGAATGGCTCAGCTTGGGTCCCGTGGTCGTCAGCCCACGTCTCACAAACTATAAAACGTCATGTTTGATATGCAGGTGACTGTACGTGCGATGTACTTCGTATCGACTGGTGAGAGAGCATACCAAGACTGCCGATGTGATGTGCACCTTAACCCGCCGTGCAAGAACGCCAGGAATTTTTCTATACGTCAAAGGCATGTGTTGACAGCTTTTGTTAACATCTATAGATCATCATGTCACAAGAGGTTGACAAGATATCCCTAAATATTTATTGCTTGAAGATCCATATAATTAGCTTTCCCCATTTTGGAATTGCCGTGAGATAAAGCGTGCAAAATAAATAAGTTTTATGGGTATATACGAAGGGTGATAACTGGGACTTAAGTCAATAAATTCGCTGTAGAATTGAGAAGGCCAGAAGTTCTTTCATGAAAATGAGAAAAGTTTCGACCAGCCGTGATTTAAGTCTCTCATTACTTACCCGACTGCTTCGATGCAACGTTTTTAGTGTCTTGCTCTATGGAGTTGAGTCATGGACACTTACTGAGTAAGAAACTGACAGCATTTGAAATGTGGACGTATCGCAGGATTTTAAGGATATCATGGACAGCTAAAAGTCACAAATGTGGAAGTACTGCGGCTTATGAACAAAGTCTCGGAAATTCTCAGTATCATCAAAAGGAGAAAACTAGAATACTTTGGTCATTACATGCGCAACAACAAATACCACCTCTTGCAATTAATTATCCAAGGAGAAATTGATGGCATTAGGGGTCCAGGACGCAGAGGAATATCCTGGCTAAAGAACTTAAGCCAGTGGTATGGACTTAATACAGTGTCACTGTTTAGAACAGCTATGGACAAAAAGCAGATCATGCTAGTAATCGCCAATGTTCTTGGAGGACGAGACACTTGAAGAAGAAGAAGAAGAAGAAGAAGAAGAAGAAGAAGAAGAAGAAGAGGAAGAAGAAGAAGAAGACGAAAAATAAGAAACTAAGGTTACAAAGGCAGCATTGAAACGAGTACATTTTATTTCATAGAACTGATACAACCAACTGATAGTACATACATTAGGTCATACGGGTGAATCTTTTGCTGGAGAGGGGACGGCGGCCGGCTGCCGGACGCGCGCGCCTTCCGCCAGTCAACCGAGTTCGCACTGAAGATTGCGTGCAGGTGGAAACCGTAACAACGTACATTAATAAATGGTAAATTTAGCAGCAAATCGTGATTAAAGAACTTATCTATCCACAGGAGATGCTGAGTGTGTTCTCCTTCGGCTGACAGACAGGCGTTGTACCTTGTAATTAAAATAGAGTTTACACGTTGTGATTCCCTTCTGTTGTGAGGGATATCTGCTGCCGTATATTGTTCTCCAGCTCCACTATAGTACGGGTAATTGAACTGTACACTTTGTATTTTAAATTACCCCACATTTTAACAACAAACGGGCCTAGGTCCGTGCTTCGATTAATTACAATAAACACGCAGGCGGGAGGGTGCAGGAGTAGCTACATAATGTAACGGTGTATCTGTCTGTCAGCTGAAGGAGAACATTTTTAGTATCTTCTGTGAAAAGATAAGTTCTAACCTTTAACTGATGACATGTGGTCATCCAGATTCACAAGAAATTAAAAAAAATCTTTGCTTCCTTAATTAACTGTATTAAGCTGTTATTTATGTTACCTTCCTATCTGAGCGCTGACACTACACACCCTCGTTGATGAAAGTTTAGTGACTTCATGACTTTAATGATCCTGGTTAGCTCACCTCCGTCTCGCGCAACCCTGCGGTTCGAGCTCGGCTGGCCGGCCACCGGCCCCACTCCAGCAAAATAATCGGTTTATTTTACTTCATTTTATTTTGTTTTGTTTAATTTAATTTAATTTTGTTTTGTTTTGTTTTGTTTTTGTTTTGATTTTATTTTACTGTATTTCGTTTTAATTTCTTTTAAATGGTTTTGTTTTATTTTGTTTTGTGTAATTTTGATTTTCCAGAAACCAAACACAAAACCAAAAAACAAAAAAAAAACAAGCAAAATGCAAAATTCAAACACAAAAGCAGAAGCAGAAACCAAAAAAACACAAAGCAAAAAGAAAAATTCAAAAGCAGAAAACAATCACAAAACCAAAACAAATTGACGAAGCAAAAACCAAAATTCAGAAACAAAAGCAAACACAAAACAAAAAACACAAAGCAAAAAGTAGAAAACAACAAACACAAAACCAAAAACAAAAAAACAAAAACGAAGCTAAAAGCAAAATTCAAACACAAAAGCAAAAGCAGAAAACAATAAAAAAGAAACACTAAGCAAAGAGAAAAATTCAAAAACATCAAAAGCAGAAAACTAACACAAACCCAAAACCAAAAACACAAAGCAAAAAGTAGAAAACAACAAACACAAAAGATACGTGAGGCAAAGTCCAGAGAAACGTTTCTCATGAAAAGGATTCTTATTCACTTGTGGATTAAACTAGTTTTGTAACTTGACGACTCACAGTCTCCATATCGGTTTAGCACTTGTCGCTTCGTGCGTTGAGTTTGAATATTCCCTCTTGGCCTTGCGTGTTTCCCCTCCTCGTCTGAAGCGAGTCGTCGACCTCTTAGGTGCACCTTCAAGTTTAGTTTAGCGTATGGCTTTTAGTGCCGGGAGTGTCCGAGGACATGTTTGGCTCGCCAGAGGTTGTAGCTGCTTCAATGTGGACACCCATGGGCGAGCTATAAGTTCCGTTCAATTTCAAGTACTTCCAACTTTCACTACCGGATGTCACTGACACCTAGTGGTGAACGCTGGAACTTTGTTAGAGCGTTTCAACGAAATCTAACCTAGAAATTTAGCCTCAACACGTTTTATTAGTGGAAGGTTCTTTTACATGACATAAATCTATGACATGGGACCTCCGAATGAAGGCATACTGAAGGATTTTAACGCTCTTTAAAAATCTGGTCGCCTCCGTAGCGTAGCGGTCAGCATGGTTAGCTGCCACCCCGGAGGTCCTGGGTTCGATTCCCGGCTCTGCCACGAAATTTGAAAAGTGGTATGAGGACTGGAACGGGGTCTACTCAGCCTCGGGTGGTCCAAATGAGTCGAGGGGGTTCGATTCCCACCTCAGCCATCCTCGAAGTGGTTTTCCGTGGTTTCCCACTTCGTCTTCGGGCAAATGCCGGGATGGTACCTGCTGTAAGGCCACGGCCGCCTCCTTCCCTCTTCCTAGCCTCTCCATCCCAATCTTCCATCCCTTCCCATCCCTCATGAGGCCCCTGATCGCTTTGCAGGTGAGGCCGCCTGGGAGAAGTGCTGATCACACCTCCCCAGTTGTATCCATCCCGACCAGATGTTCCAAGCTCCAGGACACTGCCCATAGAGGCGGTAGTGGTGAGTTCCCTCGCTGAGTCCGTGGGAACCACCAACCTAGAGGGTAAATTGACTAAATAAAAAAAAAAATCTGACGACTTCGGCCGGGTTTCAACCCCCGATCCTAGGCATATAAGCTCAGCATGCTACCAACTATGCCACCGGAGCCACCTCCTTCAAATGAAGAAATAGCTGAAAATCGCTTGGAGCAAGGTCGGGGTTGTAAGGAGGGTTGTCAATGATGTCCCAGCGAAACTGCTCCAACAATGTGGTGGTCTTCTGGTCTGTACGAGGTCGCGCGTTGTCATGAATGAAGACAACACCCTCTGTGAGAAGCCCTGACCATGGTTACATGTTTCGCCCACGGAAATCGAAGAACCGAGCGGATCTCTTGTGAGACCAATTTTCCAAACGAAAAGCAAAGCCAACTCCGTACAGGCCATGGGGGCCCTGGGAGTAGTGGAAGGTAGAGGCTACCACTAGATGGGATGGAGTTGTCAGCACCACGCCCGGGCGTCTTTGCTCCAAGGAATTACCCTGGTACTCATATCTGGTGTAGGCTGAGTGAACCCCAGTTTTTTTTCGTTTCTGAAAGTGGTAGTGTAGTCTTGTTTATAAGATCCACTAGGCCTACCTGGTTGGGGATCGAACCCACTCCCTTTCAGTTAGAAGCTCAGCGCCTCTACTGACTGTGCTACGCAGCCCCCAGTTTATCAAACGAGTCACCAATATTTATTTACCTAAAGCTCTGTTCAGTTACCAACTGTGATGATGATGATGATGATGATGATAATTGTTTTTAAGGGGGCCTAACATCTAGGTTATCGGCACCTAATGGTTTGGGTGATCGTGAAGATGATAATGAAATGTAAACTATAACTAAAACTAACTACTAACCTACATACTAGAAGAAGAAAGTGAAAACAAAAGGAGAATAAGGCAAATAAAGGGCAGGAGGAAAAGAAATGCTCTCAACCCTCGAAGAATGCGGATTGAGGGACTTGGAAGGAAGGAGAGCCATAAAAGGCAGATAGGAAGTGAAAGAGGAGAGGATCCGCCCCACAGGTAATTGATAAAAGGGGGAAAACCGGACCCAGCTCAGGAATCCCTCGGGGTTGCCAACGCCCGAACTCACCAGCCGAGAGCCCCTGAGGGTGTAGCAATATCTAGGGTGCACCAGAAGTGGAGGGGCTACATACACCCTGCCTCCTTTAGGGCCTTGAGCACAAGGCAGGAGGTAAAAGGAAAAGAAAAAAGGCTGACCCATCGCAGAAGGAGGGTATCAGAGAAGATGAGACAAGGGCCAATTAAGGTGGGAAAGGAAGAGACACCCTAGGCCTCGGATACCCTAATACCGTCGGGGTCAGAAGAGAACAAGAGTTGACCAAGTGAGGTCAACAGGAAAGAAGACGGAGAGGAGCCTGGCACAAGTAAGTGGAAGCAATGCCGGACTCAGCTGGGGCCCCATGGTCGCCAACCCACGTCCCACTAGATGTGAGCCCCTGGGGGAAGTTACCAACTGTATGTTTTAGAATCCCACACTACTAATTTCTCTATAGGCCTAACAGACGAAACTCCAGGAATATCAGTCTTGTAACCACCGTTTCTGATCATCCTTCGTATGTTATGAACTATAGATAGTGGAGTGTAGAACTGAGTAGTGTCGAAATATCTTCCTAGTCCGTGAAGGTGGTTCTTCAAGATCATCATTTTACATTCTAACAGGGATGCCTTGAATAAAGCTATTATCCAAATTGATATCTTTGCAAAACTTGGCGAAGAAGTTAGTGAAATTGCCCCCTTACACCGGCCATCAAACTAATAACCTTAATGCTCTCCAAGTTATATTTGGACTTGAAATAAGGGATGGTTGGTTCATAAATGGAACGCTTCTCACTGTAGACATCGGAAGGCTGCCCAACATATGATTCCATTCTAACAGTAGGATCAATGATGGTTCCTGTCCTTGACTCGGGAAGAATTATCCTCATGCAAATTGAGAGTGTATAATCTGCAGTATATTAGTATATATAAAACTCAATGTTATTACCCATTCAAAAATTGATTGCCGCTGAACGTGGCTGCGCCTTCGATTGTTGTTTATTGTAACAACCGGACACAGCGAAGACAGAGTGAAGTCTGCACATAAGTCAAGCAGCATTACGTCAAATACAGTAAGCATCACAGGAGCTCATGTCACCACTGAGAGTTAAACGATGACAGAGACTACTGAAGCTGAGTCATTTCCTACTCGCGCAACTGTACCTTTCAACGAAGCAGAGTGACGTGGACACAAGTAAACAAATAATGGATCCCACCTCGACCGCCAGCAATCAATTCGTGATAGGGTAATACGTGATAGTTTGTCTGTCTGTATGTATGTCCCCTATGCGCTCATATAGGGTTATATTTATATTATATTTCCGTATCCAGATACATTGTTAAATAATGTTCATCCAATGTTCAGCTTCAAGAACAGCTTTATCATAGGCCTATTTGGGGTTGAGGGCATTTCTTTTCCACCTGTCCTTTAATAATTAATGTTATTGGTTTTACGTCCCTTTTAACTACACTGGCTTTTATAGACGCCGGGGTGCCAGAATTTTGCCCCAAAGGGGATCTTTAACGTGCCAGTAAATGTACTGACACGGCTCCCTCGCATTTGCGCACCCTCAAATGCCAGCTGACTGCGCCAGGTTTCGAACCTGCAACCTTGGGCTCAGCAAGCGAGAACGTTACCCCTGAGCCACGCAGCCAGACCCCACCTGTCCTTTATTAGCCTTATTCTCCTTTTGTTTTCCATTTCTTCTTCTAGTGAAAATGAAAATCCACAGCCTGCTTCCAGTCTCCGACCGGGTCAGGAATGGAATGAATGAAGCCCCCATCTAGCGGCGAGGATATGAACTGTGCCGGCTGCCGAGGCCTGACGCACTCCTCTGGGGCAATGATTGAATGAATGACAGATGAAATGAAATGATAGTGGAGAGTGTTGCTGGAATGAAATTTCGACAGGGAAAACCGGAGTACATGGAGAAAAACCTGTCTGCCTCCGTTCTGTCCAGCACAGATCTCACATGGAGTGACCGGGATTTGAACCACGGACCCAGCGGTGAGAGGCCAGCGTGCTGTCGCCTAAGCCACGGAGGCTTTCTTCTTCTAGTACATAAGTATTATAAGCCATACGATAAATAAATAAATAAATAATAAGTTAATAGTTAGTTTTAGTTATAGTTTAAATTTCATTTTCATCTTCATTTTCATTTCATTATCATCTTCACGATCACCCAAACCATTAGGGGCCGATAACTTAGATGTTAGGCCCTTTAAAACAACAATTATCATCATCATCATCATATAGGCCTACCATTCATCCGATTGCGATGAAACTTGGGTGAGTTGTTGTTTGCACTCCAGGGAATTTTTCTAGCTACAAATTATTATTTGTAACCCAAAAAGGTGAGGGACTTAACAGGAACCCTTAAATCCCACAGTAGCCCAATTGCACAATCTGTATAGCCTACTTATCACACCGCAATGCCAGGTGAGAGAATGTCTTGCTGATTCATCGCGAGGTGACATGAGGAGACTGTCAAGAGCCAGCCGTGTTATCTGGTATTGCTGTCTTCTTTTTATTCGTTCTTTCTTTCTTTCTTTCTTTCTTTCTTGGGCTGGCTGCGTGGCTCAACGGCAACGTTCTCGCCTGCTGTAACCAAGGTTGCACGATTGAATCCTGGCGCAGCCAGGTGGTATTTGAGGGTGCGCAAATGCGAGTGGGTGTGTCAGTACATTTACTGGCACATTAGAGATCCCCTTCGGGTCAAAGTTCTGTCATCCCGGTGTCTTTAAAAGCCGCAGTTGTTAAAAGAGACGTAGATCCAATAACATTATTACCATCCTCCTATCTGTCTTCGATTGGCATTCCAAAGCATGCCGGGTATAGCCCGTTAGAAATAAATTAATATTCAGAAATGACTTAGGAGTATTCAGCTGAGATGGTGGTAAAAAGCTAGAATTTCAACATGCAAAGGCAATACAGTTATAATTTAGGATTTATTGCTTAAGTGTAAGTTATCACAGCAAAAGTAGCTACACCTTCATGGGTTAGTTTGTGGATGGAATCGTGAGTTTTCAGTCTTGCAACATTGTAGATATTGAAAAGAAAGTTAGGCCTATTTTTTTGATAGCTTAATGCTTTAGTTGGTTGGTTGGGTCCTCAGTTTAGGGGTTGCGACAACGCGGTCATGTAGCCCCGTGACCTTTTGGTGTGTGTAGAATCTGTCTGATAACCGGTGTTAACTTTGATGGCTGTATTAGTGTTTGTTATCTGTTTTCAATTCAAGTAAGGACTGCAGACATTCAATTTTCAAGTAGTTCCTACTTTTGCTACCAAATGCCACCGTCAACGACAACTAGTTCTGAACTTGGTTACTAGATCCCACCGCAGTCGGCTCCTGGCGACGAACGTTGGAACCTAAGAACGCTAGTTAAATCTTATCTATAATTGAGCTTCACAATAAGTGTTATTAGTGGAAGGTTCTTTTACATGTCATAAATCTATGACATGGGACCGCCGGCTTTACTTCCCCTCAGAAGGAAGGCATACCGAGGGATTTTTAACGCTCTTAAAAATCCTAGGACTTCGGCCGGGTTTGAATTTGCGATCTTGGGCATAGAAGCTCAGCATGCTACCAACTACGCCACCGTAGTATTTATCAGCAATAATATTGACACTCTTTCTAAGTGTTAGCCATTCTTTTTTTTTATTTTTGGAGGGCAGAGACGGTTTGTGGGTTTGATAGTGCTTTGTAGAAGTAGCTTGTCTTCTATAGTTCGTTCTGATGATGCTTGCTTGACGGGCGAAACATGCCATCTGAAAGGTTTCAATATCGAAAGACAAGAGGAATGTTCGTATTCAATTGTTGACTCTGTAAATAAATATAATTCCGGTCTAAGGGCTCTTGAGCAGAACTGGGAAGAGGTGGGTTCGATTTTACCCCTAGCCCATCCTGGAAGTGGTTTTCTGTGCTTTCTCCACGTCTACTCCAGACAAATGCTAGTATGGTTCCTAGCCACGGCTGCCTCTTTCCAAATCTTTAGCTGAGTTACAAACACACACACTAATATTATAACACAGGTTAACAGACTAACTTCCATGCACATAGGGCTACATGGCCAAATTTTTCGAGCCCTTCAAATGAATCAATAACAAAACTTATTGATAGAAGAGATGTTCCAAACTTACATGCTCTCCAAGGAACCTCATCTCAGCGATTATTATTCTCCAACTCACCTGTAACACATGAAAAAGAGTTCAGTAATTCCAAGAAATTTTGACAGACACAGAGAGTTAGTTAGTTATTGTTATTTTAAGGGGCGGTACTACGAGGTCATCTGCCCTCTTAACACAGAGTAAAGTATACAAATTATGAATTTAATTTTAAAATTTAGAGGTGGACACCTAAATTTTAAAAGACCAAAAATTAATTAAACAAACAATTAAATAAAACTAATAATTATAAAAATAAAGATAAAACAAGATGTTCAGTAAAGAACATATAGCCTACTTTCTCCTAAATTCATGGGTATTGTTATAACTCTTTGTCCTCTTCAAGGAGTATATTTGAATGTTGGTTGTAGTAGCTTGTTGAAATACAACGTGAATATGAGGTGCCATTTGCTAGTGCTACCTCTGTACAAAAATGTCATTCAATTCGGTTTCAACGGTTTTGAATTGATTTGGGGAATCGATTTGCACACACACACACACATGGCCGCTATCTGCGAACTATTGGACTGATGACCTTGTAGTTCAGTCAAAAGATGCTTCCCACAAAAAGGTATGATGTTGAAAAATTTGTTAGAAATCAAATAATTAGGTTGGTCGTAATTTGATTTAAACTTTTAACATTTGGGTGGCCGCCATTCCGTTTCCGACAAGATGGCGGTGATATAAAACAAGACACTGAGGTGCCCTTTACTTGTGCTACCTCTGTACCAAATTTCGTTCATTTCGGTTTTACCGTGTTAGAATTGATAGGGGCAATCAATTTGCACACATGCATGGCCGCCAAATGCAAACTATTGGACTGATGACCTTGGAGCCTGGTCATAGAACGCTTCTCTCATAAAGGTATCTTGTTGAAAAATTTGGTAGAGAACATATGATTAGGTTGGTCATAATTTGATTTAAGCTTTTAACATTTGGGTGGCCGCCATTACGTACCCGTCAAGATGGCGGCCATATAAAACATAACACTGAGGTGCCCTTTGCTAGTTCTACCTATGTACCAAGTTTCGTTCAATTCGGTTTCTCCGTGTTCGAATTGATAGGGCGGGGGGACAGACAGACATTCAGAGTACACACACTCACGCACACACAGACACACGACTTTTGGCCCAGTGTAGATCTCATAAGTATACTTTCATTTTTTGCAAAAATCGAAAGTAGGCAAAAAAATACGAAATAAACAAAAATTCATCATTCATAAACGAACAAATCGTTGAGTCTATGTACACTAAAAAAATTAGATTCCTGGTCCTAACCCACTCTCACTTATAAAGCGGTTGACGAGATCAGCAGCCACAGCGTCATCGGTTAATATAAGTTTGAGTGTCATCTGCAACAGACAGAGAAATAATAATAATAATAATAATAATAATAGTATCGTATGGCCTCGTGTGCCGGGTGCAATCTTTGTTATTTAGCGCCCAGAAGGCAGCTTGCATGTCAAACTTTGTTGTTCCTTGTAGCGCCATGAAAATTGAGGAGGTTAGATATCCAAGCTCCTTGACACGATAGCGCTTTCTAGTAGAGAAAGGAGGAATTTTTGTGTTGGCGGAAAATCCTGAGATTAATCTTGCCATTATGAGCACGACCTACTGAATTCAAATGGGTTCTTTAATATGCCAATAACCACGTATGACATGCGCGTCGTGATTTATGTCGCCTTTCAAAAATCACTTTAACACTGTCAGGACGAACCTGCAAGCTTGAGGTTGGTTGTCCGACTCGTTAACCACTCACCCACCGTGGCAAACACAGAGAGTAATAATTAGGAAATATATATCCAGAAAGATATTCTGGTCTGAGGGCTGGAGAAGTCCATGCACTTGATGGTTCTAGGATCCATTAACTCAAGTTGTGATGCCACTTCTGACACCCGAGCGAGGGTATACGCAGCTTGACTCGAGTGGGCACGAGTCACTGGAGTTCTCTGTGGTAAAATAATGCCTCCATATCTAAAGGCAAAAGTTAACAAGACTGTGGTACGCCCAGCGGCAATCTTTGGGGCAGAATGCCGCCCAACAACAGAACGAACATATGGCCTACTTGCTCCTAAATGTATGAGTATAGTTATAACTCATTATACTTATCAATATGGCTCGGATTTTTAGGTAAATAAATATTTTTTAGGTAAATACATATTTTAAGCATGTTTTCTATAAATACATAAATTCTTGCTTTTCACTTATGAGCACATAAAAAGACATAATATTTACATTTTTTTTAAACCAGTAGGCTAGTTCTTTCAGTTTATTGTATTTTTGATCTGTGTTACTTCAACAGGGAAGAGCCTATGAGCTATCTAATCTTCATGCAGAGAGTATGTCAGCTTGCAACTGTGTTATTCTTAACTTTTCACCCCGTTCCACTCACCGTGAAAGCCAAGGATTTCCTTGTCCATAGCAATATTGCACCACGTGCTTAGACCTCCCCCTCCCCCAGCTACCTGGAACCAGTGTCACTCACATATAGTTCATTTCTGGCACTGGGAAGCGTAAGGCAGTTCTACGATGCCTAAAGTAAAACAAACAAGTAGTTCCGTGAAGAACTACACAGCCTATTTTCATATATCCTACTGATGTTAATTGCCACTATCAACATACAAAATTTCAGTTTGATTGCTGTAATAGATTCGTAGATATTGAGAACTTACTAAATATTTCGGATAGTCGCCATGTTGGATTTTATATATGTAGGTCCTAGAGTTATGTACTGTTACATGAAGATTATTGTGTACGTGTAGCATTCAAACTTCAATCGCATGATTAGGACACAAGAAGTAACAACGAGATTTAAAAATTTCGCACAGCTGCCATCTTGTGGTTATGGAAACAATTGAAATAAATTAGATGCCAGTGGATTAACATTCCTATAAGGATTTACTGTACCAAGTTTTACTGCACTCGGATGGTTAAATTGCGAGAAACGTCCATGTGAATATTTATATTTCGCGTCGCCGCCATGTTGGATTTGTGTTCACCAGGTTATTTAAAGTCCTATAGGTGAACTTAAGTTCATTGTCCCAATGAACATTAAAAAAATCAATTTGATTGCTATAATAGATTCGTAGATATTCAGAGCCGTCGAAATATTTCAGATGGTCGCCATGTTGGATTGTTAAATGTATAGGCCATAGAGCCATATAACATTAAAGAGAAAATATTGCGTAAGTTCATTATTCAAACTTTCACTTCGATCGCATGATTACGACACAAGAAATAAAAACTTAATTTTAAAATTCGCACAGCCGCCATCTTGAGGTTATGTAAACAATTGAAATAAATTAGACACCAGTGCATTACAATGTGTATAAACATTTCCTGTACCATATTTTGTTGCGTTTGGAACATTAAATCGCGAGAAAGTTACATTCAAAATTTTCAAATTCGCTGGGCTGCCATGTTCGTTTTGTAGTTAATCGGTTTTTGAAAGTATTTTAGATAAACTGACAGTAGTGCCCTTTATCTTCGTACAAAATTTCAGGGTGATACCGCTAATAGTTTCTGAGATATAGAAGGCCGGTGAAATATTTCGCACATCCGCCATCTTGTGGTTATGTAAACAATTGAACCAAGTTAGATGTCGGTGCATTACAATGTGTATAAACATATACTGTACCAAGTTTCATTGCGTTTGGTTGGTTAAATCGCGAGAAACGTCTATTTAAAAGTCGCAAATTGGCGTGGCCGCCATGTTGGTTTTGTAGTTACCTGTTTTTCAAAAGTCACATAGGTGAACTTCTAGAAGTTCCCTTTATCACCGTAATAAATTCCAGGGTGATATCTGGAATAGTTTCGGAGATATTGAATGCTGGTGAAATATTTCACACAGCCGCCATTTTGGATTGGTGAGACGTAACAAAATTTGAAGGGCACGGTCGGGGTCGCCCGGAATAGTGCTATGAACTTACTGAGTTTCATTGAAATCGCTCCAGCCGTTTAGAATTTACTAGGGGGGGGGGGGGTGGACACACACCAAACACACACGCACGCACACACACACACGCACGGACAAAAGGTGATCTCATAAGCCTATTTTTTCAAAGTTGAAAATAGGCTAAAAAGGAAGATTGTAGTTTTACGTGACCGTGAATCTTGTGATTATGAGCCACGGGACCTCCTTTTTACGTGGAATCCGAACCACAGGACATGGCATTTCACTTCGAAATTCTCACATGCATGGACCGGGAATCGAACCCGGACTGCCTTGGTGAGAGGCATACAGCTAGACCGCTGAGCCACCACACCCCCTAAAGTAAAAAAAAAAAAACAACTACAAGTTATCGTATGTTACAGAATTTAAAGATAATTTTCTTCTGATGGGGGCGTTCTGTTCTGATAACCATGTGGGAAAGCAATCAAGGCTGAACAGTTATCTTAAGTTACACAACATCTCAAGGGCATGAAACCTATTCCCGCACTTTCGCGCCTTCAGAAGAAGTGTTCCGCGATAATCGTCGGTCATTTGTGATGGACAACCTGAAGGTGTATCTCGTTGTGTATTGCAATGCTTCAGCAGTCAGCGAGACATAGAATAAATTGCATTCGTGAGTACTGCATATTGTTTATATTCACATTAATAAACTAAATTATAATTAAATATTTTTACTTTTTTGTCACATATTTGATGTATTTTAATACATAAAAACAACATGTTCAGTAAAGAACATATAGCCTACTTTCTCCAAAATGCATGGGTATTGTTATAACACTTTGTCCTTTTCAAGGAGTATAATTGAATGTTGGTTGTTGTAGTAGTTTGTTGAAATACAACGTGCTATAGGGATATTAAACATGAATATGAGGTGCCCTTTGCTAGTGCTACCTCTGTAAAAAAAGTTCATTCAATTGGGTTTCACCGTGTTTGAATTGATATGGGGAATGGATTTGCACACATACATGGCCGCTATTTGCAAACTATTGGGCTGATGACCTTGTAGTCAGTCATAATATGTTTTCCACAAAAAGGCATGTTGTTGCAAAATCTGGTAGAAATCAAATTATTAGGATGGTCGTAGTTTGATTTAAGCTTTTAACATTTGGGTGGCCGTTATTCAGTTTCCGTCAAGATGGCTGCGATATAAAAATGACACTGAGGTGCCCTTTGCTAGTGCTACCTCTGTGCCAAATTTCGTTCAATTCGGTTTCCCAGTGTTTGAATTGATTGGGAGAATCGATTTGCACACTTACTTGGACGCCATCTACAAACTATTGGGCTGATGATCTTGTAGTTTGGTCAGAATATGCTTCCCACATAAAGATATGTTGTTGCAAAATTTGGTAGAGACTAGATTATTAGTTTCGTCGTAATTACATTTTAGCTCTTAACATTTGGGTGGCCGCGATTACGTTTCCGTCAAGATGGCGGTGATATAAAACATGTCACTGAGGTGCCCGTTGCTAGTGCTACCTCTGTACCAAATTTCGTTCCATTAGGTTTCACCGTGTTCGAATTGATAGGGGGAATCGATTTTCACACAAAGATGGCCGCCATCCGCAAAATATTAGGCTAATGACCTATTAGATTGGTCAAAGGATGCTCCCTCTATAAAGGTATGTTGTTGCAAAATTTGGTAGAGATCGGATGATTATGTTAGTCGTAATTTGATTTAAGCTTTGAACATTTGTGTGGTGGCCATTACGTTTCCGTCAAGATGGCGGCGATATAAAACATGACACTGAGGTGCCCTTTGCTCGTGCTACCTCTGTACCAAATTTCGTTCCATTCGGTTTCACCGTGTTTGAATTAATAGGGGGAATCGATTTTCACACAAAGATGGCCGCCATCCACAAACTATTAGGCTGATGACCTACTGGTTTGGTCAATGGATGCCCCCCATAATGGTATGTTGTTGAAAAATTTGGTAGAGATCGGATGATTAGTTTAGTCGTAATTTGATTTAAGCTTTGAACATTTGAGTGGCCGCCATTACGTTCCCGTCAAGATGGCGGTGATATAAAACATGACACTGAGGCGTCCTTTGCTAGTGCTACCTTTGTACCAAATTTCGTTCAATTCGCGTTCACCGTGTTGGAATTGATAAGGGGGGGGGGGGGGACAGACATTCAGAGTACACACACACATACACACAGACTCTCTCTCTCTCTCTCTCACACACACACACAGACTCACACACACACATACACACACAGAGACTCTCTCTCACACACACACAGACTCACACACACACATACACACACACACACAGACAGACAGACACACTTTTTTTCGCCCTGTGTTGATCTAATAAGTCTACTCGAAAGTAGGCTAATAAATATTTCCCCCCGATTTTTAGCACCTAAAAATCCGAGCCCTACTTATCAATGAGTGTAATTGAATATCCGTTATAGTAGCTTGTTGAAATACAACGACGTGTATTATGCTCGTACGTTGATTGACTGTTGTTTTAAGGTACGGAACAGCGAGGTCATGCCCCTGTATTATACGTTATCCTACTATGCTAAAGATGATTTTCATTTCCAATCATTATGCTACTTCCTGGACCTATTATCGACTGATCAACTCAATGTGTTACTTTGATCGAGTGGTCTAGATGCTTGGCTCTTACCCGTGTATCTGAGGTTCGAATCATTGTTTTTCTTGTTTGTGTTTAATTGTATTTTTAGCCTATTTTCATTTTATGAAAAAAAATAGGCTTATGAGATCACCTTTTGTCCGTGTGTGTGTGCGTGTGTGTGAGGTGTGTGTGTGTGTGTCCCCTAATAACTTCTAAATGGCTGGAGCGATTACAATGTAACTCGGTGAAATCATAGCACCATTCCGGCCGACCCCGACCGTGCCCTTCAAATTTCATTGTCTCTCACCAATCCTACATGGCGGCTGTGCGAAATCTTTCACCAGCATTCAGTATCTCCGAAACTATTACCGATATCGCCCTGAAATTGTGTACGGTGATAAAGGACACTACTAGAAGTTCACCTATGAGACGTATAAAACCCTGGTGACTACAAAACCAACATGGCGGCCTAGCGAATTTGAGACGTTTAAATAGACTTTTCTCTCGATTTAACAATCCAAACGTAATGAAACTTGGTACAGCAAATGTTTATACACATCGTAATGCAATGGAGTCTAATTTAGTTCAATTGTTTACATAACCTCAAAATGGCGGCTGTGCGAAATATTTAACTGACATTCTATATCTCCGGAACTATTATAGATATCACCCTGAAATTTTGTACGGTGATAAAGGGTACTGATACAAGTTAATCTCTGTAATTTTCATAAACTTGTAAAGTACAAAACGAGCATGGTGGCCAAGCGAAGTTGAAACATTTTAATAGACATTTCTCGTGATTTAACTCTCTGAGCGCAGTGAAATGTGGTACAGTAAATGAATTTACAGATTGTAATGCACTGGCATCTAATTTAGTTCAATTATTTACATAACCTCAAGATGGCGGCTGTGCGAAATTTTAAAATTAAGTTTTTATTTCTTGTGTCGTAATCATGCGATCGAAGTGAAAGTTTGAATAATGAACCTACGCAATAATTGTCCTTGAATGGTACATAACTCTATGGCCTATACATATAACAATCCAAAATGGCGAGCATCCAAAATATTTAGACGGTTCTCAATATCTATGAATCTTTTACTGCAATGAAACTGAATTTTTTATGTTCATAGAGGCTATGAACATATGTTCACCTATAGGACTTTCAGTAACCTGGTGAGCACAAATCCAATATGTCGGTGACGCGAAGTATAAATATTTAAATGGACGTTTCTCTCGAATTAACTATCCGAGTGCAGTGAAACGTTGCACGTTAAATACTTATACAAATGTTAATCCTCTGGCATCTAATTTATTTCAATTGTTTGCATAAACACAAGATGGCAGCTGTCCGAAATTTTAAAATCTCGTTTTTATTTCTTGTGTTCTAATCATGCGATTGAAGTTTGAATTCCACACGTACACAATAATCTTAATGTAATAGTAAAACCTGGCGACCATCTGAAATATTTAGACGGTTCTAAATATCTACGAATCTATCACAACCTTCAAACCGAAATTTTGTATGTTGATAGAGGCAATTAACATGAGTAGGATATATGAAAATAGGCTGTATAGTTCTTCACGGAACTACTTGTTTGTTTTAAAATTACCCATATACTACAGTAATTATAGTTCGTATTTTCTGATGGGAAATACATACGTATTACACAGCTCGTTTCATTGCAAGCGTCCACAATAAAGATGAAGATTATGATGATATTGTTGTTTTAAGGGGCAAAACATCTAGTTGATCGGCCCCTAATGGTTTGTGTGATAGTGAAACATGAGATGAGAATGAAAACTATAACTAATACTAACTACAGACTTACATACTAGAAGAAGAAATGGTAAACAAATAGAGGATAGGCCTAAGGCAAATAAAGGACAGGAAGAAAAGAAATGCCCTCAACCCTCGAAGAATGAGGATTGAGGGACTTGGAAGGAAGGAGAGCCATGAAAGGCAAATAGGAAAGGGAAAGAGGAGGGGGCCGTCCCAAAGTCAGTGGAAATAGGGAATAAAACGGGCCCAACTCAGGAATCCCCCGGGATCGCCAATTCCCGAACTCATCAGCTGTGAGCCTATGAGGGAGTAACAATGTCCAGGGTGCACCAGAAGCAATGGGACTACATACAGCATGCCCCCTTGACGTACTTGAGCAGAAGACATAACATGGGAAGAAAATGAAGGCTGATCCTCGCAGAAGGAGATTATCAGGAGAGATGAGACAAGGGCCAAATAAAGCGGGAAAGGGGGAGACTCCCTAGGCCTCAGATACCCTAATACCGTCAGGGTCAGATCAGAACAAGAGTTGACCAAGAGAGGATGGCAGGAAAGAAAACGGAGAGGAGCCCGGCACAAGTAAGTGGAAGCAATGCCGGAGTCAGCTGGGGTCCCGTTGTCCCACTAGATTTGAGCCCCTGGGGGGCAAAACAAAGAGGCTAGCTCATTGGCTAAGGATTCATATACACGCCCCTTGGACAAAACATACATAAAGAATACTATTTGATTTACGTGCCAGAATATTATGTTGGATGTAGTAGATTCTACCGCAGGTCAAGCACAGCGAAACAACCACACAGACACACGTGCTTTCATTTTATGGAAAAATCTAAAGTAGGCTAATGGTGATGATGATAATTGTTATTTAAAGGGGCCTAACATCTAGGTTATCGGCCCCTAATGGTCTGGGTGATAGGGAAAATGACAATGAAATAGAAGCCGTAACGAAAATTAAGTTAGACTGAAAATACTGACAAAAGGGAACTCAGATTGAAACAACTCACAAAATGTAGAGTGGAAATACTCACAAAAGGAATAGATTGAAAAATACGCACAAAATGTAGTTTAGAACTACTTACAAAATGCAATGTAGATTCGAAATACTCACAAAATGCAATTGAATGAAAATACCCAATGCAATTTAGATTGAAAATGCTATACCGGATTCAAAATACTCACAAAATGCAATTGAAATTCAAAATACTTACAAAATCCAATTGGAACTGTAGGTTGGTTCTTAAGTTTAGGGGCTGCTACAGCCCCGTGTACTTTGGGTGTGTGTAGAATCTGTCTGATAAGCGGTGTTAATTCTGATGGCTGTATTAGTGTGAGTTATCTGTTTTAATTCAAGTAAGCAGTGCAGACGATCAATTTTCGAGTAGTTCCTACTTTTGCCACCAAACGCCACCGTCGACGACTATTAGTTCAGAACTTAGCTACCGGACGTCACCGCAGTCGGCTCTTGGCAACGAACGTAGGGACCTAAGAGCGTTGTTTACATTCTTAACCTATCCAATTCAGCTTCACACAGGTGTCATTAGTGGAAGCATCTTTAACATTCCATAAATCTATGACATAGGACCACCGGCTTTACTTCCCCTCCGAAGGAAGGCATACTGAGGATTTTTAACGCTCTTAAAAATTCCGACGACTTGGGCATAGAAGCTCAGCATGCTACTGACTACGCCACCGAAGCCGCTACAATTGAAATTGTAAATACTTACAACATGAAATTTAGATTCAAAATGCTCGCAAAATGCAATTGAGGATAAATTACTTACTAAAGTAGGCTAAAAAGTGGGCCCTATATATAATGGAGATCAAGATGCTTCAATGGATCCTAGGACTGACTTGATGTGTCCACGTTAGTAATACAGATATTCGACGCAGATTAGGAGGCGGAGGATCGTGGAGAAAAAGATGGAAGCTGGTATGGTCACGTAATGAAAAGTCTAGACAACTCAGTCGCTAAAACAGCTCTTCAAATTGACCCAGGGGGAATGAGACAGCGTGAAAGACCAGCAAAGCGGTGGACCGACAACATCAAAGTGGACATGTACGATATTGGCTTAAACCGGAAGAAGCCAACGACAGAATGAAACCGAGGAGATGTAGCAAAGCAGCAGACCCTGGACGGTGGAATAAACACTAGGAGAGAGAGATCGATCCAGTCACTGAGGTTAATGGACACATTTATGATGTGACTAAATTAAATGGATTGATGCAATAATTACACCATGATTCATAACAAAATTATAAATGTGTAAATTTTACTAGTTGGATTGTTGTTGTTAATAACTCAATAGATTTATTAAATACTTCAGGGCATTTCTTTTTATTTTGAATGATGGTAAAAATAAGATTATTTACATAAATAGTTCATGTTTTTTGGGTTAATGCCGTGTGTATTTTCATTAGAACCATACGTTTCGGAGAAACCTTGCCTCTTTTTTCAATGGAAATCAAACAACGTGGCCAAAGAAAGTATATCAATGAGATTACAAAAATTACAAAAAATATAGATAAATTCCTCGGTTCGTCACCAGAGAGCAGCTGCCAGAAATTACTGTATGGACCATTTTAGAACGGCGGACAGAGTAGTGCGTAAGGAGAAGGTAAAGGGGGCGGGGTGAAAATATAGAGACTCCTCGAAGAATGAGGATGTCCAAAAGAAGAGGGGAGGGGGGAGGTAGGAGGGAGGGTTTTGTTTACGTTTCCTTATATCCATCTATATTTTCACCCCGCCCCCTTTACCTTCTCCTTACTTACTACTCTGTCCGCTCTGCTGCTCTCTGGTGACGAACCGAGGAATTTATCCTTATTTTTTTTGTAATTTTTGTAATCTCATTGATATACTTTCTTTGGCCACATTGTTTGATTTCCATTGAAAAAGGAGGTAAGTTTTCTCCGAAACGTATGGTTATAATCTAAATACACACGGCATTAACCCAAAAAACATGAATTATTTATATAATCCGGGCCGAGAAAGCCTTAATATACACAAGATTATTTACCTTTATAGTAATGAGCTTTCTTTGAAAACCAAATACGTACATTTGATTCACGCTGAAAGACAATGACACCACATAATACAGGGTCATCGCAAAATAATGCCAACATTTCAAAAAATTATAGCACCGAAACCCTTTATGTTAAACGTGTAATTCTTTCACTGAACGCCAGCTGGTTAAAGTAAGTTTTGTTTTGGAGGGCACGTGACCTTACTATGCGCACACTAGATGCGCAGTAGCCAAGGTCGGCGCCAATGAAGTCCAGACCTCACCCCTTTGGATTTTTTTTCTGGGGGTACATTAAAAACATTGTGTATGAAGAAAAAATTCGGTATTTGGAGCACCTGCGGGAGCGAATTTCTGCCGATCTTGACAGTTACTCCTGAAATGATTGCACGTACCAATCCAGCCATTGGGAAAGCGTGCGTTCAATGCTGATGTTGGTGGTCGGCCTGGCCTAGATTTTTTCTCTAGAGTTCCTGTTTCCTTAAACTGATTAAACCATCGAATTACAGCTTTGTGATCAGGTGCAGTTTGTCGGGCGGTGCAGTCATTGGTGCACGCGCCCCCGGCTAACCTTGGCTACTGAGCATCTAGTGTGCGCATAGCAAGGTCACGTCCCCTCCAAAACAAAACTTACTTTAACCAGCTGGCGTTCAGTGAAAGAATTACACGTTTAACATAAAGGGTTTCGGTGCTATATTTTTTTGAAATGTTGGCATTATTTTTCGACGACCCTGTATATGGTCTTGAAACTTTATCACCAATTATTTCTTAAGATTTTTATTTAGCGTATGGCTATAAAAATGATTACAAATTAATGACCAGGCCACGAATATTGATCCCTCCATCATCACCAGGAACTCTGTTGGCTCTGAGGGGACATTCCTGAACATCAAGCTGAATAGTCTGCTTTTCAGCGCCGCAATTTTAGTTTATGCTGATGAAAGCCACAAATGTGGTCGAAATCAGTCTAATAAACTTGTTCTAGTAATACATTTTGTTGACTTTTGGTGGATTGCTTTTAATGCCATTGGCATTTAATTGAATTAGTTGTCAATAAGCAAGAAAAATAACGAGTGATGGCCGAAGCAAAGAGGAAATAAAAAGTAAGTTAGCACAGGCAAGGGAAGCATTTCTACAGAAAAGGAATCTCTTGACATCGAATATAGATTTAGGTATAAGGAAGTCATTTTTAAAGCATTTGTCTGGAGCGTGGAGCTCTACTGTATGTAAGTGAAACTTGGACTGTTGGAGCAGCAGAAACGAGGAGAATTGAAGCGTTTGAAATGTGGTGTTACGGGAGAATGATGAAGATCAGATGGTTAGATAGGGCTACAAATGAAGAGGTATTCAGACGAGTGGGAGGGGAGAGATGTTTCTGGTGACTACTAATGAAGAGAGGAGATAGGTTGATAGGACACATACTAAGACACCCAGGAATAGCAAACTTAGTTATGGAAGGAAGGGTCGAGAATAAGAACTGTAGGGGTAGACCAAGGTTAGAATATGCTAAACAGATTGCCTCAAATGTAAGGTGTGGTAGCTAGGTAGGGATGAAACGATTAGCTCAGGACAGGGAAGCATGGAGATCTGCATCAAACCATTCAAAGGACTGAAGACTCAAACAACAACAACAACAACAACAACAACAACAACAACAACAACAACAACAACAACAACAACAACAACAACAACAACAACAACAACAACAACAAGGTCCCAATTTAAATGTAATTAATTTACTATCAATATATCTGATGAAGGTGTTATGCAGATACGTAACAGCTGCAGTATGAACACATTACAAAGACAATATTTTCCTTCAGACCTACCGCATATTGTATGGTACGTAGCAGGTTTGCCTTAACAGTCGACTTGGTGGCGCACAGGACTTTAAACGACGCTGGTCAGTCTGCTATTGGAAATGTTTGTGACGTGACGAGTATCAGCAACGTTCACCAATTCATAGCGCAACGACCGATAATGGAAAGCGGAATGGAAACATTTAGTTTTATGCTTGCAGACTTGGCGAACTTCTAAACGATGTGGCCATTTGACCGAGAATTATGTTATTACTGAAGCTAAGTGTTTGGTGCCACACAGTCGCAAAATCGTGTTGCACAGACGATGAAAATGATGCCGAGGATGATAATTACTATAATTATTACATAGTAATGGCATCAGGACATATCTTTCTTTGGAGCGGGGATTAAATTGCGAGGAAACTTTTGCGACGTTATTATATCACATTCATATTTTAATGCATTTATCTCAATCAATCATGTAGGAAGTCGCAAGATACCAATCATTCACTATGCACTGAGCGTTTAATGAGAGAAAACAGCCACTACCTAAAGTCCTAAACTCTGCTTCTTCTTTCCAGGGATGATCTAATCACTTCAGAAATATATTTTCTATTTATTGCTGTCAAACTCCACTGGTACTTCTGGCAAATGATGTGCTAACATTGATTTCTTGGTTCTGTAGATTCCAATGTTAGGAAGTAGGCCTACTGCACTTTATTGTTCGCCGAGTTTCGAGTTAGGGAGATTTTATTCACTATTAGAATTTAATTTAATATTTAACATTTAATTTTTAAATTTTTAATTTTTATTTGTTATTATTTTGTTTTATATATAATTCGTTGAGGTCATCTAGGACCACGTTAAGTCTTGCTAAACTTGGCAATTTGTTTCGCTTTCCTCTGAGCCCAGAATTCCCTCATTCTCTGTGAGAGGGCCATCTTGCGCACCGCTGTCCAGGTGATATCTTAGTATCTTTTTTGCGGAAGAGATCTCTATTGAAGGCGTCGTCGGGTTTTAGATGCAGCATTTTAAGGTCGTCTTTGTATTCATAAACCAGGGCATTGTGATTTTGGGTTTGGAGTCAAATAAATGACAAGTAGTTCCGTGAAGAACTATACAGCCTATTTTTCATATATCCTACTTATGTTAAATGCCACTATCAACATACAAAATTTCAGTTTGATTGCTGCAATAGATTCGTAGATATTGAGAACCGACTAAATATTTCGGATGGTCGTCATGTTGGATTTTTTCTATGTAGGTCATAGCGTTATGTACTGTTACATGAAGATTATTGTGTACGTGTAGCATTCAAACTTCAATCGCATGATTAAGACACAAGAAGTAACAAGGAGATTTTAAAATTTCGCACAGCTGCCATCTTGTGGTTATGGAAACAATTGAAATAAATTAAATGCCAGTGGATTAACATTCGTATAAGGATTTACTGTAGCAAGATTCACTGCACTCGGATGGTTAAATTGCGAGAAACGTCCATGCGAATATTTATATTTCGCGTCGCCGCCATGTTGGATTTGTGATCATCAGGTTATTGAAAGTCCTATAGGTGAACTTAAGTTCATAGCCCCTATGAACATAAAAAATCAGTTTGATTGCTATAACAGATTCGTAGATATTCAGAGCCGTCTAAATATTTCGGATGGTCGCCATGTTGGATTGTTAAATGTATAGGCCATAGAGTCATGCACCATTAAAGGGAAATTATTGCGTAGGTTCATTATTCAAAATTTCACTTCGATCGCATGATTACGACACAAGAAATAAAAACTTAATTTTAAAATTCGCACAGCCGCCATCTTGAAGTAATGTAAACAATTGAACTAAATTAGATACAAGTGCATTACAATGTGTATAAACATTCTTGTACCAGATTTCACTGCGTGCGGAACATTAAATCGCGAGAAAGGACTATTTAAAATTTTCAAATTCGCTTGGCCGCCATGTTCGTTTTGTAGTTAACCGGTTTTTGAAATGCTTATAGATGAACTTCCATAAGTGCCCTTTATCTTTGTACAGAATTTCAGGGTGATACCGCCAATAGTTTCAGAGATATAGAATGCCGGTGAAATATTTCGCACATCAGCCATCTTGTGGTTATGTAAACAATTGAACGAAGTTTAGATGTCGGTGCATTACAATGTGTATAAAACATATACTGTACCACGTTTTATTGCATTTGCTTGGTTAAATCGCGAGAAACGTCTATTTAAAGGTCGTAAATTCGCGTGGCCGCCATGTTGGAATTGTAGTTACCAGTTTATCGTAAGTCACATAGGTAAACTTCTAGTAGTACCATTTATCACAGTAATAAATTCCAGGGTGATATCTGGAATAGTTTCGGAGATATTGAATGCTGGAGAAACATTTCGCACAGCCGCCATGTTGGATTGGTGAGACGTAACAAAATTTGAAGGGCACGGTCGGGGTCGCCCGGAATAGTGCTATGAACTTACCGAGTTTCATTGAAAACGCTACGGCCGTTTAGAAATTATTAGGGAAACACACACACACACCTCACACACACACACACACACACACACACACACACACACGTACACACACACGGACAAAAGGTGATCTCATAAGCCTATTTTTTCAAAATTGAAAATAGGCTAACAAATCTGTTTAGTCAGCCTGTTTCCGTCCATTCGTTTGAGATGACCGTAATACCGTGCCCGCCTTTTACGGATCGTTTCTGAAATTTTCTCTATTTCACTGTAGACTTCTTTGTTGGTTTTTTATAGTGGATACCATTCTTGTAATTTGAACCCATTATACCTCTGACGATTTTGCGCTCTTTTTTCTCCAGTTCTTCCAGGAGTCCTTTATTAGCATTTAGGGATAGGGTTTCGGCTGCATACATAACTACTGGTTTCAGAACAGTTTCATAATGACGTAGTTTAGTATTTTTGGACAGGCAATTTTTGTTGTATATTGAGCGCGATGTTTGATAGGCTATTTCGAGTTTGCGAACTAGTTCCTTGAGTGCTTCATTGTCCAGTCCACTTTTCATGATGATCTCTCCCAGGTATTTTAATTTTTCAACTCCGTTGATCTTTCCGTATTTTGTCTGCAGTTTTGTTTTAATTATTAATTATTTATAATTTCATATTTTAATTTTTAGTTTTCTTATTTTCAATTTTAAAATTAAAAATTTTAATTTTTAATAATCAATTATTGATCTTTGATCTTTGATATTTATTTTTTATTTTTATTTTAAATTTTTATTGATTTATTTATTTATTTATTCATTTATTAATTTGACCATTGTTCCGCCTTTTATCAATAAAAGACAAATTCAGTTTGAAATTTGAGCTCCATGTTGGATATCTTGGAAAGTATGAATGGGAGCTATTTCAAAATTGGCACACGTATAGATAATAATGTTGCAGTTTAATTTCCAGGCGGCCATACATGGCAGTGTTGCCAAAATGATTATAAGCTTGCTGATAGGTCCAATTTTTAAATGCATATAACTTCTACACTATCAATTGGAATTCAACCAAATTTCGTATGTACTATGTGTACCTATACAGATATGAATGAGCATATTCTTAAGAGCCACCAGGGCTGCCAACTGTTAATAAATGCACTTGCACTCCCTATTGTTTTTATCCAAATACCCATATATCAGAAAGTATGCAACAGACTGCTTTAAACTATGGACACGTATAGTACCTGACATTCTATATTAATTTGGAGTAACTAATATACGTCAGTGCTACCAACATGATTATAAGCCTGCTGAGAGTTCCAACTTTAAATACACGTAACTTCTATACTATCATTTGGATTTCAACCAAATTTCGTGTGTGTTATGTGTAACATAACAGTCATGACTATGCGTATATTTAAGAGCAAGCAGGGCTGCCAACTGTTAATAAATACTGTCTTTTTTTGTTACCCTAATATCAATATATCAGAAAGTATGCAAGCAAATAGCTCTAAACTTTGCGCACGTATAGTACCTGGCAAATTAATTTGGAGTAACTAATATAGGCTTTCGCAAGTGCTGCCAACATGATTCTAAGCCTGCTGATAGGTTCAATTTTAAAATGAATGTAACTTCTCTACTAACTAATGGATTTCATTCTAAATTGACACAACAATAGATCATATTATTTCAGATTATTTCTGACCAATACATGTATGTCATTGATGCCAACATGATTTTACGCGCGCTGTTAGATGCAATGTTTAACTGCATGGAACGTCCATGCTATCCATTGGACTTCATCCAAATTTTGTATTCTTTACCTAAAGAGATGGAACTAAGAATATACTCAGTCACCTGGGCTGCCAACTGTAGTTCTTTATTAGGCTACATTATGTCAGGTATACAGTATTTCGAACTAATTAGAAATTTCGATATTACCAACTTAATTTCGTCATTATTCTAGATAGATCCATTTAGATTAATCATTGGCATGAGTCTTAAATTTTAAGAAAAATAGGCTCTTTAGTTCGTCACGGAACTTCTTGTTAACTATTAGAAGTTCTCGTTTTCTGATACATTTACAGTATTTCTCACGTTGAAATTTATTTACCCTAAAGTTTCACTCGTGTCTGAGATACCATTGATAATTTTACACAAATATTTTTGCTGAGCAATAATCCTACGTGTTGAAAGTTTAGTCATTTGGAATTCTGACAACACGTTAGAGTAAGGAATTCTACATCGGATGGTTGATATTGTGTATTTCTTGTAATATAGGAAGCGTAGCAGTTTCTCTTGTAGTATTTCTATATGATTTATATGTCACTCGTACATTGGAGACCAGACTACCGCATTAAACTCCAGTTTACAAGTAATGTAATGGTTTTAGCCTTAAAATGCGTGGAAAATATAAAATTTATTTTTCGTGTCTTAGTAAGTTTCAATTTGAGCTCTGTTTGTTGCTCTACATACCTCAATTAATGTGTGGTGCAGGTTACTTCATGACTAAGTTATCGAACCTTTCCTTTTCGCTGAAATAACAATTACAAGCCTAATTTACCGCGACATGCTTGAACAGTTTGTGTTCGCTCAAATAGAAGATATCGGACAACAGAGTGGACAGCACGGTGGAGCTTCGCCTCGCTACCTTCTACCGTGGTTGATAGAAGTGGGCAAAGATCTGCTGGAGCTGGGAGTTACACAAAAAGACATAAAATATCGATGTTTCTCAGGAGTAAACTAAAGCAAATGAAGTTCCTGGACAAACCCCCAAGGATGAAGACAGATGCCCTCTGGACAAAGGAGAGAAAGGAACAACACAGCCAGAGGAAGCGTGACTACTGGGCAAATATCATGATCCGCTCAAAACACAATAGTTGAATGTCGTGGTCCGTAGTTGTCCTATACGTAACAAGAAGAAGAAGAAGAAGAAGAAGAAGAAGGAGAAGAAATTCTAGGAATGCCAACCTTGTAAACTTAGTTTCTGACCATATTTAAAATACAATTTTTTACTTACCTGGAATTAGATAGACATAGATATAGCAATAGTACATTATGAAACTAGCCTATAATGGCAATAATTAAGACACGAGTATGTTTATTTCCATACGAGTGTCTTAATTACCATTATAGGCGAGTTACATACGACTGTTTATGTTCGACGATAATTATAACTTTATTATTTGTTTTAACATAAATATTCATAAATATCTGTGGGATTCAGTTAGTGAACAGGTTGCGCTGGCTGACTGAACAGAGCGCATGCGTGGGCCAAGGCACTCCGAAAGCAGAGACCATTCACTTTGCTTGTTAACACAGAACACCTATTGTTTACAGCCTGCCATCTAGCTCTATAGCATTCACTAATATTGACACCGAAGTCGTTTGAAAGCAATGCGCAGTGTAGAAATCGGAGTTGGGGTCCTTGGGGATAATATGGAACAGTGCCAATTCTTGTCTCATGTTCGCCAGTTTATTTACGCGAACATATGGCCGGTGCACTTTCAATGCCGGTAATGTATATAGACATGTTGGATTTTGAGCGCAGGCGCGAAGGTATCCTTACCTGATTGCTCACACAACTGTTTCTTGAGCTCTGATTGGTGGGAAAGACTGTTTCATAATGAAAAATAGTGTTATAATGAGCCTCATTATGATACAGTTTTCTGACACATAATGGTTACATTTCGACATCGTCGAACATAAATAATATTTTAACTCTTGACTGAAGAAGACATCATTGCTAGGTTGAAACATGTACCTTTGATATAAGAAACAAGAAATTCCGTGACGAACTAACGAGCCTACTTTTCTTAAAATTTAAAATTCATGCCAATTTATATAGACCTATCTTGGATAATGACGAAATAAAGTGAGGCGCATACTCAAAGTAGTGTATAAAGCATAGGATGTTAGTTACTAATATTTCACTTAATTAATATTCAACTATTACAGCTGACTTAACTCCGCCCATACATGTACTACATCCAACATAATATTCTGGCACGTAAATCAAATAGTATTCTTTATGTATGCTTTAAGTTTTTGCATAAGCTATGGCTACTAATTCCTTAAAAATTAGTGTGATTTTGTTTTCAGAAAAATAAGTAAATGTAATTTTTAGAAATAGCTAGCAAAGACATTTGCCATATTAGAGAAGTATTTGTGATATCCATATTGATAGAGTTCTCAAACATTGTTAAATTTATGCCAATCAATACACAACATTACTTTTAGCCTACTTTTCTCATATTGAATCCTTTATTATCTGAATATATATTAAGCCGTGGGAGACCTTTGACTGGCTTTCACGTGGGAGTTTCAATTTAACTTTAATTCCACAGTGGGAATAGCAAGGGTTAGCTGTATAAAGAGGTGGTGTAGGGATCGCTAGAGTTGTCAGTGAGGTAAAATTTCAAAACTGAACTTAGGAAGAAGAAAGATTAGCGCAATTCTGAGAAAAGGAAATATTCCGTACCTTCTATCTTCGTATAAAGGAAGATTCAAATTTATAAAGTGGTATAGTTACCGTCAGAGAAAGTCAAAATAGTGATATTATTCACAGTGGATCTACAGGGTGTTTCAATAAGAACACACCCAAAATACACGGGGCTACATGACCGCGATGTAGCAGCCCCTAAACTTAAGAACCAACCAACAGTTCCAATTGGATTTATTAATTTGACCATTGTTCCGCTTATCAATAAAAGTATTGATTCAGGCTGAACCCTAGCCGCAACACAATGTTATACTTAAATAGGTAGCATGCGGCGTTCTTGGCTGTCGGCCTGAAAGTCGGGGTTCGATACTCGGTTCTGCCAAGAAATGTATTTCTGGTCAGAGGGCTACAGCAGGTTAAACTCAGCCTTGTGAGGCATAACTTAGAAGAGGAGAGTTCAATTCCCATCTCAACCAATCGTAGAATTAGTTTTCCGTGGTTTCTACTCACTTCCACTCCAGGCAAATTCTGGGATGGTTCTGAATTTATGGCCACAGGCATCTCCTCCCCAATTCTCGCCTGAATTACATATATACACGCTGTATTTAACAACTAGTACCATGAAGAACTATACAGCCTATTTTCATGTATGCTACTTATGTTAAATGCCTGTATCAACATCCAACGTTCAGTTTGATTGCTGTAATTGATTCATAGATATTGAGAACTACCTAATATTTCGGATGGTCGCCATGTTGGATTTTTATATATGTAAGCCATAGAGTTATGCACTTTTAGATGACGATTATTGCACAGGTTCATTATTCAAACGTTGACTTCTGTCGCATGATTGGAACACAAGAAATAAAAACTTAATCTTAACATTTCGCACAGCCTCAATCTTGAGGTTATGTTATCAATTGAACTAAGTTAGATTCCAAAGCTTGCAATGTTTATAAATATTCCCTGTACCAAATTTCGTTGTGACTGGATGGTTAAATCGCGAGAAAAATCTATTTAAATGTTTCGACTTCGCTTGGTTGCCATGTTCGCTTTGTAGTTAACAGGTTTCTGAAAGTCTCATAGGTGAACTTTTAGTAGTGCCGTTTATTACCGTAAAAGAATTCAGGGTGATGTTGGTAATAGTTTCGGAGATATGGAACGCCGGTGAGATATTTCGCACAGCCACCATATTAGATTGATGAGACGTAATGAAATTTAAAGGGCACGGTTGAGGCCTGCCAAAATGGTAATATGACCTCACCAAGTATCATTGAAATCGCTCCAGCCGTTTAGATTTTATTAGGTGGACACACACATGGAACAATAAAGGACATCTCATAAGCCTAGTTCACAAATGGAAATAGGCTAAATATTACTCGAGAATCAACCTAGTCAATAAATAAAAATGATTGCTAGTGAAAAAATGTTTTGACTCATCTTCAGCACTTGTGACAATAATATGAACATCATTAACACATGTTTATTTATAAAAATATTCAACTTCATTTAAAATTGCAATTATGAATAAAATGTTAAGTAAAATGGATTGTCTGAATAAGACAACATTTTAACATACTATTCATTATGCGCTATTAAGTAAAGCTGTATATTTTCTTAAATTAACATGTCTTAATGATATTATATTATTGTCACAAGAGCTGTTATGTACAAAGCATATTATGTTCCTATAATGACATAGCCTATGCAGCAGAAACTTGGACAATTACTAACTTAAGAGGGATGAGAGCAGAGAACAAGCAGCTGAGATGAGATTCCTGAGAAGTATGGTCCAGAAAACGAGGAGAGACAGAGTGAGAAATGAAGATATACGGAAAGAACTGGGAGTACAGAAACTGAATGACAAACTGGAGCAAAACAGATTGAGATGGCTTGGACATGTCAAACGGATGAACGAATTAAGGCTACCAAGACGAGCACCGGAACAACGGATGACAGGGAAGAGAGGACGAAGAAGACCAAGCATGCGTTGGGTGGACACGGTGAAGTAGCCTATAGCATTAGGAAACGGAACCTGGATTGGAACACAGTGTCGGAAGAGGAATGGTGGAACGACAGAACAAAGTGGAGAGGAACCATATTTGCCCCCACCCAGTGTCATCTGGAAAAGGGGAAATGAAGATAATGATGAAGATGATGAATGGTATATTTTAAAGCTTATGTACAAGACACAACAATAACACAGGTGATCAGGCAATTTTTACACACATACGGGGTCAAATAACCTCTAAGTTCAAGCCACTCAAATTGAACAACAACAACACAAGCCTTACCCGCTTGCCTTCCTCTTACCTCTGATCCCGTCAACAACAGGTACACACAGCCAGTATAAGATATCATAACTTGCCATTCCTTTTCGGAGGAGGCGCACCACCCACTGTGCCTGATATGAACCAAACAAAAGAAGTTAATTAACTGTCCTCTTGGAGTCGCTGGTGTGCTGTATAGCCACCTCTGCGTTGTCCGTGTTTAAATTAAATTACACGTACCAGGCGCAGGAATTTGATAAAATATATCTCTCACTTAATTAATATTCAAATACTCATCAGAGCAGCCCATACGTGTGCACTGGCAAACAATAGATATATCTCAAGAATTGTTATGTCACCACCGTATGAACTGGCTCATAGAAATACGAGGTCATCGAAAAATAATGCCAAGATTTTAAATAATTGCTATAAAAACTATTACAGATAACCTAACGGTTTTAGCCTTAAAATGCTTACGAGGGCGTTAGCGCAAGTTGTGATCGCAATTGCAAAAAAAAAAAAAAAAAAAAAAAGATACGAGCCTTACAGTAGTCGCATATGATGTGTAACATCTGACATGTTATCCTACTCGTATACTACACAGCTTGGACATTCTTAAAATGTTAATTTACACTACATTTTCATACTGGTACTATGATGAATGTATATATTGAATTGGAGATATGCTACTGTCACATTTGTGGCACAGCGGTCAATCTGTTAGTCTCTCACCAAGGTAGAACGGGTTTGATTCCCGGTCAATACATGTGAGATTTTCGAATTGAAATGCCATGTCCTGTGATTCGCATTCCACGTAAAAGGGAGGTACCGTGGATCATGATCGTGAGATTAACGGACACGCAAAACTACAAGCTTCCTTCCTTCCTTTTACATTAATAATTCATAATAACAAAGTGACACACAACGTCGACAGTACTCTCAAATACTGTGAGCACGTTACTCAGTAACTATAACATTCATTATTCTCAAGGCTCTCATACAGTTCGTCGTAAACAATCAAAACATGGCTTCCTACAATCATGAAATGACCTAGTCTCACATATGATGAAAATACAGCTTTTATTCCACTCATATAACAACATTCTGTTATGCATTTAATATTTGGCTACCCACCCACAGCTTGACAATAATGCCGCTTACTTAAATGTCATTTGTCGTCTTTGTCCTACCCCATGTGATATTCAACCTTGAACGTGAAGCTTTATAAACTTCTCAATGACAAATGAAAGTCGGTGAAACATTTGCCACTGTGCTCGTCAAACCAGTGCCTGCTAAATGCACTGCCAACTGTATTGCCATAACATTCTCGCGCTACAGAGCACACACTGCCTTGTTTCCAATACACACATTTTCAATTGTACATCCAGCTGGCAGTGCGTCTTCACTTCCGTCCGATCCACTTCCGCCCGATTCACTTCCGTCCCTAATTTTCAAAATCACTCCCACAAAACTATCCAGCAACCGAGCGGAAAGATGTTACACATCAAAAAGTTGGGTCTGCATGTAAGAGTTTTACATGTACATTACAAATAAGCGCACTATATTTGCCATTTACAATTACACTGCACCTTACAAGCATACGTATGTTCAGTTATCGAGTTCAAAAAATGGATTGTTGGTAGCTCTGGGCAAAAGACTACGAGGATGAACATGCCCACAGAGTATAAAGTGCCGGAAGCAGAGTTGCTTATCACATTCACTTCATCAATAACAGCATTAATCAGTCTTCCAAATCACACTGCGTTTCAACATCAAAAATACGTTCGGGCGTTGTTTTAAACCTCTCTTGTCTGAAGTCATCATATCCAGCTACAGTCCAGTGACTGCCTTCAGTAATTATTTCGTCGTGTCGGGAACAAGAATTTGGAATAATTGTCCTCGTGACATTAGAAGTTGTACAGCCTGTTCCGATTCAACTCGGAACTGTAAAATGGGTTGCCTACCCACCCGCAATCGGCTTGAAATGTGCTCGCAGCGCGCTAGTGAAGAGCCTGAGGTTGATTTCACTGATTGGTGCCTTCTTATGCAGCATTGCAAAGTCCTGGATTTCTTCATTTGGGGCTTCGTCAGGTCGAGGGTATTTTTAAGATCACCAATAACACCCGAATAAATTGAGCTCGTCATTACCGAAGCCGTTGCGGAAATTACTCCTCAGATGTTGTCGAACGCAAGAGAGAACCTCATGTGACGAGTGGCTCTCTGCTTGTAAAATGATGGACGTTACTTCGAACACCTTATGTAAATGTCCATTTGCAGTAGATGTAACGTCTGTGATAAATTAACTTTTTTAGTCGCATCGAAGACTGATTACAATTTTGTAACAAATCATTTCCAAATTGTATCTCGTTTTATGGCATTGGGTTAAAAAGCAATAAATTGTGTTGTAAATCAAATACAACACTAAAATGCACTGTGTTTTAATAAACTATGTTGTAAAATAAAATTTTATTTCATAGAAAAGCTCTGCAAAAGCCATTAACAGAAGCGTAAAATAACAAGTTCTTAAACAGAAATCGTTCGAACTTGTTGTGAAGCCTATGTAAATATATTTTCAAAGAGCAAAATACTTTGCAATGCTGCATAAGAAGGCGGCAATTCGTGAAATCGAACTCAGCCCCGTCGCTAGCGCGCTGCGAGCAGATTGCGGGTGGGTAGGCAACCCATTTTACAGTTCCGTGTTGAATCGGAACACGCTGTACATACGGTGACTATGCACCTGCAGTTTGGCTTTGGTCATCACCATTATTGTAGTTTTGTGACGAAAATAGAATAGAATATCCTCAGTTCTGAATTTCATGTTTATACTGGTAAACCTTTGCCCAGAGCTACCAACAAACCATTTTTGGAACTTGGTGACTGAACATTCCCATGCTTGTAAGGTGCAGTGTAATTGTCCATGGCAAATATTGTGCGCTTATTTTCAATGTAGAAGTAAAACTCTTACATGCGAAGTACAACTTTTTTGCAATTGCGATCGCAACTTGTGCTAACTCCCTCGTTAGTAAGTTTGAATGTGAGTTCCGTTTGTTGCTCTACAGACGTCAATGAATGTGCGGTGCCCGTTACTTCATGAACAAGTTATTGGACCTTTCTTTTTTGCTGAACAAACAATTACAAACCTAATTTACCTCGACAACAAACTGGACAGCGTGTCATTTTTTATGCCAGGTGGGGCTCCGCCTCACAACCTTCAACCGGGACTGATAGAAGTGGGCAAAGTTCTTCTGGAACTGGGAGTTACACAAAAAGACAGACCGAACGTCTCTCAGGAGTAAACTAGAGAAAATGAAGTTCCAAGACAAACCCCCACGGAAAATGATAGATGTCCTCTGGACAAAGGAGGGAAAGGAACAACACAACCAGTGGAAGCGTGACTACTGGGCAAACATCATGATCCACTCAAAACTCAATAGTTGAATGTCGTGGTCAGTAGTTGGCCTATAATGCACAAGTAGAAGAAGAAGAAGAAGAAGAAGAAACTCCAAGAATGGCAACCTTAGTTTCTGGCCAACCCTCGTAATATTTAAAATACAATTTTTAGCATACTTTTGAATTTTGCAAAACAAATAAAGTAGACTTATGAGATCTACACAGGGCGTGCGTGTGTGTGTGTGTGTGTGTGATTTGGTATGTCTGTCGTCGTCGTCGTCCCCCCCCCCCCCCCATCAATTCAAACACGACGAAATAAACTTTAACGAAAAATTAAAAGTTTGTATTGTAATAATATAGTCTAGAAGTGACTTTAAAAATATGAGTCGTCTTGGTTATTTGACAAGATGGCAGCTGATCTCTCGTTCTGACCTATATTTTACTAGTTTTAGTATGTTGCATGCAATATAACCTACTGATAAAAATTATATGAACTTAATATGAAATGAACACGGCTTGAAATATACTCCAGTGAAGAAATCATTCAGTCCAAGTGATTATTTGCTAATACGATGTATGTATTTGATTGATAACGCTTAGAATGTGAGTGTACGATTCGCTGAGTGGTTAGAGTTTTCGTCTTTTACCTGGCTGGCCGGGGTTCAAATCCTATCAGAGTTGAATTTTTTTGCTTGAATTTTTTTATATTTACTGTATTGTTTTTTAAGTACTGAGACGTTATAAAATAAAGCGTTATATGGTTCTTTTGCAATGGAAAATATATATTTAATTAAAACAATATTCTCCACCGGAGTGACATCTAGCAGCCTTCAGTTTTACTATGCAGGAGCCTTGGAGCTAACCACAGCCCTCTAGATGCGAGGTGCGCTCTATAACGGCCAGTTAGTGAACCCAGTCTTAACGACTGCTAGGAGTAATAATACAATGACATTCGTTTATTCCTTGTGCACCAAGGCGTTGTTGATAACCTCAAAACTTGCAATATGGATGATTTGGAGATGTATTATTTTGTTATACCCTGTATTTAAGATTAGCCAATAAACTAACGGGTTGCGAAGTCACTTCGCTTAGTCCTATATCCTTCGTACACGACACAGAACAACAACGTGACGTCAGTTTCTGATCTGCTCTGATTGGCTATTACATTGCTGCAGTCGGGTAGTTGGCAGTCGAGGATAACATTTTCGACTTCCGACTACCGTCTACCGACTGCCAGCTACCAGCTACCAACTGCAACTGCATGTTGTGTATGGTGCCTATAGTATACACGGGGCCGACCACGACTGCCGACTGAGAACTACCAACTACAGACTGCCGACTGCGCATTGTGGATGGGCCTTATTAGAGCAACGAAGTTTCAATTATTGTAAGTAGTCGGTGTTAATAAAATGAATACCTACATTGTTTGGAGTGTTTGCTTATGAAATTGCAAAATGATGGGGTAAATTAAAAACTATGGTTGGAACGCCACTGCTAAAATCCAGTGTGCTAATTTGCACTTCGATGAGGAGGTGATAAGGACAGAGGGTTATAACTATACCCATACATTTAGGAGAAAGTAGGCTATATGTTATTTCCTGAACATCTTGTGTACTTACCTGGAATTAGTAAGTAGACATAGATATAGCGAATAATATTTTAACTCTTGATGATGACTGAAGAAGACTCCATTGCTATGTCGAAATATGCACCATTGATATATGAAACAAGTAGTTCCGTGGAGAACTATACAGCCTATTTTCATATATCCTACTCATGTTAATTGCCTCTAACAACATACAAAATTTCAGTTTGAAGGTTGTGATAGATTCGTAGATATTGAGAACCATCTAAATATTTCAGATGGTTCGCAGGTTGGATTTTGATTTATGTACTATTACATGAAGATTATTGTGTACGTGTGGTATTCAAACTTCAATCGCATGATTAGAACAGAAGAAGTAAAAACGAGATTTTAAAATTTCGCACAGCTGCCATCTTGTGGTTATGAAAAACAATTGAAATAAATTAAATGCCAGTGGATTAACATTTGTATAAGCATTTAACGTGCAAAGTTTCACTGCACTAGGATGGTTAAATCGCGAGAAACGTCCATTTAAATATTTATAATTTGCGTCGCCACCATGTTGGATTTGTGTTCACCAGGTTCCTGAAAGTACTATAGGTGAACATATGTCCATAGCCTTTATGAACATAAAAAAATCAGTTCGATTGCTGTAAAAGATTCGTAGATATTGAGAACTGTCTAAATATTTCGGATGCTCGCCATTTTGGATTGATATACTGTATGTATAGGCCATTATTAAAGGAAAATTATTGCGTAGCTTCATTACTCAAACTTTCACTTCGATCGCATGATTACGACACAAGAAACAAAAACTTAATTTTAAAATTTCGAACAGCCGCCATCTTGAGGTTATGTAAATAATTGAACTAAAGTAGATGCTAGTGCATTACAATATGTATAATCATTTACTGTACCACATTTCACTGCACTCAGAGAGTTAAATCTCGAGAAAAGTCTATTAAAATGTTTCAAATTCGCTTGGCCACCATGTTCGTTTTGTACTTTATAGGTTTATGAAAAATTCATAGATTAACTTGTACCAGTGCTCTTTATCACCGTACAAAATTTCAGGGTGATATCTCTAAAAGATTTGGAGATATAGAATGCCAGTGATATAATTCGCACAGCCGCCATTTTGAGGTTATGTAAACAATTGAACTAACTTAGACGCCAGTGCATTACAATGTGCTTAAACATTTGATGTACTGAACCCATGTACCATAGGCTTCAAAGGGAGTCGAATCCATGTATTTTGAGAAAGGAATGAAAGAATCATACAGTCTCTAAGGGAACGGAGAGAGATTTCAAGCCAGGATGTTAGCCTAACATTGTGCAAGCACTAGGGCCAGGTGTTCCTTAGATGAAGTCATGCCTCTTGACATTTATAAGGAGCCAGTCATGGATATATTTAGAACGAGTGGAAAGTTTGGACTGTAAGACGAAGAAGCTTGACTCGGAAATTGCTCTTACGTTGCAGGAAAATGGCAACCTCGCTGCTGAGTCAGAACAGGAATAATTAAATTTAACCCGTTTACGAGTATAAAAATAAGTAAACAGATACAGTACGGTGAATCATTTGGATTAGAGATTTTTGTGTAAAGAAAAACCTTGTAATAATTGCACAGAAAAAAAACTGCAAACGCAAGTATGCGTCATTGGGAATTCACCGGGACCCAAGGAGTGGGAGAATTAAAAATGAACAGCACCACCCACACAGTTGAGGACGAGAAATTAATTAATATCTCGGAAATGCACGATCGATTTCCATGCACAGGAAGATTATTTTACGTGTGGAAGACGAGCTTTCTGGAGATATGATTTTTATAATTGTGCGACAATTAGTTCAAAAGTTGGTCACGAAAAGGACTAGGATTTTATCTTTTTGTGACTGAAAGGTATAAAACTCCTGGCCTCACCAAGCCAATCATCAGTCTACGAGCATTCCGTGAGCGGAAGTGCTGCACCACATCGTATATGCAGTATTCAAGAGCACGTGAGGGGAACGTTACGCCGTATCAGACATCGAAAGCAGTTAACCAGTACTCCTTGAGGGGAGAAACGCTGTATTACACCGAAGAATTAATATCCGACAGCCACGGGCGTCGAAGTATCAGTAACTTGCGTGCCTCCATATGGAGTTGCAAAGAAGAAGTATAAAAGTATCGCCGTGTTGAAAAATTAGGAAAATCCTAGTTACAGGATTTAGGTCCGACAGGGCAAAAGTTACCGTAAAAGTTCCAAAAATACAGTCAAAACAGGCTGCGAACTTAGGATTCAGGCGATAGGTCTTCCAGTAAACGACCAAAAGTATCATAACGTACGGAAGTACCGGAACAGCGAGTTAAACAGTTTATCAATTTTAAAGAACCCGAACAGGGAAAAACAGAGTAAAGTTCGCAACGTATTCCAGAAATGTAGAAGTGCGAGAACCAAATAAACAAAGAAGAACGGAAACTATAGACATTGTTTTCAAGAAAGCAGACGAACTATTCTAAAGCACTAAGACTCGAGAAGTATTAGATGCTAAAAAATCCATAGGTCACCGATAGGTTATCGAGGGGACCTCGATCAGAACAGACTTTCGCTAGGATCGATAAATCAGATCTAAAATGGGAGCCGTTCAAGCTAGAGAAATAGCCGATCATCAGGAACAGGATTCGAAGAATTGTTATTCCAGGGAAGCAGTAGATGATTCGAGACTTTCGTATTCTGCAGGATAGGAAGCCGACATTGAATAAACTTCACCCTTGGAGACGGGAGATTAAGAGGTCACGTGTGATAGGCTAGAAAAAGACGGCCTAGTGATCAAAAGTTGTGAAGTGTAAATATATCAAGAGTGTGTGTTAAAAGTAATATTTTTTAGTGTTTTAATGTGTGTTCTAAACGGATACACCAGTGTATTAAAAATGTTGTCAGTGTTAAGTGTATTGAATATGTGTCAAGAAATGCTTGTACATGAGATGAGTGTGTACAATATGGAGTAAGTCAAGAAGGTGGGCCAAAATGTCACATCAAACGAGAATAAAGGTCAGAAAACGACCTTAGACATGTGAATAAAGATTTTCATTATGTTTTGGTGTCGGGGAAAAATTTTGTGTACAATTCCACCGGAGTTTTGTGTAAAAGGGATGTTTTTAAATAAATAATAAATAAATAAAAACGCGATCTGAACGAAAATAAAGTTTTAAGAAATAATAAATAATTATGTGAAATAATAAATCCTGTAGAGGAAATGCATGGAATAAAATGTCAGTGTATTTAATGAATGTTATAAAAGCAAGCGTAATAATAATAATTATAACAAAGATATTTACATAAAGGTAAATTTGAATTATATGAAAGAAATAGCTTTTAAGCTTTTGTAAGGAATGAAAACATGATGTGAATAACTAGGTAAAGAAATCTAAATAAAGATTAAATTGAATGATATAAAAATATAGAGCGTTGAAGCCTTAACAAATGTATAAGACATGATAAAAATGCATGTTCTTAAAAATGGAGCGATTTATTGTCAATGGAAAAGATTAATACAAGAATTGAGATATGTATCAATTGTTACTATGAATTTATCAGTTCTGTGGAAGACATTAGGCCGTAAAGTAATGTGTAGCGTAATGGAACGCAATTAAATAAAAAGTCACGTTAGGAACGCGTAAAAGTTAATGTACTTGGTAAGTTACTTATGGAGGGTAGTTGATTGCAGTGAATTGAGATATGTTGTAAGTCCTCTAAATTGTGACGTGGATCACGAGGCCATGTGTGTATTATTTAAAATGGAGCTAATGTATGGTATTATTGAGCGTATGTCATGTAGGCCACGGCCGACTTTAAATCGCGTCTTGTTTAAGTCCTCCAAATGTGGAAATGGTTCCCGAGGCATGTTAAGAGATTCGAACATAGAATCCTCGTGTTGTTAAAGCCCCTAATTATTCGTCGTAGAATGTGTATTATTCTTCCCAATCAGTGAGGACCCTCTCATAATTAATAAATGCCAAGGTTACGAAAGTGGTTTATGAGCCAAAGAATATTGTTGAATGAAAATAAGTGAAGTAAAAGCCAGGTCTCTCCAAAGAACTGAGAATAATGTGAAGGTTTGTTTTAAAAGCATTGAAGAGAGCTCCAACCGTAGGCTATGCAGGGAGCCGCTTTCCTTGTCATAAATCACGCTCGAGTATAATGGCCTGACCCTCATAGAGCGAGGGTGGGTAAAAACCGTCTTGTAAGAAATGTTAAATACACCGTGAGTGTTTAAAGTTGTTAATGACCCGGGCGTTGAACCGAGGTCCTTGTAGATTGATATTATCGCTTGCCAGTTCAGAGCGTAGTTTTCTTATGTAATAATGGTCTTATAAGACACATGAATTAAATAAAAATCCCTATTGTAATGTTGTATGGAAAATAAGGAATCCACGAGTTTTGTGAAGATAACTAGATTTCGGGAGTAATCATAGTTTTTGACTTTGTCAAGTAATCTTTATAACTCTGGAGTACACAGATGGTTTCCCGATCACCGTAGTGAATTTGAAAATTTGAGAGAGATAGTAAATACGGAGAACATGTGATATGCCCAAATATGGAAGTGAATAATTAACATGTAATTTTAAATGTAATTATATATATTTGTTTTGATGATAAGAAAATATAAAAATAGTTCTTGAGGTGTATAAAAGTATAACACCATTATTATGGGAAAGTATCGAGCCAAAGGAGCTCGTAGTTATATGGAACTTTAAGATAAGTACTTTATGGAAGTGAAAATAATCGTGAATTGTTGGTTTTAAAGAAAACCATGTGTTTTAAAGAGAATATTTGTTTTATTTTTATGCTAAACCATTGTTCACTTTGGACAAGTAGAATGATATTGGTCAGTAGTTTATTTGTTTTATTGTTTGTAGCGCCATAATTTTTATTAATTAAATGTGTTAAAATAGGAGTTGATTTTGTTGTTATTTTTGCAAGTGTATCCTCTATTTAATCCAAAATATGTAAGTCACAGAGTGGGAGAACTTACCGCAGCCCCGAAAAATCCCGAATTGAGCAATGCTGGCATACTGTGATTTGCATATTTCTTGCTAAAAGGGCACAGGGGGGTGGATAGAAGTACTGTGCTTGGATTAATGATTAGAGGAACACTAAAGACGGTCGATTCATGTAAAAGTAAAGTAATGATAGGAGTAGCTACATCGTATAATGTTAACTGACCGTAAGGGTCCCTGGAAACTCACACCGAGCAGCCCTGGATTTACACAACCCCCTACCACTCATATTTCATGGCGCCCAGTACGCAGGGCTGAGTTTTCCTAGGGAAAACCCGAGTTTTCTCGAAAAATCAAAATTTTCAATTTTTGTAAAAATGGTTTTTCGAAATTTTGAATTTTAAATACTTCCATAAAGGTTTTTGAGTTTGTATAATGATATCAAAAGGGTACGGTGTAGTAAAAACCCGTACCAAAGTAAAAATTTTTAAGAAATTGGGACACAATGGTTCAGATTACTATCTCTCAAGCATGTTGTAGCGATGTGGCATGGGTAGCCCACTATATTCTAATAAGATGGCATTGAGTGAGGAGATGCAACGGCTCTCGGAGGCCATAAACAGTAAGTTGGATAGCCAACAGAGTGAAAATAAAAGGGATTTAGGATCCATAAATCAAAGTCTAGAGTCACTAAAAACTGATAGTGCTAATATGGGGACTAAATTAGTAGCTATCGAAACTAATAGTGATAACATGGGAGCTAAATTAGTAGATATCGAAGCTAAAAGCGATAACATGGGAACTAAATTAGCAGATATCGAAGCTAAAAGTGATAACATGGGAACTAAATTAGCAGATATCGAAGCTAAAAGTGATAACATGGGAACTAAATTAGAAGCTATCGAAGCCGACTGTATAAATATGAATAAGGAACTGAAGGCCGAGATAGAAAAGATGAAAACAGAAAATGGGAAAACCATTAAAGAACAGTTGGAAGTGATAAGAAAGGAGACGTTAGAGTCTATGAAAGCCGACAGTAAAGAAAACAATAGAGTACTGAAGGCTGAAATAGAAGGGACAATGGATAACAAATTTCAAGGGTTTGACACTAAGTTTGGGGACAAGTTAACTGAGTTAAAAGGGGAAATCGCAAGTGAGATTAAAGAGGAAAGTAAAGAATTTCATTCAGGATTGCAAGCCCAAATACAGGCCTTGAACGAAAGTATGGGAGAGTCCCAAACTAAATGTCAAGAAAATTTTGGAAATTTAAATAAAAGTTTGAGTTCCATGGAAACTAAATTAAGTAATATGGAAAAATAGGGTGATGAGTGTGAAAAGAAACTTGTAACCCAGATCCAAGAGGTGCAGAAAGAATTAAAAGCTCAGATAGAATCGAACAAGACTATTTGTGAAACATCCCGGGATGAGATAAAAAAAAGTGTGGATGAGCTAGGAACCCGATTTGGAAAAGTTGAGGAGAAAGTAGGGACCCTCGAGAATAAAATCGGTGTAGTTCAGACCGAAGTAACTGAGATGAAAAACCAAAATCAAAAAGATGTACAGGATATGAGAGGGCAGATTGATCTTTTTACCAGGCAGGTAGATGATAATTGGAGGACGTACGAAGCGAAAATAAATAAAAATTTAAGTAAATACGAAGGGAAGCTTAATGATGAAAGCACGCAACGGAGAATGGATCGTGAGGAACAACTCGTAAAAATAGAGAAGATAGATAAAGGGGTTACGGGAATTCAGGAAACAGTAAGTGGAATAACAAAACAAATGGAAGACACAAAGGGAGATATAGATAAGGTTATGACCGACATAACAATTATATTCGAGGAACAAGGAAAGACTCGAGAGGATATGAATAAGATTCAGGACAAAGTCTACAAAGGACAAAAGGAGATGGAGAAAAAGATAAAGGAAATACGAGAAGACCTAGATACCAGAGGTGACGTTAAACCAGAAATTATAACAGAACAGGTCATGGTCATCAAGAAAGAGGTAGAAGAACACTTAAATGAAATCAGGAATAGCTTCAGGGACGACAAAAACCAACTCAAACGAGAACTGGAGACCAGTAAGAAAAATCAGGAAAGAATTCAAAATGAATTAGGGTCCCGGTTGGAGAGGACTGAACATAAGAACAGTCAAATGGAAATCCAACTTATGGCTAATGAAGAAAGTGCCCGAAGGGAAAGGAAGTTAGAATTTGAGAATCAGGACGAGTTTCCAAAGACAGGATGGGTAGATTCCCGTGAACAAGGCACAGAGACCGATAGGGACTTAGGAGGGGAGAGCCCTTATAAGAACCCAGGATATCCGATGGCGATGTCAACCCCATACATGAACCAGACAAATGGTCAGATAATAAACATTATCAAATCGAATGAGGACAGACCGGTAAAGTTTACGGGTAATAACGTGTCAATTACTCCAAAATACTGGCTAAAGGAAGTCGCAGAGTACTTAAACGAAATGAAGGTTCCTCAGGATCGGAGACTGAGAGCTATTGAGAAGCTGTTGGCAGGTGATTGTCTCACCTGGTTCAGAAGCTTTAGGTACACCTTTGATACGGTGGAAGGCTTTAGAGAAGCCTTTTTAAAACGATATTGGGCAGCAGACGTCCAGGAGAATTTGAGGTTAGATCTGTACTCTAGGAAGTACAGCACAAATGCACCAACTAAGTACTCGGAATTTTTTACCGCTCAGCTGTGTAAATTCCGCGAACTTGACATTGCTCCAGCTGAGAACGACCTGTGTGCCGCCGTTGCAAGACAACTTCCATATGAGATTCAGAGGCTGTTAATCTCATCCAAAGCCAGAAGTGCTGTGGAAGTGGAGAGTGTATTACGTCAATTAGACATGACGACGTCACACGTAACTCCTAGGCACCAAAGGCAGACTGAACAGGTACACATGGCCAGCAGTCAGGAAACCAGAGAAAAACCATCGACCAGGAATCAGTCATCCAGCACTGATACTCAAGGACTAGGTCGAGAGTATGGGCACCAAGAGCCTAGAGGAATACAGCCATACTACAGAGGAGGATATCGAGGAAGAAATCCTAGGAATACGGGTTATAGGCAACAAGAGAGCCGACCCTATAACAATAACCATCAGAGGCAAGAAAACAGAAAGAAATGGGAGAATTATCCCAGAAGGAATGTAAGGCCAGAGGATAGGGTTGATGATTATCGGGCCGAAATAGAGGAAAGATATCAGGAAAGTCTTCGTTATATGAACGAACGATCAGACGAACCTGAAAGGCAAAAAGTCCGTTGGAGTGAGGCAATCAAGAACCGGAAATCACCCGACCGACTAGATGGAGCTCAAAGCTTGGAACTACAAGCTCAGTTAAAGAATGAGGGAAAAGGGAGCCCTCAGGATAAAAAAAAACTCCAAATTTAAATCGTCAAAAGTGGAAACATACCAGGAGCTGGGAGGAGGTAGAAATTGTGAATTGGATAGCAAGACCAGATGAGCTAATTAATGAGGATGTGGAAGGAATCCCACCTATCAAAAGAGAATTACCCATAATTATGCTCAGGATAGAAGGATTACTGGTCAGGGCACTGATTGATACCGGATCAACAATAAGTTTAATTACGCAAACCCTTCTGAATGAATTGGAAACAAGAGGCCGCGTATTAAAAATCCCCACATCAAGTGTAAAGATTAAGGGAATTATCCCTGAAAAATCTTTAACATGCAAATTTCAGGTATACATTGATCTGATCATGGGTAACACTGAAATTTCGCAATGCTTTTTGCTGGTAAATCAATTACCGTATAATGTCATATTAGGTATTGATTTTATCCGTGAGAACAAGGTCATCATAGATCTAGCGCAAAACTGCATTAGAATTCAAAGAGAGGATGTGGATGAACAAAAGCTAACCTACAGGAACAGGATGTGAAAATAGGAGAACAGGTATGGCATATGGAAGAAGTAACTGAAGAAGGTTATAAGGACATAGAAAGGATATTTGAAGTCCTCAACATAGAACTCGCAGATAATTTGGAAACTGAGTTCGAGACCAACCTGTCAGGAAAAGTAGAGGAGGCTAAAGTTAACCTTGAAAACAAGGAACAATTAAAGGAATTATTATTGAATTTTAGGGACGTATTTGATTCCAAGCCAGGGAAGATTGAAAATTTTAAATACGCGTTCCAAGTCAATGATTGGGCACCGTTCAGACAAAAACCATACCCGGTTGCGGAAAAACATTACCCAAAAACTAAGAAAACACTGCAGGAGATGATGAATGCAGGTGTTATAGAAAAGATGGCGATACCATATGTTAGTCCATTAGTGATTGTGAGCAAACCGGATGGCTCAGTAAGGGTGTGTCTAGATGCCAGAAATTTAAATGCAAAAATCATACCAGAAAATGATTCGGCACCACCCATAAAAAATACTGAGAAAGTTCAAAGGCAAGAAGATTTTTACAAATATTAACATGATTTCTTCGTATCATCATCTCGAACTGGAAGAGAAAACCAGCTTGTTGACTGGATTTCAGTTCGACCAACAAACCTATTGTTTTAGGAGATGTCCGTTTGGATTGAAGACCGCGGGATAAGCCTTAATAATAGCGCTTGATCGAAACCTGTCAGAGGAAGTGAAAGATTACACTATCCGTTATGTGGATGATATTTTGCTTACCTCGGAGAACATTGAGGAACATTTAGAAAAATTGAAGAAATTATTGGAAGACTTAAGAAGGGCAAATTTTAAAATCAATTTAAAGAAGTCAATTTTTTGTCAAAGACAAGTAACATTTCTAGGGCATGTGATTGATAAGGATGGTGTTAAACCAAATCCATGCAAATTGGAATCGATAAGGGATTTTCCAAGGCCTTTGAAGGTGAAGAACGTTCGCCAGTTTTTGGGATTGATTGGGTTCTTCTCAGGACATTGTCCATCATACACAAAAACTGTTGCACCACTACAGGACCTTCTGAAGAAGGGGGGCAAGTGGAAATGGACGGAGGAAACAGAAAAAGCATTCGTGGAGGCCAAGGAAATGCTCTTAAACTATGTGAAGCTAGGATATCCTGATTTTAATCAGAAATTTATAATTCAAACAGATGCATCCCAGATTGGAATAGGGGCAATGCTATATCAGGAAAACCCGGATAACTCTGATAAGAAAAATTATCTAGCTTTCACAAGTCGGAGACTGAAACCACACGAGAAAAATTATACGATCAGCGAAATCGAGCTGTTAGCGATATTGCACGCGCTGCAATAATGGCGAAAGATCGTATATGGGTTTCAGGTCATTCTAAGAACGGATCAAAAAGCCTTAACCTTTTTGATGAAGACTGATTTATCCAGTCAAAGGTTGATGCGTTGGGCTTTATACATTCAACAGTTTGATGTAAAGATAGAATACTGCCCAGGAAAAGAAAATATAGTTCCAGACTATTTAAGTAGACAGCCAGAGTCCACAGAAGAGGAAGTAATGGCTATTGATTTGGAAGACAGGGATCAGCGTACTCTAAATGAGTTAAGGAGCATTAGTCAACGGCAACGTGAGGATCCATGGATGAACATGCTCATATCTTTCCTTGAGGGAAGTTTGATAAGGGGAACACCAGCGTACACGGAAGCTAATAAGATAGCTCAAGATTACACATTTTATAATGGATTATTATATAAGTTTTTGGACTCTGACCATACACGATTAAGGATTGTTGTACCTGCAATTTTGCAGAGGAAAATAGTATGGTTAGCCCATAGATCGTTCGGACATATGGGAGTCGACAAAACAGTCTCGATGCTGAAAGAAGCATTTGTATGGCCGAGACTGAGAGAAACTGTAAGGGACACGCTAAAGACATGTGATCTATGTCAAAGGATCAAACCAAATGCATTTCTGATGAGACAAAAGCCTATACCATTGTTGCCCGAAAGGCCAGGTCAAATCATATCTATTGATAACTTCGGACCTTTGCCAAAGGCAAGAAGAGGAAATCGACATATAATGGTGGCTATGGATGTCTTCACTAAAATGGTTGTCCTTGCTCCCATACAGAAGACTAGTACCAAACAGGTGTTAAAACGACTCAAAGAAAAAGTGATACCGATTCTGGGATAACCTGAGAATTTGTTGTCGGATCACGGTAGTTGTTTCACCAGTGTAGAGTTCAGACAAGAATTAGAAAGACTTGGAATACGTCAGATTTTGTCAAGTATTCGCCATCCTGAGGCAAATCCTGTAGAAAGAGTGATGAGGGAGACGGCCAAGTATTGTAGGATATACTGTGCCGAAGAAAATTGGAAGTGGATAGATATCATGGATATTATCGAATTTTGCATAAACAATACAATCCATGAATCTACGGGAGAGATACCAATAACGTTACATCGGAATGAGCAACCAGAGAGACCTTGGAGTCTGGTAATTCCTAGGCCAGCAGACGCTCAGCCTGGAAGAGATGTACGTATAAGAAGAGCCTTTGAGCATCTAAAAGCTCAAGCCGACAGGAGACAAAGAAGAAATAGGCACAAGAGGTATCATCGTTCACTATTAGCAGGGGAAATGGTGTTAGTAAAAAGACCCGCCATTTCGGATCCAGGGAACCGCGTGTACAAAAAATTCCAGAAATTGTACCACGGACCGTATCAAATAATAAGGGATTTGAGAAATAATGCCTATAGAATTCGGCACTGTGAAACGAATCATGAAGTGACCATGAATTCAGCAAATTTGAAAGTTTATTACCCTCCCGAAGACTTCGATGAAACCAATGAACAAGCCCTGGTTATGGAAACATTAAGAGATGAAGAATCCACTTTTGATAGGAACGAGAATGAGATAGAAAAAGGAAACAGAGCTCAAACATTCGAGTGCGAATGCGAATTGGAGAAATTATATTGGGAAATAAGAGAAATAATTGATTTTATTGAAGAAGAAAATTTAAATTTAAGGAAGGAGAATGATGAAATAAAGGAACGGGTAGGGATAGACCACACCCGTAAAGAAGAATGAGGTTCTGGAAACCTAAAGTCCAGACAAATAAAAAGGGGAAAGAAAGGGTAGGGACAGAGCGTACCCAACCGACACAATTACCGGATATGACTTAAAAAGATGAAAGAAATCAAATTATCGTGGGATTTTTAAGGAAGAAAAATCAGAAGGTACGGATAACGTTATGATGGCTTCGACAGTTAAAAAGGAAAAATAAGATTTTTTTCGGATAATTAAAATAAATTTCCTCAAAAGTTTTCGAAAATTTATTTACCTAAGGAGGGGAGAGATGAACCCACGTACCATAGGCTTCAAAGGGAGTCGAATCGATGTATTTTGAGAAAGGAATGAAAGAATCATGCAGTCTCTAAGGGAACGGAGAGAGATTTCAAGCCAGGATGTTAGCCTAACATTGTGCAAGCACTAGGGCCAGGTGTTCCTTAGATGAGCTCATGCCTCTTGACATTTATAAGGAGCCAGTCATGGATATATTTAGAATGAGTGGAAAGTTTGGACTGTAAGACGAAGAAGCTTGACTCGGAAATTGCTCTTACGTTGCAGGAAAATGGCAACCTCGCTGCTGAGTCAGAACAGGAATAATTAAATTTAACCCGTTTACGAGTATAAAAATAAGTAAACAGATACAGTACGGTGAATCATTTTGGATTAGAGATTTTTGTGTAAAGAAAAACCTTGTAATAATTGCACAGAAAAAAAACTGCAAACGCATGTATACGTCATTGGGAATTCACCGGGACCCAAGGAGTGGGAGAATTAAAAATGAACAGCACCACCCACACAGTTGAGGACGAGAAATTAATTAATATCTCGGAAATGCACGATCGATTTCCATGCACAGGAAGATTATTTTACGTGTGGAAGACGAGCTTTCTGGAGATATGATTTTTATAATTGTGCGACAATTAGTTCAAAAGTTGGTCACGAAAAGGACTAGGATTTTATCTTTTTGTGACTGAAAGGTATAAAACTCCTGGCCTCACCAAGCCAATCATCAGTCTACGAGCATTCCGTGAGCGGAAGTGCTGCACCACATCGTATATGCAGTATTCAAGAGCCCGTGAGGGGAACGTTACGCCGTATCAGACATCGAAAGCAGTTAACCAGTACTCCTTGAGGGGAGAAACGCTGTATTACACCGCAGAATTAATATCCGACAGCCACGGGCGTCGAAGTATCAGTAACTTGCGTGCCTCCATATGGAGTTGCAAAGAAGAAGTATAAAAGTATCGCCGTGTTGAAAAATTAGGAAAATCCTAGTTACAGGATTTAGGTCCGACAGGGCAAAAGTTACCGTAAAAGTTCCAAAAATACAGTCAAAACAGGCTGCGAACTTAGGATTCAGGCGATAGGTCTTCCAGTAAACGACCAAAAGTATCATAACGTACGGAAGTACCGGAACAGCGAGTTAAACAGTTTATCAATTTTAAAGAACCCGAACAGGGAAAAACAGAGTAAAGTTCGCAACGTATTCCAGAAATTTAGAAGTGCGAGAACCAAATAAACAAAGAAGAACGGAAACTATAGACATTGTTTTCAAGAAAGCAGACGAACTATTCTAAAGCACTAAGACTCGAGAAGTACTAGTTGCTAAAAAATCCATAGGTCACCGATAGGTTATCGAGGGGACCTCGATCAGAACAGACTTTCGCTAGGATCGATAAATCAGATCTAAAAGGGGGAGCCGTTCAAGCTAGAGAAATAGCCGATCATCAGGAACAGGATTCGAAGAATTGTTATTCCAGGGAAGCAGTAGATGATTCGAGACTTTCGTATTCTGCAGGATAGGAAGCCGACATTGAATAAATTTCACCCTTGGAGATGGGAGATTAATAGGTCACGTGTGATAGGCTAGAAAAAGACAGCCTAGTGATCAAAAGTTGTGAAGTGTAAATATATCAAGAGTGTGTGTTAAAAGTAATATTTTTTAGTGTTTTAATGTGTGTTCTAAACGGATACACCAGTGTATTAAAAATGTTGTCAGTGTTAAGTGTATTGAATATGTGTCAAGAAATGCTTGTACATGAGATGAGTGTGTACAATATGGAGTAAGTCAAGAAGGTGGGCCAAAATGTCACATCAAACGAGAATAAAGGTCAGAAAACGACCTTAGACATGTGAGTAAAAATTTTCATTATGTTTTGGTGTCGGGGAAAAATTTTGTGTACAATTCCACCGGAGTTTTGAGTAAAAGGGGTGTTTTTAAATAAATAATAACTAAATAAGAACGCGATCTGAACGAAAATAAAGTTTTAAGAAATAATAAATAATTATGTGAAATAATAAATCCTGTAGAGGAAATGCATGGAATAAAATGTCAGTGTATTTAATGAATGTTATAAAAGCAAGCGTAATAATAATAATTATAACAAAGATATTTACATAAAGGTAAATTTGAATTATATGAAAGAAATAGCTTTTAAGCTTTTGTAAGGAATGAAAACATGATGTGAATAACTAGGTAAAGAAATCTAAATAAAGATTAAATTGAATGAAATAAAATTATAGAGCGTTGAAGCCTTAACAAATGTATAAGACATGATGTAAATGCATGTTCTTAAAAATGGAGCGATTTATTGTCAATGGAAAAGATTAATACAAGAATTGAGATATGTATCAATTGTTACTATGAATTTATCAGTTCTTTGGAAGACATTAGGCCTTAAAGTAATGTGTAGCGTAATGGAACGCAATTAAATAAAAAGTCACGTTAGGAACGCGTAAAAGTTAATGTACTTGGTAAGTTACTTATGGAGGGTAGTTGATTGCAGTGAATTGAGATACGTTGTAAGTCCTCTAAATTGTGACGTGGATCACGAGGCCATGTGTGTATTATTTAAAAGGGAGCTAATGTATGGTATTATTGAGCGTATGTCATGTAGGCCACGGCCGACTTTAAATCGCGTCTTGTATAAGTCCTCCAAATGTGGAAATGGTTCCCGAGGCATGTTAAGAGATTCGAACATAGAATCCTCGCGTTGTTAAAGCCCCTAATTATTCGTCGTAGAATGTGTATTATTATTCTTCCCAATCAATGAGGACCCTCTCATAAGTAATAAATGCCAAGGTTACGAAAGTGGTTTATGAGCCAAAGAATATTGTTGAATGAAAATAAGTGAAGTAAAAGCCAGGTCTCTCCAAAGAACTGAGAATAATGTGAAGGTTTGTTTTAAAAGCATTGAAGAGAGCTCCAACCGTAGGCTATGCAGGGAGCCGCTTTCCTTGTCATAAATCTCGCTCGAGTATAATGGCCTGACCCTCATAGAGCGAGGGTGGGTAAAAACCATCTTGTAAGAAATGTTAAATACACCGTGAGTGTTTAAAGTTGTTAATGACCCGGGCGTTGAACCGAGGTCCTTGTAGATTGATATTATCGCTTGCCAGTTTAGATCGTAGTTTTCTTATGTGATAATGGTCTTATAAGACACATGAATTAAATAAAAATCCCTATTGTAATGTTGTATGGAAAATAAGGAATCCACGAGTTTTGTGAAGATAACTAGATTTCGGGAGTAATCATAGTTTTTGACTTTGTCAAGTAATCTTTATAACTCTGGAGTACACAGATGGTTTCCCGATCACCGTAGTGAATTTGAAAATTTGAGAGAGATAGTAAATACGGAGAACATGTGATATGCCCAAATATGGAAGTGAATAATTAACATGTAATTTTAAATGTAATTATATATATTTGTTTTGATGATAAGAAAATATAAAAATAGTTCTTGAGGTGTATAAAAGTATAACACCATTATTATGGGAAAGTATCGAGCCAAAGGAGCTCGTAGTTATATGGAACTTTAAGATAAGTACTTTATGGAAGTGAAAATAATCGTGAATTGTTGGTTTTAAAGAAAACCATGTGTTTTAAAGAGAATATATGTTTTATTTTTATGCTATTCCATTGTTCACTTTGGACAAGTAGAATGATATTGGTCAGTAGTTTATTTGTTTTATTGTTTGTAGCGCCATAATTTTTATTAAATAAATGTGTTAAAATAGGAGTTGATTTTGTTGTTATTTTTGCAAGTGTATCCTCTATTTAATCCAAAATATGTAAGTCACAGAGTGGGAGAACTTACCGCAGCCCCGAAAAATCCCGAATTGAGCAATGCTGGCATACTGTGATTTGCATATTTCTTGCTAAAAGGGCACAGTACCAAGTTTTATTACGTTTGGATGGTTAAAGCGCGAGAAAAGTCTACTTAAAAGTCTCAAATTCGCTTGACCGCCATGTTGGTTTTGCAGTTACCAGGTTTTCGAAAGGCTCATAGGTGAACTTCTGGTAGTGTCCTTTATCACCGTGCACAATTTCAGGGTGATATCGGTAATAGTTACGGAGATACTGAATGCTGGTGAAATATTTTCCACAGCCGCCATGTTGGATTGGTGAGACACAATAAAATTTGAAGGGCACGGTCGGGGTCGGCCAGAATGGTGCTTTGATCTTACCGAGTTTCATTGAAATCCCTGCAGCTGTTTAGATGTTATTAGGCGGAACACACACACCATCACACACACACACACGGACAAAATTTGATCTCATAAGCCTATTTTTTAATAAAATGAAAATAGGCTAAAAATAATGTTTTTAGCCTAATTGTGTATTGATTGGCATAAATTTAGCAATGTTTGAGAACTCTATGAATATGGATATCACAAATAATTCTCTAATATGGCAAATGCCTTTGCTAGCTATTTCTAAAAATTAATTCTACTTAATTTTTCTAAAAACAAAATCACATTAAATTTAAGGAATTAGTAGCCAATGCTGAGGCGCATACTCAAAGTAGTGTATAAAGCACAGGATGATAATTACGAATATTTCACTTTAATTAGCATTCAAATTTTATAGCTGACTTTACTCAGCTCTAGCACACAGAGGAAATCTTCCTTTATACGAAGATAGAAGGAATATGACATTTAATTATCATGTCACGAGAAACATACTCATATTGGATCTTTTATTATCTGAAAATATCTCGCACAGTACGAACTATATTAAGCCGTGGGAGACATTTGACTGACTTTTCACGTGGGAGTTTCAATTTAACTTTAATTCCACAATGCGAATAGCAAGGGTTGCTGTATAAAGAGGTGGATGATGTAGGGTTCGCAAGAGTTGTCAATGAGGTAAAATTTCAAAAATGAACTTAGGAATAAAAAGAGAAAATGATTAGTACAAGTCGGAAAAAAGAAAGTGATAGGCCAGAAATATTAGAAATAAGATTCAAATTTATAAAGTGGTAGAGTCAACGTCAGAGAAAGGCAAAATAGTGATATTATTCACTGTGGATCTACAGGGTGTTTCAGTAAGACCGTATCAAACGGATACCTGCAATCCGGGCCGCCACACTGAGCACATTGATATAGGGAGGTCACCCAAATGTGCTATGGACGTAAACACGACTGGGTAGTTATAGCAGAAAGGAAGGATGAAAGGAAGGATGGAAGAAAGGAAGGACGAAAGTAATGACGAAAGGACAGAAGGAAGAAAGGAAGGATGAAAGGTTAATTAGAAAGGATGGCAGAGAGAAAAGATGAACGGAAGGTAAAAGGACGGAAGGGGAAGAGGGGGTCGAAAGAAGGATGGAAGGTAGAAGGCGGAAGAAAGGGAGAGAAAGGAAGAGAAAGGTAGGAATAATGGAAGTAAGATATAGGAAGGGGGAGAAAGGAACGAAGGAAGGAAGATAATGGAAGAGAGAAGGGAAGGTAGAATGAATTGAGAAAGGAGGGAAGTGGGAGAAATGAAGATAAAGGAACGCGAGGAAGGTAGGGAGGATGGATGGAAGAGAAAGGAACGAAGGAAGATAAAGGAAGGGAAAATGGGTGAAGAATTGGAGGAAGGAAGGAACCAGAAGAAAGGAAGATGAAGGAGAGAATAGGAAGGATGGAAGGAAGATAAAGGAACGAAGGATGATAAAGTAAGAAGCGAAAGTAGGAAGAGAAAGGAACGATGATAAAGGAAGAAAGAAAGAATGGAAGGAAGGAAACAAGGAAGCGGAAGAATGGAAGATAGAGGAAGGAGAGAAAGGAATGAAGAGATAAAGGAAGGAAGAAGGGAAGGAAGGGAGGAAGGTACCAAGGAAGGAAGGAATATAAAGGAATAAGAGAGTGGAAGAGAAAATTAGGAATGATGGAATGAAGATAAAGGAAGAGAAAGGAACGAAGGAAGGAAGATAAAGGAGAGAATAGGAAGGAACGAAGGAGAATAATGGAAGGAAGAAGGGAAGGAAGGGAGGCAGGTAGTAGGGAAGGAAGAAAGGAAGGAAGGAGAGAATGGAAGAGAATAGCCGGAAGAATGAAAGGAAGGTAATGGAAGGAAGTAAAGGAACGAAGGAAGGAAGATAAAGGAAGAGGTAGGAAGGGTAGAATGAAGAAAGGAAGGATATGCCTGTGTTGTTTCCCACCTCCGGTAGCCTAGTATACAGCGTAATGACCGAGAGGCTACTGCATAATCTAAATATTTTCAAAGAGGAAATTCGTTAAATGTTGTCGTACACAACATGCACAGTATTTGCGCCCATTATGCTGCGAAACCTGATACAATGAAGGCTCATAATAAACTGCTGAATAAAACAAGTTTTTGGCCACGGAAGATGTTCTATACAATACCGAACCTTATGTCCACAACTCAAGTCAGAATGCTAATTAATGGAGAGAAGTCTCTTTGTTGTGCATATCAGCTACACACCAAAACTTAATTAACAGCAAGAGTTCGTCCAACAGACAAGCAAGTAGCCAGGTGCCTCTGACAGCCTCAGCGCCACACTTCCGTCCGCCTGCGTCACGTCACATCCGGTCTACAGCGAAACATACTACTTTGCAAGGAAAGCAAAGTAGGTCGATTGCTAGAGACACATAATAGATACAAAAATGTAAAAACCACGGTAAAAGATGATGGCACAGCAGAAAAGTTGATGATTATGATGATAATTGTTGTTTTCAGGGTCCTAACATCTAGGTTATCAGCCCCAAATAGTCTGGGTGATAGTGAAAGATGAGAATGCAGTGTAAACTAAAACCACACTTACAACTAAAACTAACTACACACTTACTTACTAGAAGAAGAAATGGAAAACAAAAGGAGAATAAGACAAACTAGTGGGCCCGTGCGAGTTTTCGCAACGTGAATGTAGGTTTATTGGGTAGTAGGGAAGGATACGGGAGAACGAAGTTTAAAATATTGTAGACATGTAATTATTGTTGTTAAACGGCATACGTATATGAGAAGAACACAAATAATTATGTAGAACAGTGTTTTGTACTTTTCACAGCACCTCTTTGTAGACAATATTCGATGTTACAACGAATTCATTGATTATTGTTTGCTCGGGAGTTTCTTCTACAGCAATTTTTACATTTGCAAAGGATTGAACCCTAGAGAAATTCTTGGCGAGACCACACCGGAGCCATCTGCTGAGAGACTCCTCAGCTAGCAGTACGCCGCGCTCCCGCCAGATGGCATCAGCCGCCGCGCTGCTCTGCGCTCTAGCGGCAGGCTCGCCAAGCAGTACGCCAAGCTCCTGCCAGATGGCTGCTGCCGCCACGCTGCCCTGCGCTCTAGCGGCAGGCTTGCCAGGTTACGGTGCTCCCATTGTAAATGTACATTTTTAAGGTATTTATTTAATTGTGAGGCCTTTAAAGAGGAACACATGGGGTTATGCGGAAACTTTAGGTACCCCATATGTGTAGATTGGTGTTAAGGCGACCTTATTTTCGGTACAAAACCAGAATGGGACCTGAGCAGAATAATATAGGGAGGATAAAGAATAAGAGGGAAAGAAATGCTCTCAACCCTCGAGAAATGAGGATTGAGGATGTTGGAAGGAAGGAGAGCAATGGAAGACAGATAAGAAATGGTCCGCCCCAGAGGCAATGGAAAAAGGGAGAAAATCTGGAACCAGCTCAGGAAACCCTCTGGGTTGCCAACTCCGAGCTCACCATCCTTGAGCCCTTGACGGTGTAGCACTATCATGGGTGCACCATAAGTGCCTCCTTAAGGGCCTTGAGCAGAAGGCAGGAGATATGAAGAGAACGTAGGAGGTATGACCCTCGAAGAATGAGGGATCAGTAAAGATGAGTCAAGGGCCCATTAAGGCGGGAAAGTGAAAGACTCCCTAAGCCTTTGATATCCTAATACCCACGCCAACCCACGTCCCACTAGATGTGAGCTCCTGGGAGGATATTAAAATCATTCGAAGATTCTAAATAGCCAAAAATGACAGCAATTTTTTTAAGCAACATGTTCAGAGGATGAATTGCTCAAAGCAGGGACGAATCGAAGGGGTCGGATGGGGGTTAACCCCTTTCCCACTCAGCCTGATAAATTCTTATAAATAAATATCATTCACGTAAAGCATAACTTTTTACCTCTTTTCTTTCTTTCTTTCTTTCTTTCTTTCTTTCTTTCTTTCTTTCTTTATTTCTTTCTTTCTTTCGTTATGCTTTCTTTTCTCTTTGTTGATTCAGTCTACTGTATTATTGTCAGAATAGTCGATTTATTTAACTTATGCGTATATTTTGAAATTCGAATAATTGGATTAGGTGAAGTATTCGTATGTTCAAATCAAATATTCGTAATCGAAATTATTCGAGCAATTTGATGGTAAAATAAGAACAGCCTAAGTTGTCAATAATAAGATCTTTTGGAAAAGAAATATGCAGTGTATTGGGAAGTTAGCCCATTATAGGGAAAAACTATTTTGTACTTTAATGCATGTCTACATTTTAATTATTTTAATTATTATAATTTTATTGTAAATAATGTTGTTTATTGTTTCTCTAGTTTTGATGTTTTTATATTTATTTTTGATTTTCAATTTATGTTCTTATAGATTTAATTTTGATATTTTTATTGAATTAATTAATTCACTAATTTCGAATTGATTTTTACAATTATTTTCATAAATGTTTATGGATATGTTTATTATTTTAATTTTATATCTCTTTTATTATTGTAGTTTTATTTGTATGGTTTTCATTTATATATTTATATGAATTTTTACACTTTAATTGTTAATCTTACTAGTTTTTTTTTTAATTTTAGCCAACACATTGCGTCAAGTAGATACTTGAATAATAGTATATTTGATTATCAGAAATACTAGCACTTTGGCATGAAGATTCTCCGAAATTTGGCTGAATGAATCAACTATCAGCATCTTTGAAACATAAACTGTCCTTATGACAGGTGGTTAATATAGAGACCATTATCCTATAAAGGGTTTAACATATATTAAGGTGTGTAGCGGGACGATCGGGTCGTGTGGCTGAAGCTGCGGCCTTCGCCTGAGGTATATATAGTCATGCTAAACACAGGAGGCAGTGCATTTGCCAACATAACAGGGATTTTCACTGCACTCGTGAAGTTCCTATAATTATGTATAACTCGAACCACTCAACGTGAATATTAAGAAATTAGTGGCATTTGAGATGTGGCTATATCGACGGATGCTAAGAGTATCATGGACAGATCATATCACAATTACCGATATCTTTCGAAGAATGGGAAAGGAAGTGGAAGTACTGGTCACTGTAAAAATGAGAGAAATATGCAATACCTCGGTCACATTACGCGCCACAGAAGCAGATATCATCTGCTGCAAGAAATTCTGCAAGGAAATATACCTGGAAAGAGAAGTGTTGGAAGGAGACAAATCTCCTGGCTAAAAAACCTCAGAGACTGGACTCTCAAGACATCGGAATAGTTATTCCATACCGCTCAGAACAGAGAAAGCTCAGCCAAGATTTTTGCCGACATCCTGAACGGATAGGGACTAGGAGAAGAACAGGACAACGTACTTGGCAGTACGTCAGTCTACATTTTATACCTTGTATAATATGTAATAAAATGCACCTGCGTTGTTTATATTTACTTTTTTTGTTTTGTTTTATATTGTGCATTGTGATAATATTGTGTTAACATAATCATTGTGTATGCTGTAAAAAGTCTACAGGGTTATGATGTTGTATAACCCTAATGTTTTTGTTGGTCTTGTAGCATTTGATTTTATTTACCTGAATTTTTACCATGGTAGTGTTTTTCATCAGGGTGTAGTATTAAATGGATTAAAAAATCACACAGGCTACTCATTACGTAACGTATTTTACTCCCCGTTTAAAATTAGGAAAACAATGTCACCCACTGATTTGGGAGCAGAAAAATGATAGCACTACGATAAAATGAACATCTGTAGCAGAGTCAGCATCCATTATGATGTTTGAAAGGTAACCAATATTCAGAAAAATTTTGGTTTACTTTTAATGAAAATTGCGGCTGAATTTTAAATGGGAACAGTCATAATGTATTCAATGCAAACTATGCGGGCACCGTAAGTGGTCACAATTTGGCGACCACCGGACCTCAACCGAGTCTGGCATTGCTTCCACTCGCTTGTGCTGGGCTTCTTTGCTGTTATACTCGTATTTTCTGTCAACCTCCCTTGGTCAACTCATGTACTCTTCCGACCCCTACGGTATTAGGGTATCCGTGGTCTAGGGAGTCTTTCATTTCCAGTTATAATGGACTCCTGTCTTTTCTTTCCTGACACCGTCATTCTTCGAGAGTTCAAACCTCCTTTCATCGTTTAATCTTTCGTATCTTACTTCCATCTTTCCTTACATCGTTCCTTAGTTTCCTCTTTGATCTTCCTTTCATTTCGCCTATCATGCTTTCTTCCTTCGTTCTCTTCTATTCTTCTTTCCATCTTTCTTTCTTCGTTCCCCTCTTCATCTTGCTTACATCCTTACTTCGTTTCTCATAATCTTCCTTTTATATTTCCTTCCTCTTCCTTCCTCCCGTCTTTCCATCATTTCTTCCTTTCATCATTTCCTCCACTCCAACGAAACTTCTGGTTCCCTTGTCCACACTAATCACATGTAGACCCCAACTCTAAAGCATGTCCATATTACAACTATCACAGGGCTTACCCCTCAAAACCTTCAGGTTTAGAAGACAATAGGCAATGACGAGCAAAAGTGGAAAATGGAAAATTGATACCTTAAGACTTTTGTGGTTGGATGTGAGCAGGAGTTGACCAAGGAAATTCGACAGCAAAGATGAAAGAGAGGAGCTGAAATGTGTTAGTGGAGGAATTCTGGACTCATTTGAGGTCCCGTGGTCACCAATCTATGTTTCACTAGTCTTCTACATAATGGGTATATGAAAGAGATAGCTAACTGACACACTCATCAAACACTCAGCCAAAACTGCTGCACCGATGAACGTGGAACTTCTCTGAGAACTTAGGTGAGGGACAAGAAGGGATATTACAACATTCAGTTTTTGAAGAACTGAAAAGGGGGTATATCCTGCATATCATGAATTGTAATATCTCACCCGGTCTTAATTTTATAGATGTGATACTTGGCATATAAACTAACCATTAAAAATAAAAAGACCTATGTTTGAGTATTTGTAAATATGAAGTATATTCATGGTTGAAATGGGAGGATTAAAGAATTTTCAGTGATATTCGATGGTGCATGCTATGAATCTCTAAAGAAGGTCGCGGGTTCAATCCCGGCCGAAGAAGTCAGATTTTTTAAGAACGTTAAAAATCTCTCAGTATGCCTTCCTTCGGAGAGGAAGTAAAGCCGGCGGTCATAGATTTATGGCATGATAAAGAACGTTCCAACTAATTACACTTGTGTGAAGCTAAATTATAGATTAGATTTGACTAACGCTCTTAGGTTCCAACGTGCTTTACCAGGAGCCGACTGTGGTGGCATCTAGTAACCAAGTTCAGAACTAGTTGGTCGTTGACGGTGGTGTTTGGTAGCGTAAGTTGGAACAATGAAAATCGAATGTATGCGGTCCTTACTTGAATTAGAAACAGATAACTCACATCCATCACAATTAACAACGGTTATCAGACAGATTCTACACACACTCAAAGAACTGAACACCCCTAAACTGAGGAACCAACCAACCAATCTCTAGAGAACTGACGAAATAAAAAAGTGACAGTCAGTCTGAAAGACTAGAGTTTGTATCATTTTAAATGCTACAAATGTTAAAAAATACTAGAAAGGCTGGAGGCTTCTCACTTCGCTCGAAGCCAAAGACTCTTGGCATGTTTGAAAATGATCTGCAAAATACTTATCTTGCTTTATAATACTTTACCTTGTTTCAAATTACTCGCGAACGGCAAGTGCAAACCAAGGGCAAAGCAAGATCAAGCGCGCGGAGGGAGATGGCTGGACGACGTGCCCCTTCCGTCCACTCTAAAAACACTTATAGCGGGCGATGTATTGTGCCCGTTTAGACCGGAGTCCGCACGACCACATATGCATTTTACCAATAATCAGTCAGCACGAGAGTCAAAATATCCCGGAGCGCCAGATGGGTTAAAGCAAATCGCAAAAACGACATCAAATTAAAATAAAAATATGCTTTACTGATTTTTGGCTCAATGCAACAATAAGGATAGAAGGAGATTTAATTGGGAGAAACACATCTGGTAAAATTATCTCAGTTTATTTTAAAGTTAAAATCTGACTGCAAGGATGCTCAAAGCAGCATCATCCACGTGTGGCGATCCACACCCTTATTTACACACAATATACAGAAATCTTCCAAACACATTTGACAATCTTTTTGGAAACACAAGTCCGATTAATAGTCCTGTGGACTGTATTCCAAAATTATTAATATTTAATTCCAGTTCAAAGTTAATTGTCCATACTGGAAATAACGTAGATCACTGTTTGACTATTTACATGATATTAACACTCGTAGAATAAATGTTTATAGAATTCTTAAACTTTCATTTGTTTTTCCAGTTTCAAAAATACATATCGTCGAAAATATTATTATCATAGAAGCAACACAAATTATTAACACATATTAATAACATCTGAAAAGTATTTGACCTTGAGCATAGCATCGAAGAACTGTGCGAAGCACAACAACAATTAATTGTTCTTCTGACATTCAACATTCGAGAAGTGACTCGATTATGAACTTCAAGTTCCAAACAAAATATATGATTTCTGAATCATCAGCTTGATCAATAAATGGTTGAACCATTCAACTATTAGATTTTCCACTTGGAATCATTATGAAAAAAATATTTATATTTATGGCCATTTCTAGTAACTTTCACAACTTGCAATTCTTCGACAGAATGCGGAAATTAGAATTGTAGTTTTATAATGAATTCATTTAGTTCATGGCACTAGGATTGAAAATATCCTTCAAATTATTCGTGGTTAAAGAATTATTTTTTAATTGGCAGTGGCCCATTCTATTATTTGTGTAAGATCACAATATTACAACAACAACGGCAAAGGTCTTCCTCTGAAGAAGAATAAACTACTATCATGACAAATCCGGGTTCTAGCAAAATCAAAGTCTAAATGGAATTCGTAAACAAGGTTGAAATAAGAACTGATGGTTTTAAAGAAATAACCTTCGGGTCATTCATCCGACGAAATGTGTGGCTCCAATACTCCTACTATAAACCTGAGCCATCGAACCTGCTATTTGATTGATGCTCGAAAAAACCTTCATTCCTGCGACTTAACATGCGCACCTGGGAATGGCATTTCAACTACTCCACACACATAAATTTTCTTCCCAAAATTTATACAATAAATCAAGCCTCTGCTTGTTATCAACACTGGAAGATTAATAAACTTACAAGTTTATTTTATTTTACCATTCAGTTCAACCCGTGAATTTACCATACTTATGAAAATCTTTATTTCACTTTCGAGTGTATTTACGTCATGATTTTATATAAATACTAAAATATCCTATTTGATACAAATATCATTTGCTTCCCGTTTCATGCCTCTCCGTGTCATATGAAACATATACTTTGCTCATTGCAAATATCAACTGTTCAACCAGAACTGAAATGTTGGTTGAATGCGGGCTTGCGCTAACCACTCTCCTTCGGAAAATCTCCTGTTCCAAACTAGAGATGATTAAACTACTTCATAGGCTCTTTCTCAATAGATATGATTATTAGACAATATAATATCCAAGAATTATTTAGAATAATTATGAAATTTATTATTATTATTATTAGTGGATTATTATTATTATTATTAATTATATCATCTTAAATATGTTTAATTATCATCTCATTATGTGAGAATCCACATGTTCGAACCTTCGAATATGGAAAAATATCCATTCCTTAACAAAAATAAATTTTACTTTTACAGTTACATCGGGGGTTTTCCGTGGTTTCCTTAAAATATGAAAAATTCAAATAAATGCTCGAAATGCTCGGTCATCGATCCTAAACTGTTCTGAGTGCTGAAAATACTCAGAATAACTCTAATAAGTCTTGCGTAAATAATTGCAAGCTTTAAATACGACGAAAAAAATGTGTTGGTCATCTGCAGAAAAAATAGTTTGTTCCAATTAGCTAGGCATAATATAATTCAAATGTGGCTTACATTTCTTGATGGTCTTGAAGTGTAGTAAACCTGGTCTGTTTCAGATTTATCCATAGACATGCCCTATCGGACAAGCACGTATAATCATTGTATCGGCCGCCATTGTAGACCCACAATTCGTCTAGTCAGACATAGTGGTAGTATCTTTCGACGTTTGAATAAACTGTGGTTCCATTTTAATATGGGCTTCTATCAAAGCCATAACAGTTTGTTTAAATAGGGTCAGATCTAAGTGATCTCTTCTTAGATATGTCAGTTGTAACATAACTCACTGTAATCTCATCAGTACAAGAAAAACATTGACAGTCTAAGCAATTAACGGCTGTTCTGAAGATCGTTCCCTGGGCATGGTTTATTAATATCACCATCTTCCATGCGCTAAGCAACCTGCAGTTTCCCTTGCGTAGACTAATGAACGCCACCGTTATAGACTAGTCTTCAGTGTACTGACAGATCGAAGTGGTTAACTAGTTACAAAAATGAAAACTGACTTGAAATGGATTTAAACATCCAAGTATTAAGTTACTACTGGACTGTGACAAAATACTATTTTCTAGACAAAGTCTAGCATATGTCCTTTTAGAAATATAAATATTTCCACCAATGTCTGTAGAAATCAATCACCTCAGTGATTCTCCTCACCAGAAACTTACTAAGTTTCAACTCGAAGCGCAGCACTTTTCGTGACTATCACGACTTGAAAAGAACTTCTGCGTAGATACGGCAACCATGTGCCTTGGCTCAGCGTAGACGCAACTTGCTTGCCAAGTGCTTGTGTTAGAATGAGCTGACCATGCCTGCTCCAGCTGGCTTTTATTCAAAACGGTCAGGGTCACGCGTCATCGCCTGATATCTGGAAATCCTCATATCTCTTGAATCCCTGGTCCGATTTACTTGATACTATTGCATTCTCTTTCATTTGGCCGTGCCAGTAATCTGATCCCAGTCTCAAGTCTCTACTCCATAGTTAACTATTTAATCAATAAATAGCCTCCACCTCTGCTATTACTCGCTACGTCACTTGACATCCAACTATCGGTAAAATTCTTCTAAATGCTTCTCGAAGCAATGTAGCGCGATATTCAAATATCTGAACTTTCAAAAGCGGCTACAGCCTTTCCCTTGATATCTAGGTGTCTGAAACTTGGAATACCCATTCCTAGAGTTGGGCACAGTATAGAAGATAGAGATGCTCTCGCGGACTTTTTGGTAGAACTTTTCATGCTGACCATTTCTTACGCTCATAGTATATTGATATTTTTAACGATTTTCCCAGCGTAAGCTTAAGAAGCGCACGGACGCCAATTTTGTTTTCGACTTTTTCACTGAAATCGTTACTGCATAGCTTCCTTTGATCCTACATGAATTATTTTCTACAGAATCTTTCCTCGAGATATCCTTTAGAGAATGGTGAAACCCGCATCAAAATCCGTCCAGTGGTTCTCCAGACTACCCGTGACATCCAAGAATAGAGATTTTCGGGGAGGGGGAACATATGCACCAAGCGGTACTATGACGTCACACACCTCAGTGCATCTAGGTACATTTCGTCCCGTCTCCGTAATGTAACGCCAGACCCCAGCGTAACGTCGAAGTCGACAAGTTCATTTAAAATGAATAAAATACGCTATGCAAATGAAAGTCATTTCATTAGCCTACTTTTCACATTTTGCAAAAATGAGGAAAAAGTAGTCTTATGAGATCAGGCAAATGTCTGTCTGTCTGTCTGTCTGTCTGTCTGTCTGGCTGTGTGTGTGTCCCCCCGTATCAACTCCTAAACGGCTGCAGCAATCAAAACCAAATTTAGTATGAGTAAAGATGTGCACCGGAATAGCTCACGTCCATATTTGAAAATGATATCACTGCTACCAACTGCTGAAAAAACGCACTAGAAATTTGAACTCCATGTTGGATATCCTGCAAGGTATGCATAGGAGCTATTCCAAAATTGGCACACATGTAGATAATACTATTTCAGTTTAATTTCCAGGAGGCCAACCATGACAGTGTTGCCAAAATAATTTTAAGCCTTCTGATAGGTCCAATGTTTAAATGCATATAACTTCTACACTATCAACTGGATTTCAACCAAATTTTGTATGTAATATCTGTACATAAACAGATATGACTGAGCGTATTCTTAAGAGCCACCAGGGCTGCCAACTGTTAATAATTGCTCTCTCTATTTTTTTTATCCAAATACCAATATATCAGAATGTGTGCAAGCCGACAGCTTTAAACTATGCACACGTATAGTACCTGACATGTTTGATTAATTTTGGAGTAACCTATATACGTCAGTTCTACCAACATGATTCTAAGCCTGCTGATAGGGCCAATTTTTAAATACATGTAACTTCTATACTATCAGTAGGATTTCATCCAAATTTCGCATGTGCTATGTGTAACATATCAGATATGACTATAAGTATTCTTCAGTGCAATCAGGGCTGCCAACTGTTAATAAATGCTGTCTATATTTTTTACCCTAATATCAATATATCAGAAAGTATGCAAGCCAACAGCTCTATACTTTGCACACGTATAGCACCTGACATTCTAGATTAATTTGGAGTAATTAATACAAGGCAGTGCTGACAACATGATTCTATGCCTGCTGATATGTCCAATTTTAAAATACATGTAACTTCTATACTAACAAATGGATTTCATCCAAAATTGGCACAACAAGATATCATAATATTTCAGATTATTTCTGACCAGCACACGCATGGTATTGTTGGCAACATGCTTTTACGCGTGCTGATAGATCCAGAGTCTAACTGCAAGTAACGTCCATTGGACTTCAACCAAATTTTGTATTCTGTACCTTAAGAGATGGAACTAAGAATATATTCAGTCACCAGGGCTGCCAACTGTAGTGCTCTATTAGGCTACATTATACCAGGTATATTTTGAACTAATTAGATATTTCGATATTACCAACTTAATTTCGTCATTATTCTAGATAGGTTCATATTCTGTACAATAATCATTGGCATGAAAAGTAGGCTGTATAGTTCTTAACGGAACTTCTTGTCTTTATAATGACTTAACCACTTTGGCCAGCTCTCTCCTCTACTCATACATGTTGAGCGTAGGATAATTGCTTGTGTAATCCTCAACAGTGCTCTTATTCATATCTCGTATTATGAAAGAAGCAATGCAGAACATTCTTAATAAGCTCTCTACGACCACTTAATGGGGAGGAAAATCTCTGCTAGGCTACGAGGTAAAAAAGTAAAATGAATCAACTTCCCTCCTCGTGGGTTCACTTTCTCCGGCTTGTTGAGCAAACTCGTAACGAAGTCAAGAGGCCCCTGAGTGGTTGTGTTATTCAATCAATCGTTTCCTTCCTTTATATTCGCTGCCAGATATCCTCTCGCTCATTAAATATACGGTCTAGCGTCTGCCTCGGAGGCGATACTCCGGAGTATTACGTGCGTGATGCTGTTCACAGTACCCAACAGAGCAGAGGGCTGTTTCTTAAGTAAAGGCCGTTTTTTTATTTTATTTTACCGAACATTGTATTTTGAAACCACATTTATTTTTAGGTTTTACAAACCTTCCTCAATTTTCTGCAAAGTTACCTTGTTTATTTAGGCACTTGTCATACCTTAATTAGTACATTATTGCAACGAGCCTATAATGGCTATAATTAAGACACAAATCTACTGTATAAAGCTCAAATACCACTCACTGACTCATACATTCATCACGAAATCTCAGAAACCACCGAACGGATTGGAATGAAATTTGGTATCCAGCTTCCTCAAGGGCCGCAAACGCCCGCTAAGAAAGGATTTTTGGATATTAAGGTTCTAAAGGGGTGTTAAGGGGGTAGACCTGCATTTCATTGAATAGCAATATCTCCCGATTGCTTTCATTGGGGGATGTGATACTCGGCATATAAACTCATCACTAAAATTAAGAAGACACGTGTCTGAAGGTTTTTCGATGTGGTATATATTATGAGGTGAAAGGGGTGAAAAGTGGGGGTGGAAGGATTCCTAACGGAGCGTGTATCTTTTAAACGACATAGGCGAGGAGTTTGGAACTCAGCCGAAAAAAATCAGCATCAAAAATAACTAAACAGGTGTTTGACATTTTTTCATAAATCCAATTTAAGGGGCCAATGGAGAGGGGTTAAAATTATGGGGGAGGGGGGAAACGTAATATGTCTGAGTGTAAAATTATACATGGCCTATGTTGTAGACAATAACACATTACATCTTTTTTGTCTCTTGCTATTTCATCATACGACGAATACTTAGGGAGTTATTAATGATTTTGTATTTTTTGGCCGGAATTTTCTAAGTCCCAGGAATAACATAAAAATTGATGCGAATGAAATTTCAAAAAATAGTTTTTTTTAATACTTTAATTATATTTTTCACGTCTTTTAGGGTCCGAAACCAACATGATATTTTGATGTTTTTTTTCGTCCCATGCATTTTTGGTTTCATGTGATAGAATTATTTTCCACTAGGACCCATGCTTATCTATCCATTTAACTAATGTTATAACAGGATTACAAATGTTATTGCGGACGAAGCCGCGGGTAACAGCTAGTATGTTTACAAAACGAGCGTAAGCGATTTTTAGCCTACTTTTCACATTTTGCAAAAATAAGGAAAAGTAGACTTATGAGATCGGGCGAATGTGTGCCTGTCTGTCCTTCTGTCTGTCTGTCTGTCTGTCTGTCCGTCCTTCTGTCTGTCTGTCTGTCTGTGTGTGTGTCCCCCCCTACAAACTCCTAAACGGCTGCAGCAATCGAAACAAAATTTGGTGGGAGTGTGTATATACCTGAATATCTCACGGCCTTATTTGAAAATTATGTCAGTGCTACCAACTGCTGAAAAATCGCAATTGAAATTTGAGATACTTGTTGGATATCCCTGAAGGTATGAATGAGAGCTATTTCAAAATTGGCACACGTATAGATAATAATATTGCAGTTTAATTTTCAGGATGCCATACATGGCAGTGTTGCCAAAATGATTGTAAGCCTTCTGAAAAGTCTAAATTTTAAACGCATATAACTTCTACACTACCAATTGGATTTTAACCAAATTTCGAATGTGCTATGTGTACATAAACAGATATGACTGAGCGTATTCTTAAGAGCCACCAGGGCTGCCAACTGTTAGTAAATGCTCTAATTTTTTATCCAAATGCCCATATATCAGAAAGAATGCAAGCCGACAGCTGTAAACTATGCACACGTATAGTACCTGACATTTTTTTTATTAATTTGGAGTAACTTATATACGTCAGTGCTACCAACATGATTCTAAGGCTGCTGAGAGGTCCACCATTAAATACATGTAACTTTTATACTATCATTTGGATTTCAAGCAAATTTCATGTGTGCTATGTGTACCATAACAGATATGACTTAGCCGATTCTTAAGAGTAACCAGGGCTGACAGCTGTTAATAAATACTGTCTATTTTTGTTACCCTAATATCAATATATCAACAAGTATGCAAGACAATAGGTCTAAACTTTGCACACGTATAATACCTGGCATTCTAGATTAATTTGGAGTAACTAATATACGTCAGTGTTGCCAACATGATTCTAAGCCTGCTGATAGGTCCAATTTTAAAATGCATGTAACTTCTATACTAACTAATGGATTTCATTCAAAATTGACACAACAATAGATCATAATATTTCAGATTATTTCTGACCAATACATGTATGTCATTGTTGCCAACATGATTTTACGCGTGATGTTAGATCCAATGTTTAACTACATGTAACGTCCATGCTATCCATTGGACTTCAAACAAATTTTGTATTCTGTACCTTAAGAGATGGAACTAAGGATATATTCAGTCACCAGGGCTGCCAACTGTAGTTCTCTATTAGGCTACATTATGCCAGGTATACAGTATTTCGAACTAATTCGAAATTTCGATATTACCAACTTAATTTCGTCATTATTCTAGATAGATCCATATAGATTAATTATTGGCATGAATCTTAAATTTTAAGAAAAGTACGCTCTTTAGTTCGTCACGGAACTTGTTGTTATAATTTGCATACGAGTGTCTTAATTACCATTATAGGCGAGTTGCATACGACTGTTTATGTTCGACGATAATTATAACTTTATTATATGTTTTACATAAATATTCATAAATATCTGCTGAGATTCAGTGACTTGAATTTTGTGATCGGAGTGCAAGTGCTGGGTATGATATCTCTGTTTTCTAAGTTCCTTTACCGACCGACGGATGCGCTCTGTGTGCTTGGCAATGCCATACATATTATTTGATGCCATATGTTTACAGCTTGGCCGAGCTGCACCAGCATTCAATCAAACTGTCACCGGAGTCGTTTGAAAGCAATGCGCTGTGTAGAAAGTGGAGTTGGGGATATTAAGGTAGGCTATAGTGCTATTTCTTGTCTCATATTCGCCAGTTTATTTACGCGAACAAATGGACATGGACATGGAATGTCGGTAATGTAATCAGACATGTTGGATTTTGAGCACATGCGCGAAGATATTGTTACCTAATTGGTCAATGAATGAGCTCTGATTGGCTGGAGAAACTGTATCGTAATGAAAAACAGTGGTATAAGGACCTTCATTATGATACATTTTTCTGACACTCAATGTTTATATTTCGACATCGTAGAACATACTCTAAGTTCTGAAATTCCTCTTCATAAAAGTTTGCCGCCTGCTCTGACAACCAAGAATTCACGGTTGTTTTCATTTCTTCGGGGTTTGCTTGGGTTTGACCTTGACAGTGTCACCATTCCATTGACTGTAGCTTGGTTTCAGGGGCGGAATGGGATGCCCATGCATCATCTCCGGTGATGATACGACTCAACATGTCATCCGCTTCTTGCTCCGAGCGATTTCCACCTCTTTTCGCAGCTGAAACGTCATCTTGGTGGGAAGCGCTTCGCCGACGATGAAGAAGTGAAAACAGCCATCAATTCTTGGTTGTCAGAGCAGGTGGCAAACTTTTATGCAGAGGGATTTCAGAACTTATTTTTAAGGTATGACAGGTGCCTAAATAAACAAGGCAACTATGTCGAAAAATAGAGGAAAGTATGTAAAACCTAAAAATAAATGTGGTTTCAAAAGAAAATATTCAGTTAATTAAAAAAACGGCCCTTAATTAAAAAACAGCCCTCGTAAATCTTAACCCTTGAGAAATGGCGTGAAAAGATTTCACACGAGGACTGGCGCCGGGTCATTTTGACCCATAGCGTGTTACTCCCTTTTTGTCGTAGTGGTACAGATTTTAATTAAGTAATTTTACACCTATTGTTTTAGATCCCTTAGTTGGAGGGTTGTTTTTTGTTGAATAGGCTTAAAGCATGGTAGGAGAGGGTTGCGCATCTTTGGACTCCATGTTAATCGTGGCCGGGAGCCGGTGATGCTGCTGGGATGTCTTTACAGTGAGTGGACGGGGGTAGGTATTTCCCAAGTATGTAAAAAATTTTCAAAAGTGCCATGCAGGTTCAATAATAATAACCCCTGGTATGTGGGTGGGATATTCCATGCGTGCGGGTGGATATGAGGCGTATCCGCTCTCATTTAAGGATAGGTATAGGCCGAGGTATAATAATACTATGTCCCTTGCATGCGGGATTATTTAATAAGAGAATATTTGTTAGTTTAAGTGAGGCCGCATCTCTTTATATTGAGATGTGCATTACGCTTGCTATTCTTTCTGACACACCCCTAATACTCGGGTGTTAGCATTGAGAGCCAGGGCGTAGTGAGCCCTCTCTTTAGACGCATGAAGTCTATCAACCCCGATGTATATTTTGTCATGTAGTTTGGCTGTTTTTATGTGTTTATGTGTTTATGTGTTTGTGTTGGATAATGTTGTGAGTGACAAGGTTATGGAATGAGAAGGGTGGTATAATGGTAGCCCGTAGGTGGTGTCTTGGCCATCTTGCTGGCACCATCCATCTCTGCTCCTGTCATCCTCACTTGGTCAATATCTGCTTTCTATCTGCTCTTTGGAATGGTTAAATGCGGTGACGCTGTGACGTCACGGCCTACTCTGGTCTCTTATCTATAATGTTAAAGTAGCAAGTGATTTGTAATGTAACTGGTCATGTCTTGATCGCCTATGTTGGTTTTTAAGCTTTAAAGAAAAACCAGAAGAGAAGTAGTTATTGGGGAGGGTTGTTCCCTCAGGGAATCTGTCTGTATTCGCCCCTGATTAGTGAGCGCGTGTGGGAAGGACGTGGTCGTAATTGTGATTAGCGCAGCTGCGTGTGTGTGGCTATGTTCCGCTACAGCACGCGGGCGGGTGGGCTGTTATCGGCTAAGTCCTATCGTGTGTCGCGTGGCTGAGTGTCAGGTGGCACGTGTGGCTTGTCAACATCTTTGTGAGCATGCTCCTATGGCCCTAAGATAATATGGCCCACAGTATCTGCATATTGCTAAATGCCAGGCCTATTGTAACATTGCTGAATTCTGTGCCTATGTCCATGTGTACTGTATGTTAGTGTTGGTATAGTTTTTGTTTTTGTATGATAGTGTCATCATAGTCGCGTGTCATTGTCACTTCCGTTATAACAAGAGTGCCTGTCGACGGCAGTGTTGCAATGCGCTGGAATCTGCAACTCAGTGTTTTACTGTGTTTATGTTTTCATATTCCCGTTTACAGGAAGCTTCTAACGCTATGTGAAGGCTAACGCAACGTGACTTTAGCCATAGTTCGTGTGTTGCCATTTGTTTGACATTCCGGGAGGGCCAATGTGTCAATCTGTCCTGTTTTTGCTAGCAACGTTGTGTGGTTACTTATTCCGTAAAACCTTTGCCTTGTGTAATTGCTATACTTGTGTTTGGGAAGTCTATTTCCTATGTTTGGGGTAATCGAAATTTTGCATGGTTTTTGGTCGGAGAAAATGTGGTGTTACCTGTTTATGTACTTGTATGGGGCCAACTTCCGTCTGAATGGGATTCTGGATTTTTGTTTTCCACGGCGTCCGATTTTTACTGGGCATTCGGACCCGCGATCCCGTGTAATGCTCCGTGTTTCATGTCTGCGTTGTCTGTTGGGATTTTAGCGTCCCTAGTGTGGTTTCTGATTGTGTTTTTTTCGCCAAAAATACCATTGGTTAGTTTGTTTTTGGCACGACTGTGTTGTGTGATCGTGAGTTCGCACCCGCCTTGGTTTAAGGTCCTGGTGTTACGATTTTTTGTACTGTATGTCCCATGGCACGTGTATCGTGTGTTTGAGACATGCAGATGAAAATACGCTTTGGCGTGAAAAATTTGGGTCTTTTGGAATGCCCCTCGTATTCTAATTTTGAGAGTTATAGGGTTTTGAAACTACCGTGAATGAATGTGTATGTTCCAGCCAGGCCTGGAGTACTCTTAGGTTGTCCGTGTAAGTGAAGGTCGCCTACTCACGAGTGTGTTATCGCTGACTGTGATAGTATTGAGTTACACCCGTGCAGGAAATCCTTTGCTTGCTTGCTCGCCATATGTGCCGAGACAGTGTGTGTATGTTTATTGACACGTCTTACTATTGTCTGCATATACGGCGTGTCTCGGGTCCCTCGCAACGTAAAAGAACCTTCCTTTAACTACATGTTGTGTTCCCAAATTTTGTGTTGTTGTAAGCGTGGGGAGAATATATTCTTGTTATTGGTAGTTATCTGTGTTTATGTACGAGTGTCTCCGGGCCGCTAGTCGCGTGTTTGGTGACTAGGTGTCGGAGGTGATTTTATTATTTTGTGCGTATGGATATATGTTAGTGTAATTGTCCTTTATTATTCTATCCTCCCATTGGATAGTTACCCGACCTTGCACTCCTGGTATCCAGAAGGTTGCGGGTTCGAGACCGTCTTTGTCCAGGGTAATTATTCCTGGTGCCTTTTAGGCTTGTGTCTCCGGGACAGTTCTGCCAAGTGTTTTGACTGTTTTGTACAGTATTTGCGTTTAGTGTGTGACTTCCAAAAATAAATAATGTTGTTTTCCCCTTGAGCTATGAGTGTTACCCCATGGTGTTTATGCTTAGTTTGAGCGCTGTCCTGGGGGAAAAACTCATGCTATAGGCAGCGTAACAGGTGGGGTACACCTATGGATCAAATATATACAGTTCAACTTGGATAATTCGCACTTCACGGGATTAGTGAAAGAGGAAAAAAAAATTGAGCTATCCAAAAATTCAAATTAAGAAAGTTCTTTGAAAAAAAAAGGTAGAGAAAATATATTGTATGACATTTACATAATGCTTTATGTTTACTATAGCAGGTTGCCAGACGGCGGTAATCTGTAAAGATTGTATCGTAAATAATTTCAAAAGTTTCAAAATGAAAGGTAGGACCTGAGTGTACTATTCGCCTATTTGGCGACGTTAGTAAAACAGTAATCTAGTTACGTCTCAGGGAAATCTACCATTTTTGAAAAATAGTTTGAGATTCTTAACTGTCTCTTACGATTAAGTCTCTCAGTCATCCCAAAAGAATCTATCAAACTGTAGGCATGGAAAATATAACAAGATAGTCATTTCTACTTGGAAAGACCCGCCCAAGCTCTGTGCTGTGGCTTGTTGCTTAGGCTGCATTCGGAATAGTTCTCTGAGGACCTAAGCCGCGTGGCCCACTGATTGGCCTCCGATTGTCTTTGCACCTTAAAAACTTTACATTATCCAAGCTATAATTTAAACCAACTATGATTATAAATCCTTGATGGCTTAAAAAATGCTAGGGGCCAAGAAAAAATTAGGAAAAATTTTAAATTGTATAATTTTGAGTTGGCCACGTTCTGCTGTATATACGTGTGAAATCTACCGTTTACAGGGGTGGAATCTGCCCTTTGTGTATCCATTATCGTGTTTCTCACATGTAAAAGAGCCTGCCCGTATATATATATTTGTGATTCAGGTGCCAGTGTGTGTTATATTCATGGTGAAAGTCGTTATCCACGTCCGAGCGTCATTGCTCGAGAAAGTGAAGACTTTCGCCTTGTCACTAAGGCGTAGGCCCCTGAAACCCATTGAGGTGCTTCTTTGCTATTTTCTGGAGGATTTTGTAGCAAAGTAAGCCTGGGCCTACTTTCACCGTAGTGCCTGGATGTTGGTCTGAGTGTGTTTGTGTCTGAGGGGCTGATTGCGCTCCACGCTACCCTAGCAGTGTTTATAGGGGTGTGTGTATTCCTGACTGCCCGGCCTCGTGGGGTAGGTAATAAGACCTTTCTTATACCCCGTGTACTGTGTGTCTGCGCCTGGTCAGAGTGCGCGGGTGTGTGTTGTGCACCCTGAGGGCCTGAAGGCAACACCCTCTCATGCCTTCGCACCTGGGGTACACATGCTAGTGCCCGCTTCCATCCTGGCAAAATTGCCCTTTGAACTAGCGGCAAAGGCCGTTTAATTGCCTGTGATTGCCCTGGCGAAGTATTGGAGTGTAGTCTAACCGATTTCCGGCCTATGGCCACGGTAGACTCCTGTCCTTGTGTTTGCCTATGTGTGTAGGCCTGTGTGGGCTTAATGTGCTGTGGGGCGGGCTCTACGTCCTCATCCCATGACATGGTTACCTCCCGTTTTCCCCCTGTGTTATTATGTGTGCCCGAGAGTCCTGGCGTCAACTCCCTCTCGTTCGTCCGTTTTGAGGGGGTTGGCCTAGGTTCTGCTCCTCGGTTTGGCAAAATTGCCTTCCGAGCCGGAGCTGAGGGACGTGTGTTGATGTGCCCTTGGCCCTGCAGTGTGTTGGAGCCTAACCTGGCCGTTTCCTGAACTGCGGCCACGGTGAACTCCTTCCCCTGTGTTTTGTAAGTGTCTGAGAGGGACATCCTCGCAAATTGCTGCGTTAGCGTATCTACGCTTATGTCCTCTCTAGACTGGGCTTGTGGCCCTACCATGAACTCAAAAATGGCTTTGTTAGCCTGGAGCTCCCTATACTCGTCCCAAATTTGGGCGTACTGCCTATTGAGGCATATGGCCTGCTCAGCGACTTTTGTGCCACGAGTCCCTATCCAATATTGTTCCCTGATGAGTGTTCCCCATTGCTGGAACATGAATTCGTGTCGGCAGTGTAGTTGCCAGTGTGCCTTAATGATTTGTGTACGGAGGGTGGGGATTTTCGCCCGAATCTTGCGATTCTCGGCGCTGCGGAGTGGCCGGACAAGTGCCCTTATGATCCGCATATACTGGGCGTGCAGGAGCTGCTGAAACCTTCTGAGGTAGTCCTGCCTTGTCTCAAAGACCTTGTGCCAGGCAATTAACTCCTGGTATTCCCCAATGCTCCTCAGCACAGCTAGGCGGTATAGAGGGGCCATGCTGAATCAAGTGTATGTATGTATATATATAAAAACTGTGTGTGCTTTGCAATGTATTATATCTCTGATTCTTTCCCGGGGGTGGGGGGTTGGTTTGACAAAAATGTCCCTTGTGTAGCTATGGTGAAGGAAAAAATAATGCCTTCTATAAAAAAATTGCAACTTTTTCGCTTGGCTGTGTGCGGTGCGGGCCGTTTCTACCACGAGGGCTCGTTGTATGAGTCCTACCCTTATTGTGCGTGGTAGCAGCGCCTCCACCAATATGTTTTAGATCCCTTAGTTGGGGGGGGGGGGGGGTAGTTTAGGGATAAAACATTAGTGTCACTGTACTAATTTAAAAGGTAGTTCCTAGTTGAGAGCAGCTTCCCGAAACTGGGAGAACTTACTGGTGTAGAGTGTTGTTCAGTGTTTTAAATGCTAGGGGGTGCTCCTATAAAGATGTAGGTATTTGTTAGGGGATGGTCCTCTGGATGCAGGTTACTATACCGGTCTGCCAGCTGGACGGAGTGAGTGATATAATAGACGTGCTTATGTCAGCGGCTCGATGCAGTCGAGACGCGTGCGGGAAACACAATGGAGTCTGACCAAGCAATTACTGGCTACTGTGGTCACGGTCAATCGTGACGAAGGTCAGGAGGGATATTAGGACGTGAGGTAGAGTGTAATTATTAATGCAATGTGTAGCTTACTGACCAGTATTTATTGGTCAGTTGAAGTGGTTTTGTATGCCCCTTTTTGGGAAGTCTTATGCCAATGTGAAATACAATTGATGTGTACAAGTTTGGGTAAGAGTGTACAAAATAAAGGATTCTGAGCACTTTGCTGAGTCTCACCTGATGATGCAACTGGAACGGGCGGCGGCTAGGGCCTTCGGCGACGCACACTGTATAACAGATCCCGGCTCCAATTAGGACTCCACCTCTTATACTTTTTGGTGCTGCATGGTCAGCATTACGCCATTGTAGCTGCCCCAGTTAGTTGTAGTGTTAATGTTTATGAATGTGTTGCAAGTGGTTGGCTAACCTCCCGAGCTGGGTGGTCGCCTCTTGCCGTGTAAAGGTGATGTTCTGGTCTTATGATGTTGCCAGTTGGGGTGGTTTTAGTAGAAGATGGGGGGTGGCTCTCAGGGGGTACAGCCCCCCGGGCCTGTACACTATGAACTATTCCCAATATAAAATGAGTTTTTTTTTCAAATTTAATGCAGAAAAATGACAATAATTTTCGTAGCAGTTTAATATTGTCCTCAAAGGTGGCGGCAGAGCAGTCATTTCAATTTTTTATGAACAAAGGAGCTGATGACCAAGGTTTCCATAAACCTTAAACATGGATCAACAAGAACGTGAGCTAGATGATTGTACTTCACCAAAATAGGTGGATCTTCCCCTTTATTTCTTACAGATTGTTCCGAGTAACGTAAGCCAAGAGTCACGCGAGGACTGACGCCATGGGTAAATCTGACCAAACCGTAATTAATATTACTTACTTCTTACTTCCTCGGCGCTATAGCCTGGGGTAGGCTTTGGCCTCTCTCACGATTCCTCGCCATTCGTTCCTTCTATGAGTTTTCTCCCACCATCTTCCAACCCTCATAGTTCTCAGGTCTTCTCCTAAGTCTTGTAGCCATCTTTTGCGTGGTCGTCCACGTCTCCTCTTCCCTTCCATAGTTCCATGTAATATCTTCCTTGGTGTTCTTTCTTCACTCATCCTCTCTACATGACCAAGCCAATCCAGACGTCGGGACTTAATACATTTCACAATATCTTTACCTTTGATTATCTCTTCAATTTCTTTGTTTGCCCTGATTCGCCACCCTTCATCCTCCTTTACCGGGCCATATATCCTTCTTAAAACTTTCCTTTCAAAAATTTTGAGATCATTCTCATCATTTGTTGACATTGTCCACGTCTCAGATCCATAGGTCACCACTGGTCTAATAAGGGTCTTGTAGAGTTTAACTTTCAAGTTCCTACTTAACAGTATTGATTTTAAGAGCTTAGTGTTAGCATAGTAAGCCCTGTTTCCATTCATGATCCGTAATTAATATACATGTAGAAATAACTTCAGTGCTTATAACGCTATGGACATGTTTGTTTATCAGGGTGAAGTTCAAAGCTAGGAAGAAAGGTAGAGTAAGCGATAGGAAATGAGGGCTGACCTAAACAAAAATAAAGTCCTCTCGGCACGCCGGAAGGCGGAGGTAGATTTCACCGGACAAACTTGGAGATAGGCGAAAATAGGCAGAATATGCAGGTTTTCGTAGAAGGATCAGACCTCATTTATCGCGTGAAAGTATTTTATAATTGGAGATCAATTAACTTTGTTTTTCTTCATTTTAAACATTTTATTGTCTTACGGGGACGGTAACCTTCTTGTCATTTGGAGTCCATTTGTAGCCTATTTTCAATTTTGAAAAAATAGGCTTATGAGATCACCTTTTGTCCATGTGTGTGTGCGTGTGTGTGTGTGTGTGTGTGAGGTGTGTGTGTCCCCCCCCCCTAATAAAATCTAAACGGCTGGAGCGATTTCAGTGAAACTCGGTAAGTTCATAGCACTATTCCCGGCGACGTCGACCGTGCCCATCCAATTTTGTTACGTCTCACCAATCCAACATGGCGGCTGTGCGAAATATTTCACTAGCATTCAATATCTCCGAAACTATAACGGATATCGCCCTGAAATTGTGTACGGTGATAAAGGGTACTACTAGAAGTTCACCTATGAAACTTTCAAAAACCTGATTACTACATAACCAACATGGCGGCCAAGCGAAGTGGAGACTTTTAAATAGACTTTTCTCGCGATTTAACTATCCAAACGTAATGAAACTTGGTACAGCAAATATTTATACACATTGCAATGCACTGGAGTCTAATTTAGTTCAATTGTTTACATAACCTCAAAATGGCGGCTGTGCGAAATATTTCACTGACATTCTATATCCCCGAAACTATTACAGATATCACCCTGCAATTTTGTACAGTGATAAAGGGTACTGATACAAGTTTACCTATGTATAATTCATAAACCTGTAAAGTACAAAACGAACATGGTGACCAAGCGAATTTGAAATATTTTAATAGACTTTTCTCGTGAGTTAACTCTCTGAGCGCAGTGAAATGTGGTACAGTAAATGATTTTGCAGATTGTAATGTACTGCCATCTAATTTAATTCAATTGTTTACATAACCTCAAGATGGCGGCTGTGCGAAATTTTAAAATTAAGTTTATATTTCTTGTGTCGTAATCATGCGATCGAAGTGAAAGGTTGAATAATAAACCTAGGCTATAAGTGACCTTGAATGGTACATAACTCTATGGCCTATACATTATAACAATCCTAAATAGCAAGCTTCCGTAATATTTAGACGGTCCTCAATATATATGAATCTTTTACAGCAACCAAACTGAAATTTTTATGTTCATAGAGACTAAGAACATATGTTCACCTATAGGACTTTCAGTAACCTGCTGAGCACGAATCCAACATGGCGGCGACGCGAAGTATAAATATTTAAATGGACGTTTCTCGCGAATTAACTATCCGAGTGCCGTGAAACGTTGCACGTTTTAAATGCTTACACAAATGTTGATCCACTGGCATCTAATTTATTTCAATTGTTTGCATAATCACAAGATGGCTGCTGTGCGTAATTTTAAAATCTCGTTTTTACTTCTTGTGTTGTAATCATGCGATTGAGGTTTGAATACCACACTTACACAATAATCTTAATATAATAGTACAAAAATAAAAATCCAACCTGGCGACCATCGGAAATATTTAGGCGGTTCTCAATATCTACGAATCTGTTACAGCAATTAAACTGAAATTTTGTATGTTGATAGAGGCAATTAACATGAGCAGGATATATTGAGACCGTTTAGTTGATGTCAACAACCACGATGACTCAACTAACGACACATAAATCGAATAAAAAGTACCGTGAGGATCAGGTGACCTTCCAAAAAGGCTAAAGCGGCACGAGAGTCCGTAGTCCACAGGGATCGTGGTACATGGTGACGATGGTCATAGACCGCCTAAGGAAAGGTTCACCTTAAAACTAGACTGAGAAAATAAACATCCAGACTCATGTAAAACACCGTGAAAATTTATTAAAATTCACAAGCCCCTAGCCTAGTTCGGAGGGTTATAATCGGCTAGTCCGCAAATTAATAAATAAACTAAGATAAAGAACAGGTCCCCTACCTGAGAAGTTACTGAAAACCCTCGCGAAAGATCTAACTCACAATGATAAAGCAACAACAGCAACGCTAGGAATATGGCACGACGCAAGTCCCTAGTTCAAGTTACAAGACCAAGCTAATATCTGAATTTACATTTAACAGGGTAGCAAAACAAATCTAGGTTAGGATGGTACCATTTCGACATTTAAATTTAACATTAATTCAACTAGCTAAGTCCTATCAATTAACAAAATTTACGGCGATGACGTCCGTAAAAGAAAACAATTACATCCAAAAGCTAAGTGTACAGCCATGAAAAACAAACAATTTAATTATGCTTAATAACTATGTGCTGACAGCACACAATAAAGTAACATGTAGGGTTTAATACACTTGACATCATACATTAATAACGAAATAGACACAGTAGTTTTATTAAAAATTCCTGCCTACACCTTGGTTTACTCTTTGTAAACCATAGTCATCTAATGTGTATAGTTACGGTGACGAATGCGCAGTTGAGACCACGTCTGACATCGCATGGCCTGAGCTCCACAAGTTACGAACTCTAGGTTCGCACATGCTTCAGGTCGCTACAAAAATGTCAACTGTCCTAGTCATTTCCTCACAAGGAAATTATCTTCAACTGCACGGCTATGTCAACAGTTCCAGAATGCAAAGAACAAAGTTAGATAGAAAGAATCGTTAGTTAGGCTTGTTTTACAACAATTATGCATTTTATTATTAGAATGTCGGTTTATAGGTTTATCGTAGGTTTATGGCGAATAACATTGACAATAGCCTGGGCACGGAGTGTCTCCAACTGAGATCATTCTCCACCAAAAAGCCTCGACTCAACAGTCGGAATATAATCAACGAGTATAACAACTCGGACACACAATAACACGGGTTACCAGCGGCGCTAAGCTCGCGTTCAATAACTCTGGGATAGGCCTGTACAACAGTTACCTTCCAGTAATATCTGGTCAACGGGATCATCCCCGGACAAAGCATACAATAACTTCCTGCTATAACAGGGTAGACTTCACCATCCTATAGAAAACCTTACATAACTGTACCTGTCATACGACAATACACGCAACAGAGCGCTAAACTAACAAAAACCGATCCATAAAACAAGTGATCAAATACAAGAGTGGAAACTGGTTTCCATAAGCAAAATAGCAATGAAAGGAAAAGCGAATACATAATTGTACTCTGTCCTCGTCTATAGTAGTTTTGTCTCACAATGAAGCAGGCGTGCTCTAGGTCACTGGGTTACATAACCAGTTTATTCAAGGCCGGCGATTTAATCAATACAAAACCTGCACTTGGCCGGATCATAAAAAACATTACCATATGTTACGGATCTCTACAGAGTCCGTGTATCAAACGCACGCTATAAATCTGAGTATAGTAATACACTTCCGTCTTTCTACCAAAGACGTCTAAATGAAAGTAAACTTACAATAACTGAAGCTCTTTGCTTTTAAAATTGCAACTCAGTAGTTGCTAGAACATCAAATAAAAACGTGTCTCACACGACACAAGAAAAAAATGATAAATGTGGCACAGATTCACACACTAGATCTGTTTAATGATACGTTGGGAACCGCGTTCGATGCTAGGCAACGAAACATTCCTTCTAGTTGTTAGGTTCAAACATGACCAAGAATAGCTTCTGAGCTTATTCAAAATGAAATATAATGCATTTACAAACTGGTAGTTACTGTCGACTACCTAAATGATACGACCGTTCTAACGACAGTCAGGGGTGTAACAAAAGATGGCTGCGAAGAATGCAGTCAATTAATAACCAAGGCATCTGATTGCCATAACTACAGTCAGCAAAGACTTGAAAATTACCCCAAGTAGGGTTGAACAAAATAGCCTCAAAATGACTACGATCAGGTTCAGCAAAAGGTAGGCATTGACGTTCCACGACGTTCACCAAGCTGCACCAGGGCTGACCAAAATGTCTGACCCCAAAGGTGTCTCACTCTAAACTGAAATAAATGACATCTAACTAATCTAGTTACATCCCTACCTAGAAAAATGGCTGACACTGAGTGTGGTTGATTCACAAACTACATTATAACTACTATACCACCAGAAACTAGAACAAAGAAGGGGTGTGACAAAAACTCACGAAATGGAGGAGCTCTCACTCAGCTCTCTATTCCACAACAAGGGTTGTACATAAACCTCTCTGGCTCTCTGGATCGGTATCCTCCTCATCAGGACTCCCATCTGGACTCCCCCAAAGACCAGGGTTCGATTTGTCCCTGTCGACATCTTCGTGGATATGCCTGGAAATGGCATTTTGGCTCCTTCCCTCTCGTTCATCGTTCTGGAAGTTCCACCATCACGCTGCTTCCTGTAGAAACGTCACCCCCCCATACTGGGATGGTATTAGCCCATGGTAACTGCTTCAACCATGGTGAATAAAAGTCCAATCACGTGGGTAGCGAAATAAGTTGCGTGATTATTCATCCTCTCACTTCCAAAATTATAATGTCCGTCGTGACTATTATAGGCTTCAATTATAAAATACGACACAGCCTTAATCTTGCAGATGTGGATTAGCATGTGAGCTAATACTATTTTATAATGCTGCACGTGCTAGTGACGCTACTTTTGTATCACGCAGCATCCGTGAATTATACGACGTTTCAAAGATGAAATTTCCACTTTGGCAATTTAAATATCTCATACTATTATAATCACACTTATTCAGGATAATTGTAACACTATTACCTGTATATTTCCACTAGGCATCTGCCCTCCACATACGCGTGGGTAATATGTGATGTCACAGCAATGTTGTGCAATACACTATACTTGCCAATAATTATTTCCCAAGCTTCTTATTTAATTCACTGGACTTCATCGACAGTGAATATTAGTATTTGCTTACTCGATGGCACCTTATAATCACTTTTAACGCTAAACAGCGGATATTCTTCTACGTCTCGTAGGACAAATGTAATTCCACGCCTACACAAGGCGGATTCTCAAGACGCAGTGCTCCGGTACTGGTGCCTCTAGAAAGTAGGTCGTCAAAACGAAAACGTTGAGCGACTACTTACGTTCCTTTTTGCGTATCTGCAAGGGTATTACCTTACCTAAAGTAAAAATAAACATTCTCCAAAATGTTTTAATAATGCAGCATGACGAAATGGAATATTCTGAGTCTCGTAGGAAAGATAAAAATAATTAATAAGACCTCAGATAATAATTAGCAGTTTACACCAAAGTCAAAAGTGCGATTCACCGCTACTTCAAAATATCGCGTGATCTCTCAGCTTCACGTGGCTTCCTGGGTGTGTTCAAATGTACAACATCCCATCATAAATGCTCTGTCATAAAAAATATCACATGAACCATAGCTCAGCGGGTTCATCTGCCTCTCTGTCGTTTCAAATAAAATGTTGGGATAACATTTTTATTTGCGTTGAAATTCATTCAAGAGTGATATTTTTTTAGATTGGCTGCATTAAAGGTTCCAATGCGTTCTCCTGTCCTAATGTCTTCTATCACATAACTTCCATTGTTTAAAGGCTGTCGGATACGACTAGGGCCATAATACAAGGATAGAAATTTCCCATATATGCGGTCTATAGGACTAGAAATTCCGGGTCTCCTTATAAGGATAAGGTCTCCTTCTACTAGTGGTTCTCTAAACCTCTGGCGTCTAGTTCTTCTCAATCGCTTGGCAGCTTGTCTGTCCATAGTCTCTCTCGCAGCTAAAAGTCTGCTGGCATGTGATGGTTGTAAACAAGGTGGATTTACAATCACACGATCCCATATTCTCAGCGGCATCTGGTTCAAATGCAAGACCATAGGTATTTGACCAGTGCTTTCATGTACTGTTGAATTAATACATTTTGCCATAATGACAAGGACTTCAGTCCATCGCCAGTGTTCTTCTTGACAATATAATCGACAGAATTTTGCGATAATAGACATCACGCATTCTGCTGGGTTGCTCTCTGGATGTCGAATAGATGGTAAAATATGACCTATTTCAAGCTCATTCATGGCATTGGCAAATTCTGCTGAGGTGTACTGTGATCCGTGATCAGTCAACAAGAATTGTGGCTTTCCTGCCTCCGGTATCACTTGACGTCTAATCCTCTGAATAATCTGATGTGCAGTAGCTTTTTGAATCGGATGAAGCATCGTATATTTCGTGAACACATCCACCGTTACAACGATGTATCGATTCCCACGACGAGCCTTAGGTATTGGGCCATACAGGTCCTGTGCATACAACTCTCTAGGTTGAGTTGGTAGTATTGGTCTAGGTTGTTCCTTCAGCAAGTGTGACGTGTATTTGTTCCGCTCGCATGCGTCGCAAGCACGTAAACACTGTCTAACGGTGGCTCCTAACCCTTTCCACGTGAAAGACTCCCTGATAGTTGCAATGGTTTTGTCTGTTCCACCATGTCCAATGGATAAATGTACCATAAGAATAACAGATTCTTGGTATCTCCTAGGAATAACTGCACGCAGTTGAGTGTGGTCCTCGTCTACAAACTTGTATAAGACACGATGATAAATCAAATAATCATCTGCAACAGCAGCAATCCTTGCATAATGATCATCCTGTGGATCCATTCTTCGTTCTAGGAAACGGATAATATGTCTGAGTTCCTCCTCACGTCGCTGTCCTTCAGGTAAATGACGAAATCGGCGAAGGTGTTCCTCGCATTCTCCCTCGATGTCTATGGCATTAACAGTAGCTTCAGGATTCCGGCTGAGGATGTCGGCCAACACATTCTCTCTGCCTGGTCGATAAACTATTTCCAAATCGAACTGTTGGAGAAACAGCGTCCAACGTGTGATCCTGTCGCTTGCCAGTCTTGTTCTCAAGATGAAGGTCAACGCATGATGATCGGTTCTCACAATAATCCTCTGACCTAACAGAAGTTTCTGCCAGTATTCAAGTGCGTAAACAATTGCAAGTGCTTCTATCTCGGTCGTGAAGTAGTGAGATTCATGTGCTCTTAAACGTCGGCTTAAGAAAGCGATGTAATGACGTTTCTTCTCATCATCTTCTTGCAGTAAAATGGCTCCTATACCAATGGCAGATGCATCAGTTTCTAGAATAAAGTTCCGAGAGTAATCTGGATATTCTAACTGAATTGAGTCCACAAGCATCTGTTTAGCTCTCCTGAAAGCTATCTCGCATTCATCATTCCAGTTCCACCTGCAGTTCGTTTTCAATAATCCTTGCAGTGGTGCAACAGTTTCGGAATACTTCTCACAATGAGCAGCAAAGAATTGGAGAATTCCTAAGAATTGTCTCACGTGTTTCACACGGGTTGGTGTTGGAAATGCAGCAACAGTTCTAATCTTTGCCGGATTCGGTCTATATCCTTCTCCATTGATTATGTGTCCTACGAATTTCACTTCTTCCTGAAAAAATCGACACTTGTCAAACTTGACCTTAAAATTTGCCTGTCGGAGATTCTCAAAAACAAGGCGCAATGTCTTTAAATGCTCTTCTTCTGTTCCCGAAGCTATGATTATGTCATCCACATAACATATTACTTTCTGCTTCACTTCATGAGTCAGCTTGGCATCAAGTGCTCTGATTAATGCAGCTCCGGCATTTTTCAATCCAAATGGTAGTTTTTGGAATACATAAGTCGTCTGATCAAACAAGAATCCAGTATATTTCTGAGTATGCTCAGATAATCTGATATGGTAATAAGACTGAACCAAGTCTAATGATGAAAATATCCTTTTTCCTTTGAACTTCCTGAGAATGTCCCTAATCTTGGGCGGTCTGTCGTGCTCAGGAGCTAGGGGTTCATTCAAGGCTCTGGCATCAAGACAAAGTCTCAAGCTTCCATCTACCTTAACCACAGGTATTATGGGATTCAAGAAAGGAGTCGGTGATTTCTTGATTGTACCTGCTGCTTCCATCTCATGGATCTTCTTAGCAGCTTCTTCGAGATGTTTCTCGGCAATCGGATAGATCCTTTTCTGGAATGGGGAATCGTCCAGTAATACAAGATCATACTCATAGTCTAATATCTCACCAGGTGTGGTGTCGAATATATCTCGGTATTCGTTCAGTATTGCCTCAAGATCCTCATGTGTGGGTGCTGATAACGATTCTGCCTCTTCGTCGGCATCTAGTGTCGCCTCAATTTCCTTTCCCTTTAATGCTTCGACTACATCTACTTCGGATAGGAATTCCGGTTCTTCTTCAATTAGGCTCATCTGAATGGGTTCGTTCGGCTTGAACTCTACCGTATTCCGTCCCATGTCAATGATTCCATCATATTTTCTAATGAAGTCTGCGCCTAAAATGGCATCATGATGCAGGCCCTTCATTACGAGAAATTCGTGCAAGTACACGTGGCTCGAAATCTTCACAGTACACAAAATCTGGATTTTGCACGTTACAACGCGGTCAGGTATGACACCTCTGACTCTTATAGCTGAAATGGGCAACTCCGTCACCTCAGAGTTTGCTCTAAGTCTGGCATGGCAATCGGCGGAAATTACACTAATCATCGCCCCAGTATCGATGAGTATGACTACACTGACTTCATTCAAGGTGGCTACAATCTTGGGTAGACGTGTTAATTCATAATTGTGGTTCGTCGTTCGTCGTTCGTCCAACAAGTCTTCTTGGATTGGCTCCCAGAGTAATATAGAGGCAGTTACTCGGTGCTCAACCAAACAAGAATCTATTGATTTTTCAGAGTTTTTTTTTCTGTCATGGCGAGAAGTACTGGGCTGGTTCTGCTCCGTTTCCTGCGCCGAATGTCTATTTTCCCTCGAAGTAGGGTTCCGTTCTCCCTCTTCTTGGATCTGCAATTCTCTCAATTGTTGGAGGTACTCACGGCTATCCCGCGCTCTTCCTTTCCAATCCCTGTCTGGCTGGTATCTAGGGTCTCGATTTCTGTCGTAACCCCCACGATATCGATAGTCTCTACGGATACGTCCGTGTTGCTGATTTCTTCCTTCATTCCCTCGGCGGTTGTTTTCATGACGTCGGTTGTCGTCCGTCCTTCGGTCAAATCGCCGGTCCCAATGACTTCGCCGGTCATCATGTTGATTTCGAGTATACGGAGTGTTGTTCCATTCTCTCCTGTTATAACTGTAATTGTTATCACGGCGCCCAGAATCCTCTGTGGTTTGTGTTTGTTGTGGCGTCTGGCTTACTTTATCAACAGTCGTCAGATTCATATGTCTATCCTCGCGTCTATCAGCCTTCTGCTGACGGTGTGTAGGAAACTGTTCTGTGTTAGCGTCCAACCTTCGCAGTATCTGGTCACACTGCTGGAAAGTGGATGCCCCTGCAGCGATTAACACACGTTGTACATCCGCAGGGTACTGCCAAACAATTGTGTTCACCAAATCTTGTTCGGACAATGGAGGCTGAAGACAACGGAGCTTCGCGAGCTGTATTGCGAAGTAATTCGCATAACGAGTAGGTGTATTGGAACTGTACCTTCGAGTGTACATCTCAGCTCGGATGCTCTGCTGGATGTCGCTCGACCAATATGTTCTTAATAACGCTTCCTTAAAGTCTTGGTACCCTGTGAATGAGTATCGGAATGCTCTGAACCAGGTACCGGCTTGTCCCTCAAGCAGTCGCTCTATAACTCTTAGTTCCCTCTCTGGAGTTACCATAGTATCACGTAAGTAGCTTTCGACATTTGCTAGGAATTCCACTGGAGTAACACCGCTCCCAGTTCCCGAGAAGCGAGCTGGTTGCTCCTCTTTTGAACGAATTATGGTGACATTTCCCTGCGTATTCGCGGGTCTGAAAGTATTTTGCATGTAACTCTGCGTAGGAGTGTTAGTCTCATGACTAATTCGATTAGATGCTGGTTGAAACGGGTGAGCGTTAAAGTTCAAGGTCTGACCTTGCGCTAAATTAGTGAATTGTGACGGTTGCGGTTCCATAGGCGCGCTGGGTTGGAAATGGGTAGGCATCATTCCTCCTGATTGAGATATAGGCGTTTCCTGAGATTCTCCCATCTGTGGGTGTACGTGTCTCTCTCTTGGAGTCGTCTCGAGTCTGTCCAGGCGTCTTTCTATTACTTCAAGACCTGGGATGGTTCTGGCTGCGACTTTGTTGCCTAAGTCGTTCAATTGCAGCTCGATCCTGTCAACCTTTCCCTTGAGGTTTGTGTCTACCTCGCGTATGGCCGTCCTAAGGTTATAACTGAGGTCTAACCTTTCGGTCACCGCGACTTCCTCAAATCTCTTTTGTAAGGAATCGATATCTCCTTCAACTCTGGACATATTTTCTTGGATTTTACCCACATCGTCTCTAACCTCGGCTACCTTAGCCTTGACTGTAGCTTCGTGTTCGTTGAGGTCACCTCTCAATAACATGAGGTCAATTTTGTGTTCCTCATGATGAACATCAACTGTCTCACGTAGACTGTCTACGGTTTCCGTCAATTCAGAAATGTTTCTCCTGCTGGTGTTAAGTTCCTCTTTAATCTCCATCATGCCATCAACGATAGTCTTCACGTTGTTATTAACGGCATTGGCAGCTCCTCTCATCAAGATTAAACCAACGTTCATGGTTGCCATGTCCTTCTTCACATTTCCGATAAATCCCTCGACGTGATCTAGTCGAGTCCCGAATTCTTCCCTGGTATGTTCCAGATCTGCTCTCATGTCTATCTGGACATTATTCAAGGTTGTCTGAATTTGAGCTGTGTGCTCCTCCAATCGGTTTTGCACCTCCTCCCTAGCTCTATTCATCTGGTCGGTTAAGCAATCTACGCGCTGGTTAGCCTCCTGATGGTGTCGTATGACATCAACCCTAACAGCTGCTAAACCTGTCGTCAGATCATTTCTCGCTTCGATCCTATATGTGTCCATGTCTGCCCTGACTTGAGTTAAATCAGCCCTAACATTATTTACAGAGTGAGTGTTCCTGTCTTACATTGTTCATAGACTGAGTGTTAATCTCTAAGTCCTGTCTTATATTGTTGACTTCCTGTCTAACCTGGTCCACATGACCACTGACATTGTTTACAGCCTGAGTATTCTGTTGAAGATTGGCATTCACACCTGCCATCATCTCTCCAAACACACGACGAATAGTTTCCTCATCCATAGATAAGAAATATATGAGAAAGTGAGGGATCAATTTCTACTGGAACTTACAGCTATGATTAGTTACTTGGTGGTATAAAGCTTGCTTCATTTATATAAATATCACGAGTACAGCTGGAGTATGCAAACTAAGTGCTTCTACATTTACAAAGACAACGGAGAGCAAAGCAAAGTATTACATTTACTTAGGATGAGGCATCATCAAAGAAAATCCTATCCTTCATTTATTCAACACTAAAGCCTCACCCCATGGACTTCTATCAAACATGAATGCCATGCGGTCAATTGATCTGCAGTACGACTTTCTAAGTTCGTCCCAGTCCTGTCAATTTACCATTAATCAACATTAGGATCCTCAAAAAAAATAACATGGTACTGAGGGTCACCACGTTAACGTCGGCACATGAGTTGGGCGCCATTTTATGAGGCCCAAGTCCGCCCCACGTTGGGCGCCATTTTATGAGACCGTTTAGTTGATGTCAACAACCACGATGACTCAACTAACGACACATAAATCGAATAAAAAGTACCGTGAGGATCAGGTGACCTTCCAAAAAGGCTAAAGCGGCACGAGAGTCCGTAGTCCACAGGGATCGTGGTACATGGTGACGATGGTCATAGACCGCCTAAGGAAAGGTTCACCTTAAAACTAGACTGAGAAAATAAACATCCAGACTCATGTAAAACACCGTGAAAATTTATTAAAATTCACAAGCCCCTAGCCTAGTTCGGAGGGTTATAATCGGCTAGTCCGCAAATTAATAAATAAACTAAGATAAAGAACAGGTCCCCTACCTGAGAAGTTACTGAAAACCCTCGCGAAAGATCTAACTCACAATGATAAAGCAACAACAGCAACGCTAGGAATATGGCACGACGCAAGTCCCTAGTTCAAGTTACAAGACCAAGCTAATATCTGAATTTACATTTAACAGGGTAGCAAAACAAATCTAGGTTAGGATGGTACCATTTCGACATTTAAATTTAACATTAATTCAACTAGCGAAGTCCTATCAATTAACAAAATTTACGGCGATGACGTCCGTAAAAGAAAACAATTACATCCAAAAGCTAAGTGTACAGCCATGAAAAACAAACAATTTAATTATGCTTAATAACTATGTGCTAACAGCACACAATAAAGTAACATGTAGGGTTTAATACACTTGACATCATAAATTAATAACGAAATAGACACAGTAGTTTTATTAAAAATTCCTGCCTACACCTTGGTTTACTCTTTGTAAACCATAGTCATCTAATGTGTATAGTTACGGTGACGAATGCGCAGTTGAGACCACGTCTGACATCGCATGGCCTGAGCTCCACAAGTTACGAACTCTAGGTTCGCACATGCTTCAGGTCGCTACAAAAATGTCAACTGTCCTAGTCATTTCCTCACAAGGAAATTATCTTCAACTGCACGGCTATGTCAACAGTTCCAGAATGCAAAGAACAAAGTTAGATAGAAAGAATCGTTAGTTAGGCTTGTTTTACAACAATTATGCATTTTATTATTAGAATGTCGGTTTATAGGTTTATCGTAGGTTTATGGCGAATAACATTGACAATAGCCTGGGCACGGAGTGTCTCCAACTGAGATCATTCTCCACCAAAAAGCCTCGACTCAACAGTCGGAATATAATCAACGAGTATAACAACTCGGACACACAATAACACGGGTTACCAGCGGCGCTAAGCTCGCGTTCAATAACTCTGGGATAGGCCTGTACAACAGTTACCTTCCAGTAATATCTGGTCAACGGGATCATCCCCGGACAAAGCATACAATAACTTCCTGCTATAACAGGGTAGACTTCACCATCCTATAGAAAACCTTACATAACTGTACCTGTCATACGACAATACACGCAACAGAGCGCTAAACTAACAAAAACCGATCCATAAAACAAGTGATCAAATACAAGAGTGGAAACTGGTTTCCATAAGCAAAATAGCAATGAAAGGAAAAGCGAATACATAATTGTACTCTGTCCTCGTCTATAGTAGTTTTGTCTCACAATGAAGCAGGCGTGCTCTAGGTCACTGGGTTACATAACCAGTTTATTCAAGGCCGGCGATTTAATCAATACAAAACCTGCACTTGGCCGGTTCATAAAAAAACATTACCATATGTTACGGATCTCTACAGAGTCCGTGTATCAAACGCACGCTATAAATCTGAGTATAGTAATACACTTCCGTCTTTCTACCAAAGACGTCTAAATGAAAGTAAACTTACAATAACTGAAGCTCTTTGCTTTTAAAATTGCAACTCAGTAGTTGCTAGAACATCAAATAAAAACGTGTCTCACACGACACAAGAAAAAAATGATAAATGTGGCACAGATTCACACACTAGATCTGTTTAATGATACGTTGGGAACCGCGTTCGATGCTAGGCAACGAAACATTCCTTCTAGTTGTTAGGTTCAAACATGACCAAGAATAGCTTCTGAGGTTATTCAAAATGAAATATAATGCATTTACAAACTGGTAGTTACTGTCGACTACCTAAATGATACGACCGTTCTAACGACAGTCAGGGGTGTAACAAAAGATGGCTGCGAAGAATGCAGTCAATTAATAACCAAGGCATCTGATTGCCATAACTACAGTCAGCAAAGACTTGAAAATTACCCCAAGTAGGGTTGAACAAAATAGCCTCAAAATGACTACGATCAGGTTCAGCAAAAGGTAGGCATTGACGTTCCACGACGTTCACCAAGCTGCACCAGGGCTGACCAAAATGTCTGACCCCAAAGGTGTCTCACTCTAAACTGAAATAAATGACATCTAACTAATCTAGTTACATCCCTACCTAGAAAAATGGCTGACACTGAGTGTGGTTGATTCACAAACTACATTATAACTACTATACCACCAGAAACTAGAACAAAGAAGGGGTGTGACAAAAACTCACGAAATGGAGGAGCTCTCACTCAGCTCTCTATTCCACAACAAGGGTTGTACATAAACCTCTCTGGCTCTCTGGATCGGTATCCTCCTCATCAGGACTCCCATCTGGACTCCCCCAAAGACCAGGGTTCGATTTGTCCCTGTCGACATCTTCGTGGATATGCCTGGAAATGGCATTTTGGCTCCTTCCCTCTCGTTCATCGTTCTGGAAGTTCCACCATCACGCTGCTTCCTGTAGAAACGTCACCCCCCCATACTGGGATGGTATTAGCCCATGGTAACTGCTTCAACCATGGTGAATAAAAGTCCAATCACGTGGGTAGCGAAATAAGTTGCGTGATTATTCATCCTCTCACTTCCAAAATTATAATGTCCGTCGTGACTATTATAGGCTTCAATTATAAAATACGACACAGCCTTAATCTTGCAGATGTGGATTAGCATGTGAGCTAATACTATTTTATAATGCTGCACGTGCTAGTGACGCTACTTTTGTATCACGCAGCATCCGTGAATTATACGACGTTTCAAAGATGAAATTTCCACTTTGGCAATTTAAATATCTCATACTATTATAATCACACTTATTCAGGATAATTGTAACACTATTACCTGTATATTTCCACTAGGCATCTGCCCTCCACATACGCGTGGGTAATATGTGATGTCACAGCAATGTTGTGCAATACACTATACTTGCCAATAATTATTTCCCAAGCTTCTTATTTAATTCACTGGACTTCATCGACAGTGAATATTAGTATTTGCTTACTCGATGGCACCTTATAATCACTTTTAACGCTAAACAGCGGATATTCTTCTACGTCTCGTAGGACAAATGTAATTCCACGCCTACACAAGGCGGATTCTCAAGACGCAGTGCTCCGGTACAGGTGTCTCTAGAAAGTAGGTCGTCAAAACGAAAACGTTGAGCGACTACTTACGTTCCTTTTTGCGTATCTGCAAGGGTATTACCTTACCTAAAGTAAAAATAAACATTCTCCAAAATGTTTTAATAATGCAGCATGACGAAATGGAATATTCTGAGTCTCGTAGGAAAGATAAAAATAATTAATAAGACCTCAGATAATAATTAGCAGTTTACACCAAAGTCAAAAGTGCGATTCACCGCTACTTCAAAATATCGCGTGATCTCTCAGCTTCACGTGGCTTCCTGTGTGTGTTCAAAAGTACAACATCCCATCATAAATGCTCTGTCATAAAAAATATCACATGAACCATAGCTCAGCGGGTTCAATATGAAAATAGGCTGTACAGTTCTTCACGGAACTACTTGTTATACTTGTGGTCACACTGTCCTTATGCAAGGTTTCGACACTGATGTGTAACTATGTAACGGTCTGTTACTTCTTCACGCAAAATTATATCTCCCGCAGAGATGTTGGTTGGTTCCTCAGTTTAGGGGCTGCGACAACGCGGTCATATAACCCCGTGTACTTTGGGTGAGTGTAGAATCTGTCTGATAAACGGTGTGAATTGTGATAGCTGTATTAGTCTGTAATTCAGGTAAGGAATGCAGACGCTACATTTCAAGTAGTAGTTCCTAATGTTGCTACCAGATACTAACGTCAACGCCACCCAGCTGTGAACTTGGCTACTAGATGCCACCTCAATCAGCAACTCGCAACGAACGTTGAAACTTCCCCTCCAAAGGAAAGCTTACTGAGGGATTTTTAGCGCTCTTAGAAAATCCGATGACTTTGGCCGGCTTTGAACCCGCGACCTTGGGCATAGAAATTCAGCATGCTACCAGTTACGTCACCGAAGCCGCTTCACACTTAGTCAGATGTCATGGCAACGTCTGATGGCTCATCCCTCATCAATTTAGTAGTGTTGCCATGTCAACCACTGATAGCTCTTGGCATTTTCTTATAATTCCGAAATCATTTTTCTCATCCCTTGGCGCAATGGTGGCTCATATCAAAAATTCTTTCAGACAAACGTTTTAGGTAATTATTAGGGGAATATTGTCCATTTTGTACGGTTTTGATATTGTGCCTATTAACAGAGATATGATTAATGTTTCCCGAAAAAACCACTTTTTCCCACCCCTTTGGTCAATGGTTGGTGCTATCAAAAAACGTTTCAAACATAAATTTCTGAGCTATATCCGACACATAAAATGAACTTTGAACGGATTCGATATTTCACATATTAAGAGAGTTATAGCAATATTTCATTTTTCGAAAAAAAAAGTCCCCCATTTTCATCCCCTTCGACCGATTTAGCCCAGTAACGAACTCGTCCGAGATTTTATGGGTATACATATTCGGTAAAAAAATCAATGTGATTGGTGCAAAATTACGGCAGTTATCGTGTCCACAAGAAACTGATATACATATATACATATATTACATAAATTATTTATAAACTTTTGAACTGACGGTGGTTTTGGGGTCTGGGGGATGTGAAACGCGAAGATATGTCGACATTTTCCGGAGATCGAAACATGGTACCCATTGCAATAGTTAGCTTTCTAATGAAATCTACCTAAAATACTGCCGTCAACGACACCTAGCTGTGAACTTGGCTACTAGATGCCACCTCAATCAGCAACTCGTAACGAACGTTGGAACTTCCCCTCCGAAGGAAAGCAAACTCAGGTTTTTTAGCGCTTAGTAAATCCGACGACTTCAGCCGGGTTTGAACCCGCGACCTTGGGCATAGAAGTTCAGCATGCTACCAGTTCCGATACCGAAGTCGCTTCCCACTGACATATGAAAACTTAATGTGATCCCGTGCAGTGGCGTTGTCATAGCAACTGCTGATGGTCATCCTTATCAATTAAAAGTAAAGTTGTCATGGCAACCTCTCTTGGCACTTGGCATTTTCTTATAATTTAAATCATTTTGTTCACCCCGTGGCGTAATGGTGGGTCATATCAAAAATTCTTTCAGACAAAAGTTTTAGGTAATTATTGGAGGAATATTGTCCATTTTGTGCGGTTTTGATATTGTGCCTATTAACAGAGATATGATTAATGTTTCCCGAAAAACCCACTTTTTCCCACCCCTTTGATCAATGGTTGGTGCTATCAAAAAACTTATTTGACATAAATTTTTGGCACTTATCCGACACATATTATGAACTTTGAAGGGATCCGATATTTCATGTATTAAGAGAGTTATAGCGATATTTCACTTTTTCGAAAAAAGCCCCCCATTTTTACCCCCTTTGACCGATTTTGCCCATTAACGAACTCGACCAGGATTTTATAGGGATACATATTTTGTAAAAAATTCAAAGTGATTGGTGCAAAATTACGGCAGTTATCGTGTCCACAAGAAACTGATATATATATATATATATATATATATATACATATATACATAAATTATATATAAACTTTTGAACTGACGGTGGTTTTGGGGTCTGGGGGATGTGAAACGCGAAGATATGTCGAAATTTTCCGGAAGTCGAAACATGGGACCCATTGCAATAGTTAGCTTTCTAAAGAAATCTACCTAATAAAGAGCATTATTCAAGCCTTGGGTAAAAAAATACCCATACCGCTTTTATTAATTTTAAATAGTGGTAATTATTTAACAAGCTTTGAGAACAACTTACAGTGGGGAGAATTATACATAGCAATTTATTAAATTACAAAATTCCTTTGTCGGGTTTGAAGCCATTTTTTCAGTGTTGCCTTAGTAAACAAGAGTTAAGTGCTTTTCAGTCGGTCAACACAATTGTACCCAAAAGAGCTGGGTTATGCCCTTATCCTGAAATAAATTACAGGAGATTGAAATGAAAATGTAATTTATTTCAGGATTAGGGCATAACCCAGCTCTTCTGGGTACATTCGTATTGACCGACTGAAAAGCACTAAACTCTTGTTTACAAAATTCCCCTAGACGAAAAATTATAGCATTCATGACGTCATGGGCGACACTAAAGCTTAGGACGACGCATAGATGTTAAAATCTATGTGTTATTAGGGCTTTAAATGCAAACAATTACCCCTTTGTATATTTTCACATTGTTAATTAATTAAGCGCTGTTATTTCATTTTCATTCTGAGCAAGGTCAAGACATATTTTAGCGTGGTACTATAAGGAAGAGAAACTTGGACTATTGGTGCAGCATAAAAGTGGAGAATTGAAGCGTTTGAAAAGTGGTGTTACAGGAGAATGATGAAGATCCGATGGGTAGATAGGGTAACAAATGAAGAGGTGTTAAGACGTGCGGGAGAAGATAATGTTTCTGGCGACTGCTAATCAAGAGAAGAGATAGGTTGGTGAGACACTTACTAAGACACCAAGGAATAGCAAAGTTAGTGATGGAAGGAAGGGTGGAGCACAAGATCTGTAGGGGTAGACCAAGGTTAGAATATGTTAAACAGATTTTCTCGGATATCAGGGTGGTAGTTATGTTGAGATGAAACGATTAGCTCAGGACAGGGAGGCATGGAGTCCTGCATCAAAACTGTGAAAGGACTGATGACCCAAAACACAACACACATTGGTAGGTGTTCATTGTCGCCATTCAAGTCAATATGGAATTTTTAACCAATATTAATAATATATCTGTCCTTGTTACCAACATCATATCACGAAACTTTTCAATAAGTAACCGTCTCCTATATCTAGAGCCCTACACGGGTAAACAAAACGTTATCCACATCCGCCCCAAATCCACACGACTGTTATCCGAATCTACTGGCATTAAATACTGCTTTCATTTAGATAAAATATTAAAGCAACACATTCAGACATTTGAGGAAGAAGTCGTTCCCCTAGGCTGTGTATGTCATCTCAATATATATAAAAATGAAAGCTTGTCTGTTTCTTCTGAATTTCTACGGAAATATGCGTTATTTACGCGTTTCGGACTGTTTCATGACGGATGCGCGCGAAAATAATTTTTGGTCTGTCTGTCTGTCTGTCTGTCTGTCTGTGGACAACTTAGTTCCCTTATAACTCGAGAACGGCTGGGTGGATCAACGTAAAATTTGGTACAGATATCCTTCAGAGGCACGACACTAATCATTAATGTAACTCTTCTCTGTACCTCTCATAAAAGGGGGCCTACCCCCCTAAACCACTTGCTGAAATAGGCGTAGAAGGGCAAGACAAACCTCAATTTTAGCCCCTCAATGTGAGAAACGAATCTCGGGGGCCCTAAAGTGACCCCGAAAACCACCTTTTTAGGCCTTAAAACCAACAGTTTTTGAGATATTCCCAGAAAACTAATTTCATTTAATGCAAAGGAAAGGAAGGAAGCTTGTAGTTTAACGTGACCGTTAATCTCGAGATCATGAGCCACGGGACCTCCTTTTTACGTGGAATCCGAACCACAGGACATGGCATTTCACATCGAAAATCTCACATGCATTGACCGGGAATCGAACCCGGACCGCCTTGGTGAGAGGCATTCAGCTAGACCGCTGAGCCACCACGCCCCCCTTCATTTAATGCAATAATGAAAGAATGCAAGCCGGTAACCATGGCAACAGAACCTCACAGGTCCATCTATTGCTGTAAGACGCAATACAATTCCATTCCATTTGTTACATTACTGTGAAGGTTTGCAAACGGCTAGAAGTTTATAACGGAACCAAATTAAGCTGTAAAATTCATCAATATATATAATGCGCTTAAGGGGGTCAAGGGGTACTCTAGAATTTTTGCACGTGATTTATATGTGCGGGTGTGGTAGGAAAGGTCTATTAGGTCCCTATCCCTATATTTTTATATTATTATTATTATTATTATTATTATTATTATTATTATTATTATTATACTACGGCCTACAACGACGAGACAAAGCTTATTTTCGGCCCCTTGGTGTCAGAAAGAAAACTCGGGGACCCTAAATAGCCGTAAAAGGTTCCCCGAAAACTACATTTTAAGGCTCGAAAACCAACAGTTTCTGATATTCCTAGAAAACTAATTTCATTTAATAAACTAATGAAGGAATGCACGCCAGTAGCCATGACAAAAGCATCTACACATGTTAGAAAGGCTCAGGAGGGCTTCTCAAAAGGTGACATCCAACTTTCCATCTATTTCTGCAAGAAGTAATGCCACTCCATTTATTAAATTTCTGTGAACGTATGCAAATGGCAGTAGTGGAGTAGTAGGGGTTCTAAGCCACTCATTTTATTTGTACCCGACTGTACATGTAAAATAATGAATATCTCTTGAACGCATGGTCCGATTTTGACAAATGAGGTATTGTTGGACTCGGGCTGACGTCCTCTTTGCTATGGACCACTCGTTATGTTTTTCAAAATTTTTTTGAAAATTTTTGTTTTCGAAAATAGGCGATAGTTTGAAAACCAAACAGGATAGAACGTTGTGCCATGGCTCAAACGAACAGTCTTTATGACCTTTATTTTTTGTAATAAAACTTTTTTATTTTTTATATTTTTTTGAAAACACTTTAATTTTGAAAATACTATATTTTGGAAACTAGGAACTCTACAAAAAAAATTGTTTAACGTAAATCAATGGTCCCTACCCCCTCTACCCCCAAAATAAATTTCAAGTCTCTAGAATGAAAACCTGCAGTAGTGTGGTAAGGACAGAGCTGCTCCACTTAGCAAGTGGTGAGCCCCTGCGACCTTGGAATGGAAGGAGACATGCTAGGAGGGCGTGCTTGGATTCGTTTTTTTCGTCTCGTCGTGCTCTTTACGGGAATGTCGGTGTCGAAAATGTGAAAATCTGGAAACACAGTCTTTTTGGGGTAAAAACGTGATTTTAGACTTTTTGCTATATCTCACGAACCAATAACGCTAGAGGCGTGTTCGACAGGTCCAAGGACTCGGGGTAACGTCCTCTCTCGTATGGACCACTCGTTATAATTTTTAATAAAATTGGAAACTCGATTTTGGGGTAAACACATGTTTTTTGTGATTTTGTCGATATCTCACGAAGCAATAACGCTAGAGGCATGTACGATGGGTCCAAGGATTCGGGAAGACGTCCTCTTTGCTATGGACCACTCGTTGTAATTTTAAAAAAATTGGGAAACGCGATTTTGGGGTAAACACGTGTTTTTTATAATTTTTGCCGATATGTCACGAACCAATAACGCTAGAGACGTGTACGAGGTGTCCTAGGACTCGGGCTAACGCCCCCTTTCAAATGTGGTAGATATTTTTTTCGAAAAAATAATTCACAAAGGGCCTAACGCCATACATGTTGAAAAAACGTTTTCTTTTAATTTGCCTGTTTATAATGTCCATGAAGCGTGGCGGTTGAGAGAGAGACGATACGGCTGGGGGTGTGTGTGTGTTTCAACGAACCTGTCGCTGACCACGGTGGCTGTGTTCAATAGATCAATCGCTATTTCGACGGGTCGGTGTATGACAGAGCGAGGGTACGTTTTCTGATATTTTACCTTTAACGTGTAAACGGTGATGAAAGGAAAGGAAGCTTGTAGTTTAACGTGACCGTTAATCTCGCGATCATAAGCCACGGGACCTCCGTTTTACGTGGAATCCGAACCACAGGACATGGCATTTCACATCGAAAATCTCACATGCAGTGACCGGGAATCGAACCCGGTCCGCCTTGGTGAGAGGCATACAGCTTGACCGCTGCGCCACCACGCCCCAAACGGTGATGAGAACTTGGTTCTATGTTGGTCGAAGCGAGTACCGAAAACAAACTTACAGGAGGTGAAGGTCATTTGAGCTTATTGGAAGGCATTGATCTGACTTGACAACAGGTGACGCTTGAAGGTGAAATAATCTGACCATCGTGGTTGCAGGGGAGTGTGAAAGGCATGCACACACATTTGTGAAACCACATGTAGGCTAAACCAGTGACATCCTGTTTTGCTTCGTACGTGACAAAATGCAAGTTGACGTGAAATTTGATCCGGCACAGGTGTTCGCTTGGGTGTTATCTGTCCACGTGCGCGATAACTGTTAACAAGTTACATCCTGTCTTGCTTCGTACGTGACAAAATGCAAGTTCAGGTGAAATTTGATCCGGCACAGGTGTTCGCCTGGGACGTTAGCTGCCCACGTGCACGATAAGAGAATGTTCAAAGCGTGGGAAAAAAAAAAGATTATACATGCAATGTGATATATAAAGACACGTCGCTGACATTTCCACTCGCACTTATGTGACTACTTTTGAACACGCTACAGCGTTGTGTGAAACACTTGGCCTTGTTTAACAGTTTTGGTGTTGGTGGAAAATACTTATTCTTGTTGTGAGGTAGGTATATATTTATTCATTTATACATTTATTGATTTATATATAAATACATGCAATTATTTATTGATTAGGTAATTAATGATTTTATTTATTTATTTGTTTGCAGATAACCGGCATACCTTACATGTCAGAGGGAGAAGAAACTATTGCACTTTTGAGCCCACTAGAAGGGAAGAGTAACAAGTCACTGCAAGTAAAGGTGAGATGATTTTTTTAAACTAACTTGTTTCATTTTTTTGTTTTATGTTTTATTTTATGAAATGTATGTATTAACCTGAATTTAGGTACTTATAGCGGTTTATTTTATTTATTTTTAGAAACTTGGAAAGAATAGCCTTACCGCCGTAGCAGTCGCTGAAAAAAACCAGAAACGCACTAAAGCGAAACCACTGCCAAAGAGTGAACTGTTTAAAACTCAGGTAAGTCCAACTTAAAAATGCTATTCCATTTTACCACTACTGAAAACTCGTAGACAAAAAAAATTCATTACCTGTACATGACTGGGACAATGATTGCTTTCTTGATTAATGGCTATGTTGTTGTTGTTGACTGGGAAAAGTACAAGGCCATGTTGGATTTTCTAAAAATAAAATAATAAATATAATTTATGGGTGGTTCCCTATGGACTCAACGAATATCCACAGGTTTGAACATGATAATGTGAACAAAATGACATGACATTCATTTTTGTTTATATATTGGTTAAAGGGAGGGTGGGGGAATGTAAATGACTGTAGCTTTATAAAAAAAAAATAAGTACATGGGTTACTGTTAGTGCCAACATACAGTTTATTTTTAATGGTGTTTTGATATATTAATGCCAATTAACGTTAACGTTTTATTTACAAGTATTGATTGATTGATTGATTGATTGAGTGATGGGTTATTTTGTTTGCTTTTAGGTGTCGTCATGTGCCATTAACGTAATGAACAGACAGTGAACAAGCATGCATTATGCTTTAAAGTACTCTGTGCAATGTTAATAACTTACAATAAGAAAAAGTTTTATTATAACACATGGCGTTAGTACCAAATACAACAAGTGAGCAAGTTGGTTTACCACGTGGGTTAAATTTAAAATCAGAACATGATCGATGGTTAACATTTGAATCCTGGCCTGTAGGCTTTTTGTCGACGGATGAACTTGCAAAAGCCGGTTTTTTTTACTTGAACCGAGAAGATGTGGTGCGCTGTGTGTTTTGTCGTATTGAACTTTCACACTGGGAAGAAGGGGATGATCCCTTTAGAGACCATTTGCGATGGTCTCCTCACTGTCCTTACATGCTTGGAAAGCAAGTGGGTAACCTACCCGTGCATTCATTTTACCGAACCACAAGGCCTTTGGCCGCTACTTACGTTGCTGAATCACAAATAAATAATAATAATGATGTATTACCAGCCAACGGAAGTGTCGATATATGTGGTCCATATGCCATAGACAGTGTTGAATTGGCGTGTGCTTTTGAAAAATTGGGAGTTTGCAAGACTAAAGCACTAGCACACTCAGAGTACAGCTCTGTTGAAAAACGTTTCGAATCTTATAAAAATGTTTGGCCATTAATATTAAAACACCGTACCAAACAGCTAAGTGAAGCTGGATTTTTTTATACTGGTGAAGGGGATAAAACAATATGTTTTTATTGTGGATTTGCTTTAAAGGATTGGCAAATGACTGATGACCCTTTTGTGCAACACGCTCGTTGGTTACCAAACTGTAAATACATGGTGTTGCTTAAAGGTCAGGAATTTGTGAACACTATTCGTAAAGAAAAAGTGATTGCAGCACAAGACATAAAAGTGCCTTTAGAGTTAGAGCACGCGGAGCAAATACATAAGGCTGAAAGAAAAGACTTGTCTCACGAACAGATACAAAAGTGTGAGCAACAATTATGTAAAATTTGTTATCAAGAAGAACTAGGTGTTGTATTTTTACCCTGTGGACACATGATAGCCTGTGTCAAGTGTGCATTAGAACTTAACACTTGTGCTATATGCAGAAAAGTAGTATCTGCAACAGTTAGGGCATTTCTTGCATTACTAGTATAATTTATTCGCCATGGATAGTGCAAAATCCCTAATTGCACAATATTATTAAAGCTGTTTTCGAGTGTAATAGATATGCTTTTGTTTTGTTTATAGACTACTACAATGAATGTTTTGAATGCTGTGGGACAATCATGTGGCTTAGAGACAAAGAAGCTCAGCGAATTGCCAACGCATATTCCATTCCGCATTATCAAGATTCGGAAATTGAAAACAGCATATGGTGATCGTGTACTTTGTGTATGTGAAAACTTTGAGACATTTCTACCTATACGGTTTAATGATATGTCGGAGAGTGTTTTTGATGAAGTCAATAATGCTGTGCAACCTGTACACTTAATTTATGAAGGTTTTAAAAACAATAGGTGCATGGTTCGTTTTAATTAAATAAATAAATAATGTGAAATAATAATGGAAAATATAAGTTATGACAATATACTGAAAAAGAAAGAAAATATGTGTATAGAATAGTAATGTTTTAGTGTTTAGTGTTGTCTTTAAAAATATTATGATGAAACCAAAAAAAATGTATATAAAGTTTGTAAATAAATGCAAAATGATGTTACAATGCTGTTTTATTTTATACAAAGTTAATATATTTAACATTGCAGAGTATACATGATTATGACAATAAATGCACACTGAATACAAGCCTTTCTCACTTTACAATAGTCTGTTATAGTTTTAAACACAAGGCTTGTTGTAGATCATTTTCTAGCAATGTCCATTCAATGTTGTTTTCGAAAAGTGGGGAAGCCGCAATGGTTGTATTGACATAAAAACCTTATGGTTATTACTATTTAGTCACTTTGATCCCCTTGCAGATCAAGAGCAGATGACCTAGTTGTTCCACTCTTTAAAACGACAACACCAACACTACCTCTTGCATAGTTTGTGATGTTGATGGCTCTTGCGACGTGGAAGATGGATTAAAAATAACTTTGAGAACAGGGGTTAAACGTTGATCATTAAACAATGCACTATTTTGAGTAGCAATATGGTTTTCTTGATTTTTTGTCGACGGCAACTGTGTTTCATGCGGTACACTACATTGATGATCACTGACACTTAAAACCTCACTATTTTTACTTTTTAGGTCACCACGACAATGTTTGGAACGTTGCTTTGAACAACGCCAAATAACAGTTCCATTTTTATTGGTTCGTTTCACAATATATGAATATCCTTTATAGTATGCGTAAGGCTTACCATACCTAGTCACTGATACTTCCATATCAACTGTCAAGCATAGACTAAGCTCTAGTAAAGTCAACTTGGTAATAAGAATACTAGTTTAATGTGAGAGCAAATATGGATCCAAAGAGTTCAGGTAAAAGTGAAAGCAAATAAGCAAATATTAGAAACAAGAGTTGGGGTAAAAGTGGTCGCAAAGTGGTAGACCCATTACACAATAATTTCAGCACGACGAAGCTCTTGTTCAATTTCTTTGATTTCCCAATCGTGACCAGTATGGCCAGCTTGACGTGAGGCATGCAACAACTGTAGCCGCTGGACGAGCTTATTGGGATTGTTCCAGTATACAAATTTAACAAATGATCTTTTAGGTGTAAACAAAGCATTACCATTATCATGATCATTATCATCATCATCATCATCATCTTCATTATCATCATCATGATCACCATTATCATCATGACCATCATCACTGTTACTATATAGTCCTTTTTGATCCTCTTGCAATACCACTTTATTTATAGTCTGAGTTGATTTTGATAGTGTTGAAGGTTTCTTGGACGTTGACAACTGTCCTAACATGACGTTTTGAGGACATGATAAGTCCTTTTGAACAAACACTGCACTATCTTTAGCCGCAATATCGTTTTCTTGAACTTGCTTTTTAGCATTTTGATAATTGTTTGTAAACAGTAAGCGTGGTTCGTTTCGAGCACTACATTGATGAACACTCACACTTAAAACCTTTCCATTTTTACTTTTCAGATTGCCTCGACATTTTGTTGACCTCTCTTTTGAGCATGGCCAGAATATTATGCCATTCACATTCTGGCGATTATAGTTATAGGAGTAGCCTTGATAGAGTGCACGTAGCCTACCTTTGTTGGTTGTAATAAGTTCCATAGTAGTAACTGACCTGTCAGTACGATGTTCACACTACAAAGGTTACAATTGTTTTGCTGATGGAGTGACCTACCATAAGCTTATATATTGGCTTATGTGTTGGCTTTTTGTGTTGACTTTTTGTGTTGGCTTTTCGTGTTGGCTTTTCGTGTTGGCTTTTGTGTTGGCTTATGTGTTGGCTTTTCATGTTGGCTTTTTGTGTTGGCTTTTCGTGTTGGCTTTTCGTGTTGGCTTTTTGTGTTGGCTTTTCGTGTTGGCTTTTCGTGTTGGCTTTTGTGTTGGCTTATGTGTTGGCTTTTTGTGTTGGCTTTTTGTGTTGGCTTTTCGTGTTGGCTTTTCGTGTTGGCTTTTTGTGTTGGCATTTCGTGTTGGCTTTTGTGTTGGCTTTTGTGTTGGCTTTTCGTGTTGGCTTTTTGTGTTGGCTTTTCGTGTTGGCATTTCGTGTTGGCTTTTCGTGTTGGCTTTTCGTGTTGACTTTTTTTTGTATTGGCCTTTCGTGTTGGCTTTTTGTATTGGCTTTTCATGTTGGCTTTTTGTGTTGGCTTTAGTATTGGATTTTGTATTGGCTTATTTGACAAGTTATTTGTGTCAATGTATTTAGTGGATTTTTTCTTGGTGTTGGAAAGTAGTTGAAAGAGAGGGAATATTTAAAGACTTAACCTCAGCTCACTAACCTAACCTAACCTAACCTAACCTTTCAACTCTCAGATGTTAATTAAATTCTGTGCATAGTCGAGTTGGAGCCCAAGACCTCAGGGGTAAAAAAACAATTATTTTTGACGACTTATTTTGGTAACTTATTTTAATGGCTAACCTAACTTTACCTAACCTAACCTAACCTAACCTCAGCTCACTTTGGATATTACTAGTAAGTGTTCATATCCTCTGCTAGGTAGCATGCTAGTAGTACAGGTAGTGCTCATATTTACCGCTAGATAGCGGAAACATACTTTGCATGTTGCATGTGACACTTGTGAAGTTTAACCACATGCAAGATGTGCTTGTATAAGTTCTCTATTTAAACTCAATATACAATTAACCACTAAATGTTCAGAACTAACATGTATAGCCATGTTTAGGGTATATAGGAGACCCTTAGCAAGAAAGGCTGTCTAACCCACGAGTGTACAGCCTTGTCATACGCAGTAAGCACCTGTTGGCAGAAAACAACAACAACAACAATTTGAGAAAGCCAACAAAAACTGTTTCCTTTAAATACCTTAATGGATATGTTGTTGGCTTTCTCAAATTGTTGTTGTTGTTGTTTTCTGCCAACAGGTGCTTACTGCGTATGACAAGGCTGTACACTCGTGGGTTAGACAGCCTTTCTTGCTAAGGGTCTCCTATATACCCTAAACATGGCTATACATGTTAGTTCTGAACATTTAGTGGTTAATTGTATATTGAGTTTAAATAGAGAACTTATACAAGCACATCTTGCATGTGGTTAAACTTCACAAGTGTCACATGCAACATGCAAAGTATGTTTCCGCTATCTAGCGGTAAATATGAGCACTACCTGTACTACTAGCATGCTACCTAGCAGAGGATATGAACACTTACTAGTAATATCCAAAGTGAGCTGAGGTTAGGTTAGGTTAGGTTAGGTAAAGTTAGGTTAGCCATTAAAATAAGTTACCAAAATAAGTCGTCAAAAATAATTGTTTTTTTACCCCTGAGGTCTTGGGCTCCAACTCGACTATGCACAGAATTTAATTAACATCTGAGAGTTGAAAGGTTAGGTTAGGTTAGGTTAGGTTAGTGAGCTGAGGTTAAGTCTTTAAATATTCCCTCTCTTTCAACTACTTTCCAACACCAAGAAAAAATCCACTAAATACATTGACACAAATAACTTGTCAAATAAGCCAATACAAAAGCCAATACTAAAGCCAACACAAAAAGCCAACACGAAAAGCCAATACAAAAAGCCAACACGAAAGGCCAATACAAAAAAAAGCCAACACGAAAAGCCAACACGAAAAGCCAACACGAAATGCCAACACGAAAAGCCAACACAAAAAGCCAACACGAAAAGCCAACACAAAAGCCAACACGAAATGCCAACACGAAAAGCCAACACAAAAAGCCAACACGAAAAGCCAACACGAAAAGCCAACACAAAAAGCCAACACAAAAAGCCAACACATAAGCCAACACAAAAGCCAACACGAAAAGCCAACACAAAAAGCCAACACGAAAAGCCAACACGAAAAGCCAACACAAAAAGCCAACACAAAAAGCCAACACGAAAAGCCAATATATATGCTTATGGTAGGTCACTCCATCAGCAAAACAATTGTAACCTTTGTAGTGTGAACATCGTACTGACAGGTCAGTTACTACTATGGAACTTATTACAACCAACAAAGGTAGGCTACGTGCACTCTATCAAGGCTACTCCTATAACTATAATCGCCAGAATGTGAATGGAATAATATTCTGGCGATGCTCAAAAGAGAGGTCAACAAAATGTCGAGGCAATCTGAAAAGTAAAAATGGAAAGGTTTTAAGTGTGACTGTTCATCAATGTAGTGCTCGAAACGAACCACGCTTACTGTTTACAAACAATTATCAAAATGCTAAAAAGCAAGTTCAAGAAAACGATATTGCGGCTAAAGATAGTGCAGTGTTTGTTCAAAAGGACTTATCATGTCCTCAAAACGTCATGTTAGGACAGTTGTCAACGTCCAAGAAACCTTCAACACTATCAAAATCAACTCAGACTATAAATAAAGTGGTATTGCAAGAGGATCAAAAATGACTATATAGTAACAGTGATGATGGTCATGATGATAATGGTGATCATGATGATGATAATGAAGATGATGATGATGATGATGATAATGATCATGATAATGGTAATGCTTTGTTTACACCTAAAAAATCATTTGTTAAATTTGTATACTGGAACAATCCCAATAAGCTCGTCCAGCGGCTACAGTTGTTGCATGCCTCACGTCAAGCTGGCCATACTGGTCACGATTGGGAAATCAAAGAAATTGAACAAGAGCTTCGTCGTGCTGAAATTATTGTGTAATGGGTCTACCACTTTGCGACCACTTTCACCCCAACTCTTGTTTCTAATATTTGCTTATTTGCTTTCACTTTTACCTGAACTCTTTGGATCCATATTTGCTCTCACATTAAACTAGTATTCTTATTACCAAGTTGACTTTACTAGAGCTTAGTCTATGCTTGACAGTTGATATGGAAGTATCAGTGACTAGGTATGGTAAGCCTTACGCATACTATAAAGGATATTCATATATTGTGAAACGAACCAATAAAAATGGAACTGTTATTTGGCGTTGTTCAAAGCAACGTTCCAAACATTGTCGTGGTGACCTAAAAAGTAAAAATAGTGAGGTTTTAAGTGTCAGTGATCATCAATGTAGTGTACCGCATGAAACACAGTTGCCGTCGACAAAAAATCAAGAAAACCATATTGCTACTCAAAATAGTGCATTGTTTAATGATCAACGTTTAACCCCTGTTCTCAAAGTTATTTTTAATCCATCTTCCACGTCGCAAGAGCCATCAACATCACAAACTATGCAAGAGGTAGTGTTGGTGTTGTCGTTTTAAAGAGTGGAACAACTAGGTCATCTGCTCTTGATCTGCAAGGGGATCAAAGTGACTAAATAGTAATAACCATAAGGTTTTTATGTCAATACAACCATTGCGGCTTCCCCACTTTTCGAAAACAACATTGAATGGACATTGCTAGAAAATGATCTACAACAAGCCTTGTGTTTAAAACTATAACAGACTATTGTAAAGTGAGAAAGGCTTGTATTCAGTGTGCATTTATTGTCATAATCATGTATACTCTGCAATGTTAAATATATTAACTTTGTATAAAATAAAACAGCATTGTAACATCATTTTGCATTTATTTACAAACTTTATATACATTTTTTTTTGGTTTCATCATAATATTTTTAAAGACAACACTAAACACTAAAACATTACTATTCTATACACATATTTTCTTTCTTTTTCAGTATATTGTCATTACTTATATTTTCCATTATTATTTCACATTATTTATTTATTTAATTAAAACGAACCATGCACCTATTGTTTTTAAAACCTTCATAAATTAAGTGTACAGGTTGCACAGCATTATTGACTTCATCAAAAACACTCTCCGACATATCATTAAACCGTATAGGCAGAAATGTCTCAAAGTTTTCACATACACAAAGTACACGATCACCATATGCTGTTTTCAATTTCCGAATCTTGATAATGCGGAATGGAATATGCGTTGGCAATTCGCTGAGCTTCTTTGTCTCTAAGCCACATGATTGTCCCACAGCATTCAAAACATTCATTGTAGTAGTCTATAAACAAAACAAAAGCATATCTATTACACTCGAAAACAGCTTTAATAATATTGTGCAATTAGGGATTTTGCACTATCCATGGCGAATAAATTATACTAGTTATGCAAGAAATGCCCTAACTGTTGCAGATACTACTTTTCTGCATATAGCACAAGTGTTAAGTTCTAATGCACACTTGACACAGGCTATCATGTGTCCACAGGGTAAAAATACAACACCTAGTTCTTCTTGATAACAAATTTTACATAATTGTTGCTCACACTTTTGTATCTGTTCGTGAGACAAGTCTTTTCTTTCAGCCTTATGTATTTGCTCCGCGTGCTCTAACTCTAAAGGCACTTTTATGTCTTGTGCTGCAATCACTTTTTCTTTACGAATAGTGTTCACAAATTCCTGACCTTTAAGCAACACCATGTATTTACAGTTTGGTAACCAACGAGCGTGTTGCACAAAAGGGTCATCAGTCATTTGCCAATCCTTTAAAGCAAATCCACAATAAAAACATATTGTTTTATCCCCTTCACCAGTATAAAAAAATCCAGCTTCACTTAGCTGTTTGGTAAGGTGTTTTAATATTAATGGCCAAACATTTTTATAAGATTCGAAACGTTTTTCAACAGAGCTGTACTCTGAGTGTGCTAGTGCTTTAGTCTTGCAAACTCCCAATTTTTCAAAAGCACACGCCAATTCAACACTGTCTATGGCATATGGACCACATATATCGACACTTCCGTTGGCTGGTAATACATCATTATTATTATTTATTTGTGATTCAGCAACGTAAGTAGCGGCCAAAGGCCTTGTGGTTCGGTAAAATGAATGCACGGGTAGGTTACCCACTTGCTTTCCAAGCATGTAAGGACAGTGAGGAGACCATCGCAAATGGTCTCTAAAGGGATCATCCCCTTCTTCCCAGTGTGAAAGTTCAATACGACAAAACACACAGCGCACCACATCTTCTCGGTTCAAGTAAAAAAAAAACGGCTTTTGCAAGTTCATCCGTCGACAAAAAGCCTACAGGCCAGGATTCAAATGTTAACCATCGATCATGTTCTGATTTTAAATTTAACCCACGTGGTAAACCAACTTGCTCACTTGTTGTATTTGGTACTAACGCCATGTGTTATAATAAAACTTTTTCTTATTGTAAGTTATTAACATTGCACAGAGTACTTTATAGCATAATGCATGCTTGTTCACTGTCTGTTCATTACGTTAATGGCACATGACGACACCTAAAAGCAAACAAAATAACCCATCACTCAATCAATCAATCAATCAATCAATACTTGTAAATAAAACGTTAACGTTAATTGGCATTAATATATCAAAACACCATTAAAAATAAACTGTATGTTGGCACTAACAGTAACCCATGTACTTATTTTCTTTTTTATAAAGCTACAGTCATTTACATTCCCCCACCCTCCCTTTAACCAATATATAAACAAAAATGAATGTCATGTCATTTTGTTCACATTATCATGTTCAAACCTGTGGATATTCGTTGAGTCCATAGGGAACCACCCATAAATTAAATGTATTATTTTATTTTTAGAAAATCCAACATGGCCTTGTACTTTTCCCAGTCAACAACAACAACATAGCCATTAATCAAGAAAGCAATCATTGTCCCAGTCATGTACAGGTAATGATTTTTTTTTTGTCTACGAGTTTTCAGTAGTGGTAAAATGGAATAGCATTTTTAAGTTGGACTTACCTGAGTTTTAAACAGTTCACTCTTTGGCAGTGGTTTCGCTTTAGTGCGTTTCTGGTTTTTTTCAGCGACTGCTACGGCGGTAAGGCTATTCTTTCCAAGTTTCTAAAAATAAATAAAATAAACCGCTATAAGTACCTAAATTCAGGTTAATACATACATTTCATAAAATAAAACATAAAACAAAAAAATGAAACAAGTTAGTTTAAAAAAATCATCTCACCTTTACTTGCAGTGACTTGTTACTCTTCCCTTCTAGTGGGCTCAAAAGTGCAATAGTTTCTTCTCCCTCTGACATGTAAGGTATGCCGGTTATCTGCAAACAAATAAATAAATAAAATCATTAATTACCTAATCAATAAATAATTGCATGTATTTATATATAAATCAATAAATGTATAAATGAATAAATATATACCTACCTCACAACAAGAATAAGTATTTTCCACCAACACCAAAACTGTTAAACAAGGCCAAGTGTTTCACACAACGCTGTAGCGTGTTCAAAAGTAGTCACATAAGTGCGAGTGGAAATGTCAGCGACGTGTCTTTATATATCACATTGCATGTATAATCTTTTTTTTTCCCACGCTTTGAACATTCTCTTATCGTGCACGTGGGCAGCTAACGTCCCAGGCGAACACCTGTGCCGGATCAAATTTCACCTGAACTTGCATTTTGTCACGTACGAAGCAAGACAGGATGTAACTTGTTAACAGTTATCGCGCACGTGGACAGATAACACCCAAGCGAACACCTGTGCCGGATCAAATTTCACGTCAACTTGCATTTTGTCACGTACGAAGCAAAACAGGATGTCACTGGTTTAGCCTACATGTGGTTTCACAAATGTGTGTGCATGCCTTTCACACTCCCCTGCAACCACGATGGTCAGATTATTTCACCTTAAAGCGTCACCTGTTGTCAAGTCAGATCAATGCCTTCCAATAAGCTCAAATGACCTTCACCTCCTGTAAGTTTGTTTTCGGTACTCGCTTCGACCAACATAGAACCAAGTTCTCATCACCGTTTACACGTTAAAGGTAAAATATCAGAAAACGTACCCTCGCTCTGTCATACACCGACCCGTCGAAATAGCGATTGATCTATTGAACACAGCCACCGTGGTCAGCGACAGGTTCGTTGAAACACACACACACCCCCAGCCGTATCGTCTCTCTCTCAACCGCCACGCTTCATGGACATTATAAACAGGCAAATTAAAAGAAAACGTTTTTTCAACATGTATGGCGTTAGGCCCTTTGTGAATTATTTTTTCGAAAAAAATATCTACCACATTTGAAAGGGGGCGTTAGCTCGAGTCCTAGGACACCTCGTACACGTCTCTAGCGTTATTGGTTCGTGACATATCGGCAAAAATTATAAAAAACACGTGTTTACCCCAAAATCGCGTTTCCCAATTTTTTTAAAATTACAACGAGTGGTCCATAGCAAAGAGGACGTCTTCCCGAATCCTTGGACCCATCGTACATGCCTCTAGCGTTATTGCTTCGTGAGATATCGACAAAATCACAAAAAACATGTGTTTACCCCAAAATCGAGTTTCCAATTTTATTAAAAATTATAACGAGTGGTCCATACGAGAGAGGACGTTACCCCGAGTCCTTGGACCTGTCGAACACGCCTCTAGCGTTATTGGTTCGTGAGATATAGCAAAAAGTCTAAAATCACGTTTTTACCCCAAAAAGACTGTGTTTCCAGATTTTCACATTTTCGACACCGACATTCCCGTAAAGAGCACGACGAGACGAAAAAAACGAATCCAAGCACGCCCTCCTAGCATGTCTCCTTCCATTCCAAGGTCGCAGGGGCTCACCACTTGCTAAGTGGAGCAGCTCTGTCCTTACCACACTACTGCAGGTTTTCATTCTAGAGACTTGAAATTTATTTTGGGGGTAGAGGGGGTAGGGACCATTGATTTACGTTAAACAATTTTTTTTGTAGAGTTCCTAGTTTCCAAAATATAGGATTTTCAAAATTAAAGTGTTTTCAAAAAAATATAAAAAATAAAAAAGTTTTATTACAAAAAATAAAGATCATAAAGACTGTTCGTTTGAGCCATGGCACAACGTTCTATCCTGTTTGGTTTTCAAACTATCGCCTATTTTCGAAAACAAAAATTTTCAAAAAAATTTTGAAAAACATAACGAGTGGTCCATAGCAAAGAGGACGTCAGCCCGAGTCCAACAATACCTCATTTGTCAAAATCGGACCATGCGTTCAAGAGATATTCATTATATTACATGTACAGTCGGGTACAAATAAAATGAGTGGCTTAGAACCCCTACTACTCCACTACTAATGGCTATAAGGTTATCACGGAACCAACTAAAACTGTAAAATTCATCAATGCGCTTAAGGGGGTCAGGGGTTACCATAGTTTTTTTTCACACGACTTAAACGTGCGATATGTCGAACAGAAGGTTTATTATATCTCCAAACAGTAACATTATTTTCAAAAATTCCTGAATTGAAATAGTTTTTTTTTCTTGCATTTAGGAATTTGGGCCATTGGAGGCTATAAAATCAGAATTTTCATGCACCACAAGCCTTTATAATTTATTAAAGGGGTCTTCCTCAGGATGGGGCTTGATACAACAGTGAGGGTCAGTTTTTATGAGACGTGTATTGCGTTTCGTCTACGAGGCTTTTAATTTTATTTTCACGTCAGGAAGTACACGTTAGGTAAATTTAGTTTCAGAGCATATTTTATCTAATCATACTTTTTTTTAATCGACAAACAGGTTCCAAGCCCCTAACCGTTGCAACAGTAGCTCAATTGATTACTTCTGGCTATTAATACCGAAGACCGTTCGAAGAATGGGTACTTCTGTTAGTATACTATATGTAAGATAAATGTTATATAGACAGAATTGCAACTGTTTTTAGTTCGGAATGTTAATTATGCTTAATGACGTAATTTAAATGAGGTTAGCGAAAATCATCATCCGCTACCCGGACAGCCATGCAAACTACAGTACATCCGCATGGCGAAAAATTACAAGATGTCACGTTTGAAGCGTAGCTATATTCAATAACCGGGCTCACTTTATTACACGCGCTGTCTTTCTCAATGAAGAGTTTAAAGTTACGAGTCAGCCCTTGTGCTATTCTTGTGAGGTATAATATGCTGGAGGGCGTGTGTTTGGTGTTGTCACCTGCTGAGGAACGGAGATTAAAACTTGTCTCTTCACAAGGTGTTGCAATCTAGGGCACAGTTGGGGTCCCGCCTCGAGCGAGCCGAGGTCACCGGCTACAGGAACACCTAGAGTCAGGACACCTGGTGAATGATGAGCCTTGCTTAGAACTCCTAAATTATGAAAAGATTTGAAGGTAGACTATACCATTGACGGTCTTTAACCTTTTAAGATCGTGTTTCGGAGACTTCCCACATTAAGACATGGTATGTTGACACCGAGAATTACGTGTTTTAACGGAAGCTGGCAATGCTAACATAACCTTAAGAAAATGCATGGTCTTCTGAACATAATTCTGACGGTGCTTTGGGCAGGCAATTCGCGAAACGTATATTATTCACTGTATTTACAGGTGGAAAGCGAAAACATGGCCTCACGTTAATCTACACTAGCACCATTGCGAATGATTTGTACTGGAGTTAATATGATTTTTTTTCGGAACTTCATTCAAGAAGTAAATAGCTTGGTATTTCAAAAATATCCAGTGAATTTTAAGTTCAATAAAGCTCCAATTCATCAGACGGTGCCAGCTCTAATTGGATAACCTACAAGCTCGTTGTTGTGTGAGTCTTCAGACGTTTGACTGGTTTGATGCAGCACTCCATGCCTCCCTGTCCTGAGCTAATCGTTTCATCTCTACATAGCTGCCACACCCTACATCCGAGGCAATCTGTTTAACATATTCTAACCTTGGTCTACCCCTACAGTTCTTGTCCTCGACCCTTCTTTCCATAACTAAGCTTGCTATTCCTGGGTGTCTTAGTTTGTGTACTACCAACCTATTTCTTCTCTTTATTAGCATTCTCCAGAAACATCTCTCCTCTCCCACTCGTCTTAATACCTCTTCGTTTGTAACCCTATCTACCCATCTGATCTTCATCATTCTCCTGTAACTCCACATTTCAAACGCTTCAATTCTCCTCTTTTCTGCTGCACCAATAGTCCAAGTTTCACTTCCATAGAGTCCCACGCGCCAGACAAAGGCCTCCAAAATGACTTCCTTATACCGTACCTAAATCTATACTCGATGTCAACAGATTCCTTTTCTGTAGAAATGCTTTTCTTGCCTGAGCCAACCTACTTTTTATATCCACTGGTTATAAGGATTCCTAAGTAACAGAGTCTCCTACTTCCTTTAGTTTCTCCCCTACCAATTTGATGTCCATAGAGGTTTCTGATTTAATGAGGCTGCATTCCAATAGTTTTGTTTTACATTTATTAATTTTCATCATGAATTCTTTCCTCAAGACTGAGTCCATACCATTCAGAAACTCATTCAAATCTTGAGGCGTGTCGGCCAAGATGACGATGTCATCAGCAAATCTCAAAGTTGAAATTATTTATCCTTGATTCTTCACTCCCACTTTAAATTTCTCTCTAATGTCCTTAATTGCTTGTTCAATGTAAAGATTGAAAAGTATGGGTGATAAGTTGCAGCCTTACAAGCTTACCCACTCTGATTTAATGAAATTCCCGCATAATTTTGACTTCGGGATTCCAACAAATATATTTTTCTCGTACGAAATATTGAGAGAGCAAATGGATGATACACGTCAGTTACGACAAGAACTGATAGCGAGCAAAAGGAGGTCATACATTTCTAGAACAGTAAATATTAACAGACTTACGTGGTCAAGTAATGAAATTCTAGTGCTAAGGGTCTCCATGTTGGATTTCTTGGAACGTATGTATGGGAGCTATTCCAAAATTGGTACACATATGGACAATAATATTTTAGCTTAATTTCCAGGAGGCCATACATGACATTGCTGCCAACATGATTCTAAGCCTGCTGATGGAGCAATTTTAAAATACATGTAACTTATATACTAACTAATAGATTTCATCCAAAATTGGCACAGCAATAGATGACAATATTTTAGATTTTTTTTGACCAATACATGCATGAAATTGTTGCCAACATGATTTTACGCATGCTGATAGATCCAATGTCTAACTGCATGTCCATGCTATGCATTGGACTTCAACCAAATTTGATATTCTGTAGAGATGGAGCTAAAAATATATTCAGTCACCAGGGCTGCCAACTGTAGTGCTCTATTAGGCTACATTAGTCCTATGCCAGGTATATTTCGAACTAATTAGAAATCTCGATATTACCAACTTAATTTCGTCATTATTCTAGATAGGTTCAATAGATTAATCATTAGCATGAATCTTAAATTTTATGAAAGGTAGACTCTTTAGATCGTCACGGAACTTCTTGTTTTCATTAGAATTCATTGGAAATTCGAAGAATTACCTCGAGCAGAATCACAGAACTTTTTTAAATTAATTTATTTATTTATCAGTTTTCATTGAGGCAACAATGAAAAATAACGTCAAATCTATCCATATATTTACGAATGTGTAGTTTTATTTTATAAAATTTGACGTCTGACTTCGGGGAGTTTTCTTGTTATCCACGAACCTGGACAGAGGCCAAAATTATTGATGTTCACTTAACAGTTGTTCAAGTTCTACTAATGATAATAATTACATTATTTAAATTATTCATGGTGGTTGCGTATTGATATGCTAAAATAGTTATTAAAAAGAAATATACACCCGCCTGAATCAATACTACAAAGAAATTAATTATTACAGTTGTTCTTAGTACAAGTGTTATCCCCTTCATCAGCTAAAAACATATCTAAAACAAAATAAAGCGTAGCCCTCTAATAAACCTTAGAATAAAATGAAGTAGTTGGTGATCAGCCTCCAGACTCTGATTAAGATGTATGACAAACAGTAGACACTTCAATCACAGTTCCGTATTGAGAAGGTCAAAAGCTTGAGGTGACAGACTTGGTATATCAATACTTCACCAATCCATGTATAATTAATGAAGAAGCCTTTATGCTTAAATATCTATAAGCCAATCAAGTAAGCACGACGTGGTGGAAAATACATCTCTTGGTAAAGAGGTTAACTCAAAATATATGTATGAGGTTAAGTCAATGTTTCATTTAGAAAGTGATAATGTTTAATAATTAATTTATTTATAGTATTGATTCAGGCGGGTGTATAATTCTTTTAAAGAACTATAATGATCATAATAGCAAGTCTGTTTTTGCTTGGTCTCTCTCTACTGTATTTACATGATACCACATCTACAAATCCCCTAGCACTCTTCTTGTGAATCCATATTCTGATCAACGTAAAGCATGAGCCAGCGGTCTCTCGTTTCCATGTATGTATGCGTGTGTGTGTTGTGTTGAATATTTGATGTGATAGCGATCCCAGGATTTCCTCCTCCATTTACCAGACACAGGCTAGCCAACAGAATACATTGCCTCTAAGTTTCTTGCCACATTGAGATATGGAATATTGACTAAATCCATTAAGAGCAGCTACTCATGATCTTACAAATAATATTTTTGTTTTTGGTAAGTCATTTATATCTTGCATGTCCAAAGAGTAAACACGAAGTAAGACATCAGGATTTGGTAGTTTCTTTGAATATTGAAAACATCTCTTAACAGACAAACTAAGGGTCCCCAACTTAGCAAAAACGAAATATTAAGCAATTTCCTCAATTATTGCTACACCTTCAGGGGCTCACAGCTGGCGAGTTCGGGAGTTGGCGATCTCGAGGGATTCTTGAGCTGGGTCTGGTTTTCCACATTTTATACATTACCTCTGGGGTGGACCCTCTCATCTTTCACTTTCCTATCTGCCTTTCATGGCTCTCCTTCCTTCCAAGTCCCGAAATCCGCATTCTTCGAGGGTTGAGGGCATTTCTTTACCTCCTGTCCTTTATTTGCCTTATTGTCCTTTCGTTTTCCATTTCTTCTTCTAGTATATAAGTTGGTAGTTCGTTTTAGTTATCGTTTACATTTCATGATCATTTTCATGATCACCCAAACCATTAGGGGTCGATAACCCAGATGTTAGGCCCCCTAAAACAACAATTATCATCATCTTCATTTTAATAACATTTATAAAACCATAAGTCAATTTATTTTGTACTTTAATGTCGTACCGGTTTCAGTCCCATTATGACATTCCTCAGCGCAAATTAAGACAAGAAAAAGTGCAAGAACATATGCTTAATATATAAGGTGCGTTCAAAAAGTATCGAGCCGGAGGCTGGAATGCGCAAACCGGTGATGACATCGGCTAATCGTGGAATGTGTAACGAGGCGTGGTTCCGGCCAGAGCGTGGAAGGTCACAGCCCGTCGCTAGAGGGCACGCGTGCACGTCACGTGACGATACAAATCGAGCAGCAGCATGCATCAATCGTCCAATGCTATCAGTCGCATTGCTAACAGTGACATGGAGGCGTCAAACGAAGAGCAAAGATGTGTTGTTCGGTTTCTTACAGCGGAAGGAGTAGGGGAACGGACATTCATCGCCGAATGTCACAAGTGTTCGGCGAACACTGCATATCCCTTGCAAGGGTCAAGGCGTGGCACAAGCGCTTCAGGGAAGGAGGGTGTCGTTAGCCGATGATTCCCGGTCTGGGGCACCCCCCTGCATTACCGATGAAAACGTCCAGCTAGTTGATGCACTCATTAGCCAGGATCGCCGAGTGACAGTGAATGCCATAACCGCCGTGGTGGGATTGATCGTCGGAAGTGTGCACACCAACATGAAGGAACGACTGCACTTGCGCAAAGAGTGTGCCCAATGGATGCCCCACAGTCTACAACCACACCAGGAAGCATGTCGAATGGCCCACTGTCTTGGTCATCTGCAGCGCTATGCGAGAGAAGGGAATGGGTTACTGGCACGTTTGGTGGCTGGAGATGAGTCATGGTGTCATCACTTCAAACCAGAATCCTAACGACAAAACCTCCAGTGGAAGCATCCAGGGTCACCACCACCCAAAAAAAGGCAAGGCCATCTACACGAGTGCAGGAAAGGTATCCTCCGATTCGTTACTTTTTGAACGCACCTTATAAATTTGCCTTAAGAGAGAATGTTGGCTCTTGGTGTCCGAGCCCGATGATGAGACAGCTTGGTGTTCCTAGGCGAAACCTCACACAAGACACGGCATAAACCTAGAAAAATTGCCGTGAAAGCCAATACCGTATACCAATTTAAATATTAGTTGCTATCAAGAATGCAGGTGCAACATATTAAAAATAAAAAACATAACTATGTGAGCAATGCTATAAGAAGTCTTAATTTCCCCCTTGCATTACAAATGAACACTATCAGGAATGTAACTGTGAGTTAAGGTCCTCGAGGAATCGTGCATATATATATCCCTTTTTTACTATTGTTGCATTCTCTGCTACGTTATTCTACTCCACGGTACTTTTCGACTTGGTTTACAGTGAGTTAATATTGCATCCGAGGACCCAGTTATATAAGCAAACTAGAAGGAATTAATAGAAATCAGAGGACACATTTATGTAAGAAAATTAGAGGGAAATAAAACAAAGCAATGAAGGAAATTGGAGAAAATTTTAAAGTGGGAGTGAAGATTCAAGGAGAAATAATTTCAACTCTGAGATTTGCTGATGACATCGTGACATGAAAATTAATAAATGTAAAACAAAAATACTGGAATGCAGCCGAAATAAATTAGAAACCTCTATGGACATCAAATTGGCAGGTGAAAAACTGAAGGAAGTAGGAGACTTCTGTTACTTAGGAAGCAAAATAACCAGTGATGGACGAAGCAAAGAGGATATAAAAAGTAGGTTGGCTCAGGCAGGGAAAGCCTTTCTACAAAAAAGGAATTTGTTGAAATCGAATATAGATTTAGGCATTAGGAAGTCATTTTTGAAAGACTTTGTATGGAGCGTGGCGCTCTATGGAAGTGAAACTTGGACTAAAGGTGCAGCAGAAAAAAGGAGAATTGAAGCATTTGAAATGTGGTGTTACACGAGAATGATGAAGATCAGATGGGTAGATAGGGTGACAAACGAAGGGGTATTAAGACGAGTGGGAGAGGAGAGATATTTCTGGCGACTGCTATTGAAGAGAAGAGATAGGTTGGTAGGACACATACTAAGACACCCAGGAATAGCATGCTTAGTTATGGAAGGAAGGGTTGAGGACAAGAACCGAGGTTAGGACAGCTGCATCAAACCAGTCAAAAGACTGAAGACTCAAACAACAACAAAACAAATCAAACAAGTTACAGAAAATGAGTCCAACAAACAAAATAAGCAGACACAGAACGCGCTGTTAAGGAAGACTTTGGTGTGAAAGCACTGATGTAAAAATTGATACGTGTAATGAATTTAAATAATTGCACTTTGTCAACGTAACTCAATTTGCCTCTTATTCTACGGGCGGTTTCAAAAACTCTTAGCATCGCAACTGTAAACATTTCCACCGGAGTAGTTCGTCTTTACACCACAGTACCACCATCTTTTAATTGCTGGCGGTCACTCAGTTTGTGAGCTAGAACTTGTCTAAGGACCGCCTAACTTTGATCTTGAGATGATTGATAAATGGAGAGTTGGTAATCTTCCTCTTGAGATATTTGTAATCACTTTGACGGAACTATCCTCGGCTTGGACCAGTACTTGTGTCCATGGCAACATGGAGCAGGAGCCCAGGAGAACTTGGTTCTAAACTCACTTAGGGGCAAAGTGAATATACTCAGCGAAATATATTGGCATATATATTTCTATAACATATAAAGACACCTCCCGGGCAACGCAGGGTAAAATAGCTAGTCTCTATATATAACAAGTAGTTCCGTGAAGACCTATACAGCCTATTTTAATATATCCTACTCATGTTAATTGCCTCTATCAACATACAAAATTTCAGTTTGATTGTTGTGATAGATTCGTAGATATTGCGAACCGTCTAAATATTTATAATGATCGCCAGGTTGGATTATTATTTATGTACTATTACATGAAGATTATCTTGTACGTATGGTATTCAGACTTCAATCGCATGATTATGACACAAGAAGAAAAACGAGATTTTAAAATTTTGCACAGCTGCCATCTTGTGGTTATGAAAACAATTGAAATAGATTACATGCCAGTGGATTAACATTTGTACAAGCATTTAACGTGCAAAGTTTCACTGCACTCGGATGGTTAAATCGTGAGAAACGTCCATTTAATGTTTATAATTTGCGTCGCCGCCATATTGGATTTGTGCTCACCAAGTTACTGAAAGTCATACAGGTGAACTTATGAGCATAGCCTCTATGAACATTAAAAAAAATCAGTTTGATTGCTGTAAAAGATTCGTAGATATTGAGAACCGTCAAAATATTTCGGATGCTCGCCATTTTGGATTGTTATAAGTAAAGGCCATTGAGTTATATACCATTAAAGGAAAATTATTGCGTTGCTTCATTATTCAAACTTTCACTTCGATCGCATGAGAACGACACAAGAAATAAAAACTTAATTTTAAAGTTTCGCACAGCCGCCATTTTGAGGTTATGTAAACAATTGAACTGAATTAGAAGCCAGTGCATTACAATACGTATGTTCATTTACTGTGCCATATTTCACTGCGCTCAGATGGTTAAATCACGAGAAAAATCTTTAAAATATTTCAACTTCGCTTGACCACCATGTTCGTTTTGTGTTTTACAGGTTTTTGAAAGTTACATAGATAAACGTGTAGCAGTGCCCTTTATCACCGTACAAAACTTCGGGGTGATATCATACATTGTTTCGGAGATGACACTGAAATATTTCGCACAGCCGTCATTTTGAGGTTATGTAAACAATTGAACTAAATTAGACGTCAATGCATTGCAATGTGTATAAACATTTGCTGTACCATGTTTCATTACGTTTGGATGGTTAAATCGCGAGAAAAGTCTATTTAAAAGTCTCAACTTCCCTTAGCCGTCATGTTCGTTTTGTAGTTACCAGGTTTTTGAAAGTCTCATAAGTAAACTTCTAGTAGTGTTCATTACCACCGTACACAATTCCAGGGTTATATCGGTAATAGTTTCGTAGATACTGAATGCTGGTGAAATATTTTGCACAGCCGCCATGTTGGATTGGTGAGACACAATAAAATTTGAAGGGCATGGTCTGGGTCGGCCAGAATAGTGCTATGTTCTTACCGAGTTTCATTCCAGTCGTTTAGAAGTTATTAGGGGACACACACACACACACACCATCACACACAAACGCACACACACACGGACAAAAGGTGATCCAATAAGCCTATTTTTTCATAAAATGAAAATAGGCTAAAATTGAATGTTACGTGATAGTTTGTAGGGCCTATGGCATGTGTTCTTATACCATTCATCCGATTGCGATGAAACTTTGATGAGTTGTTTTGTACACTTGCGTGCAGGTTTTTAACTTAGTAAATCTATTTCACAGAAGGTAGCGCACGAGTAGATTCAACAAATGAATGACAGCACACGAATCGTGTAAACAAAATCCCGCATGTGTCATATGCCATTTATCCGATTGTGATGAAACTTTGGTAAGTTGTTATGCACGCTCGCACGAATGTTTTTGAATTAGTAAGTCCATTATACGCTTGTTTAGAGGCAATTAATGAAAATTGAAAAATATATAGTGTTTGCAAAAGCACTTCAATAAATAAAATTACAAAGCCAACACTTTTTAGCCTACTTTTCACATTTTGCAAAAATGAGGAAAAAGTAGACTTATGAGATCGGGCAAATGTGTGTGTGTCTGTGTGTCTGTCTGTCTCTGTGTGTGTGTGTGTGTGTGTGTGTGTGTGTCTATCAACTCCTAAACGGCTGCAGCAATCGAAACAAAATTTGGTAGGAGTAAAGATCTATACCTGAATATCTCACGGCCATATTTGAAAATGATGTCAATGCTACCAACTGCTGAAAAATCGCAATTGAAATTTGAGCTCCATGTTGGATATCATGGAAGGTATGAATGGGAGCTATTTCAAAATTGGCACACGTATAGATAATACTATTGTAGTTTAATCTCCAGGAGGCCATACATGGCAGTGTTGCCAAAATGATTATAAGCCTACTGATAGGTCCAAATTTTAAATGCATATAACTTCTCACTATCAATTGGTTTTCAACCTAATTTCGTATGTGCTATGAGTACATAAACAGATATGACTGACCGTATTCTTAAGAACCACCAGGGCTGCCAACTGTTAATAAATGCTATCAATTCATTTTTATCCTAATACCCATATATCAGAAAGTATGCAAGCCAATAGCTCTAAACTTTGCACACGTATAATACCTGGCATTCTAGATTAATTTGGAGTAACTAATATACGTCAGTGCTGCCAACATGATTCTAAGCCTGCTGATAGGTCCAATTATAAAATACATGTAACTTCTATACTAACTAATGGATATCATTCAAAATTGACACAACAATAGATCATATTATTTCAGATTATATCTGACCAATACATGTATGTCATTGTTGCCAACATGAGTTTACGCGCGCTGTTAGATCCAATGTTTAACTGCATGTAACGTCCATGCTATACATTGGACTTCAACCAAATTTTGTATTCTGTAACTTAAGAGATGGAACTAAGAATATATTCAGTCATCAGGGCTGCCAACTGTAGTTCGAACTAATTATACATTTTGATATTACTAACTTAATTTCGTCATTATTCTAGATAGATCCATATTAGTTTGATTAATCATTGGCATGAATCTTAAATTTTAAGAAAAGTAGGCTCTTTAGTTAGTCACGGAACTTCTTGTTTTGATTGGCATTGCAACAATTTAAGCCACAATTCAGTGATCAGGTTGTGAAGATGATCGCTTGAAGGTCGAACACGTAATCCGAACCTCTGCCCCATTATAACAGTCTTCGGTGGCGTCGTTGGTAGCGTGCTGAGCTTGTATGCCCAAGATCGCGAGGTCATACCCGGCCGAGGTCATCGGATTTCTTAAGAGCGTTAAAATCCTTCAGTATGCCTTCCTTCGGAGGGGAAGTAAAGCTGGCGGTCCCATGTCATATATTTATAGCATTTAAAAGAATCTTCCACTAACTTCAATAGCTTGCCACGGTAGTTGAGTGGTGGTCACTTTCGTGACAGTATAATGTTTGTATTTGTTCTTCGCGACAGCACTGTTTGACTGTTCGCCTTTTCTCTTCCCGAAAACTTCAAAACAAATTAATATGTTAAACACTTTATTGTATTATTAATTTATATACAGTATATGTAGCTTCATTTTCTAAGATCTTACCTGAAGTGTTCCAGCGCGCATATTGTCAGCCATCCACACTCTTGGCACTCGGAGCGTCTACTAGTGTGCTTTGGGCTTCTCGCATGCCAGTGTTGGAATGACGTCAGCTCGACCTTCATTCAGCTAATGGCAAGACTCTGTGGTCATGTGGGATACTGGTTTGAGAGTATTCTACCGCTCCCGTATAAAAGACGCTTCTTGGTGGTGTCCTGCACTCATTCAGATCAGATTGGCATTCTGATCACAGCATTCTGATCACTCATTCGGATCAGATCATCATTCTGAACCACGCTGCATTTGCTTCAGATCACTTCGCACGCTGCCACACCTCATGGCGCTACGTCACTTCGCTACAATGTTACGAGGTGTCACGCTGAACACATCGCTCTAGACGGCTGAAATGTTTGCAACCCGCAGTACTCTACCAGTCAACCTCAGACGATATTCACGGCGACAGCAGTTTCGTGGCTGCCAACAAGTCCATTATTTTACTGAGTCTTCGCCTACCACACTACAGGTGTCATCTCTTTCAAGACAAGAAGAAATGAACGCTCATGTATCTCGAGGGCATGAACGCCCTGTCAGCTGAGATTTTATAGAGCTGGTTCTTTGGAAGATAATTTCAAGTTGTATTAAGAAGCTAAATTCTTTTATCATGGTATTTTATACTTCAATCTTATTCTTCTTAAATTAAGGCAAGCCTCATCTTTGGTTTCACTTTCTCGAGTTCTGTAAAAAAGACCCTTCCAATCTTTCAAGCTTACAGTTAGTCATTTCTGTGTTACCTTTGTGTGCATTAAATGTGCATTTTTGATGTTAATATTTAAATCTTGTTATCGTAATAAAGTTATGTATACCTTAAATTTTGGTTTTCTGGTGATGCACCTTTATGCCCACTGTCCGCACCGCTTCAGTCTATTTTCTGTTTCACAGTAGCTATTTTGGTTAGGCGTACGCCTGATTCGCGTTCTCTCGTTATGGGAAAGATTAGGGCAGATCTTTTCCAAGTGGTTATCATGTCAGACTACCAACCCCAAGCTTGCAGGTTTGCTCCTGGCCGTGGTAAGTGATTTCTGAAAGGCGACAAAAATCACGGCACGCATGTCATATTGTGTTGGCATGTTAATCAACCCATTTGAATCCAGTAGGCCGTGTTCATAATGGCAAAATTAATCTCGGCATTTTTCGCCGACACAAAGTTCCTCCATTCTCTACTAGAAAGCGCTATAGAGTCAAGGAGCTTAGATATCTAACCTCCTTGACTTAGCGTCCAAGGAACGACAAAATTTGTCATGCAAGCTGCCCTCTGAGCGCAAATAACAAAGCTTTCACCCGGCATCCGAAGCCATACGATATACTATATACATTGTGTGAAGCAAAATTTGTAGGTTAGATTTGATTAATGCTCTTAAGTTCCAACGTTCGTCGCCAGGTACTTTTTGCGATGGCATCTAGTAGTAGCCAAATTCACAGCTAGGTGTCGTGGACGGTAACATTTGGTAGCAAAAGTAGGAACTACTTGAAATTATCGTCTAGTGTCCTTATTTGAATTAAAACAGATAACACACACCAATACAGCCATCACAATTAACACCGGTCATCAGACAGATTCTACACACACCCAAAGTACACGGGGCTACATGACCGCGATGACGCACCCCTAAACTAAGGAACCAACCAACCATACATGTATTTTCCTCCGTGGTGTAGCGGTCAGCACGATTAGCTCCACCCAGGAGGTCCGCGGTTCGATTCCCGGCTCTGCCACGAAATTTCACAAGTGGTATGAGGACTGCAACGGGGTCTACTCAGCGTCGGGTGGTCCAAATGAATAGAGGGGGTTCGATTCCCACTTCAGCCATCCTCTAAGTGGTTTTCCGTGATTTCCCAGTTCGTCATCGGGCAAATGCCGGGATGGTCCCTAAAGTAAGGCCACGGCCGCCTCTTTCCCTCTTCCTTGTCTATCCCTCCCACTCTTCCCATCCCCTCATCAGGCCCCTGTTCGCTTTACAGGTGAGGCTGCCTGGGCGAAGTGCTAGTCACACTCCCCAGTTGTATCTCCTACTCAGAGTCTCAAGCTCCAGGACACTGCACTCAGTGGCGGTAGAGGTAGGATCCCTCGCTTAGTCCGTGGGAAAAGCCAACCCTGGAGGTTAAACGATAAAGTAAGAAAGGACGAGAAAGAAAGTTAATTACTTTTTGTACAAACATACATTGAACCAAGCCTCCGTGGCTTAGGCGGCAGCACGCCGGCCTCTCACCGCTGGGTCCGTGGTTCAAATCCCGGTCACTCCATGTGAGATCTTTGCTGGACAAAACGGAGGCAGACAGGTTTCTCTCCGGGTACTCCGGTTTTCCCTGTCAAAATTTCATTCCAGCAACACTCTTCACTATCATTTCATTGCATCTGTCATTCATTTAATCATTGCCCCAGAGGAGTGCGTCAGGCCTCGGCAGCCGGCACAGTTCATATACTCGCCGCTAGATGAGGGCTTCATTCATTCCATTCCTGACCCGGTCGGAGACTGGAAGAAGGCTGTGGATTTTCATACATTGAACCACACCCAGTGTTTGGGCAAATTCGTGTTGACCGCCTGAAGAACTACAATTAGCAATGACGTTTCAATCCTTTTATTTACACTCAATTCACCCCTAATCCGTTATTTACTTACCAAGTATTAAAAGTAAGCAAGCATAAAGCAAACAGTTTGTGTTCATTAGCGGAATACATGTAAATAAATGGACGATTTAATCAGAAAGCTCAGTTAAATACCTAATTATTAAAATACAAGCTACACGTCACGGCTTTGCAGAGATAGGAGTTATGCGTTTAAGGTGATAGGCTACTAAGACGACTACGATTCTAGAAACTGATAATGAATACCACTGATGTCCACTTTTATTTCACTCTCACGGCCAGCAGAATGGGGACTGTTTTTGATTAATTGTGTTAGATATTTCTTTGAATTGGACAAATTTTTATTTATTTATTTATTGATGTGTAACATCCTTCCACTCGGTATCTGGATATTTTGTGGGAGTGATTTTGGAAAAGGGACGGAAATGGATGGGACGGGACGGAAGTGCATGGGACGGAAACAATAAAGCGCGCGTGGTGGCGGAGATCGGTACAACGACTTACTGTAGGTCGTGTGGCTATGGGGAATGTATATCGCATACAGTTTATTTCAAGGTTTGGAGACCCCATTTAAGATATTCCCACAATAAATCATCTTCAAGTTATCGTTCTTTGGTGTGAAAATATTCATTTTATCATATTTGCTGAAAACAATTACGATTTATTAAATCGTCATACTTTTGCTGTATTCTTATTTAAGGTAAGCACTCGATGTACTGTCGGCCATGTGGCTATGTGGAATCTATATCGTATCAACAAACACTCCAAACAACGTAGGAATTCAGTATATTAACGCCGACTACTAACAATAATTGAAACTTCGTTGGTCTAAACATATTATCACTGGGAGAAACTCATTTAATATACTTTCCCCACACCTAATATTTAATCGCGCCTATACTTGCCTCTGCGCTCTATCGGCTAACCGAGGCTATTTTCAATAACATCGCTGACATGGGTTCAGTAACTGGCCGGTAGAGAGCGCAGCTCGCATCAAGTAGGCAGTGGATTGCTTCCGCCACGGCAAATAACAATTATGAATCATTACGGTCAGGATTTGGCACTGGAGTTATACAAGTAGTTATTTCAATGACCAACAGAGTTCACTGTCAACAAGGGATTTGCGATCCCGGGACACACATAGTAGGATAACATGTCACATGTTACACATCATATGCGAGTACTGTAAGGCTCGTATATTTTTTTTTTTTTTTTATTGGAATTTTTGAATTTGATTGTTTCTTTGTCACTAATTTGATTTTTTGTGTTCTTTTAGACGAGGAAAAATTGCTGAGTTTTAATTCACTGGCCGTGAAAGCCAATATACCATATTTTAGGAAGCCTTTATAGGGAGGTGAAAGGCTGCTTGAGCTTTTAGTTCTCGCAGTTAAGAGGCGCATGTGCGCTTTATAAGGAGTTCGCTACTCATTTGGGAGTCCGGGCGCGGCCACTAGAGCCCGCTGATGAGACAGCTTGGAGTTCCTAGGATAAACCCCACATAAATCACGGCATAAACCTTGAAAAATTAGAGAGTTCTGACTTATTTCGGATGCATTCAAATATTTTTTGTTTTACATTTATTAATTTTTATCTTGAATTCTTTCGTCAAGACGGAGTCCATACCATTCAAAAACTCATTCAAATCCTCAGGACGATGTCATCAGCAAATCTAAGAGTTAAAATTATTTCTCTTTGTAGTGACAGATAAACTCAATGTTCCATTTTATTTAAAAGCCATCCAAATGAATTGTTACGTATGGAGTTTAGTTATGTAAGGAAAATTACGAATGCTCTGGTGAAGAATGTGGTTTGAAATGTGTAGTTTAAAAAGCTGCCCGTCATGATGTGGGGCGGAAAGTTGATGTGTGACAGGTGAGGGTGGGCCTGCAGGCTGCTAACACAGGTAGCTTATATACAGGGCTGTCACCGCAGGGCGACGTCCGACCTCAACGCTCAACACTGCTCTTGTAACAAAATTCCACCACAAAGATGAAATGAACACAGCATTTTAGTTTTCACTCTTTAAATCATATCTTGTTATGCACACGTTTGTAGTAAGGCTGTCAGAATGTGGTTCTAAGGTTAAAATGAGGAAGGATGAAGGAAACATGGCGAGAAAGTAAGTGGGTGAGGAGGAAGAACTGAGGGAGGGAAAGATGATGATATGATGATAATTGCTGTTTTAAGAGGCCTAACATGTAGGTCAGTGGTTCCCAACCTTTGTAAGCTAACGCCCCCCTTTTCAGATACGGGAGTTTATCGTGCCCCGCTCCACCCCTCCCCCCTCACCCCTCCCCCCTCATCCTCCCCTCCACTCATGGCTTCTATAACCTCTTCGATTGACGCGGAGGATATAGACCTAACCTAATAACACTACATAATGGAATAGGCCCATCTATTACATACTAACTTAATTTTAGCACAATACAAAGAACACACTTTTACAACAAATCCTTAAATTAGTCATCCCATGTCAGTGAGAGGGTTGACACTGTTTTCTCTTGGTAAGATTCGGTATGTTTGGTTTGATATTTGACAGAGCACAGAGGAGATCACTTGCAACATCAAGCCGACAGCGCTGCTGTGTTTCTATGACACCTCAGCGTTGAGAATCCTGACTCGCATAAATATGACTTTGAAAATGGGACAATGACACGCAATGCCAATTTGGCTGTTACAGGATACACTGCAAGACAGTTGACCCAAAAGTCACCCAGTCATAATATTTTAGTGTCATCTTTTAGCTTTGATACACACTTCAAATCTATGGCTTCTTCTTGAAGCTGTGCTGGCAGTACTTCAATGTCAATGGCAAACGAATTTCTTGTTAACATCCAGGACCATTCGTTCGACGAGATATGAGGAAAGTAGAAGTTGAATTCTTGTGCCACGGAATCCGAATGTGACTGAATAAGTTTATTACGATCACGTTCATTTTCCGGCAAAATTTAATTAAGGCGGTGAAAGGATGAGAAGCTGTTCAACTGAAGCCGGCGTTTCCATAACTGTTTTTTTCCAGGAATGCATAATATTGGAGTTTTTGCCTTGGAGCTTTAAGTTCAAACTGTTCAAGGCTTCAAAGAAATCACAAAGATATGCCAACGAGACGATAAAATTGGCATGATTTTGCTCCTTACAATACAGCAAATTCCTTATTTTATCTCCATCCTCACGGCTCCGCAGAGGTTTGTGCCGACAGTTGGCAATTACCAGTGCTTTTGAACGATTGACTTGGTGCGACAATCACTTGGAGAGATTCGAAAAATGTTTATTTTACAAAATTGTAATATTCGAGTTTAAAAAAAAATAATTTGGAAATCACTTCACGCCCCCGTTGATAAAGCCCCACGCCCCCCAGGTTGGGAACCCCTGATCTAGGTAATAATAATATCGTATGGCCTCGGGTGCCAGGTGCAAGCTTTGTAATTTGACACCCAGAGGGTAGCTTGCATGTTGAATTTCGTTGTTCCTTGAATCGCTATGAAAGCCAAGGAGGTTAGATATCTAAGCTCCTTGAACACTTAGCGCTTTCTAGTAGAGAAATGAGGAACTTTGTGTTGGCGGAAACTCCCGAGATTAATTTTGACTTTATGAACACGACCTACTGAATTCAAATGGGTTCTTTGACACGCTAATATCGTATGACATGCGTGTCGTATTTTTGCCGCCTTTCAAAAATCACTTACCATGGCCAGGAGCGAACCTGCAATCTTGGGGTTAGTAGACCGACTCGCTATCCACGAACTCACCGTGGCAAGCTAACATCTAGGTTATCGGCACCTTATGGTTTGGATGATTTTGAAAGATGAGATTAAATTTGAACGTATAACTAAAACCACACTTTCAACTGAAACTTGCACACTAGAAGAAGAAATTGAAAACTTAAGGAGAATAAGGGAAATAAAGGAGAGAAGGAATATAAATGCACCCACGCCTCGAAGAATGAGGATTGATGGACTTGGAAGGAAGGAGAGCCATGAAGGGCAGATATTAAAGGGAAAGAGGTGAGGGTCCGCTCAAGAGGAAATGGAAAAAGGCTGAAAAACTGGACCCTGCTCAGGAATCCCTCGGGGTCACCAACTCTCGAACCCATCAGACGTGAGCCCTTGAGGGTGTAGCACTATCGATTGTGCACCAGAAGTGGTGGGGCTACACACTCCCTGCCTCCTTAAGGGCCTTGAGCAGAAGGCAGGAGATATGAACAGAATAGGTCTGAACCCTCAAAGAATGAGGGATCAGAAAAGATTAGACAAGGGCCAATTAAGGTGGGAAAGTGAAAGACTCCCTAGGACTCGGATACCCTAATACCGTTGGGGTCGGAAAAGAAGAAGAGTTGACCAAGGAAGGTCGATAGGAAAATGACAGAGAAGAGCCCGTCACAAGTAAGTGGAAGTAATGTCAAACTCAACTCTGGCCCCATGGTCGCCAACCCACATCCCACTAATCGTGAGCCCCTGGGAAAAGGGTGGGAAAGACGGAGGATGAAAAAGAATAAGGGGGGGGGGGGGGGTTGAAAGGAAGTAGGAAACAAGAGAAGGAAGTATGAATGGAATGCGGAATGAAAGGAAGGGGGAATGAATGAGGGAAGTTGGGAGAAAGAAGTAAGAAAGAAGAGAAGGAAATAAGAATGGATGAAAGGAATTAGGGTGGGAAGGAAGGAGGGAACGAAGGAATAGGCCTAAGTGGTAGCAAATACTTAAAATTTTCACGAAGAATATGGTTATTGCTGCTCTCAATTGAGTATCAATGCATAGAAACACATACATCACTACTACCGGTAACCTCTTCCTTTGCGAGTGATTACATCGTGGTTTAGTGCCTAGCGATCTTCGATGTCACATCTGAGGTTAGGTTCGAAATGTATAAACAGCCTATATATTTTCAATCGGGGCTAGGGTTGGGAAAAATATGGCCGTGGCCTCAAGTTGCGAGCTATCCCAGCATTTTCCTGGTGTAGAAGACGGAAACCACGTAAATTTACTCCCTGGATTAAAATGAGAATATAACCCAGCCCTTCTCAATTTCTCCTTCATTAGGCTGAGTGTATCCAGTTATATCCCTTAGATCAAACGTTAACTCCATGGCAGAGTCAGGCTTCCAACCCAAGACCCTTGGAATTGAAGTATCAAAACGTACCTCACATCCACAGTGAGCAGTGTGTAATTAATAGGGGAAAGGGTCGATTTATTTATTTATGTACTTATTTATTTATTTATTTATTTATTTATTTATTTATTTATTTAAATTGAGTGGTTGGAAGGTAAATGTTATCCGGATCAGGTGTACGATGTAATTTTCTTCTGCAATAAACCAAGGACCGTATTCGCGGCAGTATTAAAGATGCCGGGACGTCCTCATAAGACCGGTCAGCGCTTAGTCTGAATGGCTTATGATCCACGCGTGGCGGGGAATGTTCCACGGTCATTGATAGTTGTAGACCCACCTCATTCAATAACATACATCTTATCTAGGTTGGCAACACCCCACATAAACACATCGCATTGACTCCGCACAGCACATATGAATAGGGGGAAGAAAAGGGAAAATCCCGTGTCGTTGAGATAACGGACCATCTCAGTCGACCACACCTGGAGTTACAGTGAACACGAAAACTGCGCGCAGCTCCAGCAAGGAAGACAACCAGATAAGTAGTAGCCTGTAATATTACATTTTAATCATAGTTGATTTTTACAACCATATTACCTGCCACCCCATAGTGGCACTTCCGTGAACTGGATTACGGTTGGTAGAAAACACCACAAATGTTCCTTTAAAGAAATATAATTAACTTTATAGTGGGCCTGAAAGATACACCACACAAATAGCAAATACAAACAATTAGTACCTCACTCCAGTTTCCTCTCGTAGGGAACACTTGCCTTTCACTTGTCAATAAGCCACAGATGTTAATCCCTCCTAATGAGTCCGGTGGCCTGGACAGAACTACCTGCAACACTACAGTTATTTACGATAGCCGGTCACTCACCACTACACTCTGCTTCGCTGTCCGCTGGCTAGGGAAACAGCCCCCGGTGCTTTCGCAATTCACCACACTAACCTCTGCTGCACTGGAAAACACACTCGTTCAAGACAGAGTTCCTCTGTAGGCTCCACACTCCTTCGCTGTCAAGAGAATCAGCTTCACTAGGGTTTCGCAAGTCACGTCGTCAACAACTGTCGCTCAGGTAAACGCTCGCACTAGCTCGAAAAACACTGTCCACCCCACTTGGCAGGTCGCTCTTATATAGCAGGCTGATGACTCAATAAGTGCTTCTAGACCCGTCCAGGATTCAAGGCTTCTCGAGATTTCCATCACTGGCTGGGTCACGAATATTCTGGACCATCCCTTTTGTCCTAGTAGCCCTGTTGCGTAAGGCGCACGTAATACACTGAGGCAGAGCCCAGCCCGGGGGCAGCTGTGACTCGTGCGGCGACGAAACTAACTCACAGCCGTAACAATATAATCACTCCAAATTACAAACTCTGGATATCTATCACCAATTAGCATTTCACCTAACATCATATATACTACATTTAGCTTACACCGACAGTTGCAGTACCAATACTGCATCTAAATAATTGAGTCGCCTAGATGCAAAAGTGTCCATGTCCACCATAACTGGTTTTGAGAAAAAGTGGAAAATGTGTTTTTACTGGGTGGATTGGTATAAGCCTACACTGTTTGTCATATAAATAAGTATGCATTAGTACAAATCTGCTTGAGATATTGACAAGAAACCAGGAACGCAATGCTTGCAAGATATAAGCAAAATAAAAATGGACATGGACACTTTTGCATCTCATTTTGCCGATGGACACTTTTGCATGCAACTGTAATGGACATGGACAGTTTCGTTGACGCTTGTTGCGTGTTTGAACATCCAGTGACACAGCATCTAGACAACTATTGTGTTTTTATTTTGCCCAGGGCACCCATCGGCAATTAAGCCCAAAGTTTGTTGTTCATGTTTGTATGGCATAAACAGTGGTAGAGAGCTGAGCATATTCATTTGACCCTTTCTTACCTTCGCTCTCAAGCCATGTGTACATGAAGACATTATTAGTGGTTAACCTTGATTTGAAGAGGAACATACTATAATGGCAAGATTGTATAGGTATAATTGCCTACTGTAATAAACACTCTGATCAGATATTTTAATTCCTTTGGCAGTCGAAAGACATGGGCAGAAATTGTCTCGCATTTCCTTCAGCGATGAATAGAAACAACTTGCTTCACTGATCTTCACGGCGTACTCGCTTCCTAGAACGGTCAGGTGTTGTTTCCGCAATGCCTTGATCAACATTACTGACATGTATTTATTGTGAAGAAAACAATGCGTATAACTTTCAGCATCAACGTTAAAACACACACAAAGGCTCAATGTTTACATACATAAGACGGACATCTTGTATTAGTCATCTGACTTCAATCTTCATTGCGATTGGTGGAAAGGGACAAGGCAAGTTTTGAGCCTCACTTACGTATGGACATGGACAGTTTTGAATCCAACCACACTTTTCGAGAGCTGGTATTCATAGGACATGGACAGTTTTTTATCATAAATAGCATTTCAGGCATGTATAATAAGTCTAGCTCTACACTCCAATGTTGCCAACTCATTTTTTTTGAAAAGTGGACATGGACAGTTTTGCATCAAGGCAACTCAATTGTAACTTACATATTGTAAATATTTTCACCTGTATTTTCAAACATAGATTTTATAGCCTAAGTGTATTGGGTCTGATGATGATCGCCTAACGATCGAAACTGGTCATCCTAGTGTATTTATTAATCTCATGTAATTTATTTCAGGATTAGAACATAACCCAGCTCCTTTTGGTACATTCGTGTTGACCGACTGAAAAGCATTAAACTCTTGTTATTTATTTATTTATTTAGTTAGTTTATTTGTCTTTCTTCTTCATTCCTCGATGTCGGCCATCTTTGGACCGAGTAAAATAATCCATTGCATTCACTGTCTCTGATTTCCTTTATCCTTTCTTTCCCTCCAGTAGTTCTTCAGTACTTCACTTTGTCTCCTTCTTCTCTCTTCCGTCCAGCTGTTACCCCGCTTCTTCTTTTCCTTCTCCTGGAAACCCTTGAAATTTTTGATCATATTTCTGAAATTAATAATATCTACTGTTACTTCCATCTCTTCCATAGGACTATGCCTTTTTATACTTTGTACCCATTGATTACCATTCTTGTTTTTGTATACACGACTGAAAATTTGTTTTGCGAGTCTGGTGTTATTCATCCTCATTACGTGTCCAAATTCTATGCCCCAGATAGCGGGTTCAAACCCGGCCGAAGCCGTCGGATTTTTTAAGAGAGTTAAAAATCCCTCAGTATGCCTTCCTTCGGAGAGGAATTAAAGCCGGCGGTCCCATGTCACAGATTTATGGCATGTTAAAGAACCTTCCACTAATTACACCTGTATGAAGCTGAATTGATTAGATTAAGAAGGTAAACAACGCTCTTAGGATCCTACATTCGTTGCCAAGAGCCGACTGCGGTGCCGTCTAGTAGCTAAGTTCTGAACAAGGCCTAGTAGTCGTTGACGGTGGCGTTTGGCAGCAAAAGTAGGAACTATTTGAGAAATTCAACGTTGCAGTCCTTACTTCAATTAAAAAACAGATACACATACTAATACAGCCATCACAATTAACACCAGTTATCAGACACATTCTACACACACCCAACGTACACGGGGCTACATGTCCAAGGAAATTAACCCTCCTTTTCCAGATCGTATCGTAGATTTTTTCAATTTCTTTATTTTTGTAGAGGTCGTCATTTTTTCTGAATTTGAACTCTCCACTTTCTGATTTTAATGGTCCCAATATTTTTCTAAGTATCCTTCTTTCCATTGTCTCTAGCTCTCGTATTTCGCCTTTTTTATGGAAAACATACATTCTGAAGCATAGAGACTTTCCGTATTAATTACCATATTGTAATGTCGGATTTTAGTTTCAATAGAAAGATTTATTTAAAGCTAATTACAAATAGGTCTAAAAGTCCCTACATCTGGTCCTGGTGCGTAACTTTCACACCGGGTACTCCGGTTTTCCGTGTCCAAAATTTCATTCCAGCAACACTCTCCACTATCATTTCATTTCATCTGTCATTCACTTAATCTTTGCTCCAGGGGAGTACGACGGGCTTCGGCAGCCGGCACAGTTCATATCCTCGCCGCTAGATGGGGGCTTAATTCACCACATTCCCTGACCCGGTCGGTCGACTGGAAGCAGGCTGTTGATTTTCACCAACATGAGAATAATATTTCAACGAAATCGGGAGATTGACGTCCACGATGTTCACTTGTTAGAATGTTGCTAGAAACAATGGCCGACGCTCAATAAGCGCCATTTCTATGGTGAGAGAGAAGTGCTTTATTCGCAGATAAGGCTCCGAGAACGAGCGAGATTGTAACTAGCCTCGAGCAGCAGAAGTGGAGCACTCAATGCAAATAGTGCATAATTAAAAAAAGAGCCGGATAGCTTTGATTAGTTTAATTAAATCCTGTTTTCATTTCTTAATCCCTAACTCAATTTTGCTGTTGCTTCCGCTGACGCTAGCATTGCTAGTAATAGCCTTGCATAGCTTTTAAGTGTGTCACGACTTATTTAACATTTCGTCAGCCGACGCAAGTTTGTCCAGAGTGGGTGATTGCAGTTGCTAGCAAAATGCTCCGCTTAAGAGATACTTTATAGCTGAACACGTCTAGGGCGTTATCCCTATACTTTACCTTCATCCACTAAATATATCATAATGTGCTGTGCTTGGAAGTAGGAGGGTGGGATTCGTTCTAATCCACTTACAGGAAAACTGGCTTGGTTTCTTGGAACTGCTGACGTAGGAATTTCCTCATGGTGGGCAACCTGTGTTGGCGAAATGTCCCTACATGGGCTGAAATTTCCCCTAGATTTCCCTTGATTTGAATCTTGGCACGTTGTTTGAATAAGAATACATATAATATAATAATTACTTATAATAAAAATGGGGGGAGCGTGATGGCGCAGTGGCTTAGCTGCTCGTCTTTTACCCGAACGGCTGGGGTTCGAATCCCAGTGACAGCGGGGTGTAATATTCAAGTGAAAAGTCACGTGGCGTCAGGATGAAAATGATGATGTTATTGGATTTTATGTAGGTCTACTGGTTACTTCACAAACAATCTTCAAACTCGAGTGCACATAATATTTTGGTCGACTGTAGGTATATTAGAGTTACTTACCTATATGAAATCATGCAACAAACCAGGTGGCCATTGCCATGGGTGAAATCATGCAGGGCGTATTATTATTAACATTACTAATTTTTATTATTGATATTAGTGCTCTTATGAAAACAATGCGCCAAGATACAAATATATAGGAATCAAGGGGAATATTAAGCACATCTAGGGACATTTCACCAACACAGGTTGCCCACCATGAAGACATTCCTACGTCAGCTGTTCCAGTAATCCAGGCCAGAATTCCCAGAAGTGGATTGGAAAGAACCCAGCTCTCCTTCTCATGGAGCAGAGCAAACTAATAGCACAGAATCTGTGTGCTGATATTTTGATGGTCAGAGGCTTCAAGACCATCAATAATACGAACTTCCTTCTATACACATCTCTCTCGTTAAATATTAGCTGTAATTAATTTTATGAAGTCCGGTTTGAGGTTGGAACTGACAGCTGATATTAAAACTCGTCAGAGCAAAATAATATCTCTCTTTATTTAGACTTAATAACATTATTAATCTTCTTTCCAAAACAATACTGTTAGCAATCAATCTCTCGGTAACTGGTGAACCTTTTACGCATATTTTAAATAACATTAATGATCTTTCCTAAACTAATTAGGTGGCTCCGTGTATCAACTCTTTACAGAACACAGGGTGGCTAAAACGTCTCTTCCCCTAACAGTACCTTAACATTTAGTTTAATTTTATTAGATATACCAGGTGGCCCTTCTGCGCCGTCGTTTATACGTATAAGTATTCTGCATGCACGAACGATGAACGGGTTGCTTAACCCCTGTTATCAAAAGTGCTATACTGTACAGTACTTTACATCGGATGTTGTGAAACAAATGTTGTGCTGGTTGGTTAGTGATTCTTTTAGGGGCTTTGTGACATCGTGAGTATGTAGCCCCGTGTACTTGAGTGTGTGTAGAATATTTTTGATAACCTGTGTCACTGTAATGCCTGTGCTATTGTGTGTATTTTGTAATTGAGGTACAGTAGGATTTGGGTAAGAAGCGGACATGGCCTAATGTTAGGTGCCAACCCGGCATTTGTCTACAGTAGGGAAAACCACGGAATACTACTCCCAGAATAACTGAGGTGGGAATCGAACCCTCCTTTTCTCAGTTATCCCTCACGAGGCTAGAGTGTACCCCTTTCCAGATCACAGACCAGAATTGCATTTCTTGGCAGAGCCGGGAATCGAACCTGGGCATCCGCGGTGAGAGTCAAGAAAGCTAGCCACTACGCAACTGAAACAAATAAAAGTCATTTTACTATAGGATTATTATTATTATTGTCATTATTATTATTATTTGGAAAATGTACTTGAAGATGATTTGGCTAAACTTGAAAGATATTTCCACAAATGGAGGCTCCAACCCAGTGCTACAAAAACTGAGGTATCTTGTTTCCACCTAAGCAACATATTGGCTAATACCCTCACTCAATGTAAAATTTGAGGGGATGATTTTGAAATATACCAAGTTCCCAAAGTACTTAGGAGTAATACTGGACCGAACACTCTCTTACAAGCAACACCTCCAGAGCACAGCAGCTAAAATTAGAAGCCGCAACAATATATTGCTAAAGCTATGTGGAACATCTTGGGGAGCTTCTACCACTACTACAAGATGCTCTGCCTTAGGTCTAGCCTTCTCTGTGGCTGAATACTGCGCCCCAGTTTGGCTCAGTAGCCCACATGTCAAACTCGTTGACACCCAGTTGAACAACACCATGAGACTAATCACTGGTTGTATAATAACTACACCAGCATATTGGCTTCCAGCCCTCAGCAATATTCTTCCACCCCACCTTCGTAGAGAAGTTGCCTTGCTACGGGAGTACTACAAGATTATGGATCACCCTACACTACCTATTCATGAAGACATCCCCTCTCTCCAAATGAACAGGCTCAAATCCAGGAAGCCACCCATTTGTCATGCCCAGAGGCTTGTAAGGAACCAATTTGATTCCAGCATGCAGTGGATTAGTGAATGGACACTAAAAGCTTGTCCTGAGTCGAGCTCCTTCCTGGACCCTACAAGAACATCCACTCCAGGTTCCGATCTGCCTAGGAGGGCTTGGGCAACTCTCAATAGGATTCGGACAAACCACGGAGTATGCAATGGAACTTTGTTCAAATGGGGAAACATTTCGTCTCCTCAGTGTGATTGTGGTGCTCCTAATCAAACCATCCAACACATTACAACTGACTGTCCTCTGAGGGCATATGGAGGGGACTGGATCGACTTCCTGTTGGCGACACCAGACGTGGTCCAATGGATCGACTCATTAGACCTGAGACTGTAAATGGTGTAAATAGTAGAAATAATGTACAGTACATTTTAAAGTGATTTTCTTTGTACTCTGAAATGTTGTATTGATTATATTGCCAAACGATAAATAATAATAATAATAATAATTATTATTATTATTATCAGCTGGGTGTGTGGTGTTAGTGTAGAGCGTCTTTCTCCCACCCAGTGGTTCCATGTTTCATTCCCAGCTCTGTCGGGGAATTTAGAGTCTGACGTGAGGGTTGGAACGGGGTGTACTTGGCTTCGTGAGGACAATGGGCAGGAATAATGGCTGGGCAGCGGTCCCGTAATAGGCAATAACCCTTCATGGTCCGCTGTACATTTTTAGCCTACTTTTCACATTTTGCAAAAATGAGGAAAAAGTAGACTTATGAGATCGGGCAAATGTGTGTCTGTCTGTCTGTCTGTCTGTCTGTCTGTCTGTCCTTCTGTCTGTCTGTCTGGCTGTGTGTGTGTCCCTCCCTATCAACTCCTAAACGGCTGCAGCAATCGAAACAAAATTTGGTAGGAGTAAAGATCTACACCCGAATATCTCACGGCCATTTTGAAAATGATGTCAGTGCTACCAACTGCAAAAAAATCGCAATTGAAATTTGAGTTCCATGTTGTATATCTTGGAAAGTATGAATGGGAGCTATTTCAAAATTGGCACACGTACAGATCATAATATTTCAGTTTAATTTCCAGGAGGCCAAACATGGCAGTGTTGCCAAAATGATTATAAGCCTCCTGATAGGTCCAATTTTTAAATGCATATAACTTCTACACTATCAATTGGAATTCAACCAAATTTCGTATGTTGTATGTGTACATAACCAGATATGACTGAGCGTATTCTTAAGACCTACCAGGGCTGCCAACTGTTAATAAATGCTCCTAATTTATTTTATCCAAATACCAATATATCAGAAAGTATGCAAGCCGACAGCTTTAAACTATGCACACGTATAGTACCTGACATTCTATATTAATTTGCAGTAACTTATATACGTCAGTGCTACCAACATGATTCTAAGCCTGCTGACAGGTCCAACTTTAAATACATGCAACTTCCATACTATCATTTGGATTTCAATCAAATTTCGTATGTGCTATGTGTACCATAACTGATATGACTATGCGTATTCTAAGGAGCAACCAGGGCTGCCAACTGTTAATATGTGCTGTCCCTATTTTTGTTACCCTAATATCAATATATCAGAAAGTATGCAAGCCAATAGCTCTAAAATTTGCACACGTATAGTACCTGGCATTCTAGACGAATTCGGAGTAACTAATATACGTCAGTGCTGCCAACATGATTCTAAGCCTGCTTATAGGTCCAATTTTAAAATGCATGTAACTGCTATACTAACTAATGGATTTCATTCAAAATTGGCACAACAATAGATCATATTATTTCAGATTATTTCTGACCAATACATGCATGACATTGTTGCCAACATGATTTTACGCGCGCTGTTAGATCCAATGTTTAACTGCATTTAACGTCCATGCTATTCATTGGACTTCAACCAAATTTTGTATTTTGTACCTTAAGAGATGGAACTAAGAATATACTCAGTCATCAGGGCTGCCAACTGTAGTGCTCTATTAGGATACATTATGCCAGGTATACAGTATTTCGAACTAATTGGAAATTTCGATATTAGCAACTTAATTTCGTCATTAATCTAGATAGGTTCATATTCTGTAGAATAATCATTGGCATGAAAAGTAGGCTGTATAGTTCTTCACGGAACTTCTTGTTTAATATATTTTTTTACGTGTGTTCCGGAAACCACCGAACATGAGATTTTACCTACGAAGTCCCACTGTGAATCGAAACGGTCGACCAAAGTGATCTTGATAGCTGAATCATCGCTTTTGGGCGATTCAAAGTTGAAGGGAATTCAAATCATGGGTTCTTTTAGAAATAACGTTTCAATAGCAGTGACCTAAAGTACAAGCGATAGGAATATGCGGCCTGGCGCTTACCTTGCTTACCAAACGCTCACACACGCGCACAATGGAGAACCAGTAATGAGGTAATTAATAATTAGGGGTTCCTCAAGCTCCAGTATAGGTCCACTGATTGCCAATATCTACTGCACCTCGCTAATAGAAGCTCAGTATGCTTCAACACAAACATTATCGTCAACTCCTTATGGACTTGGCACGTGTTAGATAAGGGATCCTTAACCAGGTAGGCCTACTATGAAGCAGCCTAAACCAAAAACCTGATTATCGTTTCACAAGAAATAAGTTTTATGCCACTCTTAAGCGAAGTTTTAATCGGGTTCATCACATTATTGTATTCTTTCTATTTCAATTTCTGCCTTCTTTATTAGCATATTTCAAATTTTAAAAAAATAGGCTATGAGATCACCTTTTGTCCGTGTGTGTGTGTGTGTGTGTGTGTGTATGTGTGTGTGAGAGAGAGAGAGGTGTGTGTCCCCCCTAATAACTTCTAAACGGCTGGAACGATTTCAATTAAACTCGGTAAGTTCATAGCACCATTCTGGACGACCCAGACCGTGCCCTTTAAAGTTTGTTACGTCTCACCAATCCAACATGGCGGCTGTGCGATATATCTCACCTGCATTCAATATCTCCGAAAGAATTCCCGATATCACCCTGGAATATTTTACGGTGATAAAGGGAACTACTAGAAGTTCACTTATGTGACTTTTGAAAACCTGGTAACTACAAAACCAACATGGCGGACACGCGAATTTTCGACTTTAAATAGACGTTTCTCGCGATTTAACCAACCAAACGCAATAAAACTTGGTACAGTATATGTTTATACACATTGTAATGCACCGACATCTAACTTGGTTCAATTGTTTACATAACCACAAGATGGCGGATGTGCGAAATATTTCACCGGCATTCTATATCTCTGAAACTATTAGAGGTATCACCCTGAAAGTTTGTATGGTGATAAAGGGCACTACTGGAAGTTCATCTATAAGACTTTCAAAAACCGGTTAACTACAAAACGAACTTGGCGGCCAAGCGAATTTGAAAATTTAAATAGACTTTTCTCGCGATTTAATGTTCCAAACGCAATGAAATCTGATACAGGAAATGTTTATATACATTGTAATGCACTGGTATCTAATTTAGTTCAATTGTTTACATTACCTAAAGATGGCGGCTATGCGAATTTTAAAATTAAGTTTTTATTTCTTGTGTCGTAATCATGCGAACGAAGTGAAAGGTTGAATAATGATCCTACGCACTAATTTTCCTTTAATGATACATGACTCTATGGCCTATACATTTAACAATTCAACATGGCGACCATCCATAATATTTAGACGGCTCTGAATATCTACGAACCTATTATAGCAATCAAACTGAATTTTTTAATGTTCATAGGGGCTATAAACATAAGTTCACCTATATGACTTTAAATAACCTGGTGATCACAAATCCAACATGGCGGCGACGCGAATTATAAATATTCACATGGACGTTTCTCGCAATTTAACCATCCGAGTGCAGTGAAACTTGGTTCAGTAAATCCTTATACGAATGTTAATCCAATGGCATCTAATTTATTTCAATTGTTTACATAACCACAAGATGGCAGCTGTGCGAAATATTAAAATCTCCTTGTTACTTCTTGTGTCCTAATCATGCTATTGAAGTATGAATGCTACACGTACACAATGATCTTCATGTAACAGTACATAACTCTAGGACCTACATATATAAAATCCAACTTGGCGACCATCCGAAGTATTTAGTCGGTTCTCAATATCTACGAATCTATTGCAGCAATCAAACTGAAATTTTGTATGTTGATAGTGGCATTTAACATAAGTAGGATATCTGAAAATAGGCTGTAGCCTATAGTTCTTCCCGGAACTACTTGTTTTTTATTTGATACTTGACAATGATTTTGTGCCTTATCAAACGAAACTGATTTTGGTTTATCAAATTACTGCGTTCTTGAAGTCTCAAATTACTTTTATGGAGGCGTGGTAGCGCCTCTCACCAAGGTGGGCCGGGTTCGATTCCCTGTCAATGCATGTGATATTTTCGAAGTGAAGTATCACATCCTGTGGTTCAGATTCCAATTAAGATAGGAGGTCCCGTGGCTTATGATCTCAAGATTAACGATCACTTAAAACTACAAGATTCCTTCCCTTTTAAATGTTTCTTTAATTTGTTTTATGATTGTTATGCTGAATATTGATGATGTATCTGTTCATTTTGGTTCATCATATTGCTGTACTCCTTCGGACTTATAAATGCTTCTTTTTCGTCTTTGTGGACCTCAACTTCCATTTCTTAATGCATTAAATTAACATTTTTCGGTTTATCAAATTACTGTATCCCTTTCGTCTATTTTCTTTTTACATTTTTGTTGCTCTCACCTATGAATTTGTGCTCCATAAAATAAAGATTTTATTCCGTTTCCACCAAAAAATATTTACTCCTCTTTTTAAGTTCTCTGTGTGCCTAGCGTGATTTTGTGGTCTATAAAACAACAAAATTTCTTCCATCACCCGAAGATGGTTTTTGATTCATCAAATTATTTCCTCTGACCAAAAACCGTTCTGTTTCTTTGTGTCCCATGAAGATGAGATTGTGGTTAAACCCTGCAGTAGACACAGAAAAACAAAATCGACAAAATTCTAAAAGTAGAAAGAAGAATAGCTATAACATGCATAAATAAAAAATATCAGAAAGATGGAAAATGGCGGATAGTACCAAATGAATTGGTATACAAAGAACTGTAGCCCATCACTGATACTATTGGGAAGAAACGGATTTCTTCTTTTGGTCACATTATAAGGACTCCGGAAACCAGATTATCCAGAAAAATTGTTGAGAAACTTTGGAATATGAAACAACAAGTAGGATGGATTAAGGAGATTAGAGAAGATATGAGAGAATTAGAAATAACCTTGGATGGCTTGCAAAACAAAACAAAAAATATATAAAAAACGAAAGACATAAGAATAAGATTGCAACAAAAAATAGACAAACGTCATACAGTAAAAAGGGTATTTACAGTTGAAGAACGTCTGAGAAGATCAGAGAGAATGAAAAGCTACTGGGCAACTCGGAAAGAAAACTTACAGACGAAGAGGACTAAGAAATGATTGACTGAATTGGTCCAATGAGGCTGTAAAGGCAGAAGAAGAAGACACAACAATAACGTAGATAATTTTCTGTAATTTAATTACATGGATGTGAAAGCGAACACTTCGTCTTTTGGCGTCTCTTTAGGAAGTAAATAATGTTGAGAAAGTTCTTAGTTCCCCTATCAAATAAGTACGATGTGTTTTGTATAAGACACGTGATCCATTGATCACCATCCTAGCTGTGCAGCGGTCTGGGCACAGTGTTCCAAAGGTTCAAGTATTTCAGGTGACATGAGACAAACTGAGCATTCTAGATCATCTTAAGCTGGGTTTTCCTAGCTCCGCATTTTGTACGGAGCGTACGCAACAACACGAAATCAGACGGTATCGTTTTCCTACGCCCCACCGCAGAGCGCTCTGCGCAACTGGACGACTCCTTTGTGAGCAGTCAAGTGCGGACCACGCTAAGCAATAGAAGAGTATTTGGGCAGTTTTCTATTGTGTAGTGTAGATTTCTTTCTTTGCCACAAAATTCAAAAATAACTAATTGAGTGTGTACAGTAGTTCTTAGTTAAGCTTAACTTTGTCCAAAGAAACTACATTTTTTACCCATTTTATATTTTTTAAATTTTACTATCAAGTTTTATTAAATTAAGAAATATTTTCTAGAATGATTCGCTATATTAACTATTTTTATAGAAAGATAATCTAATTTAATTAGACAAATTTAATTAATTGATTAGACGTAGGCCTAATACATTAGAAATTTTCCAATATATACATTCTACAAACTTACCTCAATGTAAGCGCCAGCTTCTCCGCCGCTGATATCGGTCTTCTAATCCTGTTGCAGGACTCGCTTTCAATTTTCTACCAAACTAAACAAGTATTCAAACTGACACCTGGTAACTCTGAAGTGAGAATTGAACTTCACTTTGTCGTCGAGCAAATGTCTGTGGATTAAAAGTTTAAACACTCCTTCTTGCTCTCTAGATGTGTACATGGAACAGATAGATTTCCGCACTTTATAAAGACGACCAACAATGAAGTAAATTTCATCTTTGATCTCTTCTAATAACATCAATAACGCTATTTTTGTCTTGCTCTGAGGACGAGAGCTCATATTCTCAAACAAATGAAAACTTGAAATAGGCCCAGCACATTGCTGAGTTAGGAAAACACTACCGCGCAGCGCATTGGGATGTGCGGAGAGAGGTGCGCAGTGCGCTCCGTACAAAATGCGGAGTTAGGAAAACGCTCCTTTACTCTCAAGAAGGTCAAAGTTCGATATCTGAACGCGGTGCTTGGTGTATCAAAATACACCCGCTCAAGGATGGTAGATAATATCTCTATTAAACCCCTTCCTCTTACAAAGAGGACCTTAGACACAAATCCATGCTACCATCTACGGACGCTTGGAGGAGGTCAAAGAAAGAGTGCACAAAGGAGAAGATATCTGGATGGAGTTCTACACAACAGAAGCCATGACAAACAGAGTCTGGACTGGAGCTAACCAGGATCTCCGCCATTTCGTAAAATCCATGGCTGTACATGGCTAACACTACAAGTTGTGCAAGACGAAAGGTTACCACGACCCCATCCTGAAGTGTGACTGTGAGTTCTGTGAACAAAAATGTGACATATCTTGTGCCTCACTGTAAATAACGTGGGAAATCAGTTATAGACTTTTGCACAAATTGAAGAATAGACATGTACCTAGATCCTTTATTGTATCTTTATAATTTTCACAAGTTGTGCGCGTTTTTATTCAATAAAAAGGTTCAAGTACACACCACGATAAGTGCGTGTGAAGGGGAATGTTTAAGTGTAGTTGATGACGATGCGGATAACGTGTGGATGTTTTTGTTCGTTTGTCTGATGTTGTGCCTTGAATTGCCGTCATATTTCTCAGCTGTATGAGGTTTCAAGCAGTGAGTCGTTACATGCGGATGCGGTCACATGTGTTCGAATGTGAGGTTTGATGGTTTGGTGTGCTCCGTTCCAACAATAAGACCAGAAATAGCTTTCTTGTCGAAGCCAAGAACACTAGACCCTCCCCTAACGAGGCGGATTCAAGATAAACGCTACAGCTGCTCAGACCAAAGTTAAAACCTCTAAAATAACTTATTGGATTTACGGATGAATCTTCCAACTTTTGTGTTAGACGGTCGGTAAAGAGGAACAAGGGAGGTACGTGAAGGGGGAGGAGTTGGGGGTATTTACTTGCTCTTAAGAAGAACTTCCCTTGATGCGTTATGGTAATTTGTGTAAATTGTAATCCAGAACGCTTTCTTTTTTACGTGACGGTAAATTTCCTTTATGCCGTGTTGGTAAAGTCTGCGTTATAAAGAAGGCTTGTTTTCTTCTCTACTTTGGCTCATCTTATGAAGCGAGTTTAAGATCGAATTAGCCAGAGCACACCTGCGTAATTATCATCCCTTACCAGAGTTTTATGTTAACTCAATTGTTATCGTGTCAGGGTACACATGTACATAGCTTCTTCTGTGAATTACGGATACCACTTGGTGGTGTAGTGACTATCATTCTTGGCTTACTCCGCGAATGTCTGGCTTCGATTTTCGGTTCTGCCAAGGTTTGTGGTTTGGGAGCATGAACGGTGTTCTGAATTGAAAAGAGCGGGTTCGATTCTCACCTCAGCTATTCTAGACGTGGTAATTTTTTGGGTACCACACTTATACTCCTGATGAATACTTGGAATGGTACATAGTTAATACCCATGGCCGCTTCTTACCTAAAGTCTAGCCCCAATTACAAACACCTAAGTACATGGGGCAAACCTAATTATCTCGTGAAACTACGACCGACCGACCAAGGACTGACAGATTGATTGACCAAGGACCAACCAATCGACCGAGCAAGGACAAACCGACAGGACGACCGACCAAGAACCTACCAACCGACCGATTGATTGACCAAGGATCGACCGTGCTATTATTTTCTCCTCGTATTTGTCTGCAGTCACATCAAGAGAAAAGTAATAGTGTTCAGTATCGTTTGCGGGATATGCTTGCAGAGCATTAGTTCCATACGGGATGCAGGCAGAGAAATATCGACCTTCCTGATAACACGCGTTAGTTGGGCTGCATAAAACAATATCAAAATATTAGGGGCAGCTGATTCTCCTGGTATAGAATTGGCAAACTGAATTTGTTCTCTCTCTCTGTGTTTAACAGCAGCTCGCCATTCTTCTCGTCTCTCCGCCTTCCTCTCCAGTTCACAGTATGAGCCACAACCCATATCTTCCAGTATTTGACTCATGTACTCCAGTCTGGGTCATCCTCTATAATTCTTGCCGTCTACTGTTCCTTCGATTATTAGCTTAATCAGTCCATTGTGTCGCAGTATGTGGTCCACGAGGTGACTCCTTCTTCTTTTTAAATATTTAAGGAACCATCTTATCTCTCCCACTCTTCTAAAGACTTCCTCATTTGTGACCATTTCTTTCCAGCTGACTTTCATAATACTTCTATAGCACCAGGTTTCAAATGCTAGTAGTCTTTTCCTCGCTCTCTCTCCTATTGTCCAAGATTCGCTGCCATATAGCGCGACGCTCCATACATAGGTCTTCAACATTTGTTTCCTGAATTTGTTATCAAGACTTAATATTGTAGAAAAATATCCATCTGTTCGCAAATATTTCATATTTTTAGCCTATTTTCAATTTTGAAAAAATAGGCTTATGAGATCACCTTTTGTCCGTGTGTGTGTGCGTGTGTGTGTGTGAGGTGTGTGTGTGCCCCCCCCCCTAATAAAATCTAAACGGCTGGAGCGATTTCAATGAAACTCGGTAAGTTCATAGCACTATTCCCGGCGACCTCGACCGTGCCCTTCAAATTTCGTTACTTCTCACCTATCCAACATGGCGGCTGTGCGAAATATTTCACTAGCATTCAATATCTCCGAAACTATTACCGATATCGCCCTGAAATTATGTACGGTGATAAAGGGCACTACTAGAAGTTCACCTATGAGACTTTCAAAAACCTGGTGACTACAAAACCAACATGGCGGTCAAGCGAAGTTGAGACTTTTAAATAGACTTTTCTCGCGATTTAACTATCCGAACGTAATGAAACTTGGTACAGCAAATGTTTAAAATTAAGTTTTTATTTCTTGTGTCGTAATCATGCGATCGAAGTGAAAGTTTGAATAATGAACCTAGGCAATAATTGTCCTTGAATGGTACATAACTCTATGGCCTATACATATAATAATCCTAAATGGCGAGCTTCCGAAATATTTAGACGGTTCTCAATATCTATGAATCTTTTACAGCAACCAAATTGATTTTTTTATGTACATAGAGACTATGAACATATGTTCATCTATAGGACTTTCAGTAACCTGGTGAGCACAAATCCAACATGGCGGCGACGCAAAGTATAAATATTTAAATGGACGTTTCTCGCGAATTAACTATCCGAGTGCCGTGAAACGTTGCACATTAAATGCTTATACAAATGTTGATCCACTGGCATCTAATTTATTTCAATTGTTTGCATAATCACAAGATGGCTCCTGTGCGTAATTTTAACATCTCGTTTTTACTTCTTGTGTTCTAATCATGCGATTAAAGTTTGAATAGCACCCGTACACAACAATCTTAATGTAATAGTACAAAAATAAAAATCCAACCTGGCGACCATCTGAAATATTTAGACGGTTCTCAATATCTGCGAATCTGTTAGAGCAATTAAACTGAAATTTTGTATGCTGATAGAGGCAATTAATATGAGCAGGATATATGAAAATAGGCTGTATAGTTCTACTTGTTACTCAATACGGGAAATGTTACCAAATTTCTTTCAAAAGGTCAAATTAAATAAAATTGTCATGCTGTGTCAAAATATTTGGTGTTTGATGAATTTGTTTCTGATCAGTATATTTATCACACTCCAACCTTCCTCTATCTGTTAGGTGTTCAGCTCAGAGTCTGGTTGGATCCTCAAAAAATACCGACATAGAGTAGGTTGGTAGATACGCACAAAACCTCAAAGCAGCACTATGCTGAGGCGTATTAGGCAAGATGAGGACAGAGGTATTTGCCATTGCTTTACTCAATGAGTCAGAACAATAGCACTGACCCAATGAGTAGAATCTTTCACAGTTCACACAGACACTAGTTGTGCCCCGAAGGTTATTACTCAGTACCACCCATACCTCAGTGGCTTCCATATACAGTGCCTAGAGTGGAACGCAATCGTTCCGGATATATTTTTCCGGTTTCACAGGTTTCCGTTTTACAAAGGGTTGAGTTTTAATAAGACAAAATACACTACAAAGAAATACTGTATTATCGAATAGGATTACTATGAAATAATTTGAATTTCTGCCAATTAAAACAACACAATTAATTATTTAGCCATACGTTTGTTTTTCTCGTCATTTTTAATAACTTGAAACAAGTAGTTCCGTGAAGAACTATAAAACCTATTTTCATACACTCTACTTATGTTAATTGCCACTATCAACATACAAAATTTCAGTTTGATTGCTGTAATAGATTCGTAGATATAGAGAACCGACTGAATATTTCGGATGGTCGCCATGTTGGACTTTATATATGTAGGTCCTAGAGTTATGTACTGTTACATGAAGATTATTGTGTACGTATAGCATTCAAACTTCAATCGCATGATTAGGACACAAGAAGTAACAACGAGATTTTAAAATTTCGCACCGCTGCCATCTTGTGGTTATGGACACAATTGAAAAAATTAGATGTCAGTGGATTGACATTCGTATAAGGATTTACTGTACCAAGTTTCACTGCACTCGGATGGTTAACTTGCGAGAAACGTCCATGTGAATATTTATACTTCGCGTCGCCGCCATGTTGGATTTGTGATCACCAGGTTATTGAAAGTCTTATAGGTGAACTTATGTCCATAGCCCCCCTATGAACGTAAAAATATTCAGTTTGATTGCTATAATAGATTCGTAGATATTCAGAGCCGTCTAAATATTTCGGATGGTCGCCATGTTGGATTGTTAAATGTTTAGGCCATAGAGTCATGTACCATTAAAGGAAAATTATTGCGTAGGTTCATTATTCAAACTTTCACTTCGATCCCATGATTACGACACAAGAAATAAAAACTTACTTTTAAAATTCGCACAGCCGCCATCTTGAGGTTATGTAAACAATTGAAATAAAATCGATACAGGTGAATTACAATGTGTATAAACATTTCCTGTACCAAGTTTCATTGCGTTTGGAACATTAAATCGCGAGATAGGTCTATTTAAGTTTTCAAATTCGCTTGGCCGCCATGTACGTTTTCTAGTAAACCGGTTTTTGAAAAACTTTTAGATGAACTTTCAGCAGTGCCTTTTATCTCCGTACAAACTTTCAGGGTGATACCGCTAATAGTTTCAGAGATATAGAATGGCAGTGAAATATTTCGCACATGCGCCATCTTGTGGTTATGTAAACAATTGAACCAAGTTAGATGTCGGTGAATTACAATGTGTATAAACATATACTGTACCAAGTTCTATTGCGTTTGGTTGGTTAAATCGCGAGAAACGTCTATTTAAACGTCGCAAATTCGCTTGCCCGCCATGTTGGTTTTGTAGTTACCAGTTTTTCAAGAGTCACATAGGTGAACTTCTAGTAGTTTCCGTTATCACCGTAAAAAAAACCAGGGTTATATCGGTAATAGTTTCGGAGATATTGAATGCTGGTGTAATATTTTGCACAGCTGCCATGTTGGATTGGTGAGACGTAACAAAATTTGAAGGGCACGGTCGGGGTCTCCCAGAATAGTGCTATGAACTTACTGAGTTTCATTGAAATCGCTCCAGCCGTTTATAATTTATTAGAGGGACACACACACACACCTCACACACACACACTCGCACACACACGCGGACAAGGTGATCTCATAAGCCTATTTTTTTCAAAGTTGAAAATAGGCTAAAAATAGATGACTGCTTTGCCGCCACTATTAAGTTCAATTATGCTGTTACGAACAATATTGTCCTTCTTCTGCATGTTGAATCTAAGAAACTATAAATAAACCTTATTAGCCTATTTTCAATTTTGAAAAAATAGGCTTATGAGATCACCTTTTGTCCGTGTGTGTGTGTGCGTGTGTGTGTGTGTGTGTGTGTGTGAGGTGTGTGTGTGTGTGTCCCTAATAAAATCTAAACGGCTGGAGCGAATTCAATGAATCTCGGTAAGTTCATAGCAATATTCCCGTCGACCTCGACCGTGCCCTTCAAATTTTGTTACGACTCACCAATCCAACATGGCGGCTGTGCGAAATATTACACTAGCATTCAATATCTCCGAAACAATTACCGATATCGCCCTGAAATTGTGTACGGTGATAAAGGGCACTACTAGAAGTTCACCTATGAGACTTTCAAAAACCTGGTGACTACAAAACCAACATGGCGGTCACGCGAAATTGAGACTTTTAAATAGACATTTCTCGCGATTTAACTATCCAAACGGAATGAAACTTGGTACAGCAAATGTTTATACACATTGTAATGCACTGGAGTCTAATTTAGTTCAATTGTTTACATAACCTCAAAATGGCGGCTGTGCGAAATATTTCACTGACATTGTATATCTCCGAAACTATTACAGATATCATCATGCGATTTTGTACGGTAATAAAGGGTACTGATACTAGTTTACCTATGTATATTTCATAAACCTGTAAAGTACAAAACGAACATGGCGACCAAGAGAATTTGAAATATTTTAATAGACTTTTCTCGTGATTTAACTCTCTGAGCGCAGTGAAATGTGGTACAGTAAATGATTTTGCAGTTTGTAATGCACTGCCATCTAATTTAATTAAATTGTTTACATAACCTCAAGATGGCGGCTGTGCGAAATTTTAAAATTACGTTTTTATTCTTGTGTCGTAATCATGCGATCGAAGTGAAAGTTTGAATAATGAAGCTGGGCAATAATTGTCCTTGAATGGTACATAACTCTATAGCCTGTACATATCATCATCATCATCTTGCACAGTTTCCAGCCACTGGCCGGGTCTGTTTGGAACACAAGCCTCTCCAACGTCTTCTGTCTTCCCACCATCTCTCAGCCTCCACCCTTGTCCAGTCTTCTCCTCTCTTCTTCACGCTTTCTTCCACCCCCTTCAGCCACCTGTCTCTCGGTCTTCCCCTCGGTCTCTTTCCTTCCCACTTCGTCTCATGTACTCTCCTGGGTATCCTCTTCTCCTCCATTCGTTTTACATGTCCATAACATCTAAGTCTAGATTTCTCTATACCATCCTGTAATGGTTCCTCCTTCATTAATTCTCTGGTCCTCTCATTTCTTATTCTGTCCATCTTTGTAGCTCCAATACTGCTTCTCAAGAACCTCATCTCACTGGCCTGTATTTTGCTCTTCTCCCTTCCTTTCATAACCCAGGTCTCCGAGGCATACGTCAGGATAGGGACATAGTACGTCCGATATATGATCTTTTTGCTGTTCTGAGGGACATCCTTGCTCCATAACATGCTTCTCACACTCCTCCGAAATGCTTCTGCCTGCCTCCCCCGCTCATTTATTTCTCTATCGTTTCTTCCATTATCTTGTATCAGGCTTCCCAGATACTTAAAACTCTCCACTTTCTTCAGCTGTTCCCCACCAATTGTTATTCCCGTTGTGGTTCTTTCCTTCTTCCTTGTTGTGATCACCATCTCACTCTTATTTATGCTAAATTTCATCCCATATCCTTGTATTATTCCTTCCCACACGTCTAACTGTTCCTGTACCTCCTCCTCCTTGTTTCCCCAAATCATCAAATCATCTGCAAACACCATTGCTTTCATCTTTCCGTCCCCAATTACTTGTGCCACTCGGGTCATTATGTCATCCATCACCACAATGAAAAGTAACGGTGACAGTGCACTTCCTTGTTTCAGGCCGTTTCTTTGTTCCAACCAGTCAGATCTCTCTCCTCCCACTTTCACACAGCTCACGCTTCCCTTGTACATCTCCTTTATCCTCTTTATAGTCCATTTCTCTACTCCTCTATCCTCCAGGGACTTCCATACTTTGTTTCTGCATACACTGTCATATGCTTTCTCAATGTCCAGGAAGGCCATCAGTAGATCTGTTCCATACTCATAGTGCTGTTCTTGTAACTGCCTTACAGCAAAAATCAAATCCACTGTGGACCTTCCTGCTCTGAAGCCATGTTGTTCTTCCCTCATCCCTCCTTCTATCCTTGTCCTAATTCTCTTTTCCAAAACTTTCTCGAAGATCTTTGTACAATGACTCATCAGTGTTATTCCCCGATAATTTCTGCAATCTGTTCTACTACCTTTCTTGAAGATCGGGACAATGATTCCTTTTTTCCAGTCCTCTGGGGTCTTTCTTTCCTTCCATGCTGTCCTCATCACTCAGTACAGCCACTGTATCCCCACCTCTCCTGCTGCTCTCACCATCTCCACACTCAACTCATCCACACCCGGTGCCTTCCCTCCTTTCATCTTGTTCACTGCATCTTCCACTTCTTTCCATGTTAAGTCCTTTTCTGTTTGTAGTTCATCTTCCTCTTCCCCGATTTCTTCCTCCTCACCATCTTTTCCATTTGGGTTCAGAAGTTCTTCAAAATATTCTTTCCACATTTTCTTCAGTTCTTCCCTATTTTCTATCTCTTGTCCCCTTTTGTTCACCATTCTAACATAATCCGTAGGATCCTTCCGCCTCTTATTTTTTACCATCCCATACAGGACCTTTTTTGTACCTTCACTATCCTCCTCCATCATCTTTGTCCACTCTTCCATCCACTTCCTTCTCTCCTCAGCCACCACTCTCTTCGCCTCCTTCTTTCTTTCCTGGTACTCTTCCCTTGTCTCTACCGTCCTATTTTGATACCACCTCCTAAAGGCTCTATTCTTTTCCCTTACTATATCTTTTGTCTTCTCATTCCACCATGGTGTTTCCTTCCACCTCTTCTTACTACTTGTCCTCCCACATACTGCTTCTGCTGCACCCACTAGTGTCTTCTTAAATCTAGCCCATTCCTCTTCCACCCCTCTTTCTTCATCTGTTGGAATTCCTTCCTTTACCATTTTGAGGTACTCGACCCTTCTATCCCCTTCTTTCAGTTTCCATATCCTTATACGTCTTTCCTGGTTCTCAGTCCCTTTCTTCTCCTTACTCCCTCTCAGGTTCATTACATATAACAATCCTAAATGGCAAGCTTCCGAAATATTTAGAGGTTTCTCAATATCTATGAATCTTTTACAGCAACCAAACTGATTTTTTTTATGTTCATAGAGACTATGAACATATGTTCAACTATAGGACTTTCAGTAACCTGGTGAGCACAAATCCAACATGGCGGCGACGCGAAGTATAAATATTTAAATGGACGTTTCTCGCGAATTAACTATCCGAGTGGCGTGAAACGTTGCACGTTAAATGCTTATAAAAATGTTGATCCACTGGCATGTAATTTATTTCAATTGTTTGCATAATCACAAGATGGCTAGTGTGCGTACTTTTAAAATCTCGTTTTTACTTCTTGTGTTCTAATCATGCGATTGAAGTTTGAATACCACACGTACACAATAATCTTAATGTAATAGTACAAAAATAAAAATCCATCCTGGCGACCATATGAAATATTTAGATGGTTCTCAATATCTACGAATCTGTTACAGCAATTAAACTGAAATTTTGTATGTTGATAGAGACAATTAACATGAGCAGGATATATGGAAATAGGCTGTATAGTTCTTCACGGAACTACTTGTTTTATATTGGGAATAGTTCATAGGAATACACCATGTGTAAAATTGCTTCATTAAAATACGTACGACTACGACAAAATGACCCGGAGCCAGTCTTCGTATTATATTTGTTCTCGCCAGTCCTCACGGATTAACTCGCGAGGTGTTGCCACATTCACTACACTCGTGTCTCTGATAGACTGCTCTGCTTCGCCGCAACGCTCAGGAGTCATACACGGCACAGTTTCTCATGGGTCTTATGGCCACTCAGTGTATGTCCCAGTGCTATATTATAATCTGAAGTTGACTGTACTGGGACACAGATTACTGTAACCAGAGGGCTCGCCTCGGGCTTGCACTGTGTCTCATATGGCGGCTAATTACGGCAAGCCAAGCCTAGGATCCCACTCTCTATATCCAGCACTCTCCGGCCACCTGATGCTTCTTCTAGCCCGTATAGCAGAAGCCTCGTTCATTATCTTCCTTTTTCAGTAATTTTTAAAATATTCTACGCAATCAATGCAAATTAAGAAACAACTATTCAATTGTTCCATTGTTGTAGCTTACTTGTTTTGGCTTGACAATGAAGCTTTCATGAGTTAAAAGTTCACATTATTTTATTTATTCGAATCAGAAGTATACATTTTACATTTAAAAATATGGTACTTATAAATGCGCATATTAAATATTGTCTGTCCAAAATGTTGCCAAGTCACGGGCTTTAGGTGTTGCAGCCATCAATTCCTCCATTGTGCAACTTAAAGGACACTTAATGCAGTCTGTGAAATGGACTGTGGTTTGGACTTCCCCACAATCACATAGCGTGGATGTGCCAGGAAAACTCCACTTTAACATATTGGTTCTTGATCTACCAACACCAGTGTGAAGCCTGTTCAATGACTTCTACGTAGACCAGTGTTTTTAACATATTGGTTCTTGATCTACCAACACCAGTGCGAAGCCTGTTCAATGACTTCTACGTAGACCAGTGTTCCTCATGTCCTGGAGGAAGATGTTCAATTGGTAGTATCCAGCCATCAAGTTGAGTATTTCTAGATCTCCATAATCTTAACCTGGTGGACTTAGCAGATTCATGTAGATTTTCTGTTGTATTCAGGAAACTCCTCCTAGACCTCAGTCGTCGATGGCCAGGTTCATATCCGTACAATGGGTGTGCGCATGAGGTAATTGCTTTGGTTTCCTCAGTCATGGCTGCAACTTCTCTTCTAATATGTGGTGGGGCGATTCCAGCCAAACAGTAGATTCTATCTCTTGGTGTTGGTCTTAAACAGCCAGTGGTAAGTCGGCATGTTTCATTTAAAGAAGTGTCAACTAGTTTAGCATGACTGGAACTGTACCAAACAGGACGAGAGTACTCTGCAGTGGAGTGACACAGAGCCAGGGCTGTAGTTCTCATCGTCTTTGGCTGTGCACCCCAATTTGTTCCAGACAGTTTGCGAAGGATGTGGTTTCTGGCTGACACTTTCTGCTTGACAAAAGTTCAATGAAGAATAATATTCATTATTATATTGCTGTCATGTGAAACCTGTGGTCACTCAGCTCAACAACACAATGATGATTATTTCAGGTGTAATAAGATGGACCCCTATTCACTGACTTCCTGTCCTGAGCAACATCATTACGTAGAGCACAAGCACTGGTAAGAGAATACTCCAAGATACATGAGAACCCTGACTTGCCCATCCACTCCAATATTCCTGACCTTCAAAGGAACCGGTTGAAATCCAGACATCCGTCAGTTAAGTTCACTCAGAAGCTCACAGATGATTATTTCAACCTCTTTGCCCAATGGAAGAATGGATCTTAAAAACAGATGAACATCTCTAGTCTTTGTTCAATCTAATTCAAGGTTTGATCTCCCAAGAAGAACATGGAACTTCCTCAACAGGATTCGTTGTCGTCATGGAGTCTGTGCTGCGTCTTTACAAGTGGGGAATGATACAATCCCCCAAGTGTGACTGTGGTGCCCCTCTTCAAACCATCGAGCACATTGTAAGGGAGTATAGAAGAAGAGCCTACCCTGGAGATTGGTTTGATTTTCTAGAGGCCACTACAGAGGCTCTGGATTGGATAAGAACATTGGACATTAAAATATAATTAACTTGCTATCCTCTTTTTGTGTATACATGCCATACGATAAATAAATAAATAAATAAATAAATAAATAAATAATATATCGTTGTGTCAAATCTACGAGGGTCGTTTTCTTTTCAAGATCCGATGGACTGTATAATACACAGATTGACATACCAAACTGATTTTACTACTAAATGTTTGCTTGTTTTATTCTTATGTCTCAACGTAATCGCCAAAACGATTGAAACATTTGTCGTATCGTTACACCACCTTTCCAATGCCCTCGGAAAAAAATCTGCCGCCACTGACGTGGGTACGTCTGGAGAGTCTCCTGAAGTTTTTCCTTTTTGGCGAGGCATTGCCGCCCAACCATACCTTCCTTCAATTCTCGAAAATGGTGAAAGTCATTCTCGACCGCACTGTGCCAACATTACGATAGACTTTTGCAAAGAATTCAAGTGTGGAGTTTTGGACCATCTGCCGTTTAGTCCAAACCAGCACTGAATGATTTTCACCTGACTTAGCGAAATATAAGGTGCGTTCAAAAAGTAACGAGCCGGAGGCTGGAATGCGCAAACCGGTGACGACATCGGCTAATCGTGGCGTGTGTAACGAGGTGAAGTTCCGACCAGAGCGTGGAAGGTCACAGCCCGTCGCTAGAGGGCACGCGTGCACGTCACGTGACGATACAAAGAGAGCAGCAGCATGCATCAATCTTCCAACCAAGACCAAGACAGTAGGCCATTCGACATGCTTCCTGGTGTGGTTGAAGACTGTGGGGCACCTATTGGGCACACACTTTCCGCAAGTGCAGTTGTTCCTTCATTATGGAGTGCACCGTTCTGACGCTCAATCCGACCACGGCGGCTATGGCGTTCACTGTCACTCGGCGGTCCTGGGTAATGAGTGCATCAACCAGCTGGACGTTGTCATCGGTAACACAGGGGGTGCCCCAGATCGGGCATCAACGGCTAACGACACCCGTCCTTCCCTGAAGCGCTTGTGCCACGCCTTGACCCTTGCAAGGGACATGCTGTGTTCGCCGTACACTTGTGACATTCGGCGATGAATGTCCATTCCCCCTACTTCTTCCGCTGGCAGAAACCGAACAACACCTCTTTGCTCGTCGGTTGACGCCTCTACTGTATGTCACTGTTTGTAATGCGACTGGCACTCCACACGCGACGGTACTTTTAGCTCACCCCATGGGTGTCCGCATAGAAGTAGCTACAAACTGGTGAGCCGAACATGTCCTTGGACACTCCCGGCGCTAAAAGCCATACGCCAAAAAAAAAAGTTGACCACTCATGCTTGCAGCTATCATTTAGGTCAAATCCAGCAGCAATGAGTTGCCCCTCAGTGACACTTACTGGTCTTCTAGATTGCAGTCGTTGCTGTGATGGATGGCAGAATTCTCGGTGCACTGGCAAAGAGAGTGATGCAAAGATTTTCTTAGCTTCCCATATTTGAGCTTACGTTACGTTACGTTAATTCCTGCCGCTCCTTCCGGAGCATAGGGCTTTGGCGAAATTTCTCCACGCAGTACGGTTCCTGGCTATTCTCTTCACTTGACTCCAGTTCTTGTCCTCCTCTGCAATTTCATTTTCGATCGTCCTCTTCCAGGTCTTCTTAGGTCGACCTCGCTTCCTGGCACCTTGAGGATTCCAGTCTAGCGCCGCCCTCTCAACAGCTCCGTCCGGCTTCCTTAGTGTGTGACCGATCCAGCGCCATTTCCTCTCCTTGATCTGGATGCTAATCGGTTGTTGATTGGTGGTGGTCCAAAGATCTTCGTTTGAGATTATGTCCGGCCACCTCACATTCATGATGCGACGCAGACATCTGTTAATGAACACCTGTAGCTGGTTGTTGATCGGTTTTGTGACTTTCCATGTTTCACAGCCATAGAGAAGAATCGACTTTACGTTGCTATTGAAAAGGCGGAGCTTGGTCTTCCTGGAAATGTTTCTATTTCTCCAGATGGGGTAGAGCTGGACAAAGGCACCATTTGCCTTCCTGATACGGCTTCGAACAGCTTCCTCTGCTCCCCCATCATTTGTGACTATACTCCCAAGGTAGAGGAAGGACTCAACTCGCTCAATTTCCTTTCCGTTGACTGTCAAGCTAGTCGTGATATCAGAATTTATCCTCATCTCTTTGGTCTTGTTGGTGTTAATCATCAGTCCTGCACGTTCTGCTTCTCTCTGCAACCTCCCCAGCTTATCTTCTATGTCTCGGTACCGTTGTGTCATAAGACAAATGTCGTCCGCGAAATCCAGATCTTCAAGCCTGTCATTTATACCCCATTGAATACCCCTCTTCCGTCCTCCCATTACCTTCTTCATCACACTATCCAAGACCAACAGGAACAAAGTGGGGGAAAGGACACACCCCTGTCTCACTCCGGAACTGACCTTTATCTTTTCTGTTAATTTGCCTTCGTGTAGAACCTGGCACTCATACCCTTCGTACATCTCTTCCATGATTCTGATGATCTTTGTTGGAATTTTATATTTGAGCTTGCTTCCTCCTTAAGTGATGTGGAGGGATGTGACTCAGCATGGGTAACCAGTGACATGGAGTTGATTTGATGAAAGGCGTTGGTTGCTTTAGAAAGCAGGACGGTGGCCATGGAAGTCGGAATCCGCTAAGGAGTGTGTAACAACTCACCTGCCGAAGCTACTAGCCCTGAAAATGAATGGCGCTGAAGCGTCTTGCCTATATTCTGCCGTCAGCACGGCAATGAGGGGTGCGCGGCTTTCGCTTCGGCGGGGCCCGCCCCGTGAGGCCCTGACGAGTAGGAGGGTCGCGACGATGAGCGCAGAAGGGTCTAGGCGTGAGCCTGCCTCGTGCCGCCGTCGGTGCAGATCTTGGTGGTAGTAGCAAATACTCCAGCGAGGCCCTGGAGGACTGACGTGGAGATGGGTTTCGTATGAACAGCCTTTGTACAAGAGTCTGTCGATACTAAGCCCCAGGAGAAATCCGATGTCGATGGGGTCCGAGACGTCCAGTTAGGACCCCATGGGGCGAAAGGAAATCCGGTTCCTATTCCGGAACCCGATAGCGGAACAGTAACATGATGATGATGATAATTGTTGTTTAAGGGACCTAACATCGAGGTTATCGGCCCCTAACGATCTGGGTGATAGCGAAAATGATAATGAAATGGAAACTAGAACGAAAATTAAGTGAGACGGAAAATACTTAAAAGGAACTCAGATTGAATCAACTCACAAAATGTTCTGACAAAAGGGAATTTAGAACGAAAAAAAAAATGCACAAAATGAATAAACTGAAAAATACCCACAAAATGTAGGCTAGGTTCAAAATACGTACAAAATGCAATGTAGTGTCGAAATACTTACAAAATGCAACTGAAATTCAAAATACTCACAAAATGCAAATGAGATCGAAAATGCGTACAAAATGCAATTGAGGTTCAAAATACTTACAAAATGCAGTTGAAATTGAAAATACACAATGCAATTCAGATTGAAATATCCCAGTTCCAATCCAAATTATTCACAAAGTGCAATTGAAATTCAAAATACTTACAAAATGCAATTGAAATTGAAAATGCTTACAAAATGAACGGTAGATTCTAACGACTCGTGTGGATTGACAATACTTACAAAATGCAATTTAGATTGAAAATACTTGACAAAATGTAATTTAGATTCAAAATACGCACAAAATGCATTTGAGAATCAAAATATGTGCAAAATGCCCACCAAACAAAATGCAATTTAGATTCAAAATTCGTGCGAAATGCGGTGTTGGTTGAAAATACTTACAAAATGCAATTGAAATTCAAAATACTCACTAAAAGGCCCGGCTACCTGCATTGAAAGACTTACTAAAAAGCAATTTAGATTGTCAATCTGTACAAAATGCAATTGAGGTTGAAAACAATCGCGAGATGTAATTTAGATCGAAAAAAACTTACAAAATGCAACGTAGATCAAAAATGCCGTAAAAAATCGATAAAAGGGAATTTAGATACACGGTGAACCATGTAACAAAAACAATGCGGGAATCTTAAAGAGAAAAGGAAATATAAGGAAAAGAGGAGAGGAGAGGGGAGAGAGGAGAGGGTCCGCCCCAAAGGTAAGGGACAAAAGTGGAAAACGGACCCAGCTCAGAAATCCCTCGGGGTCGCCAACTCCAGAACTCACTAGCCGTGAGCCCCTGAGGGTGTAGCATTATCTTGGGTGCACCAGAAGTGGTGGGGCTACATACACCCTGCCTCCTTAAGGGCCTAGAGCACAAGGCAGGAGGTAAAAGGAAAAGAAAATGAAGGCTGACCCTTCACAGAAGGAAGGTATCAGGAAAGATGAGACAAGGGCAAATTAAGGCGGGAAAGTGAAAAACTCCCTAGGCCTCGGATAACCTAATACCGTCGAGGTCGGAAGAGAACAAGAGTTGACCAAGGGAGGTCGACAGGAAAGAAGATAGAGAGGAGCCCGGCACAAGTAAGTGGAAGCTATGCCGGACTCAGCTGGGGTCCCGTGGTCGCCAACCCGGAACAGTAACAAATCGGGCCCCTCGCAAGAGTAACTTGTCGGGGTAACCCAAGAGGACAAGGAGACGCCGTTGAGAGATCAGGGAAGAGTTTTCTTTTCTGCATGAGCGTTCGAGTTCCCTGGAATCCTCTAGCGAGGAGATAGGGTTTGGAACGCGAAGAGCACCGCAGTAGCGGCTTGGTCCCGATCTTCCCCTTGAAATATAATACGTTTTAACGTGGTCCTAGATGGCCATAGCGAATTATATATTATATATAATAATAATATTAGTAATAATAATCATAATGGTTCAACGTCTTTTTTAACTACTGGGACATTTAGAGATGGCAGGGTGCCAGAATATTGCCCCGAAGGGGATCTTTAACGAGCTTGTAAGTCTACAGGCACAGCTCCTTTGCGTTTGTGCACCCTCATATACCAGCCGACTGCGCCAGCAGTCGATCCTGAAAACTTGAACACAGCAGGCGAGAAGGTTACCACTGTGCATCACAGCTAGTCCCACGACAAAAGTGAGGAAAGGAAGATTCAATAATGATTAAAACTCAGTTACAGACCAATTGATTGATACTGCGTTCAGTTCAATAAAGTCTAAACGCGATCAAAGAGAACCATTTAAGTCAATTAGGTCACTAAATAGATTTAATAACAAGCCAAAGGGTTACAGAAGAGACACACACACATACAATACACTCATAGAGGCGGGTGGGTTGAATATTGTACCATTGATGTCAGACCTGCATAGTTCTCAAAGTTGTGCTTATGTCTAAACTGAATTGGGTGAGTTAGGCGTGGTGGTTACGGTATGACTAATGGCAGTCGCTCACATCCGGGAGGCGAGGAGGTTCGAATCCCCCCGCCGGCAACCTTGAAGATGGTCTTCTGTGGTTTCCCATCTTCCTTCCAGGCTAATGCCGGGGTTGGTCCCTCACTATAGGCCACAGCCGCTACCTTCCAACTCCTCGCCCTTCCCTTCCAACTTCCCTCCCCAACGGTACTTGTAGCTCACCCATTGGGTGTCCGTCTCGAAGCGGCTACAAAACTGGCGAGCCGAACATGTCCTCGGACACTCCCGGCACTAAAAGCCATACGCTAAAAAAAACAAACTGAATGTTGACCGACACACTAATACTAATATCAATGATTATAGTAGACCTCATACAAGTCCCTAGAGCTCGCGTCAGCGGCCGGCTCTCTGGGATTTGCGCAGAGAGAGAATGAGATACATTCCCACTGTTGCAACAGATCCACCATGTCCGAACCCCACACCGCAGGCTGCTGCCATGAGTTCCTGCAGCATGGCAACACCGTCGCTTAGCTCATCGAGCCTGTCTCTTTCACGCTGCTTTACACTTGGCTTTCCTGACAACACACTAGCTCAGATTCTCAAGACAGACTGACTGTGATTGGTGGGATGGAAGTGAGGCATGACGTAATGGTAGCGTTGTGTTCTGCGCACCGCCTTCCCGGCTGGCTCGAGCTTTTTTTTTTTCTAGCATTATTGGTTCGCGAGATATTAAAAAACCGATTACCTATTAGTTTTTCCGGGAGCGCTAAATCCCTTGTTAACAGAGAACTCTGTTGGTCGTTGAAATAACTACTTGTAAAACTCCAGTGCCAAATCCTGACCCGTGCGCAAGTAAACTGTATGCGATATATATTCGGCAGCAAAAGTATGACGAGTTAATTAATAAATCATAATTATTTTCAGCATATATGATATAATGAATATTTTCACACCAAAGAACGCCAACTTGAAGATGATTTATTGTAGGAATATCTTTAAAGGGGCCACCAAACCTTCAAGTAAACCGTATGCGATGTTTCCCCTTACTCATTTCCGTCCCATTTCCGTGGCCGACAGTACCTCGAATGCTTACATTAGATGAGAATACAGCAAAAGTATGAAGATTTAATAAATCTTAATTGTTTTTAGGAAATATGATATAATGAATATTTTCACACCAAAGAACGACTACTTGGAGATGATTTATTGTAGGAATATCTTTAATGGGGCCTCCAAACCTTAATATAAACGGTATGCGATGTTTCCTCTTACAGATTTCCGTGCCATTTCCGACCCATTTCCAAAATCACTCCCACAAAAAATATCCAGCAACCGCGTGGAGAGATATTAAACATCAAAAAGAGCGCAAAATTGTGAGAGGAATCTTGGGATCAAAGTATAAATATGGAATCCATCAAATGAGATCCAACGAGGAAGTCTGCAGCAAAATAGAGAAAATTACCGACACAATCCGAAAAAGACGGGCACGATTTTAGGGTCACCTGAAACTAATGGGCGGAAAAAAGTTAACTAAAGAGATCTTTCACATTTTTGAATCAATCCCCAAAACCACAATACCCTGTTTTAGAAATACCAAAGAAGGGCTGCAAATGCTACCCACACATGGGCAACTGTTGCCGTATTGGCTTCTCAGCCTTGTCAATAGATGCAGGTACACAGCGCACCTGCACGGAATGCCGACCGCGGCGCTGCAACGGCGTAATATCACAACGGGTATTACTTAAAAAACAGCCCTCGTATTTTCATAATGGTTTTATTATTATGTTTATTATTTTAAATTTTATATTTCTTTTATTATTAAAATGTTATTTTTATGAATTTTATTTCTATATTTATATTTTATTGTTACCTTTAATTGTTAATGGTTTTAGTTTTATATACCGGTATTTTTTTTAAATTATACAACACATTACGTCAAGTAGCCTATATAGGCTACTGTAATACTTGATTTTTAGAAATACTAGCATTTCGGCATGAACATTTTCCGAAATTTGGCTTAATGATTGAACTGTCAGCATCTTTGAAAGCATAAACTGTCCTTATGACAGGTGGTTAATATAGACAACACTATCCCATAACAAGTAGTTCCGTGAAGAACTATACAGCCTATTTTCATATATCCTACTTATGTTAACTGCCACTATCAACATACACAATTTCAGTTTGATTGCTGTAATTGATTCGTAGATATTGAGAACCGACTAAATATTTCGGATGGTCGCCATGTTGGATTTTACATATGTAGGTCCTAGAGTTATGTACTGTTACATGCAGATTATTGTCTACGTGTAGTATTCAAACTTCAATCGCATAATTAGGACACAAGAAGTAACAAGGAGATTTTAAAATTTCGCACAGCTGCCATCTTGAGGTTATGGAAACAATTGAAATAAATTAGATACCAGTGCATTACAATGTGTATAAATATTTCCTGTACCAGATTTCATTGCGTTTGGAACATTAAATCGCGAGGAAGGACTATTTAAAATTTTCAAATTCGCTTGGCCGCCATGTTTGTTTTGTAGTTAACCGGTTTTTGAAAGTCTTATAGATGGACTTCCAGTAGTGCCCTTTATCTCCGTACAAAATTTCATGGAGATGCCGGTAATAGTTTCAGAGATATAGAATGCCGGTGAAATATTTCGCACATCCGCCATCTTGTGGTTATGTAAACAATTGAACGAAGTTAGATGTCTGTGCATTACAATTTATATAAACATATACTGTACCATGTTTCATTGCGTTTGGTTGGTTAAATCGCGAGAAACGTCTATTTAAAAGTCGCAAATTCGCTTGGCCGCCATGTTGGTTTTGTAGTTACCAGGGTTTCAAAGGTCACATAAGTGAACTTATAGTAGTTCCCTTTATCACCACACAAAATGTCTGGGTAATGTCGCTAATAGTTTCGGAGATATTGAAAGCTGGTGAAATATTTCGCACAGCTGCCATGTTGAATTGGTGAGTCGTAACAAAATTTGAAGGGCACGGTCGGGGTCGCCCGGAATAGTGCTATGACCTTACCGAGTTTCATTGAAATCGCTCCAGCCGTTTAGATTTTATTAGGGGGGACACACACACGAATCACACACACACACGCACGGACAAAAGGTGATCTCATAAGCCTATTTTTTTCAAAATTGAAAATAGGCTAAAAAATTATAACCTCCCTGTTCATGAAGACAACCCAATCATTAATAAAGGAAGGCTTCGTTCTCGTCACCCGCCCCTGGAAACTGCAAGGATGTTGATCAGCAAAGGTTTTAATACCAATGAATGGTGGAAGCATAGATGGCAGATTAACGCTACAACAGAAGAACGGAAGATGTCATGCATAACGACCAAGCCACCTGGCTTTGAATTACCGCGGAAGATCTGGTCAGCTCTTAACCGTATAAGAACCGACACTGGCAGGTGTGCTGATTCTCTGCGCAAGTGGAAGATAAAAGATTCTCCAAGTTGTGATTGCGGCGCTGAAAAGCAGACAATTGAGCATGTGGTACAGGAATGTCCCCTCAGAGCCTTCCCTGGTGATCCAACAGAGTTCCTGGTGATGACGGAGGGATCAATAGACTATATTCGCAGTCTGGACATTGATTTGTAATTTTACAATCTTTTTTAGCCTATTTTCATCCATGAAAAAAATAGGCTTATGAGATCACCTTTTGTCCGTGTGTCTGGCTGTGTATGCGTGTGTGAAGGTGTGTGTGTGTGTGTGTTCACCCCCTCTAATATCTTATAAATGGCTGGAGCGATTTCAATGAATCTCGGAAAGTTCATAGCACTATTCCGGACGACTCCGACCGTGCCCTTCAAATTGTGTTACGTCCCACCAATCCAACATGGCGGCTGTGCGAAATATTTCACCATCTCCGAAACTATTACCGATATCACCCTGAAATATTTTACAATGATAGAGGGAACTACTAGATGTTCATTAAAAATTAACCCGAGTAAGACCAAAGTTATGACCTGCAAAAAGGGAGTTAAACTGGCTAAGAACGAAAATTGGGTCATGTATGGGTAGCAGTTAGAGACGGTGAAAAAACTTGAGTATCTAGGGACGATAATGGCGAGTAATGGTAAATGGACCGAACAAATTAAAAGGGCAAAATCGAAAGGGCTAGTGGCATTGGCGAATGTTAAAGTGTTAGAGCGTAGGTTACCGAATCTTGACTACAAAGTGTATAAGAATGTGTTCAACGCACTCATCGTTTCAAGAGCACTCTATGGAGTGGAAGTATGGGGTTTAGAGGAAGGAACGAAAACCCTGGACAGTATTGTAAGTAGGTTTGCCAAGATAATTTTGGGGCTACCTAGTTGCACGCCGAATTGTGGAGCGAGAATGTTGTGTGAGGATGTAAGCATTAGACAACATATCATAAAAAAGGTCATAAAGTCTTGGATTCGTTTAAAAGCAGGTGGAGGGGGGGAATGCTTAAGGTAGCCTACCTGCACCAAATGAAGCATCAGCAAGAGGGCTACTGGGTGGATGGGGTAAGAAGTGTACTGGAAAGATTAGGAATGGATTATCTATGGGATAGGGACTTACAAAGAGAGGAAGGTAGGGTGTGCAAAAAAGTGTGTAGAAGGGTTAATGACGTAGAATTGCAGGTGCTAAGAGAAGAGTGCACCAGTAGGAGAACCTTAACGGAGTTCTGCGAAATAAGGAACTTCATGAGCATAAAGCCTCAATGCCTAATGAAAAGAGAACTGAGAGGGATAATTTGGTGGTTAATGGGGGTGTATAAGAACAAAGCGTTGAGAGAAGTAGGAAAAGAGGACATTTGCCTGTTTTGTGGGAAGGTTATGGGTGCAGCGCACCTGATCAGGGAATGCAAGGAAATTAAAATGATAAGAGCAAAGTTTGTAGACAAAGCAGATCTAAACAGAATAGAAAATGAAAATGAGTATCACACTTTAATTAAATTACTAAAAAGGGAGAATCCTCCGTTGCTTAGGCGGCAGCACGCCGGCCTCTCACCGCTGGGTCCGTGGTTCAAATCCCGGTCACTCCATGTGAGATCTGTGCTGGACGGAACGGAGGCTGACAGGTTTTTCTCCGGGTACTCCGGTTTTTCCTGTCAAAATTTCATTCCAGCAACACTCTCCACTCTCATTTCATTTCATCTGTCATATAATCATTGCCCCAGAGGAGTGCGTCAGGCCTCGGCGGCCGGCATAGTTCATATCCTCGCCGCTAGTTAGGGGCTTCATTCATTCCATTCCTGACCCGGTCGGAGACTGGAAGCAGGCTGTGGATTTTCATTTCATTTTCACTAAAAAGGGAATGGGGGAAAGCAGGTCAATTAGCAAAATATTTTAATACCATCAGGGCAATGTGGAATAAGAAAGCGTCGGACGAGATTCAGAACAAAGATGCATGTAAATTAAGCATTCAAGTACAGGAGACGGCTTCCTAAGCTATAAATCTTGTTAAAGCCTAGGAGAGCCTATCTGTATTAACTAGGTAGCCTATACGATTACTACAGTACAGCCACATATTGCTGTCTGTAGATTTTTCCTGTGAGTTTGATGGTTTTTTTCCTTACTACAAAACTTATCAGACTCTTACAGTCAGTAAGGGCTCGATAGGGAAATAAAAGTAATTCTTTCTGTGATGTGTCTCCCATGGAGAACTGTCTAAAAATGAAGAACACTGTGTCCACATTTATGATTAAGAAAGAACTTTGTGCAGTCTCCATCAGAAAAGTTGCCCAGTGATATTGTGAATGAAGATAACTACTGCAAAGCATTATTAAGTTTTGAAATAACTAGGAAGCTATGAAATGCCGAATGAACATTTGTTTTAATTATCTAACGCCATACTGTAAATTTATGTTATCTATGTGTTTATTGTCTGTATGTCACGATATGACTCTCTGAGTTAAAGTGACAATTAACAAGTAGATTTGGTTCAAATAAATAAATACTAGATGTTCACCTATGTGATGTTTGAAAACCTGGTGACTACAAAACCAACATGGTGGCCAAGCAAAGTTGCGACTTTTAAATAGACGTTTCTCACTATTTAACCAACCAAACGCAATAAAACTTGGTACAGTATATGTTTATACACATAGTAATGCACGGACATATAACTTCGTTCAATTGTTTACATAACCTCAAGATGGCGGCTGTGCGAAATATTTCACTGGCATTCTATATCATTGAAACTATTAGGGGTATCGCCCTGAAATTTTGTAGGGAGATAAAGGGCACTACTGGAAGTTCATCTATAAGACTTTGAAAAACCGGTTAACTACAAAACGAATATGGCGGCCAAGCGAATTTGAAAATTTTAAATAGTCTTTTCTCGCGATTTAATGATCCAAACGCAATGAAACTTGGTACAGGGAATGTTTATACACATTGTAATGCACTGGTATCTAATATAGTTCAATTGTTTTCATAACCTCAAGATGGCGGCTGTGCGAATTTTAAAATTAAGTTTTTATATCTTGTGGCGTAATCATGCGATCGAAGTGAAAGTTTGAATAGTGACCTATGCAATAATTTTCCTTTAATGGCACATGACTCTATGGCCTAAACATATAACAATCCAACATGGCGACCATCCGAAATATTTAGATGGATCTCAATATCTACGAATCTATTACAGCAATCAAACTGAACTTTTTAATGTTCATAGAGGCTATGAACATATGTTCACCTATAGGACTTTAAGTAACCTGGTGAGCACAAATCCAACATGGCTGCGACGCGAAGTATAAATATTTAAATGGACGTTTCTCCCGAATTAACTATCCGAGTGCAGTGAAACGTTGCACGTTAAATGCTTATACAAATGTTAATCCACTGGCATCTAATTTATTTCAATTGTTTGCATAATCACAAGATGGCAGCTGTGCGAAATTTTAAAAACTCGTTTTTCGTCTTGTGTTCTAATCATGCGATTGAAGTTTGAATACCTCACGTACACAATAATCTTAATGTAATAGTACAAAAATAAAAATCCAACCTGGCGACCATGTGAAATATTTAGAAGGTTCTCAATATCTACGAATCTATCACAACCTTCAAACTGAAATTTTTGTATGTTGATGAGGCAATTAACATGAGTAGGATATATGAAAAAAGGCTGTATAGTTCTTCACGGAACTACTTGTTATATTTTAGTGATGTTTGTAGCCATACGCTAAATAAATGGTTAAACAACAATAACTACAGTATCTCTACAGAGCTAGAATGCATCGGCCTGAACGACGAACACTTGTTGCCATGGCAATTACCGATATCTGAGGTGGTTTGTTTGCCCACGCAAATCACAGATAAATCGTAACATTTCAAACCGGAGAAATATTTTGCAGGGATGAACATTTATCACTTATTGACTAGTCCTCGTATGTGGTATGCAACGTATTTCTGAATGCTTCACTGTGTGTCATAGCCTCGAAATGTTTTTACAGTTTTGCTGCTGTAACTTGAGTAAGCTTAACGCAAGGTAAATACTGGCAATTACATCCGTGCTTTGAGGACTCCATAGCAACGGTGATCAAAGCAGTAGTCTCTAATGGCACAGGCCTTTATGAAGGCCTCCACGTCACATTCTTTGTGAATAAGGATTTGATAAAATGTATCTCCATTCACACACACAAACACAAACACATATTCATGTTTAATATTATTCGTGTTCTATTTGGTTGTTGAATAATCTCTCTATAGAAACAGTGAGCTTCGAGATAATCCCTTTCTAAATACAACTTTGATCCAACGTAACAGCAAGAAAATTACAACAGATCACTATGTTTCTGATGATGGGAATGGTGGCACAAGCGGTAAGGTTACTTTGTGATTTATTTGAGAATATCCATGAGTGAATATTTTAGCTATGTAGTGAAAATTTCTTGTATTTTACGGTTTAAAATAATTTCATTCCATAAAAGAAGCATGGACCAGTGGCGTGACTACGAGGTAGGGGAGGGGTGGAGGAGTGATTAAGGGGAGCACTGCCCCCTCAGAACCAAATGAAAATGAAAATCCACAGCCTGCTTCCAGTCTCCGACCGGGTCAGGAATGGAATGAATGAAGCCCCCATCTAGCGGCGAGGATATGAACTGTGCCGGCTGCCGAGGCCTGACGCACTCCTCTGGGGCAATGAATAAATGAATGACAGATGAAATGAAATGATAGTGGAGAGTGTTGCTGGAATGAATTTTTTTGACAGGGAAAACCGGAGTACCCGGAGAAAAACCTGTCTGCCTCCGTTCTGTCCAGCACAGATCTCACATGGAGTGACCGAGATTTGAACCACGGACCCAGCGGTGAGAGGCCGGCGTGCTGCCGCCTAAGCCACGGAGGCTCCTCAGAACCAAATAATTTTAAAAAACCTAATTTCATGAATTTTTTATTCTTAGAAAGCCAATTTTCGGATTGATAACAAACGGTTGGATTATGTGTGTTTATAATTTGAGAACTTTATCATTGCTTGTGTGAAATATTTAGTGTTGGGTACATTGAGAGGTGCTAACAAAACGTATCGAATGATATCGAGATCAAACATGAAAACGTGTAGGTTTGCTTTCATTGATATATTTTGCACCACTCACGCCCTTCCTGCACAAAGCAAAGAGCAAAAACAAACACAAGATCAAAACAGAAAGCAAAAAGCAAAAGCAGAAATCAAAAAAACACAAGCAAAAAGCAACAAAAAAATAAAAGCAATACCGGCAGCCAAAATCAAACACGAAATAAAAAACACAAAGGAAAAATAAAAAACAGAAGCAAAAGTAGAAAACAAACACAAAACAGAACACCACAAAACAAAAAGCAAAATTTGAAAACAAAATCAGAAGCAGAAAACAAACACAGAACCAAAACCAAGAACACAAAACAAAAAGCAAAAAAAATAAAAACTGAAGCAGAGGCAGGAAACAAACACAAAACAAAAACAAAAAACAAAGCTATATGCAAAAACAGAAGCAAATGCAGAAATCAAATACAAAACAAAAATTTGAAAAGAGAAAGCAAAATTTGAAAACAAAAGCTACAGCACAAATTAAACACAAAACCAAAAATGCAAAGCAACATTCAAAAAGAAAAGTAAAAGCAGAAAACAAACACAAAGCCAAAAACAAAGAGCAAAAAGCACAATTCAAAAACAGAAGCTAAAGCAGAAATCAAACACGAAACAAAAAACTGAAAGATAAAAGCAATATTCGAAAACAAAAGCAAAAGCAGAAATTAAGCACAAAACAAAACAAAAAAGCAAAATTCGAAAACAAAACAATAGCAGCAAATAAGCGCATAGCCGAACACAAAAAAACGCAAGAAAAAAAGGAAAATTCAGAAGCAGAATCTAAAGCAAAAAACAAACACAAAACAAAACAAAATTTAAAAAATAACGCAGAGCAAAAAGCAAAATTCAAAAACAAGCAGGAACGCGATTAGTTCATATTTGACTTCAGTCATCCCACGCCTCCGAAAGCAAATCCTAGTTACGTCACTGCCATGAACAGATGTTTAAGGAATTTGGTATAAAAACAAACGTTTCCGAAACGAAGGTTATGTCGATAGGAAAACACAAGAAAATAGAATGCAAGATAAGGAATAGGTGGACTATACTAAGGCTGTGTTTCTCGTAAGATGGTGGTATGGGGAATGAAATAGAGTCGAGGTGCAGGTAACCTAATGCAGTGAGTTCTTTGTTGCGATGTAAAAGGCGTTTCAGTAAGAGCGTGCCAAAGGAATACCGGCAATCAGGGCTAAACACATCGACATAGAGAACATGTACAGGGTCTTTCATATAAAGTAAGAACCCCAAGCGGCGGGTTTGTTATTCGCTAGTGTGGTGGCCTTTACCGAGCTTGTGGCGAACCGTGGCCCCCTGCTCTAAGTGTGTGTACAATCCTCTATGAAATATTACCTTATAAAAGTTGCTGGAAGTGTCGTCCTTCCTGGGTTATACAGGCATTGTATCTGGTAACCACATTTTGGCTGACGCGAGTGAGTCATGCCACTGTATTTATTCTGATTTTTTTATTTTGTGTTTTTTATTGAGCACTGAACCAGTAGTGTCAAAGTTATTTACAATTACGTGAATCTGTGCTAGTGAAGGTGGCACTTCATCAGGAAATTGCTGAACAAATGCATCACGTACCCGCCGAGCCGAATCGTAATTAAAATAAATTTTACATACAAAAATACGATGTTGCAATGATAACTGTCTCAACATGTTAGCAGCTGAGGTTCAGACTGGCGACTGACAACACCTGCACGCTTATTGCAAGGGTAAGTTTGTACTATGCGCGCGCTTTCAATACTACAGCAGGGGGCCGTGGTGCGTCACAAGCTCGGCCAAGCCGGCTTCAGCAGCGAATGACAAAACCGCCGCTCGCCGTTCTTACTTTATATGAAAGACCCTGTAGTCTCCGAGACCACCCAAAGGTGCTACGGACAGAATCCGAGGACGTGCGCTGGGAATCTGGTTGGTTGGTTGGTTCCTCAGTTTAGGGACTGCGACAACGCGGTCATGTAGCCCCGTGTACTTTGGGTGTGTGTAGAATCTGTCTGATAACCGGTGTTAGTTGTGATGACTGTATTAGTATGTGTTTCTGTTTCTTAATTCAAGTAAGGACTACAGACTTTGGATTTTACCATTTCAAATGGTCTTGTCGACTTCATCGTTATGCTTAGGTCTACCGTTATGCGTCACGGTTACGGCGTGTATGACATCATCATGTTACCAAAAAAAAAACATTGATTCACTTCAGGCATTAGTGTTATCCCTTATAGCTGAATGTCCAACTTTTGAACCCACTGCAGTGCCTCCGCTCTTGGTGATAGAAAGTCTTCCAATCTACCTGGATAAGCCCGTAGTTGACACTCGCTTAAAATGTGGGGAATGGTCTGGCGAGGGTAATGGAGTCTGTTGAGTACAAGTTTACTCCAGGGGTCTGGCGTTATGCGAACGGAGACGGCGAGTGCGTGACATCATGCAGCCCCCGCGCGGGAAGCCTAAGTTAAAGGGTAATGGAGTCTGTTGAAAGAGTCCCGGGGCCCTCCTGAGCCTTTCTAACATATGTAGCATTTGTAGCATGCGTCATTTGAAATTATATAAAGTCTAGTCTCTCAGACTGACTGTATCTTTTTTCAAGTAGTTCCTACTTTTGCCGCCAAACGCCACCGTCAACAACTACTAGTTCAGAACTTGGCTACTAGACGCCACCACAGTCGGCTCCTGGCGACGAACGTAGGAACCTGAGCGTTGTTTACATTTTTAACCTAATTTAGCTTCACACAGGTGTAATTAGAGGAAGGTTGTTTTACACGCCATAAATCAATGACATGCGACCGCCGGCTTTACTTCCCCTCCGAAGGAAGGCATACGCACTTAAATAAAGTGACAGTCAGTCTGAAAGACTAGACTTTGTATCATTTTAAATGCTACAAATGCTGAAAAATGCTAGAAAGGCTGGAGGCTTCTCGCTTCGTTCGAAGCCAAAGTCTCTTGACAAGTTTGAAAATTATCTGCATAATACTTATCTTGTTTCCCATTACTCGCGAACGGCAAATGCAAACCAAGGGAAAAGCAAGGTCAAGCGCGCGGGATGCCGCACGTACACCAGAGCGCGCGGGGACGTGCCCCATCCATCCAGTCTAAAAACACTTATAGTGGGCGATGTATTCAAGATAGAGATATGCTCTCCCGGACTTTTTTGTAGAACTTTTCATGCTGACCAATTCTTACGCTCATAGTATATTGATATTTTTAACGGTTTGCCCAGCGTAAGCTTAAGAAGCGCACGAACGCCAAATTTGTTTACGACTTTTTCACTGAAACCGTTACTGCTTGGCTTCCTTTGATCATACATAAATTATTTTCTACAGAATCTTTCCTCGAGATACCCTTTAGAGAATGGTGAAAACCGTATCAAAATTCATCCAGTGGTTCTCGAGATTACCCGTGACATTCAAGAATCGGGGATTTTTGTCTTATACTAACAAAGTAGAGATGGTTGGGGAACACATGCACCAAGCGGTACTATGACGTCACACACCTCAGTGCATCTGGGTACATTTCGTCCCGTCACCGTAACGTAACGCCGGACCCCAGCGTAACGACGAAGTCGACAAGATCATTTAAAATGATAAAATCCGATGACTTCGGCCGGGTTTGAACCCGCGATCTTGGGCATAGAAGCTCAGTATGCTACCGAAGCCGCCAACGCTGGGAATCTCTCTATAGGTTCTGGACAGTTGAGAAGTTCTGAGAAGTACTGTGCCATCACCTCTCAATTCTCCTTATTCTTTAGTGCTATATTTCCACCACATTTTCTAACACAAAGGTTTGGTGGTGTGTGTACGCTCTGATGAGTCCTGAAAACGTTCTGTAGAAGCCCCTTACGTTGTAGTTACGGAAGTTGTCCTCAATGGAGTCCAGCTGTTCCTTCAGGTATCTCTTCTTGGATTGTCTGATAATTTTTGCGATTGTTTCTCGTGTTTTATTGAAAGTTTTTAAATTTTATGGGGATTTTTGATGTGTAACATCTTTCCGCTCGGTTGCTGGATAGTCTTGTGGGAGTGATTTTGAAAATTTGGGACGGAAGTGGATCGGAACGATCGAGCAGGCAGTGGTGGACAACGGAAGTATGCACTGCCCGCTCTTAGAAAACACCCTAAAAACAGAACGTTTTCCATTCCAGCAGTTAGGTGAGTTACAAATCGACCATGTGTCAATCTCATAACCAGTAGAGAAAGAGATTCATGATGTACAGGTACGTGGGAAGCCAACATTGACTCTGACCATTACCTAACCCGCGTCAAGGTCAAGTTATCCCCAAGGAGAACTTTCTGTAAGAAAACCCTCCCATCAAAATTCGACACAAAACCGATCGCAGACTCTGGAGTGAAGGAAGTCTGGGACAATGAACATGCTAATGACTGGCAACATTTCAACCGAAAAATCATAGAAGAAGCACAAGCTCTCATTCTTTTTAAGAATTCCAAACATCCTTAATGGGATTCTGATAGTGAGAATGCACTCATTACCAGAAATACAACAGCAAAAAAAAATACGAGCCTTACAGTAGTCGCATATGATGTGTAACATCTGACATAGAAGAAACCTCACGTGAAATTATTGATACACCGGTATTTTATAGTATTATTGGCACAAATATTAATCTATTGCAAAAGGGAGTGTTTTACTGATATTGTAGTTTATAATACGGAACTCATTTTATTAGATGATTTGTAGCTTTCACCAGCACTAGCCTAAATAAAGAATACGATATGGAGCAACTAGAATAATAGACGCGACACCGCTCATAACCTTAAATTCCTTATAAACAGGTCCTCTTGATTCACAGACCAACACGTAATTTCATATGGATTTTGTTAAAATGAGTCATATTGATATGATAAATATCGTTTAAAATGATAATCTGGTAGCAACAATATGATCTCTAGATTCACAGTCATACGCAATAACCCCACGGCTATTTCGACTACGCAAATATTGTGCACAAGATGGTGACTTATTTCCACGTTCCAATAATACTGCATTACGGAATTAAGTTTCATTTATATTTTGCTTGTTTCGATAATGTTCCTGAGTGACATTGAGTTCGATCAATCAAACAGAAGTGTACTAGCTGGCAGTGGTGGACAACGGAAGTATGCACTGCCCGCTCGATCGATCGATCCAGCTGGCACTGATAAGGGAAACAATCAGCGCGCGGTGTCGAAAATTGATACCATGACGCACTCTCGGCCATGTAGAATGTATATGACATACTGATAAGGGAAACAATCAGCGCGCGGTGTCGAAAATTGATACCATGACGCACTCTCGGCCATGTAGAATGTATATGACATACTGAACGGAAAACGCTCATGCGAACTCTGGTGTCAAGTGATTTAAACGCATGACATGGTACATGTTCGAAGTCTTCGTATCAGTATTTTTAAATGGTAAAATGCCTTAATATCAAACATTGTAAGTAGTCGGCATTGCATTGGAATAAGGCATTTTAAACTCAATGTCACTCAGGAACATTATCGAAACAAGCAAAATATAAATGAAACTTAATTCCGTAATGCAGTATTATTGGAACGTGGAAATGTCACCATCTTGTGCACAATATTTGCGTAGTCGAAATAGCCGTGGGGTTATTGCGTATGACTGTGAATCTAGAGATCATATTGTTGCTACAAGATTATCATTTTAAACGATATTTATCATATCAATATGACTCATTTTAACGAAATCCATATGAAATTACGTGTTGGTCTGTGAATCAAGAGGACCTGTTTATAAGGAATTTAAGGTTATGAGCGGTGTCGCGTCTATTAATCTAGTTGATCCATATCGTATTCTTTATTTAGGCTAGTGCTGGTGGAAGCTACAAATCAACTAATAAAATGAGTTCCGTATTATAAACTACAATATCAGTAAAACACTCCCTTTTGCAATAGATTAATATTTGTGCCAATAATACTATAAAATACCGGTGTATCAATAATTTCACGTGAGGTTTCTTCTATGTCAGATGTTACACATCATATGCGAATACTGTAAGGCTCGTAATTTTTAGCCTACTTTACACATTTTGCAAAAATGAGGAAAAAGTAGACTTATGAGATCGGGCAAATGTCTGTCTGTCTGTCTGTCTGTCTGTCCGTCTGTCCGTCTGTCCGTCTGTCTGTCTGTCTGTCTGTGTGTGTGACCCCCCCTATCAACTCCTAAACGGCTGCAGCAATCGAAACAAAATTTGGTAGGAGTAAAGATCTATACCTGAATATCTCACGGCTATATTTGAAAATGATGTCAGTGCTACCAACTGCTAAAAAATCGCAATTGAAATTTGAGCTCCATGTTGGATATCTTGGAAAGTATGAATGGGAGCTATTTCAAAAGTGGCACACGTACAGATCATAATATTTCAGTTTAATTTCCAGGAGGCCAAACATGGCAGTGTTGCCAAAATGATTATAAGCCTCCTGATAGGTCCAATTTTTAAATGCATATAACTTCTACACTATCAAGCGGAATTCAACCAAATTTCGTATGTTGTATGTGTACATAACCAGATATGACTGAGCGTATTCTTAAGATCTACCAGGGCTGCCAACTGTTAATAAATGCTCCTAATTTATTTTATCCAAATACCAATATATCAGAAAGTATGCAAGCCGACAGCTTTAAACTATGCACACGTATAGTACCTGACATTCTATATTAATTTGGAGTAACTTATATACGTCAGTGCTACCAACATGATTCTAAGCCTGCTGACAGGTCCAACTTTAAATACATGTATCTTCCATACTATCATTTGGATTTCAACCAAATTTCGTATGTGCTATGTGTACCATAACAGATATGACTATGCGTATTCTAAGGAGCAACCAGGGCTGCCAACTGTTAATATGTGCTGTCCCTATTTTTGTTACCCTAATATAAATATATCAGAAAGTATGCAAGCCAATAGCTCTAAACTTTGCACACGTATTATACCTGGCATTCTAGACGAATTTGGAGTAACTAATATACGTCAGTGCTGCCAACATGATTCTAAGCCTGCTGATAGGTCCAATTTTAAAATTCATATAACTTCTATACTAACTAATGGATTTTATTCAAAATTGGCACAACAATAGATCATATTATTTCAGATTATTTCTGACCAATACATGCATGATATTGTTGCCAACATGATTTTACGCGCGCTGTTAGATCCAATGTTTAACTGCATGTAACGTCCATGCTATCCAGTGGACTTCAACCAAATTTTGTATTTAGTACCGTAATAGACGGAACTAAGAATATATTCAGTCATCAGGGCTGCCAACTGTAGTGCTCTATTAGGATACATTATGCCAGGTATACAGTATTTCGAACTAATTGGAAATTTCGATATTAGCAACTTAATTTCGTCATTATTCTAGATAGGTTCATATTCTGTAGAATAATCATTGGCATGAAAAGTAGGCTGTATAGTTCTTAACGGAACTTCTTGTTTTTTTTTTGCTGTTGTATTTCTGGTAATGAGTGCATTCTCACTATCAGCATCCCATTAAGGATGTTGGGAATTCTTAAAAAGAATGAGAGCTTGTGCTTCTTCTATGATTTTTCGGTTGAAATGTTGCCAGTCATTAGCATGTTCATTGTCCCAGGCTTCCTTCACTCCAGAGTCTGAGATCTGTTTTGTGTCGAATTTTAGTAGGAGGGTTTTCTTACAGAAAGTTCTATTTGGGGTGAACTTGCCCTTGGCGCGGGTTAGGTAATGGTCAGAGTCAATGTTGGCTCCCACGTACCTGTACATCATGAATTTCTTTCTCTACTGGTTATGAGATTGACACAAGGTCGATTTGTAACTCACCTAACTGCTGGAATGGAAAACGTTCTGTTTTTAGGGTGTTTTCTAAGAGAGGTTGACATGAGCTTGAGGTTATTCTGCTGGCAGAGTTCTATGAGTCGTGTGATATTTTTATTTGTGAATTTACGTGCAGGATAGTTTCCGACTGCTTTCCTATACATCTTTTCTCTATCAATCTGTGCATTTTTGATGTGTAACATATTTCCCCTCGGTTGCTGGATAGTATTGTGGCAGTGATTTTGAAAATAGGGGACGGAAGTGAAACGGGCGGAAGTGGATCGAACGGATATGGATCGGACGGAAGTGAAGACGCACTGCCAGAAAAATGGGACGGAAGTGAATCGGCTGGAAGTGGATCGAACGGAAGTGGATCGGACGGAAGTGAAGACGCACTGCCAGCTGCATGTACAATTGAAAATGTGTGTATTGGAAACAAGGCAGTGTGTGCTCTGTAGCGCGAGCATGTTATGGCAATACAGTAGGCAGTTCATTTAGCAGGCACTGGTTTGACGAGCAAAGTGGCAAATGTTTCACCGACTTTCATTTGACATTGAGCAGTTTATGAAGCTTCACGTTCAAGGTTGAATATCACATGGGGTAGGACAAAGACGACAAATGACATTTAAGTAAGCGGCATTATTGTCAAGCTGTGGGTGAGAAGTCAAATATTAAATGCATAACAGAATGTTGTTATATGAGTGGAATAAAAGCTGTATTTTCATCATATGTGAGACTAGATCATTTCATGATTGTAGGAAGGCATGTTTTGATTGTTTACGACGAACTGTATGAGAGCCTTGAGAATAATGAATGTTATAGTTACTGAGGAATGTGCTCACAATATTTGAGAGTACTGTCGACGTTGTGTGTCACTTTGTTATTATGAATTATTAATGTAAAAGGAAGGAAGGAAGCTTGTTGTTTTGCGTGTCCGTTAATCTCACGATCATGATTCACGGTGTCTCCCTTTTACAGTACGTGGAATGCGAACCACAGGACATGGCATTTCAATTCGAAAATCTCACATGGATTGACCGGGAATCAAACCCGGTCTACCTTGGTGAGAGACTAACAGCTTGAGCGCTGCACCACAAATGTGACAGTAGCATATCTCCAATTCAATCTATACATTCATCATAGTACCAATATGAAAATGGAGTGTAAATTAACAATTTAGGAATGTCCAAGCTGTGTAGTATACGAGTAGGATAACATGTCAGATGTTACACATCATATGCGACTACTGTAAGGCTCTATCTCTTTTATTATTGTTATTATTACACTATGGATGTAACGTCGCTAATTCCTACTGCTGGAATTGCTGAATTTGCCCAATTGGAGTATCTTCACGTAACTCCACTAAAACATCTATCTACTGTATGTTTCATTTAAATGCCAAAAAATTCGCACTGTGATTCTATCTCGTAATATAGGACGCTGCAAGTGAGATACTAAAATGCAAAAGTTTACAAATAGGAGGACATCACATTGAATACAAAGAATGACTCTCTGTGTTAAGTGGGTAAGTATAGTCGTATGACTTCGAAGTTCTTCATTTGACCTTCAGCCACTGATGTTCCACATAGAGTAACGATAACGATCGTCTCGGATATAATGAGGACATATCGTCAGAACGTGATTTCATCTCAAAGAGGACGAGAAGTCTGTAACGGTAATGATCTATTAGTAAGCGAGTCACGGAGTCTACACACTCAAATGTCGTCGAAACTTATTTGCTACGTTAACACAATCATTAACAGTTCCGGGAAGAACTAATAGCATATTTTCACTTAGTCTAGTTGTCCTCTCCATCCAAAAACGTCTTGACTGTCACCCCGAAGGTCCGGGTTCGATTCCCAGCCCTGCCAAGAAATTGAATTCTGGACTGAGTGAGGAAAGAAATCACGATGAAAATCAATAATTGTAAAACAAACAAATAGTGGCAGGTAAAAAGCTAAAGGAAGTAGGAGACTTCCGCTACTTAGGATGAAAATGACCAGTGATGGACGATGCAAAAAGGATATAAAAAGTAGGTTGGCTCGGGCAAGGAAAGTATTTCTACAGAAAAGGAATCTATTGACATCGAATATAGATTTAGATATTAGGAAGTCATTTATGAAAGTTTTTGTCTGTAACTCTATGAAAATAAAACTTGGGATGTTGGAGCAGCAGAAAAGAGGCGAGCAAAACGTTTGAAATTTGGTGTTACAAGAGAATGATGAAGATAAGATGGGTAGATAGGGTGACAAATGAAAAGGTATTAAGACACTGCCGGCTGGATCGCAACACTCCTGGTTGCTTTAAACTGCCTGCCCATTCGACGATTACAGCATTGGTGTGAGCGTACAACCTCGTTTCCAAATAAAGGCGCTAGGAAGCAGCACCAAGGCTCTGTGGCAGACATAAGTTTTATATTGATGAAATGGAGCAGTTGTGTTTGGAATGTATTCTGAATGAAATAGGAATCTCTGTTTCGCGGGCTTATAGGTCGTGTTCCAAGGACATTTTGGAACACGACCTATAAGCCCGCGAAACAGAGATTCCTATTTCAACGCCGGTCGTGAAAGTCTAAATTTTTACTTATTCTGAATGATTTTATAATGCTGTACTGCTGCGTGCCCTTTTGTAAATCAGAACAGGGCAAGTTAGAATACCGGGGAATCTCATTTCATGAGATACCATCGGACAATTCACTGCGTGGGATGTGGTTACGTGCAATTTCCAGAGAAGGTGACGCAGGGGAAGCAAATAAATAAATAAATACATAACGGTACATGAATGAATGATTGAGTAAATACGTGAGACAATAAATATGTAAGTAAATAAATATTTAAGTAGGTAAATATGTAAGTAAGTAAGTAAGTAAATAATTTAAGAAATATGTAAGTGAATAAATACCGGTAAGCAATAAATAAGTAAACAAATAAATAAGAAAATAAATAATTAAATACATAAATATGTAAGTAAATAAATAAGCAGACAAATAAGAAAATACATAATTAAATAAATAACAAGTAGTTCTGTGAAGAACTATACAGCCTATTTTCATATATCCTACTTATGTTAATTGCCACAATCAACATACACAATTTCAATTTGATTGCTGTAAGAGATTCGTAGATATTGAGAACCGACTAAATATTTCGGGTGGTCGCCATGTTGGATTTTATATATGTAGGTCCTAGAGTTATGTACTGTTACATGCAGATTATTGTGAACGTGTAGTATTCAAACTTCAATCGCATAGTTAGGACACAAGAAAAAACAAGGAGATTTAAAAAATGTTCACAGCTGCCATCTTGAGGTTATGGAAACAATTGAAATAAATTAGATGCCAGTGGATTAACATTTGTATAAGGATTTACTGTACCAAGTTTCACTGCACGCGGATGGTTAAATTGCGAGAAACGTCCATGCGAATATTTATAATTCGCGTCACCGCCATGTTGGATTTGTGATCACCAGGTTATTTAATGTCCTATAGGTGAACTTAAGTTCATAGCCCCTATGAACATTAAAAAATGCAGTTTGATTGCTGAAATAGATTCGTAGATATTCAGTATCGTCTAAATATTTCGGATGGTCGCCATGTTGGATTGTTAAATGTATAGGCCATAGAGTCATGTACCATTAAAGGAAAATTATTGCGTAGGTTCATTATTCAAACTTTTACTTCGATCGCATGACTACATCACAATGAATAAAATCTTAATATTAAAATTCGCACTGCCGCCATCTTGAGGTTATGTAAACAATTGAACTAAATTAGATACCAGTGCATTACAATGTGTATAAATATTTCCTGTGCCAGGTTTCAGTGCGCTTGGAACAATAAATCGCGAGAAAGGTCTATTTAAAATTTTCAAATTCGCTTGGCCGCCATGTTCGTTTTGTAGTTAACCGGTTTTTGAAAGTCTTATAGATGGACTTCCAGTAGTGCCCTTTATCTCCGTACAAAATTTCAGGGTTTTACCGCTAATAGTTTCAGAGATATAGAATGCCGGTGAAATATTTCGCACATCCGCCATCTTGTGATTATGTAAATAATTGAACGAAGTTAGATGTCGGTGCATTACAATGTATATAAACATATACTGTACCAAGTTTCATTGTGTTTGGTTGGTCAAATCGCGAGAAACGTCTATTTAAAAGTCGCAAATTCGCTTGGCCGCCATGTTGGTTTTGTAGATACCAGGTTTTCAAAAGTCACATAAGTGAACTTATAGTAGTTCCCTCTATCACCATTGAAAATGTCAGGGTAATATCGGTAATAGTTTCGGAGATATTGAATGCTGGTGAAATACTTCGCACAGCCACCATGTTGGATTGGTGAGTCGTAACAAAATTTGAAGGGCACGGTCGAGGTCGCTGGGAATAGTGCTATGAACGTTCCGAGTTTCATTGAAATCGCTCCAGCCGTTTAGATTTTATTAGGGGGGACACACACACACGAATCACACACACACACACACGCACACACACACACGGACAAAAGGTGACCTCATAAGCCTATTTTTTCAAAATTGAAAATAGGCTAAAAATGTAAGTAAATGAACAAATAAGTAAATAAATACGTAAATAAATAAATAAGCAAATAAATAAGTAAAGAAATAAGAAAATAAATAAATAAATTTGTAAGTGTCGCCTCCGTAGCGTAGCAGTCAGCATGGTTAGCTGCCGCCCCGGAGGTCCTGGGTTCGATTCCAGGCTCTGCCACGAAATTGGAAAAGTGGTAAGAGGACTGGAACGGGGTCTACTCAGCCTCGGGAGGCCCAAATGAGTAGAGGGGGTTCGATTCCCCCTCAGCCATCCTCGAAGTGGTTTTCCGTGGTTTCCCACTTTGTCTTCGGGCAAATGCCGGGATGGTACCTTCTTAAAGGCCACGGCCGCCTCCTTCCCTCTTCCTTGTCTATCCATCCTAACCATCCCTTACCTTCCCTCATGAGGCCCCTGTTCGCTTTGCAGGTGTGGCCGCCTGGGCGAGGTGCTAATCCCACCTCGCCAGTTGTATCCCTTCCGATTCGATGTTCCCAGCTATAGGACACTGCCCGTAGAGGCGGTAGTGGTGAGTTCCCTCGCTGAGTCCGTGGGTTCCACCAACCTCGAGGGTAAACGACTAAAAAAATAATTGTAAGTAAATAAATAAGTAAAAAAATAAACAATCCGTCCAAAAAATCTGTAAAAATGTATAATACAGCCATCACAATAAGACGGGTTATCAGACAAATTCACCTCACACCCAAGTACATGGGGCTACATGACCACGATGTCGCAAAGCCCCTAAATAAATCATTAACCCATTTTTCGGGGGCCGGAGGCATTTCTTTTCCCTGTCTTTTATTGTCCTTATTCTTTTCTTTTCATCTCGCCAAGTATGTAATTTAGATTTACTGTAAGTCAGTTAGGAGTAGTTATATTTGTATTAACGCCTGCATAATTACGGGAAAATGAGCTAGACAGTTCGCCCCTTAAAAACAATCGCCTCCACCACTTGTATTTTTGCTTTCCTTTATACTGAAAATTTGCCCGTAAGTATGTGCCTGAATACTTTTAGATATTAGAATAACAAAGGAACTAACTTAGTGTAATGTTTTCACGTCCGTCAATCTCGATATTAAGCCTCCAAACATAACTATCCTTCGTTTCAGGTATCTTCCCCTTTAAAAAGCCGCGGCAATCTCAGTGCCTTGGTGCTGCACCTAGCGGTGAATTAATGTATATATCTTGTACGCCTGTGAGTGTCGAATGGGCAGGCAGTTTAAAGCAACCAGGAGTGTTACGATCCAGCCGGCAGTGATTAAGACGAGTGGGTGAGGAAAGATGTATCTGGCGACTGCTAATGAACAGATGACTCAGAAGTTACTAAGACACCAAGGAAGACAAACTTAGTTATGGAAGGAAGGATTGGGGACAAGAACTGCAGGCGGTTAGAATATGTTAGAATATAACTGATTGCCTCGGATGGAAGGTGTGGTTGCTATGTATAAGGTGCGTTCAAAAAGTAACGAGCCGGAGGCATAATTACAGAAACCAGTACCTGTATGTTAGAAGTATTGGCCTTGGCTGTTGAGGCACTTGTCCCACTGTGACACGAGGCGGTGAATGGCTGTCTCATAAAATTCCCTGGGCTGCGAGGTGAACCAGTTCCGCACGTACAGCTGGACGTCGGCGTCCGAAGTGAATCGCTGGCCCCGCAGAGCTCTTTTCAGGGTACCAAACATGGCGTAATCACAGGGAGAGAGGTCTGAACTGTATGGAGGACGGCCGAGAACCTCCCATTTGAATTTTTCGAAGGAGTGCCTCGACTGTGATGGCCGTAGGAGGTCGTGCATTGTCGTGGAGTGACCACGGCGGCTATGGCGTTAACTGTCACTCGGCGGTCATAGGTAATGAGTGCATCAACCAGCTGGACGTTGTCATCGGTAACGCAGGGGGTGCCCCAGACCGGGCATCATCGGCTAACGACACCCGTTCTTCCCTGAAGCGCTTGTGCCACGCCTTGACCCTTGCAAGGGACATGAAGTGTTCGCCGTACACTTGTGACATTCGGCGATGAATGTCCGTTCACCCCACTCCTTCCGCTGTCAGAAACTAAACAACACCTCTTTGCTCTTCGGTTGACTCTTCCATGTCACTGTTTGCAATGCGACTGGCAGCGTTGGACGATTGATGCATGCTCCTGCTTGCTTTGTATCGTCACGTGACGTGCACGCGTGCCCTCTAGCGACGGGCTGTGACCTTCCACGCCCTGGTCGGAACCACACCTCGTTACACACACCACGATTAGCCGAAGTTGTCACCGGTTTGCGCATTCCAGCCTCCAGCTCGTTACTTTCTGAACGCACCTTATAGAAGTGAAACGATTAACTCAGGACAGGGAGGCATGGTTTGCTACACCAAACCAGTCAAAAGACTGAAGACTCAAACAAAAACTGACGGCTGTAACGGGGTACACTCAGCCTTGTGAGGTAAAATTGCGAAGAGGTTTGTTTGATTCCCACCTCAGCCATGCTGGAAGTGGTTTTCAGTGGTTTTCCATTTTTACTCCAGGCAAAGTCCGGGATGATTCCTGACTTAAAGCCACGACCACGGTGGGAAATCATGGAAAACCACTTCTAGGCTGGAGGAGTAAGGAATCGAACACATCTCTTCTGAGTTTTGTTTCACGAGACTGAGAGTACCCCGTTCCAGCCCTGAGGCGAGAATTGCATTTCTTGACAGAGCTGAGAATCCAACCTGGATATCCGGAGCGAGAGGCAAAGCGCTAACCGCTACACCACGAGATAGTCCCTAAATCATAGATCAGCACAGCTGACGGACACTCACAAAAACTCTAACTAGTCATATCTTTGAAACATTATTCTCTTCCAGTCAGACCCCCCAGGGGGCCACGGCTAGTGGGAGGTGGGTTGTCGACCACGGGACCCCAGCTGAGTTCGACAGTGCTTCTCTTACTAGTGCTGGGCTCCTCTCTGTCATCCTTCCTATCGACCACCCTTGGTCAACTCTTGTTCATTCCGACTCCTAGGGAGTCTTTTACTTTCCCGCCTTAATTGGTTCTTGTCTCATCTTTCCTGAACCCTCATTCTTCGAGGGGTCAGACCTCTTCTGTTCCCTTCCTATAACCTGCTTTCTGTTCAAGACCCTTAAGGAGGCAGGGTATGTGTTGCCTCACCACTTCTGGTGCACCCTGGATTGTGATACACCCTCAAGGGGTCATGGCTGGTGAGTTCGGGAGTTGGCAATCCCGAAGGATTCCTGAGATGGGTCCAGTATTTTCCCATTTTTCCATTGTCTCTGGGGCGGGCCCTCTCCTCTTTCCCTTTCCTATCTGCCTTTCCTGGCTCTCCTTCCTTCCAAGTTCCTCAATCCTCATCTTCGAGGGTTGAGTGCATTTCTTTTCCTCCTGTCCGTTGTTTGCCCTGTTCTTTATTTGTTTTCCATTTCTTTTTCTAGTTTTTAAGACTGTATTTAGTATTAGTTATAGTTTTCATTCTCATCTCATCGTTCACCATCACCCAAACCATTAGGGGCCGGCAACCTAGATGTTAAGCCCCTTAAAACAACAATTATCATCATCATCATCATCTTACAGCCAAGGATGAAATCCTGGACATTTTATTTTTATCTTCTCCCAGGGGCTCCCGACTAGTGGGACGTGGGCAAGCGACCACTTACTTGTGCCAGGCTCCTCCCTGTTATCACTCCCGTCGACCTCTCTTGGTCAACTCTTGTTCTATTACCACCCAGACGGTATTAGGGTATCCTAGGCCTTCGGAGTCCTTTAATTTCCTCCCTTAATTGACCCTCGTCTCGTCATTCCCGATCCCTCATTCTTGTAGGGGTCAGTCCTCTTGTTTCTCTTTTCCTGATATCTCCTGCCTTCTGCTGAGGACCCTAAAAGGGACAAGGGGTGTGGAGCTCCACCACTTCTGGTGCAGCCTGGATAGTGCTACACCTTCAAGGGCTCACGGCTGGAGAGCTCAGGATTTGGCGACCTCGAGGGATTCCTGAGCAGAGTCATATTTCTCCCCTCTTTTCCATTGCCTTTGGGGCGGACCCTCTCTCTTCCCTCTCCTTCCTTGCAAGTCCCTCAATTCTCATTCTTCCTCCTGTCTTTTATTTACACCCTTCTCCTTTTTGTTTCCCATTTACTCTTCTAGTTTGTATATCAGTAGTTAGATTTGGTTGTAGGTTTCATTTGATAATTTCACTAGCACCCAAACAATTAGGGGTCGATAATCTAGATGTTAGGCTCCTTAAAACAACAATTAGGCCTATCATCATCATCATCATATGTTTTTTATCTCTAATCGTAGCTTGCCACGGTGAGTGAGTGCATAGCGTGTCGGTCTACTAACCCCAAGTTTGCAGGTTCGCTTCTGGCCGTGTTAAGTGATTTTTGAAAGGCGGCAAAAATACGACACGCATGTCATACGATGTTGGCATGTCAAAGAACCCATTTCAATTCAGTAGGCCGTGTTCATAATGGCAAAATTAATCTCGGGAATTTCCGCCAACACAAAGTTCCTCATTTCTCTACTAGAAAGCGCTATAGTGTTCAAGGTGCTTAGATATACAGTATAACCTCCTTGACTTTCATAGTGCTTCAAGGAACAACGAAACTCGAGATGAAAGCTACCCTCTGGGTGTCAAATTACAAAGCTTGCACCCGGCATCCGAGGCCATACGATATTATTATTGTTATTATTATTATCTCTAATCGTAAAGGATGAATGTCTGTGCATTGTTTGAAGCATTTAACATTCATTATAAATGGGCAATCATTCAATCTGTGACTGAATTGTATTGAATTTATTGACGCTCCATTTTTCAGTTCACTGGGCCTCGTCACTTAGCTCTCTTCAATCATCGAGTGGTTACAGCACGCTCACATTAACAGAACAGTATTCATTACGTGGCTCGCGAGCCACATGCGGCGCTTGAGGGCATTGATTGGGACTCTTGGACTAATTTTACGTTCATTACATTTATATGATGCTTAATCGAAACCCAGGTCCATTGCACGTGATGATCAGTGGTGAGCCTGTACAACATGTAGCACAGTCCAAATATCTTGGTCAGATCATAGCAGAAAATCTTCAGTGTCACACTGAAATATAAACACGTATAGCAATAGCAAACTTATCTGCATAATACTTAACTTGCTTATCTTGTTTCAAATTACTCGCGAACGGCAAGTGCAAACCAAGGGCAAAGCAAGGTCAAACGCGCGGGATACCGTCATGCTCACCAGAGCGCTCGGGGACGTGCCCCTTCCATCCAGTCTAAAAACACTTATTGTGGGCGATGCATTGAAGATAGAGATATGCTCTCGCGGACTTTTTTGTAGAACTTTTCAAGCTGACCAATTCTTACGCTCATAGTATATTGATATTTTTAACGGTTTGCCCAGCGTAAGCTTAAGAAGCGCATGGACGCAAAGTTTGTTTTCGACTTTTTCACTAAAATCGTTACAGCTCGGCTTCCTTTGATCATACATAAATTATTTTCCACAGAATCTTTCCTCGAGATATCCTTTACAGAATGGTGAAAACCGCATCAAAATCTATCCATTGGTTCTCGAGATTACCCGTGACATCCAAGAATCGGGGATTTTTGTCTTATACTAACGAAGTAGAGATTGTCGGGGAACACATGCACCAAGCGGTACTAGGACGTCACACACCACAGTGCATCTGGGTACACTTCGTCCCGTCACCGTAACGTAACGCCAGACCCCAGCGTAACGACGAAGTCGACAAGATCATTTAAAATGATAAAACACGAATAGCAATAGCAAAGCAAGCCTTCAGAGATAAACAGTCCCTTCTATGTCAGAAAGCAATGTCTCTCAGCTTACGTAAAAGAATAATGAATTCTAATGTTTGGTCTGTTGCGTTGTATTGTGCTGAGACCTGGACGTTAACCAAGAGTGATATTAAGAGGTTAGAAGCCTTTGAGATGTGGTGTTGGCGTCGACTACAACAGATAAGTTGGGCGGAGAAGAAGATTAACACTGAGGTATTGAATATTGTTGAACAAAAGAGACAGCTGATGAGTGAGATTAGGAAGAGACAACTACTTTTGTGGATGGGACATAGGCTTCGGCATAGGATTCTCTAAGAAGAAGACATTTACAGAAAAAAGAGCAATAACATTTACCATGTTAGGATTGTTTGATATTTGTGTTATCGACAACTTTTAAAATATATCGCATATTAATACAGAATTAAGATCATCTATTGAAATTTTCGAATATCTATTCAATCGTTGGTACAGGTTTAAACCTATCATTGAGGTTTTCATCAGACAAAATTGCTTATTCTACGAGGGTAGATCAAAAAATAAGTTGCAATTCCCAGTTATGGCCATTTATTACACCACTTATACAACAGCAACACGCCTATAACGACATACAATGTAACGTCACTTTACCACATAGTTTCCAAAAGACTCCAAACATTTCTGCGAACGCACAACCTACGTGACGATGCCGGATGCATAGAAAGTTCCTTCAGCGTTCTGCAACCACACGGAGACAGCGGCCTTCACCTCCTCATCGGTCTGGAAACGTCCACCACCGAGCTCCGTTTTGAGCTTACCGAAAAGATGAAAGTCACATGGCGCTAGGTCGGGACAGTAGGGTGGATGTTGCCAGACCTCCCACTTGAAACGCTGCAGCAGTTCGCTCGTTTGGCGGGCATTGTGAGGTGTTACGTTATCGTGCAACAAAATCAAACCGGCGCTCAATTGCCCCCGGCGCTTCTCTTTAATCGCTTTATGCAACCGGACTGTCGCACGCCCCTCATATTTGGAGTGAACGTCCAGTCGACGTGCCATTGCATTTGGCCGCTATTCACACCATGCAAGACGAGACACCACAGCGACCTGCCTAACAGACGTGTGGGCAGTGTCTGTCCCTTTCTCCGCTGTGCCCACGTTTGTGACACACAGCGCGCTGCTGCCGCGCGTTAGTGCAACTAACCTTTTGATCCACCTTCGTAATTCTTAAAAGTAGTATAACAATCTCTTCTCTACAAAGTATCAAACAAGGTCCCCGATTCTTGGATGTAACGGGTAATCTCGAGAACCACTGGATGGATTATGATGCGGTTTTCACCATTATATAAGGATTTCTCGGGGAAACATTCAGTAAAAAAAACACATTCATTTATGACCAAAGGTAGCCGAGCACTAACGGTCTCAGTGAATTAGGTCAGAGAAAAACAAGCCGTCCGAGCGCCTTTTAAGCTTACGCTGGGTAAACTGTAAATAGTACATTATGCAACGAGCCTATAATGGCAATAATTAAGACACGAGCATGTTGATAAAACGAGCGTATGCGAGTTTTATAATTTCCATACGAGTGTCTTAATTACCATTATAGGCGAGTTGCATACGACTGTTTATGTTCGACGATAATTATAACTTTATTACATGTTTTAACATAAATATTCATAAATATCTGTTCAGTCACTAGAATGTTGTGATCGGGTGCTGCGGTGGGTAGTATATCTCTGTTTCGCAAGCTCTCTGGACAACCGACGCATGCGCTCTGTGTGCTTCAATGCCATATGTTCAGATTGTGCTCCAGTATTCAGTAAAACTGTCTCCGAAGTCGTTTCAAAACCCCGCGCTGTGTAGAAATTGATTTTGGGGATATTAAGGTACAGTGCCATTTCTTGTCTCAGTTTATTTACGCGAACATATGGACGGTGCAATTTTGGTAATTTATATAGACATGTTGGATTTTGAACGCATGCGCGAAGGTATCCTTATCTAATTGGTCACACAACTGTTTCTTGAGCTCTGATTGGTAGGAGAAACTGTTTCATAATGAAAAATAGTGTTATAATGAGCCTCATTATGATACAGTTTTCTGACACATAATAGTTATGGTCGAACATAAAATCATTTACGTAAACGTTCCGTATTCATAAAATCTTCGAGTGTTGATTTAACTATAAATCTATTTGGAAGTTGGTGCATCTAAACCTGTATCAGTGAAGATTTGATGACACAACGCTCGTCTCAACATTTATTCCCCCAGGTGCTCACATCTAGTGGGACGTGGGTTGGCGACCACGGGACCCAGGCTGGGTCCGAAATTGCTTCCACTCACTTGTGCCGGGCTCCTCTCCGTCTTCTTTCCTGTCGACCTCTCTTGGTGAACTCTTTGTTCTCTTCCAACGCGGACGGTATTAGGGTATCCGAGGCCTAGGGAGTATCTTACTTTCCCGCCTTAATTGGCCCTTGCCTCATTTTTTCTGATACCCTCCTTCTGCGAGGGGTCAGCCTTCTTTTTATTTCCTGTTATCTCCTGACTTCTGCTCAAGGCCCTCAACAAGGCAGGGTGTATGTAGCCCCATCACTTCTGGTGCACCCTGGATATTGCTACACCCTCAGGGGCTCACGGCTGGTGAGTTTGGGAGTTGGCGATCCCGAGGGATCCCTGAGCTGAGTTCGTTTTGTCCCTGTTTCCACTGACCATGGGGCAGACCCTCTCCTCTTTCCCTTTGCTATCTGCCTTTCATGGCTCTCGTTCCTTCTTAGTCCCTCAATCCTCATTCTTCGAGGGTTCAAGGCATTTCTTTTCTTCTTGTCCTTTATTTACCTTATCCTTTATATGTTCTCCATTTCTTCTCCTACTATGTAAGTCTGTAGTTAGTATTAGTTATAGTTTTCATTCTCTTCTCATCTTTCAGCATCACCCAAACCATTAGGGGCCAATAACCTAGATGTTAGGCCCCTTAAAACAACAATTAGCATCATCACCTTCATCAACATTTATGGTTAATGAATGTGTGATCATAAATATCAAATCTCTTCCAATGGTTTTGATTCTACGTAAAAGAAGGACATTCCATGTCTTAAGATATCGCGTGTGTAAATTATTACTCTGTGTCCTTGAGGAGTGTAAATGAATGCTCGTTGTGGTAGAGGTGTTAGTTAACCAGCATAAGTTCTTGCCAACTGGTAGAGACACAACAAATGGTGGTGCTGTATAGGTTCCATTCTCCCCCTAACTACCCTTCCTTACGGCAAATCTTTAGGGGCGTAACTATACGTATGTGGTGGAAGTCTCTCCTGAAGGGGCACTACAATGCATTCAGTGGGAAAAGAAATTGCAGCACGGTAGACCCCGAAATTATACGGTTGGTTGGTCGGTTCCTCAGTTTAGGGACAGCGACAACGCGGTCATGTAGCCACGTGTACTTTGGGTGTGTGTAGAATCTGTCTGATAAGCAGTGTTAATTTTGATCACTGTATTAGTGTGTGTTATCCGTAATTCAGGAAAGAACTGCAGACGAACAATTTCAAATAGTTCTTACTTTTGCTACCTAATGTTACCGTCAACGACACCTAGCTACGAACTTGGCTATTGGATGCCACCGCAACTGGCACCCGGCGAATGAACGTTGGAACTCATAGAGCGTTAATCAAATCTAGCCTAAAAATTTAGCTTCACACAACTGTAGTTAGTACAAGGTTTTTTTACATGCCATAAATGTATGACATGGGAGCCTCCGTGGCTTAGGCGGCAGCACGCCCGCCTCTCACTGCTGAGTCCGTGGTTCAAATCCTGGTCACTCCATGTTAGATTTGTGCTGGACAATGCGGAGGCAGACAGGTTTTTCTCCGGGTACTCCGGTTTTCCCTGTCACAATTTCATTCCAGCAACACTCTCCACTATCATTTCATTTCATCTGTCATTCATTTAATCATTGCCCCAGGGGAGTGCGACAGGATACTTCAGCCGGCACAGTTCATATCCTCGCCACTAGATGGGGGCTTCATTCATTCCATTCCCTGATCCGGTCGATGGACTGGGAGCAGGCTGTGGATTTTCATTTCAAATTGTATGGCATGGACCCATCGGCTTTACTTCCCCTCCGAAGGAAGGCATACTGAGGGATTTTAACGCTCTTAAAAATCCAATGACTACGACCGGGTTTTTACCAGCGATCTTGGGCATAGAAGCTCAGCATGCTATCAACTACGCCACTGAAGCCACAGAAGAGGAAGAAGAAGAAGAAGAATTATATTAATTAAAATCAAAAGCAATTAGTGCATGGACTAAATAGAACTTGGTCTGATTGTGAAGTTATCCTCGAGACTGTAGAGGTGCTAGTGGGTGTGCTAACCAGACCTCGATACCAGAATTAGTGAAACTCTAATGAAGGCAATTACCAACCGGAGTTTGTTTGCCGGATCCCTTCTCAACTGTAATAACCACCGCACCGTTAAAATTAGCGCTCATCGAGAAACACTCTCGGAACTCGAACATTTCAGCTTGTGTGCGTATCGTTTGCTCGGGAAACTCACCAGTATATCCATAAATGTGAACAACGGTCCACCTATATTCCAGGTAATAATTAATTATAGTATGTAAATCAGGGGAGAGATTACGTCAGCCAATGATTAATAGTGGGTGAAATCATTATATGAGTCGTCCAGTTGCAAAATCCGTTCAATCCACTTGTAAATAAGAAACGTTTCTCTGGACTTTGCCTCACTTATCTTTTGCGTTTGTTGTTTTCTACTTTCTACTTAGTGTTTTTGGTTTTTGGTTTTGTGTTTGCTTTGTGCTTTTGAATTTTACTCTTTGCTTCTCTTTCTTGGTTTTGGTTTTGTGTTTTTTTCTGCTTTTGATTTTTGAATTTTACTTTTGGCTTTGTGTTTCTTGTTTTTTGTTTTCTGCTTTTGCTTTTGAATTTTGCTTTTAGCTTCGTGTCATTTGTTTCCATTTTTGTGTTTGTTTTCTGAAAAATCAAAATAAAACAAAAAGCAAAACAAACAAAACAAAATCAAAATAAAACAAAATAAAATAAAATAAAAAATATAATAAAACAAATCAAAAATAAAACAAAAATTAAACAAAACAATTTAAAACAAAATCAAACGAAATAAAATAAAATAAAACAAAATAAACAAAACAAAGTTAAATTTAAAAAAAATCAATTATACAAAACAAAATCAAACAATATAAAAAATAAAATAAAAAAATGAATAATTAATTTTACGACATGGTCCTCATTTACAAGTGTATTAAACGAGTTTTGCAAATGGACGACTCGTATAAAAAACACTAAGGTGCACGTTTCACAAAATTCAAACTCTTCACCCCCAAGGACTGGCACATGTGTATCATTGACCTGAGGCTTAAATAATGCTCTATATTTTAGTTTTGGTCAGCCCGTATTTCCTGTCTCTTACTGAACCTTCCTTCCTAGCCTTGAACTTCACCCTGCAAAAGTAATATGTCCACAGCTTTTTGAACACTCAAGTTATTTCTATATGATTTACGGTCGGGTCAGATTTACCCATGGCGCCAGTCCTCACGTCACGATTTTCGGCTTACGTTAGTCGAAACAATATGTAAACAAGAAGTTCCGGGACGAACTAAAGAGCATACTTTTCTCGAAATGTAAGATTCATTCCAATGATTTATCTATTTGGACCTAATTAGAATAATGACGAAATTGAGTTGGTAATATCCACATTTCTAATTAGTTCGAAATATAACTGGCATAATGTTGGCTTGAATACTTTCTGATATATTAATATTAGGGTAAAAAATAGAGACATAATTTATTAACAGTTGGCAACCCTGGTTGCTCTTAAGAATACGCATAGGCTAGTCATATCTGTTATAGTACACATAGCACATACGAAATTTGGTTGAAATCCAATTGATAGTATAGAAGTTACATGTATTTACAATTGGTCCTATCAGCAGGCTTAGAATCATGTTGGTAGTACTGAGGTCCATTAGTTACTCCAAATTAATCTAGAATGTCAGGTACTATACGTGTGCATAGTTTAATGCTGTCGGCTTGCATACTTTCTGATATATTGGTATTTGGATAAAAACAATAGTGTGTGCATTTATTAACAGTTGGCAGCCCTGGTGGCTCTTAAGATTACGCTCAGTCATATATGTCTATCTACACATAGTACATACGAAATTTGGTTGAAATCCAATTAATAGTGTAGAAGTTATATGCATTTATAAATTGGACTTATTAGCAGGCTTAGAATCATTTTGGCAACACTGTCATGTATGGCCTCCTGGAAATTAAACTGAAATATTATTATCTTTATGTGTGGCAATTTTGGTACAGCTCCCATGTATACCTTCCAAGATATACAACATGGAGCTGAAATTTTAGTTGTGATTTTTCAGCAGTTGGTAGCACTGACATCATTTTCAAATACGGCGGTGAGATATACAGATAGAGATCTGATACCAAATTTGTGTTTGATTGCTTCAGCCGTTTAGGAGTTGATAGGGGGGGGGGGGACACACACACACAGCCAGACAGACAGGCACACATTTTCCCGGATCGATCTCATAAGTCTACTTTTTCCTCATTTTTAAAAAATGCGAAAAGTAGGCTAAAAATAAGAGGGAAAATCGAACTGTTTTGGTGCAGCACAATCACATATCTCACGTTCTTGTTGATCCATGAGGGAGCCAGGAAAATTGAGCTTGCTTTCCACCTTACGAAAAACACATACAACAAGAAAGCGATTTCTATTAGGACTAAACTACGACACTATCAAACAGTAATTCAACCAGAGTTCCTGTATGCTTCGGAAAAAGACATTGAAGAAATTGAAAAAAAAAAAAAAGGAACGAAATATTTTAAGAAAAAGTCTCGGACCACAAAATATGTGCTGACACATACCGATTACGTAGTAACAAAGAAGTATCTAATACATTCAGCAGAATCTCAGATACCGTATGAAAACGAAGGGTTAAATTCTTTGGACATGTTTCAAGAATGTCTGACGACAGACTCACTAAGAAAATGTTTAACCACTCCAACAAGCCCAATAGAAAAGGTAACTCTTATGAAAAATGGTTTGCAAACACCAAGAAGGATCTAAAAGAAATTATTATTATCATTCTCGTATCAGAAACATACATTTTAAACATATAACACAGTTATTATATTATCTTTGCCCAAAACGTGGCCACTTCCAGTGCACTCTGTGCTCCCCGACGAAGATCTTCTTCCGTGCAGGATGCTGGGCACAGTCGACACTCAGTCATATGCTGAACAGTCTGGTCTTCTCCACAATCACATTGAATATCATCCTGGTCAATGTAACCCCATCTTGTCATATTAACCCTTGATCTGCCTACTCTAGAGTGCAGTCTATTCAGGGACTTCCAAGTCGACCATTCCCCGTCATAGCCAGGAGGTGGAGTTTCAAAAACATTTTCCCAACCAGGGGGTAGGTTGGTCGTAGCCCTCCACATTTGCAACCTAGCTTTTTCAGCAGTGGTTCTAAGTTCCTTTGACGTTCTAATGAAACTCTTCCTCGACTTCAGTCATTGCGGCTGCGGTTCGTGTCCATATAGGGATGAGTTCTTTCATGCTCCACTGTCTTTGGTTCCTTGTTCGCAGCTATTTCTCTTCAAACAGGGGGTGCTCTACGTCAGTCAACTACTTAATCACTGGTGGCTGATCCTTTCACACCAGAAACATCCATTTTCGAGCCCTTTCCAGGGCCACAGTTAACGATTATCTCTTCAAGAAATGAACATCGCTGATGAAGATATCTGCAACAGAACCACTTTCAGAAATAAGATACAAACATTTGAGGGGTTCCTGGAGCCAGAAACAGCTGAAATGAAAGAAGCTGTGAGCAAGAGAATGAAAGAATACCGACGCCAAAGAAAACTGAAATAATGAAGAGATATTTACATGGTCCTTGGTTGGCCAAAATCGATGATCATGATGAAAATAAATCAAATAAATAACCAAAATAACTGGGCAAAGAAAACTCCTGCGATCGAAATTCGATTCAAAGCTGAATGGTCTCTTGCTATGTGTGTCACTTATTTTAAGACACCCTGTATGTATTGGATTACCATAGAATACAACAGAGCAATCAGGAAAAGGAAAATGGCCGAGGAAATCACACATTTGTTATTGATATTGAGGCAGAATTGGGACATCAATATATTTGTTATTTATGAGACAGTAAAGAGTTACGAGAAAAGGACGACTTCACAGACTTGCTTCAGAGTGCAGCATAAATATTCCTTTGAGAGAAGTCACCAGGGAGCAAGACTCTTTGAATGCACATCTCTTTATTTCCCGATACACAAGAGTACACTAGAGAACAATACAACCATCTCCAGTCAGCTACGATGGCTGTTAATTTAGACTACTATTATACGTAGTCGACTTGGATTTCAATATGAACAATTTGCATTAATTGAATTTGGTAAGGACAACTGTCAATACTTTAAAGTTAGGCCTATATTATTTATTTGGATACGGCGTAGTCGGTATCATGCTGAATTGCTATGCTCAAGATCGTGGGTTCAAACCCGACCGAAGTCGTCGGATTTTTAAGAACAGTTGAATCCTTCAGTATGCCTTCCTTTGGAGGGGAAGTACAGCCGGGGGGGGGGGGGGCATATCATAGATTATGGCATGTCAAAGAACCTACCACTACAATTGGTAGTGAGTAGCCAAACTTTGTAGGTTATTGGGTTAGAAACGCTCTATAAGTTCCAACGTTCACCGCTGGGTGTCAGTGACAGTGGCGTCTGGTAGCCAAAGTGGGAACTACTTGAAATTGAACTTCTTGGGGAGCCTACGGGTGTTCAATTGAAATGCCCTGCTATGGCCATTGGCTGTAATTCAAATATATTATGTATTAATAATGTTATTGGTTTTACGTCCCTATTAAGTACTGTGGCTTTTTGAGACGCCAGTGTGCCGGAATTTGGCCCATAAGGGGTTCTTAAACGTGCCAATAAAGCTACTGGCACGGCCCCCTCTCCAGCCAGCTGACTGTGCCAGGATTCGAACCTTCAACCTTGGGTACACCAAGCGAGAACGTAAATGTAAAATATATTATTTATTTGGTCGTTTCGGCCATTTATGGACCACGGTGCTTGTGGTTTAGCTGATGTATGCCACTCCTAATGATCTTGGTGGATTGTTTGATGGATGCTTTCGTGCTGAAATCTTGAGCATTTGTATTGGCCCAGTGTTCTTTCATTTTCTTGCTGAACTCTATCTTATGTTCCTCGGACAATTTCCTGGACGCATTGTGGTAAACATCCGTAGGCTGATGGATGTGAGGAAAGGTATGGTTTCAATTGTCAGGTGGTAGCATATCCTGTCATTTATTGTGTCTTGCTGAATATTAAGTTCAGCAAGATCCTTCTCGACTTGTATTATCCTTCTTGGCTACCTTGAAGATCTTAGAGACCTAGGGGCTCTACCCTTCTCGGCTACCTTGAAGATCTTAGAGACCTAGGGGCTCTACCCTTCTCGGCTACCTTGCAGATCTTAGAGACCTAGGGGCTCTACCCTTCTCGGCTACCTTGCAGATCTGTGGTGGTCCTATCGGTGCAGGTGGCCGAGTTATATTATTATTTATTGCCGTAACATGTTTTCAACCCTTCAATGGGGTCTTCATCTGCATGTGTTGCTTTGATCTAACTTACTATGCAATAAATAGGGCATTTAACGAAACTACATTATAGCAAATTAAAAACTTTACTCTAAGAATAACAATTTTGAATTTGCAATTCTAATAAAAATGGACGTCCACACAATGTAATTTATGAAAGTTGTTATTCATGTATTGAACTCAAAAAAGGCAATTTGTATGAAAATATACTGTACTAAAAATTTTAATATTTAAATATTAAAATCTTGAATTTCCATGTAATGACAACTGGTTTAAACAGTATATAAAGTATTGTCTGATTTATTGAAAGGACTATGTGATTTTTTCAGCGCTATGAATCACAAAAAACACGATTTTACAAGAAATACCAGTCAGAATGGAATGATGTTTAGCCTATTTTAATTTTATGAACAAAAATAGGCTTATGAGATCACCTTTTGTCCGTGTGTCTGTGTGTGTGTGTGTCCCTAATAAATTCTAATCGGCTGGAGCAACTTCAATGAAACTCGGTAAGCTCATAGCACCATTCCGGCCGACCCCGACCGTGCCCTTCAAATTTTATTGTGTCTCAACAATCCAACATGGGGGCTGTGTGAAATATTTAACCAGCATTCAGTATCTCGGAAACTATTACTGATATCACCCTGAAATTTCGTACGGTGATCAAGGGCACTACTAGAAGTTCGTCTATGAGACTTTCAAAAACCTGGTAACTACCAAACCAACATGGCGGCCAAGCGAAGTTGAGACTTTTAAATAGACTTTTCTCGTAATTTAACCATCTGAGCGCAGTGAAATGCGGTACAGTAAATGATTATACATATTGTAATGCACTGGCATCTAATTTAGTGCAATTGTTTACATAACCTCAAGATGGCGGCTGTGCGAAATTTTAAAATGAAGTTTTTATTTCTTGTGTCGTAATCATGCGATCGAAGTGAAAGTTTGAATAATGAACCTAGGCAATAATTGTCCTTGAATGGTGCATAACTCTATGGCCTATACATATAACAATCCAAAATGGCGAGCATCCGAAATATTTAGACGGTTCTCAATATCTATGAATCTTTTACAGCAATCAAATTGATGTGTTTATGTTTATAGAGGCTATGAACATACAGTATGTTCACCTATAGGACTTTCAGTAACCTGGTGAGCACAAATCCAACACGGCGGCGACGCGAAATATAAATATTTAAATGGACGTTTCTCGCGAATTAACTATCCGAGTACAGTGAAACGTTGCACGTTAAATGCTTATACAAATGTTAATCCACTGGCATCTAATTTATTTCAATTGTTTGCATAATCACAAGATGGCAGCTGTGCGAAATTTTAAAATCTCTTTTTTACTTCTTGTGTTCTAATCATGCGATTGAAGTTTGAATACCACACGTACACAATAATCTTAATGTAATAGTACAAAAATAAAAATCCAACCTGGCGACCATCTGAAATGTTTAGACGGTTCTCAATATCTACGAATCTATCACAACAATCAAACTGAAATTTTGTATGTTGACAGAGACAATTAACATGAGTAGGATGTATGAAAATAGGCTGTATAGTTCTTCACGGAACTACTTGTTTTTTCATGTAAAGAAACTACATGAATACCGAGGATGAGCCACCAAGAATAATTGTATACTGTAAAATAGTTTGTTTTTCTTTAATATTTAATTTCTTTTTCAAAAATTCAACGGGTTTTTGGATAATTTTCCAAGTGTATCTCAATTATTCTTTAATGTAATTTCATGAATGAGTGTCATCCTCGGTATTCATGCGTTTTCTTTACATGCAAAAATTTTCATTCCATAAATAATTCATGCTTTTGGGCTAATGCCGGGTGTATTTTTAATTTAAACCATACGTTTCGGAGAAACCTTGCCTCCTTTTTCAATGGAAATAAACAATGTGAAAAAGGAGGCAAGGTTTCTCCGAAACGTATGGTTTAAATTAAAAATACACACGGCATTAGCCCAAAAGCATGAATTATTTATGTAATAATCCGGGCCGTGAAAGCCTTAATATGCAAATTTTCCTTCCATTCTGCCTGGTATTCCTTATAAAATCGTATTCTTTGTGATTCATGGCGTTGAAAGAATCACAAATATTGTCCTTTCAATAAATCACGCAATCCCTATTATATATCAAATAAAATCACTATGTACTGACTATAAGTATATCAGTTTTCATAATTCTATGTTACATATTAGTGAAGTTATTGTTTAATTCTTAACTGAGTGCGAAAACTCCCCCTCGTGATATATGCGCGTCCCTTAAAGTCTATTGAATATCTTATTTATGAAGTCTGTGGAAGAAGTTACCAAATTAATATTGCAATTTGCAGTAATTGTCACAATGTTATCTGGTTGAATTTAGTATTTCAAATTAAGTATTTCAAACCAAGCCTAATTTCTTTCATTTTAGTAAAAATGTGACCTTCTGTCCAGGTAGGAGCCTTTAGCAATATATTAGGGCTGTACATATTGTTATGTCCCGATATAGGCATCTTGATGAAACCTTATCGGACATTCAACCCCAATTCAGCCGTCAGCAAGAACCTCGCTTCCTCACTATAAAAAATCACAGTTCCATCCCTTCAGGCTAGGAACTTAAGGTGGTGCTTCCAGAATAGTAGAACAAATCAGTTCAGTTTCTTAATATGCTCCACCACACAAACTACTGCATCAATTAATGGAAAGTTATCAGCATTTACCATCATAAAATATAGTACATTATGCAACGAGCCAATAATGGCAATAATTAAGACACGAGTATGTTTATAAAACGAGCGTACGCGAGTTTTATAATTTCCATACGAGTGTCTTAATTACCATTATAGGCGAGTTGGATACGACTATTTACGTTCGACGATAATTATTACTTTATTATTATGTCTTAACTAAATATTCTTAAATATATGTGGGATTCAGTTACTTCAGTTAGTGAACAGGGCGCGCTGCCTTTGCTGACTGAACTGAGCGCATGCGTGGGTCAGGGCACTTCGAAAGCAAAGACCATTTACTTTGCTTGGCAATGCTATTGTTTACAGCCTGCATGATGACTAGTGCCGTCCAGCTCTAGCATTCACTAATATTATCACCGAAGTCGTTTGAATGCAATGCGCGGTGTAGAAATTGTAGATGGGGATATTAAGGTACAGTGTTATGTCTTGTCTCATATTCGCCAGTTAATTTACGCGAACATATGGATGGTGCACTTTCCATGTCGGCAATTTATGTTGAAGGATGCTGTGTTGGTTAACTTCTGGACGTAGATTCATAAATTTCTTGCATTTTATGTCACAGTATTTTCTTGTTACCGTAAAGGTTCTTACTGATTTTGTATTTGTGTTTGGGATTGTAAATACAATGGTTGATCCGATAACCAATTTGAACTTTCAAATCATGTAATTCATGTCCGACATGTTGGATTTTGAGCACATGCGCGAAGCTATCCTTACTTAATTGGTCAATGAATGAGCTCTGATTGGCTGGAGAAACTGTCGCATAATGAAAAACAGTACTATAATGACCAGCATTATGATACACTTTTCTGGCATATAATATTTACATTTCGACATCGTCGAACATAAAAATAGTTAAGTTATTGAAACGACATTATCATTCACTGATTCCAACATTATTAATAAATTTTTGAAAACCAAACATTTATCAAATGGAACATTTATTACTACACTATTGAACTTAAAGATTTGAAACTAAATACAGTTCATTTGAGTAAGATTTCATGGCTTCCAATCCAACCGAGGATCATGGTTCTAATTCTTCAAACTTATTGTATGTATATGTTTCTTCGATAAGTTTAAAAAGAAATTAACATTTGAAGCAATGCATAAATACTGCAGCCATTATTCTAGGTTAGATCAATGTAATTAGTTTAAAGATACTGTGAAAATTGTAAGTGGATCGATGCAGTGATTTCTGGTATAATGTACCTTATTTGCATAAAAATAAAATTCATAAAGACTGGCTTTATAAATCTTTATAAATGTTGATACATTTTAATACCAACTGATTCAGTACTTTGTATGGTAGGAACATACTAAGACACGGAACTGTTTCGTTCAGATGATGATGATGATGATGATGATGATGATGATGATGACATCCAAAATGTATTAATTGACACGGCTGCTCTACAACCGGTTTGTCTGGTTTAAGGGGAGACCCTATTGAGGTTATAAGCCAAAATATTCCGAAAATCGAAATTGAGATTTTCCCCCTAAAAGTTACTTTTACAAAAAATTAGCTTTTTCTCAAAACTCCGTTTTTTTGTGAGGTTTGAAATAACATACAACTTATCTAGATTTGGCAACACGTCACAATTACACATGCATTGACTACAGACAATACACAGGAATACGGGGCGGGAGGGGAAAACCAGCTCATTGAGTCAACATTCCAATTCAGTCTACCGTCACTGTTCCAAGGGGGAAGTTGATACTACTCGCAGATACAGAACGGAAGACATCCAAACGAGACAAGTAATAGCTTGCACTATACACTACAACCATAGTTGACTTTTACAACCATATAGTCACTCCAAACAAACAAATTCCGGATTTCTATCACCATTTTAGCATTCCAGTTAACATCATATATACTACAACTAGCATACACTGACAGGTTGCATTACCAATATTGCAACTAAATAATTGTACATATTGTATATATTTTCACCTGTATTTTCAAACATAGATTTAACAGCCTAAGTATAATGGATCTGATGATGATCGCTTGACGATCGAAACTGGTCATCCTAGTGTATTCACTGTACCCATGTGAGTAATCTCGATGGAAAATATGCTTCTGCCTCCAGCTAGCTTCAGGACTCGAGGGTGTACCGTCCTCCCACCGAGCAGTTGCATACTTTGGATTTGAGGCTAAAAGGTATCAACTCTACAATGATAAGGCACAACTCTATTCTAAAACTTTAATTCAGTAAATAAAATCATGGCTTTTAACAAATAAAACAATCCCATAACCATAAAACAAAAGCAAACAAAAATTACTTTCCACAATCCACCAATATGAACAAATATAATCATAATAAATCATATCATACCACAAACCTTTACCCTTATGTGAACTTCACAAAGATATTCTAGTGCGCTGATGCACGTACAACTTCAGAAACAAACTGTACATTGATTCTACTGTCATACAATGTGACTTCTTTAATATCACAAAATTACTGATTCATTAAACCTTCTTAATTTGACAATTATGTGTACCGTGTGTGTTTTGATCTTTCTTTTCCCACCAAATGCTTCACATGCATTAGCCTATTCTGGTGTTGCACCGCAAACTACGTGCAACTCCATAATTATGTAAGCTACCCCTACTCCACTCTATTTATATAGTTCCACTGCATGCCGTTTATGATTTCAATTTAAAACCGTTATGTTATTGTTGTGTCGGATGGTATAATCAAACTACCTTGCACGCGTAGCCTGTGGAATCTGGTAACCAACTTCTGAAAAAGCTGTCAGTGACAGTATAAATGCAACGTCTAACCATTCGTTAGATAGCTAAAATCATGACCCATCAGGATAATATATAATTATCAATGTGTTCTTAAACCACATGGCTTCATTACTCAACATAACAATATTTCATTTCAAGTCATTAACAGGGTCTAAAATCTGTTCCTTTCAAACTTACTTTTACGGTCCGCCTTGACCGTCCAGACCCTCTACCCGAGCGGTCGGCATACAATAGGAGTGTGGAAGGGGGTTCCAACATTAACTCGACCCTCGCTTTATGTCTGAAGGCTTATTTCCCAAGCAGTATAAGATTTTACAAGACAGTACTGTGCTCCCAATGACACACATATCTCAATGGATTTTAACTGAATATTATGCACACAGGTAGTGAATGAGCTTTATATTTATTCCTACCCCGAGGATAAATAATAACTGGCACCAAACTAGGCCCATTTAAACAGGAAGGTACGAGGTTCGTAAAACATTGGTCTAATAGGCAACCGGTGTCTTAAATAAATTATGCGGTCAGTCCAAGCTGCCGACATTTGAGGTTCGCTTCAACAAGCCGAATCACTCAACAATAAGTTCTCGGGGATCCATAAAGTGTCGAGGTGTCTAATCGTTGCCTCGCACCTATCGTGGGATTCCAATCCGGAACATTTCATCCATCATCAGAGTTAGGGTCCAACACTAAACACTCTGGCACAAAGTATATCTCCAGCTATGCCCCCGGCATAGGAGATTTCATACGTAGAATAGACCACCTGGCTCCTTACCTAATGTTACGACTTCGTCCTATAATATTAAGAGAAATCTATCAATTACTCTATAAGCTTCTCACATAAGCTGCAAATTCAATTCACTAAAAGCTCTTCCATTCCTGGCATAATTATATTCCCATTAATACAATATTCTGATATCAAACTCTTTCTTTAATCCCGTAATGTAATCTTACTGTATAATCTTACTGCTTGGATCGATAAGTCTTGCAAATAGCGTAATTATTTCTTGTTTACAACAATTTCCTGATGTGTTCATTAATACCTTTAATATTCATAATTGTTATTATATTATTCTCACTGACATGATTTACCAAAATCATTCCTTATTATTATTATTATATTTCTGACATATTTTACCAAAATCCGACACAACCAATCATCTCAAAACTCGAACAACCGTGCTCGTAACATTTACATAACTGATTGCCATCTTAATTAATAGTGGTAATGATTAATCCACTTATTGATGCACATTAACATCTCAACTCTATAAAATCAATACAATAATGACTAAACCTGGAGGGTCTACCTCCTAATCTGATTCTTACTGGCATCTTTACTGAAATCACATAACATGCAGTGGCCTATATTCTCTAATTAACCATACTTTGTGGGGTACTCACATATCTCTAGGCTCCTCATGGTGGCTTCAACCAATCATATCCTTCCAAGTCGCCTGCCATATGCAGGTTTAACGCGACATTTTTATCTTGAATACACACATTTTGTGACACATATTTTCCGTTAACCACACGGCAATTAGCATTTCTATAATGAAGCTATTGCTTCCAAACATGTGACACTTTATAACACTTATTAAACCACTACTTCAAAAGATATTTTACATATGCTTTATACATAACACACGTCACTTGTACACTTTTCATTGCTTGAAATTCCCTAGCAAAGATATCAAAATTGCAGGTGTCGACGGCATCTCCCGTGCTCCTACCAACTCCTGATTGAAAGTCTGGTTTACCTGCCCTCGGAATTCACCAACAGTTTTTTTATCCATACTCCTACGGTAAGCTTCCTGCGTTGCATAAATATGCTAACTTCCGTCCTGATCGTTATTATTTGGTATCCTTAAAATATTACCAAATGCTTCGTAAAGTTTCTCCCAGCGCATTCCAGCGTAATTAGACATGAATGATCAGTCGATATTTGATACATTGCGCTTAACACTGTCCATAACTTTACACAAATTATTATTATTATTTACAATAGTTCTGCCACTCAGCTTACACGGTGCTTCCTAAGTGAACACGCCATTGTTCGTACTGCTGAGTATACCTGCAGCGCGATTATTATTAATAAAAGCTTATTAAATGCTTCACTCAAATGTAGAACTCTTTGTGCGGGCGTCCTTTCATGAGCCGGACCAACATATGTTCCGCCATGACGACTGTCTGCGCCTCTCTTGACAAACTGTGACAAACTGGTGTGAGACTGGCTTAAGACTGAATGCAACTCACTGACTGTAACTCACCCCTCTGCTAAGGGTCGGCCTCCTTATATTAGTTTCACACAAAAAATAGAGCGAAATCTTCCCGCGTGATCTCGGCTCCTCTCCCAGCATGAATCTGGTCTCGAAACCATGTTCATTGGGTTCCTTTTTCTTCTCTGATCCCAGAACTGACTGCGTGCAAAAGAATCGCTCGGCCAATTAATTAATATTAATTCCTTTCTCTATAGCGTGGGGACGCTACCTCACTGGGATTCCCTGGCGACCTCCTCAAATCCCGCCGCGAACAATGATAGTCCTACGGTCCTTCCGCACTTCCTTAAATATGCGTCAATTTCGCAGATTAAAGGCTCTAAAATTAGCCTCCAGTCTAAAGATTCACCTGTGGGCAAGTCTCATGTCATCTCGTTACTCCAATCACGAGTAATCAATGATTTTCCTGGTGATCTCTCCCCACCATTCTCAAATCCATTCTCCGTCGGGGAAGAACTGGGTCATTATTCAGGCCCTCACCCTCTTCCAGACGACAGAATGAGGTCAGAAAGATTGACTTGGCTCCACTGAACACCTCCCACAATTCTGGGCCTATTTGTAAAATGTCCAACTCTGCACTTGCAGTGCTCCAAGCCCCATATAGCCTACACCAAGTCGTCTAATAATGCAGTATTCTGCTCAATTTCCCTGCATTATTTTACTAAATAATGTCACTGCAACTGAAATCACACCAGTGATTTAATATACACTTCTCTCTAGGGGTTTTTACAATGAAACTCCCTCCACAGACCTCGGGTTCGTTCCCTGGTGGAACCTTTATACTGAGATCACAGTCTCTGAGAACCACGTTCGATTCCAGTCAGCATAACCTCCTCGGGTTCATATTCCCCTTGCAAAACTTATAGAAGTCAATTGCAAGTGGCTCTCTATAAGTAACCAGCTGACTGTCTATCAGTGTCTGTGTTTACATCTGGGGTCCTTCACCTCGTCTGCTGCGAGTAGGTTAGTACAACTCCCCATTCCACGCTGCGCTCTTCCTAAGCTGTTCATTCTCCAGGCGGAGGGTCGTATTAATTGCCTCAACCTCTCTCGCCGCTGCAACCATTTCTTCATAGAATTCTCGCAGACACTGGCATCTTTGTTGTTCGTCCCTACCACTGGGCAAACTGTCTGCTTCTCGTTCCGTCTTGCCGCTCGAACTTTCAGTTCTGACTGCCTGGTTGACTTCGCTCTCCACGTTGAGTTGGGTGTGCGCTGTTAATACTTCTTCTTGTTCGTCGAATTCTTCTGGCGGATAATATACCTTTAAATTGGCTACATTCATAACGACCTCGTTTCCAGTTTCTAAATGCTTTAACCTGTATGCATTGTTCTGTAGGTCTCTTATCACCTCGAACGGGCCGTGGTAAGCAAAAATGAACTTTTTATACTTCCGTGCCTCTGGATCTGAACTGGCTGGTTTCCTAATTAAAACTTTCTCTCCGACGAGAAGCGGTCTATGATACCTCTTCGCACGATTTCTTCTCTGATGTCTCTCCGCCTGTGCTTTGAGATATTCGAAGGTTCGTTGGATCCTCAATTCTCGACCTGGCTGTGCGTCTACTGGTAATGGAATGACACCATTCCACGGTCTCTCCGGTCTCTGATCCAAATGTAGAGTCACGGGAACCTGACCTGTCGCCTCATGTACAGTATTATTTATACAGTATTCAATTACTTCCAGGAATTCAATCCAACGCCAATTCGCTTCAGAGCAGTAGATCTTCATGTATTTCTGGATCTCTCTCATTACTCTTTCAACTGGACTTGCCTCAGGATGGCGAATGGTAGATAAAATCTGCCTAATTCCTAGAGTTTCCAGTTCTCGACGAAATTCTGCACTCGTAAAGCAACTTCCGTGGTCCGAGAGAATGTTATCCGGCTTCCCAAGAATCGGAATAACTCTCTCTTTCAAGCGTTTCAAGACCTGCTTTGAACTTGTCTTTTGTATGGGGCATAATACCACAATTTTCGAAAATACATCCATGGCTACAAAAAGATGTCTATTGCCTCTACGTGCTCTAGGCAATGGTCCAAAGTTGTCTATACTCAATAGCTGCCTTGGCTTCTCCGGTAACAACGGGATAAGTCGTTGCCTCATTAAAAAGGGATTTGGCTTTACCCTTTGGCATAGATCACATGTCCTAATAGCATTTCTCACCGTTTCTCTCAACTTAGGCCAAGTAAATGCTTCCTTCAACAGAGCACAAATTTTGTCTAATCCTGGATGTCCAAATGCTCTGTGTGCTAGCCACACCAATCTCCTCTGCAAAGATGCAGGATTCACAATCCTTTGACGTGTATGATCTACATCATCCCACTTGTGTAATATCTGATTATACCATACATAATCTGTTGCCAATGCCTCTGCCTCTCCGTATATTGCAGTTCCCCTTGCTAAGCGTCCCTCGAAGTAATCGATCATCATCTTCAACCACGGGTCTTCGCGTTGTAGGTTGGTAAGGTTCCTTAAGTCATCCAACGTCTTCTGATCTCGATTCTCAATCTGGACAGCTAGCGCTTCCTCTTCTCTAGGGTAACGGCTTAATATGTCCGGTATTACATTCTCTTTCCCTGGACAGTATTCTATTTCCACATTAAATTGCTGAATATACAGGGACCATCTTGTCAATCTCTGGCTAGACAAGTCTGTCTTTAACAAAAATGTTAAAGCTTTATGGTCTGTTCTGAGGACTATTTGGAAGCCATACACGAGTTTATGCCATAATTGCAACGCGTACAAAATTGCGAGCAACTCTATCTCTGTGATCGTGTAATTTTTCTCATAGGCTTTCAGCCTCCTACTTATAAAGGCAATAAAAACTTTCTTTTCAGGCTGGTCAACATTTTCCTGGAATAGCATCGCTCCGATCCCAATAAGTGATGCATCCGTCTGTATGATGAACTTCTGGGTATAATCCGGGTATCCCAGCTTCACATATTCCAAAAGCATTTGTTTTGACCTCACGAATGCTTCCTGACATTGCTCCGTCCAATTCCATCTGCCGCCTTTCTTCAATAGGTCCTGCAGGGGTGCTACTGTCGCAGTATAGTTTGGGCAGTGGTTCGAAAAGAATCCAATTACTCCCAAATAATGTCGGACGTGTTTAACTTTCGTGGGTCGAGGGAAATTTCGAATTACCTCCAATTTATCTGGGCTAGGCTTCACTCCATTTGCATCAATAACATGCCCTAGGAATTTGACTTCCCTCTGACAGAAGTGCGATTTCTTGATATTAACCTTAAAGTTAGCTTCTCGAAGGTCATCTAGCAACTTCTTCAGGTCTCTCATGTGCTCCTCCAGAGATTCTGATGTGAGTAGAATGTCGTCTAAATATCTGATGGTACTCTCTTTCACTTCATCTGATAGATTGCGATCTAACGCTCTTATCAGTGCTGAACCAGCTGTTTTCAACCCAAAAGGTAGCCTTAAAAATGTGTATGTATGTTGATCAAACATAAATCCAGTCAACAGACTAGTTTTCTTCTCTAATTCAAGATGATGGAAACTGGATGTGATGTCCAAATTTGTGAATACGGTTTTCCCTTTGAACTTCCTGAGGATCTCTTTAATAGGTGGCACTTGGTCAAATTCTGGAATAACCTTCAAATTTAAATGTCTCAGGTCCTGGCAGACTCTGACAGTCCCGTCTGTCTTTGGTACAATTACCAATGGACTTACATAAGGCGTAGGTGTCTTCTCAATAACACCGGCCTCCAACATCTCCTGAATTGCCTCTTTCACTTTAGCATAATGCTTTTCAGCTATAGGGTAGGGTTTCTGCCTAAATGGTGTCCAATCACTGACTTGAAACGCATAAGTGAAGTTCTTTATACGACCAGGTCTCGAATCAAAGACTTCCTTCTGTTCCAGTAATAACTGCTTTAAATTTTCCTTCTCTTTTAGCCCAATTTTCGCTTCTGCTAGCTTTTCCGAAATATATTCTTCCAGTTTGGGTTCCAAATCTTTCTCCAGGTCTGTGGCTAGTGTTTTCAGTTCTTCTTCTAACTGCTCGATAACTAACACTTCTTCCTCAGCCACCTCTCTGTATGTATGCCATACTTGTTCACTTGACCCTGGTTCAATCTCATTGAGTGCGACCTCCAAGCCTTCAGCTTCTTCATTCACATGGAACATAACCCTGTCCTGTGCTAGGTCGATTATCACTCTGTATTCCCTTATAAATTCTGCCCCAATGAGTAGGTTATAAGGCAATTTGTTTACTAACAGAAAACTCGGTGAGAAAATAGAGCCTCCTATCTGTAAATCTAGGAATACCTGATATTTACATTTCATCGTTCTGTCTGGAATTACCCCTTTTATTTTGACACTAGAGATAGGTATTTTCAAAATATTCTCTCTCCGGGCTATTTCATCATATAAAGCTTGTGTCATAAGGCTCACTGTTGACCCCGTGTCTAACAGGCTTCTTACTTTCAACCCTGCCACTCTTACTATTATAATAGGCAATTCTCTCTTGACCATGACCTGTGATCCTCCTGTATCCTCGATTAGCTCTTCTGGTTTGGCTATCCAATTGATGATGTTAACAGACTTCCATCCCTCAGTCTCGAACTCTTCTAATTTTGGCGTTTTTTTTTTCTTCAGCGCCCGTCCCCTTGGAGTTTCTTCTCTCCTGTTCGCTGCGTTGTAGCTCCAAACTCTTAGCTCCATCTCCATATCTGTCTGGCGATGTCCTGTTCTGCATAACTTCTTGCCAGCGGACTTGTTGTTTCTGGGGCTCATCTCCCCTCTCCTCGAGGTACCGCAAAGAAGCGTGATATCGTTCTTCTACCTCGTCATCGAAGTTACTTCTTTCTTGGGGTCTCCAATTTCTATTGTTGCCTTCTTCGCCATTGTTACCTCTATTGTTTTGGTACGGTTTACCCCTGGTATTCTGCTTATTCCACGAGTTTCGACCTCTTCCTCCTCTATTAGCATTCCCTTTGTACTTTGACTGCCATCTTCTGGGTTCCTGTTCCCATTGCCGTCCATAGGAATCTAATGTTTCAGTGCTCGTAGCTTTGTTGTTCCTTGGAGCTTGCTGTTTGTCAGTCTGCGTGTTGGTCACGTGTACCTGTTCCACGGTTCGACTCTGACGCATCGTATTTGCTGTTGTGAGGTCCAGTTGTCTAAGAACTGTCTCCATTTCTATAGCAGTTTTCGCATTAGCCGAGATTAGTAGTCTTTGGATCTCGTATGGAAGCTGCTTGGCGATAGCAATACATAATTCCAGCTCGCTCGGTTTTTGATCCAGTTCTTTGAAGCGACACATCTGCGATATGAAGAATTCTGCGTACTTCGTTGGGTTGTTGGTACTGTATTTCTTTGCATATAAATCCAACCGTAAATTCTGTTGGGTCGCTGCGTCCCAGTATCTCTTCAAAAATGCCTCCCGAAACTCCTCAACAGTATCGAAAGTGTAGCGGAAGCTGCGAAACCATAATGCACACTCCCCCTCTGTTAATTTCTCTATAGCTCGTAGCCTGCGCTCCTGTGGTATTCGCGCATCATTCAGATATTCAGTCACTTCCTTCAACCAATATTTTGGTGTCATATTACAGTGGCTACCTGAGAATTTCCTTGGTATTTCTTCGCTTGCCCTGATGACGTTTATCACCTGGGTGTGCATAGCATTTTCATGTGGCGTCGATGCCGCAACTGGTACACCTGGCGTCATATAAGGACTTTTGCCTGGGCCTGTAGCACTCCTTATGATAGGTTGGGTTTCTAAGTCTGCCCACCTTGTCTTCCTCATATCTTCCATGCTGCCTTCACTTGACTTAGGATCTTTCAGAAGTGTTTCCTCCTGTGCGATTATCCTAGTCTCCATTTGACTGTGGCGCATCTCTGCTCTTTCCAGACGATTAATGACTTCTTTCTCTATTCTTGTAAGCCTATCTCGATTTTCCTCGGCTACTTGAAAGATTTTCTTCTTGTCTTCTTTCAGACTTTGTTTGATATGGGAGATTTCATCCTCTACATCTTCCTTAATTTGAGCAAGGGTCTTGTCGCTTGCCTCTGTTTTCTGGCCTTCTCTCACTTCGAGTTCTTCCCTCAATCCTTTGATTTCTTCTCGAATGTGTCCATCGACCTTTGACATTTCCTTCTGGACCTTAACAATTTCACCTCTATTCTCCTCTTGCCTTTTGTTGACTACAACAATGTCATTCTGAACTTGGTCCAGTTCTTGATGAACTTTGCTTATCTGGCCCTTCATATTTCCTACCAGCTCTTTACTCTCGTTAACAACGGCCTTGATTTCAGCTATTTCTTGACATTGACCTAATATATTCTGGTCCTGTTTCTTGAGATCACCGTTAATTGCTCTAGCATAGCTTTTCAATTTCTGGTCCCATTTAGAGACGTTCTCCTCTAATCTCTGGTCTACCGTTCTCGTAAACTCTGAAAATTGTTTCGCTTGGCGTTCGAGATTCGCCTCATTTTGGATATGAATATCCTTAATGTCGTTAGATAACGCGTCTAACCTACTGTTGGTTTCATCCTGAGCATGCTTACACGCTTGTAAGTTACTCTCAAGTTTGGCTTCTATAGCCTCAAAACGTTTATCCGTTTTAACCTGCATTTCCGATACAATCCTTACAACAGTTTCTGTTACTTCGGTCTTAATAACCTCTTGCATTTGACCTAACTTATTATTCAATTCAACTTTATTTGCATCTAAACGATTGTTTATTTCAACCTGATTAGCATCTAAACGATTACTTAATTCACTCTTGTTGTCATTCATTGCAACCTGATTTGCCTTAACCCTAGAACTGCGGACCGTCTTCCAGGAAGACGGTGTGTTGTTTAATCAAGTGCGACCGTCTCTCTGAAAGATGGTCTTGGAATTCAAATATAGTACTACTGTTAGCCTTCAGATGGCACTAATTTCAAGTTATGCTGGTTCCCGATGCTTTTCTCTTTCGTAGTGCAAGTCTTTGGCAAACAAATGACAGTATGCAAGCTATTATTTGGCTGCAGAAGTGGAAGTACTTCCATGTTGATATTGAAGTTGCATTGAGCAAAATGGCCGCCAACTATGCAGACGATTCAGAAATTTAGCACTTGATTTTTGACGATTCGTGTGATAGTTTGGACGATGACAGTGATTATTGTGTAGATTCGTATGAAAATGAAGTTTGTGAAAGTAGTGGCAGTGATACCGGCGAACAGCATGTCACGCAAGTTATGGAAATCCCCATCAATGCAAGCGATGTTTATCATGTTCCGACAGACCCTGTACACATGCCTAATGTTAGCCGTGAAGTGGTAAGTGTGAACTAGACTGATATTCAACCCGAAGAAAGTGACTTTCCAGGTAAAAATGTACCGTTTATCGTTCATAATCCTGGGCCTGTGAACTTGCCACCCCGTAATCGCGCGACGATTATGAACTTCAAAATCGAGAAATGTCATATTTTTGTAAAAATAATTTTCTTTTTAGTGAATAACAGGAATTAATTGAAACTGTTTCTTTAATTAGTAACAAAAAACTATGAACTTTTCATTTATGATGTCTCTTATGAACATTTAACTCGGCAATATGGTTTTCTAGAGCAGAAAAGTCAATAATTTTTATTTTTTTTATTTTTTATAAAATACTTTTTATGATTAATTCAAAGTGACGAGTCTGAATGATTCACCTATATCAATATAATATAGAACAGTCTTTCAGCTTTATATTGGTGTATGATAAGTCATATTCATGAACACAGTATGCTTACAGATACCAAATTCCTTTAGTGTGTACTTTATGGGAATTTACTGCAGCATTTGACAGATAAACCTGCGTCAGTTCTAGGGTTAATTGCCAGCTGATTGGCATCTAAACGAGTGTTTATACCCTCCTGGAAAGCCTTAGCTTCCAGCTTATTTTGCTCGTTAACAGCATCAAAATGCTGTTTCAACCCTGCAATAACCTGCAAGATTTCCTCTGTGCCTGACATTTTCACAATAATACACTTAAATATGCAGGCAGGCTTCCTGGAAAAAATGTGTGGATATGTTTTGAAAAGAAACATCAAACACTGTACACATATTGTAACGTCGTACAAAACCTGATAATAATATGATAAATTGTGGATCTGGTATGTAGCGCTCATACCCTTGGGTAATCCTCTTCTCAATAGAGAGATTCTGCGTTACATCAAAAGCCTACTGAACTCAAAAATCACTCAAACACAGTTTGAGGCAAAAAAAAACAATTACTATGGTTTTCCCCATGAAATACCATAAAAAATCTATGGGTTTTCCCTAAATCCCATAAGCTCCACGCAATCTGGGCGCCATGATAAATAGAATGCGTCATGGGAGGTGGTCCATGTTAAGACACAACAGCAACCCTCCAAGGCCTCGGTTGTACTGTCGAATGCCCCACTTGGGTCTCGCCATGATAAATAGGATGCGATGCGTACTAGACGTATTCTGCATTATCAAAATTTATATTGTGCGTGTCAGAGCTAAGCTAGATTAGGTGCGGTCCTCCCCTACTTCATGTTAATTGTTACTTTAATAGAGTTGTGTGCATTAGATATAGACCGACTTTAGTTGTACCTATAGCTCAAATCACTGTACAGGACATCATTTTCCATGTACCCATGTGAGTAATCTCGATGGAAAATATGCTTCTGCCTCCAGCTAGCTTCAGGACTCGAGGGTGTACCGTCCTCCCACCGAGCAGTTGCATACTTTGGATTTGAGGCTAAAAGGTATCAACTCTACAATGATAAGGCACAACTCTATTCTAAAACTTTAATTCAGTAAATAAAATCATGGCTTTTAACAAATAAAACAATCCCATAACCATAAAACAAAAGCAAACAAAAATTACTTTCCACAATCCACCAATATGAACAAATATAATCATAATAAATCATATCATACCACAAACCCTTACCCTTATGTGAACTTCACAAAGATATTCTAGTGCGCTGATGCACGTACAACTTCAGAAACAAACTGTACATTGATTCTACTGTCATACAATGTGACTTCTTTAATATCACAAAATTACTGATTCATTAAACCTTCTTAATTTGACAATTATGTGTACCGTGTGTGTTTTGATCTTTCTTTTCCCACCAAATGCTTCACATGCATTAGCCTATTCTGGTGTTGCACCGCAAACTACGTGCAACTCCATAATTATGTAAGCTACCCCTACTCCTCTCTATTTATATAGTTCCACTGCATGCCCTTTGTGATTTCAATTTAAAACCGTTATGTTATTGTTGTGTCGGATGGTATAATCAAACTACCTTGCGCGCGTAGCCTGTGGAATCTGGTAACCAACTTCTGAAAAAGCTATCAGTGACAGTATAAATGCAACGTCTAACCATTCGTTAGATAGCTAAAATCATGACCCATCAGGATAATATATAATTATCAATGTGTTCTTAAACCACATGGCTTCATTACTCAACATAACAATATTTCATTTCAAGTCATTAACAGGGTCTAAAATCTGTTCCTTTCAAACTTACTTTTACGGTCCGCCTTGACCGTCCAGACCCTCTACCCGAGCGGTCGGCATACAATAGGAGTGTGGAAGGGGGTTCCAACATTAACTCGACCCTCGCTTTATGTCTGAAGGCTTATTTCCAAAGCAGTATAAGATTTTACAAGACAGTACTGTGCTCCCAATGACACACATATCTCAATGGATTTTAACTGAATATTATGCACAGAGGTAGTGAATGAGCTTTATATTTATTCCTACCCCGAGGATAAATAATAACTGGCACCAAACTAGGCCCATTTCAACAGGAAGGTACGAGGTTCGTAAAACATTGGTCTAATAGGCAACCGGTGTCTTAAATAAATTATGCGGTCAGTCCAAGCTGCCGACATTTGAGGTTCGCTTCAACAAGCCGAATCACTCAACAATAAGTTCTCGGGGATCCATAAAGTGTCGAGGTGTCTAATCGTTGCCTCGCACCTATCGTGGGATTCCAATCCGGAACATTTCATCCATCATCAGAGTTAGGGTCCAACACTAAACACTCTGGCACAAAGTATATCTCCAGCTATGCCCCCGGCATATGAGATTTCATACGTAGAATAGACCACCTGGCTCCTTACCTAATGTTACGACTTCGTCCTATAATATTAAGAGAAATCTATCAATTACTCTATAAGCTTCTCACATAAGCTGCAAATTCAATTCACTAAAAGCTCTTCCATTCCTGGCATAATTATATTCCCATTAATACAATATTCTGATATCAAACTCTTTCTTTAATCCCGTAATGTAATCTTACTGTATAATCTTACTGCTTGGATCGATAAGTCTTGCAAATAGCGTAATTATTTCTTGTTTACAACAATTTCCTGATGCGTTCATTATTACCTCTAATATTCATAATTGTTATTATATTATTCTCACTGACATGATTTACCAAAATCATTCCTTATTATTATTATTATATTTCTGACATAATTTACCCAAATCCGACACAACCAATCATCTCAAAACTCGAACAACCGTGCTCGTAACATTTACATAACTGATTGCCATCTTAATTAATAGTGGTAATGATTAATCCACTTATTGATGCACATTAACATCTCAACTCTATAAAATCAATACAATAATGACTAAACCTGGAGGGTCTACCTCCTAATCTGATTCTTACTGGCATCTTTACTGAAATCACATAACATGCAGTGGCCTATATTCTCTAATTAACCATACTTTGTGGGGTACTCACATATCTCTAGGCTCCTCATGGTGGCTTCAACCAATCATATCCTTCCTAGTCGCCTGCCATATGCAGGTTTAACGCGACATTTTTTATCTTGAATACACACATTTTGTGACACATACTTTCCGTTAACCACACGGCACTTAGCATTTCTATAATGAAGCTATTGCTTCCAAACATGTGACACTTTATAACACTTATTAAACCACTACTTCAAAAGATATTTTACATATGCTTTATACATAACACACGTCACTTGTACACTTTTCATTGCTTGAAATTCCCTAGCAAAGATATCAAAATTGCAGGTGTCGACAGCATCTCCCGTGCTCCTACCAACTCCTGATTGAAAGTCTGGTTTACCTGCCCTCGGAATTCACCAACAGTTTTTTTTATCCATACTCCTACGGTAAGCTTCCTGCGTTGCATAAATATGCTAACTTCCGTCCTGATCGTTATTATTTGGTATCCTTAAAACATTACCAAATGCTTCATAAAGTTTCTCCCAGCGCATTCCAGCGTAATTAGACATGAATGATCAGTCGATATTTGATACATTGCGCTTAACACTGTCCATAACTTTACACAAATTATTATTATTATTTACAATAGTTCTGCCACTCAGCTTACACGGTGCTTCCTAAGTGAACACGCCATTGTTCGTACTGCTGAGTATACCTGCAGCGCGATTATTATTAATAAAAGCTTATTAAATGCTTCACTCAAATGTAGAACTCTTTGTGCGGGCGTCCTTTCATGAGCCGGACCAACATATGTTCCGCCATGACGACTGTCTGCGCCTCTCTTGACAAACTGTGACAAACTGGTGTGAGACTGGCTTAAGACTGAATGCAACTCACTGACTGTAACTCACCCCTCTGCTAAGGGTCGGCCTCCTTATATTAGTTTCACACAAAAAATAGAGCGAAATCTTCCCGCGTGATCTCGGCTCCTCTCCCAGCATGAATCTGGTCTCGAAACCATGTTCATTGGGTTCCTTTTTCTTCTCTGATCCCAGAACTGACTGCGTGCAAAAGAATCGCTCGGCCAATTAATTAATATTAATTCCTTTCTCTATAGCATGGGGACGCTACCTCACTGGGATTCCCTGGCGACCTCCTCAAATCCCGCCACGAACAATGATAGTCCTACGGTCCTTCCGCACTTCCTTAAATATGCGTCAATTTCGCAGATTAAAGGCTCTAAAATTAGCCTCCAGTCTAAAGATTCACCTGTGGGCAAGTCTCATGTCATCTCGTTACTCCAATCACGAGTAATCAATGATTTTCCTGGTGATCTCTCCCCACCATTCTCAAATCCATTCTCCGTCGGGGAAGAACTGGGTCATTATTCAGGCCCTCACCCACTTCCAGACGACAGAATGAGGTCAGAAAGATTGACTTGGCTCCACTGAACACCTCCCACAATTCTGGGCCTATTTGTAAAATGTCCAACTCTGCACTTGCAGTGCTCCAAGCCCCATATAGCCTACACCAAGTCGTCTAATAATGCAGTATTCTGCTCAATTTCCCTGCATTATTTTACTAAATAATGTCACTGCAACTGAAATCACACCAGTGATTTAATATACACTTCTCTCTAGGGGTTTTTACAATGAAACTCCCTCCACAGACCTCGGGTTCGTTCCCTGGTGGAACCTTTATACTGAGATCACAGTCTCTGAGAACCACGTTCGATTCCAGTCAGCATAACCTCCTCGGGTTCATTACTAATCTCAAGTATTTTTTTTTCAGGATTAGGGCATAACCCAGCTCTTTTGTGTATATTCGTGTTGACCGACTGAAAAGAAGCAAACTTTTGTTTTGCTCCGTTATTTAGTGTACAAAATGTTGTTAGTGCAACAGTTTATGCCTGATTGTCTTAAATCTTAGCATGCCTACAGTACCCTGAGAGATACATAAAAGTTGGTATCCATTTTAAAAAATAATTGTATATGAAGGAGATATGTTCAGTCAAATATGGAAATTTGAGAGTTTCTAAAAAATAAATTGTAAGCATAAGAGAATAAAATACTTCAATAATATCAATATTTCAAATTTTCAAATAATAATACCAATTATTATTCCCATAGGCCTAATAACTATCACACAATAGTATCAAATTAAAATTAAATCTGGCACGTAAGTGAAATTTTGATATCACGCAAATTATTTTCTTAAAATGTGTAATAAATCTGGAATCATGCCACCAAATTGTTCCAAATTTGAGAATAATCTTAATTTTGATAACATACATTAACTTGCAAAATATGATGAATATCGGATGAAAATTGCTGGACTTACAAAACTCAGTAGGGTTTCCCCTTAAGGGTGATTTTCTTTAAACAGTTAGTGAAGAAAAAAAAAAGAAAATATAATTTGCCTTCCAGAAGAATATCTAATCCTCGACATGCTTACTTGCTATTTATCTTCATTTAGTTTAATTGAAGCCATCAATTTTACTAATTCACTTCATTCCTTTTCTTAAGTTTGCAGAGGAAGCAGTAGTAATGGCGACATCATTCACGTCTTTGTACTGGGGTTTGTTGGCTTATCTGCGCACTTTATAAAAGAAGTTTGCTGCCGTAAAACAAGTGAGTGAGCTAGCGCGCTGCTACCTGTTGTGCATGATGATGAAGAGTCGCTTTAAGGCTCCACTCAACAGCATTGCTCTTACGTCGATATGTATAGTCGGTGTCACAAGGAAATTGCTTACCTACTAATCCAATCTATAGGCACTTCCACAGAACCACCGCCGGTGCAGCGTACTTCAGGTAAGACTTTAGCTCAAAGGTTTATGACAAATGTAATTATTTGTTTCTGGCTTTAAAATGTTTGATACTTCCTGAACACACTGTACATAAATACATTTTCATTTCATATAAAGATATATATAACGTGCGTTCAAAAAGTAACGAGCCGGAGGCATAATTACAGAAACCAGTACTGTATGTTAGAAGTATTGGCCCTGGCAGTTGAGGCACTTGTCCCACTGTGACACGAGGCGGTGAATTGCTGTCTCATAAAATTCCCTGGGCTGCGATGTGAACCAGTTCCGCCCGTACAGCTGGACGTTGACGTTCGAGGTGAATCGTCGGCCCCGCAGAGCCCTTTTCAGGGGACCAAATATGGCGTAATCACAGGGAGAGAGGTCTGGACTGTATGGAGGGGGGCCGAGAACCTCCCATTTGAATTTCTGCAGGAGTGCTGCGACTGTGTTGGCCGTATGAGGTCGTGCATTGTCGTGGAGAGACCACGGCGGCTATGGCGTTCACTGTCACTCGGCGATCCTGGGTAATGAGTGCATCAATCAGCTGGACGTTGTCATCGGTAATGCAGGGGGTGACCCAGACCGGGCATCATCTGCTAACGACACCCGTCCATCCCTGAAGCGCTTGTGCCACACCTTGACCCTTGCAAGGGACATGCAGTGTTCGCCGTACACTTGTGACATTCGGCGATGAATGTCCGGTCCCCCTAATCCTTCCCCTGTCAGAAACCGAACAACACCTCTTTGCTCTTCGGTTGACGCCTCCACGCCACTGTTTGCAAAGCGACTGGCAGCGTTGGACGATTGATGCATGCTGCTTCTCGCTTTGTATCGCCAAGTGACGTGCACGCGTGCCCTCTAACGATGGGCTGTGTCCTTCCACGCTCTGGTCGGAAGCACACCTCGATACACACGCCACGATTAGCCGATGTAGTCACCGGTTTGCGCATTCCAGCCTCCGGCTCGTTACTTTTTGAACGCACCTTATACATAAATAAACACAATGCAACTCGTCATTATTTCATCACACAGACCACAACTAACAAATATTGACGAGTTGCATTATCTCAACTAATACTGTAACTAAATAAGTACAGTGTATACAGTATGTTGTAATTTGTTTCAGGGGGCGTGGTGGCTCAGCGGTCTAGCTGTACGCCTCTCACCAAGGCGGTCCAGGTTCGATTTCCGGTCAATGCATGTGAGATTTTCGAAGTGAAATGCCATGTCCTGTGGTTCGGATTCCACGTTAAAAGGAGGTCCCGTGGCTCATAATCACAAGATTCACGGTCACGTAAAACTACAATCTTCTTCAATTTGTTTCAACCTTACTTTCAGACATAGATTTTATAGCCTAAGTGTAATGGATCTGATGATGATCGCTTGACGATCGAAACTGGTCATCCACGTGTATTTGGGTACAATCGTGTTGACCGACTGAAAAGCATCAATCATTTGTTAGAACCTTGAAACTTGCCATGATTGTAATTCTTCTCTAGCGTCTTCACTATGTAAAGTAGCGGCTTCGGTGGCGTAGTCGGTAGCATGCTGAACTGCTATGTCCAAGATAGCGGATTCAAACCCGGCCGAAGTCGTCGGATTTTTAAGAGCGTTAAAAATCCTTCAGTATGCCTTCCTTCGGAGGGGAAGTAAAGCCGGCGGTGCCATGTCATAGATTTATGGCATGTAAAAGATCCTTTCACAGACTAAACTTGTTTAAAGCAAAATTGTTAGGTTAGATTTCGTCAGAATGCTCTATCAAGTATCATTGATATCTGGTGGCGAAAGTTGGAACTACTTGAAATTGAACGGAACTTGTAGCTCACCCTTTAGGGTGTCCTCTGGAAGCAGCTACAGACTCAGGCGAGCCGAACATGTCCTAGAACACTCCCGGCACTAAAAGCCATACGATAAATAAATAAATAAATAAATAAATAAATAAATAAATAACTATGTAAAGTGGAAGTCCCACACCCCATTTGCAATTTAATGCATGATTTCGTTATTCCGACATTTTGCGGTTACAAAACCCAAATTCTTCGATCGCAGTGGAATTCCGCCTATGTTGGCGAAGTCTCTTACTACCATGAAGGATTTTGTCACCTGTACCAATCAGCGGTTTTCCCGGTAAGCCGGTCTTTAAATTGAGCTCGATGTTGCCAAGGTTCTCCTTGTAGCCCAGTTGTTCTCTGTGTTAGTGCAGGTTTCTTGTTATGGTCTTGTGTGTGCACAATTACCGGCTAGCTGTATGTAAGTACAGGGTCATTATCTTTGTGTGCCCCGGTAATCGTGACAAACTATGGCGTCATTTGGCTGGCCAGGTGCGGAGCGAGTGGACCTCGCAATACCCTGCACCACTGACTCATAGCCTCTCGTTTTGTCATTGATATGGACGTGTATCTGCAAAGCATAGAACTTAGTATTTTTTTTTTTTTTTCGTGTAGCCTCCTGAGAGGCCGAGTGCAGGTCATTCTAGTCGACGCCCGTGGGCGACCTGCGCGTCGGGATGAGAGATGGATGAAGATGAATGAAACTGGGCATGGATGTGGAAGGAAGCGGCCGTGGCCTGTCAGAAGGTACTGTCCCAGCATTTGCCTGGTGTTGAAAATGGGAAACCACGGAAAACCATTTCAAGGACAGCCGACGGTGGGGCTCGAACCCACGCGTCTACCGAGTCAGCAGAGAGCTTGGCCCCTTGACCTAACGCAGCGCTTTAGCCCGCGTAGCCACTACTGTCGGTATAGACGTTAGTGTTGCATGTTTAGTGAGTATTGTGATTACTGTGATTGTTGGTCATGCCTAGAGACCAATTCACATTGCGCGAACGTGTGTATATCCACGAATCGTCTAATGAAAAGCAGAAAGTCTTGTTCTGAAACAAGAAGAAATTTCGAATCAAGTTTCCAGGAAGACCTGTGCCTAATGACATTACAATTAGGATGCTCGCTAAACGATTCAAGAAAACAGGCTCCGTAAATAATTTAAAAATCTTAACAGACAACGTTGCGTTCTTAGAGAACAATTATTGGATGAGATTGTTGTCCATTCTTTCATGAGAAGATGTCAGGTGTGTGTTACAAGAGAGGGAGGACATTTTCAGCACTGTAAGTACACATTATTGAACATGTTTGGTAAAAGTGTAGAAGTGCGCACCAATCACCGACGGAACCGTGTACGCGCACTCGCGATCAGCGCCAGTCACAGCTGGCTAGCTTGCGGTGTTTACCGGGGCACACAAAGATAATGACCCTGTATATTACTTTAGTAATATGGTAATTCGTTCGTCAGAATTCATTTAATAACATGTGGAATATTATATGTAGCCTAGTTCAAGTTGTTTTATATTTCGCGGTACAGAACCGGCAACGCTGCCTCCCTTCCTCATGAGAAATGTCATAGCCGGACACTTGGCGGCTGGGCTGTAGTTTAGATAAAAGAGTCGTCCAGTTGCAAAACTCGTTTAATCCACTTGTAAATAAGGATTATGTCGTAAAATTATATATTTAATTATTTTATTTTATTTTGTTTTCCTTTGTTTAATTTAATTTTGTTTTATTTTTATTTTGATTTGTTATATTTTAATTTTTTTTGTTTAATTTGTTGTATTGTTTTGGCTTAATTTATTTTGTTTTTATTTTGCTTTGTTTATTTTGTTTTATTGTATTTCGCTTCAATTTGGTTTTGTTTTGTTTATTTTTTATTTTATTTTGTTTTATTTTTATATTTTCCAGAAAACAAACACAAAACAAACTAAAAACACGAAGCCAAAAGTAAAATTCAAAAACAAAAGCAAAAGCAGAAAACAAAAAACAAGGAACACAAAGCAAAAAGCAAAATTCAAAAAAGCAAAAGCAGAAAACAAACACAAAACCAAGAAAGAAAAGCAAAAAGTAAAATTCAAAAGCACAAAGCAAACACAAAACCAAAAACCAAAAACACAAAGCTAAAAGTAGTAAACAACAAACACAAAAGATACGTGAGGCAAAGTCCAGAGAAACGTTTTTCATGAACATGCTTCTTATTCACAAGCGGATTAAACGAGTTTTGCAACTCAACGACTCAAATATATTAGCATAAAAGTGCCACTCATGAGTGCTCGACGCCATGGGAATATCATCCTTATTGAAGTCCAGTCAGCCCTCCAAACCGAGACATCCATCAACTGATGAATTCCCCACGAGAACTTTCCTAATCACCTCCTGTAATGAGTCTGTCACTTTGCTTTGTGATAGCAATATTGTCTGTTTTGTGTGATTTGGTATAAATCCCCTTTGTGTTACTGGATCCGCCTGCCTGTATTACATGACCAAGCGCAGAATCCACATCAATAGAGAATAGTTGTCAATATAGTAGTTTGTAGTATTAACGTACATTATTAGTCGCCATGCAATCCTATTTATGGTCCGCCTTATTGCGTAGGGGCCAGTATAATTGACTGTTACTACAGAGGCCCTGATTCGATTCCCAGCTCTCTCAAGAAATTTAATTCTTTTCTGAGGACTGGAAAGCGGTTCACTCAGCCTCGTGAGCCATCCTGAAAGAATGCACAGCCCATCGTCATCATCATTTACTAAAGGCAACGCCTTGTCACCACAGCCACATTTTACCGTTCCCTGCTAGTCTCTTCATGACATGCCAGTTCTCCAATGGAGTTCATGATGTACGACATCCATGGACGTCCCCTAGGTTTCTTTCCCAATACTTAGCCCTCGATAATGGTTTGGAGAAGAGAGTCGCGCCTGATTACATGCCCAAGGAATCTTGTTTTCCTCTTCTTCTTCTTCTTCTTCTTCTTCTTCTTTCGATTCGGCCATCTAAGGACCACGTCATTTCAACTGCTTCTTGCTGCATCGAGCTTTAACATCCTCCCAGTACTTTCGCATTAGTTCTCGATGCTGTTGTTTCCTTTCTGCAGTCCACTTCTTGCCAGTTGGAAGCTTTGGCTTTTCTTGGAAATATCGGTGTGCTGTTAGTTTTTGTTTAAGGGTGGCACATTCCCAAATATCGTCGCCTGTAATTCCCACTTCTTGTAAGTCTTTGTCCACCTCAGTGAACCAAGCTCCCTTGGTTTTCTTTTTGAGGAAGTAGGTGAAAATTCTATTTGTCAATCGTGCTGGGTTCATTCTTGTTATATGACAGTAAAAGGCAATTCTCCGTTTCCTCATGCCATCAGTTATTTTTTCCACGTGGGTGTAAAGTTCGTGGTTGTGCCGTCTCCTATATTCCCCATTTTCTTTTACCGGACACAAGATTTTTCTTAGAATTTTTCTTTCTTTCACTTCCAGCTTCTCTGTTAGTCCCTTGCGATGCATTGCAAGGCACTCTGCAGCATACAAAGCCTCTGGACGGATGACTGTTTGGTAGTGTCTTAACTTGGCATTTGTTGATATGGATTTCTTGTTGTAAATGGCCTTTGTTAGATTATATGCCATTTCCATTTTCCTGATTCGTGACTCGAAAGCTGCCTTCTCGGAGAGATTGGGGTCTATCCACTCACCCAAATATTTGAACGCTTTCGTTTGCTTGATTTTCCCCTGTCCTACATCCAGCTCTTTTGGCGCTAGCTTGATATTACTGAGAATTCTGTTTTTTCAAAGGAGATCTTCAGGCCCGTTTTTGCTGCTTGAATATGGAGTTCATTAATTTGCACTGCGGCTGCATCGAGGGAATCTGAAAAAATTGCGAGGTCATCTGCGAATGCTAGGCAGTCAACTATCAGGTTCTGTTTTTTGTAGCCCAATCTGACTCCATTTCCAGAATTGTTAATGTTCATTACTTTTCCCCTCTGCCGGACGAACTTTTCGAGCACACAGTTGAAGAGCAAAGGAGGTAGTCAATCTCCCTGTCTTACACCAGTCTTGAGTTCGAAGGGCTCTGAAATTTCCTCTTCTTTATTGTTTTTAATAAACTCCGAACTCCTTCACGTCCTGTAGAACTAGATCATTTGTTTTCCTGTCCACCCAACTTGTTCTTGTCATTATTATCCAAAACCATATTTCTGCAGCTTTAGGTTTTGTTTCCTCCAGTTTCCCTAATGTCAAGGTTTCACATCCATACACTCCAAACAAAGGTGTTGAGAAATGGCTTTCTAGTCCTCAAACTGAGGTAATTATGTAGCAATATTTTTAGCCTATTTTCAATTTTGAAAAAATAGGCTTATGAGATCACCTTTTGTCCGTGTGTGTGTGCGTGTGTGTGTGTGTGTGTGTGATTCGTGTGTGTGTCCCCCCCTAATAAAATCTAAACGGCAGGAGCGATTTTAATGAAACTCGGAAAGATCATAGCACTATTCCCGGCGACCTCGACCGTGCCCTTCAAATTTTGTTACGACTCACCAATCCAACATGGCGGCTGTGCGAAATATTTCACCAGCATTCAATATCTCCGAAACTATTACCGATATTACCCTGATATTTTCTATGGTGATAGAGGGAACTACTATAAGTTCACTTATGTGACTTTTGAAAACCTGGTAACTACAAAACCAACATGGAGGCCAAGCGAATTTGCGACATTTAAATAGACGTTTCTCGTGATTTGACCAACCAAACGCAATGAAACTTGGTACAGTATATGTTTATATACATTGTAATGCACCGACATATAACTTCGTTCAATTGTTTACATAATCACAAGATGGCGGATGTGCGAAATATTTCACCGGCATTCTATATCTCTGAAACTATTAGCGGTATCTCCCTAAAATTTTGTACGGAGATAGAGGGCACTACTGGAAGTCCTTCTATATGACTTTCAAAAACCGGTTAACTACGAAACGAACATGGCGGCCAAGCGAATTTGAAAATTTTAAATATACCTTTCTCTCGATTTAATGTTCCAAGCGCACTGAAACCTGGTACAGGAAATATTTATACACATTGTAATCCACTGGTATCTAATTTAGTTCAATTGTTTACATAACCTCAAGATGGCGGGAGTGCGAATTTTAAAATTAAGTTTTTATTTCTTGTGATGTAGTCATGCGATCGAAGTGAACGTTTGAATAATGAACCTACGCAATAATTTTCCTTTAATGGTACATGACTCTATGGCCTATACATTTAACAATCCAACATGGCGACCATCCGAAATATTTAGACGATACTGAATATCTACGAATCTATTTTAGCAATCAAACTGCATTTTTTAATGTTCATAGGGGCTATGAACTTAAGTTCACCTATAGGACTTTAAATAACCTGGTGATCACAAATCCAACATGGCGGTGACGCGAATTATAAATATTCACATGGACGTTTCTCGCAATTTAACCATCCGAGTGCAGTGAAACTTGGTACAGTAAATCCATATACGAATGTCAATCCACTGGCTTCTAATTTATTTCAATTGTTTCCATAACCTCAAGATGGCAGCTGTGAAAAATTTAAAATCTCCTTGTTTTTTCTTGTGTCCTAATTATGCAATTGAGGTTTGAATACTACATGTTCACAATAATCTGCATGTAACAGTACATAACTCTAGGACCTACATATATAAAATCCAACATGGCGACCATCCGAAATATTTAGTCGGTTCTCAATATCTACGAATCTATTACAGCAATCAAACAGAAATTGTGTATGTTGATAGTGGCAATTAACATAAGTAGGATATATGGAAATAGGCTGTATAGTTCTTCACGGAACTACTTGTTTTTTTTTATCCCGGAAGGCTTCTGTTTAAAATGTTCCAACTTTTCCAATTCAATCCCTCCTACCAGGCATTGTATTTTCTTGCGATTCTTCCCTACTGACGTAACATTCGACTTTGATAAACGGTAGGAGGAATTAAATTGGTACAGGTGGGCCATATTTTAATGTTATACCCATGTTATCTGCGATCTAGCCCACACGAGCATATTATCTACCCTGGAACGCCAAACAGGTTTAAAGAGCAAATGTTGGTATATCAGTGGTACGGTACTCAATAGACCAGAGCTGACCCTAATTTGAATGACATAATTTCATGATATGAGAAATTGTGGTTTTGGATGCTGTATACAGGGTGTCTCAAAAATGTACTAACACTTTGAATGACTATAAAATGTTTATTTATGAACATAGGAGACACGGTGAAGGGCTTCAATTATAGAAGAGACATGTAAATAAAGACTCATGATCGCAAATGTTCAAATTGATCACCGTCAGTGTCCAGGAGTTCGACAAACCACCACCAACGCACCGGACCATTGCTCGCATCAGAGATAAATTTGAAGCTGATGGAACCGTTCACAACGTCAACAAGAAACGTTCTGGACGACCACGGACATCCACCAGTCCTAGAACAGGTGCAGGAAGCCCTCACTCGATCCCCACCGAAATCACTACGACAAACGGCTCGAGAGGCACACATCTCAAAAGATAGCGTCCATCGCATCATGAAGCGTCTGCGCTGGAAATCCTGCATTCCAACACGAAATTGGAAATTAACAATGTCACGAAATTCCAAATGAACTTTGTCGTAACGTTTGCGAATCCATTGTTTCGCGTTATCAGCTTAGTCTGGACACTGAAGTTCTTCAATTTGAACATTTGCGAACATGAATCTTTAATTACATGTCTCCTCTATATTTGAAGCCCTTAAACTTGACTCTATGTTAATAAATAACCATTTTATAGTCATTCAAAGTGTTAGTGCATTTTTGAGGCACCCTGTATAACACTGTGTGCCCCTTGCATTCAGAGTAGAATAATGTGAATCATATTATGTTTGACGTATAGCCTACGTGGATGTGGCCTTTGTTAGAGAGATAGCAGCTATATTATTAACTCTCTGTATACAATGACGTGCACATTAATATACCTCCAGAGAAACTTCCAATATTGCTAACCACTTCACCACGATCTATTTAAAATATTTTAATTAAGACTTTTGACACCTGTTAGTAGTGATGCCAACAATTATATTTGTTGTGGACATTTTCCTAGAAGTACCTCTTAATTAGGCTAGATAACTTCAATTAATAAATTAAACTTAATAAGGAAAATACAACAAAGACCTAAACATAAACGCCTTACCAAAAATACAATAAAAACAACAAGATCTTCAGTAATGAACATATAGCCTACTTTCTCCTAAATGCATGGGTATTGTAATAACTCTTCGTACTTTTCAAGGAGTATAATAATTGAAGATTGGTTGTAGTAACTTGTTGAAATACAACGTGCTATACGGATATTAAACATGAGTATGGGGTGCCCTATGCTAGTGCTACCGCTGTGAAGAAAATTGATTCAATTCAGTTTAACCGTGTTTGAATTGATATGGGGAATCGATTTGCACACATACATGAGTGCTTTCTGCAAACTATTGGGCTGATGACCTTGTAGTTCAGTCAAAAGATTCTACCCACAAAATGATATGTTGTTGCAAAATTTGGTAGAGATCAAATGATTAGGTTGGTCGTAATTTGATTTAATCTTGTAATATTTGGGTGGCCACCATTCCGTTTCCATCAAGATGGTGGCGATATAAAACATGACACTGAGGTGCCATGTGCTAGTGCTACCTCTGTACCAAATTTCGTTCAATTCGGTTTTACCGTGTTTGAATTGATAGGGGGAATCGATTTGCACACATACATGGCCGCCATTTGCAAACTATTAGGTTGATGACCTTGCAGTTTAGTCAAAGGACGCTCGCCATATGAATATATGACGTTGCAAAATTTGGCAGAGATCAAATGATTAGGTTGGTCGTAATTTGTTGATTTAAGCTTTGAACATTTGGGTGGCTGCCATTACGTTCCAGTCAAGATGGCGGCGATAAAAAACATAGCACTGAGGTGCCCTTTGCTAGTTCTACCTCTATACCAAATTTCATTCAATGCGGTTTCACCGTGTCTACTTTCATTTTTTACAAAAATCGAAAGTAGGCTAAAAATGACAAATTAAAGAAACTCAAAAATCTAAACAAAATGTACTAAAAGACCAAGAGCTAAAAACAAAAGGAGAAAAAAATACTAATACACAAGCATTCACAAGAATAATAAAAAGGAAAAGAAAACAAATTAATAAAAAACAAGAAAAAAACATGAAAAATACAAAAACAAAAACATGAAAATAACAACAAACAAAAACTCAAACAATCCTAATCAAAAACAAAAACAGAAACAAAAACAAAATCAAAAAATAATTATAAAATATGTAGCCTTGAAATCATTTTTCTATGTTGTGATATTGACTATTCATATTGCAACTTTTAAGTCGGTCAACACAATATCCCAATTACTGGGACATGCAAAAAGATATGAAAGGAAATTACATGTGATCAATGTACATTCTGTGTCATTGGTGGTTTGATTGTGTTTTGTAGAGTTATTTTGTCTCTTATGTTTTGATCTGATGATGATCGCTTGATGAGCGAAACATGCCATCCTATACTTTCCTCCCTCATCTGTAGTCAAAATAATTATCCCTCCCTATATTATTCTGCTAAGGTCCCATTCCAGTATTGTACCGAAAATAAGGTCCCATTAACACCAACCTACACATATGGGGTACCTACAGGTTCAGCATAACCCAATGCGTAAGCGAAACGCACTCACTTACTCTTGAAATGCCTCACAATTAAATAAATACCTTAAAACATGTACAGTATATTTACAATGAAATAATGAAAGAATGCAACACGGTAACCATGGTAACAGAATCTCACAGGTCCATCTATTTCTGTAAGACGCAATGCAATTCCAATTATTACATTACTGAGAAAGTTTCCAGACGGTTATAAGGTTATGACGGAACCAAATTAAGCTGTACAATTCATCAATACATCAGTATAATACGCTTAAGGGGGTCAAGGGGCACTCTAGAATTTTTGCACGCAATTTTCACGTGTGAGTGTGTTACGAAAGGTCTTTTTCACCCGCCTATAAAGGGTCTCCGAAAACCACATTTAAAGGCCCTTAAATTAACAGTGTCTGTGATATTCCCAGGAAACTAACTTTGCTCCGATATACCTATGAAGGAATGACAAACCCCTATCATACCAAGGATAAACCATGATTGAGATTATGCTAAGTGTACTCTTTACAATTAGAATATTCGCGGGCGAAGCAAAGACGAATATATATATATATATTTATATATATAAGGTGCGTTCAAAAAGTAACGAGCCGGAGGCTGTAATGCGCAAACCGGTGACGACAACGGCTAATCGTGGGGTGTGTAACGAGTTGTGGTTCCGACCAGACCGTGGAAGCTCACAGCCAGTCGCTAGAGGGACGCGTGCACGTCACGTGACGATACAAATCGAGCAGCAGCATGCATCAATCGTCCAACCAAGACCAAGACAGTAGGCCATTCGACATGCTTCCTGGTGTGGTTGAGACTGTGGGGCACCCATTGGGCACACACTTTCCGCAAGTGCAGTCGTTCCTTCATGATGGTGTGCACACTTCCGACGCTCAATCCAACCACGGCGGCTATGGCGTTCACTGTCACTCGGCGGTCCTGGGTAATGAGTGCATCAACCAGCTGGACGTTGTCATCGGTAATGCACGGGGTGCCCCAGACCGGGCATCATCGGCTAACGACACCCGTCCTTCCCTGAAGCGCTTGTGCCATGCCTTGACCCTTGCAAGGGACATGCAGTGTTCGCCGTACACTTGAGACATTGTGCGATGAATGTCCGTTCTCCCTACTCCTTCTGCTGTCAGAAACCGAACAACACCTCTTTGCTCTTCTTTTGACGCCTCCATGTCATTATATGCAATTCGACTATCAGTTTTGGACGATTGATGCTTGCTGCTGCTCGCTTTGTATCGTCACGTGACGTGCACGCGTGCCCTCTAACGATGGGCCTTCCACGCTCTGGTCGGAACCACACCTTGTTACACACGCCACGATTTGCCGATGTCGTCACCGGTTTTGCGCATTACAGCCTCCGGCTCGTTACTTTTTGAACACACCTGATAATTCAATGAGGCCATCTAGGACCACGTTAAGTCTTGCTACACTTGGCAATTTGTTTCGTTTTCCTCTGAGCCCAGAGTTCCCTCATTCTCTGTGAGTGAGCCATCTTGCGCTCCACTGTCCAGGTTGTACCTTGTCTTCTTCTCGGGTTCGGTATTTCGTCTCTGGTTAGCCCATTAGTCAGTTATATATATTTTGATATATTCAATTTCTTTCTGGTTGAATTATTTTCTTCGCATATCCCGTTCATTCGAATTACGTTGTGTTGACCGAACAAAGGGTTAACAATAAAAAATTGCACAAACAAAAATAGATAAACGCAAAAAAAATAAACACTAGACGTAAAACACCTAAACAAAAGAAAACAAGAAGTCCCCTGAAGAACTATATAGCCTACTTTTCATGCCAATGATTATTCTACAGTATATGAACCTATCTAGAATAATGACGAAATTAACTTGGTAACATCGAAATATCTAATTAGTTCAAAATATACCTGGTATAATGTAGCCTAATAGAGCACTACAGTTGGCAGCCCTGGTGACTGAATATATTCTTAGTTCCATCTCTTAAGGTACGGAATACAAAATTTGGTTGAAGTCCAATGGACGTTACATGCAGTTAGACAATGGATCTATCAGCACGCGTAAAAGCATGTTGCCAACAATACCATGCGTGTGCTGGTCAGAAATAATCTGAAATATTATGATATTTTGTTGTGCCAATTTTGGATGAAATCCATTTATTAGTATAGAAGTTACATGTATTTTAAAATGTGACATATCAGCAGGCATAGAATCATGTTGGCAGCACTGCCTTGTATTAATTACTCCAAATTAATCTAGAATGTCAGGTGCTATACGTGTGCAAAATATAGAGCTGTTGGCTTTCATACTTTCTGATATATTGATATTAGGGTAAAAAAATATAGACAGCATTTATTAACAGTTGGCAGCCCTGATTGCTCGTAACAATACGTATAGTCATATCTGTTATGGTACACATAGCACATACGAAATTTGGTTGAAATCCAACTGATAGTATAGAAGTTATGTGTATTTAAAAATTGGTACTATCAGCAGGCTTATAATCATGTTGGTAGAACTGACGTATATAAGTCACTCCAAATTAATCTAGAATGTCAGAATATACGTGTGCATAGTTTAAAGCTGTTGGCTTGCATACTTTCTGATATATTGGTATTTGGATAAAAGAAATAGAGAGAGCAGTTATTAACAGTTGGCAGCCCTGGTGGCTCTTAAGAATACGCTCAGTCATATCTGTTTATGTACATATATTACATACAAAATTTGGTTGAAATCCAATTGATAGTGTAGACGTTATATGCATTTAAGCATTGGACCTATCAGAAGGCTTAAAATTATTTTGGTAACACTGTCATGGTTGGCCTCCCGGAAATTAAACTGAAATAGTATTATCTACATGTGTGCCAATTTTGGAATAGCTCCCACGCATACCTTGCAAGATATCCAACATGGAGCTCAAATTTCTAGTGCGTTTTTTCAGCAGTTGGTAGCACTGACTTCATTTTCAAATATGGACGTGAGATATTCCTGTGCACATCTTTACTCATACTAAATTTGGTTTTGATTGCTGCAGCCGTTTAGGAGTTGATAGGGGGGGGGGACACACACATAGCCAGCCAGACAGACAGACACACATTTTCCCGGATCGATCTCATAAGTCTACTTTTTCCTAATTTTTGCAAAATGTGAAATGTAGGCTAACAAAGCAACTATGTAAATAAACTAGTAAATAAAGATAATCCAAAACATTTACAACCGGATGGCATGTTAAAGAACATGCGTAAACACGCGCTGCTGTGGGTTTCGGTATTTTCAAGCAGTGGCCATGAAGAGTAAATATTGCAAGTTACTTGAGAGAAAGAAGAAGTTCTGCGACAGATTGAAGTCTTGTTCCCAACTTTGAACGGGAGAGAAAGGGGACTAAAAGGAAGGAATCAATAGTATTCCCCTTTTGTTTGTTCTCAACCTATTCTCTTCTGATCTTTTAACTTCGACTTGTCTCTTTTCTCTGACGTTTTGACACTAAGACGTTTCCTGCCCTCTTCAAGTCACATCTGACGTACGTTACGCATCGAGGACACTTTTCTCTTCCTTGAGGAACATATTCCGTCTACCGTATAATAGATTGAACATTTTCTTTTGTAGATGATGAAACTACGTGTATAACAACGTTTATGTTCGACCCTGACTATTATATGTCAGAAAACTGTACTATAATGAGGCTCATTATAACACTATTTTTAGCCTACTTTTCACATTTTGCAAAAATGAGGAAAAAGTAGACTTATGAGATCGGGCAAATGTGTGTCTGTCTGTCTGTCTGTTTGTCTGTCTGTCTGTCCTTCTGTCTGTCTGTCTGTCTGGCTGTGTGTGTGTGTCCCCCTATCAACTCCTAAACGGCTGCAGCAATCGAAACAAAATTTGGTAGGAGTAAAGATCTATACCTGAATATCTCACGGCCATATTTGAAAATGATGTCAGTGCTACCAACTGCTAAAAAATCGCAATTGAAATTTGAGCTCCATGTTGGATATCTTGGAAAGTATGAATGGGAGCTATTTCAAAATTGACACACGTACAGATCATAATATTTCAGTTTAATTTCCAGGAGGCTAAACATGGCAGTGTTGCCAAAATGATTATAAGCCTCCTGATAGGTCCAATTTTTAAATGCATATAACTTCTACACTATCAAGCGGAATTCAACCAAATTTCGTATGTTGTATGTGTACATAACCAGATATGACTGAGCGTATTCTTAAGACCTACCAGGGCTGCCAACTGTTAATAAATGCTCCTAATTTATTTCATCCAAATACCAATATATCAGAAAGTATGCAAGCCGACATCTTTAAACTATGCACACGTATATAGTAAAGCCATCATTACTTCCGACTTGACGTTTCAGTGTTAGCCTAGTGTTGTCCAGCGGTCAGAAGGAAAATCACTTTAACTAGACAATCACGGGCATCCATTCAAATCGATATATCATGATATATTGAGTTTTGTTCGCGATGTCGCGATTTAGCGAACGAAACTCTAGCCTAACACTGAAACGTCAAGTCGGAAGTTATGGTGGCTTTACTATAGTACCTGACATTCTATATTAATTTGGAGCAACTTATATACGTCAGTGCTACCAACATGATTCTAAGCCTGCTGACAGGTCCAACTTTAAATACATGTAACTTCCATACTATCATTTGGATTTCAACCAAATTTCGTATGTGCTATGTGAACCATAACAGATATGACTATGCGTATTCTAAGGAGCAACCAGGGCTGCCAACTGTTATTATGTGCTGTCCCTATTTTTGTTACCCTAATATCAATATATCAGAAAGTATGCAAGCCAATAGCTCTAAACTTTGCACACGTATAGTACATGGCATTCAAGACGAATTTGGAGTAACTAATATACGTCAGTGCTGCCAACATGATTCTAAGCCTGCTGATAGGTCCAATTTTAAAATGCATGTAACATCTATACTAACTAATGGATTTCATTCAAAATTGGCACAACAATAGATCATATTATTTCCGATTATTTCTGACCAATACATGCATGACATTGTTGCCAACATGATTTTACGCGCGCTGTTAGATCCAATGTTTAACTGCATGTAACGTCCATGCTATCCAGTGGACTTCAACCAAATTTTGTATTTAGTACCGTAAGAGACGGAACTAAGAATATATTCAGTCATCAGGGCTGCCAACTGTAGTGCTCTATTACGATACATTATGCCAGGTATACAGTATTTCGAACTAATTGGAAATTTCGATATTAGCAACTTAATTTCGTCATTATTCTAGATAGGTTCATATTCTGTAGAATAATCATTGGCATGAAAAGTAGGCTGTATAGTTCTTCACGGAACTTCTTGTTCATTATGAAACAGTTTCTCCCACCAATCAGAGCTTAAGAAACAGTTGTTTGAGCAATTAGATAATTAGATGCGCTGAATTCCACAGCCTTCTAATTTAAATTTCACTGCCTTGCCTAGTGTCATAGTAGGGTAATCGAGGAGGCCATGGTCAAATACAAGGCATTCTCTGCGTCTCATGCGCTCTGTTCAGTTAATAAAACTGGCGAAATCTCGACAGATATTTATGAATATTTATGTTCGAACATAACAGTCGTATGCAACTCGCCTATAATGGTAATTAAGACACTCGTATGGAAATTATAAAAATCGCATACGCTCGTTTTATAAACTTACTCGTGTCTTAATTATTGCCACTATAGACTCGTTGCATAATGTACTATAATGTTCGACCATACAGAAATACGTACGCTGGTCAAGAAAGGTTTTGCATATTGCCTGATATTGTATTATCATTACTGTATGACGACATTTCGTTTTTGCACATTGGCCCATGTGTTAACTCTAAGATAACACGTTTGTTTGTTTCTTTGTACCATACACCTGTTCCTAATTCACGAGTTTGAGTATTCTTACAAGCGAGTACTCAGCATTGATGCTCGGAGCACGGTTGGAGACGGATTGGGTGTCCATAGCCAATACGTTACTGGGCGAATGTCATAACACAAGTCCATGCGCTTCCTGCCAGTCTTGATAATGTGTCCACTGCGCAGTGACGGCAGCCCCCACACCAGAGCTGTATTCCATGTTGCAGGTTTATTCACGCAAGGCAGCGAGTACTCAGCTGCTCACTGGCGGGCAGCTCGGCTGGAAAAACCTGCCGTACACTGTTTACGCCATGATGCGTGATGGGCTCCATTTCGGCAACGCTGTACAGCTTTTCCGGAAGCGGGTAGCTGGTGAACGATGTATTATTTCCGCCTACAAATAAAAACCGATATAAAATAAGTGAGTTAATTTACGTATTTCACAGTCATACAGCATAACTTTTTGATGTATAAGGATTACATCGCAATCAAGAACTACATTTTCCAACCACCCCGAGCCGAGAAAAAGTTACCTTACAAAATTGATAACTTTTTTTCTTGGACACGCAAAATTTTGAAATTAATAAACCAGTTATACAACATTCCAATGTATATTGTGTTAAAATTTGGATTCGATCTGATGATGGGGTTTTGAGATAATAATTCTTAAATATGACGCATGGTTGAAACACGCTTAAAAACGTGCACTTTTTGTGCTCCAACTGCGACAAAAAATATTGAAATATAAATTAAAAATTCCAAACCTACATGAGTTAACGTGCAATAGAACGACGAAAATGTTGATGTTATTGGATTTTATATAGGTCTATTGGTTACTTCACAAACAACCTTCAAACTCGAGTGCACATAATACTTTGGTCGACAGTAGGTGACTCTAACGAGTTTTTCAGTACAACACCATCGAGCCTGGACTTGAGAAAATAGACTGGACATAAGGTCGTAATAAGGTTGATATCTGTGCTAGTATGTACTTGTTATTATTATTATTATTATTATTGTTATATATATATTTATTTTATCGTTATGCCCAACTACGGAGCGCGCTTGAACTTATTTTGCACAATGTTCCTTCTTTTCTTCCCAATATCTCTCCATTCGTTTACTGTGTTCCTTTATGCGTTCTTCTGTCCAGCCTGTATTTCTCCTTTTAGGTTTTTCTGCAAATTTATGTTTGTTTACTCGGCTTCTACATTTTACTCATCTGGAACGGTTTTCTCAGCAATACCCATTTCTTGTAGATCTTCATGCATTTCTGTTAACCAATTGTTGCGGATTTTCAGGGTTAGCGCTAGATTTTGAATTCTCTTTGTCATCCTGTCGTTATCCAATTTGTGAAGGTGTCCGTAGAATTTTAATCGTCGTTTTCTGATAGTATCTGTGATTTTTTCTGCGGATTGAAAAATTTCATGTGGTTTCATTTTCATCCAAATTCCATTTTCGAACTTTGGTCCTAGAATTTTTAATTCTTAATTTTTAATTATTGTTAATATTATTTTTTTAAATCGTTTCGGTCGTCTATGGACCACGTTATTTCAACTGCATTTTCCCTCGTTCTTTCACATTGGCCCAGTATTCGCGCATTCTTCTTCGGTGAGCTTCCCATCGTTCTTCGATCCACTTCTTGCCGGTTTTCAATATAGGTTTTGCCTGAAAACTCTGTATCTCCCCAAGTTTCTTCTTCAAAGAGTCACGTTCCAAGATGTCCTCATGTGATATTCCCAGTTCTTGTAGGTCTTTGTTAATATTATTATTATTATTATTATTGTGTTTCATGTGTAATGCCATACGCTACATATTTAATAAGAACAATGCAAAACTTTTTTTGACCAGTGTATATATATTATAAGCCAGGAAACTGCATCTTAATGAGGCTCATTTTAGTTCAAGTTTCATTATGATCTCTAAAAACCACAGTAGTTAAAAGGGGCGTAAAACCAATATTATATATTTTATTATAATGCAGGTTCTCCACCAATCAGAGCTCAATATTTTCATTACGATACAGCTGATTGACCAATTAGGTAAGAATAGCATCGCACCTGCGATCAACGCACACAAAATCAAACATGTCGGCCACAAGTGACAACATTGAACTTACACCACCGTGTAAAAGATATCTGATCAACCATTGTAGTTACAATTCCATACACACACAAAAAAAATAATCAGCACGAACCTTTACGGTAACCGTAAAATAGTAAGATATGTAAGAAATTTACGAATCTACGTCCAGAAGCGTGCAACACACCGTCCATGTTTATAAATTACCGACATAGAAAGTTCACGGTCCGAAATGTTGGCATAAATAAACTGGGAAATATGGGAAAAGAAATAGCACTGTACCTTAATCTCCCGAGCTCCAAATTTGTACACATTGCCTTCGTAGGAGTTCGGTAACAATTTAAGTGAAAACTGGTAGTGATTTAACGACACTTAAAAGTCATGGAGGCTGGAAATGCACTATATATTTATGACATTGATGGCATAGACCTAGAAAAATTACTTAGTTTTACATATTATATTGCCAAAGTCTTGATCCACAGACGATCAATAATCCAGTGCTTGCGCACTGTTCAGTAAACGCAACTGGGAACCCAGCGCATGCGCTCTGTTAAATAAACAAGTGGGAAGCCAGCACATGCTCTCTGTTTAGTAAATAACTAGGAAGCCAGCTCATGCTCTCTGTTCAGTAAACGCAACGGCTGGAATCTCAACAAATATGACTATTTATGTTTGAACATAAAATAAAGTTATAATTATCATCGAACATAAACAGTCGTATGCAGCTCACGTATAATGGTAATTAAGACTCGAATATGTTTATAAAACGAGCGAAGCGAGACGTACCCACCTCAGTGGTGGCAGAATTGTTTGCCGAGGTCATTGGAAAGCTGGTGTAACGATACGACAAATGTTTCAATCGTTTTGGCGATTGTGTTGAGACATAAGAACAAAACAAGCAAACATGTAGTAGTAAAATCAGTTTGGTATATCTATTATTTTTATACAGCCCATCGGAACTTGAAAAAAGACAGCTCTCGTAGTACAAGGAAACTTAGAGATTAGGGATCTATTTCCTACGACGATCACAACAACATGCAATTTCTACCGTCATTTGTAAAGCTGAGAGTAACACCGCAATCCATTTGAACCACCGGAGTTGAAGAAAGGAAAGGAGAGGAGCTTGATGGAGCTCATATACACCAGCTGGACCTGCCATCTACAGATAAGCGTGAATCAAACAGACGGCTCCAACGAGGTCAATTATTTGGAGAAAGAACTGGGATCGACTTGGCAATCAAAGACAGAACCATTCTAACAAGTAATTACAGGAGATTCATCTTCAAACAAAAGTTGAGGATACGTTTTGTAAATAAGACAAGCATGGGTCACATTCTGGGCGAATGTTTAAACATGGAAGTGGGCTTAAAGTCATTTCGCCATGCGGGCATAGTTTTCATGGCTGTGCGAATAGCGGTTAAGCTGCGGATGTTTGGAGACAATTTGCAGATAGTTTTTAGAATACAATCTGAACTTTTTTAATATCATTATAAGGACCCGTATATCTATGATATAAAACATATTTTATGTTCGACCCTCACTATTATGTGTCAGAAAACTTATCATAATGATGGTCATTATAACACTGTTTTTCATTACCGGTACGATACAGTTTCTCCAGCCAATCAGAGCTCGTTCATTGACCAATTAGGTACCGGTAACGATACCTTCGCGCATGCACTCAAAATCCAACATGTTGGACATAAACACAACATCGAACTATAATAAATTACCGACATGGAATACGCACCGTCCATATGTTCGCGTAAATAAACTGGCGAATATGAGACAAGAAATTGCACTGTACCTTAATATCATCAACACTATTTTCTACACAGCTCATTGCCTTCAAACGACTCCGGTGACAATATTTCTGAGGGACGGCAGATGTAAACATATGGCCTGCATAATATGGCATTGCAAGCACACAGAGCGCATGCGTCGGTCGTTCGGAGATCTTGAAAGACAGAGATATAATACCCAGCGCTCACTCTTCGATCACACAATTCAAGTGGCTGACTCTCAACAGATATTTATGAATATTTACGTTAAAACATATAATAAAGTTATAATTATCGTCGAACATAAACAGTCGTATGCAACTCGCCTATAATGGTAATTAAGACACTCGTATGGAAATTATGAAACTCGCATACGCTCGTTTTATAAAAATACTCGTGTCTTAATTATGGCCATTATAGGCTCGTTGAATAATGTACTATTTCCGTATTTTTTTTTCATGGCAATTGTAAGATGATGATTTAAGCTAATTTCATTCAAATTATGACATTAAGCACAATTAACACTCCGAACAGGAAATAGTTGCAATTCTGACTGTATAACATTCAGTTTAAACATAGCACATGACATTCAAAGCCAAGGGAAACGACTTTTTCCTCAAATGTCTAAATTAATGCTTTATCTAATATTTTAAAAAATATTGTAATTCAAGTAGATTCAGAAAACAAAAGTGCGAATGTGGAAAAAAGTTGTGCAGAAGCGGGGAGGATGTGGATAACTCTTTCTTTATCCGCACAGTATTCTAATCTATAGTACACTGATCGCTATAACAATGCCGCTATGATCGCGTACATGGAGATGGCGAAAGCTACTGGATTCCTCGCTTCCATATTACAAGTACCAGCCAAAATACTATATTCCAGACACAAGATTTCATATATTACATTGGGACAGAGAACTCCGCGCTGATAGAATCATCAATGCCAACCAAACTGACATTCTCTCCTTGATCGATATAAGAAAGAAGCTGTGGTAATCGATATATTTGTGCCACTCAACTTCAACATTCTAACAGCCTTTACCCAAAAGTTCAATAAAATCACCGAACTGGACATGAAGTAAAACAAATGTGGAATTTAAAACCACTGTCCGATACTAGGTTACATCACTGTCTGGACTAAACCATTGGCCGCTACTATGTAAGACCAAGGCGTGGAAGAAACCATTGGTCGCTACTAGGTTAGAACGCTGCGTGGACGGAACCATTGGTGCTACTAGATTAGACCACTGTCAGGAGTAAACCATTGGTCGCTACTAGGTTAGACCACTGTCAGGACGAAACCACTGGTCGCTACTAGGTAAGATCACTGTGTGGACAAAACCATTCGTCGCTACTAGGTTAGACCACTGCGTGGAGGAAACCATTGGTCGCTACTAGATTAGACCACTGTCAGGACGAAACCATTGGTCGCTACTAGGTTAGACCACTGTGTGAACGAAACCATTGGTCGATACTAGATTAGACCATTGCGTGGACGAAACCATTGGTCGCTACTAGGTTAGACCACTGTCAGGACGAAACCATTGGTCGGTACTAGATTAGACCACTGTGTGGACGAAACCATTGGTCGCTACTAGGTTAGACCACTGTCTGGACGAAACCATTGATCGCTACTAGGTTAGACCACTGTCTGGACGAAACCATTGATCGCTACTAGGTTAGACAACTGTGTGGACGGAACCATTGGTCGCTACTAGGTTAGACCACTGTGTGGACGAAACCATTGGTCACTACTAGGTTAGACCACTTTCAGGAAAAAAACATTGGTCGCTACTAGATTAGACCACTGTGTGAACGAAACCATTGGTCGCTACTAGGTTAGATCACTGTCTGGACGAAACCATTGGTCGCTACTAGGTTAGATCACTGTCTACACGAAACCATAGGTCGCTACTAGATTAGACCACTGTATGGTCGAAACCATTGGTCGCTACTTGGTTAGATCACTGTCTGGAGGAAACCGTTGGTCGCTACTAGGTTAGATCACTGTCTGGACGAAAACGTTGGGTGCTACTAGGTTATATCACTGTCTAGACGAAACCATTGATCGCTACTAGATTAGACCACTTTGTGGACGAAACCATTGGTCGCTACTAGGTTAGATCACTGTGTGATCGAAACCATTGGTCGCTACTAGGTTAGACCACTGTCAGGACGAATCCATTGGCCACTACCAGGTTTGACCACTGTTTGGACGAAACCATTGGCCGCTAGTATGTTTGACCACTGTTTGGACAAAACCATTGGCCGCTACCAGGTTTGACCACTGTTAGGACGAAACAGTTGACCGCTACTATGTTTGACCACTGTTTGAACAAAACCATTGGTCGCTACTAGATTAGACCACTTTCAGGACGAAACCATTGATCGCTACTAGATTAGACCACTGTGTGGACAAAACCATTGTCCACTACTAGGTTTCATCACTGTGTGGACGAAACCATTGGTCGCTACTAGGTAAGACCACTTTGTGGACGAAACCATTGGTCGCTACTAGGTAAGACCACTGTGTGGACGAAACCATTGGTCGCTACTAGGTAAGACCACTGTGTGGACGAAACCATTGGTCGCTACTAGGTTAGACCACTGTCTGGATGAAACCATTGGACGCTACCTGGTTAAACCACTGTAGGGACAAATATTACTGCTTGTAATACAAGTACAGGAGTCTGGGACGTAAGCCCTAGATTTGGGTTGTGTTTGTAAGTAAAGCTTTACTAACACGCTGAGCTTAATATGTAGGCATGGTACAATCCTTTAGTGTTGTTCATAACGTCATGGATGCCACCATTTTGGTTTAGAGGTATTTTGTAGCGTAATGTGTCGCGTTCTTCGGGCTTGCTGGAGTTGTGATGAGTGCGATAACGCGTACAGCTACTCCGATGGTCCGTTGTCACCACCATCATTATATAACAGTTCTAGCAGTAGTTTGGAACGCATCATATAAGAACGGATGCAATACTCAGTAACATGGTCCAGTAGCATTAGCGATGCTAATATACACGTCGTGGATGTTGCGAACATGCTTATAGACATACAAGAACAGTCAACTACATGAACACGACACACCACGAGTAGAAAAGGAGGATTACTCGCGGTAAGTAAATCCCCAGTCTGTCTCATTTAACTTAGCAGCAGAAGACTTCACTTGTCTCTCGTGCAGTGAACGGGCTGAAATTTTATAATTTTAAAACTATCATTCTGAAACACCAAATTTGGTTTCCGAGCTACTGTTGTTGTTTGAGTCTTCAGTCTTTTGACTGGTTTGATGCAGCCTTCATGCCTTCCGGTGCTAAGCTAACCGTCTTATCTCTACACAGCTAACACACTTTATATCCGAGGCAATATTATTAACATAAGCTAGGTCTACCCTTAAATTTCTGATCCTCGACCCTTCCTTACAAATTTAGTCTGATTTAAAATTGATAGGCAGACGCCTAAGTTTGATGAAACAAAAATTAAATAAAATTAGACTAATAATAATGTTAATATACAAATAATTCGTGGTTTTTGGGTTAATGCAGTGGGAAAATAAATTAGATACCAGGCGTTTCGAAGAAACCTTGCCTCCTTTTTCAATGGAATCAAACATCGCTAATGCTACTGGACCATGTTACTGAGTATTGCAAACAATTGTTTGATATTTCACACGGCATTAGCCCAAAATCCATGAATTATTTGTATAGTAATCCGGGCCGTGAAAGCCTTGATCTAAATAATGTTAATGTTATTCTTTTTGCGTCCCTTTTAACTACTGCGGCTTTTATAGACGCTGGGGTGCCCAAAATTTGCCCTGAAGGGGATCTTTCTGAAATGCAGTAAATATACTGATACGGCTCCCTCGCATTTGCGCACCCTAAAATGCCAGCTGACTGCACCAGGATTCGATCCTGCAACCTTGATCACAGCAAGCGAGAACGTTACCGCTAAGCCACCCAGCCAGCCATCATAATAAAATTAATAAATATAATCATAAGGAAACAACATCCGGATTTTTAAAATAATCAGAAATGTAAAAATGACTGACATACAAACAGATTATCCAGTCACTTAAGAACAACAAGGCACCAGGTGAGGACTCGATAATCGCCAAATTGTGGAAGTATCCTGGTGAAAAGATGATTGATAAATTGACTGACATTATCAAGGAAATTTGGGAAAATGAGAAACTTCCACGTGACTGGACTTCTGCCTTGATTCATCCCCTGCATAAGAAAGGTGACAAAACGGACGTTAACAACTACCGCGGCATTTCCCTCCTACTGATAACTAACAAAATTATTTCAAAAGCTCTGCAGATTAGGGCAGAACAACAACTTGATCCACAATTAGGAGAGTACCAAGGAGGGTTCAGGAAAGAGCGCTCATTTGCCGAACAAGTTATGAATCTGAAATCCATCCTTTTCTATCTGAAACAAAGGAACAGGACATTTGTGGTAACCTTCGTCGACTTCAAGAAGGCCTATGATTCGATTGATAGAATAGCTCTTATTCAAATTCTAAAGGAATTTGGATTGGATAATAAAACCAGGGCAATCATTCAACAGACCTTAGCTAACACAACCTCCAGAGTCAAGTTCGGAGGAGAAATTTCAGACTCTTTCGAAATTAAGACAGGAGTCAGGCAGGGAGATGGGCTTTCATCCCTGCTCTTCAACTGTGCACTTGAAAGAGTCATCCGCGAGTGGCGCAAAGAAATGAACGATGGGGTCCAAAATAGAGTACGACTGGGTTACAAGAACATGAACCTTTCTATTGATTGCCTAGCTTTTGCAGATGATCTTGCAATTTTCTCCGACTCTTTAGACATGGCCACAAAACAAATTAACCAGCTGCAGGTACAGGCAACAAAAGTTGGTCTTCAGATCTCTTTGGAGAAAACACACTTCATAACGAACATCAAGCCAGCACCAAGGGAGCTAAAAGTAAACCAGGGGAAAATCAAACGGACAGATAAGTTTAAATATCTTGGCGTGTGGGTAGAACCCAACGTATGTGAGAAAGAAGCCTTCACTTCGCGCATGAACAAAATGGAAATGGCGTACCAACTCACCAAGGACGTTTACAACAAAAAGTCAACATCCCTGAATGCAAAACTTAGGCATTATTGCACTGTCATACGACCAGAGGCTCTGTACGCAGCGGAATGCTTCACCATGAACAAGAAAGGCCTGGTAGAAAAATTGGAGATCAAGAAAAGAAAGATCTTGAGGAAAATTCTTGGCCCGTTTAAAGACAACGGTGAATATAGACGACGGCATAACTATGAGCTGTATATTCATGTCTAGAAGATCACTGATGTAATGAGGAAAAGGAGGATTGCATTTTATGGCCACTTTTGCTTAGAATGAAACCCACACGATTGACGAACCGGATCGTTAACTATTTTAAAAATAAGAAGACCAAGCCAGCCTGGTTCGAAGAGGTGGAAAGTGACCTGCAAGAGATGGAAATTACCTGTGGGGTTATTCAAGAACGCAATCCCCTCAGGAAGAAACTGCACGACCACCAGGGTTTTCAAGAAAAACCGAAGTTGAAGACGGGAAAGATGTGGACGGAAGAAAGAAAGAAAGAAAGAAAAGAGCAACACCGGCAACGTATGAAGGAACACTGGGCAAAGATCAAAGTCCAGAGAAGCCAGTTGAAATAACGTGGTCCTTAGTTGGCCGATACGATTAAAGGAGAAGAAGAAGAAGACTGACACACAAAATACATACTTTCTTAAAGAACAAGGCTACTAGACCGAATTGGTATAAATTTACAGAGAGAGACTTAAAGGAATTAGGATCACCAAACTTACATGACCGGAAGGAAATCAGGAGAATCACTCAGACGCGGGGTTTCGAGGAAGAAGAGAATAAGACTACACAACATCGATGGTCAGAGCAACGGAAACAGACCCACTCGTTGCGAATGAAGGGATACTGGGCCAACAGGAAGGCTAGAAAGTGTTGATTTCGCGTGGTCCTCAGCGACCCATTCGCGAAGAACTAGAAGGAGAAGAAGAAGAACTTGTTCAATTAGCAAAATGACATTTGATAATTCAAATTCAACTTATAGCTGCAAGAGGTATTGAGACGAGTGGGCGAGGAGAGATTTTTCTGGCCACTGCTAATGAAGAAAGGAGATTGGTTGGTGGTTAGTTAGTTAGATAGTGTTGTTTTAAAAGGGGCGGAACTACGTGGTCACCTGCATCTCTTAACACAGATTAAAGTATGCAAATTTACAATGGAATTAAAAATTTAGAGGTGGACACCCAAATTTGAAAACACCGAAAATTAATAAAAGGTAACAAAATGAAGAAAAAATATAAATAAAACTAATAATTATAATATAAACAAAAAATATGGATAAACAAACATTCTGCATTCAAAAACGAACAAGTCGTTGAAGATAGGTTGGTAAGACACTTACTAAGACACGCAGGAATAGCTAAGTTAGTTATGGAAGGAAGGGTCAAGGACAAGAACTGGAGGGGTAGACCAAGGTTAGAATATGTTAAACAGATTGCTTCGGATGTAGGGTGTGGTAGCTATGTAGAGATGAAACGGTCAGGGCAGGACAGGGAGGCATGAAGAGCTGCATCAAACCAGTCAAAAGACTGAATACTCTAACAACAACAAGGGCGAAAAACTCATCTTAGTGAAGTTTCTTGATAGCACCAACCATTGACCAAAGTGGTGGGAAAAATAGAGTTTCGTGAGAAGAAAATGTCATACCTCCCCTAATAGGCCCAATATCAAATGGCCAATAGCTCTCTAAAAGTTACCTAAAACTTTTCCCTGAAAGAATTTTTGATATGACCCAGCCTTACGCCAAGGGATGAGAAAAGTGATTTTTGAATTATATGGAGATGGAGCTTCTCGTATGCTAAACATATGGAACTTTTATAGGCACTGTATACAACAATTGGCAAATTTGATGAGTTTGAAATATTTTCCTTCGCCCGGTGAAATCTACCTCCGCCTTCCGGTGTGCCAAGAGGGACTTTTTGAATGGTATCCGAAGTAATGAATGTTACATTCATCTCACATGCATTTCCTAGGATTCGAATCCTGTTTACCTTCGTAAGAGCAGGGGCGGATCTAGGGAGGGCGAGGAGGGCGACCGCCCAGGGCCCCGCGACATGGATTTTTTTAAATGTAAATAATTAATTATAACTAGCATTACCCGTCACGGATTCGCCCGCGAATATTCTAGTTGTAAAGAGTACACTTAGCAAAATCACAATCATGAATGCTATGACTGATTTATCCTTGGTATGAATAATCAGACTTTATCAATTCAGCTACTGGTGCTGTGGTTAGGGGTTTGTCATTCCTTCATAGGTATATCAGAGCGAAGTTAGTTTTCTGGGAATATCACAGACACTGTTAATTTAAGGGCCTTTAAATGTGGTTTTCGGACACCCTTTATAGTCAGGTGAAAAAGACCTTTCGTACCACACTCGCACGTGAAAATTGCGTGAAAAAATTCTAGAGTGCCCCTTCACACCCTTAAGCGCATTATACTGAATGTATTGATGAATTTTACAGCTTAATTTGGTTCAGTGATAACCTTATAACCGTCGGGAAACTTTCACAGTAATGTTATAATTGGAATTGCATTGCGTCTTACAGAAATAGATGGACCTGTGAGATTCTGTTACCATGGTTACCGTGTTGCATTCTTTCATTATTTCATTGTAAATATACATGTTTTAAGGTATTTATTTAATTGTGAGGCATTTAAAGAGTAAATGAGTGCGTTTCGCGTACGCATTGGGTTATGATGAACCTGTAGGTTGTAGGTTGGTGTTAATGGGACATTATTTTCGGTACAAAACTGGAATGGGACCTTAGCAGAATAATATTGGGAGGGATTTTCAAACTAATTTATAATTCATATTCCTTTTTGCAGGGCAGCTATGACCTGCCGTGACCGTTTAGCTAGTTTAGAATTCAGTGAAATAATAGAAGACTTCAGCGGGAAAAAAGTCGCAAAGTAATATTTTGATATTTCATAGTTTACATAATCTTCTTCAAGGGGAATTAAAGGTTTCTTTCATAATATTTTTAAAAATGTACTGTAGTGTATTCAAAATATTGTAACTATTCTTTATTTTGTTATTATTACCAAAAAATTTCCATTTGATTTGATTATTTTTCCTATTGTTGTGGGCCCCCCTCCTTATCATATCGCCCAGGGCCCCGCAAAGCCTGAACCTGCCACTGGCGGTAAGAGATAAGCAGCTTGACAACCGAGCCATCACGCTTGTAATCGTCCAGGAAAGTTAAAAAAGAAAATAATCAGTCTATCCATTAAGCCTGTATAAATCTTGTTCGTAACTTTTCTAGGTCACAATATTGAGTAAGATTAATATTAAACTACCACACGCAATCTTACAGAAGTTTTATGATCAAAATTGTGTTGTGCTGTGTTCTGAGATTGAAACGCATAAATCAGCCATTAAGTTGCTGACATTTAAAATCCCACCAAATGAGACGACGATCGTTTAGCGTGGAGGGCTCGTCGACTAGAAACTCATTACCGTCAAATTCATATTACACGGTAAAGTTTGAGCCGCGAACTTCCTTCCCGGTATTTATTCTTTAAAAATATCGCACACTAACTATTATAAGAACTTAATACTTCCAGGCATAATTAACTCAACGTTAGTAGCGCTGGGTCTAATACCACCATTATTTAGTTCTGTGTTCATGTCTTGTTGATAAATGACTAGTAATGTTACTGACTTACGACAACTTGTACGGTACCTTAATGATACAAAATTATTCATATATAAATGCGGTCCTTATTGACAACTAATTCCAATGGCATTAAAAGTAATCGAAGAAAAAAGGAAGCCATTATTAGCTTATTTTCTTTTATAAAAAAATAGGCTTATGAGATCACCGCTTCCCACGGTGGGTGAGTGGTTATGGTGTCGGTCTACTAACCCTAAGCTTCGCTCCTGACCGTGGTAAGTGATTTTTGAAAGGCGGCTTAAATGACGACACGCATGTCATACGATGTTGGCATGTTAAATAACCCATTTGAATTCAGGAGGCAGTTTTCATAATGGCAAAATTAATCTAGGGATTTTCCGTCAACACAAAGCTCCTAATTTCTCTACTAGAAAGCGCTATAAAATCAAGGAGCGTTTATATCTAACTTCCTTGACTTTCACAGTGCTTCAAGGAACAACGAAATTCGACATGCAAGCTGCCCTCTGGGTGTCAAATAACAAAGAGCTTGCACCCGGCCATACGATATTATTATTATACCTGTTGTCCGTGTGTGTGCGTCCCCGTGTTTTTTCGCCCCCCCCCCCCCCCCTTTCCCTAATAAGTTATAAATGGCTGGAGCGATTTATATGAAATTCGGGAAGTTCATAGTACTATTTTGTCCGATCCCGGCCGTGCCCTTTAAATTTTATCATGTCTCACCAATCCAACATGGCGGCTATGCGAAATATTTCATGGGCATTCCATATCTGCGAAATTATTTCTGATATCACCCTGATATTTTGTATGGTGATAAAGGGCACTACTACAAGTTCACCTATGAGACTCTCAAAACCTGTTAACTACAAAACCAACATGGCGGCCAAGCGAAGTTGAAACTTTTAAATTGACTTTTCCCGCGATTTAACCATCCAAACGCAATGAAACTTAGTACAGCAAATGTTCATACACATTGTAATGCACCGGCATCTAAATTAGTTCAATTGTTTACATAACCTCATGATGGCGGCTGTGCGCAATATTTAGACGGTACTCAATATCTATTGATCTATGATAGCAATCAAACTGAAATTTTGTTTGTTGATAAAGGCTTTCTTTAAATCTAATGAATAATTTTTCTATTCTAACTCTCATAACTTCCAATTCCATTAAAATGGCATGAGGGATTTTCCCTTGACTCACTCCTATAAGTGTTGCTTTTGTTGGTGGTGGTGTTGAAGTAGTCTTTATCCCATTGTTGTCATAGTAATAAAGGAACTACCAGCTGCATTTCATAAATGAATTGCAGCCTTGATGGCAGGCATTTGATAGACACGTATCAGTAGCCTTATTGGCTAGCTAAACACCCACTCAGAGTGAATTTTATTTCCAACTCTCTGTATCCGACATGCGTTGAAAGAAATGAAAGAAAGAGTTGGCTAGTAATTTTGTTTGCTGAAGTGGTTTTGGATTAACAATATTTTTTTCCCTTAGCTGCCTATAAACTATCGTAAAATGGATTTATTAATATTCAGAAACATTCATGGGAGCGTGCACGACAACTCACCAACGTTTCATCGTAATCGGATGAATAGTACGTATATGAACGCATAAAGGACATACATACAATCACGTAACATTCATTTTTAGCCTATTTTCAATTTTGAAAAAATAGGCTTATGAGATCACCTTTTGTCCGTGTGTGTGTGCGTGTGTGTGTGTGTGTGTGTGATTCGTGTGTGTGTGTCCCCCTAATAAAATCTAAACGGCTGGAGCGATTTCAATGAAACTCGGAAATTTCATAGCACTATTCCCGGCGACCTCGACCGTGCCCTTCAAATTTCGTTACGACTCACCAATCAAACATGGCGGCTGTGCGAAATATTTCACCAGCATTCAATGTCTCCGAAACTATTACCGATATTACCCTGACATTTTCTATGGTGATGGAAGGAACTACTATAAGTTCACTTATGTGACTTTTGAAAACCTGGTAACAACAAAACCAACATGGCGGCCAAGCGAATTTGCGACTTTTTAATAGACGTTTCTCGCGATTTGACGAACCAAACGCAATGAAACTTGGTACAGTATATGTTTATATACATTGTAATGCACCGACATCTAACTACGTTCAATTGTTTACATAATCACAAGATGGCGGATGTGCGAAATATTTCACCGGCATTCTATATCTCTGAAACTATTAGCGGTAAACCCCTGAAATTTTGTACGGAGATAAAGGGCACTACTGGAAGTTCATCTATAAGACTTTCAAAAACCGGTTAACTACAAAACGAACATGGCGGCCAAGCGCATTTGAAAATTTTAAATAGACCTTTCTCGCGATTTAATGTTCCAAGCGCACTGAAACCTGGCACAGGAAATATTTATACACATTGAAATCCACTGGTATCTAATTTAGTTCAATTGTTTACATAACCTCAAGATGGCGGCAGTGCGAATTTTAAAATTAAGATTGTATTTATTGTGATGTAGTCATGCGATCGAAGTGAAAGTTTGAATAATGAACCTACGCAATAATTTTCCTTTAATGGTACATGACTCTATGGCCTATACATTTAACAATCCAACATGGCGACCATCCGAAATATTTAGACGATACTGAATATCTACGAATCTATTTTAGCAATCAAACTGCATTTTTTAATGTTCATAGGGGCTATGAACTTAAGTTCACCTATAGGACTTTAAATAACCTGGTGGTCACAAATCCAACATGGCGGTGACGCGAATTATAAATATTCACATGAACGTTTCTCGCAATTTAACCATCCGAGTGCAGTGAAACTTGGTACAGTAAATCCTTATACGAATGTTAATCCACTGGCATCTAATTTATTTCAATTGTTTCCATAACCTCAAGATGGCAGCTGTGAAAAATTTTAAAATCTCCTTGTTTTTTCTTGTGTCCTAATTATGCAATTGAAGTTTGAATACTACACATTCACAATAATCTGCATGTAACAGTACATAACTCTAGGACCTACATATATAAAATCCAACATGGCGACCATCCGAAATACACACATCAAAAAAAGTTTTGCATCACCTCGGTTCCAAGAGTTCCGGAACCGTTAAATACAAAGGGAATAGAGATCAACACAAACAACATTTCAGCTCGTTTTATTGCTCATGAGACCCACACATTGCATGTTGTACCATCATACAGCTAGACTTTCAGCATTTGTGGTCCAGATTGCAGTACACACCACTACCTCTAATACCCAGTAGCACGTCCTCTTGCATTGATGCATGCCTGTATTCGCCGTGGCATACTATCCACAAGTTCATCAAGACACTGTTGGTCCAAATTGTCCCACTCCTCAACGACAATTCGGCGTAAATCTCTCAGAGTGGTTGGTGGGTCAAGACGTCCATAAACAGCCCTTTTCAACATATCCCAGGCATGTTCGATAGGGTTCATGTCTGGCGAACATGCTGGCCACTGTAGTCGAGCGATGTCGTTATCTTGAAGGAACGCATTCACAAGATGTGCACGATGAGGTCGAGAATTGTCGTCCATGAAGACAAATGCCTCTCCAATATTCTGCCGATATGGTTGCACTATGGGTCGGAGGATGTCATTCAGGTATCGTAAAGCCGTTTCGGAGCCTTCCATGACCACCAGTGGCGTACGTCGGCCCCACATAATGCCACCCCAAAACATCAGGGAACCACCACCTTGCTGCACTCGCTGGACAGTGTGTCTAAGACGTTCAGCCTGACCAGGGTGCCTCCAAACACGTCTCCGACGATTGTCTGGTTGAAGGCATATGCGACACTCATCGGTGAAGAGAACGTGATGCCAATTCCGTGGGGTCCATTCAGCATGTTGTTGGGCCCATCTGTACCGCGCTGCATGGTGTCGGGGTTGCAAAGCTGGACCTCGCCATGGACGTCGGGAGTGAAGTTGCGCATCATGCAGCCTATTGCGCACAGTTTGAGTTGAAACACGACGTCCTGTGGCTGAACGAAACGCATTATTCAACATGGTGGCATTGCTGTCAGGGTTCCTCCGAGCGGCAATCCGTAAGTAGCGGTCATCCACTACAGTAGTAGCCCTTGGGCGGCCTGAGCGAGGCCTGTCATCGACAGTTCCTGTATCTCTGTACCTCCTCCATGTCCGAACAACATCGCTTTGGTTCACTCTGAGACGCCTGGAAACTTCCCTTGTTGAGAGCCCTTCTTGACACAAAGTAACAATGCGGACGCGATCGAACTGCGGTATTGACCTTCTAGGCATGGTAGAACTACAGACAACATGAGCAGCGTACCTTCGTCCTGGTGGAATGACTGGAACTGATCGGCTGTCGTACCCCCTCCGTCTAATAGGCCCTGCTCATGCATGGTTGTTTACATCTTTGAGCAGTTTTAGTGACATCTATGAACAGTCAAAGGGACTGTATCTTGGATACAATATACACAGTCAACGTCTATATGCCGGAGATCTGGGAACCGAGGTAATGCAAAACTTTTTTTGATGTGTGTATTTAGTCGGTTCTCAATATCTACGAATCTATTACAGCAATCAAACTGAAATTGTGTATGTTGATAGTGGCAATTAACATAAGTAGGATATATGAAAATAGGCTGTATAGTTCTTCACGGAACTACTTGTTATGTATAGAATATATGGAGATGAGATTATAGTCGCTAACATGGCCTGTTTGCCATCTCTTGATGAATGCAGCACATTTGCATTTGTCTGTTGGCACAGGCTAGAGTAAAATGTGGCTTTTCACCGATGTCTCAGTCTCACTCATGGCTGTGATTATATGGAAGCTACTGAGGTATGGGTGGTGCTTAGTAATGACATTCAGAGCACAGTCCGTGCCTGTGGATGTTGTGAAAGGTTCTACTCACAGGGTTAGTACTGCTGTTCTGACTCAGTGAGGAAAGGAATTGCAAACTACCTCACTCCTCATCTTACCTAGTATGCCTCAATATAGCGCTGCCTTGGGTTTTTGTGGGTATCTACCCACATAACTTAACGGCGGTACTTTTTGAGGATCCAACCAGCCTTCGGGCTGACTACCAAACAGACAGACATTATATTACCTTAAGAGGTACTTTAACATACACTACTGAAATTCATACAATGAGTAACTAACTAAAAGCATATTTATTGAATGTTAATGGTGCTCATCAAACATCACCAGGTTTGGAATTCATTGCAAATGCTCCTAACTAGATTTATCTTGGAATCACCGCTCGGGGTATTTATTCAAGACACCAATTAGAAATGATGGATGATGTGTGGTCGAGGGTTTAGTCTGTCAAACACCTGCGTGAAGAGCCACCGTGTCAAGAGAAGGAGTGCTGACCAGACTGCGATGTCAACTAAGAGAACACAAGTGGTGTAGTAGCTGTCAGCGAGAGATATCTCGGGAGGGATCAACATCATCTCTCTCAATTACCCGATTATGACGGAGACCCAGAGAATATGATGTCCTTGGAGTTAACAAGCTATTCAAAATACCATGTTCAGTAGCAATACGTTTGAAAGTAATCTGTATAATTGAAAGAGAAACATCTGTTACCAAGAATTAGATCCATGAACAATCATGCTTTCGCTGTAAGATCACGTCGTGTATTGAGTACAAGCCCACATTTGCCACGAATTCTGAACTCCGCAACCTATGAGTATGGCTTTTAGTAAACGTACTTCAGGGCGTAAAGTAATTTTACATGCCCTGCGTACTTCATACCTGAAAGCCTCCGCGGTCAAATATCCTTGAGTTAAATCGTTATGCCAAAATGCATGTTTTAGACAATAAAAAAGTGAAATTCCGAAGGCAATACTTTCAAATCTGCCAAATAATAATAATATATATATCGTATGGCCTCGGATGCCGAGTACAAGCTTGGTTATTTGACACCCAAAGGGTAGCTTATATGTCGAATTTCGTTAATCCTTGAAGCACTATGAAAGTCAAGGAGGTTACATATCTAAGCTCCTTGAGCACTATAAGGCTTTCTAGTAGAGAAATGTGGAACTTTGTGTTGGCGGAAACTCGGAGATTGATTTTGCCATTATGAACACGACCTACTGAATTCAAATGGATTATTTGACATGCCAACATCGTATGACATGTGTCAAATGATTTATTGGAAGTTTTCCCTTCGAAAGTTTAAGTGTTATTAAAGCTATTGATTTATCAATTCTGCCGGCTTTGCAAAATATGCAGTTTCACCTTCATGGTTTCTCTTGGATGATTCTTAATCGACAGACACAATTTTGACGAAACATTGTATGGATAAACCAACAGTATGATTTCGGCTCTTTGTTGTCAAATTTATCATCATTATGACGTTCTTTGAATTTAAACAAGTAGTTCCGTGAAGAACTATACAGCCTATTTTCATATATCCAACTTATGTTAATTGCCTCTATCTACATACAAAATTTCAGTTTGATTGCTATAATAGATTCGTAGATATTGAGAACCGACTACATATTGCGGATGGTCGCCATGTTGGATTTTTATATATTTAGGTCTTAGAGTTATGTACTGTTACATGAAGATTATTGTGTACGTGTAGTATTCAAACTTCAATCGCATGATTAGGACACAAGAAGTAAAAGCGAGATTTTAAAATTTCGCACAGCTGCCATCTTGTTGTTATAGAGACAATTGAAAAGTTTAGATGCCAGTGGGTTAACATTCGTACAAGGATTTACTGTACCAAGTTTAACAGCACTCTGATGGTTAAATTGCAAGAAACGTCCATGTGAATATTTATATTTCGCGTCGCCCCCATGTTGGATTTGTGATCACCAGGTTATTTAAAGCCGTCTAAATATTTAGGATGGTCGCCATGTTGGATTGTTAAATGTATAGGCCATAGAGTCATGTACCATTAAAGGAAATTATTGTATAGGTTCATTATTCAAACTTTCACATCGATCGCATGATTACGACACAAGAAATAAAAACTTAATTTTAAAATTCGCAAAGCCGCCATTTTGAGGTTATGTAAACAATTTAACTAAATTAGATACCAGTGTATTACAATGTGTATAAACATTTCCTGTACCAGATTTCATTGCGGTTGGAACATAAAATCACGAGAAAGGTCTATTTAAAATTTGCAAATTCCCTTGGCCGCCATGTTCGTTTTGTAGTTAACCTATTTTTGAAAGTCTTATAGATGAACTTCCGGTAGTGCCCTTTATCTCCGTGCAAAATTTCAGGGTGATACCGCTAATAGTTTCAGAGATATAGAATGCCGGTGAAATATTTCGCACATCCGCCATCTTGTGGTTATGTAAAAATTTAACGATGTTAGATGTCGGTGCATTACAATGTGTATAAACATATACTGTGCCAAGTTTTATTGCGTTTGGTTGGTTAAATCGCGAGAAACGTCTGTTTAAATTTCGCAAATTCGCGTGGCCGCCATATTGGTTTTGTAGTTACCAGTTTTTCAAAAGTCTTCTAATTGTTCCCTTTATCACCGTAAAAAATTCCAGGGTGATATCGGGAATAGTTTCGGAGATATTGAATGCTGGTGAAATATTTCGCACAGCCGGCATGTTGGATTGGTGAGACATAACAAAATTTGAAGGGCACGGTCGGGGTCGTCTGGAATAGTGCTATGAAATTGCTGAGTTTCACTGAAATCTCTCCGGCCGTTTAGAAGTTATTAGAGGGGACACACACACACACCATCACACACGCACACACACATGGACATAAGGTGATCTCATAAGCCTTTTTTTTTTTTCAAAATTGAAAATAGGCTAAAAACGAGAAAGAAATATTCTGCAAATTCAATAGCTTACTCTATGAACCTATTTTTTCCAAATATCTCAAAGTTTTAACAACTTATCGATGTCAGGGCTGCTAAGCGGAACAGATAAACTACAGGCTGTCTTTGTGAACACCTGTTGACCTGATTGAGTATTGGTCAACCTTTGTATAGGTACTTATGAAGTGTCATATATCGTCAATTCTATGCTCTCCGATGTTACCAGTGATGCTATGGGTATATAAAAGCTGATGAAACTTTTATTGCAAGCTTTGAATAATTTTCAATGACTTATCTCGTCTTTCATTCATGGAAGATCTCAAATTAGTGTAAAATGACCTTTTCATGGTTGTATCTAATAATTATTAAATAAATAAAAAATAAAAAATTGAAACTTGGGATTGTAAATCTTAAGTGCAATTACATATTAATATAATCATAACCAAAGCTTTTATTCCATTTGACGTGAACACTATCTACTAGTTCATTTGTCTCCCTTGTAAGGGTAGATGACCTTGCTGTTCCGCCCCTTAAAACAACAATAACTAACTAATCTCCCTTGCACATATTTTAAAATATTATTGAAGGAAACGGTTTTAGTACTGTGACCGTCAGCCGGGTGGCAACGGCACATATTTGTGGGTGACCTTCAGAAGTCCTCCGGTAAAGCTGTCGGGATAGCCAACAACCGCGATGACTCTCCTAACATCTCCCCCGTCGGACCTTTAAAAGTTTGCCGTGAGGATCAGGTGAACTTCCTAACAATAGGCCAATGCGGCACGAGGTTCTATAGTCCACGGGGAGCGTGGTACATGGTTGCGATGGTCAAAGACGGCCTAAGGAAAGGTTCACCTCAAAAACTAGACTGTGAAATTAAACATCCAGGCTTATGTAAAACACCGTGAAAATTTATTGTAGATTTCCACAAACCCCTATCCTAGTTCGGAGGGTTATATTCGGCTAATCCGCAAGCTAAAAGTTAATGATAATAAAAGTTCAATTCCCTAACAATGAAGTTACATTAACCCTCGCGAAAGATCTAATACACAATAAGTAAGCAACAGCAACAACGCTGGGTAAATGGTACGACGCAAAATCCCTAATACAAGTTACATGATCAAGCTAATATGAAGTTACATTTAAGTGAAGGAGCAAAGCAAAGCTAAGTTATGGTGGTACCATTTCCACATTTACATTTAACTTTTCTAGCTAAGTCCTATCAGTTAACATTCAAAGTTACGGCGGTGACGTCCGTAATAGCAAAACAGTTACAATACAAAGCTAAGTGTACAGCCATTTAAAAACAATTAATCTAATCAACAATCATGTGCTAAATAGCACGCAATAAAGGTAACATGGGGAAAAAATACAGTTTCATGACATCAATAATTATAGTACAACACAGTTTTTATTATAATGCCTTCCTGCCCCATGGTTAACTCTTTGTAAACCATTGTCATCTAGCTTGATAGTAATGTCGGTGATAGCGTAGTTAAAACCACGTCTGACAATCACATGGCCTGCGCTCCACACACTATGAACTAATGGTTCTTGTGTGCGCCAGGTCACAACAAAAATGTCTACAGTCTTCGTCGTTTCCAATAAAGGAAATCCCTTCATCTGCACGGCCATGTCAGCAGGTTCAAATGTAAGAATGTCAAAGTTTAAATGGTAACAATATGTTAGTTAGATCTTGTTTAAAACAATTATGCGGATGATGTTTATTATGTCGGTTTATGTTCCTTCCGTAGGTTTATGGCGTATTCTGGCAAAGGCCTGACAAGGAGTAGTCTTCTAAAGATCATTCTCCCGCAGCAAAACATCGACTCAATAGTCGGAAAACTCAACGAGCAAACTTGGCTCGGACTCACAATAACACGAGTTATCAGCGGTAAATACCTCGCTTTCAACAACTCTCATAATAATGCCTCATAACAACAACAGATGCGCGACTTACAACAATGGCACGTCTTACTCACTCAAGGCACATAATATCATGGGTTACCTGCGGCAAAAACCTCGCATTTAATAACCAAATTGCCTTCATTATAATTTGCCTCTCTCAAGAGGATCGCCAACAATGCATAAAGAAACCTGACAACCCTGGACATGTCGAAATGACATTCCTCGCAGCAAAATATCTAATTAACAGTATGAAAATCCAAGAAAAACAAATGAACAAAAATACAGTAAGAAACACTGGGTTTCATGAGCAATAGCTGCTTTGAAAGAAAGAGATGAATGAAATCAACATTCTGTCCTATGTTATCGTAGTTCTGTCTCGCTTTCAAGCATTTGTTTTCAAGGTTACTGGGTCAACAAACCAGTTTATTGGTGACAACTTCACAAATTGCAGCCCTTCACTGACCACATTTTTCAACAGGCAAGGCCGGCTAGTTTTAACATTATATAATACCGTAATATTAGGCCTTGTCATTCTTAGCATATGCTTGGTTCAAAAACCTAATAGAATCCGTGTGCTAAACACGTTACAATTTAACTGTACAATAAAGTATCGCAGTCCTTCATTTCAAAGAATAGTAAATCACAGACATAACAGCATGTCTCACGAGCTTCTTCGCTCATCAAAGATATAACACTTATTAAGTTCTCAGTATAACATTAACACCTGTGTCCTCATGACAGAAACAAAGTAGTAACAAATTGATAAATATGGCACAGATATGCAACTCTAGACCTGCATAATGATGCGATAGTGCACTTAGTCCGATGCTTGACATCTACACTTTCTCCAAAATAATAAATCTGTCAGTATTTGACTATAAATTGGCTTCTGAGCGCTTTCAAAAATGAAAGTACAGCATATTTTTTATAAAACTGGAAACTACAGTTGGTTTCCTAACGATACGACCTATCTAACGAGGTCATAAGTCTCAACAGACTGGTTGCAAAGATTGCAGTTAAATAAAGTGACGATGACATCTGAATGAAACCACGGATAAATATCCTACACATGGCTGAGCAAAATAGCTGCAAATGATTACAGTCATGTTTGGCAGTGGGTCGGCTATAACGTGGTACGACGTCCATCAGGACCGCACCAGGGTTAACCAAAACTGGTCTACCCCACAGGGTGACTCACAATGACTGAAATAAACAACAATTATACTAATTACAACCCTACCTAGCAAATGGCTGACACATAAGTGCGGTTGATTCACAAAAAAAAACTACGATATCTAAATATACCACCGCGGACTATTACAAAAGAAAAGGTGCCCAAACTCACGACTTTTGGTAGCTCTCACATCGGCTCAGACATTCATCGACCAGGGTCGCGAAAAACTCTGCTTGGCTCTCCAGCATGGTCCTGTCCTCCACGGATTCACCAATCTGGACTCCCAAGCAACCAGGGTTCGTTCGCCTCCGGATGATGGTCTCCCAAAAAGGTCTGGAATGTGCCTGGAAGTCGGCATCCACGTTCCTTCGTCTGCGTCCTCGGCATCCTGACGTTCCATCAAGCTGGTGGTCTCCATCACGACGTCCCCCTCATACCGGAATGGTATTAGCCCATAATCGTCTTCTTCACCATGGCGTGGAAAAGTTCAATGTCTTGCATGATGTCGAAAATGTCGAAATATCTCGTTCCTCTCGGCGTTTTGGCGTGATTATTGTGGACGATGCAAATAATAGTGTTCTCCACAGTATTTTGTAGTTTTCAGTCTGTTGATCCTCAAGATTCAACACGATGCGATGCTTTGCTTGTTAGCACGTGCAATTGTATCACGTTTTATCAATCACGTGGCATCCGCGATAAAATTGATATTTTCAATTCAGAATTTCCGTAGCAATAATGTTGTGATCGTTGGCAGTAATAATCACGTCGTCTTGGCACAATTATCAGACGATAACTCTTATATTTTCGGCGTGGCACTTTGCCCTTCCACTTACACGTGGGAAAAATATCTGGCGTATGGCACCAATTACAGTTTGTAGAAAATATTGCCTAATATGGCCTTTCGTAGAACAATAATATGTCCACAATGTGTGACAACGTTAGTATAGTTATTTTCAACACACGATGCAGTCGGATGCTCACTTGAGCACAAAAATATTTATAATGTCCACGTCGCGACGGACGGATACTCGAAACACGCCTGTCTGGCGTCAGATCTCCAGATGTAGTGTCGTCACTGACTTTCACTCGGAAGTAGGTCGCCAAAACGAAGTCATTGAACGACTACTTTCATAGCTCCTTGCGTATCTGCAAGTGTTATACCTTACCAAAAACGTAATAATCATTCACCAAAATGATTCAATAATACAGAATGACGAATTAGAATATCCTGAGTCTTATGAAAGGATAAAAGTGATTAACAAGACCTCCAAAGTCAAAAATGCAATTGAGCGCTACTTCAAAGAGTATAGCATGAGCTCTCTGCTCCACGTGGTATTCTGGGTATGTTCAAAAGTACTACATCCCATAATAATTATTCCGTCACAAAAATATCACATGAACCATAGCTCAGCGGGTTCAGTACGAACAAAATCATTTTCTTGTAGGTGTGGTAGGTATACTGCTAATTACTCAAACATAATCGATTGTTATTTCTTAAAGAAAGCTTTTCAGTCGGTCAACACAATTTTTTGTGCCCAATTACATTAGGTGGGACAACAAGTGTTTATATGTCCTAACATGAAAACACTACATAAGATGTTTATCGCAAAATAATACTCTTATGTTCAAAAAATGGTTTTTGATGTGTAACATCCTTCCACTCGGTATCTATATATTTTTTGTGGGGATAATTTTGAAAAATGAAACGGAAATGGATGGGACGGAAACAAAGAGCGCGTGCGGTGGCGGAGATTGGTACTGTTGGCCATGTGGCTATGTGGAATGTATATCGCATACGGTTTACCTCAAGGTTTGGAGGCCCCATTAAAGATATTCCTACAATAAATCATCTTCAAATTGTCGTTCTTTGGTGTGAAAATATTCATTATATCATATTTGCTGAAAACAATTATGATTTATTAAATCTTCATAGGTTTGCTGTATTCTTATTTAATGTAAGCACTCGAGGTACTGTCGGCCATGTGGCTATGTGGAATCTATATCGCATACAAAATTACTTCAAGGTTTGGAGGCACCATTAAAGATATTCCTACAATAAATCATCTACAATATTTGCTGAAAACCGGTCGGGATTTGGCACTGCAGTTTTACAAATACCGTAGTTATTTCAATGACCAACAGAGTTCACTGTTCTCCCGGCAGACACATAGTCGGACATATGGAATGCATATCGCATACGGTTTAGCTCAAGGGTTGGAGGCCCCATTAAAAATATTCCTACAATAAATCATATTCAAGTTGTTGTTGTTGTTTTTGTTCTTTGGTGTGAAAATATTCATTTCATCATATTTGCTGAAAACCGGCACTGGAGTCTTACAAGTAGGCCTAGTTATTTCAATGACCAACAGAGTTCATTGTTAACAAGGAATAACATGTCACATGTTACACATCACATGCGACTGCTGTCAGGCTCGTAATTGTTTTATTTTTTAATGGATGACATGTTTCTATTGTTTTGATTGGGCAAAGAAAATAAAAATATGTTGACCGACAGAAAAGCTTTCTTTATTAGAACTAGGCAACACTGAAACACGGCTTCTATAATTTTGTTATTTACGTATATAAATTATACATAAACTTATATCTCCTTCTCCTCCTTGGTCGTAATTCGATTTCGAAAGTCGTGACCCTTCACGCAATATTCTTTCAACAATACCCCGCCATACACCACGGTCTTCTGCTGCGTGCATTAATTTCTGAAGTGGCAGATTAGTCAGACTCTTTATCTGGTCAAGGTACCGGTTCGGGGCGCGTCCCCTCAGCCAGTTTCCCGTCAACTTGACCCTGGATGATACACTTCTCAATGCCATGGCCGATAAATCTCAACATTTGCCTTTGGATGTTTAGGAGTAAGTGTGATTTTGGAGCAATCGTTAGCTCCTTCAGAATAGATTCATTTGTTCTTCTTGCTACCCACGATATTCGCAGCATTCTTCGATAACACGTCATCTCGAAGGCTTCGATTCTCCTACGGCGTGCAGCATTTATGATCCTGGACTCAGAGCCATACGTGGCGATAGGAAATACGAAAGCTTGAACCAGTCACTCCTTTGTTTCCTTGGTAATATGATGATCTTCCCATATTCTTGTTAGACTAGACACTGATTTCTTAACCATACCTATTTTTCTTTTAATTTCTCCTTCACAGTTTCCCTTAGTGAAAATGCGGACTCCTAGGTAGACTATTTCTTCCTTGAGATCGATATCTCGTATCAGCTGGATATATAGATAAATTAAAAATAGATGAAACATTGATTTATAACAAAAGCATTCCCGAAAATATATTTACAAAAGTAGATGCAATTAGTTATTTATTTATTTATTAATGTATTTATTTATTTATTTATTTATTTATTTAAACGTTTAAAACTATACGCCAGATCAATACATAAACAAATATATATTTTATATATTGGTACATGTTTCGACCTCTAATGAGGTCACCTTCAGCCTAAAAGGAAAATCAATTATGAACTGAAATCTAAAATAGCATAAAATGTGACTTAAATCTAAATTAAAATGAAAAAATAATGATAATAATTGTGATAAATAAAATATAGTAATAAAAATGGATATCCTTACAAGTGTAGTATTAATTAAATAAATATAAGATTGGTCATTTTACAATAATTTTAAAAAAGTGGTTAGAAAATAAGAACTATTAACGGTGAGTGTAAAAATGTTAAGCTTTAAAACATTTATCAAAATATACACAAAATAATTTAGAAAATCAATAAAATAATTCAGTTCGGCGCTTGAGTTAAATAAGTTGAATCCTCTTCAATACGGAGATGATTAACAATTTTGAATAGGTGCCAACCAGTATTACGATGACATGAATTAACCTCGTTGTATGGGATGGAGAAATTCGGAAATTCGTATAAGAATTTGAGTTGAAATGCCCAATATGGATATGTGGCAATTCTAATAATTATCCAGAACGTTTAGAAGATAATGAAAAAATAGGATTCTTGAAATGGAATTAAGGTATCAGATGTACCTCTTTAAATTTGCCAAACAGTCTTAGGTTATGTATTTTCGCTTTAATGCAACCGTCGTATTGAAAATTCTCCCATAGTATGTAATGCATACATTACTGTAAGTATTAATAGATCAATGAAGTAAAGGTGGCATGTCATTATTAGCATTAGTTTTAAACGTTTAATTCGAACATAAATACGGATATTTAAAAACATTTGTTTTCAATGGCAAATGTGTTTGCATTTTATTTATTTATTTATTTATTTGTCTTCAAGGGTGGCAAAGAAAGGACTCTTGGCCTTTCCTCATGCTTGACTCACGCACATTGTTCAGCACCAAGATACAATATTTCACCGATAATAAATTGTAACCCCCCCCCCCGCGGAAAACCAATATACTGGAAGTGGCATTTTGCCTCTGGTCCCATCCTGCAAGATATAGACCACAGAACTCTCACATATGGTGCTGACATCACAAACATTGCCACAGGTATACTCTGCAAGGGTATGTGAAACTAATTACTTCGTTTGATGTCACAATGAACTGCGTATCCCTAGGTTACACTTTACCATATAATTATCAAATGTGTGGCGCCTTCTCCTGTTGAAACTGTATTAGATAAACCTCCGATAATATAAGTTATATGACGGTTTTAGTCATCTGTTGACTACAACACTATTCGGCCCTGTTGTTCAGAAATTAAATTAAATCATCTGTCAGTGTGTATTGCGATAAGCGAGCGAGCCTGCATGTCTTCAGTGTGTATCGCGATAAGCGAGCGTTCAGATAGATTATTGGAAGAGTGCAACAGTATACAGGCGGTAATGTTTACTACTGAAGGGAGAGTTTTTTGGTGGAATACGTTTTTCGCGAAGGCGATCGGTTTACAGAAAATGTAAAATTAAGATTTCAGGCGCGGTTTCCTAATTCAATGTGTCCAAACCGTGATACCGTTCGGGATTTGGTAAGTAAATTTCGTGTGACTGGCTCAGTTCACGATGTACCGGGAAGAGGCAGGCCTGCGCTTTTAACAGACGAAAAACTAGATGAAATCTCCGATATAATGCTGCGTAGTCCAAGTAAATCAACACGAAAATTAGCTCAACAAACAGGAATCTCTAAGTCGACAGCACATAAAGCTGTAAGAGACAAGCTTCAGTTGTTCCCTTATAAAGTTACCGTGGTTCATGAATTAAGACAAACTGATTACGGAAAAAGAGTGAAGTACGGTGAATGGTTCCAGCATCTGTTATGAATGGCTGTGGTGAGTAAAAAGTTTAGTGTTTATTATGATGCAAGCGGCAGCCGTGCTACCAACTTAACTGCTGTAGCTAGCTATAGATTCAACAAAACCAAGGCGCTGCGGAGAACTTTCCCGGACTCACTGTATTAAGGCATTGTGCACCGAAAAAATTCACTATTAATTTTAATTTTGCAAGACTTAGAAATGTATATCCATCAACAAATCAGTATTCCTCTCCCAAACTAATCTATGAAGGTATACCTATTATTGCTGTGATACACTTGAGCATTAAGCTCTAAAACTTCAGTAGAATTGTTAACTAATATGCGATAATGAACTATAAGCACTCCGTTGTGATCATTAAAAGCTATAACTGCAACATAAAATATATCTACTATATTAATGTGTTAAAAGATCTACTGTTGATACTTATCTGAAGTTATGGAATGTATATAGGCTGCTGAGACTACCAGATTTGGTGTAGGCTTTAGTGAAAAAAAAAATGAAAATCCACAGCCTGCTTCCAGTCTCCGACCGGGTCAGGAATGGAATGAAGGATATGAACTGTGCCGGCTGCCGAGGCCTGACGCACTCCTCTGGGGCTATGATTAAATGAATGACAGATGAAATGAAATGGTAGTGGAGAGTGTTGCTGGAATGAAATGTTGACAGGGAAAACCGGAGTACCCGGAGAAAAACCTGTCTGCCTCCGTTTTGTCCAGCACAGATCTCACATGGAGTGAGCGGGATTTGAACCACGGACCCAGCGGTGAGAGGCCGGCGTGCTGCCGCATAAGCCACGGAGGCTTGGTGTAGGCTTTAGTAAATTGTTTAAATAATCTGAGCTGTTTGAAGTTAAGTAGCTTCCATAAAATCTATTAAAAAGTTTTATCATTTCAAATGATCTTGTCGATTTCGTCGTTATGCTTTGGTCTACCGTTATGCGTTACGTTTACGGCGTGTATGACGTCATCATGTTGTTCAGTGCATATGCACCGAGTCTGAGTTTACTCCTGGGGTCTATGCGATATGGAGATGGCGAGTGCGTGACGTTATGCAGCAGAGTGCACCTCCCGCTCTCCGTTCCCCGCTCGGGAAGCCTAAGTTAAAGGGTAATGGAGTATGTTGAGTCTGAGTTTACTCCTGGGGTCTGGCGTTATGCGATATGGAGACGGCGATTGCGTGACGTCATGCAGCAGAGTGCACCTCCCGCTCTCCGTTCCCCACGCGGGAAGCCTAAGTTAATGGGGAATGGAGTCTGTTGAAAGAGTCTTGGGGCTTCGAGCGAAGCGAGAAGGCCTCCTGAGCCTTTCTAACATGTGTAGCATTTGTAGCATGCGTCATTTGAAATGATATAAAGTCTAGCCTCTCAGACGGACCGTATCTTTTTAATTACTTATGTTTGTAATAAATTATGTAAATTTGGGAGGAAATTAACAAAATTATTTTCAAATTTAATTAGTTATTTTATTCATTTACTGTTATATAATTTAAAGCTTAAATGTTATATAAAATTAAGGAAATTTACAATATTGAGCTGTTTTTTTTTTTAATTACTAGACAGTAAAAGTAAGTTCATTATGTCTTTAAGAATTTTGAGTAAGTTGGAGTTTTTGTTAATATTTTAATGGTTATGCTTCATATTTGGATTTGATGTGTAAAATATTGATGTGCAGACATGAGATTTTGAGCTGCGTTTTGAAATTTTGTGCTGCATATCGAAATTTTGAGCTGCGCAGATAAGGTTTTGAGATGTGTATTGAAATTTTGAGCTGCGCAGATAAGGTTGTGAGCTGCACATTGAAATGTTGAGCTGCGCAGATAACATTTCAGTTGCGTATTGAAATTTTGAGCTTCCAACATACATTTTTGGATGATTGAACTTTTCTTTGGGGTTAAAGAATTTTTTTTACAGTAGGTTGAATTTCTTTAGAAAGACTAGAATGGTAGCGCTAATTGCAACGTTGTTTTCGGTAGAGCTTTGCATCAGCGGCAACTACGATTCTAAGCTAGCTTTAACTTTTACATGATTGTTAATCATGCGATCATGAGCCATAAAGACCTCCATTTCACGTGGAATATGAACCACAAGACATCGCATTTCACTTCAAAAATCTCACATGCATGACCGGGAATTGAACCCGATCCACCTTGGCGAGAGGCCAACAGCCTGACCACTGAGCCACCACGCCCCACTACGTATCTAAAAACTGATCATAAATGCCACTAACGTCAAATTTTATTTCACTCTCTAGACAAGCAGAATGGAGACAGTGTTTGAATAATTTTGTTGAATTATGATTTCTTTTTTCATTGTGAGGTTTGAAGCCATTTTTCAGTGTTGCCTAAGTAAACAAGAGTTTAGTGCTTTTCAGTCGGTCAACACGAATGTACCCAAAAAGAGATGGGTTATGCCCTGATCCTGAAATAAATTACATAAGATTAATAATTACACTAGGATGACCAGTTTCGATCGTCAAGCGATCATCATCAGATCCATTACACTTAGGCTATAACATCTATGTTTGAGAATACAGGTGAAAAATATATACAATATGTACAATTATTTAGTTGCAGTGTTGTAATGCAACAGTCGGTGTTTGTTAAATATGGTATATCTAATGTTAGGTAAATTTCTAAAATAGTGATGAAAATCCGGAATTTGTCTGTTTGGGGTGATCATATGGTTTTACAAAATCAACTATGGTTATACTGAAATAATGGAAGCTTTTACTTATCGAGTTGTCTCTTTAACTGGAACTTGAAGCAGTTGCGTGTTGCCATAGACACCAGTTGTAGTCGACTAACCCCGAATGTTCGCTGGGTGGAACTGGTTTTCCCCTTCCTCACCCTTTAGTTGCTATGTTCTTCCAGAGGTCAGTGCCATGTATATTTGTGTGACTTTGCCAAATCTAGATAAAAGTGTATGCTATTGAATGCAGGAGTCTGCAACTACTAAAGACCGCGGAACTATCTTCGCCACGCATGGGCTAAAAAGCCATTTCTCACTAAGCGGTACATGGTCTATTGAATACGTCCCGAACCTTTAATACTGCCGCGCATATCGGCCTAGGTTTATTGCAGAAAATGTACATAGTACACCTGATCCAAATAACATTTACCTATAAACACCGCTATTTTCCCCCCTTTTTTATCTAGCTTGGCTGTATCGCTAAGTTGTGTCTTGTTTTCGACAGGGTGTGTTTTTTAGTAGAGCGAAAAGGGGTGAACTCTCCATAAAAGTGTGTTCATTTAGATTGTTGGGATTGTTTTGTTTGGCTAGGTGAATCTCGATTGCTTCTTTTATGTCGAGAGCTCTGCCTTTCGATTCGTGATGAATTATTTTTAGATCAGTCTCGATTTTAGTGAAGCTGTGCCCCGTGTCACACATATGTTCGCATACGGCTGAATTTGTTCCGTATTTTATCGCATTCCTATGTTCATTATAACGTGTATCTACTCGTCTTCCGCTCTGTCCAATGTAATTAACTTGACAACCTATGTCTTGGCATGTAATAGAATATACCCCTGACTTTGAATACGGGTCTTGTTTATTTAGATTGCTATTTTGCAGGTGCCTCCCGGTCGTATTATTCGTTGTGAATGCTATTTTTATGCCTTGCCTTTTGAATAGATTCGTGATTTTATATGTGTTCTCATTCACATAGTTGAAGCGCGCGAAATTTTTCTCATTAATGTCCGGTTTTGGAATCATTTTATCGTTATTTTTATGTTTGGCTACAATTTGGTCTATTTTGCTTGGCGGGAAATTGTTTTCCTTTGCTATTTGTTTAATGGTTCTTATTTCCTTATTAAAATTGTCTGTTGACATGGGTATGTTTAAAGCTCTGTGCACCATTGAATTGAACCCCGCTAATTTATGCGTACTGGGGTGATTAGACTGATAGTCGATTGCATGCGAGGTTTGTGTAGCTTTTCGGAATATGGAGTATGAAAGCTCGTTGTCCTTACGTTCAATAGTTATGTCGAGATAATTTATTTTTCGATCTGTTTCGGCTTCCATGGTGAATTTGATTGAGTGGTGTAGGCTATTAATGGATTGGAGAATTGTTTCTTCGCTTGTTAATTCAGTATCGTAGATGCAAATTACATCATCTAGGCCTACGTATCTTTTTAGTAACAGCACTGAACACCCTACTAATGAAACCTAGCATGTGGCTTGTATCTTTCGATGTAACATGTACACCAATATTCCTATTAATGATGCAATCAACACTATCGAAAATAACTTAAAATCCAACAATTCGGAAAAAGAAACTGCAGAGATCGTGCGACTACTGAGGGTCGTCCTCGGCCAAAACGCGTTTCAATTCGACAATAAAATGTACACACAAACAGAAGGATTAGCGATGGGATCACCACTAAGCGGATTAATCGCTGACATCTTCATTAATGCACTAGAAAATGAGTTTTTAGAAAAGACTTCAACAAAGGGAATAGTAATATGGAAAAGATACGTAGATGATGTAATTTGCATCTACGATACTGAATTAACAAGCGAAGAAACAATTCACCAATCCATTAATAGCCTACACCACTCAATCAAATTCACCAAGGAAGCCGAAACAGATCGAAAAATAAATTATCTCGACATAACTATTGAACGTAAGGACAACGAGCTTTCATACTCCATATTCCGAAAAGCTACACAAACCTCGCATGCAATCGACTATCAGTCTAATCACCCCAGTACGCATAAATTAGCGGGGTTCAATTCAATGGTGCACAGAGCTTTAAAAATACCCATGTCAACAGACAATTATAATAAGGAAATAAGAACCATTAAACAAATAGCAAAGGAAAACAATTTCCCGCCAAGCAAAATAGACCAAATTGTAGCCAAACATAAAAATAACGATAAAATGATTCCAAAACCGGACATTAATGAGAAAAATTTCGCGCGCTTCAACTATGTGAATGAGAACACATATACAATCACTAATCTATTCAAAAAGCAAGGCATACAATAGCATTCACAACGAATAATACGACCGGGAGGCACCTACAAAATAGCAATCTAAATAAACAAGACCCGTATTCAAAGTCAGGGGTATATTCTATTACATGCCAAGACATTGGTTGTCAAGCTAATTACATAGGACAGAGCGGAAGACGAGTAGGTACACGTTATAATTAACATAGGAATGCGATAAGATACGGAACACATTCAGCCGTATGCGAACATATGTGCGACACGGGGCACAGCTTCACTAAAATCGAGACTGATCTAAAAATAATTCATCACGAATCGAAAGGCAGAGCTCTCGACATAAAAGAAGCAATCGAGATTCACCTAGCCAAACAAAACAATCCCAACAATCTAAATGAACACACTTTTATGGAGAGTTCACCCCTTTTCGCTCTACTAAAAAACACACCCTGTCGAAAACAAGACACAACTTAGCGATACAGCCAAGCTAGATAAAAAAGGGGGGAAAATAGCGGTGTTTATAGGTAAATGTTATTTGGATCAGGTGTACTATGTACATTTTTCTGCAATAAACCTAGGCCGATATGCGCGGCAGTATTAAAGGTTCCGGGACGTCTTCAATAGACCGTGTACCGCTTAGTGAGTAATGGCTTTTTAGCCCATGCGTGGCAAAGATAGTTCCACGGTCTTTAGTAGTTGCAGACTCCTGCATTCAATAGCATACACTTTTATCTAGATTTGGCAAAGTCACACAAATATACATGGCACTGACCTCTGGAAGAACATAGCAATTAAAGGGGGAGGAAGGGGAAAACCAGTTCCACCCAGCGAACATTCGGGGTTAGTCGACTACAACTGATGTCTATGGCAACACTCAACTGCTTCAAGTTCCAGATAAAGAGACACTCGATAAGTATAAGCTTGCATTATTTCAGTATAACCATAGTTGATTTTGTAAAACCATATAATCACCCCTAACAGACAAATTCTGGATTTTCATCACTATTTTAGAAGTTTACCTAACATTAGATATACCATATTTAACATTTACCGACTGTTTCATTACCACACTGCAACTAAATAAAATTGTACATATCTATATATATAAAAATCTATGTAACGTGATAGTTTGTCTGTGGGTATGTATGTCTCCTATGCGTTCATATACCATTCGTCCGATTGCGATGAAACTTGGGTGAGATGTTGAGTACACTCCAAGGAAGGTTTCTGACTTAGTAAATCCATTTTACAATAGGTAGCGCACGCGTAGATTCAACAAATGAGCGACGATGCGCGAAGCATTTCAACAAAGTCCCGTATGTGTTCATATACCATTCGTCCGATAGCTATGAAACTTGGGTGAGATGTTGTGTACACTTACGTGAAGGTTTCTAACTTAGTAAATACATTTCACAGTAGATAGCGCATGAGTAGATTCAAAACAAATGAGCGACGACACGCGAAGCGTTTCAACAAAGTCCCGTCTGTGTTCATATACCATTCGTCCGATAGCGATGAAACTTGGGTGAGATGTTGTGTACACTTACGTGAAGGTTTATAACTTAGTAAATAAATTTCACAGTAGATAGCGCACGAGTAGATTCAACAAATGAGAGACGACACGCAAGGCGTTTCAACAAAGTCCCGTATGCATTCATATACCATTCGTCCGATAGCTATGAAACTTGGGTAAGATGTTGTGTGCACTTCAGGGAAGGTTTCTGGCTTAGTAAATCCACTTAAACAATAAGCAGCGCACGTGTAGATTCAACAAATGAGCTACGACACGTGAAGCGTTTCAACAAAGTCACGGATGCGTTCATATACCAACGTCCGATATTGATGAAACTTGAGTGAGATGCTGTGAACACTCCAGGGAAGGTGTATGGCTTAGTATATGTATAAAAAAGGATGTTCGTTTGTTTGTCTTTTATGCGTTCATAAGCCATTCATCCGCTTGCGATCAAATTTTTGTGAATTGTTGTGCACACTTCCGGGATGATTATAGGCATAATTAATCCAATTTGCAATAGATATCGCACGAGTAGCTTAAACAAATGAGTGTTGGCGATGCGTTCATATACAATTCATCTGATTGCGATGAAACTTGGGTGAGATGTTGCGTACACTTCAGGGAAGGCTTCTGGCGTAGTAAATCCATGTTACAATAGGTAGCGCATGAGTGGATTCAACAAATGAGCGACTACGCTCGAAGCGTTTCTGCAAAGTCCCGTATGCGTTCATATACCATTCGTCCGTTAGCGATGAAACTTTGTGAGAGGTTGTGTTCACTCCAGGCAAGGTTTCTGGCTTAGTAAATCCATGTTACAATAGGTAGCGCATGAGTAGATTCAACAAATGAGCGACTACGCTCGAAGCGTTTCTGCAAAGTCCCGAATGCGTTCATATGCTATTCGTCCGATAGCGATGAAACTTGGTTGAGATGTTGTGTACACTTCAGGTAAGGTGTCTGGCTTAGTAAATCCACTTTTCAATAGGTATCGCACAAGTGGATTTTCAAATGAGCGAAGACGCGCGAAGCGTTTCAACAAAGTCCCGTATGCGTTCAAATACAATTCGTCCGATAGCGATGAAACTTGGGTGAGATGTCGTGTACACATCCGGGAAGGTTTCTGGCTTAGTAAATCCACTTTACAATTGGTAGCGCACGAGTAGATTCAACAAATGAGTGACGGCACGCGAATCGTTTCAACAAAGTCCCGTATGCGCTCATATACCATTTATCCGATGGCGATGAAACATTCGTGAATGTATGTGTACACTCCAGGAAAGGTTTCTGACTTAGTAAATCCATTTTACAATTGGTAGTGCACGAGTAGATTCTACTAATGAGCGACAGCGCGTGAATCGTTTCAACAATGTCCCGTATGCGTTCATATACCATTCATTTCATTGCGATAAAACTTTGGTCAGTTGTTGAGAACGCTCCCGTGAATGTTTCTGAGATAGTAAATCAATTTTATATTAGTTTAGAGGAGGTTGAGGTAAAAAGGAACAAAATATTGGGAATCCAAAAGCAGTTCAACAAACAAAGTCACCTCGCCAACACTTTCTTTGATTGGCATTGCAACGCATGCCGGGTACAGCTAGTTGTATATATTTTTCACCTGTATTCTCAAACATAGATGTTATAGCCTACTGTCGACCAAAGTATTATGTGCACTCGAGTTTGAAGGTTGTTTGTGAAGTAACCAATAGACGTACATGAAATCCAATAACATCATCATTTTCATCGTTCTATTTTACGTTAGGTCATGTAGGTTTGGAATTTTTAATTTATATTTTAATATTTTGTATCGCAGTTGGAACACAAAAAGTGCACGTTTTAAGCGTGTTTCAACCATGCGTCACATTTAAGAATTATTATCTCAAAAACCCGTCATCAGATCGAATCCACATTTTAACACAATATACATTGGAATGTTGTATAACTGGTTTATTAATTTCACAATTGTGTGTGTCCAAGAAACAAAGTTGTTATCATTGTTGTAAGGTAACTTTTTCTCGGCTCGGGGTGGTTGGAAAATGTAGTTCTTGGTTGCGTTGTAATCGGTATACATCAAAAAGTTATGCTGTATGACTGTGAAATACGTAAATTAATTCACTTATTTTATATAGGTTTGTATTTCTACGGGGAAATAACACATGTTTCACCTGCTAGCCGCTCCGGCAAACGCTGTACAGCGTTGCCGTAATGGTGCCCACACGCATCATGGCGCGTCTCGCTCGGAAGTGATGGGCTCCATCTCAGCAACGCTGTACAGCTTTTGCTGGAGCGGCTAGCTGTTGAACCATGTGTTATTTCTTCGTACAAATACAAACCGATATAAAATAAGTGAATTAATTTACGTATTTCACAGTCATACAGCATAACATTTTGATGTATAACGATTACAACGCAACCAAGAACTACATTTTCCAACCACCCCGAGCCGAGAAAAAGTTACCTTACAGAAATGATAACAACTTTGTTTCTTGGACACACAAAATTGTGAAATTAATAAAGCAGTTATACGACATTCCAATGTATATTGTGTTAAAATTTGGATTCGATCTGATGACGGGCTTTTGAGATAATAATTCCTAAATGTAACGCATGGTTGAAACACGCTTAAAAACGTGAACTTTTTGTGTTCCAACTGCGATAAAAAATATTTAAAAAAATTAAAAATCCAAACCTACATGAACTAACGTAAAATAGATCGACAAAAATGTTGATGGTATTGGATTTTATGTAGGTCTATTGGTTACTTAACAAACAACCTTCAAACTCGAGTACACATAATACTTTGGTCGACAGTAAGTGTAATTGATCTGATGTTGATCGCTTGACGATCGAAACTGGTTATCCTAGTGTATTTATTAATTTTATGTAATTTATTTCAGGATCAGGGCATAACCCAGCTCTATTTGGGTACATTCGTGTTGACCGACTGAAAAGCACCAAACTTTTGTTCTTTTTTCATGTTTTTTTTTGGGGGGGTGGGGTTGAGTATTTTCTTATTTATTTAATGGATTTTTTAGCTGTTTTTCACTAATTTTGACTAATTGTGATTGTTTTTATTTTGGATGTTGACGTGTTCTTCTTGTTTCGAGTTTCAAGCTTTTTGACTATTTTTTGTTTGTTGCATTTTGACTATTTTTTTTTAGATTTTCAGTATTATTTCTTTTTACTCTTTTTTCCTGGAAAATGTTTTACTAATTATGATTGTTTTGGGGGTTTTATGGATTTTGACTCATTTTGATCTTTTTTGGATTTTTCTTCTCTTTTGTTTTGGGATTTTGAGTATGTTTTTATTTATTTATTTATTTGGAATTTTTGAGCTGTTTTCCACTAATGTTGCCTAATTGAGATTGTTTTTATTTTGGAATGTACTGACTTTTTTGCTTCTCATTTTGAGTTTGAGCTTTTTTTACTATTATTTTTATTGTCCATTTTGACTAATTTGGTTGTTTTTTATTTAAAGTATTTTTCTCTTTATTACTCTCCGTGCTTCGACAAATTTTGACAAATTTTGAATGTTTATTGGTTTTTTTATGGATTTTGACTCATTTTGATTTTCTGTAGGGATTTTCTTAATTTTTGTATTATTATCTTTGTTGTGTTTTGGATTTTGACTAAATTGCTTTGTATTTTCGGACTAACAAACACTGGTGGATTGGACAAAAGGGAGAAGTGGGGGGAATTAGAAGTGTATCTCCGCCGCCATTCTAGGGTCAAAGTGAACTTATACATTATGACATGCCAGAGTTGTGCAAGAAGCAATGTTACACAGCCGTTAATGACCATTGATATCAAGCCCGCATTGGAAATAGAGTTTCCCATTAAACCCTCATTTGTGTGTGGTGGCGTATGCTAACGGCTGTGTACTGTATCTATCGATAGTTGAGTGGATCGATAGATGCGTGTGAAGTGGACCGAGAAATCGCCTGTAGGTAGCGCCAGCTTGGGCTGTGAAATCTCTTTCAAGCTAAACTCAGTGAGGCGTGCCATTCTACCTTGCTTAACATGCTGACACACACACTAACACAATGCATCTTCAGGTATCTCTGTCGACAAATGTGGGCTCCAGGTAATCAATGAACATTAGATAACGTGATGAGCAAATCTTAGACGTCTCAAAACCCTATATAGGGCAAATTTATTTTTAGCCTACTTTTCACATTTTGTAAAAATGAGGAAAAAGTAGACTTTTGAGATCGATCCGGGCAAATGTATGTCTGTATGTCCGTCCTTCTGTCTGTGTGTGTGTGTGTGTGTCCCTATCAACTCCTACACATCTGCAGCTATCGAAACCGAATTTGGAATCAGTAAAGAGCTATGCCTGAATATTGCAAGGCCATATTTGAAAATGACGTCAGTGCTACCAACTGCTCAAAAATCATAATTATAAATTGAGGTCTATGTTGGATATCTCGGAAGATATGCATGGGAATTGTTCCGTAATTGACACACATACAGATAATATTACATCAGACTAATTTACAGGAGCCAATACATGAGGGTGTTGCCAACATGATTCTATGCCTGCTGATAAGTCAAATCTTTAAATGCATGTAACTTCCATACTATCTATCGGATTGAAACCAAATTTGGTATGTGATTTGTGCACCGGAGCATATATGAATATGCATTTTTTTGTGTCAACAGGGCTACAAGCTGTTGAAAAAATGTAATCTATACATTTTTATCCTAATCTCAATATATCAGAAAGTATGCAGGCCAACAGTTCAAAACTTTGCATACATATAGTACCTGCAAATGTAGGTTAATTTTCAGTAACCGACATACGACAATGTTTCTAAAATGATCCTACGCGTGTTGATAAATTCAATATTTAAATACATGTAATGTGCATACTATCTATTGGATCTCAACTAAATTTTGCATCTGCATTGTGGACCTTACGAGATGAAACTAAGGTCTGCCAACTGTTGATATATGGTCTGTATAATTTGAATAAAAGTAGGCTCTTTAGTTCGTCCCGGAACTACTTGTTATTTTATGTATTTTTACATTTTAATTAATTTTAATATTTATATTTATTAATAATGTTATTTTTGTCTTCCTAATTTTAATGTTTATATATTTATTTTTATTAATTTTCAATTTATGTTCTTATAGATTCAATTGTCATACTTTTATTGAATTAATTAATTAATTAATTAATTAATTTCGAATTGATTTTTACGATAATTTTCATAATTATTTTCTTCTTCTTCTTTCTTTTTGCGTTTTGCCCATTATAGAGCGCGCTTGAACTTGTTTTTCGGCTTGATGATATTCGCCTTCCTATCTTCCCAAAATCTCTTCATGAAGTCACTGTGCTGCTTCTTCCGTTCTTCTGTCCACTTGGTTCCAGTCCTGCCACTTGTGCTTTGTTACTGCGGTCCTGAAGACTTTGCGGTTTCTCAGAATATTTTCTCCGATATTCAACTCTTGCAGGTCCTCTCTTGATTCATCCAGCCAGGCTATCCTTGACTTCTGAGAATTTATTACATGGAATAACCTTTTTGTAAGTCTATAATCGTCCTTCCTGAAGAGGTGTCCATAAAATGTTAAACGTCTTCGTACAGTGTTGCTGAAACTATCTGTGTGACGGTATAGATCTGAATTTCGTCTTTTAATCCAAATTCCGTTTTCTTGTGTGGGGCCGAATATTTTTCTAAGAATGTTACGTTCTTGCTTTTCTATATTTGCAATTTTAGAATGACCTCCTATAGCTATGGTTTCTGAAGCATATTGAGCTTCCGGTAGTACAACTGTTTTGTAGTGTTTCAGTTTTGCATTATGTGACATTACTCTTTTATTATAGTGATCCCATGTTAGTCTGAATGCTCTATGAAGTTTTGAGGCTAACAAGCCAAACTGTCCAATCCTGAAGGAATAATTATTTCTCCAAGGTATTTAAAAAATTCTACTTGTGATATTGCTCCATACGCTGTTTCTATTTTTTCTTTCTTGTTCTTTTGCTGAAAATTCTGCATGTACTTGGTTTTTTCAAATGATATTTGAAGGCCTGCTTGTGATGCTATTCTGTATAATGTCTCAATAGCATGCTTAGTTTCTTCTTTGTTCCTAGTGATAATCCCTAGGTCATCTGCGAAAGCCAAGCATTTCACATTGATTTTGTTTCCACCAGTTCCTATGCTAACGCCTTTGATGTTCTTTTCCCACTCTCTGATGACTTTATCTAGAACCAGGTGAAATAGAAGGGGTGAAAATCCGTCTCCTTGGCGAACACCTGTTCGTAATTCAAAAGAGTCAGAAATTTCCCCAAGAAACTTCACCTTCGATGTTGTATTGGTGAGAGTATGACGAATCAGTTCTCTGGTCTTCCTGTCCACTTGAAGTTCTTCTAGCGTCTCAAACAGGGTCTGCCTGTCCACAGAATCATATGCTTTCTTAAGGTCCACAAAGGTGACAATTGTGGGGTTGGATCTGAGGATCTTCAAAATCATCTTCAGATTCCATATCTGTTCAGCACATGAACGCATTTTCCTAAAACCCGCTTGATATTCACCAATCAAATAGTCTGTTTGTTTCTCTAGTCTGTTCAGAAGAGCTTTAGATAGGATTTTACAGGCCACAGATAGGCCTAATAGGGATAAACCTCTATAGTTGTTTGGATCAGTTTTGTTACCTCTCTTGTGCAATGGATGTATTAACGCGCACTTCCAGTTCCTGTGGGATCACTTCTGTTTCCCAAATTGCTTTTAAAATTGCGTGGATTCTTCTGGTAACCTCTTCCCCTCCGAGTTTCAACATTTCAGCGGTAATACCGTCTTCTCCTGGTGCTTTGTTGTTTTTAAGAGATTGAATGATTTCTGCTGTTTCTTCCATTGTCGGTGGATGTGAATCTGGATTCGGTGCAGGCTTTTCAAAGTGCATTTTTTCTTTCAGTGGGTCACAATTGAGTAGGTCTTGGAAGTAATCTGCTAAGATCTTGCTGTTTTCGTTGGTGTTTGTTTCTAGTGAGCCCTCTGGTCTACTGAAACATATGCTAGGTGGTTGATAACTAGACAGACTCTCACGGAAGGTCTTATAGAAATTTCTGGTGTTGTTTTTTAGGAAATCCTGTTTTATCTCTATGAGTTTATTCCTGTCGTATGTCCGCTTCTCCCTGCGGATGACCTTAGCTGTTGATTTCTGGATCTTATAGTTATGTTTATTATTTTAATTTTTATATTTCTACATGCATATTTAATTTTTACACTTTAATTGTTAATGTTTTTAGTTTTTTTTTTAAATTTTATCCAACACATTACGTCAAGTAGATGCGTATAGATATTTGATTTTTAGAAATACTAGCATTTCGGCATGAAAATTCTCCAAAATTAGGCTGAAAGTTTCAACTATCAGCATCTTTGAAAGCATAAACTGTCCTTATGACAAGTGCTTAATATAGATAATAATAATGTTATTGGTTTTACGTCCCATTTAACTACACTGGCTTTAAGAGACGCCAGGGTGCCGGAATTTTTGCCCCGAAGGGGATCTTTAACGTGCCAGTAAATCTACTGACACGGCTCCCTCGCATTTGTGCACCCTCAAATGCCAGCTGACTGCGCCAGGTTTCGAACCTGCAACCTTGGGCTCAGCAAGCGAGAACATTACCCCTGAGCCACGCAGTCAGACAGCTTAATATACAGACCACTATCTCATGAAGGGGTAAGACACAGTCGAATACAATATCGACATTTCAAATGTAAACAGAACAAGTTCTGATATTCATAAAAACCATCTATTTTCGTTGCGACTACGTCAGGTTGTAGTATCTAGAATTCTTTGAATATATCTCTGATATCCGGGTTTAATTCCCGGCTCTGCCACGACATTTAATTGTGGTTTGAGGGCTGGAATGAGGTACTCTCAGCCTTGTGAGATAGAACTGAGAGGAGGTGGGGAAGTAAAGCCAACGAGCCCATGTCATAGATTTATAGTATGTAAAAGAACCTACCACTACAATGTGTAGTGCTTAACCAAATTTGTTGGTTATATTTAGTTATAAACGTTTTACCAAGTTCGCCGTTAGGTGTCAGTGACAGTGTCATCTGGTAGCCAAAGTTGGAACTACTTGGAATTGAACTTGCTGGGAGCGCTCGGGCGTTCAATTAAAGTACCCTGCTATGGCCATTGGCTGCAATTCATATATAATAATAATAAACATTCTCGAAATATTTGGGAGATAATATTCAGCCCTCTGGATTAAACCGCGAGGCAAATAAGGAAAGAATTTCCACATTACAGATATCTTACAGGATCTCTTGGAACAGGTATAATAACAAGAAATTCCGTGACGAACTAAAGAGCCTACTTCCCATGCCAATGATTATTCTACAGTATATGAACCTATCTAGAAAAATGACGAAATGAAGTTGGTAATATCGAAATGTCTAATTAGTTCGAAATATACCTGGTATAATGTAGCCTAATAGAGCATTACAGTTGGCAGCCCTGGTGACTGAATATATTCTTAGTTCCATCTTTAAGGTACAGAATAAAAAAATGGGTGAAGTCCAATGGCTTGCATACTTCCTGATATATTGATATTAGGTTTAAAAAATATAGACAGCGTTTATTAACAGTTGGCAGCCCTGATTGCTATTAACAATACTTATTGTCATATCTGTTATGTTACACAAAGCACATACGAAATTTGGTTGAAATCCAATTGAAAGTGTATAAGTTATAGGCATTTAAAATTGGACCTATCGGAAGGCTTAAAATTATTTTGGCAACACTGTCATGTATGGCCTCCTGGAAATTAAACTGAAATATTGTTATCTACATGTGTGCCAATTTTGGAATAGCTCCCAAGCATACCTTCCAAGATATCCAACATGGAGCTCTAATTTCTAGTGCGTTTTTGAGCAGTTGGTAGCACTGACATCATTTTCAAATATGGACGTGAGATATTCCGGTATACATCTTTATTCACACTAAATTTGGTTTCGATTTCTGCAGCCGTTTAGGAGTTGATAGGGGGGGGGGACACACACACAGCCAGACAGACAGACAGAAGGACAGACAGACAGACACACATTTTCCCGGATCGATCTCATAAGTCTACTTTTTTCTCATTTTTGCAAAATGTGAAAAGTAGGCTAAAAATCTAATACAGTCACTTATATCGGAAAGCAAAACTTAGACACTATTATACAGTAATCAAACCAGAAGCATTGTATGCATCGAAAACCCTAATCATTGGTGGAGGATCTTTAACCAAAGACATAGAGAAACAAGAAAGGACAATTTTACGAAATAAGTTTTGCCCAGTTTTGTAAAGAGGGGAATATGGAGGAAAAAATCATCCCAGGAAATATATTGTCTTTCTAAAAAATCTCTCACACTTTTCGGGAAAAACGATAGAAATTTTAAGGATACATTATCAGATTGAACAATAAAAGACTAAACGAATTCTCAACCTGGCCCTTTCATTAAAGAGATAAGAACAGCTGGGTTCGTGAAATTGAAACAGATCTCCAAGAAATCAACATCTCAGAAGACACTGTACGGGACAGATGTAAATTCAGAACCAAAATCGACAATCACCAATTTGGAGACACAGCCAACACCAGAGCTACTATAACGTGGACAGAAGAACGAAGGAAGACGCTCGGTGAGAGGATGAAGAGCTTTTGGGAGGAAAAGGAGGTCAACACATCAGCTGAGCAGGTTCAACCGAGTAGGGCATAACGATGTTAATAATAATAATTGGGAAATTGGAAAGATTAAATTTTTGTACAAAAAATATATACAATAAAAAGAACCTGTCTATCAATGCAGAATTACGACATTTTAATACTGTTGTTAGACCAGTCATCTTGTACGGCAAGGAAACTACAAATATAACCGGGATGGAGAATTTGCTCAAGATAGAAAGAAGAATTTTAAGAAGGATTTATGGTCCTAGGAAAACACAGGAAGGTTATAGACTGAGATCGAATGCATAAATTTATAGTAAAATCGACAATCTTGAAGTGATGATCAGAAAACGGCGACTTCAGTTCTACGGACATATGGTCCGCATGGATTGCTCAAGGTTAAACAAACAAATTTTTGATAAAATCTGGAACTATAAAGGACAAGGAGGCTATGTAAAACAAATGAAAGCAGAACTTCAAAAATTCAAAATTACTGAAGAAGATTGTCTAAATCGAAGAGAGTACAGGAAAAAAAATTGGTCTCAAAATTCTTGTCGGGGAGAAGAAAAATCTCAACAGAGGAGAATGGACTGCTGAAAGAAGAGCTGCACAGTCGACCAGGATGAAAGACTTCTGGAAGAGAAAGAAGGAAACTAGACCTATAAAGAAGTGATATTTGCATGGTCCTTGTTGGCCTGTCCGCGGTGTATATATTGAACCCATGTACCATGGCCTCAAAGAGAGTCGAATCCATGTACTTTGAGAATAGAATGAAAGAATCATACAGTTTCTAAGGGAACGGAGAGAGATTTCAAGCCAGGATTATAGCTTAACATTGTGCAAGCGCTAGGGCCAGGTGTTCCTTAGATGAGCTCATGCCTCTTGACATTTATAAGGAGCCAGTCATGGATATTATTAGAACGAGTGGAAAGTTTTGACTGTAAGACGAAGAAGCTGGACTCGGAAATTGCTATTACGTTGCAGGAATATGGCAACCTCGCTGCTGAGTCAGAACAGGAATAATTAAATTTAACCCGTTTACGAGTATAAAAATAAGTAAACAGATACAGTACGGTGAATCATTTTGGATTAGAGATTTTTGTGTAAAGATAAACCTTGTAAAAATTGCACAGGAGAAAACTGCAAACGCAAGTAGACGTCATTGGGGGTTCACCGAGACCCAAGGAGTGGGAGAATAAAAAAAGAACAGCACCACCCATACAGTTGAGGACGAGAAATTAATTAATATCTCGGAAATGCACGATCGATTTCCATGCACACGAAGATTATTTTACGTTTGGAAGACGAGCTGTCTGGAGATACGATTTTTATAATTGTGCGACAATTAGTTCAAAAGTTGGTCACGAAAAGGACTAGGATTTTAACTTTTTGTGACTGAAAGGTATAAAACTCCTGGCCTCACCAAGCCAATCATGCAGTCTACGAGAGCCCGTGAGGGGAACGTCACGCTGTATCAGTACATGCAGTATTAGTCCGTCCAGGGGGGCGTTACGCTGGAGTATCATAATCATCAGTCTACGAGCATTCCGTGAGCGGAAGTGCTGCACCACATCGTATACGCAGTATTCAAGAGCCCGTGAGGGGGACGTTAAGCTGTATCAGACATTGATCCAGAGCCTGTGGGAGGCTATGCTACAAGTTCACCGAGTGTAGACCAGTTACGATATAAGTACGCTACGCTGAGGGTTAGCAGTTCGAGACTTTAAAGAGTCCTAAAATATAAAGAACATTAAATATACGGACTTTAAAGCAATATCGCCAAAGTAAGACACAGCGATCAGTAGGGAACTTCGAGTTCCAGAAGAACACTAGTTCAATACAGTTACGAAGTTATAAGAACTCCAACAAATAAACGGCGTTACGTCTAGTAAAGACATTGTTAAAGACATTAAGTCCTGTAAAGGAACTAAACAGTAATTACGATCGCGAAAGATAGAAGTTCAAGCGAAAGGAACTTAGGAACTTAGGTTCGAAACCAGAGGGAAAACGTACTCTAGTGAGAAAACGTCAAAAATATACGATAGACAGTATACGGTCCTCGAAGGGAGGCCAAAATATAGAAACTATAGGGTACGATAGACAGTATACGGTCCTCGAAGGGAGGCCAAGATATAGAAACTATAGGGGGCGATAGACCACCATATATAAATAGAGGTGACGGCAAAGTAAAGACATTTATCGCCTAGTTAGAGCAGATAAAGTAAAGCCGAGTAATAGACAATAGAAGCGGTTTTGAGAGACTGAAACCAGTAGTTTCCATTGTAGGAGGGAGAAACTTTGAACGAGTAAAATCACACGTCCAATGCAGGTCGATAGGATTCACATCAGGGATCATCAACAGCCGACAGAAATTGTAAAAATCGTTGAGATACACCCGTGTGATAGGAGTGAAGTGTAAATATTGTAAGAAAAGAAATAAGAGTGTCATTTTAAGTGTTTTAGGTAAAGTGAAAGAGTTTTATGCACAGTGATATGTGTTATAATATGTACCAGAGTAATATTTTTTAGTGTTTTAATGTGTGTTAAAAACGGATACACCAGTGTATATAAAAAAATGTTGTCAGTGTTAAATATAGTGAATATGTGTCAAGAAATTTCTGTACATAAGATGAGATTGTACAATATGGAGTAGGTCAAGAAGGTGGGCCAAAATGTCACATCAAACGAGAATAAAGGTCAGAAAGCGACCTTAAACATGTAAGTAAAGATTTTCATTATGTTTTGGTGTCGGGAAACATTTTGTGTACAATTCCACCGGAGTTTTGAGTAGAAGGGATGTTTTTAAATGAATAATAACTAAATAAGAACGCGATCTGAACGAAAATAAAGTTTTAAGAAATAATAAATAAGTATGTGAAATAATAAATCCTGTAGAGGAAATGCATGGAATAAAATGTCAGTATTTAATGAATGTTATAAAAGCAAGCGTGATAATAATAATTATAACAAAGATATTTACATAAAGGTAAATTTGAAGTATATGAAAGAAATAGCTTTTGAGCTTTTGTAAGGAATGAAAACATGATGTGAATAACAAGGTAAAGAATTCTAAATAAAGATTAAATTGAATGATATAAAAATATAGAGCGTTGAAGCCTTAACAAATGTATAAGACATGATGTGACTGCATGTTCTTTAAAAGGGAGCGATTTATTGTCAACGGAAAAGATTAATATAAGAATTAAGATATGTATCAATTGTTACTATGAAATTTATCAGTTCTTTGGAAGACATTCGGCCGTAAAGTAATGTGTAGTGTATTGGAACGCAATTAAATAAAAAGTCACGCTAGGAACGCGTAAAAGTTAAAGTACTTGGTAAATTACTTATGGAGGGTAGTTGATTGCAGTGAATTGAGATATGTTGTAAGTCCTCTAATTGTGACGTAGATCACGAGGCCATGTGTGTATTATTTAAAAGGGAGCTAATGTATGGTATTATTGAGCGTATGTCATGTAGGCCACGGCCGACTTTAAATCGCGTCTTGTATAAGTCCTCCAAATGTGGAAATGTTCCCGAGGCATGTTAAGAGATTCGAACCTAGAATCCTTTTGTTGTTAAAGCCCCTAATTATTCGTCGTAGAATGTGTATTAATCTTCCCAATCAATGAGGACCCTCTCATAATTAATAAATGCCAAGGTTACGAAAGTGGTTTATGAGCCAAAGAATATTGTTGAATAAAAATAAGCGAGTAAAAGCCAGGTCTCTCCACAGAACTGAGAATAATGTGAAGGTTTGTTTTAAAGCATTGAAGAGAGCTGCCACCGTAGGTTAGGCAGAGAGTCGCTTTCCTTGTCATAAATCACGCCCGAGTATAATGGCCTGACCCTCATAGAGCGAGGGTGGGTAAAAACCGTCTTGTAAGATGTGTTAAATACACCGTGAGTGTTTAAAGTTGTTAATGACCCGGGCGTTGAACCGAGGTCCTTGTAGATTGATATTATCGCTTGCCAATTCAGATCGTAGTTTTCTTATGTGATAATGGTCTTATAAGACAAATGAATTAAATAAAATCCCTATTGTAATATTGTATGGAAAAGAAGGAATCCACGAGTTTTGTGAAGATAACTAGGTTTCGGGAGTGATCATAGTTTTTGACTTTGTCAAGTAATCTTTATAACTCTGGAGTACACAAATAGTTTTCCCGATCACCGTAGTGAATTTGCAAAACTTGAGAGAGATAGTAAATATGGAGAACATGTGATATGCCCAAATATTGAAGTGAATAATTAACATGTAATTTTAAATGTAATTATATATTTGTTTTGATGATAAGAAAAGATAAAATAATTCTTGAGGTGTACAAAAATATGACACCATTATTATGGGAAAGTATCGAGCCAAAGAAGCTCGTAGTTATTTGGAACTTTAAGATAAGTACTTTATGGAAGTGAAAATAATCGTGAATTGTTGGTTTTAAAGAAAACCATGTGTTTTAATCTAATATTTGTTTTATTTTTATGCTATTCCTTGTTCACTTTGGACAAGTAGAATGATATTGGTCAGTAGTTTATGTGTTTATTTGTTTGTAGCGCCATAATTTTTGATTAATTAAATGTGTTAAAATAGGAGTTGATTTTGTTGTTATTTTTGCAAGTGTATCCTCTATTTAATCCAAGATATGTAAGTCACAGAGTGGGAGAACTTACCGCAGCCCCGAAAAATCCCGAATTGAGCAATGCTGGCATACTGTGATTTGCATATTTCTTGCTGCAAGGGCACAGGAGGGTGAATAGAAGTACTGTGCTTGGATTAATAATTAGAGGAACACTAAAGACGGTCGATTCATGTAAAAGTAAAGTAATGATAGGAGTAGCTACAACGTATAATGTTAACTGACCGCATGGGTCCCTAGAAACTCACACCGAGCAGCCCTGGATTTAAAGAACCCCCTATTAGATACATTTTTTGGCGCCCAGTACGCAGGGATGAGTTTTCCTAGGAAAAAACCGAGTTTTCTCGAAAAATCAAAATTTTCATTAAAAAAAATGGTTTTTCGAAATTTTGAATTTTAAATACTTCCATAAAGGTCTTTGAGTTTGAAGCAGAGTATCAAAAGGGTACGGTGTAGTAAACACCCGTACCAAAGTAAATTTTTAAAGAAATTGGGACACAATGGTTCAGATTACTATCTCTCAAACATGTTCTAGCGATGTGGCATTAGTAGCCCACTATATTCTAATAAGATGGCATTGAGTGAAGAGATGCAACGGCTTTTGGAGGCTATAAAAGCCGATAACAATGAGAAGTTGGAGGCTATAAACAATACATTGGGCCTCCAAAAGGATGAAAATAACAAAGTGTTCGAATCCATAAATGAGAGTTTGAATAAGTTGGACAGCCAACAGGAGGAAAATAACCAAAAGTTAGGATCCATGAATCAAAGTTTAGAGTCACTAAAAACTGATAGTGCTAATATGGGAACTAAATTAGTAGATATCGAAGCTAAAAGTGATAACATGGGAACTATATTAGTAGATATCGAAGCTAAAAGTGATAACATGGGAACTAAATTAGAAGCTATTGAAGCTAATTGTATAAAAATGGATAAGGAACTGAAGGTTGAAATTAAGGAAATGAAGGAGGGGTCCAAGGTTTTAGAAGAAACAATGAATACCAAATTTCAAGATTTTGACACTAAGTTTGGGGACAAATTAAATGATTTAAAAGGGAAAATCGCAAGTGAGATTAAAGAGGAAAATAAAGAATTTCATTCAGGATTGCAAGCCCAAATACAGGCTTTGAACGAAAGTATGGGAGAGTCCCAAACTAAATGTCAAGAAAATTTTGGAAATTTAAATAAAAGTTTGATTTCCATGGAAACTAAATTAAGTAACATGGAAAAGAAGGGTGATGAGTGCGAAAAGGAACTTGTAACCCAGATTCAAGGTGTGCAGAAAAAGTTAGAAGATCAGATAAAATCTAACAGCGATATCTGTAAAACATCCCGGGATGAAATAAAACAAAGTGTGAATGAGCTAGGAACCCGATTTCGAAAGGTTGAGGAGAAAGTAGGAACCCTCGAGAACAAAATCGGTGTAGTTCAGACCGAAGTAACTGAGATGAAAAATCAAAATCAAAAGGATGCGCGGGATATGAAAAGTCAATTTGAGCTGTTTACCGGGCAGGTAGATGATAACTTAAAGAAGTATGAGGGTGAAATAAATCGAAGATTAGGTATATACGAGGGGCATCTCCAGAGTGAAAGAAAACAACGAGAGGACGAAAATAAGGAAAGTACCCATAAGATAGATGAAATAAGTCAGGGTATTAATGATGTTCAGGGAACCATCGGAACATTAAAGGTCGAAGTAGGAAAAACTCATATGGAAGTAGGCCAGATCCAAAATGACTTGATGATATTATATAAGAGTCAAGGGAAAACTGAGGAAAAACTGGAAGGAATTAAAGTAAATATGGTCAAAGGACAAAGAGAGATGGAGAAAAAGATAAAGGAAATACGAGAAGACCTAGATACCAGAGGTGACGTTAAACCAGAAATTATAACAGAACAGGTCATGGTCATCAAGAAAGAGGTAGAAGAACACTTAAATGAAATCAGGAATAGCTTCAGGAACGACAAAAACCAACTCAAACAAGAACTGGAAACCAGTAAGAAAAATCAGGAAAGAATTCAAAATGAATTAGGATCCCGGTTGGAGAGGACTGAACATAAGAACAGTCAAATGGAAATCCAACTCATGGCTAATGAAGAAAGTACCCGAAGGGAAAGGAAGTTAGAATTTGAGAATCAGGAGGAGTTTCCAAAGACAGGATGGGTAGATTCCCGTGAACAAGGCACAGATACTGATAGGGACTTAGGAGGGGAGAGCCCTTATAAGAACCCAGGATATCCGATGGCGATGTCAACCCCATACATGAACCAGACAAATGGTCAGATAATAAACATTATCAAATCGAATGAGGACAGACCGGTAAAATTTACGGGTAATAACATGTCAATTACTCCAAAATACTGGCTAAAGGAAGTCGCAGAGTACTTAAACGAAATGAAGGTTCCTCAGGATCGGAGACTGAGAGCTATTGAGAAGTTGTTGGCAGGTGATTGTCTCACCTGGTTCAGAAGCTTCAGGTACACCTTTGATACGGTGGAAGGCTTTAGAGAAGCGTTTTTAAAACGATATTGGGCAGCAGACGTCCAGGAGAATTTGAGGCTAGATCTGTACTCTAGGAAGTACAGCACAAATGCACCAACTAAGTACTCGGAATTTTTTACCGCTCAGCTGTGTAAATTCCGCGAACTTGACATTGCTCCAGCTGAGAACGACCTGTGTGCCGCCATTGCAAGACAACTTCCATATGAGATTCAGAGGCTGTTAATCTCATCCAAAGCCAGAAGTGCTGTGGAAGTGGAGAGTGTATTACGTCAATTAGACATGACGACGTCACACGTAACTCCTAGGCACCAAAGACAGACTGAACAGGTACACATGGCCAGCAGTCAGGAAACCAGCGAAAAACCATCGACCAGGAATCAGTCCACCAGTACTGATAATCAAGGACTAGGTCGAGAGTATGGGCACCAAGAGCCTAGAGGAATACAGCCATACCACAGAGGAGGATATCGAGGAAGAAATCCTAGGAATACGGGTTATAGGCAACAAGAGAGCCGACCCTATAACAATAACCATCAGAGGCAAGAAAACAGAAAGAAATGGGAGAATTATCCCCGAAGGAACGTAAGGCCAGAGGATAGGGATGATGAATATCGAGCCGAAATAGAGGAAAGATATCAGGAAAGTCTTCGTTACATGAACGAACGACCAGACGAACCTGAAAGGCAAAAAGTCCGTTGGAGTGAGGCAATCAAGAACCGGAAATCACCCGACCGACTAGATGGAGCTCAAAGCTTGGAACTACAAGCTCAGTTAAAGAATGAGGGAAAAGGGAGCCCTCAGGATAAAAAAACTCCAAATTTAAATCGTCAAAAGTGGAAACATACCAGGATCTGGGAGAAGGTAGAAATTGTGAATTGGATAGCAAGACCAGATGAGCTAATTAATGAGGATGTGGAAGGAATCCCACCTATCAAAAGAGAATTACCCATAATTATGCTAAGAATAGAAGGATTACTGGTCAGGGCATTGATTGATACCGGATCAACAATAAGTTTAATTACGCCAACCCTTCTGAATGAATTGGAAACAAGAGGCCGCGTATTAAAAATCCCCACATCAGGTGTAAAGATTAAGGGAATTATCCCTGAAAAATCTTTAACATGCAAATTTCAGGTATACATTGATCTGATCATGGGTAACGCTGAAATTTCGCAATGCTTTTTGCTGATAAATCAATTACCGTATAATGTCATATTAGGTATTGATTTTATCCGTGAGAACAAGGTCATCATAGACCTAGTGCAAAACTGCATTAGAATCCAAAGAGAGGATGTGGATGAACAAAACATTAACCTACAGGAACAGGATGTGAAAATAGGAGAACAGGTATGGCATGTGGAAGAAGTAACGGAAGAAGGTTGTAAGGACATAGAAAGGATATTTGAGGTCCTCAACATAGAACTCGAAGATGATTTGGAAACCGAGTTCGAGACCAACCTGTCAGGAAAAGTAGAGGAAGCCAAAGTTAACCTCGAAAACAAGGAACAATTAAAGGAATTATTATTGAATTTTAGGGACGTATTTGATTCCAAGCCAGGGAAGATTGAAAATTTTAAATACGCGTTCCAAGTCAATGATTGGGCACCGTTCAGACAAAAACCATACCCAGTTGCGGAAAAACATTACCCACAAACTAAGAAAACACTGCAGGAGAAGATGAATGCAGGTGTTATAGAAAAGATGGCGACACCATATGTTAGTCCATTAGTGATTGTGAGCAAACCGGATGGCTCAGTAAGGGTGTGTCTAGATGCCAGAAATTTAAATGCAAAAATCATACCAGAAAATGATTCGGCACCACCCATAAAAGAAATACTGAGGAAGTTCAAAGGCAAGAAGATTTTCACAAATATTGACATGACTTCTTCGTATCATCATCTCGAACTGGAAGAGAAAACCAGCTTGTTGACTGGATTTCAGTTCGACCAACAAACCTATTGTTTTAGGAGATGTCTGTTTGGATTGAAGACCGCGGGATCTGCCTTAATAAGAGCGCTTGATCGAAACCTGTCAGAGGAATTGAAAGAGTGCACTATCCGTTATGTGGATGATATTTTGCTTACCTCGGAGAATATTGAGGAACATTTAGAAAAATTGAAGAAATTATTGGAAGACTTAAGAAGGGCAAATTTTAAAATCAATTTAAAGAAGTCAAATTTTTGTCAAAGGCAAGTAACATTTTTAGGGCATGTGATTGATAAGGATGGTGTTAAACCAAATCCATGCAAATTGGAATCGATAAGGGATTTTCCAAGGCCTTTGAAGGTGAAGAACGTTCGCCAGTTTTTGGGATTGATTGGTTTCTTCTCAGGACATTGTCCATCGTACACAAAAACTGTTGCACCACTACAGGACCTTCTGAAGAAGGGGGGCAAGTGGAAATGGACGGAGGAAACAGAAAAAGCATTCGTGGAGGCCAAGGAAATGCTCTTAAACTATGTGACGCTAGGATATCCTGATTTTAATCAGAAATTTATAATTCAAACAGATGCATCCCAGATTGGAATAGGGGCAATGCTATATCAGGAAAACCCGGATAACCCTGATAAGAATAATTATCTAGCTTTCACAAGTCGGAGACTGAAACAACACGAGAAAAATTATACGATCAGCGAAATCGAGCTGTTAGCGATATTGCACGCGCTGCAATATTGGCGAAAGATCGTATATGGGTTTCAGGTCATTTTAAGAACGGATCATAAAGCCTTAACCTTTTTGATGAAGACTGATCTATCCAGTCAAAGGTTGATGCGTTGGGCTTTATACATTCAACAGTTTGATGTAAAGATAGAATACTGCCCAGGAAAAGAAAATATAGTTCCAGACTACTTAAGTAGACAGCCAGAGTCCACAGAAGAGGAAGTAATGGCTATTGATTTGGAAGACAGGGATCAGCGTACTTTAAATGAGTTAAGGAGCATTAGTCAACGGCAACGTGAGGATCCATGGATGAACATGCTCATATCTTTCCTCGAAGGAAGTTTGATAAGGGGAACACCAGCGTACACAGAAGCTAATAAGATAGCTCAAGATTACACATTTTATAATGGATTATTATATAAGTTTGTGGACTCTGACCATACTCGATTAAGGATTGTTGTACCTGCAATTTTGCAGAGGAAAATAGTATGGCTAGCCCATAGATCGTTCGGACATATGGGAGTCGACAAAACATTCTCGATGCTGAAAGAAGCATTTGTATGGCCGAGACTGAGAGAAACTGTAAGGGACACGCTAAAGACATGTGATTTATGTCAAAGGATCAAACCAAATGCATTTCTGATGAGACAAAAGCCTATACCATTGTTGCCCGAAAGGCCAGGTCAAATCATATCTATTGATAACTTCGGACCTTTGCCAAAGGCAAGAAGAGGAAATCGACACATAATGGTGGCTATGGATGTCTTCACTAAAATGGTTGTCCTTGCTCCCATACAGAAGACTAGTACCAAACAGGTGTTAAAACGACTCAAAGAAAAAGTGATACCAATTCTGGGAAAACCTGAGAATTTGTTGTCGGATCACGGTAGTTGTTTCACCAGTGTAGAGTTCAGACAAGAATTAGAAAGACTTGAAATACGTCAGATTTTGTCAAGTATTCTCCATCTTGAGGCAAATCCTGTAGAAAGAGTGATGAGGGAGACGGCCAAGTATTGTAGAATATACTGTGCCGAAGAAAATTGGAAGTGGATAGATATCTTGGATATTATCGAATTTTGTATAAACAACACAATCCATGAATCTACGAGAGAGATACCAATAACGTTACATCGGAATGAGCAACCAGAGAGACCTTGGAGTCTGGTAATTCCTAGGCAAGCAGACGCTCAGCCTGGAAGAGATGTACGTATAAGAAGAGCCTTTGAGCATCTAAAAGCTCAAGCCGACAGGAGACAAAGAAGAAATAGGCACAAGAGGTATCATCGGCCATTATTAGCAGGGGAAATGGTGTTAGTAAAAAGACCCGCCATTTCGGATCCAGGGAACCGCGTGTACAAAAAGTTCCAGAAAATGTACCACGGACCGTATCAAATAATAAGGGATTTGAGAAATAATGCCTATAGAATTCGGCACTGTGAAACGAATCATGAAGTGACCATGAATTCAGCAAATTTAAAAGTGTATTACCCTCCCGAAGACTTCGATGAAGCCAATGAACAAGCCCTGGTTATGGAAACATTTAGAGATGAAGAATCCAATTTTGATAGAAACGAGAATGAGATAAAAAAGGAAACAGAGCTCAAACATTCGAGTGCGAATGCGAATTGGAGAAATTATATTGGGAAATAAAAGAAATAATTGATTTTATTGAAGAAGAAAATTTCAATTTAAGAAAGGAGAATGATGAAATAAGGGAACGGGCAGGGATAGACCACACCCGTAAAGAAGAATGAGGTTCTGGAAACCTAATATCCAGACAAATAAAAAGGAGAAAGAAAGGGTAGGGACAGAGCGTACCCAACCGACACAATTACCGGATATGACTTAAAAAGATGAAAGAAATCAAATTATCGTGGGATTTTTAAGGAAGAAAAATCAGAAGGTACGGATAACGTTATGATGGCTTCGACAGTTAAAAAGGAAAAATAAGATATTTTTTTTGGATAATTAAAATAAATTTCCTCAAAATTTTTCGAAAATTTATTAACCTAAGGAGGGGTGAGATGAACCCATGTACCATGGCCTCAAAGAGAGTCGAATCCATGTACTTTGAGAAAAGAATGAAAGAATCTTACAGTTTCTAAGGGAACGGAGAGAGATTTCAAGCCAGGATTATAGCTTAACATTGTGCAAGCGCTAGGGCCAGGTGTTCCTTAGATGAGCTCATGCCTCTTGACATTTATAAGGAGCCAGTCATGGATATTATTAGAACGAGTGGAAAGTTTTGACTGTAAGACGAAGAAGCTGGACTCGGAAATTGCTATTACGTTGCAGGAATATGGCAACCTCGCTGCTGAGTCAGAACAGGAATAATTAAATTTAACCCGTTTACGAGTATAAAAATAAGTAAACAGATACAGTACGGTGAATCATTTTGGATTAGAGATTTTTGTGTAAAGATAAACCTTGTAAAAATTGCACAGGAGAAAACTGCAAACGCAAGTAGACGTCATTGGGGGTTCACCGAGACCCAAGGAGTGGGAGAATAAAAAAAGAACAGCACCACCCGTACAGTTGAGGACGAGAAATTAATTAATATCTCGGAAATGCACGAACGATTTCCATGCACAGGAAGATTATTTTACGTCAGGAAGACGAGCTGTCTGGAGATACGATTTTTATAATTGTGCGACAATTAGTTCAAAAGTTGGTCACGAAAAGGACTAGGATTTTATCTTTTTGTGACTGAAAGGTATAAAACTCCTGGCCTCACCAAGCCAATCATGCAGTCTACGAGAGCCCGTGAGGGGAACGTCACGCTGTATCAGTACATGCAGTATTAGTCCGTCCAGGGGGGCGTTACGCTGGAGCATCATAATCATCAGTCTACGAGCATTCCGTGAGCGGAAGTGCTGCACCACATCGTATACGCAGTATCAAGAGCCCGTGAGGGGGACGTTAAGCTGTATCAGACATTGATCCAGAGCCTGTGGGAGGCTATGCTACAAGTTCACCGAGTGTAGACCAGTTACGATATAAGTACGCTACGCTGAGGGTTAGCAGTTCGAGACTTTAAAGAGTCCTAAAATATAAAGAACATTAAATATACGGACTTTAAAGCAATATCGCCAAAGTAAGACACAGCGATCAGTAGGGAACTTCGAGTTCCAGAAGAACACTAGTTCAATACAGTTACGAAGTTATAAGAACTCCAACAAATAAATGGCGTTACGTCTAGTAAAGACATTGTTAAAGACATTAAGTCCTGTAAAGGAACTAAACAGTAATTACGATCGCGAAAGATAGAAGTTCAAGCGAAAGGAACTTAGGAACTTAGGTTCGAAACCAGAGGGAAAACGTACTCTAGTGAGAAAACGTCAAAAATATACGATAGACAGTATACGGTCCTCGAAGGGAGGCCAAGATATAGAAACTATAGGGTACGATAGACAGTATACGGTCCTCGAAGGGAGGCCAAGATATAGAAACTATAGGGGGCGATAGACCACCTTATATAAATAGAGGTGACGGCAAAGTAAAGACATTTATTGCCTAGTTAGAGCAGATAAAGTAAAGCCGAGTAATAGACAATAGAAGCGGTTTTGAGAGACTGAAACCAGTAGTTTCCATTGTAGGAGGGAGAAACTTTGAACGAATAAAATCACACGTCCAATGCAAGTCGATAGGATTCACATCAGGGATCATCAACAGCCGACAAAAATTGTAAAAATTGTTGAGATACACCCGTGTGATAGGAGTGAAGTGTAAATATTGTAAGAAAAGAAATAAGAGTGTCATTTTAAGTGTTTTAGGTAAAGTGAAAGCTTTTTTTGCACAGTGATATGCGTTATAATATGTACCAGAGTAATATTTTTTAGTGTTTTAATGTGTGTTCAAAACGGATACACCAGTGTATATAAAAAAATGTTGTCAGTGTTAAATATAGTGAATATGTGTCAAGAAATTTCTGTACATAAGATGAGATTGTACAATATGGAGTAGGTCAAGAAGGTGGGCCAAAATGTCACATCAAACGAGAATAAAGGTCAGAAAGCGACCTTAAACATGTAAGTAAAGATTTTCATTATGTTTTGGTGTCGGGAAACATTTTGTGTACAATTCCACCGGAGTTTTGAGTAGAAGGGATGTTTTTAAATGAATAATAACTAAATAAGAACGCGATCTGAACGAAAATAAAGTTTTAAGAAATAATAAATAAGTATGTGAAATAATAAATCCTGTAGAGGAAATGCATGGAATAAAATGTCAGTATTTAATGAATGTTATAAAAGCAAGCGTGATAATAATAATTATAACAAAGATATTTACATAAAGGTAAATTTGAAGTATATGAAAGAAATAGCTTTTGAGCTTTTGTAAGGAATGAAAACATGATGTGAATAACAAGGTAAAGAATTCTAAATAAAGATTAAATTGAATGATATAAAAATATAGAGCGTTGAAGCCTTAACAAATGTATAAGACATGATGTGACTGCATGTTCTTTAAAAGGGAGCGATTTATTGTCAACGGAAAAGATTAATATAAGAATTAAGATATGTATCAATTGTTACTATGAAATTTATCAGTTCTTTGGAAGACATTCGGCCGTAAAGTAATGTGTAGTGTAATGGAACGCAATTAAATAAAAAGTCACGCTAGGAACGCGTAAACGTTAAAGTACTTGGTAAATTACTTATGGAGGGTAGTTGATTGCAGTGAATTGAGATATGTTGTAAGTAGAGAGGCTGTGGGGGTTCTGCTTCAAATACCGTTATTTATGCAAATGAGGGGGGCGTGGCAAGGTCAATGACCTTGAGGTAGGTCATAGTCAATGACCTTGAGGTAGGTCATTGACCCCCAAGGTCGCCGGGACCCCGGAAGGTAAACAAACCTTGGAGGGTCCAGGAACCGGTTTGAGGGGGGTGTGGGTGGAGGGGGAGGAGTGGGGGTTGGGGCGGGAGGGTGGGGGAGGGAGGGGGAGGGAAGGGTGGGGTGGGAGACGAGGGGGGGAAGGATGGAAGAGGCTCTGCACGAGACCCTCCTCGACCCAGTCTCTCTCTTGGACTGAGCGCCTTCTCTGATATTATCCTGGGCTATATAGCTTTGCTTTGAGCCCGATGAGATCCGAGTGTTGCCGAAGGTTTCCGAATCCTTGGTTGTGAATGATTCGTCAGAGAATTGAACGGTCAACTGGTGTGTGTGTGACGTCACAGCAGATTACGGGATGTGAGGTAGGTCATGGACGGGAGTGTTTTGAATGGAAAACATGAATGGCGGTGGATGGCGGCGGTTGTTGAACCCTGACGTGGTAGGTTGGTTAGGTGTGAATGGGTCTGAGAGACAAACAAGATGGGGTTGAAAGCGCTCAATGGTAAACAAACATCAATGGTATCTGGAGTAGTGAATGGAATTGAGAGAGAGAGGGGGAATGAACTGGTTGTTGAATGTGCTCAATGGTAAACAAACGTCAATGAATCTGGAGTAGTATTTCCTGTAAATGGTAGGGTGGGGGTAGGATACAAATCGCATGGCATGTTGACTCGGCCAGCTCGACATGAAATAAAAACAAGAAGGTGTACACCAGATCTGATTTATTAATCCATGAATTATATGTGGCATTAAAACCTAGCCACTTAACAAAAAGTTTATTGCCACGTTTTTGTACAATTTTTTCAACAAGATAATGCTTGGGATATTGCGTCCTTTGCAGTTCCTCCATGTAGAATCCTCCTTGGATTGGCTGCTTGTTGAGGTCATCAAGTAAATAAACAACTGGATTAGAAAGTTTTACCTTGCGAATACGAAATATTTCTGTGCTCCAGTTTGGTGTGTATCCTTTGGCGAAGATTGTTTTATGTTTACTGATGCGCACATAATCACCAATACGTAATTGATGACGTCGCGGATCTACTGTTTTGATTTTGTGATGAATGCGATCCAATTGCGCAATGTTCTTGGTTACAAGGCGTGGTTTCATTTTGATGGTTCTATGTTTAGTGTTGTTGTAACGTGTCACCAGGTCGCCTACAAGTTCAAGCCAGCGATAGGATCCTCTTGCTGTAAATTGTTCCCACATGCGCGTCTTGAGTGTGCGGTTGAAACGTTCTACAACACTTGCCTTTAGATTGCTAAAAGTGGAATAGTGATGGATGTCAAGTGATTTGAGATAAGCGGAAAAAGTCTTGTTGAAAAATTCTTTGCCTTGATCTGTTTGAAGCAAACGAGGTTGTCGTCTTGACCGCTGAACGATGGTCTTGAATGCAGCGGTGACCAGTTGTGCAGATTTATTCCGAACAGGTTCAACAAAGGCCATTTTGGAATAAACGTCGATGACGGTGAGCAGATAGTTGACCCCGTTGTTAGCTTTGGCATAGGGAATCATTTCAACCAGATCAGCTTGCCAAAGATCGTCAACGCCCCGTGTGATGACATGACGACGATGGTAGAGACGACGAGCTGGTCTATGCAACTCGCGAGCAATGCCAGCCTTAACAGGCGAGGGTGTATGAACACGTTGACTCATTAGACAATAATGCCAGCATGACGAAGCTCCTCTTCTATTTCTAAAACTTCCGCCTCGTGTCCGGTATGACCAGCCTGTTCTGATGCACGCAACAGTTGCAGACGTTTAACCAACTTATTTGGATTGTTCCAATAGGCGAAATCGATGAATGGTTTCAAAGTATTAAACGTGATACCGGACGCTGAATTTGCACGGCGAACACTTGCATAGGTGGGAAACAATTTTGATATGATGGTTTTATATTTGAAGCTCTTATTAGCATTTACTGCTTCAGAACGTTTATAATTACGTCTAAAACCATTTGTAGCCATCAAGATGTCTTTATACTTTTCAAGATCTTCTTTATCATAGTCCTCGGTAGAAGGTGTACGTGAAAATAAAAGTTCTAAAAGACCTCGCGTCAATTTATAACGAACTGTTTTAACAATCAAAACATTGTCACTTATCTTGATTGGTGAATCGCCAATTCGAAATCTATTGTTTTCATAGCGAACACCATAGGTAGTATCAGTTTTCTTAGTAAAAAGATCTTCAAGGAAGGGAGTAACCAACGCACCATAATTTTGTAGTAAAATGGATTTTAACCGCACATATTGTTCGGGCGTATTTAATATTTCTTTAAGAGTAGGCTGCTTTTCTTTGGCTCTAGTGGGTGTTTCAGCAATTATTGATGTTTTCAAAAACTGGGGCAGCGGTGATTCTTTGGAGCTAGAAGACGGAAGCAATGGAGAAAAAACATCCTCAGGTTCTTCATCATTTTCGTCCTCCTCCTCTTCAATTGTTTGTGTTTCTTTTGAGCGTGTACTAGGTTTTGATGTTCCTTTCAACACAGCTTCCAGAGGTGACTTCAAATGTTTTTCGACAAACAGTTCACTGTCGGCATGTGCACGTTTTAGATAGCGAAACTTTTGTCGAATGCTATTTCGTGCACGGATTATGTGCTTTTTTAATTGACTCCCTGTTGTCGCCATGACATCTGGACTAATGATGTTCAGAAAAGCAATGCAGCTACTTAAATACGAATGAAATGATCAAATCCCATGCGGTAGCGTCCATTGTTGATGTTGCTCTGCTTATCAGTAACAAGACACCTGTGGTGATGAGCGTTCCAACACATGGCACACAACTGTGTAAAGGCTTGAAAGGTCATGTCTGGGTTCACGTGATCATCGTAGACGTGATGCATGTTGCGCTCATCCTGTCGGAAGAGAACAATCACGTTGGCATTGTCACGAATTAACTGTTTTGGTATTCGCGAATAGGTTTGAGCGAGATAAAAACAATCAATATATTTATGACGTCCCATGCTAAAGTAAGCCTGAATAATACCCTGTCGTTCTGTGGCCACATCGTCAAAAATCATAAGCGAATGGGGGCGAACATTGTCTGGAGAAATGACATCTTCGTGTGCTGCGAATGTGAAGTAGTCCATGTTGCGCAGACCTGACATGACCTGTTCCAAGAACACATACAGCGGTTGATACAGCGATTTGGCAAAAATATAGATATTTTGAAAGCGCACTCCGTTTAAGGAGGTGATGAGGGTAAGCAGAAGATTGGTTTTTCCACATCCCGACGGGCCGGCGATGAGACAGCGAATGGAGGATGGGAAGAGTGATCCATGACGTTGTTCGGACGATGTTGAGAAGAGGTGTGAAACCAAGTCTCCCACCGGAAGTGAATGTTGTTGCTTAATAATCTGCATATCAACTAAATGTGAAAGGGGAGGAGCTGGTCTCTATATACATGAGGCAAACGGGTGTTTCAGTTCCAGTGTAACCATGGACGCCTTTGGAAGAACTCTCAAAACAAATGAACGATTTGCTTTGACAAACGATCCAAAACATGATACAGATCCGGCTACTAAACGATATGTCGATGCTAATGTATTGTCACGCACTACAGATGGCAATTACGACTTTAATGGAAAGCGATTGACCAATATAACAGAACCCGTATTACCCTCGGACGCATGTTCAAAAAAGTATGTAGATTATTACCGATTACGACGTATCAAAGGAGATTATGAGGCTCAGAATAAACGTATTACAGGCGTTGCAGATCCTGTGAACGATCAAGATGTGTGCACCAAAGCCTATATGTTAACCAATGCTGTGGTGTTAACAGAAGCAAAGGACTATGACGTACACCAACGTCGAATCACTCAGCTGGCTCTTCCTACAAACAACACGGACGCTGCTCGAAAGGACTATGTAGATAACAAGGTGAAACAGGTGCTCAGTATTGTGCCCACCCTAACTGCAAAGGGCTATACAGCAAATAATGCACGCCTTGTGCATGTGGCCGATCCTGAAGATGATCAAGATGTTTGTACAAAACGGTTTTTAAACTCTGAAATGGAAAAGGTGTGGGAAATTAAGGAGAACGCTCTACAGATGAAGCGAAGACGAATAGCAGAAGTTGCTGATCCTGTGCAACCTCACGACGTGACGACCAAACGATTTTTGGAACAACGGTTATCGCTTTTTATTAAATCAATACCCTCTATATTTCTGCTTCACATTGTAAACCAACAACCGGTAAAAGATCCCAATAACCTCGCCTACATACTACGTTCGGGGTATGACAATTACCGTTTAATGTATGATGGTGCCATTCGTGTAATTGAGTATGCACCAGATTTGAAACATTTAGAGGTACGATTAAACGGTAGTGTTCAACCACTTATTGATCAACCGGTGAAAGCCGGAGACAAATTATTCTTTCACTTGAAACTCTCGTCTGAAGAAAAAGAGGCGGGGAAAACGATGAACGATTTTCCTCTGTATATAGAACTTGAATATACAGCCACCATTGAATAAATAACTACAGGTTCCCTTCCTGAGGAGCGTTAGTTGTGTTCTATACTTTGCGGTGTGAGGTTGTCTTGTTCTTTGGTCACGATGGTGAAACAGAGATATGTGGTGAAGAAGAGGAAGAAGTTGCCAAGAAAGGGAGGCTTTAAAGCTATTCTTCATGCGGCACGTCAAGCTTCGCGCGGAGAAACAAATAGTGAGTTGGCTATTAAGAAAGCACTCCGAGCAGCACGATTGCATGCGAATCCCAAAAGTAAACTACGTTTTAGAAAACGTGCCCGAGTTATTCCTGTGCCGAAACGTGGTGGATTTTTACCTGCACTGTTTGCTGGACTAGCAGCCCTGGGTTCACTTCTTGGAGGAGCAAGTGCGGTAGCACGAACGGTGAAAGCTGTTGAGGAGGCGAAGCAACAGTTGAAGGAAAGTGAAAGGCATAATAAAACTATGGAGGCCATAGCACTGCGCGGTAAAGGTGTGAACATGAAGCTAGCACCCTACAAGAAAGGACTCGGTATTTACATGTCGCCAAAAAACGGTTAATCGATGCACTGCCACGACGAGCCATGACGCATGAGGAAGTTATAAGATATGCAAAACAGCTTAAGATCTCCCACTTTCGAGGCGTGTTTATGCGCAACCAACTACCGTCTCGACCACGGAGCCATGAAAGTGTAGTTGTCAATTTGGATGACAGTCATGGACCGGGAACGCATTATGTGGCCTACATAAAGCATGGGCGAACCGTGTGGTACTTTGACAGTTTTGGAAATCTTCCTCCTCCGACAGAGCTTGTTCGCTATTTTGGAAGCAGTGCAACAATACACTATAATGTGAAACGAGTGCAAAATTTTAACACGCAACAGTGCGGTCGTCTATGTTTGACTTTTCTATATAAGACCGAGCACGGCGGGTGACGTGGTCATTATGACAACAGAAAGTAGAACGTTTACAGTGCACGGACAAGGTGCGGAAGTAACTGTTGACTTTTATCCTCCTATTGAATTGGGACGACGACCCTACGTGCTGGGACTTGTTTCGTTTGAAGGCTATAATAGAATCTGCAACATAATTGAAGACGTCAATGATAAGTTCTACTACGATGACTATGTGTTAACTCTACCGTCTGGCAGCTACACCGTAGATGATATTCACGATCACATCTACACAACTCTCACCAAAGAATTTAGTCTAAAAGCATTTCTGGACGGGACACGCAAGTTTGAACTCATAGCCAACAACGTGACACATCGCTGCAGTATTCTTTCTTCTTTTAGGATTGATTTTAAATCTCAACCAGATTCGATTGGGTCATTGTTAGGCTATTCACCACAAGTGTTAGTACCGAACGTGATACACAAGTCTGACCAACCGGTGAAAATAATTGAAGATCATCACGTATCTGTCACGTGTAATATTATTACAGACGTCTACACCAATCAAGATCCCTCGCATTCGCTTTATGATTTTATTGTTACTTCACCTGGTGGTTATATCATCCGCGAAAACCCGTCGGTGGTGCTCTATCATCCTGTGAGTGTGACCAACATCAGGAATATTACCTTAAGACTGGTGAATAGAAACCAACGTCTCATCCGATTAGACCCTCATACACCTGTGACCTACAAACTGTATTTGAAACCAGCATGAAACAAGTGTATAAAGCGGCAACGCTGTCAAGAGCAGGTGTTAGTTGTGCTCAACGCGTGTACAGGTTAACACGTGTCAACAAGCAGATCCTACAACAACTTGGTTACATCTTACGTCATGAATTCGATTCTAGACGTGACAAACCCTGTCGAAGTACAGGAGGGTATTGTAAGAATTGAACACCATTCCTACCAACCGTATACTCAGGGACTAAATAATAATGATGAGATTCGAATTACTATTAACCAACAAGATATCTACACGCTTCCACATGAAAGTTACATCCAGATTGAAGGGCAACTCACCAAATTGGATGGTACCATTCCAACAACGTCAAAGTTGGCCAACAATGCTTTGGCCTTTTTGTTTTCTGAGGTTCGCTACGTGATCAACGGTATTGAAGTGGATACTACTCGAAATGTTGGCATAACAAGTGTCATGAAACTTTATCCCTCGTACGGAAGCGAAGAGAGTAAAGCTTTTTGTATGGCTGGTTGGTGTCCCAACTCAACCAACGACTGGATGATTAACGATGATGGTACATTTACTGGACATTTACCTCTAAAATTAATACTAGGCTTTGCAGAGGATCATAAGTGCATTGTTGTGAACGCAAGACAGGATCTGATTCTTGTACGAGACAGGAGTGATTATAATGCGCTAAAGGGAGCTGATACAGCGCCAATAGATACAAAAATTCTACTGCAACGAATTCTATGGAAAGTACCGCACGTTACTCTATCAGATCAGAAAAAATTGAGTCTGCTCAAGATTGTGGAGAAGGATACAGCTTTACCCATTCAATTTAGAAGCTGGGAGCTGCATGAATACCCGGTATTACCACTCTCCGATACACATACTTGGTCTATAAAAACCTCACGGTATACAGAGCGGCCACTCTACGTCCTGGTTGGATTTCAAACAGATCGCAAATATCAACAGAATAAAGATGCATCAAAATTTGACCACATCCAATTACGAAATATACGACTCTTTTTGAACGGAGTTACCTTTCCCTATGAGGGAATGGATTTAAACTTTAACAAGAACAAATATGGTAAGCTCTATGACATGTTTGTAAACTTTCAGTCTTCCTATTATCAGAAAGAGGCATGTCCGCTATTATCACCACAAGACTTCAAGTCCCTGGCGCCTCTGGTGGTGATGGACTGTTCGTATTTGGAGGAGTCGATGAAGGAAACAACAATTGATATCAGACTAGAATTTGAAACATCTACAGTTATTCCAGAAAAAACAACAGCCTATTGCCTTATTGTTCACGAGGCGCAAGTGTTTTATCAACCGCTGTCCAATATGGTGACCAGAGTATAAATAGCATGTCTTCCTGCATTGCCCTTCACAGTCATGGAAAGCTACGATGAAGTCACAACCCCCTCTGCGAGGTGGGTCTGCAAATGTGAAAGTGATTCACCAGGTTCAGATGAAGATTCAAGGTTTACCATTTATCGCGCCCTAGTGAGTGAAGCTATAACTGCCTATCACAAGAATCATACTGTGCTTAGAATGCCGCCGCATCTGGTTCACTATTTACCAGATGGATTCATGTCTACGTTTGGTATTCATGACAGGGGCTACAACAACAAGCCCATCGCTAATCAAACAAATAATGTGGACGATGGCGTTGCCAAAGCTTCATCTTGTCATGTTGGAGAGCGGGTAGATTGTATGGACTGCAAATGCGATCGTTGCTCAACAAGTCGAGACGCTGATGCAGCATTTGAGATTTATCGCACCCTGGTGAGTTTAGCAATACGCGCCTACCATAAAGCACAATTTCTTCGTGAAATGCCGCAGCATCTGATTGCCTATTTACCAGCTGGATTTCTGACCGCGTACGGTGCACACGACATTGACCTTAATTGGGATAAGCTACCATTACACCTCCGTATGTCGGCGGATGTTGCAGCCTGCCGTCCTTGTCGTAGACACTTTATGCATCGAGGAGATTCTCACTGTGATTGGGATGGTCCAAATCCTATGATAAAAAATTGTAAGCGATGTACTGATAACTTTATGAATAAAATTGTGTAATTGATTCTTTGTGTGTATATTATTTTCCCGCTCCTATCCAATCAGTTAGTTGTTAAGAAGCAGCGGTGGTGGAAGGTGTGATATCCGTCGCCATGCCGAAAACATTGATTGTCGACGTGCAGGGTTTCAAGGTGAACGGAAACAAGTTTGTATTTAAAGAAGTAGGAATTATTGACTGCACAACCATGTGGGCACCAAGAGTAACCAGTTTTGTCTTTGAACCACCGTTTCCATTGCATTTGCAGTCAGACGAGGACAGAAGACAAACAGAGTGGTTGCAACGTAATTTGGGACTAGTCTGGAAAGAAGGCGACATTCCTTACCAGCATCTATCACTTGTTCTGAAAGCTCACTTGTTTGGTGCTGACCTTGTATTTGTAAAGGGAAGTGAAAAAAGGAATGGTTGCGTCAGTATGTTAATTCAACATGTCAACTTGTTGACCTTCATGATCTGGGATGTCCTGCACTGTACAACCTGTCCGTGCCTGATGAACCTCTACAAAATAAAACACTTCAAAATGTTTGGAAGCTTTTTGATTGGCTAGCTCGCAGAGCATGTCAAAACTTGCATGTTGAGTGCAAGGCGTTGTAACGTCAGCTTCAGTGTGAGACATACCAGTGATCAGTGTGGACGTGTAGTAATAAGGCAGCAATTGAAGGTTTGGACTCAAACCCCACAGAGCGAGCTATTGTCAAGTTTTTTGCCTGTAAAAAAAAACTTGACAGTTTCACAGATGAGGAATTGAACGCTTTGCCCAAGGCGTTCCTTTTTTATGTTGCTTCAAACGCGGTGAAAAATATTTGGCACAGTGTACCTAGTGAATGGAGCAGAGATCCTGGTCTGCGTGAACTACAACCATGCACTGACTTTAGTCATCACCAGCAAGTGTCTATTACTAAAATGCCATCCATTAGACAGTGTGGAACGTGTCAGCTCATCAAATTGTACCACGGCCATACAAATATACCGTCATGTAAAGACTTTGCTTCATCATTCCATGGTTGTGATGAAGAAGAGGAAGAAGAGACAGCAGCGGCAGTATCGCCAGCACCAAAAAGTAAGACAACGCTTGAAAAAGATATGCCAGACCTTTGCTGGTCATGGTCTAGTTAACAAGGCCATTGATCTACTTCCCATTGAACTGCATATTCCTGGCTATCAATTTTGTGGACCTGGAACTAAACTAAGCCAACGTCTAGCACAAGGGAACTCTGGAATCAACATATTGGATGCAGCGTGTAGAGATCATGACATTGCTTACAACAACAAGAATATAGAAGTACGTCGAGTTGCAGACCGCATTCTTCTAAGAAAGGCCATGCAGCGTGTGATGTCATCTACTGCTTCTATTGGTGAGAAGATTGCAGCCTTGATTGTAGCAGGAGCGATGAAGTCAAAGCTATTGATTGGTGGTGGATTAGTGAGGAAAAGGACAAAGTAATAAACATGAATCAAATATTGTGAAGTATTTATTTGAGAGTCAGTCCACCAGTTCATAGTATACACAAAATATGGTTTAGTTTTCTTCTTGTACAAAAACCAACAATTTTAATAAAAAGAATTGAAAATGAAAGTGTGTTCTTTTTTACAAGGTGTGGAAATGACCATAAGGCAAGCTATTTACACCATCCCACAGACGTTTATTGTCATATGCTGTCAGCGATGTTTTATTTTGATTTACTGTAAAAATATTATGGTTCTTTGAAAGAATGCGTGTTTGCTGGTATAAGCGAGAGGTGTTTGCGTAGAGTACACATCGATATTCCTCAACATTGAGGAATTGTGTGACGCTACGAAGAACGCCCTTCGCTTTGCATTGACCTTTATTCTTTTGTGTTGAAAATGCGTACATTTTCGGCGCCAAAGACACAAATTCTGTCATAACATCACCGGCGCACTCATCCTTAAATAGACCTATTTTTTTTTTATTCATGGGAATTATGCCAAACATATTGTTAACCTCATAGTTTGAGGTATCAAAGTAATTTGGATGTTCTCTCATCACTGAGTAAACATCTATCGTATTGGTTTGATAAATAAGACTGTCTGTATCCATATACAGTAATTTTACATCTCCAAACTTTTGTTTGGCAAACTCATAATGAAATTGATACATTACAAATTTTGAAAAGTCAAGTATTACCATTCCCAAGTAAATTGGTTTGTTATACATGATTTCTGTCTTTGACAATTCAATGGTTACTAAATCAGTTTCAATAACTCGTACAGAATGGAAATTAGGCATAGCTATATATTTTCGTGCGCCATATCGACCGTCCCAGTGGTTTACCAAATGAATAGTTCTATGCTTTCGAATATTTTCCATTGATTTACCGTAGCACGCATTGTTCATTAATTTATAAAAATTTGATTCAAATGTGGTCTTGGCGTGCTGCCGATGATGAGTATTCAATTGCATGTACGGTTGTAACCATGGTTTTTGGTCAAAGCAAATAATGCGGTGAATGGATTGCAGTTTCAAACCATGTTTCAAACATTGCATTAAATTTTCAATGTGTATGACGTACCGATTTTTTGAATTTAACGTTGCCAGCAACTTTTTATTGTTGGAACGTGAACTGGGAGGTTGTAATTTTTCAACACAAAATGGTAGATCAGAATGATCATTGTGTATCTCACAGGGATATAATAAGTCAACCTCTAGAACGTAGCCACGCGTGTCATTGCTCAACACATCTTTTAATCATGCTGGTTTCAAATACAGTTTGTAGGTCACAGGTGTATGAGGGTCTAATCGGATGAGACGTTGGTTTCTATTCACCAGTCTTAAGGTAATATTCCTGATGTTGGTCACACTCACAGGATGATAGAGCACCACCGACGGGTTTTCGCGGATGATATAACCACCAGGTGAAGTAACAATAAAATCATAAAGCGAATGCGAGGGATCTTGATTGGTGTAGACGTCTGTAATAATATTACACGTGACAGATACGTGATGATCTTCAATTATTTTCACCGGTTGGTCAGACTTGTGTATCACGTTCGGTACTAACACTTGTGGTGAATAGCCTAACAATGACCCAATCGAATCTGGTTGAGATTTAAAATCAATCCTAAAAGAAGAAAGAATACTGCAGCGATGTGTCACGTTGTTGGCTATGAGTTCAAACTTGCGTGTCCCGTCCAGAAATGCTTTTAGACTAAATTCTTTGGTGAGAGTTGTGTAGATGTGATCGTGAATATCATCTACGGTGTAGCTGCCAGACGGTAGAGTTAACACATAGTCATCGTAGTAGAACTTATCATTGACGTCTTCAATTATGTTGCAGATTCTATTATAGCCTTCAAACGAAACAAGTCCCAGCACGTAGGGTCGTCGTCCCAATTCAATAGGAGGATAAAAGTCAACAGTTACTTCCGCACCTTGTCCGTGCACTGTAAACGTTCTACTTTCTGTTGTCATAATGACCACGTCACCCGCCGTGCTCGGTCTTATATAGAAAAGTCAAACATAGACGACCGCACTGTTGCGTGTTAAAATTTTGCACTCGTTTCACATTATAGTGTATTGTTGCACTGCTTCCAAAATAGCGAACAAGCTCTGTCGGAGGAGGAAGATTTCCAAAACTGTCAAAGTACCACACGGTTCGCCCATGCTTTATGTAGGCCACATAATGCGTTCCCGGTCCATGACTGTCATCCAAATTGACAACTACACTTTCATGGCTCCGTGGTCGAGACGGTAGTTGGTTGCGCATAAACACGCCTCGAAAGTGGGAGATCTTAAGCTGTTTTGCATATCTTATAACTTCCTCATGCGTCATGGCTCGTCGTGGCAGTGCATCGATTAACCGTTTTTTGGCGACATGTAAATACCGAGTCCTTTCTTGTAGGGTGCTAGCTTCATGTTCACACCTTTACCGCGCAGTGCTATGGCCTCCATAGTTTTATTATGCCTTTCACTTTCCTTCAACTGTTGCTTCGCCTCCTCAACAGCTTTCACCGTTCGTGCTACCGCACTTGCTCCTCCAAGAAGTGAACCCAGGGCTGCTAGTCCAGCAAACAGTGCAGGTAAAAATCCACCACGTTTCGGCACAGGAATAACTCGGGCACGTTTTCTAAAACGTAGTTTACTTTTGGGATTCGCATGCAATCGTGCTGCTCGGAGTGCTTTCTTAATAGCCAACTCACTATTTGTTTCTCCGCGCGAAGCTTGACGTGCCGCATGAAGAATAGCTTTAAAGCCTCCCTTTCTTGGCAACTTCTTCCTCTTCTTCACCACATATCTCTGTTTCACCATCGTGACCAAAGAACAAGACAACCTCACACCGCAAAGTATAGAACACAACTAACGCTCCTCAGGAAGGGAACCTGTAGTTATTTATTCAATGGTGGCTGTATATTCAAGTTCTATATACAGAGGAAAATCGTTCATCGTTTTCCCCGCCTCTTTTTCTTCAGACGAGAGTTTCAAGTGAAAGAATAATTTGTCTCCGGCTTTCACCGGTTGATCAATAAGTGGTTGAACACTACCGTTTAATCGTACCTCTAAATGTTTCAAATCTGGTGCATACTCAATTACACGAATGGCACCATCATACATTAAACGGTAATTGTCATACCCCGAACGTAGTATGTAGGCGAGGTTATTGGGATCTTTTACCGGTTGTTGGTTTACAATGTGAAGCAGAAATATAGAGGGTATTGATTTAATAAAAAGCGATAACCGTTGTTCCAAAAATCGTTTGGTCGTCACGTCGTGAGGTTGCACAGGATCAGCAACTTCTGCTATTCGTCTTCGCTTCATCTGTAGAGCGTTCTCCTTAATTTCCCACACCTTTTCCATTTCAGAGTTTAAAAACCGTTTTGTACAAACATCTTGATCATCTTCAGGATCGGCCACATGCACAAGGCGTGCATTATTTGCTGTATAGCCCTTTGCAGTTAGGGTGGGCACAATACTGAGCACCTGTTTCACCTTGTTATCTACATAGTCCTTTCGAGCAGCGTCCGTGTTGTTTGTAGGAAGAGCCAGCTGAGTGATTCGACGTTGGTGTACGTCATAGTCCTTTGCTTCTGTTAACACCACAGCATTGGTTAACATATAGGCTTTGGTGCACACATCTTGATCGTTCACAGGATCTGCAACGCCTGTAATACGTTTATTCTGAGCCTCATAATCTCCTTTGATACGTCGTAATCGGTAATAATCTACATACTTTTTTGAACATGCGTCCGAGGGCAATACGGGTTCTGTTATATTGGTCAATCGCTTTCCATTAAAGTCGTAATTGCCATCTGTAGTGCGTGACAATACATTAGCATCGACATATCGTTTAGTAGCCGGATCTGTATCATGTTTTGGATCGTTTGTCAAAGCAAATCGTTCATTTGTTTTGAGAGTTCTTCCAAAGGCGTCCATGGTTACACTGGAACTGAAACACCCGTTTGCCTCATGTATATAGAGACCAGCTCCTCCCCTTTCACATTTAGTTGATATGCAGATTATTAAGCAACAACATTCACTTCCGGTGGGAGACTTGGTTTCACACCTCTTCTCAACATCGTCCGAACAACGTCATGGATCACTCTTCCCATCCTCCATTCGCTGTCTCATCGCCGGCCCGTCGGGATGTGGAAAAACCAATCTTCTGCTTACCCTCATCACCTCCTTAAACGGAGTGCGCTTTCAAAATATCTATATTTTTGCCAAATCGCTGTATCAACCGCTGTATGTGTTCTTGGAACAGGTCATGTCAGGTCTGCGCAACATGGACTACTTCACATTCGCAGCACACGAAGATGTCATTTCTCCAGACAATGTTCGCCCCCATTCGCTTATGATTTTTGACGATGTGGCCACAGAACGACAGGGTATTATTCAGGCTTACTTTAGCATGGGACGTCATAAATATATTGATTGTTTTTATCTCGCTCAAACCTATTCGCGAATACCAAAACAGTTAATTCGTGACAATGCCAACGTGATTGTTCTCTTCCGACAGGATGAGCGCAACATGCATCACGTCTACGATGATCACGTGAACCCAGACATGACCTTTCAAGCCTTTACACAGTTGTGTGCCATGTGTTGGAACGCTCATCACCACAGTTGTCTTGTTATTGATAAGCAGAGCAACATCAACAATGGACGCTACCGCATGGGATTTGATCATTTCATTCGTATTTAAGTAGCTGCATTGCTTTTCTGAACATCATTAGTCCAGATGTCATGGCGACAACAGGGAGTCAATTAAAAAAGCACATAATCCGTGCACGAAATAGCATTCGACAAAAGTTTCGCTATCTAAAACGTGCACATGCCGACAGTGAACTGTTTGTCGAAAAACATTTGAAGTCACCTCTGGAAGCTGTGTTGAAAGGAACATCAAAACCTAGTACACGCTCAAAAGAAACACAAACAATTGAAGAGGAGGAGGACGAAAATGATGAAGAACCTGAGGATGTTTTTTCTCCATTGCTTCCGTCTTCTAGCTCCAAAGAATCACCGCTGCCCCAGTTTTTGAAAACATCAATAATTGCTGAAACACCCACTAGAGCCAAAGAAAAGCAGCCTACTCTTAAAGAAATATTAAATACGCCCGAACAATATGTGCGGTTAAAATCCATTTTACTACAAAATTATGGTGCGTTGGTTACTCCCTTCCTTGAAGATCTTTTTACTAAGAAAACTGATACTACCTATGGTGTTCGCTATGAAAACAATAGATTTCGAATTGGCGATTCACCAATCAAGATAAGTGACAATGTTTTGATTGTTAAAACAGTTCGTTATAAATTGACGCGAGGTCTTTTAGAACTTTTATTTTCACGTACACCTTCTACCGAGGACTATGATAAAGAAGATCTTGAAAAGTATAAAGACATCTTGATGGCTACAAATGGTTTTAGACGTAATTATAAACGTTCTGAAGCAGTAAATGCTAATAAGAGCTTCAAATATAAAACCATCATATCAAAATTGTTTCCCACCTATGCAAGTGTTCGCCGTGCAAATTCAGCGTCCGGTATCACGTTTAATACTTTGAAACCATTCATCGATTTCGCCTATTGGAACAATCCAAATAAGTTGGTTAAACGTCTGCAACTGTTGCGTGCATCAGAACAGGCTGGTCATACCGGACACGAGGCGGAAGTTTTAGAAATAGAAGAGGAGCTTCGTCATGCTGGCATTATTGTCTAATGAGTCAACGTGTTCATACACCCTCGCCTGTTAAGGCTGGCATTGCTCGCGAGTTGCATAGACCAGCTCGTCGTCTCTACCATCGTCGTCATGTCATCACACGGGGCGTTGACGATCTTTGGCAAGCTGATCTGGTTGAAATGATTCCCTATGCCAAAGCTAACAACGGGGTCAACTATCTGCTCACCGTCATCGACGTTTATTCCAAAATGGCCTTTGTTGAACCTGTTCGGAATAAATCTGCACAACTGGTCACCGCTGCATTCAAGACCATCGTTCAGCGGTCAAGACGACAACCTCGTTTGCTTCAAACAGATCAAGGCAAAGAATTTTTCAACAAGACTTTTTCCGCTTATCTCAAATCACTTGACATCCATCACTATTCCACTTTTAGCAATCTAAAGGCAAGTGTTGTAGAACGTTTCAACCGCACACTCAAGACGCGCATGTGGGAACAATTTACAGCAAGAGGATCCTATCGCTGGCTTGAACTTGTAGGCGACCTGGTGACACGTTACAACAACACTAAACATAGAACCATCAAAATGAAACCACGCCTTGTAACCAAGAACATTGCGCAATTGGATCGCATTCATCACAAAATCAAAACAGTAGATCCGCGACGTCATCAATTACGTATTGGTGATTATGTGCGCATCAGTAAACATAAAACAATCTTCGCCAAAGGATACACACCAAACTGGAGCACAGAAATATTTCGTATTCGCAAGGTAAAACTTTCTAATCCAGTTGTTTATTTACTTGATGACCTCAACAAGCAGCCAATCCAAGGAGGATTCTACATGGAGGAACTGCAAAGGACGCAATATCCCAAGCATTATCTTGTTGAAAAAATTGTACAAAAACGTGGCAATAAACTTTTTGTTAAGTGGCTAGGTTTTAATGCCACATATAATTCATGGATTAATAAATCAGATCTGGTGTACACCTTCTTGTTTTTATTTCATGTCGAGCTGGCCGAGTCAACATGCCATGCGATTTGTATCCTACCCCCACCCTACCATTTACAGGAAATACTACTCCAGATTCATTGACGTTTGTTTACCATTGAGCACATTCAACAACCAGTTCATTCCCCCTCTCTCTCTCAATTCCATTCACTACTCCAGATACCATTGATGTTTGTTTACCATTGAGCGCTTTCAACCCCATCTTGTTTGTCTCTCAGACCCATTCACACCTAACCAACCTACCACGTCAGGGTTCAACAACCGCCGCCATCCACCGCCATTCATGTTTTCCATTCAAAACACTCCCGTCCATGACCTACCTCACATCCCGTAATCTGCTGTGACGTCACACACACACCAGTTGACCGTTCAATTCTCTGACGAATCATTCACAACCAAGGATTCGGAAACCTTCGGCAACACTCGGATCTCATCGGGCTCAAAGCAAAGCTATATAGCCCAGGATAATATCAGAGAAGGCGCTCAGTCCAAGAGAGAGACTGGGTCGAGGAGGGTCTCGTGCAGAGCCTCTTCCATCCTTCCCCCCCTCGTCTCCCACCCCACCCTTCCCTCCCCTCCCTCCCCCCACCCTCCCTCCCCACCCCCCCACTCCTCCCCCTCCACCCACACCCCCCTCAAACCGGTTCCTGGACCCTCCAAGGTTTGTTTACCTTCCGGGGTCCCGGCGACCTTGGGGGTCAATGACCTACCTCAAGGTCATTGACTATGACCTACCTCAAGGTCATTGACCTTGCCACGCCCCCCTCATTTGCATAAATAACGGTATTTGAAGCAGAACCCCCACAGTCTCTCTACTGTTGTAAGTCCTCTAATTGTGACGTAGATCACGAGGCCATGTGTGTATTATTTAAAAGGGAGCTAATGTATGGTATTATTGAGCGTATGTCATGTAGGCCACGGCCGACTTTAAATCGCGTCTTGTATAAGTCCTCCAAATGTGGAAATGTTCCCGAGGCATGTTAAGAGATTCGAACCTAGAATCCTTTTGTTGTTAAAGCCCCTAATTATTCGTCGTAGAATGTGTATTAATCTTCCCAATCAATGAGGACCCTCTCATAATTAATAAATGCCAAGGTTACGAAAGTGGTTTATGAGCCAAAGAATATTGTTGAATAAAAATAAGCGAGTAAAAGCCAGGTCTCTCCACAGAACTGAGAATAATGTGAAGGTTTGTTTTAAAGCATTGAAGAGAGCTGCCACCGTAGGTTAGGCAGAGAGTCGCTTTCCTTGTCATAAATCACGCCCGAGTATAATGGCCTGACCCTCATAGAGCGAGGGTGGGTAAAAACCGTCTTGTAAGATGTGTTAAATACACCGTGAGTGTTTAAAGTTGTTAATGACCCGGGCGTTGAACCGAGGTCCTTGTAGATTGATATTATCGCTTGCCAATTCAGATCGTAGTTTTCTTATGTGATAATGGTCTTATAAGACAAATGAATTAAATAAAATCCCTATTGTAATATTGTATGGAAAAGAAGGAATCCACGAGTTTTGTGAAGATAACTAGGTTTCGGGAGTGATCATAGTTTTTGACTTTGTCAAGTAATCTTTATAACTCTGGAGTACACAAATAGTTTTCCCGATCACCGTAGTGAATTTGCAAAACTTGAGAGAGATAGTAAATATGGAGAACATGTGATATGCCCAAATATTGAAGTGAATAATTAACATGTAATTTTAAATGTAATTATATATTTGTTTTGATGATAAGAAAAGATAAAATAATTCTTGAGGTGTACAAAAATATGACACCATTATTATGGGAAAGTATCGAGCCAAAGAAGCTCGTAGTTATTTGGAACTTTAAGATAAGTACTTTATGGAAGTGAAAATAATCGTGAATTGTTGGTTTTAAAGAAAACCATGTGTTTTAATCTAATATTTGTTTTATTTTTATGCTATTCCTTGTTCACTTTGGACAAGTAGAATGATATTGGTCAGTAGTTTATGTGTTTATTTGTTTGTAGCGCCATAATTTTTGATTAATTAAATGTGTTAAAATAGGAGTTGATTTTGTTGTTATTTTTGCAAGTGTATCCTCTATTTAATCCAAGATATGTAAGTCACAGAGTGGGAGAACTTACCGCAGCCCCGAAAAATCCCGAATTGAGCAATGCTGGCATACTGTGATTTGCATATTTCTTGCTGCAAGGGCACAATATATATATATATATATATATATATATATATATATAAATAACAAATAATAGCCATGAAAAAATCTCTAAACACTGCTCATACTACTCATAAGACAAGAGTACAATACCGCGTTCATATTATTAAAAGCAATGTGCACCAAGTGCAAAGACATATTTGTACAAATGATCAATAAAATTATGCTAATGCTAGTCTTATTATTGAGATTGTCCTCATTTTACAGCTATGCCCAAGATAGCAGGTTCAAACCCGGCCGAAGCCGTCGGATTTTTAAGAGCGTTTAACTCCCTCAGTATGCCTTCCTTCGGAGGGGAAGTAAAGCCGGTAGGCCCATGTCATAGATTTATGCCATGTTAAAGAACCTTCCACTAATTACACCTGTGTGAAGCTAAATTTTATAGGTTAAGAATGTAAACAACGCTCTTAGGTTGCTACGTTCATTGCCAAGAGCCGACTGCAGTGGCGTCTAGTACCTAAGTTCTGAATTAGGCCTAGTATTCGTTGACGGTGGCGTTTGGCGGCAAAAGTAGGAACTATTTGATAAATTCCAAGTTTCAGTCCTTACTTGAATTAAAAAACAAGTAGTTCCGAGAAGAACTATGCAGCCTATTTTCATATATCCTGCTCATGTTAATTGTCTCTATCAACACACAAAATTTCAGTTTAATTGCTGTAACAGATTGGTAGATATTGAGAACCTTCTAAATATTTCATATGGTCGCCGGGATGGATTTTTATTTTTGTACTATTTCATTAAGATTATTGTGTACGTGTGGTATTCAAACTTCAATCGCATGATTAGAACACAAGAAGTAAAAACGAGATTTTAAAAGTGCGCACACCAGCCATCTTGTGATTATGCAAACAATTGATATAAATTACATGCCAGTGGATCAACATTTGTATAAGCATTTAACGTGCAACGTTTCACGGCACTCGGATAGTTAATTCGCGAGAAACGTCCATTTAAATATTTATACTTCGCGTCGCCACCATGTTGGATTTGTGCTCACCAGGTTACTGAAAGTCCTATAGGTAAACATATGTTCATAGTCTCTATGAACATTAAAAATTCAGTTTGGTTGCTGTAAAAGATTCATAGATATTGAGAACGGTCTAAATATTTTGGAAGCTCGCCATTTAGGATTGTTATATGTATAGGTCATAGAGTTATGTACCATTCAAGGACAATTATTGCCTAGCTTCATTATTCAAACTTTCACTTCGTTCGCATGATTACGACACAAGAATAAAAACTTAATTTTAAAATTTCGCACAGCCGCCATCTTGAGGTTATGTAAACAATTGAATTAAATTAGATGGCAGTGCATACAATCTGAAAAATCATTTACTGTACCACATTTCACTGCGCTCAGAGAGTTAAATCACGAGAAAAGTCTATTAAAATATTTCAAATTCGCTTGGTCGCCATGTTCGTTTTGTAATTTACAGGTTTATGAAATATAGATAGGTAAACTTGAATCAGTACCCTTTATCACCGTACAAAATTGCATGATGATATCTGTAATAGTCTCGGAGATATAGAATGTCAGTGAAATATTTCGCACAGCCGCCATTTTGGGGTAATGTAAACAATTGAACTAAATTAGACTCCAGTGCATTGCAATGTGAATAAACATTTGCTGTACCAAGTTTCATTACGTTTGGATAGTTAAATCGCAGGAAATGTCTATTTAAAAGTCTCAATTTCACTTGACCGCCATGTTGGTTTTGTAGTCACCAGGTTTTTGAAAGTCTCATAGGTGAACTTCTAGGAGTGCTCTTTATCACCGCACCCAATTTCAGGGCTATATTGAATGCTAGTGAAATATTTCTCACAGCCGCCATGTTGGATTGGTGAGACGTAACAAAATTTGAAGGGCACGGTCGAGGTCGCCGGGAATAGTGCAATGAACTTACCGAGTTTCATTGAAATCGCTCCAGCCGTTTAGATTTTATTAGGGACACACACACACACCTCACACACACACACACACGCACACACACACGGACAAAAGGTGATCTCATAAGCCTATTTTTTCAAAATTGAAAATAGGCTAAAAAACAGATACATACACTAATACAGCCATCACAATTAACACCGAGTTATCAGACAGATTCTACACGCACCCAAAGTACACGGGGCTACATGACCGCGTTGTCGCAGCCTCTAAACTGAGGAACCAACAACCTCATTTTACAGTTTTATTGCGTGGTACCATTCATAATGTTCGTTGCACAGGTCACATACACAGTCTTCGTTCGGTTGGTGGAAATTCTTGGTTTAGCAGAATCTACAGTGAAATACATGGGTGGCGTAACGTGTGATTACGTGTCGTAGCTCGTAATTAGCTTGTTTCCACTCCTACCTTATTATAGCATCTGTAGAGTAAAAGTCGGACCAAATGGCATTTCGTTTCTCATTTAAGGTTCAGCGTGCATTCTCATAGGCTTTGGTGTTTGGTAGGTGAAACTGTATTTTGATGTCGTCGATGAAGTAGTCCTCTTTGGTTAATTCATATGTCAACCTTGAAGGGGCAGACTTTCCTATGCCTAAAATCCTCTTCAGATAGCAGGCCTTGACTTTTTCTATTATCATCAGGTCGCTGAGTGTGAGTTTTTCCCAGGTAATTCTAATCCCATAGGTTGCTATTGGCGATATAGATGTTCTGAACAGTAGCATTGCTGGTCATCTGTCCCCCATTCCCCTAAAACGAAATATGAAAAATCTACTACATGGAACGGGTATCACGCATGACATAATACCATAAAAATGTACACTAGGATATTTATTTAACTCAATGCATATACAGAAGCTTTCTTTAGCCTGTATCCAACAGTGTGAAATCCGTAGCTAAAATCAATGGTCAAAAATACTAATAATACAGTGTAAATTAAGCAATATGACGCTTGTTTCTTATTCAAATATACTTCTCTATGGAGTTTGAATAATCTCACAGGGCGTGTAAATTCTAGTGGGAATATGTAAAGTTTATTCTCTTTATTTCGTGAGGTCTGATGTGCTGCATTTATTGGAAAACAGAATTCCACATTGATTTCACGGAATTTGTTTGCTGGTAGCTAAAATGACATCTCATCTATTTTTGTTTGCAATCGAGACACGGAATTACTGCAACACCGAGCTCAGGTAGGTAGGGGTGCACGAGCTGAATAATGGATTTATTTACTGCTAACATGTAGTCTAGCGGAAACGTACACCTATTCATATGTGGCAAGGGGTATTTTTAAACCTGAGCTGCTTTCAATATACTGCAAGTAACAGTAAACAGTAGTCTATAATTTCGTCCATATGTGAGTCTCAGGTATTTTGCCTGGATTGATGCAGCCCTCCATGCTATCCTGCCCTAGCTAATCGTTTCATCTCTTCATAGCTACCATAACTTACATCCGAGGCAATCTGTTTAACAAATTCTAACCTTGGTCTAAACAAGTGTTTGCCCTCGACCCTTCCTTCCATAAATAAGTTAACTGTTCCTGGGCGTCTTAGTATGTATCCTACCAACTTATCTCTTCTCTTCATTAGCAGCACCAGAAAAATCTTTCCTCATCCACTCGTCTTAATACCTCTTCAATTGTAACAGTAGCGGCTTCGGTGGCGTAGTCGGTAGCATGCTGAACTGCTATGCCCAAGATAGCGGTGTCAAACCCGGCCGAAGTCGTCGGATTTTTTAAGAGCGTTGAAAATCCTTCAGTATGCCTTCCTTCGGAGGGGAAGTAAAGTCGGCGGTCCCATGTCATAGATTTATGGCATGTAAAAAATCCTTTCACAGACTAAACTTGTGTAAAGCAAAATTTGTTAGGTTAGATTTCGTCAGAACGCTCTATCAAAGTTCCAACGTTCACCACTAGGTATCATTGATATCTGGTGGCGAAAGTTGGAACTACTTGAAATTGAACGGAATGTGTAGCTCACCCTTTAGGGTATCCGCTGGAAGCAGCTACAGACTCAGGCGAGCCGAACATGTCCTCGGACACTCCCGGCACTAAAAGCCATACGATAAATAAATAAATAAATAAATAATTGTAACAGTAGGAATCCATCTGATCTTCATTATTCGTATGTAACACCACATTTCAAACGCTGTAATTCTCCTATTTTGTGCTGCACCAGCAGTCTAAGTTTCACTTCCATAGAGTGCAACGCCCTAGGAAAAGGTTTCTAATACCTAAATCTATATTTAATTGAGTTTATTTATTTAATCGTATGTTGAGTACAACAACGAATGCATAAGTCCAGGTCCAAGTTCTGCAACCACACAACAGCACTTTCTGAAAGATGAAACAGGTCGCCGGGGCTTCCGGAGTAGGCATGAAGAAGGCAGTGCAGGATAACATGGTCCATGGTCTGCTCCTTTTCACTGCATTCACACATTGTTGAATCCATCCAGCCCCACTTATGGCGCAAGAAATTACAGCGTCCATGCCCAGTTCTCAGTCTGTTGAGGTGACACCATAGTTTTCTTGGGAGGTCAAATCCATTAATTTTCCGAGTTGGATTTATCTCATGAGCTTTAGTACCAGATGGCATGATACTTCTGGAATGCTGACGTTCAGTTCAGTAACGGAAATTCAAATCCGATTACCTATGCAGGGGCACCAACGGGCAGGAAATTAGCTTAAAACATAAGATAGTTGCTAGAAACAACATCCTACGCAAATTTTCAGGAACCAGTTGGGGAACACAACCACAAACAATCAGAACGTCAGCTCTAGCTCTATGCTACTCTGCAGGCGAATATGCCTCCCCGGTTTGGTACAGATCAGCCCATGCAAAGCATATCGACAACGCTATCAATGAAAATTGCAGGATCATTACAGGATGCTTAAAACCAACACCTATTGAGAAGATCCAACTTCTAGCTGGTATTTCTCCTGGTGAGATTCGTAGGGAGGTAGCAGCTAACAAAGAGAGGCTCCAATCATCTACTTCAGAAGCACATCCCCTCTATGGATACCATCCTACTACACGGAGGCTGAAATCTAGAAAGTGTTTTCTCCGCACATCATTTAAGCTTCAAGGGAGAGCAGAGAATGCTAGGATCAAGATATGGAAAGAAAAAACTAACCACCTTTCCAACTGGATGGAGCCGAAGGAAAGTCTTCCATGTGGACACCAGGAGAAGTGGACAACTTGGAAAGCCCTGAACAGATTCCGTACAGGAGTAGGCAGAACAAGAGTAAACCAGGAAAAGATCCAACTCTCCCACAAAGCTATCGACCTATTGCTCTACTCTGCGTCACCTACAAGTTATTAGAAAGACTGACACTGAACCGAATAGCACCGGCCATCGAAGCAATCCTTCCAGTTGAGCAGGCACGGTTCCGACCCGGCCTTGACTGCAGTGACCAAGTACTGTCCTTGTCCACGTATTTGGAGGTTGGTTTTGAGAATAAATTGAAAAATATCTCTGTCTTCTTAGATCTTACAGCTGCATATGACACAGTTTGGAGGGAAGGTCTTATGCTTAAACTGATTAAAGCTGATCCTTGCATAAAAATTGCGACACTAATTGACAGAATGTTAAACAACCGGCTATTTCAGGTTCACTCAGAACACAAAAGAAGCAAATTCCACAAAGTCGGTAATGGTCTGTCACAAGGGTCGGTTCTATCTCCTGCTCTTTTCAACTTATATATCCACGACCTGACTGAAACAGTGTCCCGAAAGTTCATATATGCGGACGATATTTGCCTCTCAATTCAGCGACCCAACTTCGCAGAAGCTGAAATAGTTCTTAATCGAGACCTCGAACTGTTGGATGACTATTTTCAAAGATGGTATCTACATCCTAACCCACAGAAGACAGTGACATCTACATTTCATCTAAACAACGCAGAAGCGAACTACCATCCAAGGCTATTCCTCAAGGGACATGAACTACAATATTGTGTCACTCCCAGTTATTTAGGAGTAACATTGGATAGGTCTTTTACGTACAAACATCATCTGCAGAAAACCGCCAACAAACTACAAAGTCGTAATAACATTCTCCAACGACTGACTGGAACTTCTTGGGGAGCGGATGGAAACACTTTAGGGACAACATCTTTGGCCTTGGTCTATTCTTCAGCAGAATACTGCTCTGGTATCTGGCTTAATAGTGCTCACACACAGCTAGTAGATTTATAACTTCAGCCAAACCATGCGGATCATAACTGGTACACTTCGTGCTACACCGATCAAATGGTTACCGTTACTCATCAATATAGTACCTCCACATATCAGGAGACAGAAGGCCCTTTTTCAGCTGTGGACAAGAATGTTGAAGAATGAACATCTACCTGTTCATGAGGATATCAGACAGAAATGCACACGCCTTAAGTGTCGTCAGCCTGCTTGGAAGACGGCTATGAAGTTAAAATCCAGCTCCTTCAACTCCACTTCTAAGTGGTCAACAGAGTGGTATTTATCCCCACCTCGTGCAATAGTGGACATTAATAATCCATCTACAAAACTGGCAGGCTTCGATCTGCCACGCTGCACCTGGAGTAGACTAAATCACATGAGATGTGGAGTAGTTAGAACAGCATCAACTTTACACTCATGGGGCTGGTCAGTTTCCCCACATTGTGACTGTGGGGAGGTTCGCCAAACAATGAAACATGTAGTGCAGGAATGCCCACTCCGTGCTTTCTCTGGCACCATGGAAGACCTCAACTCAGGAACACCGGAAGCAGTGAAGTGGGTAGCGGAATTGGACATTCACATTTAGTGAGACGTACATCACTCACACTCAATGTTCGGCCGATAACCTAGATGTTAGGCCCCTTAAAACAACAATTATCATCATTATTATTATTATTACACTCAATGTTCACAATTGAACTGTCGAAGTTGTCAGGTAGATAGTGATGTCCAAATATATTGTTTTATTCCTGTTATTTTTCCTCTCAAGCTTCGTAAATTGCTTTGTATATACATGATAATTTGTATTTAGCCTACTCTGTGCTTATCTTCCACTGGATATGTAAATAGTTTATAGGTTGTTTTCATCATATGCTAAATAAAAAATAAAATAAATATTAATAATGATACTTTTGACACGAAAACGTATTGATCAGGTGGAACTTCTAACCTGTTTATTACTCAATTAGTTTATCAATATGGAAGCAGAATGAACCTTTTAAGTTCTAAAATCTATATTTAATGTCAACATTATTTTATTCTGTATTTATGCTATCATCGCCGGAGCTAACGTACTTCTTATATCCTTTTTGCTTCGTCCATAACTGATAATTTTGCTTCCTAGGTAGCAGAAGTCTCTGACACCCTTTATCTGACAATTTTACGTCAATAGGGGCTTCTGATTTCCTTTGGCTGCATTCTATTATTTTTGTCTTACATTTACTGATTTTTGAAAATGATTTTTGTTTTCTCAAGGTGGAGTGGATACAATTTAAGAAATCAAATCCTCTGTTGAATCGGCAAAGATAGCAATGTTAGAGTTGAAATGACTTCTCCTTGAATCTTTAAAATTAGCTTCCCTTAAAAAATCTATGAGTCCAATAGAACACATATTGCAAATTAAATTTTAAATATTTAAATGTAATATTACATATTTCCCCTGATATTATTACATAAATGTGTACATACTTTCGTTGGTTGGTTCTTCAGTTTAGAGGCTACGACAACGCAGTCATGTAGCCCCATGTACTTTGGGTGTGTGTGGAATCTGTCTGATAACCGGTGTGAATTGTGATGGCTGTATTAGTGTGTATTATCTGTCTTTAATTAAAGTATGGACTGCAGACATTCGATTTTCAAGTAGTTCCAACTTAAGCTATCAAACGCCACAATCAACGACCAACTACTGTATTTCTGTACTTTGTTACTAGATGCCACCGCAGTCAGCTCCTGGCGACGAACGTTGGAACCTAAGAGCGTTAGTCAAATATAACTTATAATTTAGCTTCACACAAGTGTAATTAGTGGAAGGTTCTTTATCTTGCCATAAATCAATGATATAGGACCGTCGGCTTTATTTCCCCTCAGAAGGAAGGCATACTGAGGGATTTTTAACTCTCTTAAGGCGACACTCCGGAGATAAAAGTCGATATTTTGTTGATTTTGGTGATTTGTTTAATGACTGAAATTGAAAGGATAGGGTTTCTTCTTTCTTGTCACAAAGTTATTCCGTTGAATTCAAACAATTTGTCACCTTAATAATACTTTGTTTGTCAGTCTGCACACAGCAGAAATGGGTGTGGCATCTGCTGAACTGCTTGGTTAGATTATCTATGATGTCATTGTCATGTTTTCATTCAATCAAATCAATAAAATATCCCTGTTCTTTGTAATTATGCATCCCGGGGATGGGCCAACAGCCCCCCCCCCCCCCCCACATATTTTTTTACAGAATCGAGCTGTAAGATCTAGGCCTACCATGTTTCTGAATGAATTTATAAAGCATGCAAAGGACTAATATTTCAGTACTTGACTCTACTGTCATTGAGCATCATTGTATGCTTGTATTGGTATTCCTGATGTCACTACAATAATGCCGATAACTATAAGTTTTGTTATTCTTGTATGTTTCTTCTTTCTTGTGAGTTCTGTGGCGGTAGCCAGTCTGTTTACTTTTGTGAAGCTCGCGCGCAAGTAACCTCTTGTAGTTGTGTATCAAGATACTAGACAAGCTTCCAGAATTACCAATATTCGTACAGAAGCTGCTAAGAAACCAAAGGAAGGAAAAACATACGGTGCTGGTGACTTCTAGGTAATGGATCAGGAAGATAACGTCACTTGAACTTTGTTTTAATTTATCCGCCAATAGTAAATTTAAATTTAAATCCCATTTTTCTCCCACAATATTCTGCCAAATGTAACAAAATTTGTATGGTATATGTATCACAGTTATATTAGGAAACCTGCGTTTGGAATTCGTGATTGCAGAATTCTTCCCAGTAGTAGGGATTTAAAAGTCCAAAATTTTTGATCAAAAAAATTACACAAATTTAGTACTATAATATCTCATTATATAAATTATTTACAGAAAAATCGATACGTAATGTCTTTTAAAGAAGCATTATCTAGCTAATTCCAAATTTCCATTAACATGATATTTTAAATCTATGAAAAAATGGAATTAAAATTTCCAAAAATAAAAAAAATTAAAAAAAATATTTTGGAAAAACTGTTAATTGTAGACTATATGAAACAAATGTTTGTGATATCTCTACTTTTGTTTGGGTGACATTCCCACAAGGTTTCGTGAAAATCCATGCATTAGGTAAAAATATCTGTTTATCTCAGGAGTGTCGCCTTAAAAAATCCAACGACTTCGGCCGGGTTTGAACCCGCAACCTTGGGCATAGAAGCTCAGCATGCTACCAACTAAGCCACCTAAGTCGCCGTACATATTTTCCTGTTGATATTTCATAAAAAATACTAGTCCTATTCATGAGTAACCTGAAGTCCCTAATAACTGAACCAACAATTCTCTTTAAAAGAAATGAATGCATTTCATGCACCATTTACCTTTGAGTACAAAAACCAAGTCCCAGTCTAAACGTGTTACTCCTTGATTGATTTCCAAGCCAAAGGGAAAACATCATCCCATATGTATGCTGTATTCTAATAGAGGGCAGCTCATGCAGTATTCATCGCGAGAGGAAGGATTTGCCACCTGCTGTGGCTCTGACGTCATCTAGGATTCCGTAAAACCAAGACAGATCCCAGCCATTCATCTTATAGCCCGGCAGCTGGGAGGCCATTCTTCATCGGTGCGAGCAAGGGTGTAGGGATTAATACTTTGTGCCGTCAGATGAATATGCCTTCATAATATGGAGCAGGTATTTTACCTTGCAGGGATTAGGCTCAATTATATCTCGGGTTCATTTTAAAAATAGTATGTTATGATGTTGGTTGGTTGGTTTCTCAGTTTAGGGGCTGCGACAACGCAGTCATGTAGCCCCGTGTGCTTTGGGTGTGAATAGAATCTGTCTGATAACTGGTGTTAAGTGTAATGGCTGTATTAGTGTGTGTATCTGTTTTTTAATTCAAGTAAGGACTGCAACTTTGAATTTTTCAAATAGTTGCTACTTTTGCCACCAAACGCCACCGTCAACGACTATTAGACCTAGTTCAGAACTTAGCTACTAGACGCCACCGCAGTCGGCTCTTGGCAACGAAAGTACGGCTTTACTTCCCCTCCGAAGGAAGACATACTGAGGGATTTTCAACGCTCTTAAAAAATCCAAAGGCTTCGGCCATTTTTAGCCTACTTTCGATTTTTGCAAAAAATGAAAGTAGACTTATGAGATCAACACAGGGCGAAAAAAGTGTGTCTGTCTGTGTGTGTGTATGTGTGTGTGTGAGTCTGTGTGTGTGTGTGTATGTGTGTGTGTGAGTCTGTGTGTGTGTGTGTATGTGTGTGAGTGAGTCTGTGTGTGAGTCTGTGTGTGTGTGTGTGTGTGTGTGTGTGAGTGTGTGTACTCTGAATGTCTGTCCCCCCCTATCAATTCGAACACGGTGAAACCGAATTGAACGAAATTTGGTACAGAGGTAGCACTAGTAAAGGACACCTCAGTGTCATACTTTATATCGCCGCCATCTTTACCAAAACAGAATGGCGGCCACTCAAATGTTCAAAACGTAAAATCAAATTTCGGCTAAACTAGTCATCCGATCTCTACCAAATTTGGTGACAACATACCTTTATATAGGATGCGTCTTTCACCCAAAATTCAAGGTCATCGGCCATGCCATTTCAGGATGGCGGCCGTGTGAATTATGCAACCATTTTAATAAATAGCTTAAGACCCACCAATTCCGATTATCGAGCCTAGGGGGGTTTAAGCTATCCTGAAGGTCGTGATCCGTTATTTATTATAATTTAATATTATAATATTATACAGTATGAGTGGCTTAAAAGAGCTGAGCCGTTTGTGTCACACGACAAGATGGCAGCTGTCCTCATGTGCCTGTCTTATATTTCAGTAGTTTTAGTATGATGTATGTGATATACCGTACTGATACAATAATATAAACTTTGTATGAAATGATCTTTAATGAAGATGTACTGCAGTGAAGAAATCGTTTATTTAAAGTCATTATTTGCCAACAGTTTGTATCTAATATGTTAGTTAAGAACACCTGACGTCATGGATACGGTTAGCTCTGGGCTAGCATGTTAGTCTGACACGCAGTTGACTGGGGATCGAGTACTGCTACAGTTAGGTTTTTTTTTCTTGAATTCTTTTACAAATGATGTGCACGAGCTTTTCCCACAGATACGGAATAAAATGTCATTTAGCTCAAAGGAGAGGATAAAGTATACACTCGTATATTAATAAAATCACAGTCCCAGCATCGCACATAAACAGAAGACATTAGAAAAAGGAGAATAGAAGAACTAGATACACGTTGTCATTAACCACAGCCTTCTTAATGCCTCTGTACGGTGCTGTCCTCTTGTGGGTTATGTGGGTAATATTGTTCCAAACATAACGCTGTGTAAATGCCTGAACTGGCCTCCTGAAGTATGGCAATTTTGTAATACTGGTAGTTCAACTATTAGCCACGATCGCGCTCCGAATACCTTTAAACACTGCCAGCTGGATCGCCTCCCTCTTGGCTACTTTAAACTGCCTACTCATTCAACACCCATAGAACACTGCCATCGTAGTACATTACGATGGCAGTGCATAGGCGTACAAGATAAAGATTAATTCACTGATAGGTCGCAGCACCACCTACTGTGATTGGGGCGGAAGATGATTGGGGCGGAATATTCTTAATTTTGCAGGCTGGCTTAATATAGAGATTAACGGACGTGAATGCATTACAATAAGTTAGTAGTTTTGTTATTCAATCATCATAAAGTATATAATATTGATCTTGACACTTACTGGCTTATTATCAATATAAAAGAAATCAAACAATACATTGTGGTTGGGGTGATTGTTTTAGGGATGAGGACAAAGAGTCATAAAGATACCCATACATTTAGGAGAAAGTAGGCTATATGTTCTTTGCTGAACATCTTGTTCAGTGTTGCCTTAGTAAACAAAATTTGGTGCTTATCAGTCCGTCAACACAAATTTACCCAAAATGAGATGGGTTATTCCCTAATCCCGAACAAAATGACATGAGATTAATAAATACACTAGGATGACCAGTTTCGATCGTCAAGCGATCATCGTCAGATCCATTACACATAGGCTATACAATCTATGTCTGAAAATATGGGTGAAAATATTTACAATGTGTACAATTATTTAGTTGCAGTATTGGTACTGCAACTCGTCAGTATTTGTTAGTTTTAGTCTGTGTGATGTTTTGTTGAGATACTGGAAGTGGTGATTGACCTCGGGAATTTGCCTGTTTGGAGTGACTATGTGGTTGTGGTAAATGGTCAATTCTGATTGTACTGTATTTTACAGGCTACTTATCTGGTTAGGGTCTTGCGCGGTCCTGTTGAGGGCTGTTCACTTGGACACTTATTGCACTCGACTGACTGGAAATTCCTGTGTGTGAGGGTCTGTTATCTCTCTGGGCTGTTCTCCCTCCCCGCATTCCTAAGTGCTGTGTGCTCATGGGGCAAGTGTATCCAACTGGTCATCCAAGTGCATTTGTTAATCTCTTGTAATTTTCTTCAGGATTAGGGAGGAACCCATCTCATTTGGGTACAGTTGTGTAGACCGACTGAAAAATAGCTTCATGGCCGTCATTTCTCATGTCTCGATAGCTCATTTGTTGTTGTTCTTGATGACTCATATAGGGATCTGCAGCAACGTGATTATTGACACCTGTGTACTTGGGTATTTAGAGGATTGTTCACATAACCTGTGTTAGTGTGGTATCTGTTGTTGTTATTGTTGTTGTTGTTTGAGTTTTCAGTATTTTGACTGGTTTGATGCAAGTCTCAATGACTCCCTGTCCTGAGCTTATCGTTTCATCTCTACATAACTACCACACCCTACATCTGAGGCAATCTGGTTAACATATTCTAATCTTTGTCTACCCCTACAGATCTTCCATAACTAACTTTGCTATTTCTGGGTGTCGTAGTATGTGCCACATTAACCTATCTCTTCTCTTCACGAGCAGTCACGAGAAATATCTCTCCTCTCCAACTCGTCTTAATACCTCTTCGTTTGTAACCCTATCTACCCATCTGATCTTCATCATTCTCCTGTAACACCACATTTCAAATGCTTCTATTCTCCTCTTTTCTGCTAAGCCAACAGTCCAAGTTTCACTTCCATAGAGCGGCACGCTCCAGACCATGGCTTTCAAAAATAACTTCCCAATACCTAAATGTATAATTATTCGAAGTCAACAGATTCTTTTTCTGTAGAAATGCTTTCCATGCGTGAGCCAACCTACTTTTTATATCTGCTTTGCTTCGTCTATCTCTAGTTATTTTGCTTCCTAAGTAACAAAAACCTCTTACTCCCTTTAAGTTGCCACCTGCTAATTTGACGACCATAGGGGGTTCTGATTTATTTCAGCTGCATGAAGGAAAAGGAAGGAAACTCGAAGTGTCACGTGACCTTTAATCTCGCAGTCATGAGCCACGGGATCTCCATTTTCAAGTAGAATCCAAACCACAGGACGCAATACTTCACTTCAAACATCTCATATGCATTGACCAGGAATTGAACCCACTCCGTCTTGGTGAGATGCAAGCAGATTTGTCTGTAATATTATGTATGTTCATAATTCAGGTTTGGATTAGGAAGGAGGCGTCCGTGGTCCATAATTGGAACACCCTGTATGGAAAACTGCTATGACTTAGATTAACCACGGTATATTCATATGGATGAAAGTTCGTGTGAAACCCAGAAACAAACGATTTCTTCCGACAATGCAAGATGCACGAGGTAGAGTTCAGCTGTTTCCCTCCATTTTAACGATGCTTCAGTGAGTTGAGCGGTCAGATTAGGCCCAGTTAACGTAATTGCTTATTAGTGGCAAGTTAACGGACGTTTCTGCTTGATGAAATGCTCGTGTAGAGTTAAATAAGCTTAAATGATGAGTTAAGAGATAGTTGAGTTTGGTGAAAATGGCCCTTTAACTTTTTTAAAGAAATATCAGTTTATGTGCTGAGGTATCCCAAACAACGGGAAGGATTTGAGAATAGGCCTTTTAACGTAATTGCTAGCTTGCTACAGTGGGTGAGTGGTTATCGTGTCGGACTACCAACCCCAAGCTTGCAGGTTCACTCCTGGCCGTGGTAAGTTATTTTCGAAAGGCGGCAAAAATCACGATACGCATTTCTTAAGGTGTTGACATGTTAAAGAACCCATTTGAATTCAGTAGGCCGTGTTCATAATGGCAAAATTAATCTCGGGATTTTCCGCCAACATAAAGTTCCTAATTTCCCTCCTAGAAAGAGCTATAGTGTCAAGGAGCATAGATATCTAACCTCCTTGACTTCCATAGTGCTTCAAGGAACAACAAAATTCGGCATGCAAGCTACCCTCTGGGTGTCAAATAACAAAGCTTGCATCCGGCACCCGAGGCCATACGATATTATTATTATTATTATTTATTAACGTAATTGCTTATTAGTGGTAAGTTTCTTTTTTAAATATTTGTATGTAAAGTTGATACTTCTGACACGAATAAAGAAAGAAAGAAAGACAGAAAGAAAGGAGTGGCAAGTTAACGGACGTTTCTGCTTGATGAAATGCTCGTGAGAATTAAATACGCTGTAATGATGAGTAGGGCCCGGATTTTTAGGTGCTAAAAATCTGGACAATATTTATTTTTTATGTATTAAAAATACCTGAAATATATGACAAAATGTAGAAATATTTATTTATAATTTAGCTTATTAATGTGAATATAAACAATATGCAGCACTCACGAATGCAATTTATGATATGCCTCACTGACGGCAATTGCAATTCACAAAGAGATACATCCTCAGGTTGTCCACCACAAATGGCCGACGATTATCGCGAAACACTTCTTCTGAAGGCGCGAAACTGCGGCAATAGGTTTCTTGCCCTCGAGGTGCTGTGTAACTTGAGATCGCTGTTCAGCCTTGATTGCTTTCCCACATGGTTGGCAGAACAGAACGCCCTCATCAGAAGTAAAATTATCCTTAAATTCTGCAAAATACTGCTGCAGACGATCGCTTGTAGTTCCTTTTACTTCAGGCATCGTAGAAATGCTTACACTTCACAGTGACAGAAATGAACTGCATGTAAGTGACACTGACATACACTCTGCATGAAGATTAGTCAGCTCACAGGTTCGTTCCCGTTGAAGTATCACAGAACAAAAATGAAAAAAAAAACCTGAAAGATTAAAAAAAAACTGTATTTTTATGTGCTAATAAGTGAAAAGCAGGAATTTGTGTAATTACAGAAGAAATGTTTAAAATATGTATTTACATAAAAATATATTTATTTACATAAAAATCCGAGCCCTAATGATGAGTTAAGAGTTTGGTGAAAACGGCCCTAACTTTACCTTTTTAAACCAATATCAGTTTATGTGACGAGGTGTCCCGAACAACGGGACGGAGTTGAGAATAGGCCTACACCTGCGGTTGCCGTCACAGACCAAGAAGGACTCGTGGTTGGAGTGTCGCCACATCAAAGCGGTACTCCTGTTTGTGAGGGAAGCCTGTCACTAGCGTATAGTGGCGTAATATGTCACGTGCGCCGAAGGTCAACAGCACCCAGCTACTTTGGATTGACTCCTGACCAGGGCCACCAACATAGGCGACATCTGGGAGATACGTGAAGTCAAGTGACTGGGGATGGTACTTTTAATAGATTAATTTCGAATAATTAATTAATCAAAGCAGAGAACACGATTAATTGTTACAAAAATGTGACAGTCAGTCTGAAAGACTAGATTTTGCATCATTTCAAATGCTACAAATGCTGAAAAATGCTACAAAGGCTGGAGGCTCTTGACATGTTAGAAAATTATCTGCATAATACTTATCTTGCTTTATAATACTTTACCTTGTTTCAAATTACTCGCAAACGGCAAGTGCAAACCAAGGGCAAAGCAAGGTCAAGCGCGCGGGATGCCGTAACGCCCACCAGAGCGCGCGGGGACGTGCCCCTTCCATCCAGTTTAAAAACACTTATAGTGGGCGAAGTATTGAAGATAGAGATATGCTCTCACGGATTTTTTTGTAGAACTTTCCATGCTGACCAATTCTTACGCTCATAGTATATTGATATTTTTAACGGTTTGCCCAGCGTAAGCTTAAGAAGCGCACGGACGCCAAGTTTGTTTTCGACTTTTTCACTGAAATCGTTACTGCTTGGCTTCCTTTGATCATACATAAATTATCCTCTACAGAATCTTTCCCCGAGATATCGTTTACAGAATGGTGAAAACCGCATCAAAATCCATCCAGTGGTTCTCGACATTACCCGTGACATTCAAGTCTTATACTAACGAAGTAGAGATTGTCGGGGAACACATGCACCAAGCGTTACTATGACGTCACACAGCTCAGTGCATCTGGGTACATTTCGTCCCGTCACCGTAACGTAACGCCAGACCCCAGCGTAAAGACGAAGTCGACAAGATCATTTAAAATAATAAAAAACGATTAATCGATTATGTGTTTAAACGATTAATCCAGGCCACGCCAACGCGATCACTTAATGCTTGCGCGCCCCGGTGTCACACCGAGTGACACCCGTACTTTTCCCCTCCCTCCCCTCTTTCCTCCCCGTGCTGTGGCGGTAGCCCAGTCCGACTTGGATGATGAGCAATGGATCGCTGACCTTGCTTTTATGAAAGACATCACGGGGAATTCAAATGATTGAAATATCTCGTTGCAAGGTAAAAATAAATTAATCAGTACTATGTGTGACCGTATTGAAAGTTTCAAATTGCAGCTAGTGCTTTTTAAAAGTCAGCTCATGAGAGGAGTTAAGGAGAGATGAAATGAATGATGGTGAATGAAACTGGGCAAGGATGTGGAAGGAAGCGGCCGTTGCCTGTCAGAAGGTACCGTCCCAGCATTTTCCTGGAGTTGAACATGGGAAACCACGGAAAACATTTCAAGTACGGCCGACGGTGGGGCTCAAACCCACGCGTCTACCGATTCTGCACAGACCTTGGCCCCATGACCTAATGCTGCGCTTTAGCACTCGTAGCCACCACCGTCAAACTGAAAGCTACAATATTATAGTTAATATAGCAACAATAATAATAATAATATCGTATGGCCTTACGTGCCACGTGTAAGCTCTGTTATTTGGCACCCAGAGGGCAGCTTGCATGGCGAATTTTGTTGATCCTTTTACTTTCTGGATGAACCTCGTATATTTCAATTACTGTGGAATTAGCAAAGTCTCCCCTATATTTGTAATGCAATCGAGTTCTGTTATTAGCCTACTTTTCACATTTTGCAAAAATGAGGAAAAAGTAGACATGAGATCGGGCAAATGTGTGTCTGTCTGTCTGTCCATCTGTCTGTCTGTCTGTCTGTCTGTCTGGCTGTGTGTGTGTGTGTGTGTGTGTGTGTGTGTGTGTCACCCCCACCCCGTATCAACTCCTAAACGGCTGCAGCAATCGAAACAAAATTTAGTAGGAGTAAAGATCTATACCTGAATATCTCAAGACCATATTTGAGAATGATGTCAGTGCTACCAACTGCTGAAAAATGCATGTTCTTTACGGTAAAAAGGATTATTGTTAAGGGAGGGAGAGTAATATATTTTGATATGTAGATCAAACGTTGATTTTGAATTTATTTAGTTCTTTGAAGGCAACTTGGCTAAATAATGTATGAGCGCCATGTAGCGCATAGAAGTAATTTATCACGCTAGGAATGCGTTGAAATTCTCGGTAAAAGTAATTATGAGGGACAGTTAGTCGTGGTGAATGAACTATTATAAGCCCTCAAAGTTGTGATAGTGATCACGAGGCATTGTGTGTTGTATGTTAAAAGGGTGCTATTTATGTTGTATTACGAGCGCTGGTAAAAGGCGAGGCCTACCCTAAGTCGCTAATGTTATAAGTCCTCCAAATTGGGATACTGCTCCCGAGGCATTTGAAAGGATCGAACTCAGAGTCGTCCGTGTTGAAGCCCCTTAATATTGGTTGTATTATTGAATTTTTCTTACCCGCTAATGAGGACTCTTCATAATTATTATATACCGAAGCTAAGAGAATAGGTCTGTAGAACCTAAATATGTTGTTTTATGAATTTGTATTAGAAGCCTTGTCATTCGGAGAATTGCATTTGAAACAACTGTGTGGAAAGCTGATGTAGCCAGTCCCTTGTGAAAGTGAGACTGTGAGCTCTCTTCTCTCCCTGCAATAAATCACGCCAAGTTGTTAAGATTAGACCCTTACCCTCTGGTAGTGCGGTAGGTTAGGACGGACTGTTTGAGTCATAATACACAGAAGTGTTTAAAGATTGTTTGAACGACCCGGTCTTTGAACCGAGGTCCCTTTATATCCATTATTATCGCTTGCAGAGTTCAGATCGTTGCTTTCTTACAATATAATGGTCTTCTAAGACAAAAATGATAAATCCCTAACTTTATTGTTCAATAATTCAGTGATTCAAGAGTTCTATTAAAGACATTAGATTCCGGGAGTAATCTTAAGTTTGACTTTTTCAGTAGTCTTCTGTAGCTCGGGAGTACGCAAATTTTTCCCAATCACGGTAGTGAGTTGTTAGCTTGAGAGAGAGGGATGGTAGCATATGAGCATTGTGAAAGCCCAAAATTAATTGATGATTAGCCATACTTTGATAATGATGATTAAAAAGATATACTCATGTAAATGGTAATTGATGTGTATTAAATTGATAACACAGTGTATGTAAACATTACCGAGCCGTTTAGAGCTCGTTATCTTAAAGAATTTGAATTGACACCATATGGAAGTGAAACTTAGTCGAAGTTTGTTAGTTTTTGGAAAACCGGTCATTATGATTTTATAATTGTTTAATATGAATTCCTTGTTCAACTTTGGACAAGTGTGAAGTGGAGTGTCAGTATTTTTATTTGTTTAAATTTTGTAGCGCCATATTTTGGATAATTAAATGTTTTAATAGTAGGAGTTGATTTTTGTTTATTTTTGGAAGTGTATCCTCTGCTTAATCCAAAGTGTGTAAGTCACAGAGTGGGAGAACAAACCATGAACCCCGATACTCCCGATTAAGCATTGCTGGCAAACTGTGATTTGCATATTTCATTGTTGAATGGGTACCTGGCATTCTAGATTAATTTGGAGTAACTAATACAGGCCTACGCCAGTGCTGCCAACATGATTCTAAGCCTGCTGATAGGCCCAATTTTAAAATACATGTAACTTCTATACTAACTAATGGATTTCGTTCAAAATTGACACAACAATAGATCATATTATTTCCGATTATTTCTGACCAATACATGTATGTCATTGTTGCCAACATGATTTTACGAGCGCTGTTAGATCCAATGTTTAACTGCATGTAACGTCCATGCTATCCATTGGACTTCAACCAAATTTTGTATTCTGTACCTTAAGAGATGGAACTAAGAATATACTCAGTCACCGGGGCTGCCAACTGTAGTGCTCTGTTGGGCTACATTATGCCAGGTATACCGTATTCCGAACTAATTTGAAATTTCGATATTACCAACTTAATTTCGTCATTATTCTAGATAGGTTCATATACTGGAGAATAATCATTGGCATGAAAAGTAGCCTCTTTAGTTCGTCACGGAACTTCTTGTTAAAATGTCGTATCTTAGTTTTAAAATGTTCCTGGTATATTTTGAAGGAATCATCGCAGGTCTTTCTTTCCCTTTCTCTCTCTCTGTCGCTCTCTCCGAGCATTAGACGATGTGTGGGTGGGAGTATTACAGGTGACACTGCAGGCTAATGGCCTCTACATGCGCATCTCCAGCACACCTGGGCAACAAAGGATATATTTATGTAAACATATACAATAGCGTCGTTAGTCACTGCCGCACCGACATCTGTATTAATCTTGTCTACGGCCTTAATAAAGGAGCACCCACCCTAATCGCAATGCATTAACGACCACATTAATGCTAAGTACTCTATGTGTTTTATCAAACAAAGCTCCTTGTGGTGTAGTGGTTAGTATTTATTAGCTGTCGCAAACGGGGTTCAGTCAGTCTCAAGAAGTTGGACTGAGAAGGGATGGATACGAATCCAACCTCAAGTAGCTTTGAGGCCATTTCTCATTGTTGCTTTATTAACAATTAATATGCTTGCCACGGTGAGTGAGTGGTTATCGTGTCGGACTATCAACCCCAAGCTTGCAGGTTCGCTCCTGGCCGTGGTAAGGGATTTTTTGAAAGGCGACAAAAATCACGGCACGCATGTCATACGATGTTGGCATGTTAAAGAACCCATTTGAATTCAGTAGGCCGTGTTCATAATGACAAAATTAATCTCGGGATTTTCCTCCAACACAAAGTTCCTCCTTTCTCTACTAGAAAGCGCTATAGTGTCAAGGAGCTTAGTTATCACTCTCCTCTAAAGTTTTAACTCAACACGACTTGACAGTTTGCTGCTGGCTGTATCTGGGGATATAATGTTCACCCGCTAACAAAGCTGTAACTGGGGTGATAGACTCGCCCCTAGCCAGCTCGTAAACTCTCGCCTCAGTATTGAATGGAGATTGTTGGAAGAAATGAAACGTAACAACACTTATAGTGGGCTATGTATTGAAGATAGTGTTATGCTCTCGCGTACTTTTTGTATAACAATTCTTACACTCATAGTATATAGATATTTTTAACGCTTTTCCCAGCGTAAGCTTAAAAAGCGCAAGTACGCCATGTGCTTTTTTTGACTTTTTAACTGAAATCGTTACTGCTCGGCTTCCTTCGATCATAAATAAATTATTTTCTACAGAAATTTTCCTAAAGATATCCTTCACAGAATAGTGAAAACCGTATCAAAATCCAGCCAGGGGATCGCCCGTGATATCAAATAACGACAGTAGCGACACTCGAGCGCAGCAATAGAAGAGAGATAACCTTTATTTTTTATTTTTTATTTTATTTGCGCACAACAGGATTTTCATCCCAATTACAGTGTCATTAAGAATACACAGTATGTTATTTAAACTTATACTAACTTAAACTAAACAGTAATAATAATAAAACACTAATTAAAAATACACAGTATGTTATCTTAAAACTTACACTTACTAACTACTAAACAGTAACTAAATACAAAAACTAATTAAAATAACTAGGTATACAATTAAAACAGTATGGTACAAATAATACAAATGTAATGCAAAGATCGCTAGGCAGAATGACACAGTCGTAAGAAATGATTTACAATTTGCAAGGTTTGAGACATTATTTCTGGAGAGTGGTTAGGAATTCCACCAAAAATACTGTCAAGTAAGTACTATAATCTATGGCATTATTTCTTTGAGCAACATTGTTGAAAATATTACATATTCTGTTCAGCGGTGAATTTTTGTGGGCAGATGTCCTGCTTTTTTTAAAATGTCAAATGTGATTTTGTTCCTAGAATTGATGCGTGGTACATGGAAATTTATGAGAGAAAGGAATTCGGAATCGTCAATTGAATTGTTTATAATTTTGAAAAGGAATTTCTTAGCATCTATTTTTCTTCATATTTCTAAACTGTCTACATAAAATTTATTAGCAGTTCCTGGTATGGTATGAAGTAAGGATAGTTGGCTGTTCTTTTAAAATGTAGATATTTTAGGAATTTCTTTTTTGTGTTTTCAATCATTGAAGTATATGTCTTGGATATAGGACTCCATATAATGCTAGCATATTCTAGTTTCGGTCCGACTAGTGTGGTGTACAGGTGGATACACGTGCTTATATTTTTGAATGGTTTTATAGTTCCTGATAACAAATCCAAGTGTCTTGTTTGAGTCAGCTATCATTTTCAGTATATGGAGGGTAAACGTTAGTTCTCGATCTACCAACACACCGAGATCTTTGTTTTAAAACGTTATCATCACCTTTCACTGCAACACTTTTTCACGAATGTCACTGTAATCCAACAATTTATAGGACGTCGTCACGTCAAAAAGAATAACATAGTTATATGCAAAAATTTTTTGGCAACAGGTGCAACAGTATATCAGCTGTTTTTCGACACAGGCACCAAACGAATTGAAACAAATGCCATAGCGTGGTGTCTACTATTGTAGTCCTGTGCCAGAGAAGTCTGCTGCCTGCGAATGGAACCAGCGTGAGATGGTCGTCTTCAGCTATTCGTCAGTGTGTGTGAGGTCCAAGTAAAGGCGGAAATCGCTGGGAGCAAGATCAGGCTAGCAACTATTGTTTCCTTACATACCAAATTGGCCATGTTGAAACACCGGATCCCATGAGAACTCCGCAGTTAAACGGCATTAGGCGTGGTCGTAACTTGGATGGCATGCCAGTTTCTGAAAGGGACCACTCGCTGTTGGCACATTAGGAGGAGCGTAAAGGCCCTGGCCACACTACTTCACGTATTCTCTGGCTGAGGATAGCCTCTTCGGAGGCTCGGACCTGCCTTCGGTCAGAATACCAATTATATTCTTTACATGCTAAATAAACAACGCCGGCCTCTCATGGCTGGGTCCGTGGTTCAAAATCCCGGTCACTCCCTGTGCTGGACAAAACGGAGAAAAACAGATTTTTCTCCGGGTACTCCGGTTTTCCCTGTCAAAATTTCATTCCAGCAACACTCTCCACTATCATTTCATTTCATCTGTCATTCATTTAATCATTGCCCCAGAGGAGTGCGTCAGGCCTCGGCAGCCGGCGCAGTCCATATCCTCGCCGCTAGATGGAGGCTTCATTCATTCCATTCCTGACCCGGTCGGAGACTGGAAGCAGGTTGTGGATTTTTCACATGCTAAGTAAACAAAGTTAATTAAACGGCCTACAGTGTGAAAATCACCTGTGACATCCTTGGCTTTATTGAGTTTGAATAATTAACATCATCATCATGATCTAAAGGCCAGGCCTTGTCGTTGCAACCACATTTGTCTCAAACTTGCTGAACTTTTTAAGTCAACTTTTTGTTTAAATTCAAGTCCATGCATCACAGAATCCAGATGAGCCTTCCATGGTCTTCCTCTTCCTTTCTTCCCCAGAACTTTTCCTTCCAGTACGGTGGTCAGGAACATATTATGACGTAGGGTGTGGCCAACAAATTGTGCTTTCCTCTTTTCTATAGTAGTGATCAATGTTCTTGTTTCGTCTACTTCCTTGGGGACCCATTCGTTATTCAATAATTAACAAGGAGAGCCAATATTGCCCAAAAGTTTGAAGTTATCGGTGATAATTTGATGACGTATCATTATGTAAAATATTACCGACAGTAGTGGCTACGCGGGCTAAAGCGCTGCGTTAGGTCAAGGGCCCAAGCTCTCTGCTGACTCGGTAGACGCGTGGGTTCGAGCCCCACCGTCGGCTGTCCTTGAAATGGTTTTCCGTGGTTTCCCATTTTCAACACCAGGCAAATGCTGGGACAGTACCTTCTGACAGGCCACGGCCGCTTCCTTCCACATCCTTGCCCAGTTTCATTCATCTTCATCCATTCCATCTCTCATCCCGACGCGCAGGTCGCCCACGGGCGTCGACTAGAAAGACCTGCACTCGGCCTCTCAGGAGGCTACACGAAAAAAAAAAAATACACTCTCGTTGCAATCAGATTTTCTTGTAACAATTAGGCATTAATTGTATGCTTTGCGCAGTCTGTGTCAAATTTCATTCCATTCGGTTTCACCGTGTTCGAATTAATAGGGGTAATCGATTTTGACACAAAGATGGCCGCCATCCGCAAACTATTAGGCTAATGACCTATTAGATTTGTCAAAGGATGCTTCCTCCATAAAGGTATGTTGTTGCAAAATTTGGTAGAGATCGGATGATTAGGTTAGTAGTAATTTGATTTAAGCTTTGAACATTTGTGTGGTCGCCATTACCTTTTCGTCAAGATGGCGGTGATATAAAACATGACACTGAGGTGCCCTTTGCTAGTGCTACCACTGTACCAAATTTCATTCCATTCGGTTTCACCGTGTTCGAATTAATAGGGGTAATCGATTTTGACACAAAGATGGCCGCCATCCGCAAATTCTTAGTCTAATGACCTATTAGATTTGTCAAAACATGCTCCCTTCATAAAGGTATGTTGTCGGAAAATTTGGTAGAGATCGGATGATTAGGTTAGTCGTAATTTGATTTAAGCTTTGAACATTTGTGTGGCCGCCATTACGTTTCCGTCAAGATGGCGGCGATATAAAACATGACACTGGGGTGCCCTTTACTAGTGCTACCTCTGTACCAAATTTCATTCCATTCGGTTTCACCGTGTTTGAATTAATAGGGGTAATAGATTTTTACACAAAGATGGCCGCCATCCGCAAACTATTAGGCTGATGACCTATTAGTTTGGTCAAAGGATGCTGCCCTCATAAAGGTATGTTGTTGCAAAATTTGGTAGAGATCGGACGATTAGGTTAGTCGTAATTTGATTTAAGCTTTGAACATTTGTGTGGCCGCCATTAAGATTCCGTCAAGATGGCGGCGATATAAAACATGACACTGAGGTGTCCTTTGCTAGTGCTACCTTTGTACCAAATTTCGTTCAATTTGCGCTCACCGTGTTCGAATTGATAGGGGGTGGACAGACATTCAGAGTACACACACTCACTCACACACACACACACAAACACATACACACACACAGACAGACACACTTTTTATCGCCCTGTAGTGATCTCATAAGTCTACTTTCATTTTTTGCAAAAAATCGAAAGTAGGCTAAAAATCCTATTTAAAGACCTTATCTACCTATTAAAAACCAGGGGCTGATAACCTAGATGTTAGGCCCCTTAAGAAAACAATTATCATCATCATTATCATTTATTAACAACAAGTTCCGTGAAGAACTATACAGCCTACTTTTCATGCCAATGATTATTCTACAGTATATGAACCTATCTAGAATGATGACAAAATTAAGTTGGTAATATCGAAATATCAAATTAGTCCAAAATATACCTGGTATGATTTAGCCTAATAGAGCACTACAGTTGGCAGCCCTGGTGACAGAATATATTCTTAGTTCCATCTCTTAAGGTACAGAATACAAAATTAGGTTGAAGTCCAATGGACGTTACATGCAGTTAGACACTGGATCTATCAGCACGCGTAAAAGCATGTTGCCAACAATACCATGCGTGTGCTGGTCAGAAATAATCTGAAATATTATGATATCTTGTTGTGCCAATTTTGGATGAAATCCATTTGTTAGTATAGGAGTTACATGTATTTTAAAATTGGACATATCAGCAGGCATAGAATCATGTTGGCAGCACTGCCTTGTATTAATTACTCCAAATTAATCTACAATGTCAGGTGCTATACATGTGCATAGTATAAAGCTGTTGCCTTGCATACTTTCTGATATATTGATATTAGGGTAAAAAAATATAGACTGCATTTATTAACAGTTGGCAGCCCTGATTGCTCTTAATAATACTAATACTAATATATGTTATGGTACACATAGCACATACGAAATGTGGTTGTAATCCAACTGATAGTATAGAACTTACATGTATTTAAAATTTGGTACTATCAGCAGGTTTATAATCATGTTGGTAGAACTGACGTATATAAGTTACTCAAAATTAATCTAAAATGTCAGAATATACGTGTGCATAGTTTAAAGCTGTTGGCTTGCATACTTTCTGATATATTGGTATTTGGATAAAAAAAAATAGAGAGAGAACAATTATTAACAGTTGGCAGCCCTGGTGGCTCTTAAAAATACGCTCAATCATATCTGTTTATGTACAGATATTACATACGAAATTTGGTTGAAATACAATTGATAGTGTAGAAGTTATATGCATTTAAACATTGGACCTATCAGAAGGCTTAAAATTATTTTGGCAACACTGTCATTGTTGGCCTCCTGAAAATTAAACTGAAATAGAATTATCTGCATGTGTACCAATTTTGGAATAGCTCCCATGCATAACTTGCGTGATATACAAGATGGAGCTCAAATTTCTAGTGCTTTTTTTCAGCAGTTGGTAGCACTGACATCATTTTCAAATATGGACGTGAGATGTTCCGGTGCACATCTTTACTCATACTAAATTTGGTTTTGATTGCTGCAGCCGTTTAGGAGTTTATAGGGGGACACACACACACAGCCAGACAGACAGACACACATTTTCCCGGATCGATCTCATAAGTCTACTTTTTCCTCATTTTTGCAAATTGTGAAAAGTAGGCGAAAAAACCAAAAACAAACTACTATATTTTGTTTTCGAAAACTTTTCTTTTTTTTTACGTAGTCAGTTTACCCTCCAGGTAGGATTTTCACACGGACTCTGCGAGGGATAACACAATTACCGCCTCTACGGGCAGTGTCCTGGAGCTTGACATCGGGTGTGAGGGTACAACTGGGGAGACGGGACTAGCGCCTCGCCTAGGCTGCCTCACCTGCAAAGCAAACAGGGGGCCTTATGAGGGATGGGAAGAATGGGAGGGGTAGACAAGGAAGATGGTAGGAGGCGGCCGTGGCCTGACGAGAGTACCATCCCAGCATTTGTCCCAAGACGAAGTGGGATCTCAACGTTGTGTCAAAAATGAAGTATTTGGGAGTAATACTGGACAACAAAATGGACTGGTACCAACATATGCAACACCTGGACATTAAAGTGATGAAAATCAGGAACAACTTAGTCAGATGTTCCAAAGCATCTTGGGGCATGTTTTTTCATAATTTGATGACGATATACAATCATGCTATTTTACCCGTCATAATGTATGCCGCAGAAGTATGTAGCATTTCCTTATCAAAAAGAGCCAAAGTGAAACTGCAACAAATACAAAGATATTTTCTGATTTTTGCGACAAAGGCATACAGAACAGTCTCTAACAATGCTTTGCAGGCTATAGCCTCCGCTAAGCCCATAGACGCAGCCATACTTTTACATAATGACATCAAAGCCATTTCCAGAGTTCAGCCTACAAATGCTGTAGTTCCCTCGCTAAGAGAAACAGAAATCCCGAAAAGATCAAGTTTATAACATTCGAGAGAGAATCATATGAACTTGATTATTTCAGGAGCTGTAGAAAAAGCAGACGTCCTCATCTTCACAGACGGATCGAAAACACAAAAACCATGTCGGAGGAGGATTGGTAGTAGAGAAGAACTCAAAAGAAATCTGTATTGGTATAAAAAGGTTAGATATTAATTGCTCAGTTTTCCAAGCGGAAATTAATGGGCATCATCATTGCAGTTGAATGGATTGAACTACAGAATAATTGCACTTTAAATTATGCTATTCTTGTGGACTCAAGAGCTGCAATCTTTGCTATAGCCAACAGAAAAAATACCCATCCTCTCGCCACTGAAATAAGAGACAAAATTATTGCCCTCAACAAGTTGAACAAGATTACTTTTCAATGGATTAAAGGACACACAGGACTCTGGGGGGAATGAGAGAGCTGGCTATCTCGCCAGGATTGCTGCCAGCCATAGAACTGCAATAGATTATAGATCACCACCCCTAGACCAGGCAAAAAAGTACTAACTGAGCATTATACAAATATATGGAACTCCTTATATACCAATTCAGAAGACTCCTTACATACAAAATTATTCCTTCCTAATATACCACACAGACTTTCATCATCTCTCTGGCCCAACTTCATAACCACCCAGTTTATCACAAATCATGGTCGCTTCAAATCCTATCTTCATAAAATGAAAATTATTGATTCACCAATTTGCAGCTGCCAGGAAAAATCTCAACAGACGTCTCGTCACCTTTTGACTGATTGCACCACGTACTCGGGAGAACGACCAGCTGTACTACGATCATTACCACTGCATACCATTATGAAACACCACTGGAATACTGTCGAAATAACAGAATTTATAAAAAAAATGTTCCACTGACTTCAATGATATTATTTATGTTAATTTTGCATTTAAAACTGTAAATATCCCGTGATATACCTGTAGGTGAAACACGGGTTGTAACTATATTAAATAAATTTAAAAAAAGACGAACTGGGGAAACCACGGAAAACAACTTTGAGGATGCTGAGTTGGGAATCGAACCCCCTCTACTCATTTGGACCTCCCGAGGCCGAGTATACCCCGTACCAGTCCTCATACCACTTTTCAAATTTCGTGGCAGACCCGGGAATCGAACCTCAGACCTCCGGGGGGGGGTAGGTAAGCACACAACGGAGGCGACCATGACAATTTTAATAACCAAAATACCCAGTCCCTAATTAGCATGTTTAGCCAACTTTTCGCATTTTGCAAAAATGAGGAAAAAGTAGACTTATGAGATCGATCCGGGAAAATGTGTGTCTGTCGGTCTGTCTGTCCTTCTGTCTGTCTGTCTGTCTGTCCTTCTGTCTGTCTGTCTGGCTGTGTGTGTGTGTCCCCCCCCCCCCCCCCCACCTATCAACTCCTAAACGGCTACAGCAATCAAAACCAAATTTAGTACGAGTAAAGATGTGCACCGGAATATCTCACGTCCATATTTGAAAATGCTGTCAGTGCTACCAACTGCTGAAAAAAACGCACTAGAAATTTGTGCTCCATGTTGGATATCTTGCAAGGAATGCATGGGAGCTATTCCAAAATTGGCACACATGTAGATAATACTATTTCAGTTTAATTTCCAGGAGGCCAACCATGACAGTGTTGCCAAAATAATTTTAAGCCTTCTGATAGGTCCAATGTTTAAATGCATATAACTTCTACACTATCAATTGGATTTCAACAAAATTTTGTATGTAATATCTGTACATAAACAGATATGACTGAGGGTATTCTTAAGAGCCACCAGGGCTGCCAACTGTTAATAATTGCTATCTCTATTTTTTTATCCAAATACCAATATATCAGAAAGTATGCAAGCCAACAGCTTTAAACTATGCACGTATATTCTGACATTTTAGATTAATTTTGAGTAACTTATATACGTCAGTTCTACCAACATGATTATAAGCCTGCTGATAGTACCAATTTTTAAATACTTGTAACTTCTATACTATCAGTTGGATTTCAACCAAATTTTGTATGTGCTATGTGTACCATAACAGATATGACTATGAGTATTGTTAAGAGCAATCAGGGCTGCCAACTGTTAATAAATGCTGTCTATATTCTTTTTACCCTAATATCAATATATCAGAATGTATAAGTTATGTACTTGTCCACTATACAATAAAAAAAAAAGATATTTTGTATTGTATAGTGGACAAGTACATAACTTATCAAAATCAATACGGAAAAACTTGAAAAAATGACTAAAGTCATAGATATTCAGAATGTATGCAAGCCAACAGCTCTATACTTTGCACACGTATAGCACCTGACATTCTAGATTAATTTGGAGTAATTAATACAAGGCAGTGCTGCCAACATGATTCTATGCCTGCTGATATGTCCAATTTTAAAATACATGTAACTTCTATACTAACAAATGGATTTCATCCAAAATTGGCACAACAAGATATCATAATAATTCAGATTATTTCTGACCAGCACACGCATGGTATTGTTGGCAACATGCTTTTACGCGTGCTGATAGGTCCAGTGTCTAACTGCATGTAACGTCCATTGGACTTCAACCAAATTTTGTATTCTGTACCTTAAGAGGTGGAACTAAGAATATATTCAGTCACCAGGGCTGCCAACTGTAGTGCTCTATTAGGCTACATTATACCAGGTATATGTTTAACTAATTAGATATTTCGATATTACCAACTTAATTTCGTCATTATTCTAGATAGGTTCATATACTGTAGAATAATCATTGGCATGAAAAGTAGGCTGCATAGTTCTTCACGAAACTTCTTGTTCCACTTGTAATTGAAGCTACCTTTATGTATAGTTTTAAGTTAAGCCTCAATCAAGGAGGACGAGCAATACTGTTGAAGACTGAAGCAGAGATACGGCGTAACAATTCAAACTAACTGTAATGAAGAGGCAAGAGAGAATGGTTTATGTGTAATTTCTACCTGTTTGCATGGACCATACAAAGGCTACTACAGGTTCTCTACTCCACCACATTGGGGGGAGTAGGGGCAATTAGAGTCTCCTTCCTTGAAGTCCATTCGAAAGGCTAATCAAATACCTGAATTCCCCCGCAAGACATTCCTCTCAGAACATACCACAACTCAATTGTCTTGGCCAGTAATATTAGGACCTGATTTAATCGCTCATTAAAGTCTCCGCGGCGGGTATACAGGACATTCCAATGTTTCAGTATAATAACAGTTAATTAGCAAGATATTGAGATCCTTCCTACTGGATGACGTATTTAGAAACCCTTCCCGAGTTGCAACCATCGGTTCGATCAATCCACCTACATCTCCTCTTCCTTTTTTTTATCAACTCTGATTTGTCTTAAAAGTGGTAAACCTTTTTGCCTCTTAGTAAGTTGGACCGGGTTTGATTTCCGGTCAATGTATGTGAGATTTTTTAAGATAATAATGTAATTGGTTTTACGCCCCTTTTAATTACTGCGGCTTTTAGAGACTCCGAGGTGCCAGAATTTCGCCCCAAAGAGGATCTTTAACGTGCCAGTATATCTACTAACATGGCTCCCTCGCACCCTCAAACGCCAACTGTCTGCGCCAGGATTCTATCCTACAGCCTTGGACACAACACTGAGCCACGCAGCCATATCTTCGAAGTGAAATGCCAGGTCCTGTGGTCAGATTTCTCGTAAAAAGGAGGTCCTGTAGTTTATGATCACAAAGATTAAAGGTCACGTAAAACTATAAGCTTTCCACCTTGATTTGTCTTATCTTAGTAGACGCACTAGCAACGTGCTGACAGCACTTAGCTGCTGAGATTACTTAGTAAACAGATTGAGGTGACAAATATTGAGAATGAGTACATCCAAGGTCGATATACGTGTCTCCTAGTGCTTCATATCGAACACCTTTCCCATCATGAATATACTGTACAGTACTAATTAATGGGTAGCATGCAGCTTAAGGTTCCAAAATATTAACTATGTTAATATAACTGTGCCTGTAATAAATCCTGTACGACAAAGATGTATGACTGGCACAGTTATCTATATATTTAAAACACTAGGCTGATTTCTGTTACCGCGAGATTGAGATAACGTCTTAACCGATTGACTTCGTAATGCATTCTAACGAGAGCTCTTGGAATGTAGATTTGCAGAGTGTCTAAGGAAAATATGTTAGGGTATATTTTTAAATTATTAGAGAAAAATGTAATATTTGTCGCTCGTGCGCTTGTGCACAATGGCTCTATTCCACCATAGGAATTCCGGAACCCGCCGCGTCTTACTGAGATCATTGTTTATGACAATTAAAAAGGGGGGAAATATTGTTGTGGCTCTATGGCTCAAACTTTTAGAGTAATCACTTAATGGGTAGAGAGCTATAATCCTTCGACTTGATTTAACATCTTCCGATAAAAAAAACTTCAATTTTCCAATTCGCTTGGCGTAGGCTACTTTATCACAATCAATAATGCTCAAGGGGGAACTCTGGAACGTGTAGGTCTCTATTTGTCTCATCAAAGTTTCAGTCATGGCCAGTTATATGTTGCAAAGTCGATCTTTCGACGACCTTCAAGTTGCAACAGTGTAAAAAAAGTAATCGTTCCAAAAATGCATACTGTATAAGAGAATCCTTCAGTAAATATTTTCCCAATGACAGTCATGTTTTGACGGGTATCAACTAGTCTACGTGTATTTAAAATACCAAGGTGATTTTTGCTACCGCGAGTTTGAGAAAATGATTTGAGTTGATTTCGTAAAGCATTCTGACGAAAGCTCTTGGCCTGTAGATTTGCAGAGTGTCTTTAAAAGGAAAATATATGTTAGGGTATTATTTTTAAATGATTAAAGATGATTGTAATATTTGTGGCAATAGCGCATGCGCACAATGGCGTTCCTTCACGAGAGAAACGGCGGATAAAAGATCCACCGCATCGTAGTGTGATCTATGTTTATGAGAATTAAAAGGGAGAGGGTTGGGATATTTGTGATATTCTCACGATATATACTGGAATAGAATCATAAAAGAAGGGAAATATTGAATAAATTCAACAGGCATTTGAGTGCGTTTGTTGTTAAAGTAACTTAATATTGCACTCACACTCCGTTGTCTGGGTAGCTCAGAGGTTAACGTTGCGGACAAGGTAATGAATTTTTCATCATTGAAGGGGTTCGAATCCCACCTCAAACATGTATTTTTATTTCCCAATTATTCTTTCTTGCTATTAGTATATATATATATATATATATATAAAATGCGTTTGGCCCTCTAAGGAGCACGTAGAACCATTAGTTAACATTGGTCTTCTTGTTCTTCTTATCTTCCCAAAACTTCCTCATCCTTTCGCTATGTGCCTGTCTTCTTTCTTGTGTCCATGCAGCTTTAAGTTTCAAATTGTGTCCCGTAGGGATCTTGGGTGGAAACTTATACGAATTTACTTTTTGTCTATATGCAGTCCGCGTCGTTGTCAGTGGGTCAATATTGATTTCAGTGACGTCCTTTTGGGTGTCTGCTAGCCAGCGTACTTTGGTTTGTCGGTTTCCATTGACTATGAGGAAGATTTTCTTGGTCAGTCGGGAGTTGTCCATTCGAGCTATATGTCCGTAGAATTTCATGCGTCTTTTACGTGCGAGTGAGGCGAATCGTTCAGTCCGTGAATACAGTTCGTCTGAGCTTTTCCTCATCCAGATACCGTCCTGACGCTTTGGTCCAAAGATTTTCTCAGTATTTGTCGTTCTATCTTCTCAATGTATTTGATGTTGATGGTTAACGATGACGTCTCAATCGCATAGAGTGCCTCTGGGAGGATGACTCTGTGGTAGTGATGGAGTTTGGTTTTAGTGGAAAGTGATTTCTTGTTGTAAATATTCCAAGTGATTGTGTAAGCTTTGCGTAATTTTTCTGCACGTGTTTTGTTAGCCATTCTTTCGTTACCAGTGTTCCCGATAATTTCACCTAGGTACGTGAAGTGCTTAACTTGTGTGATGTCGCCATATTTGTTTGTAATTGATGCCAGGTTTGTGCTCTTGGAATCCAAGTACTGTGTTTTCTCTTGCTATTAGTATTACATTGTCTAAATATATTTTACTTTTATTATTCCCGTAAAGTAAGGAATTCTCCACCATTTACAGTACGTTGTCATATACTTTTAAATTATTAAATAAAAATGGCCACAATCGCTTTCGCATGAGAGACAATTAGCGAACATAATTCATCTGATAGACTCGGACATCCTGTTCACTCAGACTCGTCTACTTTGGTGTGTGTGTGTGTGTGTGTAAAATTTTCTCTGATAACCTGTGTTATTGTGATGGCTGCATTGATGTGTGCATTTATAATTAAAGTGGCAAATGGGAAGTTGACGACAGAGGCTTTAAAAAAGGAACTAACCCGGTATTTGCCTGGAGTAGAAGTGGGAAACCACGGAAAACCACATCCAAGATTGTCGAGATGGGAATCGAACCTTGCTATTGTACCCAACTGTCATCATGTGGACCATGTGTTCGTATCCCAACTAACTCACGGTCTTTCGAGGTATGGGACGTTCCTGCCCACCATACGACCACATGCTCAGGATTTGAGTCTACCAGGTAACTACTCTACAGGAAATACACAACATTTTCCTAAAATGAACTATTTACTGGTCTAAAATCATGGCTATACAACAAATACAAATAAAGGACAAATTATATTTAATTCCCACAAATGAAAATAGGGTTATTCTGTGAGCTTTCTTCTTAAAATAGTGCTACACTGCACTCAAATCTAATTCTAGCATCCTGTCAATGATACTTTCAGACTTCAATGGGTTTCCATAGTGTTCATCATGTGACACAATCTTAGTTAATGGGAGTATCATAACACAAAATCACATATCACATAAAAATGATATTAATAAAACATTACTCCGTTTCTTATGGCATTTACCTTGATTAGCATGAATTCATTATTTTCTGCAATCATTAACAAATATTTGTTGTGTCGTGTGAATCATCTTCCTTCTTTCCATCCATATGAACGCTTTAAGAAAAGTGGTACTTATCCCTTCCAAAATAAACATGGATAGAATATTTTATCGTTTCACCATATCACGATTTTCTGGGTCTTGTCGGGCTTATCATCGTTACAAATGTGTCATGTTCTGGGAAAAACACATACCCGTCTGCATAAATTAGCAGGAACTGGCAAAATGCATTCTAAAAGAAGATGCCTACATTATTTTGGTTCAATTTTCCTCCTCAGAGAATAACTGAGCCAAATATTTTCTGATTTCTATGATCCAACAACGTATGAGAGTTGCAACCCATCGTTCAATTCAATTGGCATCATCATAATACTCATATCTTAATTGCATATTGAAATACCGAGATTCCTCAGTGTCCTATTGTGACTCTAATTTACAAGGGACCGGTCGACCGACCTTCCTCCCCCTCAGCAGGCAATAAAATTCGTTCCAGCTGGCTATTCAAGATGGCTGCCGCAGAAGTGGTCTACAACCCCACCTCTCTCTGCTGCTGTCAAGGTCAAGTTTGTTTACAATCGCAGTACTGGAGTTACGCTAAGTGTGGCTCCTAAATAATTGAGTCATTTAATTATTTAACACCTATCTTTATAGTGTCTTGGGCTCAACTGGCTCCTTAATTAACATTCATGGCTGGGGATGGAACTCTAGTGATAGCCTTGCCGTTCTATGGTGAATACTAGTGGCTTTAGACGCGCATCATAGTGAAAATCCACGATTTTCACCAGCAGCTGTCAATAAAATATAAGGAAATCTGCGTTCCTAAACAACGAATATGATCCTTACCTCTCAGGGTAGGTCATTGATACACATGCTCACTGCGTCTCGACGGACGTCATTAGTGGCCATAATTCATGCAAGCGTTGGATACAGACAGGCTCTGTCCAATTCGCTGCGAATAATACAGTATGCTCAAGGGCGATACTACTCGTAGATTCAGCCAACTTCTCACCTAACGCGCAAGCTATACTAGTTGGTCCCCGCAATTATCTTACGTAAATCACTGGATTCTACGTTAATCTGCACGCTTACATGCGGCTCAAACAATTCTTCACATAGATGACTCCATTATTAAGGCACCCGCGTTCTCTCTGTCATACCACTTAAGCCAAAGCTTTAAATAGCTCCTAACACAAATGTAAAAATTTTTGGCTTTCTTTATTTTAATGGTCCTCAAACATAATCCTAAGGATTGACCATATCAAATATTCATTCATATTTCACTGACACTGAAAAAGCTCTCGTATTTCGCTATATTCCACGTTACATTTTTACTGTTTACCAAAATACAGTATCTTTATATTAGACATGACACTATTTGAACATTATTTAGGCCAAAAATGCCTATTACTTTACTGTTGCCGACCCCAGGTTATTATTATTATTACTCATTTAACGTTACCGTTAGATCCATCACTATTTTCGACCTAAATGGCCCTATACAAATCACCTTCCAAGCCATACTTTATTCAAGACGAGTGGTAAAAACTCGTTCGGTAAGTGACTATTACATCTTATTCTCCAGGTGATAAATCGTTACATGGTGAACTATTTAGTTATAATGACATTATAAAATGGGTACTCACTTTTTCCTTTTTGCTGGATAGTGCCAGTGCTTCAGCTTTAGCGCTACCATGACGCTTGATTTAAGCCATCATGTTATCCTTTACACAACACTTAGATTCACACATTTTCCACATGATACACATACTTTTATCAGTGGCCTCTATCACTGCTACACACTGCATATTAATCACTATACACATGAACACTTTTAAATCACTATTACACAATTTATGTACACTTATCCATTATTTCACATGTTGATCCTTAAATCGGACTTCTCCTACGCCTGATCTCAGAGATGCGATGCAATTATGACAACCGCTGGTCTACGTGAAAATCTAACAGCGTTTTACGGACGTTCGATCCTCGTTCCCTGCAATCTTGTTCAGCTCACTATCCAGATTAGGTGGCAATGATTTCCAAGCTCCCATCATTGTAGTGATCCTGATGATAATGTCATATACAATCCTGACAATACCTCCCGGTATAAGAACTGTTCAAAAACATTATAAGTTCCTTTTTCGCTGTGGCGAATTTATATTTGCGTCAGATAATAGATAAATATCTGTATTAATTTACTTTCGACGCGCTTCATGCTTACTTATGAAGCTTATAACTTGCTTCTATTGTTCTTCAACGGCGGAGCGTTGATACTTTAACATTTGGCATGCTTATTGGCAGCGTCTTAGTTACGTGTATACTGTAGAATAACTCTAGGCGAACTTGAGATGACCTGAGATGACTGGAGAACAACTGGCTTGGCTTGCCTTACTCCCCCTATATAAAGGTTTCTCGTACAAAATAGTCCACTGGACACATGAGAGCGACTCCTTTCTTGAAATAATACCTCTTCAGCCGAAATGACATCTACATCTTGTTTATTTAGGTGTGGAGGTTTCAAAAACATTCGCGTGCCGGCGATCGCTTCGGCCAATTAATTACAATTAATTGCCTTAGATCAGCGCGTCAGGACGCTACTGTGGTGGTTCCCCGTTGGCTGGTCACAAAATCACTGCTCTTGAGCGTAAGCTAGGTTGTAATTCGTTCATTTGGAGATATAGGCATTAATTTAGGTGAAAAACCACTCCTAAATTACCTCTCCGTGAATATATTCACCTAGGTGTATATTTCAATGCATTTCAATACTCCACTTGGCTGTAATTAATTAATTTCCGTGGGCCATCATCCCTACTCTAAGTTTCATCGTTGTCAAGCGGTGAATACCCGGGTCATTAATTTTGAGCTGTCTCTCCCCTCCAGACGTAAATAGTGCGCTCGGCGCCTAAGTTCTCCGCCCACTTGCTAAGGGTAATTTGTAAAACTTCAAACTGGCCTCCTCTCATTCTCGTATGCTCTGAAAATGTATATTTCCTTGCATTTGGCTACAATTCTTCCCTTAAATTGCTATGATATTCACATATAGATCGTGAAATCACGCTACATTATTATATGTCAGTATACCTCTCATTGCTCTTTGGGTTCCCTGTAATTGCTCCCCCTCAGAGATCAATGGTTCGACTCTAGGCATAACCATGTGCCTGGTCCTCTCTGATGAGACCCGAGTTCGATGCCAGACTGCCGTGACTGATTGGGCACATTTTTCCCCTGCTAAGCTCGGAAAATTCATTTCATAAGTGAATTTTTCGGGCCCTTCAGATGGCATCGACTCCATGCAGTATTTACTTTAAGCGGTCAGTGCTCTCGGCAATGGGATCTCTCGTTCCCCCTTCCACTCTGTCTGCTGTCTCGTAGACTCTCGTTCTGCCTTCGCAATTGTTCATTCATCCCCTCTAGTTCCGCAGCGGCTTCCCTCAACTGGTCATAAAGTTCCTTCAGTTGACAGCTGCATTCTTCCTTCGTATCCGTTGGGTCTGCGAGCTGGTCGCTTCGCTCCGTTCCTTCCTGAGACTGCAAACTTTTCTCAAGATTCTTTCCGTGCATACGTAATGATTCGCCGTCCACTTGGGTGTGCATTGCTTGCTCCTCTCTCGTATCATAGTCTTCTGGTGGACTATATAACTTCAAATTAGCTGCATTTACAACAACTTCTCTACCTGTTGCTTCGTCTTTGATCCGATATGCATTATTTTGCAGATCCCTTATAATCAGGTAGGGTCCGTGATAGGCATGCTGAAATTTTTTATATTTCCTGCTCTCTGGATCTGAACTGGCGGGTTTCTTCAATAAGACGTATTCCCCCACGAGTAATGGTCTGTGATAGCGTTTCCTCCTGTTTCTCCGCTGCCGTCTATCTGCTTGTTTCTTGAGATACTCGAACGTTCTCTGGATCCTCAACTCACGTCCAGGTTGTGCATCGATGGGTGTCCGAATGACATTATTCCATGGCCTCTCTGGTCTTCTATCGAGATGTAGGCTCACTGGCACCTCTCCTGTCGCTTCGTGCACGGTATTGTTGATACAATATTCAATAATCTCAAGTACGTCAATCCATTTCCAGTTCTCAGTAGAGCAATATATCTTCATGTACTTTTGCAGTTCCCTCATAACTCTCTCGGCGGAATTCGACTCCGGGTGTCGAACTGTGGACAAAATCTGTCTTATGCCCAGATTTTCCAACTCCCTGCGAAATTCTACGCTGGTAAAACAGCTCCCATGATCAGATAAGATGTTCTCTGGCTGTCCTAATATAGGAATGATTCTTTCCTTCAGCCTCTTAAGTACCTGTTTTGTACTTGTTTTCTGAATTGGACACAGGACTACCATTTTGGAAAACACGTCTAGTGCAACTAGGATGTGTCTATTTCCTCTTCTAGCTCTAGGAAGCGGCCCAAAGTTGTCCAGTGCCAGAAGCTGACATGGCTTCTCTGGTAAGAGTGGTATAGGTTTTTGCCTCATTAAGTACGAGTTAGGCTTTACTCGTTGGCACATATCACATGTCCTGATTATATTCCTGACCGTCTCTCTAAGTTTTGGCCAAATAAATGCCACTTTAAGCAGGGCAACAGACTTATCTACACCGGGGTGACCAAAAGCTCGGTGTGCTAACCATACTAGCCTTCTCTGCAATGCTGGTGGTACGACTATCCTGGTTTGGTGTGGTCTGAATCGCTCCATTTGTGTAGCATCTGGTTAAACCATAGATATTCCGTTGATAGTGCTTCAGCTTCCACATACATCGGAGTTCCTCTGATCAGCTTTCCCTCGAAGTAATTAATCATCAACCGTATCCAGGGATCTTCATGTTGAAAAACGGCGATGTTCCTCAGATCATCTAAGGTCTTCTGATCTCTATCTTCTATCTCGATAGCTAAAGCTTCTTCTTCATCAGCTGTAGGGTATCTGCTTAGCAAGTCAGGTATGATATTGTCCTTCCCCGGGCAATACTCTATTTCCACTTGAAATTGCTGTATGTACAGGGACCATCTTGTCAGTCTTTGACTCGACAAGTCAGTTTTCAGCAGGAACGTTAGGGCTTTATGGTCTGTTCTCAATATAATTCTAAAACCATAAACTAGCTTTCGCCAATACTGTAGGGCATACAGTATCGTGAGTAATTCGATCTCCGTGACCGTATAACTCCTTTCATTAGGTTTCAACCTTCTGCTTATAAATGCAATGTAAGTTTTCTCCTCTGGCCTGTCCACGTTTTCCTGATATAATATAGCTCCGATACCTATAAATGATGCGTCAGTCTGGATAATGAATTTCTGACTGTAGTCAGGATATCCCAATTTTACATAATCTAACAGCATCTGTTTAGACTTCACGAAGGCTTCCTCGCATTGCTCCGTCCAGCGCCATCTTCCTCCCTTCTTCAATAAGTCTTGGAGTGGTGCTACGGTCTCGGTATACTTCGGACAATGGTTTGAAAAGAATCCAATAACGCCTAGATATTGCCTGACGTTCTTTACCTTCGTTGGTCTCGGGAAATGTTTAATGACTTCCAATTTTCCCGGATTAGGCCTGACTCCTTGTGCATCTATCACGTGGCCTAGAAATTTAACTTCTCTCTGAGCAAAGTTAGACTTCTTTATATTGACCTTAAAGTTAGCCTGACTTAGGCCATATAACAACTTGCGTAGATCTCTGACATGTTCTTCGACTGTTTCAGAGGTCAGTAGTATATCATCTACGTAGCATATGGTTGTAGCTTTTACTTCTTCGGACAGGTTCCGATCTAGCGCTCGTATCAACGCTGAACCTGCTGTTTTTAATCCAAATGGAAGACGCACGTATGAATACGTGTGCTGGTCAAATAAAAATCCAGTTAACAAACTTGTTTTCTCTTCCAGAGCAAGATGGTGAAAACTTGCCGTCAGGTCAAGATTTGAGAACACAGTCTTTCCTTTGAACCTCCTGAGTACCTCCTTAATGGGTGGCACTTTATCAAATTCCGGTATGACCTTGGAATTCAAATTTCGTAGGTCCAGGCATATCCTCACATTTCCGTCCTGTTTGGGTACAACTACCAGTGGGCTGACATAGGGTGTGGCTGTCTTTACAATGACGCCTGCTTCTAGCATTTCCTGTATTGCTTCTTTGACCTTTAAATAATGTTTCTCAGCTACAGGATACGGCTTCTGTTTGAATGGTGTCCAATCGCGGACTTTGAACGCATACTGGAAATTCTTGATCCGGCCAGGTCTCGAATCGAAGACTCCTTTATACTCAAATAGCAGTTCCCTTAGCATTTGCTTATGTTCTGGACCAAATTTAGCTTGCTCAATTTTCTCTTCCAGGCATTCTTCAAATTTTGGTTCGAGGTCCTTTTCAATGTCTGCGGCCAGTGTTGCCAACTCTTCCTCAATGTCTTCTGTTGTCGACACTGCATCCCCAGTCATATCTCCGTATGTATGCCATACGTACTCTTCTGGTCTCGTTTCATTATGCTTTAATGAGAGTTCTAACTCTTCCTTTCCCTCACTTGCGCGAAACATCACAATGTCTTGCGAGAGATCTATAATAACTTTATACTCTCTTATGAAATCCATCCCAACAATGAGGTTATACGGAAGCTTATTCACAAGTAGGAAGCTCTGTGAGAATGTGGAGTTCCCTATCTGAAAATCTAAAAATACTTGGTATTTGCATATCATAACTTTATCTGGTATGACACCTTTTATTTTCACGCTTGAAATAGGTATTTTCAATACGTGAATTTTACTCTGGATTTCACTGTATAATGCCTGGGTTATCAAACACACTGTTGACCCTGTATCGATGAGACTTCTTATCTTCATGCCCGCAATGTTTACAATAATAATGGGTAGTTCCCTTCTTACATTGACCGTCCTTTCATCTAGGTCTTCGATAAGCTCCTCAGGTTTGGCAATCCAGTTAACAACATTCACTGTATTCCATACTGAACTTATCTCTCTTTGGTCATTTAAATTTGGTGTTTTTTTTTTTCAATTGCTCCATTCTTTGTGGAGTTCTTCTGCCTGTCTTCATGCTGTTGAAGTTCCAGACTCTTGGCACCGTCATCATTTTATATATGTCGGGTGACCTTCTATTCTTAATCGCTTCATCCCAATGAACTCGCGATTGTCTCGGATCATCTCCGCGCTCTTCCATGTATCTTAAAGATGCGTGATAACGTTCTTCCGCCTCTTCATCGAACCCGCGACTCTGCTCTTGGGATCTCCATCCTTGGTTGTTCCCATTTCGGCCGTAATTCCTTCTGTTATCAAGCTGCTGGTCTCTGGTACCACGCTGATTCCAGTTTTTCCTTCCTCGGTCACCACGGTTCGATCCTCCTCGATATGCTGGCCTCCAATTTTGGTTTTCGCGTCCCTCGCGTTGCCAGTCGGATTTTTATGTTTCTGTGCTTGTAGATTTGCTTTTTGTCTGCACCTTAGTTGGCTCAATTGGTGTAGTCGTCATGTTAACTTGTTCCACATTTCGACTTTGTCTTGTGTGCTGCACTGTGGTTAGATCGAGTTGTCTCAGCACTTCCTCCATATCGATTGCAGTTTTGGCGTTTGCTGAGATTAGCAGACGTTGTACTTCATACGGTAGCTGCTTGGCTATCGCTATGCACAAATCTGATTCTCTAAGTCCTTCATCAAGCTCGCGAAAACGGCACAATTGATTCACAAAGAATTCTCCGTACTTAGTCGGATTACTAGTACTGTAACGCCTGGAATACAAGTCCAATCTGAGGTTCTGTTGTACGCTCGCGTTCCAGTATCTACTGAAAAATGCTTGGCGAAATTCGTCAACGGTATCGAACGTGTACCGAAAACTCCTAAACCATAGGGCACACTCCCCTTCGGTTAGTTTTTCAATCGCTCTCAACCTGCGCTCTGGCGGTACTTTCGCGTCATTCAAGTACTCGGAAACTTCTTTAAGCCAGTACTTGGGTGTCATGTTAGAATTACTCCCAGAGTATTTCTTTGGTTTCTCATCACTAGCCCTTATAACTGTGACTATTTGATTTTGTACAGCATTTTCATGCGGTGTTGACATGACAATTGGCATACCAGGTGTGGTATACGGACTGTCACTTGGCATGGCTGCATTCTTTGGAGTGGGCTGTATTTCTATCTCTGCCCATTTATTCCTCCTATTCTCGTCTATACTTCCTTCGCTAGACCTAGGATTCCGCAACATAGATTCCTCCTGCGCGATCATTCTAGTCTCGATTTGGCTGTGTCTATTTTCTGCCCTTTCCAAACGAGTTAATACCTCTCGTTCTATTTTCTCTAGGCGATCTCGGTTTCTTTCTGCCATAGAAAATACCTTTTCCTTATCATCCTTAAGGTTTTCCTTCAGGTGGATAATTTCCCCTGCTAGACTTTCTCTTACTTCGGCAAGAGTCTTATCGCTGGCTTCAGTCTTTAAGCCTTCTCGAAGTTCTAATTCTTCTCGTAAGCCTGTAACTTCCTTTTGAATGTGACTTTGTATATGAGAGATTTCAGTGTTTATTTTCGCGATTTCTCCCTGGTCCTCATCCTGTCTTTTATGGATAACTGCTAAGTCGCTCTGAGTTTGTTCCAACTCTTTCTGCACTTTCCCGACTTGCCTCTTCATATTTGACATTATCTCCTTACTCTCTTGATCAGAAGTTTTTATTTCCTGTATTTCCTTGCATTGGTCAAGGATATTCTGATCCTGTTTTCTGAAGGCTTCGTCTACCGCCTTGGCGTAACCTGCCATTCGCGTATTCCATTTTACGTCACTATCCTCGAGCCTTTGATCCACGGTCTGAGTGAACGTATTAAATTGCTCTAGTTGACGTTTAGTATTAGCTTCATTCTGACTTTGAATGTCTTTAAGCTCCATGGACATACTGCTTAAACTATCGTTAATTTCACGCTGTGACTCTCTGCACGCTTGCAGATAATTCTCTAATTTTAACTCTATAGACTCAAAGCGTTTATCGTTATCATCTTGCATTTCTGAGACCACGCTAACAATATTCTTAGTTACCTCACGCTGGACAGACTCTTTAACGTCGTCCATTTTCTTACTAACCTCTATTAGGTTTGATTCTAACTGCGTGTTTACATTAGCTTGATTAGCCTCTAGTCTAGTATTTATTTCGGTTTGATTGGCATCCAATCTACCCGCTATTTCATCTTTAAATTCTCTAATTTCTTCCTTTCTCTTAGCATTTGAATTATCAAAATGTTCCCTTAACTCAGCAATACACCTGAGTACGTCTTCAGTTCCAGCCATCCTGTACTTCTTAATTTGAGATTCAGGTAGGCCGCAGCTGAATATGCTGGCGCGTTCTATTAGAAAGAAAAGGATTCCGATCCCGCGACCACAACATCATATTACAAAATGTCAAAACTAACTATGGAATGGATATAGACCCTCGTACCCGTCTGACAACAGTGTCTGACGTCTGAATATCATCTAGAAAGACTCACAATCGCTCAAACAAAGTTTGAGGAAAAATAATATTTTATGGTTCTCCCCATGAAAACCATGCTATTATTATGGGGTTTTCTGAATCCCATAAGCCATCCACGTACTGGGCGCCATGATAATGAAGTATTATCATCATGGAAGGTAGTCTTCGTTATGACATCTCAGTAACCATCCAAGGTCTCGGTTGTACTGTCGAATGCCCCACTTGGGTCTCGCCATGATAATGATTTAGGGTGGTATGCTTATGTGGTAGTTAACTTATGAGCATGTTTTATGGAGGATTATCAACATTTATTTTACGTGATGGCTTATTAACGAATGGGATGCGGCCTTTCCTATTATATCCTAATTTCTATGCTGTTTTTGCTTCTACCATTAATATCTTGGCCGACTTTTAGCAGTACTTGTGACTCAATCCTAGTACAGAGACATCTCCTCCATGTACCCAACTGTCATCATGTGGACCATGTGTTCGTATCCCAACTAACTCACGGTCTTTCGAGGTATGGGACGTTCCTGCCCACCATACGACCACATGCTCAGGATTTGAGTCTACCAGGTAACTACTCTACAGGAAATACACAACATTTTCCTAAAATGAACTATTTACTGGTCTAAAATCATGGCTATACAACAAATACAAATAAAGGACAAATTATATTTAATTCCCACAAATGAAAATAGGGTTATTCTGTGAGCTTTCTTCTTAAAATAGTGCTACACTGCAGTCAAATCTAATTCTAGCATCCTGTCAATGATACTTTCCGACTTCAATGGGTTTCCATAGTGTTCATCATGTGACACAATCTTAGTTAATGGGAGTATCATAACACAAAATCACATATCACATAAAAATGATATTAATAAAACATTACTCCGTTTCTTATGGCATTTACCTTGATTAGCATGAATTCATTATTTTCTGCAATCATTAACAAATATTTGTTTTGTCGTGTGAATCATCTTCCTTCTTTCCATCCATATGAACGCTTTAAGAAAAGTGGTACTTATCCCTTCCAAAATAAACATGGATAGAATATTTTATCGTTTCACCATATAACGATTTTCTGGGTCTTGTCGGGCTTATCATCGTTACAAATGTGTCATGTTCTGGGAAAAACACATACCCGTCTGCATAAATTAGCAGGAACTGGCAAAATGCATTCTAAAAGAAGATGCCTACATTATTTTGGTTCAATTTTCCTCCTCAGAGAATAACTGAGCCAAATATTTTCTGATTTCTATGATCCAACAACGTATGTGAGTTGCAACCCATCGTTCAATTCAATTGGCATCATCATAATACTCATATCTTAATTGCATATTGAAATACCGAGATTCCTCAGTGTCCTATTGTGACTCTAATTTACAAGGGACCGGTCGACCGACCTTCCTCCCCCTCAGCAGGCAATAAAATTCGTTCCAGCTGGCTAGTCAAGATGGCTGCCGCAGAAGTGGTCTACAACCCCACCACTCTCTGCTGCTGTCAAGGTCAAGTTTGTTTACAATCGCAGTACTGGAGTTACGCTAAGTGTGGCTCCTAAATAATTGAGTCATTTAATTATTTAACACCTATCTTTAAAGTGTCTTGGGCTCAACTGGCTCCTTAATTAACATTCATGGCTGGGGATGGAACTCTAGTGATAGCCTTGCCGTTCTATGGTGAATACTAGTGGCTTTAGACGCGCATCATAGTGAAAATCCACGATTTTCACCAGCAGCTGTCAATAAAATATAAGGAAATCTGCGTTCCTAAACGACGAATATGATCCTTACCTCTCAGGGTAGGTCATTGATACACATGCTCACTGCGTCTCGACGGACGTCATTAGTGGCCATAATTCATGCAAGCGTTGGATACAGACAGGCTCTGTCCAATTCGCTGCGAATAATACAGTATGCTCAAGGGCGATACTACTCGTAGATTCAGCCAACTTCTCACCTAACGCGCAAGCTATACTAGTTGGTCCCCGCAATTATCTTACGTAAATCACTGGATTCTACGTTAATCTGCACGCTTACATGCGGCTCAAACAATTCTTCACATAGATGACTCCATTATTAAGGCACCCGCGTTCTCTCTGTCATACCACTTAAGCCAAAGCTTTAAATAGCTCCTAACACAAATGTAAAAATTTTTGGCTTTCTTTATTTTAATGGTCCTCAAACATAATCCTAAGGATTGACCATATCAAATATTCATTCATATTTCACTGACACTGAAAAAGCTCTCGTATTTCGCTATATTCCACGTTACATTTTTACTGTTTACCAAAATACAGTATCTTTATATTAGACATGACACTATTTGAACATTATTTAGGCCAAAAATGCCTATTACTTTACTGTTGCCGACCCCAGGTTATTATTATTATTACTCATTTAACGTTACCGTTAGATCCATCACTATTTTCGACCTAAATGGCCCTATACAAATCACCTTCCAAGCCATACTTTATTCAAGACGAGTGGTGAAAACTCGTTCGGTAAGTGACTATTACATCTTATTCTCCAGGTGATAAATCGTTACATGGTGAACTATTTAGTTATAATGACATTATAAAATGGGTACTCACTTTTTCCTTTTTGCTGGATAGTGCCAGTGCTTCAGCTTTAGCGCTACCATGACGCTTGACTTAAGCCATCATGTTATCCTTTACACAACACTTAGATTCACACATTTTCCACATGATACACATACTTTTATCAGTGGCCTCTATCACTGCTACACACTGCATATTAATCACTATACACATGAACACTTTTAAATCACTATTACACAATTTATGTACACTTATCCATTATTTCACATGTTGATCCTTAAATCGGACTTCTCCTACGCCTGATCTCAGAGATGCGATGCAATTATGACAACCGCTGGTCTACGTGAAAATCTAACAGCGTTTTACGGACGTTCGATCCTCGTTCCCTGCAATCTTGTTCAGCTCACTATCCAGATTAGGTGGCAATGATTTCCAAGCTCCCATCATTGTAGTGATCCTGATGATAATGTCATATACAATCCTGACAATACCTCCCGGTATAAGAACTGTTCAAAAACATTATAAGTTCCTTTTTCGCTGTGGCGAATTTTTATTTGCGTCAGATAATAGATAAATATCTGTATTAATTTACTTTCGACGCGCTTCATGCTTACTTATGAAGCTTATAACTTGCTTCTATTGTTCTTCAACGGCGGAGCGTTGATACTTTAACATTTGGCGTGCTTATTGGCAGCGTCTTAGTTACGTGTATACTGTAGAATAACTCTAGGCGAACTTGAGATGACCTGAGATGACTGGAGAACAACTGGCTTGGCTTGCCTTACTCCCCCTATATAAAGGTTTCTCGTACAAAATAGTCCACTGGACACATGAGAGCGACTCCTTTCTTGAAATAATACCTCTTCAGCCGAAATGACATCTACATCTTGTTTATTTAGGTGTGGAGGTTTCAAAAACATTCGCGTGCCGGCGATCGCTTCGGCCAATTAATTACAATTAATTGCCTTAGATCAGCGCGTCAGGACGCTACTGTGGTGGTTCCCCGTTGGCTGGTCACAAAATCACTGCTCTTGAGCGTAAGCTAGGTTGTAATTCGTTCATTTGGAGATATAGGCATTAATTTAGGTGAAAAACCACTCCTAAATTACCTCTCCGTGAATATATTCACCTGGGTGTATATTTCAATGCATTTCAATACTCCACTTGGCTGTAATTAATTAATTTCCGTGGGCCATCATCCCTACTCTAAGTTTCATCATTGTCAAGCGGTGAATACCCGGGTCATTAATTTTGAGCTGTCTCTCCGCTCCAGACGTAAATAGTGCGCTCGGCGCCTAAGTTCTCCGCCCACTTGCTAAGGGTAATTTGTAAAACTTCAAACTGGCCTCCTCTCATTCTCGTATGCTCTGAAAATGTATATTTCCTTGCATTTGGCTACAATTCTTCCCTTAAATTGCTATGATATTCACATATAGATCGTGAAATCACGCTACATTATTATATGTCAGTATACCTCTCATTGCTCTTTGGGTTCCCTATAATTGCTCCCCCTCAGAGATCAATGGTTCGACTCTAGGCATAACCATGTGCCTGGTCCTCTCTGATGAGACCCGAGTTCGATGCCAGACTGCCGTGACTGATTGGGCACACTATTCTTAGTTTTGCCTCAAGAGTGCGCCCCGTTCCAGCCCTCGGACCATAATTACATTTCTTGGCAGAGTAGGGATCGAATCCGGAATCTGGGGCGATAGTTCAGAATGTAGCTTAAGAGTGGGCTTCCCTGTGTTAATTCTAAAACTCCATTACGGTGGCTGGCGAAGTGAGCCTATGCTCATTCCAGTAGTTGGCGAAGTGATTCTATGCTCCCTTGCATAATTTACTGTCATGGAAATGCAAAGGATTGTACCTACAACAGATGATGGAAATTGATTACTTAGAGCAGTTTCGTAGCCTACTGTTTTTTTTTTAATGAAGAACATCATCCTGAGCAGTGTTTGCAAGCAAATTGCAAAAATTGTTGCTGGCAGGGGTAATTAAAAGGATTTTATTATTGGCGATCAGTCTCATCGCATTCTTTGTGGTGTTTGAAGCCATATTTTCAGTGTTGCCTTAGTAAACAAGAGTTTAGTGCTTTTCAGTCGGTCAACACGAATGTACCCAAAAGAGATGGGTTATGCCCTAATCCTGAAATAAATTACATGAGATTAATAAAACACTAGGATGACCAGTTTCGATCGTCAAGCGATCATCATCAGATCCAATACACTTAGGCTATAAAATCTATGTTTGAAATACAGGTGAAAATATTTACAATATGTAAGTTAACAATTATTTAGTTGCAGTATTGGTACTGCAACTGTCAGTGTATGCTAAATGCAGTATATATGTTAGGTGAAATGCTAAATGGTGATGGCTATCCGGAGATTGTACTTTAGAGAGATTATATGGTTGTAAACTATGGTTAAACTATAAAATTTTAGGCTAACTACTTATCTGATTGTCTTCCGTACTACAGCTATTCGCAGTTTCCGTGCTCACTTGAACTCGCTGTGCGGTCGACTGCGGTGGTTATCTTAACGACTGGTTTTTCTCTGCCTTCCCCCCCTGTCCCTACGTGCTGTGGGGAGTGATCGCGATGTGTTTATGTGAGGTGTTGCCAACCTAGATAAGATGTATGTTATTGAATGAGGTGGATCTACAACTATTAAAGACCGTGGATTAGTCCTCGCCACGCGTGGAGCATAACCCATTCGAACTAAGCGTTGACGGTCTTATGAGGACGTCCCGGCACCTTTATTACTGCCTCTAATATGGGCCTTGGTTTATTGCAGAAGAAAAGTACATCGTACACCTGATCCAGATAACATTTACCTATTAAAAACCCCCTAATTTCCCCCCTTTTTTATCTAGCTTGGCTGTGTCGCTAAATTGTGTTTTGTTTCCGACAGGGTGTGTTTTTTAGTAGCGTGAAGAGGGGTGAGCTCTCCATGAACGTGTGTTCATTTAGATTGTTGGGATTGTTTCGTTTGGCTAGGTGTATCTCGATTGCTTCCTTTATGTCAAGAGCTCTGCCTTTCGATTCGTGATGGATTATTTTAAGGTCCGACTCTATGTTGGTAAAGCTATGCCCTGCGTCACACATATGTTCGCACACGGCTGAATGTGTTCCGTATCTTATCGCATTTCTATGTTCATTATAACGTGTGTCTACTATCAAATTCACTAAGGAATCCGAAATAGACCGGAAAATAAATTATCTCGATATAACTATTGAACGTAAAGACAACGACCTTTCATATTCCATATTCCGGAAAGCAACACAAACCTCGCATGCAATCGACAATCAGTCTAATCACCCCAGTACGCACAAACTAGCGGGTTTCAATTCAATGGTGCACAGGGCTTTAAACATACCCATGTCAAAAGACAACTATAATAAGGAAATAAGAACTATTATGCAAATAGCAAAGGAAAACAACTTCTCGCCAAGCAAAATAAATCATATTATAGCCAAACATAAAAATAAAGATAAAACGATTCCCAAACCGGACAGTAATGAGAAACAATTTGCGCGTTTCAACTATGTGAATGCGAATACATATAAAATCACTAACCTATTCAAAAAGCAAGGCATAAAGATAGCTTTCACGACGAAAAACACAACCGCTAGGCACCTCCTAAATAGTAATCTAAATAAACGTGACCCGTATTCAAGGTCAGGGGTATATTCTATAACGTGCCAAGACACCGATTGTCAAGCTAATTACATCGGGCAGAGTGGAAGGCGAGTAGACACACGTTATAATGAACATAGAAATGCGATAAGATACGGAACACATTCAGCCGTGTGCGAACATATGTGTGACGCAGGGCATAGCTTTACCAACATAGAGTCAGACCTTAAAATAATCCATCACGAATCGAAAGGCAGAGCTCTTGACATAAAGGAAGCAATCGAGATACACCTAGCCAAACGAAACAATCCCAACAATCTAAATGAACACACGTTCATGGAGAGCTCACCCCTCTTCACGCTACTAAAAACACACCCTGTCGGAAACAAAACACAATTTAGCGACACAGCCAAGCTAGATAAAAAAAGGGGGAAATTAGGGGGTTTTTAATAGGTAAATGTTATCTGGATCAGGTGTACGATGTACTTTCCTTCTGCAATAAACCAAGGCCCATATTAGAGGCAGTATTAAAGGTGCCGGGACGTCCTCATAAGACCGTCAACGCTTAGTTCGAATGGGTTATGCTCCACGCGTGGCGAGGACTAATCCACGGTCTTTAATAGTTGTAGATCCACCTCATTCAATAACATACATCTTATCTAGGTTGGCAACACCTCACATAAACACATCGCGATCACTCCCCACAACACGTAGGGACAGGGGGGGAAGGCAGGGAAAAACCAGTCGTTAAGATAACCACCGCAGTCGACCGCACAGCGAGTTCAAGTGAGCACGGAAACTGCGAATAGCTGTAGTACGGAAGACAATCAGATAAGTAGTTAGCCTAAAATTTTATAGTTTAACCATAGTTTACAACCATATAATCTCTCTAAAGTACAATCTCCGGATAGCCATCACCATTTAGCATTTCACCTAACATATATACTGCATTTAGCATACACTGACAGTTGCAGTACCAATACTGCAACTAAATAATTGTTAACTTACATATTGTAAATATTTTCACCTGTATTTCAAACATAGATTTTATAGCCTAAGTGTATTGGATCTGATGATGATCGCTTGACGATCGAAACTGGTCATCCTAGTGTTTTATTAATCTCATGTAATTTATTTCAGGATTAGGGCATAACCCATCTCTTTTGGGTACATTCGTGTTGACCGACTGAAAAGCACTAAACTCTTGTCATCGCATTCTCATCAGCAACAAACTTGGAAATGAATGTCTCTGAACTTCATTGTATAAGTGAATATAATTGTTTGTTGATTATTTGTTTCGAGTACATAACAATGAGTCTAACCACGGTGTTGTAGCATGCTGAGCTTCTATGCCCAAGATAGCGGGTTCAAACCCGGCCGAAGCCGTCGGATTTTTTAAGAGCGTTAAAAATCCCTCAATATGCCTTCCTTCGGAGGGCAAGTAAAGCCGGCGGTCCCATGTCATAGATTTATGGCATGTTAAAGAACCTTCCACTAATTGCACCTGTGTGAAGGTAAATTGGATAGGTTAAGATTGTAAACAACGCTCTTAGGTTTCTATGTTAGTTGCCAATAGCCGACTGCGGTGGCGTCTAGTAGCTGAGTTCTGAACTTGACCTGGTAGTCGTTGACTGTGGCGCTTGGCGGCAAAAGTAGGAACTATTTGAAAAATTCTAAGTTGCAGTACTTAAATTAAAAAACAGATAACACACACTATTACAGTCATCACAATTAACACCGGTTATCAGACAGATTCTACACACACCCAAAGTATACGGGGCTACATGACCTAAACTTAAGGACTAACCAACCGTTTTGGCAATGGATGTATTATTTGCCATTTAATATTTGGCGGCTGCGTTGATGCAAGCCACTATACTGTTATTGAATATGACGTATGCTACTAGAAATAAACCCATTTGACGAAAAGGAACATTAGCCGCAAAAAAGTGGGAAATTGGAGAAAATACGAATCCACATTTAAAATCCAATATAAATATGCCATTTCAGAAACAATTCAGTTATATTATGCTGTACAGTCTGGACCTTTTCTGTTGTAATGGTTGAATTGATCTAATTATAAAATGTTTGACAGGCTGCAACAATTATTTTTCGCTCGAGACGATATCTCGAGGAATTTCAGAGAGAATAATCGGTAGTACAAGCTATGTCCTTCGTTTCATTTGGTGCCTATGTTACTGTGCCACATGCATTCGGTCCATATTGTTTTAAAATGTATGGAATTGCACATCATCGCACTTCTTCGTTATATTCCAAAATTATAAGCGGCGGTTCTTGCGGCCAGTTGTATGTATTAGACTCCTCAGAATTCTTGAATTCCTGTGAATTAAGTGATAAGCCTCCAAATACTCCAAACGTTTGACCCATAGTTATGCTGCCAAGGGCTACTAAATGCAACTAAGAAACTGGCGAACCCGTGCGAGAAATCTCGCATGTTCACAATCCACACTTTCCCCAATAGGTTTATAATAAGAGACTTAAGGAGAAAGGTTGTTATGTTATTATTTCAACCAAATGATTATAGAACACCATTTTAATTTCAGTTAGAATTCCAAGCTGTACGTTCTCTAACTTAAGAAGGCAATCACTGAAAATTCTATCATCATAACACTCACCAGTTATTCGATATTTATGAAAGCATCTTGGTCAAGATTTCCTGCTTTATCTTGTTGGCTGAGGAGCGTCCTTCTCCCTTATCAGGACAGCCCTCGTTGGAAAACTTCTTCACGCCCCGCTTACAGTGAGGCTTCCTTGTTCCTAAGTGCAACGATCAGCGTTAAACTCCTTTGCACGTTACCTACAGGGGTGCTATCCTTATCCTGTGTGTAGCGCTCAACGCTAAACTCCTTTACACGTTACCCACAGGGGTGCTTTCGCTTTCCCGAGCGGAGCGTCAGTATGAGAACGTGCTGTGGCTGGTTTCTTTCTTTGATATTTATGAAATTAAAATGCAATTCGTCACTGTTGATTCAATTTCTGTACTGAGTCCATTGATTGAGAAATTAGCCGTAACACTCACAGGTTATTCGATACATTTCAGTCAGAATTGCAAGTTGTACGTTCCGTAGCTTAAGAAGGCAATCACTGAAAATTAGCTCAGGACAGGGAGGCATGGAAAGCTTCATCAAACCAGTCAAAAGACTGAAGACTCAAACAAACAACAACAACAACAACAGCACTGAAAATTGGATCATCCTAACACTCATCGGTTATTCGATATTTATGTAATTATACGATTTGAGTACCCAATCCATTGATTTAGTATTTCTGAAAACCATGGGAAATGATAGAAGAAAAACCTGTAAAAGAATTAATGTTTAATAGTTATAAGGTTTTAGACGCCGTAACACACGCCGGTTATACGATTTAGAGTACACAATCCATTGATTTACTGTTTCTGAAAACCATGCGAAATGATCGATATTTATGAAATTAGAATGCTGAAGAAAAACCTGCAAAATAATTAACGTTTAATAGTTTTAAGGGTTTAGACGACAACTCATAATTGCAGCATGTTAGAGCATCAGTATTTGCAAATCGCACACTTTTTACAAAAATTGATATTTATGAAATTAGAATGCATTTCTTCACTGCTAATTTATGAGGCCTATATGATGATGAAGATGATGATGATGATGATGATGATAGTTTTAAGGTTGTAGACGACAACTCTAGCATGATACAGCAACAGTATTTGCAAAATGCACACTTCTTACAAAAATCGATATTTATGGAATTAGAATCCACTGATTTATTGATTCTGAAAATCAGATGGAAGAAAAACTGTTAGAGAATTAACGTTCAATGTTTTAAGGTTTTAGACGACAACTCAGAATTGCAGCATGTTAGAGCAACAGTATTTGCAAAAAGCAGAATTCTTACAAAAATCGATATTTATGGAATTAGAATGCAGAAGAAAATCCTGTATCGCGGCATATTAACAAACCTGGAATATAATAAATCCATTGTATAGACGGATGAGCTTAAATCATGTTTGTGCTGAGTCCATTGATTGAAAGCTTAGCAGTAACACTCGCTGGTTATACGATTTGAGTACCCAATCGATTGATTTAGCCTACTGATTCTGAAAACGTACACATTCCTTTGATTTACTGTTTCTGAAATCGATGCAAAATGATAAAGGAAAGACCTCAGAATGTTAAAATGACATAAAAAAGGCGTCACAGCGGCCAAAATGTGAAGTGGACACCAATTATGGAGCGTATCTTCCTGCAGCAACAGTAACTGCAAATCGCACACTTCGTTCAATTTTTTAAAAGTAATTTTAAGGAAATTATAGATATTTATGAAATTAGAGTGCAATGAGTCACTGGTAATGTATATTCTCTTTCATTTGAATGCTCATTTTCCACGATCGGTCTCTTGTGAGCGCCGCAGTAGGGATCTATACTACTGAAATAACATATATGATATGTATGAATATTGCTTGGATTTGTAAATGATGAGTGCAGTTAAAATTAGACAGATAGGTCTAATCCTTCGACTTGATTTAACACCACCCGATAAAACACTATCATTTTCTTTTCAGAGGCAGCATATTCCAATTCACTTGGCAAACTTTATCACATTCAATAAAGCTCAAAGGGAAAGCCTGGAACGTATAGGTCTCAATTTGCCTCATCAAGTTTTCAATCATGGCCATCAGTATGTTGCAATGTCGAGAGTGCAATCTTTTGACGTCCTTAAAGTTTCAACAGTGCCAAAAAATATTCGTACAAAGAATGTATATAAGGAAGTTCTTCAGAAAATATTTTCCCATTGACCGTCATGTTTTGACGGGTCTCAACTAGTAATAATAAAAATGGTTATCGTTTTGTCTCCTTAATAGGCCTAAGGATTTCAAACTAATGCTATCAGATAACTCACCTAAGCGTTTGTGAGTCGCATTTCCTCCCGAGAATATGAAGATATCTAGAGCCAGCCCAAGTAAACGCTGTTTATGAGCTACGTAATGTGACGTCTATTTAAAATCAGGTCCGCCTTGATGCGTACTGGCTACCACTTTTGCCTGTCAACGTGGAAGCCTAGGTTCGATTCCCGGCTCTGCCAAGAAATTTAATTCTGGTTTGAGCCGTGGCTTTAGGTTAGCAACCATCCGTGAATTTGCCTGGAGACTAAGTGGGAAACAATGGAAAACCACTTCCAGGATGACTGAGGTGGGAATCGAACTCCCTTCTTCTCAGTATCTCCTCATGAGGCTGAGTGAATCCCTTTCCAGCATTTAGATCAGAGTTAAATATCTTGGCAGAGACGGGAATCGAACCCGGACCACTGGGCTGGTAACAAAGAATGCTAGCCGCAATACTATGAAGTGGGCTTCAATGGACTTATTTTGAGGCTTTCGCTTATGAGGTTTATGGTGACAGATGACATCACCGGGACAGACAAAGATTAGCCTACCAACTTGCAAGTTAAAATTCTAGGTGTCAATTTCAGTGCCTGCAATTGGACTTTAAGATATGATTGGCACCAGTGAATTATAATCTCTGACCAACCTAATAGTAAGAAATTATACCATAAATCACCATGTTGGTAGCAATGGGCGTCAAATAAGTGCGGTTACATTCCTAGTCTTAAACGAGAACTGTTGGTGGCCCTTGTACGTGTTTGGTTTTATGTACTGCAAAAAGTTAATTCTTTCAATGCCTTCACGAAGCCAAGCGGTGATCAAGGCGCGTGGTGGAGAAACAAAGTCTTAAGTGGCATTCATATAAGATAATTGTGTATTTACAAACACTAAAATTGATGTGTGCTATGTTACAACATTAATACGCATGGCTTCTTTCAACATTAGTATTTTTTTAGGGGCGGATGACCTCGTAGTTCCGCCCCTTAAAACAACAAAAACTAACTAACTAACATTAGTATTCATATTTCAGAAGAGCAAACAGAATAGCTGACATATTCACCTACACACATTTTTCAAGAAAGTACTAAATTTTAAAAGCAAACCTTTTTATAGAAACAACAAGAAGTTCCGTGACGAACTAAAGAGCCTACTTTTCTCAAAATTAAGATTCATGCCAAGGATTAATCTACAGTATATGAACCTATATAGAATATCAGGGTAAAAAAATATCGACAGCATTTATTAACAGTTGTCAGCCCTGATTACTCATCTGTTATGTTACACGTAGCACATACGAAATTTGGATGAAATCCAACTGAGAGTATAGAAGTTACATGTATTTAAAAATTGGTCCTAACAGCAGGCTTAGATACATGTTGGTAGAACTGACGTATATAAGTTACTCCAAATTAATCTAAAATGTCAGGTACTATACAGTACTTGTGCATAGTTTAAAGCTGTCGGCTCGCATACTTTCTGATACTGTATATTGGTATTTGGATAAAAAAATAGAGAGAACATTTATTGACAGTTGGCAGCCCTGGCGAATCTTAAGAATCCGCTCAGTCATATTTGTGTATGTACACATAGTACATACGAAATTTGGTTGAAATCCAATTGATAGTGTAGGAGTTATATGCATTTAGAAATTGGACCTATCAGTAGGCTTAGAATCATTTTGGCAACTCTGTCATGTATGGCCTCCTGAAAATTAAACTGAAGTATTATTATCTATATGTGTGCCAATTTTGGGATAGTTCCCATGTATATATTCCAAGACATCCAACATGGAGCTCAAATTTCAAATGCGATTTTTCAGCAGTTGGTAGCACTGACATCATTTTCAAGTATGCCATTGAGATGTTCCAGTATAGATCTTTACTCATACCAAATTTGGTTTCGACTGCTGCAGCCGTTTAGGAGTTGATAGGGGGGACACACACAGCCAGCCAGGCAGACAGACAGACAGACAGACAGGACAGGCGGACTCACATTTTTCCGGATCGATTTCATAAGTGTACTTTTTCCTCATTTTTGCAAAATGTGAAAAGTAGGCTAAAAATGGAGAATAAATTAAATTGAAACAAATTACTGCCTATATTCAATTCTGATAGAAGTAGAGAGATTTCAGGCCAATTTTGCTCAGTAATTAAATTATTAATTTTTTCTGTTAGGTAGTCAGCCCGAAGGCTGGTTGGATCCTCAAAAAGTACCGCCGTTAGGTTATGTGGGTAAATACCCACAAAAAACCAAGGCAGCGCTATATTGAGGCGTACTAGGCAAGGTGAGGAGGGAGGTAGTTTGCCATTGCTTTCCTCACTGAGTCAGAACAGCAGTATTAACCCTATGAGTAGAACCTTTCACAACATCCACAGGCACTGATTGTGCCCTGAATGTCATTACTAAGCACCATCCATACCTCAGTAGCTTCCATATAATCACAGCCATAAGTGAGACTGGGACATCGGTGAAAAGCCACATTTTACTCTAGCCTGTGCCAACAGACAAATGCAAATGTACTGCATTCATCAAGAGATGGCAAACAGGCCTAATTATTAATTTAAAAAATGTTAATTATAGAAGGTGATGCAATAAATATTTCCACCACTGTATGATGACCTGGTCGATATAATGATTTTTTTCTAGACCCGCTAGCGTTCTCTACGTCTCTGACCACGACATCACACCGAAGATAAAACTTAATTTGTTAACTGCAATACTACTTCTTTCTTTCATGTTCTGAGGCTAATTTTAACCAAGTATTACAATTAAGTGGCGTAATGCGCGTTGAACTTCCCGTTTGTAAAATATTAAAAACATTATGACATGCAAAGCACTGAAATCCATTTCATTCCGAGCACAGAGTTACTAATGGTAGTCTTTAAATGTGTTTATGAATTATTAACAACGGCAGACATCTTGTTGCGTCACACCACGCTATCCCGGGAATTATTAATGCATATTTATTTTCATTTTTTTATGCTTACGTACGGGGATTTACCGGATTACCTTCCCATTCTTCGATGGAGTAACACTGTTGTTCTAAATGGAACATCCATGTTCAACTTAGCAAAAGGTATTTTTAAGGTCTTTATTTATTCTATTAGAGTTAATTATGTCTACATTTTAGCCTCAATAAATACCTGTATATAAATGGTTAAGCCTTCATATCACAAAAGCGATAACAACACACAAGGCAAATTAAATACTGGCATCAAATGTAGAATATAGTCCTCCAGCTCTGTACCGCCTATGTAGAAACATAAACATGAACAATGATTAAAACTCAGCAATTCTTCTAGGTTCATGCCGTGTCTTGTATGGTGTGCTAGGCGAAACCCCACACGAGACACGGCACAAACCTAAAAGAATTGCTGAGTATTAATTCACTGATCGTGAAAGCCAATATACCATCTTTTTGGAAGCCTTCATAGGGAGGTTGTGGCTCCTTGAGCTTTTAGTTCTCGCAGTAAAGAGTTGCAGTTGCACTTTATATAAAGTCAGGTAGCGCGCAGTTTGCTACTCCTGTGGGGGTCCGGTCGGGGACATCAAGAGCCTGCTAATAATAATAATAATAATAATAATAATAATATCGTATGACCTCGTGTGCCGGATGCAAGCTTTGTTATTTGACACCCAAAGGGTAGCTTGCATGTCGAATTACGTTGTTCCTTGAAGCTCAATGCATGTTAAGGAGGTTAGATATCTAAGCTCGTTGAACACAATAGCACTTTCTAGTAGAGGATCTTTGTGTTGGCGGTAAATCCCGAGATTAATTTTGCCATTATGAACACGGGCTACTGAATTAAAATGGGTGCTTTGACATGCCAACATCGTATGACATGGTGTCGAAATTTTTGCCGCCTTTCAAAAAAAATCACTTACCACGGCCAGGAGCGAACCTGCAAGCTTGGGGTTAGTAGACAGACACGTTAACCACTCACCCACCGTGGCAAGCTAAGAGCCCGCTGATGAGCCAGCTTGGTGTTCTAGGTGAAACCCCACACAAGACGCGGCAGAATTGCTGAGTATTATTCACTGGTCGTGAAAGCCAATATACCATATTTATGAACAATGATAGCCGATTATCTCAGTAACACTTAAGAGTTTGTGAAAAATTACGAAAATATGTGTTTTTATTTTTTGATCATTCAACATGAGATCTCTTCAACACACATTGACGTCGCATTACAGTTACCAACATGTGAGATACAAAATACACCTTGTATTTATGTAAAAGGAGAGTATTAATTTTGCAAAACGATTTGCTGGATAAATATTATTATGCGTGAGTACTCCCACTCCGCGTGACAAAAATCAGGGGTATATATAATAGCTAAGGCGACCTACAGGGCCACTCAGTAACAATACAACTAGTGGGCCCGTGCGAGCTTTCGCGACGTGAATGTAGGTTTATGGGGTAGTGGCTACCGCTGCCGCGCTGCCCTGCGCTCTAGCGGCAGACTCGCCTAGCAGTACGCTCTGCTCCCGCCCGATTGCTGCAGCCACCGCGCTTCCCTGCGCTCTAGCGGCAGGCTCGCCAGGTTACGGTGCTCCCATTGTAAATGTAAATTTTTGAGGTATTTATTTAATTGTGAGGTATTTAGAGAGGAAGTGAGTGCGTTTCTGGCACACATGGGGTTATTCGGAACCTGTAGGTACCCCATATGTGTAGGTTGATGTTAACAGGACCTTATTTTTGATACAAAAACGGAATGGGACCTTAGCAGAATAATATAGGGAGGATTGGTCAAGGCAAAACCATTGGTATGGTTAAAGATTATTGATGAGTACTGCCGTATGGATGAAGACCAATTTGGTTTCTGGAGAAACTTAGGAAGCTGTACTAAATCTTAGACTGATTTTGGAAGGTAGAATAAGGAAAGTTACAGAAAATATTCATGGTGTTTGTAGACTTAGAAAAGGCTTTTGATAACGTTGATTGAAGTAAGACACAGGTTTTGGTATACAATCGATTAAGCTCGATGCTTTACCAAATAAAATATATAATTTGTATAAATAATAGGGATGTATAGAACTAGCATCGATAGAGCGCACTGCTGTTGTACTGGGTAAGCGCAAGGTGCTCTTCATTTGTCTCCTGTGTTCTCATGCCGCTAATATCCACGAATTTAAGTTATTTAAATTGCTATTTTCGTGACTATGCCGAGCTATTGCAGTGTTCCTCTTAGCAAAAATCAGGGAAATCCGATTTCGTTTCACCAATTTTCACAAAATAAAGAAATGAGGAAGAAATGGTTACATGCTATTAGAAGGAAACATTTCGGTGAAGAAAATCTGACCGAAAATATTAAAGTGTGTTCCCATCGTTTTCAACTTGATGACTTCACGAAAACTGTGTGGGGCAAGTGTGATTTACAAAGGGAAATAATTCCTACCTATAAACTGAATAGACATATCGATAACAACCACTGAATTTATGCTTTTGTATTTGAAGATGAGAGAGCAAGATTAAAACCGGGCACTGTTCCATCGCTTTTTCCGTGGACCACGAACACAACAAAAATAAGGAAGAGGCCATACACAAGAAAATTGCCAGTTTACCACGATAAGCCTACAATATCGGAATCTGCATAAATTATCTCCATTGAAGCACGGTACGGGAAGAAATCGTCAATATACAGGAAGAAGTGAATGTAACATTTGTGACTCCCATTTTCAAAGGCATCAATACTCGGACAAATACTTCAAGAATAAATGTCACAACATTAACAGTCAAAAACGTGTTATGGTTGGTTTCTTGAAATCGGAATTAATCGTCAACTTACATCTGCCCGACGGAGAATGTGGTACCGGTAGTGACTGACTTCTACATTCTTGAGTCATAGGCCTAAGTTAGCCAGATGAATGGAAACAGTTCATGGCCTTAAAACAGGGATTCTCAAACTTTTTAAATACTGTACCCCTAAGTCGTTTCCAAGGGGTTCGGAAAAGATTTGAATTAAGAAATTGACAAATTACAAAAGAACCAAACGTTGCGATGCATTTCGAGGTAAACATTACCGGTATCAACTTTATTTGATTATGTTTACCTTAAAACAAGACCGTTTCATGTACGCTATCAACCAAAAAAATACACGAATCGAAGTCTATAAGCAAGGGGAGCCAGTGAATATTTAAATCTCTATTTATAAAAGGTAGATTATAGTTTTACGTGACCGTTAATCTAGAGATCATAAGGCACAGGACTTCCTCTTTACGTGGAATCCGAACAGGACAAGGCATTTAGGCCTACAATACTCATGCATGCTGACTCCTATTCATAATTTGAATAATAAAGCGTGTTAGAATTTTGTTATTACCGCTGTAGCCTATTAATTCCTCCTTCCTCCCACTAGTTTTAGCGCCTCTAGTCCGTAGCTCATTTTACAGCTGTTTAACGCTTAAACGCTGAAAATAGTTCATAATATATTAGAGGATATACCTATAGAATTAATTAATATAGTCTTGGAGTAAAATTAGAGAAGATATAATTTACTTTAGCTTAGACAACTCGGTCACAATCTATACATTCCTCGTAGCTGACTGGGGGAAACATAGGACGATCGCCTTGGGCTTACCCAGTACTATACGAGCGCTATCTGGCGCGAACTTTCTCAGGCTACATCCCTATTGGCACCCAGCGAGTAATTAAATTTAATTCAATTAAGTTCATACATTTTAAATTGAATCGAACCAGTTATAGGACAAGTTAAGTGGGTGGCTTCGGTGGCGTAGTTGGTAGCATGCTGAGCTTCTATGCCCAAGGTCGCAGGTTCAAACCCGGCCGAAGTCGTCGGATTTTTTACGAGCGTTAAAAGTCCCTCAGTAAGCCTTCTGACGGAAGGGAAGTAAAGCCGGCGCGGCGGTCCCATGTCATAGATTTATGGCATGAAAAAGAGCCTTCCACTAACTACACTTGTGGAAGCTAAAATGTGTAGGTTAGTTTGATAAAGCTTTATTAGTTCCAACGATCGCCGCCATGTGCTGACTGCGATTAAATGTAGTAGCCATTTCCGCAGCTAAGTGTCGTGGACTGTAGCATTTGGCAGCAAAAGTAGGAACTACCTGAAAAAAAATAATCGTTTGCAGTACTTCTACCTGAATTACAGATAACACACAATAATACAGCCATCACAACTAACACCGGTTATCAGACAAATTCTACACACACCGAAAGTACACGGGGCTACATGATCGTGTTGTCGCAGCCCCTAAACTGAGGAACCAACCAACCCTTCCCGTGACTTTCGGCCAGTCAGTGTATTCTGATGTGGGCAATTAGTGGCTGAGAGGGGGAACAAACTCGGTCATTATTAAGGTATATTCCTGGAGCATATTGCATATTCATGTGGCTTTGTGTGTTGTACAGTAAATAACCTTTATTTGCATATTCTTTTAAGGACACTGTGTTCTGGCAATGGCATATTTTACACAGTTAAATGAGCAACATTTAAAAACAAATTTCTGTTATTTCCGTTTGGTCAATGGTTGCTAATACTACATTAAACAAAGATCTAACCTCTCTAAGCCACCTGCTAACAATGAATACGAAATATTATTGTCTGATTTTCTACAAGGTGTTCAAAAACAAGGTCTAAGAAAACAATTCAAGTATATACATTTCTCAAGATTGGTACACTTTTCTTGAAACTTTCTAGTCAAAGATACATATTTTTTTCCCTAGAATATACTACATATACTGTGAACGGATTGGTTTTACTGGAATATTATGATGAGTCGTTTAAAAATTAACAATCTCAAAAAATATTTTTGCTTTATATCTATGATGTTTTCATTTATAAATTAGCATGCCACGGTGGGTGAGTGGTTAACGTGTCGGTCTACTAACCCCAAGCTTGCAGGATCACTCCTGGCCTTGGTAAGTGATTTTTGAAAGGCTGCAAAAGTTACGACACGGATGTCATACGATATTGCCATGCTACAGAACCCATTTGAATTCAGTAGGTCGTGTTCATAATGGCAAAATTAATCTCGGGAGTTTCCGCCAACACAAAGTTCCTCATTTCTTTACTACTACTAATAATAATGTTATTGGTTTTAAATCCCTTTTAACTACTCTGGCTTTTAGAGACGCCGGGGTGGCGGAATTTTGCCCCAAAAGGGATCTTTAACGTGCCATTAAATCTACTGACACGGCTCCCTCGCATTTGCGCACCCTCAAATGCCAGATGACTGCGCCAGGATACGAACCTGCAACCTTGGGCTCAGCAAGCAAGAACGTTACCACCGAGCCGTGCAGCCAGCCCGTTTCTCTACTAGGAAGCGCTATAGTGTTCAAGGAGCGTAGATCCTCCTTGAATTTCATAGTGCTTCAAGGAACAACGAAAAACGACATGAAAGCTATCCTCTGGGTGTCAAATAACAACGCTCGCACACGGCACCCGAGGCCATACGATATGATTATTATTATTTATAAATTGAAAAGATAAAATTATTTTAAATTAGCAGAAGTACCCGTTCTTCGAACGGTGTTATATATTAACACCAGACATTATCAATAGAGCTACTGTTGCAATGGTTAGCGGTTTGTCATTCCTTCATAAGTTTATCAGAACGAAGTTAGTTTTGTGGGAATTTCACACACACTGTTAATTTAAGGGCCTTAAAATGTGGTTTTCGGAGATCCTTTATAGACTCGCGAATTTTGTGTCTCACATTGAGAAGCGCAACATATGCTTTGATCGTCCTTCTAGGATAATTTTTATATTTCGCCTATTTTAGCGTGTATTTTGAGAAGTTTTCCCCTATATCCACCCTTCTACTGTATGAAAAGTACGGTGAGGAGTTTTATAAATGATTGGTGTATTGACTCATGTTTACCTTACCTAATTTTACGATGCACCAAGCATCCGAGCACGATTTATAGGCGTACATAAAGATACACAGAAAGACAGACAATTCTATTGTCTACAACATATCACCCAGATAGCCAAATATGGGTATATCTACCATACAGTATCAAACAAAATCATCCTTACGATGAACCCGTATGTCGACAAAAAAAAAAGAGATTAGTTAAAATGTGCCCTCAAACTAAATTCACCTAACGTGTACTTCCTGACGTGAAATAGATTTGAAAGCATTATAGACGAAACGCAATACACCTCACATAAAAATTGACCCTCTACGTTGTGTTAGGTTCCCATACACAGGAAGGCCTCTTTCATAAATTATAAAGGCTTGTGGTGCATGAAAATTCAGGTTCTTTAGCCTCAAATGGCCCAAATTCCTAAAAGCCGCAAAAATGCTGATTCAATTCAGGAATTTTAGAAAATAATGTTGTTGTTTGGAGATATAATAGACTTTCTGTACTATATGTCGCACGTGAAATTGCATGAAAAAATTCTAGGTTACCCCTTGACCCCCTTAATTGCATTGACGAATTATACAGCCTACGTTGGTTCCGTGATAACCTTATAGCCATTTTCAAACTTTCACAGAAATGTAATAAATGGAGTAGCCTAATAATAATATCGTATGGCCTCGGGTGCCGGGTGCAAGCTTCGTAATTTGACACCCAGAGGGTAGCTTGCATGTCGAAATTTCGTTGTTCCTTGAATCATTATGAAAGTCAAGGAGGGTAGATATCTAAGCTCCTTGAACACTATAGCGCTTTCTAGCAGAGAAATGAGGAACTTTGTGTTGGCGGAAACTCCTGAGATTAATTTTGCCATTATGAACACGGCCTACTGAATTCAAATGGGTTCTTTGACATGCCACCATCGTATGACAAGCGAGTCGTATTTTTACCGCCTTTCAAAAATCACTTACCACGGCCAGGAGTGAACCTGCAATCTTTGGGTTAGTAGACCGACGCGCTATCCACTCACCCACCGTGGCAAGGTATAAATGGAGTGACATTGCTTCTTACAGAAATTGATGGAAAGTTGGATGCCACCCCTTGAGATAATGTTGTCATGGTTACCGATTTCCATTCCTTCATTAGTTTGTTAAATTTAATTAAATTAGTTTTCTGGGAATATTTCAGATACTGTTGGTTTTTGAGCCTTATAATGTAGTTTTCGAGGCCCCCAAGTTTTGTTTCTGGCACCGAGGGGCTTTGTCTCCTCGTTGTACGCCATAATATAATACTACTAATAATAATAATAATAATATAATATAATAATAGGAATATAATATACCTGCCGTACCACACCCGCAGGTGTAAATCGCGTGAAAAATTTCTAGTGTACCCCTTGACCCCCTTAAGCGCATTATACGTATTGTTGAATTTTACAGCTTAATTTGGTTCCGTGATAACCTTCTAGCCGTTTGCAAACTTTCACACCAATGTAATTAACGGAATTGCATTGCGTCTTACAGCAATAGATGGACCTCTGAGAATCTGTTGCCATGGATACCGGCTTGTATTCGTTCATTAGTTTATTAAATGAAATTAGTTTTCTGGGAATATCTCAAAAACGGTTGGTTTTAGGGCCATAAAATGTGGACCCCCGACTTTTGTCTTTCACATTGAGGGGCTGAAAATGATCTTTGTCTCGTCCTTCTACTCCTATTTCAGCATGTATTTTAAGGGGGTAGGCCCTCTTTTATGAGAGGTACGGTGAAGGGTTATATCAATGATTAGTGTCGTGCCTCTGATGGATATCTGTACCAAATTTTACGTTGTTACACCCAGCCGTTCTCGAGTTATAAGGGAACAAATTTGTCCACAGACAAACAAACAAAAAACAAACAAGACAGACAAACCAAAAAATTATTTTCGCGCGCATCCATAATAAAACAGTGTGAAACGCGTAAATAACTCAAATTTCCGTAGAAATTGCGAAAAAGCATACAAACCTTAATTTTTATGTATGTAGAGATATACTGCACCGCTCGGTGTTGACCGTGCTTTATTGCACAAATTTAGGTTTTACTCGCTAACCGTTGGAGATACACGAAAAGTGATAAGGACCTTTTGGATAGAAAATTGAATGCTAAAGCTCATTTATGCCATCAAACGGTTGCTATTTCTTAGCGTTCTCTTTTTATTTGAAATGGAAATATCAAATTTTGAAACCAAAGGGTGTAGTGACGTCACGTATGTGGGTTTTACTCGCTAACTGTTGGAGATACACGAAAAGTGATAAGGACCTTTCGGATAGAAAATTAAATTTTGAAGCTCGTATATGCCATCAAAAGTTTGCTATTTCCTAGCGTTCTCTTTTTATTTGATATGGAAATATGAAATTTTGAAACCAAAGGGTGTAGTGACGTCACTAAAACGGTCGCCATTTTTAATAGTGCAAAATATCGAAATTAAAAGTATCCTATATGTAAACATGGTAAATCAGCTACATCCATGCAAAATTTCATTTAAATCGGACCAGTGGTTCTTGCGTTATTGAGTAACACACAGACAGACAGACAGACAGATAGATAGACACACACCATCTAATTTTTATATATTAGTATGATATCTTTCGGTTTATTCCATAAAAAAGACTACATGGTTACCAACACATTACAAAATATCAGGCCTGCAACTTAAGTAGTGTCTGAGAAAAGTGTACCAGTATCTCTAAAATCTTAACTTGCGGAATTGTTTCCAGTGACCTTGTTTTTGATCACCCTGTACAAAATCAGACAATAATACAGTATTTCATTTTTATTGTTAGCAGGTGGCTAAGAAAGATCAGATCTTTGTTTAGTGTAAAATTATCAACCATTGACCAACGGAAATAACAGAAATTTGCTTTTAAAAGATGCCCATTTAATCGTGTAAAATAAGGCATTGTCACAAGCCAGTGTCCTTAAAACTCCTGTACATTTAGAAGCATTCTAGGATACTCACGTCTTCGTTGAAAATCGTACAGTTACCAACAATATCAACGCTATTAAGGGTGTTCTTTATTAACTGTCAAATAATTCTATAAGTATATCATCTAGGCTTACAGGATTGAGCCGCGTCGTATATCGGTTATTATTTCCCGACGTTTCGGCTGACATTGCAGCAGCCTTAATCATGGGTAGGTACGAGATGGTGTCCGTACTCAAACTAACGGTTATTGGCCAGTCAGAGGAGCTTGCTTGCCCTGCATTGTCGTCACGCTGCTCGCTGATTGGTCCCCGCCCCTGGCAGTCGCGCGCTAGGAGAACTTTCCAAATGTTTCTAAGTTTGAAACCATCATCGCGATTGAAATTATTGGGATGCTTCACGACCTCTATTGCCTCTCTAATTAACCTGTTTTGATACCCGGGAATTCAATCGAGAAGATGGTTTCAAACTTAGCAACATTTGGAAAGTTCTCCTATCGCGCGACTGGCAAGTGCGCGGACCAATCAGAGAGCAGCGTGACGACAATGCAGGGCAAGCAAACTCCTCTGACTGGCCAATAACCGTTAGTTTGAGTACGGACACCATCTCGTACCTACCCATGATCAAGGCTGCTGCAATGTCAGCCGAAACGTCGGGAAATAATAACCGATATACGACGCGGCTCAATCCTGTAAGGCTACATGACAAATTAGACACTGGCCGCGAAAGTCTACGATCTAAATTCTATAAGTAGTGCTATGAACTTAATGATATTTAAGAGTTTCCTTATTGACGTTTAATTTAAATGAAACACCAATAGGTATAATAAATGTATTAAACCTTAGAAAATAAAATACAAGTTTCGCCCATATTTTGACCTTCTTCATTAATAGATTTTTAAAGAAAAGAAACAACTGTTGTAATTACGGGCAACGTTTTGAAATTATATTTTACTTGGGGTTTTGCTATGAAGAATATATAAAAAATAGTTAAAAACAGATCTGTAACAGTGGGCTTTAATTAGTTGATAATATTTAAAAACAAGATGTTCGGGAAAGAACATATAGCCTACTTTCTCCTAAATGTATGGGTATAGATATAACTCTCTGTCCTCATCATCTCCTAATTTCTTCCTATTTGAAGTGCAAATTGGCACACAGGATTTGAACAGTGGCGTTCAAACCATAGTTTATAATTTACCCCAGCATTTTGCAATTTCATCAGCAAACACTCCAAACACCGACTACTTACAATAATTGAAACTTCGTTGCTCTAATAAGGTCCATCTACAATGCGCAGTCGGCAGTCCGTAGTTGGTAGTCCTCGGTCGGCAGTCGCGATCGACTCCGTGTTTAATATAGGCACCATACACAACATGAAGTTGCAGTTGGTAGCTGGCAGTTGGCAGTCGCAAATTTTATCCTTGACTGCCAACTACCCGACTGCAGCAATGTAATAGCCAATCAGAGCAGATCAGAAACTGACGTCACGTTGTTGTTCTGTGTCGTATACGAATGATATAGGACTAAGTGAAGTAACTTCGCAACCCGTTAATTTATAGGCTAATCTTAAATACACGGTATAACAAAATAATCCATCTCCAAATCAACCATATTGCAAGTTTTGAGGTTATCAACAACGCCTCTGTGCACAAGGAATAAACGAATGTTACTGTATTATTACTCCTAGCAGTCGTTAAGACTGGGTTCACTAACTGGCCGGTATAGAGCGCTGCTCGAATCTATAGTTTCTGCATAGTACAACTGAAGGCTGGTAGATGTCACTCCGGTGGAGAATGTCGTTTTTTATTTAAATATATAATTTCCATTGCAAAAAGCACCATATAACGCTTTATTTTATAACGTCTCAGTACTCAAGAAACAATGAATATAAAAAAAATCAAGCAAAAAAGTTCTACTCTGATAGGATTCGAACCCCGGCCAGCCACATGAGAGACGGGAGCTCTAACCACACAGCCAATCGTACACTCATAACTCACGCGTTAGCGATCAAATACATATAACGTACTGTATTAGCAAATAATCACTTGGACTGAAGATTTCTTCACTGGAGTATATTTCAAACCGAGTTCATTTCATATTAAGTTCATATAATTTTTATCAGTAGGTTATATTGCATGCAACATACTGAAATTAGTAAAATGTAGGTCAGAACGAGAGATCAGCTGCCATCTTGTCAAATAGCCGAGACGATTCCGATTTTTAAAGTCACTTCTAGATTATAATATTACAATATAAACTTTTAATTTCGAACGAACCACGTCGCTTAGAACAGATTAAACGATTCTTGGTTCGATAATCGGAACTGGTGGGTCCCATGTTATGGATTATAAATTTTGCATAATTCACACGGCCGCCATACTGAAACGGTACGTTTGATGACCTTGTAGTTTGGGCACAAGACGCGCCCCATATGAAGGTAGGTTGTTACCAAATTTGGTAAAGATCCGATGATTAGTTTGGTCGTAATGCATTATTAAGTTTTGACCATTCGATTGGCCACCATTACCTTCTGGTAAAGATGGCGGCAATATAAAACATGACACTGAGGTGCCGTTTGCCAGTGCTACCTCTGTACCAAATGTCGTTCAATTCGGTTTAACCGTGTTCGAATTGATAGGGGGGGGGACAGACATTCAGAGTACACACACTCACACACACACACACACACACAGACTCACACACATACACACACACAGACACACACACTTCTTTTCGCCCTGTAGTGATCTCATAAGTCTACTTTCATTTTTTGCAAAAATCGAAAGTAGGCTAAAATGTGAAAATTACATATTATTATGATTGTTAACGATTCCTACCATTTGGAGAGCGTACGAACTTGAACCAATCACAGCTTCACTTCCTTTTCCTCTTCTCTTTTCTTCCCAAAACCTCTTCATTAATTCACTATTTTCAGCCTATTTTCAATTTTGAAAAAATAGGCTTATGAGATCACCTTTTGTCCGTGCGTGTGTGTGTGTGTGTGAGGTGTGTGTGTGTGTGTGTCCCTAATAACTTTTGAACGGCTGGAGCGATTTCAATGAAACTCGGTAAGATCATAGCACCATCCTGGACGACTCCGACCGTTCCCTTCAAATTTTATTGTGTCTCACCAATCCAACATGGCGGCTGTGCGAAATATTTCACCAGCATTCAGTATCTCCGAAACTATTACCGATATCACCCTGAAATTGTGTAAGGTGATAAAGGGTACTACTAGAAGTTCACCAATCAGACTTTCAAAAACCTGGTAACTACAAAACCAACATGGCGGCCAAGCGATGTTGAGACTTTTAAATAGACTTTTCTCGCGATTTAACGATCCAAACGTAATGAAACTTGGCGCAGCAAATGATTTTGTACATTGTAATGCACTGGCATCTAATTTAGATCAATTGTTTACATAACCTCAAAATGGCGGATGTGGGAAATATTTTACCGGCATTCTAGATCTCCTAAACTATTACAGATATCACCCTGAAATTTAGTACGGTGATAAAGGGCCTTGCTATAAGTTTATCTATGTAACATTCATAAACCTGTAAAGTACAAAACGAACATGGCGGCCAAGCGAAGTTGAAACATTTTAATAGACTTTTCTCGAGATTTAACTCTCTGAGCGCAGTGAAATGCGGTACAGTAAATGATTATACATATTGTAATGCACTGGCATCTAATTCAGTTCAATTGTTTACATAACCTCAAGATGGCGGCTGTGCGAATTTTAAAAATTAAGTTTTTATTTCTTGTGTCTTAATCATGCGATCGAAGTGAATGTTTGAATAATGAACCTACGCAAAAATTTTCCTTGAATGGTACATAACTCTATGGCCTATACATATAACAATCCAAAATGACGAGCATCCGAAATTTTTAGACGGTTCTTAATATCTACGAATTTTTTACAGCAATCAATCTGAATTCTTTTATGATCATAGAGGCTACGAACATAAGTTCACCTATATGACTTTCAGTAACCTGGTGAGCAGAAATCCAACATGGCGGCGACGCGAACCATACATATTTAAATGAACGTTTCTCGTGATTTAACCATCCGAGCGCAGTGAAACATTGCACGTTAAATACTTATACAAATGTTAATCCACTGGCATCTAATTTATTTCAATTGTTTTCATAACCACAAGATGGCTGCTGTGCGAAATTTTAAATTCTCGTTTTTACTTCATGTGTTCTTATCATGCGATTGAACTTTGAATACCACACTTACACAATAATCTTCATGTAATAGCACATAAATAAAAATCCAACCTGCGAACCATCTGAAATATTTAGACGGTTCTCAATATCTACGAATCTATCACAACCTTCAAACTGAAATATTGTATGGTGACAGAGGCAATAAACACGAGTTGGACATATGAAAATAGGCTATTTAGTTCTTCACGGAACTACTTGTTTTTCCTCCTTTCCTCTGTCCATTTTTTCCCTGTTGTTTCTTTTCTTGAGACTTATTCAAATTTCTTGTTTCTGATTTTATTTCTGAATTGGTTTCTGTCCATAATATCGTCTTCAGAGAGTTTGAATCGTTCCAGGTCCTCCTGTGTTTCTCTCATCCACGTGGTCTTTAATTTACTTGTATTAACGATGTTAAAAAATTCGTTGAGAGTCTCTTTTCATCCATCCCCACAGGTGGCCATAGTACTGTAGGCGTCTTTTCCTCAATTTCTCTGTGATGGTGTCTGTGTTTCCGTCGAGTTCCTTTGTAGGTCGTCTGACCCAAGTTCCGTATCGGAGAACAGTGCCGTGTATCATTCTATGAATTTTCCGTTCTTGTTACTCGATTTCATGACATAGTACAGTATATATATAAATAATTTAGATATCAGGAAATTATTTTTGAAAGCGTTTGTCTGGATCGTGGCACTCTACGGAAGTGAAACTTGAAGTGTTGGCACAGCAAAAACGAGGAGAATAGAAGCCTTTGAAATGTAGAGTTACAGAAGAAGATGAAGATTTGATGGGTAGATGAAGTGACAAATGAAGACGTATTAAGATGAGTGGGAGAAGAGAGATGTTTCTGGTGCCTACTGGTGATGAAAAGAGATAGGTTGGTAGGACTCATACTAAGGCACCCAGGAATAGCAAACTTAGTTATGGAAGGAAGGGTCGAAGACAAGAATGGTAGGTTAGACCAAGGTTATAATATGTTAAAACAAGATGTTCAGTAAAGAACATATAGCCTACTTTCTCCTAAATGCATGGGTATTGTTATAACTCTTTGTCCTTTTCAAGGATTATAATTGATTGTTGGTTGTAGTAGCTTGTTGAAATACAACGTGTTATACGGATATTAAACATGAATATGAGGTGCCCTTTTCTAGAGCTACCTCTGTACAAAATTACATTCAATTTGGTTCCACCGTGTTTGAATTGATATGGAGAATCGATTTGCACACATACATGGCCGCCATCTGCAAACTATTGGGGTGATGACCTTGTAGTTGAGTCAAGCGATGCTTCTCACAAAAAAGGTATGTTGTTGCAAAATTCGGTAGAGATCAAATAATTAGATTGGTCGTAATTGGATTTAAGCTTTTAACATTTGGGTGACCGCCATTCCGTTTCCGTCAAGATGGCGGCGATATGAACATGACCCTGAGGTGCCCTTTGCTAGTGCTACCTATGTACCCAATTTCGTTCAATTCGGTTTCACCGTGTTTGAATAGATAGGAGTAATCGATTTGCACACATACATGGCCGCCATCCGCAAATTATTGGGCTGATGACCTTGTAGTTTAATCAAACGATTCCTCATACATAAAGGTATAACTTTGTAAAAATTGGTAGGGTGGCCGCCATTACGTTTTGGTCAAGATGGCGGCGATATAAAACATGACACTGAGGTGCTCTTTGCTAGTGCTACCACTGTACCAAATTTAGTTCAATTCGGTTTCACCGTGTTTGAATTGATAGGGGGAATCGATTTGCACACATACATGGCCGCCATCTGCAAACTATTGGGCCGATGACCTTGTAGTTTAGTCAAAAGACGCTCGTCATATAATTATATGTTGTTGCAAAATTTGGTACTAATCGGATGATTAGGTTAGTCGTAATTTGATTTAAGCTTTTAACATTTGGGTGGCCGCCATTACGTTTCCGTCAAGATGGCGGCGATAAAAAAAACATGACACTGAGGTGCCCTTTGCTAGTGCTATCTCTGTACCAAATTTAGTTCAATTTGGTTTCACGGTGTTCGAATTGATAGGGGGCGACAGACATTCAGAGTACACACACACACACAGACTCACACACACGCAGACAGACACACAACTACTGTCATAACATGGAAAGTGAAATATCTTTAGAGGAATATGATGTTACGGGTGAAATGGAGTGTAATCTTTCACCGGAAAGAAATCTACAATATGCTAGATACAGTGGTCGCCAAACCGTAGCTCTGGTAGCTCGCAGGTAAATTTTTGGTAGCTCGCGGGGAAATTTCAGACGCTGCGCTTGAGTTGGCTAATCTGCACTAGTCATCCCCCTGATTCCCCCTACGCGTTCCGCGGGTCTGTCAGTCAGTGTCTGGTGTGTGATCGTCAGTGTAGGTTTTTTATTTTTCTTGTATTTTATGCATACTGCGGACGGTTCTAATTATTGCGAGTTCCAGCAAAAAACAAAAAAAAATATCATTTTCATGTTGAATGGGTAACTGATTATTTTTACCCAGGTAAAGGACAAATGTGTGTGCTTATTTTGTAATGCAAGTGTATCAGTTGGGAAGAAATCAAACGTCGAACATCATTACCAAACCGTTCTCTCCAGTATTTAAAAGGATTTCCCTCAGAATTCTTCCTTAAAGAAAGAGAACTGGACTCACAATTAAATGCTCAACAATCTACTTTTTTTTTTCAAGAAATTAGACAGAATCAAAGCGGCAACTGAGGCGTCTTTTCATATTTCCAAAAGTATTGCTCGAAATAAGAAACCTTGCGAATTAATCAAAGGGGCGTTTTTAGAAGCTGCGGATACCCTACTATGTTGGGTAGCTCGCGGTAAGGTTTATGAACTTTAAGGTAGCTCAGTCACTTAAAAGTTTGGCGACCACTGTGCTCGAATAATACGAAGGAGGCAAGTACAGCAGGTTAGGGTTAAAACACACATTATTAATCATTGTTTCAGTCATCTGATGTGCTCATTGTGGTTCACAGTGCGATGCAATTCTGGTACCTAAATAATATTGTTATTCACGAGTTTAAAATTAGAGAATAAGCCAGGTTTAACTGCCTTCACATAGCTCTTACTTCTGTTAGGTTATAGCAAGGTGTAGATACATCGTCAGATAATAGCTTAATGGATGAGATCCCGGATATATCCAGTATTGATGGAATTACAAGTAATGGTGATCTGGGGTGAGGATGAGATGGAGGTACAAGAACAGTTAGACGTAATAAATGAAAATATTGAGCAATGGGGATTGAAGATAAATGTGGAGAAGAGTAAAACTGTGGTGCTGAGTAGAGATAGGAAAGAAGGAAAAGGAGTAATCAAAGTAGGAGATAAGGAATTGGAAGTGGTGAAACACTTCAAATACTTGGGAAGTGAACTGACTGAAGATGGAAGACTAGATTTGGAAATTAGCAGAAGAATACAACTCGGGAGTGCTTTCTACCAACAGGTCCGGGAACTAGTATGGAACAAGGATATGCCAATTAAGGCTGAAGAAGTTATGTACAAAGCATATTATGTTCCTATAATGACATATGCAGCAGAAACTTGGACAATGACTAAGAGGGATGAGAGCAGAGTACAAGCAGCTGCGATGAGATTCCTGGAAGTATGGTCCAAAAAAACGAGGAGGGACAGAGTGAGAAATGAAGATATACGGAAAGAACTGGGAGAACAGAAACTAAATGACAAACTGGAGCAAAACAGATTGAGATGGTTTGGACATGTCAAACGGATGAATGAAGTAAGGCTACCAAGACGAGCATTGGAACGACGGATGACAGGGAAGAGAGGACGAGGAAGACCAAGAATGCGTTGGATGGACTCGGTGGTGAATAGTATTAGAAAACGGAACCTGGATTGGAACACTGTGTCGGAAAAGGAATGGTGGAACGACAAAACAAAGTGGAGAGGAACCATATTAGCCCCCACCCAGTGTCAACTGGAAAAGGGGAAATGAAGATGATGATGATGATGACCAGTAATGGTGACTTTGGATTAGATGCGTCTGGGTGAGTAACAAACTTAAACTTTGATCATAACCTCAAACTGATGATTGAATCATTGAATGTTAGCAATAGCAGTTGGTGATGTTCTTGTGTCAACAAGTTACTCTTGCATTGCTCCTCTGCAGACAACAAGTTACCTCCACTCCACTCCTCGGAGACAGACAATGTTTATATCAGGAAGACAGTAATTAACTTACTCTAATTAAGACTTGACAAATGTTCCGAGATCACTGGAGTGCATTTATCCAGCTCCATCGCCCCTAATTAGGTTCACGACTTGTTTTTAATGTTGAACCTTCTCAGACTGCGGTGCAAATTAAGTTTATAAAATATATTATTCTTTTTAAAAGGACACCTTTAGAAATCTGAAAATTAAGTACAATATTAGAAATGTTCAATAAGGGAGGACATTCAAAACAATAACGATTGTAATATTATAACAGTGCCTGTCAGTTCTTGTACAACAGTTAGGCTATATACATTATAATGAAAATCAACAGCCTGCTTCCAGTCGACCGAACGGGTCAGGGAATGGACTGAATAAAGCCCCCATCTAGCGGCGAGGATATGAACTGTGCCAGCTGCCGAAACCTGTCGCACTCCCCCGGGGCAATGATTAAATGAATGACAGATGAAATGAAATTCTTAAATCAATATATGATGTACTTTAGCTTGCCACGGTGGGTGAGTGGATATCGTGTCAGTCTACTAACCCCAAGATTGCAGGTTTGCTCCTGGCCGTGGTAAGTGATTTTTGAAAGGCGGCAAAAATACGACACGCATGCCATACGATGTTGGCATGTCAAAGAACCCATTTGAATTCAGTAGGCCGAGTTCATAATGGCAAAATTAATCTCGGGAGTTTCCGCCAACACAAAGTTCCTCATTTCTCTACTAGAAAGCGCTATAGTGTTCAAGGAGTTTAGATATCCAACATTTAACCTCCTTGACTCTCATAGTCAAGGAACAACGAAATTCGACATGCAAGATACCCTCTGGGTGTCAAATAACAAATCTTGCACCCGGCCACCGAGGCCATACGATATTATTATTATTATTATTATTATTATTATTAATATGTACTTTTATTGTTGTACCGGTTTCGGTCACATTGTGACCTTCCTCAGCGCAAGTTATAATAAAAAAAAAGGTGCAAGATCTTACATTTGACAAGTTTATCACAAGAGAAGTTCTATTATTTAAATCACTCATAATGGTTCCGTATTGATGTGCTTATACCGTTTTTAAAAAGTGTAAATTTCCGCGTGAATCAATACTTTAATGAAAAAAATATTAACAAAGTTGTTCTTGTAAACGGTACATGTTTCAGGGACTAATGAACCATTTTTGTCCCCTTCATCAGCCAAATACATGGGTTGGTTTTTTAGTTTTGGCACCTTAGTTATAACTGGATTAATAACTCACTTAGATGGTTCCAAGTTTCACTGGCCCTCGATGTAGTCCCCACCGTTGCGTACAACGTGTTCCCAGCGAGGCGGAAATCGTTGGATCCCGTTGGCGGCACTGCCCAATCTATTGATGGTACGAAGAGAGCGCTCGGCAGCCTGCTTAACGTCTTCAATGGTACGGAAGCGCTCCCCGCCCATTGTCATCTTCATCTTCGGGATGAGATCTTAGTCGCAGGGATTGATGTCGGGAGAATATGGGGGGGGGGTGATAGGGGACCCAGCGATCCAACAATGCCGACACAACGCCTGCTGTGTGTGCCCTAGCATTGTCATGCAGAACGATGGGCGGTGTAACCATGTGGTGGCGCCGTTTCCTTCTCAGAGCTCCTCGGAGTTGGTCTTACAGAAACGAACAATAGTACGCCGCATTAACGGTTTGCCCTCGGGGAGCAGAATGGTGAATGATCACACCATCCCAATCATAGGCAAGAATCAACATTACCTTCACATTGGTGGGGTTTGGTCGAACTGTTTGTTTCCGTGGTGATCCATGGTACCGCCACTCGTTCGATTGGCGTTTTAACTGTGGCTCATAATATCTGGCCCACGTCTCGTCAATGGTTATGATACGCCGTAAGAAGGCCTCCCCTTCGCGCTCATAACACTGCAAGTGCATACGACAAGCGTCATATCGCAGCCATTTGTGCATGTCGGTTAAGTCATGCGGAACCCATTTGGACGCAATCTTCCTCATTTTCAGTAACTCCTTCAGGATGTGGAGGACAGATGAATGCGCCAGTCCGTTATCTTGCTGTAATTGAAGAATTGTTACTTTCCGATCCACCTCTACTAACGCGGACACCATCTGTACATTGTCACCACTTACTGGTGGGTGACCAGATCGAGGCATGTGCTCCACACGTTCGCGCCCATCTCGAAAGGCTGCAACCCATCTTGCTACCGTTCTCAACGGTAACGCAGCTGCACCGCACGGTTCCTGCAATCCTCAGTGACACTGTTTAGCACTGAAATCCCTGCACACTGAATTTTTATCCACATTCTCTGCTCCTGCTTGGAAAACAGTGCGACTGTCTTTCGCGAGTGCTGGGCTCACACTACTCATCTAACAGGCGCGAATGCGCACGAGCGGTGGTGAGGACGGGCGAGGTCATGTGTTCTGGGGGAGGGGATGCAGGGCAGCAACCGTCGGTAAAAGTGGCAGCGCCCAACATTGTTGCAACTTGGCACTAAAGCATTGGTGCCAAAACTAAAAAAGCAACCCATGTATAAAGCGAAAATATTAACGAACTTATTATAAAGCGTAGCACTAAACTATCAATGGTCACTTAACCTGATATGGTGCACCCCGTTTGAAGTGGTGGGGAACAAATTGTAAGGTTACATTGTTAGTAACTTATTTAAGGTGACGCGGACTATACAATGGACATAAATTCCCGATACTCATGTGCCATTACAGAAACAACTGTGTGTCCTGGGTCGAGGCGTCTCTGCTTTAACTTCCTGTGCTCTCCACTGCGACAACCACACGCTAATTGTTTTGGTAGTCGCAAGAGTTCGCTGCTTCCGCACGTGAGTCGGAAATTGCGTTTAGCAGTTTCAATGGAAATTAAATTCGACAAAACCACGTGATAGACAGACAGCGCTGTGTCAGCATCAGGAACTAAAAATAAGGTTGAGAAACTCCAGACTTTTAATTGCATGGTTGATTGGATGATTAATTTCAATAATTCGTTGTGTAAAACTCTGGGCTTTAAATGCCTTTAACTTGAACAAGTTATAATACTGAGACTGGGTCAAGGAGGACTCACAACTGCGATCAGTCAGTCAGTCAGTCAGTCAAGTTAGTTTGGTTTGTTCGTTCCTTCATTCCTTAATTTATTTGTTCATTGGAGTATTTCTTCATTCCTTAATTTATTTGTTCATTGGAGTATTTCTCCATTCCTTAATTTATTTGTTCATTGGAGTATTTCTCCATTCCTTAATTTATTTGTTCATTGGAGTATTTCTTCACTCCTTATTTATTTGTTCATTGGAGTATTTCTCCATTCCTTAATTTATTTGTTCATTGGAGTATTTCTTCACTCCTTATTTATTTGTTCATTGGAGTATTTCTTCATTCCTTAATTTATTTGTTCATTGGAGTATTTCTCCATTCCTTTATTTATTTGTTCATTGGAGTATTTCTCCATTCCTTTATTTATTTGTTCATTGGAGTATTTCTCCATTCCTTAATTTATTTGTTCATTGGAGTATTTCTCCATTCCTTTATTTATTTGTTCATTGGAGTATTTCTTCACTCCTTATTTATTTGTTCATTGGAGTATTTCTTCATTCCTTAATTTATTTGTTCATTGGAGTATTTCTCCATTCCTTTATTTATTTGTTCATTGGAGTATTTCTCCATTCCTTAATTTATTTGTTCATTGGAGTATTTCTCCATTCCTTTATTTATTTGTTCATTGGAGTATTTCTCCATTCCTTAATTTATTTGTTCATTGGAGTATTTCTCCATTCCTTTATTTATTTGTTCATTGGAGTATTTCTTCACTCCTTATTTATTTGTTCATTGGAGTATTTCTTCATTCCTTAATTTATTTGTTCATTGGAGTATTTCTTCATTCCTTAATTTATTTGTTTATTTGATTCTCCATTCCTTAATTTATTTGTTCATTGGAGTATTTCTCCATTCCTTTATTTATTTGTTCATTGGAGTATTTCTTCACTCCTTATTTATTTGTTCATTGGAGTATTTCTTCATTCCTTAATTTATTTGTTCATTGGAGTATTTCTCCATTCCTTAATTTATTTGTTCATTGGAGTATTTCTTCACTCCTTATTTATTTGTTCATTGGAGTATTTCTCCATTCCTTTATTTATTTGTTCATTGGAGTATTTCTCCATTCCTTATTTATTTGTTCATTGGAGTATTTCTCCATTCCTTTATTTATTTGTTCATTGGAGTATTTCTTCACTCCTTATTTATTTGTTCATTGGAGTATTTCTCCATTCCTTTATTTATTTGTTCATTGGAGTATTTCTTCACTCCTTATTTATTTGTTCATTGGAGTATTTCTCCATTCCTTTATTTATTTGTTCATTGGAGTATTTCTTCACTCCTTATTTATTTGTTCATTGGAGTATTTCTCCATTCCTTTATTTATTTGTTCATTGGAGTATTTCTTCACTCCTTATTTATTTGTTCATTGGAGTATTTCTCCATTCCTTTATTTATTTGTTCATTGGAGTATTTCTTCACTCCTTATTTATTTGTTCATTGGAGTATTTCTTCATTCCTTTATTTATTTGTTTCTTTGAATCTTCATTCCTTAATTTATTTGTTTATTGGAATATTCCTTCATTCCTTAATTTATTTGTTTATTTGATTCCTCATTCCTTAATTTATTTGTTTATTTGTTTATTTCTTCATTACTTAATTTATTTGTTTATTGGAGTATTTCTTCATTCCTTAATTTATTTGTTTATTTGATTCTTCATTCCTTATTTTATTTGTTTATTTGATTATTTCTTCATTCCTTAATTTAATTGTTTATTTGATTATTTCTTCATTCCTTAATTTATTTGTTCATTGGAGTATTTCTTCATTCCTTAATTTAAATGTTTATTTGATTATTTCTTCATTCCTTAATTTAATTGTTTATTTGATTATTACTTCATTCCTTAATTTATTTGTTTATTAGAGTTTCTTCATTCTTTTATTTATTTGCTTATTTGATTCTTCATTCCTTAATTTATTTGTTTATTTGATTATTTCTTCATTCCTTAATTTATTTATTTATTTGATTCTTCATTCCTTAATTTATTTGTTTATTTGATTATTTCTTCATTCCTTATTATATTTGTTTATTGGAGTATTCCTTCATTCCTTAATTTATTTGTTTATTTGATTCTTCATTCCTTAATTTATTTGTTTATTTGATTCTTCATCCCTTAATTTATTTGTTTATTTGATTATTTCTTCATTCCTTAATTTATTTGTTTATTGGAGTATTTCTTCATTCCTTAATTTATTTGTTTATTGGAGTATTCCTTCATTCCTTAATTTATTTGTTTATTTGATTCTTCATCCCTTAATTTATTTGTTTATTTGATTATTTCTTCATTCCTTAATTTATTTGTTTATTTGAGTATTTCTTCATTCCTTAATTTATTTGTTTATTGGAGTATTTCTTCATTCCTTAATTTATTTGTTTATTGGAGTATTTCTTCATTCCTTAATTTATTTGTTTATTGGAGTATTCCTTCATTCCTTAATTTATTTGTTTATTTGATTCTTCATTCCTTAATTTATTTGTTTATTTGATTATTTCTTCATTCCTTAATTTATTTGTTTATTGGAGTATTTCTTCATTCCTTAATTTATTTGTTTATTGGAGTATTCCTTCATTCCTTAATTTATTTGTTTATTTGATTCTTCATTCCTTAATTTATTTGTTTATTTGATTATTTCTTCATTCCTTAATTTATTTGTTTATTGGAGTATTTCTTCATTCCTTAATTTATTTGTTTATTGGAGTATTCCTTCATTCCTTAATTTATTTGTTTATTTGATTATTTCTTCATTCCTTTATTTATTTGTTCATTGGAGTATTTCTTCACTCCTTATTTATTTGTTCATTGGAGTATTTCTCCATTCCTTTATTTATTTGTTCATTGGAGTATTTCTTCACTCCTTATTTATTTGTTCATTGGAGTATTTCTCCATTCCTTTATTTATTTGTTCATTGGAGTATTTCTTCACTCCTTATTTATTTGTTCATTGGAGTATTTCTTCATTCCTTTATTTATTTGTTTCTTTGAATCTTCATTCCTTAATTTATTTGTTTATTGGAATATTCCTTCATTCCTTAATTTATTTGTTTATTTGATTCCTCATTCCTTAATTTATTTGTTTATTTGTTTATTTCTTCATTACTTAATTTATTTGTTTATTGGAGTATTCCTTCATTCCTTAATTTATTTGTTTATTTGATTCTTCATTCCTTAATTTATTTGTTTATTTGATTATTTCTTCATTCCTTAATTTATTTGTTTATTGGAGTATTTCTTCATTCCTTAATTTATTTGTTTATTGGAGTATTTCTTCACTCCTTATTTATTTGTTCATTGGAGTATTTCTCCATTCCTTTATTTATTTGTTCATTGGAGTATTTCTTCACTCCTTATTTATTTGTTCATTGGAGTATTTCTCCATTCCTTTATTTATTTGTTCATTGGAGTATTTCTTCACTCCTTATTTATTTGTTCATTGGAGTATTTCTCCATTCCTTTATTTATTTGTTCATTGGAGTATTTCTTCACTCCTTATTTATTTGTTCATTGGAGTATTTCTTCATTCCTTTATTTATTTGTTTCTTTGAATCTTCATTCCTTAATTTATTTGTTTATTGGAATATTCCTTCATTCCTTAATTTATTTGTTTATTTGATTCCTCATTCCTTAATTTATTTGTTTATTTGTTTATTTCTTCATTACTTAATTTATTTGTTTATTGGAGTATTTCTTCATTCCTTAATTTATTTGTTTATTTGATTCTTCATTCCTTATTTTATTTGTTTATTTGATTATTTCTTCATTCCTTAATTTAATTGTTTATTTGATTATTTCTTCATTCCTTAATTTATTTGTTCATTGGAGTATTTCTTCATTCCTTAATTTAAATGTTTATTTGATTATTTCTTCATTCCTTAATTTAATTGTTTATTTGATTATTACTTCATTCCTTAATTTATTTGTTTATTAGAGTTTCTTCATTCTTTTATTTATTTGCTTATTTGATTCTTCATCCCTTAATTTATTTGTTTATTTGATTATTTCTTCATTCCTTAATTTATTTGTTTATTGGAGTATTTCTTCATTCCTTAATTTATTTGTTTATTGGAGTATTCCTTCATTCCTTAATTTATTTGTTTATTTGATTATTTCTTCATTCCTTAATTTATTTGTTTATTGGAGTATTTCTTCATTCCTTAATTTATTTGTTTATTGGAGTATTCCTTCATTCCTTAATTTATTTGTTTATTTGATTCTTCATTCCTTAATTTATTTGTTTATTGGAGTATTCCTTCATTCCTTAATTTATTTGTTTATTTGATTCTTCATCCCTTAATTTATTTGTTTATTTGATTATTTCTTCATTCCTGAATTTATTTATTTATTTGATTCTTCATTCCTTAATTTATTTGTTTATTCGTTTATTTTTTGGTTAATTAACTTGTGTATTTATTTATTTAATCCTAAAATGTATTTGGTTATTAGTTTATTTAATTTTTCATTTCTTAATTTATTTGTTTATTGGAATATTTCTTCATTTCTAAATTTATTTTTATTTGTTTATTTATTCCTTAATTCATTCATTTATTTATTTATTTATTTATTTATTTATATATTTATTTATTTATTTAATTTCACGAGACAACAGGAACCAACTCGCCTCTCAGCTACCCTGGATAATTATACAACTGTGATTATTGCCTCAAACGTTCTCGGAATCTTGTGTTTGAGGTACAGATCTGTTCAAATTATTATACTCATTCACTTGTTTTTACTAAATCAGCCTTCATTCAGCAGAGAATTAGCAAATGCAACTTTACGTGAAGACATTTATTTTCCCATTATGCGAACACAATCCGATTTCACTGTGATGGAAGAAAACAACGATTTAATTATATTGTAAAATAACATTTCGAAATTAACGTTGTTAAATGGCTAACAAGGGGCAGATGAACTCTTAGTTTCGCCCCTTAAAGCAACTATAACTAACGAAATAGCTACACTTCTATTGCAAACCCTTATGAACAGTAGATTGCACCAATAATGAACTTAAATTCAAATTGTCATTGTTGACTTAAGCTGTTAGTTAGTTAGTAATTGTTGCTAGCAAGTGACTCTCCCTTCAAAACAAAACAGCTTAAGTTCAAAACATAGTTGTCAACTTCCTGAATAAATCCATAAATGGAGTAGGAACTGTTACTGCACATTATACCAACAAGAAAATTCCCTTTAATGAACAGTTATCTTAACAAATATATATAAAAATGGTGGACATTAGTGTTTTGAATCTAATAATTTGAACAGATCTGTAATTTATAGAAACATTCGCAGCAATAAAGGGTATCGACATGCTTTGTTTGACTGATGTTATCTAGCATGAAGAGTGCTTCTGGGGTCTGTTGTACCTTTGTCCTGCGGCCAATCATCCTCGTAAATTACTGGCCATTCAGCTGCTTCTTTGCAAATAAATCCACCTCCATTAGCACTTCAAGTGCTCAAAACACTTGATCAAGCTTTGTCGTGCGGTCTCTCGTTCTTGAAACAGCACTGGGCAATCACCAGGCCATAGTTATTGCTAGGGACCGGATATTTTGACAATGCATATGCGCATAAGCAAATGTATATTTACTGGGTTTATTGGATGTATTGCATATTCTAAACATAACAGCATATTTAAGCATATACTTTTGAAATTAAGTGCTTGCCACGGTGGGTGAGTGGATATCGTGTCGGTCTACTAACCCCAAGATTGTAGGTTCGCTCCTGGCCGTGGTTAGTAATTTTTTGAAAGGCGGCAAAAATACGACACGCATGTCATACGATGTTGCCATGTCAAAGAACCCATTTGAATTCAGTAGGCTGTGTTCATAACGGCAAAATTAATCTCGGGAGTTTCCGCCAACTCAAAGTTCCTCATTTCTCTACTAGAAAGCGCTATAGTGTTCAAGGAGCTTAGATATATAACCTCTTTGACTTTCATAGTGATTCAAGGAACAACGAAATTCGACATGCAAGCTACCCTCTGGTTGTCAAATTACAAAGCTTGCACCCGTCACCCGAGGCCATACGATATTATTATTATTATTATTATTATTATGAAATTAAGTATAATTTAAAACATTTGGAACAAAATTGGTTTCATCTGCTTGTGGAACATCTCTTGTAAGCAACGTTCTAAGCAACAGATAAAGAATTAACAATATTTTACAACGGGCATTTCAGGAAATGGATGAGGAGGGATATTCCTTTCACCATTTGGGTAGTATACATTGTAAGCAACTTTCTGAGGAACAGATAACGAGATAACAGCATTTTACGCATGCCTCAAAAGGCCAAAAGAGAATATCTGCAGAAAGTATGTATTAAATCAGTGGGTGTCAGATAATAGTGATTATTCAACTGATGGTGATGTCATCTATTGTCTAGTATGCTCAAAGGAAGTGAAATGTGAAAAGAAAATTTAACTTTAACTACATGCACAAAAGGACTGCACATATTACGGCAAAGGAGGGAAAAAAGATTGAATAAGTTTGGCTTATTGTTAAGTGGTCCGGCTCCGTGGCTAAATGGTTAGTGCGCTAGACTTTGACCCAAAGTGCCCCGGGTTCGATTCCCGGCCGAGCCATCAGGGATTTTAATCTCCTGGGGTTCATTACCGTGGATCGGGGACTGAATGTGTGTGCCGTTTTCATCATCAATTCATCCTCATTACGATGCGCAGGTCGCCCACGGGCGTCAACTAGAAAGACCTGCACTCGGCCTCTCCAGAGGCCACACGATCATTATTATTATTGTTAAGTGCATATTTTTACATTTTAATGCATATATTTTACATTGTTCGTGCATAATTGCATGCATATTAAAATCGTTTTTAATGCCTAAATGTCCGCTCCGTAGTTATCAGTTAGGCTTCTAAAAAATGATGATGATAATTATTGTTTTAAGGGGACTAACATCGAGGTTATCGGCCCCTAATGGTCTGGGTGATAGCGATAATGATAATGAAACGGAAACCAGAACGAAAAGATTCACAAAAGGAATAGATTGAAAAGTACCCACAAAATGAAGGCTAGGTTCAAAATACGTACAAAATGCAGTGTAGCGTCGAAATACCTACAAAATGCAATTGAAATTCAAAATAGACGATGCAATTCAGATTGAAATATCCCAGTTACAATTCAAATTATTCACAAAGTGCAATTGAAATTCAAAGTACTTACAAAATGCAATTGAAGTTGAAAATGCTAACAAAATGTACGGTAGATGCAAACGACCCATGTGGATTGACAATACTTACAAAATGCAATTTAGATTGAAAATACTTGACAAAATGTAATTTAGATTCAAAATACCCACAAAATGCAATTAAGAATCAAAATATGTGCAAAATGCCCACCAAAAAAATGCAATTGAGATTCAAAATTCGTGCGAAATGCGGTTTTGGTTGAAAATACTTACAAAATGCAATTGAAATTCAAAATTCTCTCTAAAAGGCCCGGCTACCTGCATTGAAAGACTTACCAAAAAGCAATTTAGATAGTCAATCTTTACAAAATGCAATTGAAGTTGAAAACAATCGCGGGATGTAATTTAGTTCGAAAAAAACTTAAAAAATGCAACGTAGATTAAAAATACCTTAAAAAATCGCTAAAAGGGAATTTAGATACATGGTGAACCAAGTAACAAAAACAGTGCGGGAATCTTAAAGAGAAAGGAAATATAACGAAAAGAGGAGAGGAGAGGGGAGAGGGGAGAGGGGAGAGAGGAGAGGGTCCGCCCCAAAGGGAAGGGACAAAAGGGAAAAACGGACCCAGCTCAGGAATCCCTCGGGGTCGCCAACTCCCGAACTCACCAGCCGTGAGCACCTGAGGGTGTAGCATTATCGACGGTGCACCAGACGTGGTGGGGCTACATACACACTGCCTCCTTAAGGGCCTTGAGCACAAGGCAGGAGGTAAAAGAAAAAGAAGGCTGACCCCTCACAGAAGGAGGGTATCAGGAAAGATGAGACAAGGGCCAATTAAGGCGGGAAAGTGAAAGACTCCCTAGGCCTCGGATACCCTAATACCGTCGGGGTCGGAAGAGAACAAGAGTTGACCAAGGGAGGTCGACAGGAAAGAAGAAAGACAGGAGCCCGGCACAAGTAAGTGGAAGCAATGCCGGACTCAGCACGAATTGATTGCCGGTGGTCGAGATGGGAACTTTTCTCAGTTTACTTTGTCACACGTCACTCAGCTTCGTTGACTGATACAGTTCTTCTTTTTTTTTTTACAGTATGGATTTTAGTGCCGGGAGTGTCCGAGGAGATGTTCGGCTCGCCAGTTTGTAGCTGCTCCTATGCGGACCACCCATGGGGTGAGCTACAAGTACCGTCTCGTGTGGAGTGTTGTCTGGGGAGGAAAGTTTGAGTGTAAGGACGAGGAACTCGAAGGTAGCGGCTTTGGCCTATAGTTAGGGACCATCCCCGGCATTTGCCTGGAAGGAAGAAGGGAATCCACAGAAGACCATCTTCAAGGTTGTCGGCTGGGGGATTCGAACCTCCTCGCCTCCCGGATGTGAGCGACTGCCTGCAGCCACGCCGTAACGACCACGGCTAACTCACCCGGTACTGATACAGTTGTGCGAGTAAGATATGACTCAGCTCCAGTAGCTTCAGTCATAGTTTAACTGTCCGCGGTGACTTGAGCTCCTGTGACGCTTATCTGCGCTTCTAAGACAGGTAGCGTGCGCATTGCTGCTTGACTTTTGTGCGGAATGCACTCTGTCATCACTGTGTCCACCGCTTCACCCGGTGGGGCTCCTGCTACAATAATCACAAACGTTGGCGTAGCCACGCTCAGCGGCAATAAAATCATGAATTGGCACATATACAAGGTGAATCCGCTGCCCCTGATAATATTGTTTTATGCAGCCCATCTAACGTGTGTTATCAAGAAGGTGGATATTTCTCTGCTTGTATACTTTATGGTACTAATGCACTGCAAGCATGTCCTGCAAACGATAATGAAGCCTGTTACAGAGATGTGCAAATTATTAGATTCAATGCCATTTTTCCAAAAATGGCTTAATGCTTAGACGATGTCGAAATGTAAATATTATATGTCAGAAAACTGTATCATAATGAGGCTCATTATGAAACAGTTTCTCCAGCCAATCAGAGCTCATTCATTGAACAATTAGGTAAGGATCCATTCATGCATGCGCTCAAAATCCAACATGTCGGACATAATTTACATGATTTGAAAGTTCAAATTGGATATCGGATCAACCATTGTAGTTACAATCCCAAACACAAAGACAAAATCAGCACGAACCTTTACGGTAACATGAGAATACTATGACATATACAAGACATTTATGAATCTACGTCCAGAAGTTAGCAACACAGCATCCTTCTATATAAATTACCGACATGGAATACGCTCCGTCCATATGTTCGCGTAAATAAACTGGCGAATATGAGACAAGAAATAGCACTGTAACTTAATATCTCCAACTCCAATTTCTACACAACGCATTGCTTTCAAACGACTTCGGTGACTATATTAGAGAATGCTAGTTCTGATCGGCACTAGATATCATGCAGGCTGTAAACAATAGCATTTGCCAAGCAAAGTAAATGGTCTCTGCTTTCGAAAGTATTTGACCCACGCATGCACTCTGTTCAGTCAGCAAACCACCCAGCGCGCTCTATTCACTAACTGAAGTTTCTGAATCCCACAGATATTTATGAATGTTTAGGTCAAAACAACACCAAAAGCCACGTGCGATGCCCTGCAGGACTGACTGACAGGTTTCCTGTGACAGTTGGGGTTCATCAAGGCTCAGCTCTGTCTCCCCTGCTCTTTGTTATCGTCATGAATTCCATACAGCGAGACCTGCAGAAGTGTGTCCCATGGACATTGCTATACGCTGATGATGTGATGCTTGCAGCAGACTCCAGGAAGGATATTGAAACCCAAGTGCAGACATGGCATGATCGTCTGCAAGGATTTGGTCTTCGTTTGAACATCCACAAGACTGAATACCTCGAAACGATTCCATCCCCTGGAACTATAGGTATTAATGGAGCTCCTCTTACCAAGGTAAATACATTCCGATACCTAGGCTCACGATTGAATGGCGACAGCTCTGTGAATGAAGATGTGCAAGCACGAATCAATGCGACTTGGATGCGATTCAGAGATGTCACCTGTGTTCTTTGTGATAAGAAGATGCCTATCCGCTTAAAATCAAATATATACCGCACAATGGTGAGACCAGTTGCTTTATATGGTACAGAGTGTTGGCCAGCACCTAGAAGTGCTTCATGTCATGGAAATGCGGATTCTGCGAAGATCATTAGACATTTCTCTGCTCGACCATATCCCCAACACAACGATTCGATATTCAGCTGGCGTGGCTCCAATCAATGAGAAAATGCAGGAATGGAGACTCCGTCGGTATGGGCACGTTCTCCGTGCACCACAAAGTTCAGTCATCGGCTCGGCCTACCATCTAACGGTCGACGGCCAGAGACAGCGTGGGAGACCAAAATTGCGGTGGCTGGACACTATTAACGCAGATTTACGACCAAGAAACTTGAAATCGCGCGAAGCATTAGATCGCAAGAAATGGCGTGCATTGATCCAAAAAGCGGACCCCGTACCTACGGGATGACGCTAAGAAGAAGAAGAGGTTAAAACATATAATAAAGTTATAATTATCCTCGAACATAAATAGTCGTATGTACTATTATACATTTCACGGCTTAATACACTAAAATATGTTTACGAGGCGGTGAAATTATTCTAGGTCATATTAATGCACTGTGAAAATTTCAAGTAGGTCAGTGCAGTAATTCCTGAGATAATGTTCCGTATATGCATAAGAATACAAGTAGTAAGAAGTGTCTGTCAATAAAATGTCTGCAAAGGTAAGTAAATAGATTTGTTTGATGTTTGCCCTTATCTCGAAAACTGATAAACATTTTTGCTCCAAACTAACTTCCTATGTTAATTCAATATGCTGAAAATCTAAAATATCAGAAAAGAGAGAATTGCAATTTTCAACCGAACGCCATCTTAAAACAACTCTTATATTTTGAAAATAATGCCGTACTTTCAAGATAAGTAATTATTACTCACAATCAGTAGATATTCTCCATATTATTCTCCAGTGATGAATAATTGGTACTCACCTAGAACAAAGAGAAGATCAGAATTAATATATTGCTCAGAACTGTATTTATTGAAAATCCATTATAACGGGAACCCTGCTTTGCCTACAGAGGTGTGAAAATTACGAATTAAAACTCAACGCTTAGGGGCAGATGACCTCGTAGTTCCGTCCCTTAAAACAACAATAACTAACTAGACTTAACGCCAGTCTTCCTAAATGTTATTTCGACTTTTCACGGTTTAATGCTTCTTTGGGATAAGCAAGTTCCTTTAAGATCAAAACTAATACTCTACAAGAGCTTATTTGTACCTGTTACCACATATAGCTTAGAAACCTGTACCCACTCCAAGAAAAATGATTAATGGCATGTAAAAGAACCTAAAAGAGAATTCTATTTGCAAGGTATTGTTTCATCACAATTGACTTCATTGATTGTGTATATCTGCATCACTGGTGAAGTATTGAAGTGTTGTAAACGTTTCCATCTTTACTGCTGGATTCCAGCAACAGGTTTCATTGTGTTCACAACTATTGCTGCCGTGTAGAGCCAATACATTTTATGTTTCATTGGCGTCTGTTGACCATGGTGAAGCGTGTATTTGTTTTCAAGACTTCAGCCACGTTTTTCCGTATCATATTGTGTTGTTTTGGGCATTCAATTTCCCATCCTTCTTTATGGTGCACCATATAAAGTTTAACAAGGGACATTTTAGTGTGTTACGCTATACATTTTGTTGTGTCTTTGCCACTTATTTATTCATATCGGCTGATGAAGGGGCAAAATATAATTAGGCCTTGAAACATGTCCCACCAATGACCACACAGTGATATTAATTTAATAAAAAAGTATTGATTTGGCAGAACTTTCAACCTATGTATTACTCAATGTAAAAGAACCTTCCACTAATTACACTTAAGGAAACTAAAATGTGTAGGTTAGTTTGATAACGCTATATTAGTGGACGGTAGCATTTGGTAGCAAAAGTAGGAACTACCTGAAAATTTGATCGTCTGCAGTCCTTCTATCTGAATCACAGATAACACACACTAATACAGCAATCACAATTAACACAGGTTACCAGACAAATTCTACACACACCCGAAGTACACGGGGCTATATGACCGCATTGTCGCAAGTAGTGGAGTACTAGGAGTTCTGCCCCACTTCAAAACCCCCCTTGCTCTACTACTAAGCCTCAGCCATGTTAAATATCTCTTGAACGCATGGTCCGATTTTGACAAATGAGGTATTGTTGGACTCGGGCTGACGTCCTCTTTGCTAAGGACCACTCATTATATTTTTCAAAATTTTTTTGAAAATTTTTGTTTTCGAAAATAGGCGATAGTTTGAAAACCAAACAGGATAGAACGTTGTGCCATGGCTCAAACGAACAGTCTTTATGACCTTTATTTTTTGTAATAAAAAATTTTTATTTTTTATATTTTTTTGAAAACACTCGAATTTTGAAAATTCTATATTTTGGAAACTAGGAACTCTACAAAAAAAATTGTTTAACGTAAATCAATGGTCCCTACCCCCTCTACCCCCAAAATAAATTTAAAGTCTCTAGAATGAAAACCTGCAGTAGTGTGGTAAGGACAGAGCTGCTTATAAAAGCAAGTGGTGAGCCCCTGCGACCTTGGAATGGAAGGAGCCATGCTAGGAGGGCGTGCTTGGATTCGTTTTTTTCGTCTCGTCGTGCTCTTTACGGGAATGTCGGTGTCGAAAATGTGAAAATCTGGAAACACAGTCCTTTTGGGGTAAAAACGTGATTTTAGACTTTTTGCTATATCTCACGAACCAATAACGCTAGAGGCGTGTTCGACAGGTCCAAGGACTCGGGGTAACGTCCTCTCTGCTATGGACTACTCGTTATAATTTTTAATAAAATTGGAAACTCGGTTTTGGGGTAAACACGTGTTTTTTGTGATTTTGTCGATATCTCACGAAGCAATAACGCTAGAGGCATGTACGATGGGTCCAAGGATTCGGACAGACGTCCTCTTTGCTATGAACTACTCGTTGTAATTTTAAAAAAATTGGGAAACGCGATTTTGGGGGTAAACATGTGTTTTTTGTGATTTTTGTCGATATCTCACGAACTAATAACGCTAGAGACATGTACGAGGTGTCCTAGGACTCGGGCTTTCGCCCCCTTTCAAATGTGGTAGATATTTTTTTCCAAAAAATAATTCACAAAGGGCCTAACGCCATACATGTTGAAATAACGTTTTCTTTTTCTTTACTTGTTTATAATGTTTATGAAGCGTGGTGGTTGAGAGAGAGAGACGATACGGCTGGGTGTGTGTGTTTCAACGAACCTGTCGCTAACCACAAGGACCATGCTTAATAGAACAATCGCTATTTCGGCTGGTTGGTGTATGACAGAGCGAGCGTGCGTTTTCTGATATTTTACCTTTAACGTGTAAACGGTGATGAGAACTTGGTTCTATGTTGATCGAAGCGAGTACAGAAAACAAACGAGCAGGAGGTGAATGTCATTTGAGCTTATTGGAAGGCTCTGATCTGACTTGACAACAGGTGCAATGGAAAAAATGACCTAGACGCTTGAAGGTGAAATAATCTGACCATTGTGCTGGCAGGGAAGTGCGAAAGGCGTGCACACATGTGTGAAACCACAGGCACGCTAAACCAGTGACATCCTGTCTTGCTTCGTACGTGACAAAATGCAAGTCCATGTGAAATTTGATCTACCGCAGGTGTTCACTTTCGACGTTATCTGTCCACGTGCATGATAACTGTTAACAAGTCACATTCTGTTTTGCTTCGTACGTGACAAAATGCAAGTTCAGGTGAAATTTGATTCGGCACAGGTGTTCGCCTGGGACGTTAGCTGCCCACGTGCACGATAAGAGAATGTTCAAAGCGTGGAAAAAAAAAAGATTATACATGCAATGTGATATATAAAGACACGTCGCTGACATTTCCACTCGCACTTATGTGACTACTTTTGAACACGCTACAGCGTTGTGTGAAACACTTGGCCTTGTTTAACAGTTTTGGTGTTGGTGGAAAATACTTATTCTTGTTGTGAGGTAGGTATATATTTATTCATTTATACATTTATTGATTTATATATAAATACATGCAATTATTTATTGATTAGGTAATTAATGATTTTATTTATTTATTTGTTTGCAGATAACCGGCATACCTTACATGTCTGCGGGAGAAGAAACCATTGCATTTTTGAGCCCACTAGAAGGGAAAAGCAACAAGTCACTGCAAGTAAAGGTGAGATGATTTTTTTAAACTAACTTGTTTCATTTTGTTTTGTTTTATGTTTTATTTTATGAAATGTATGTATTAACCTGAATTTAGGTATTTATAGCGGTTTATTTTATTTATTTTTTAGAAACTTGGAAAGAATAGCCTTACCGCCGTAGCAGTCGCTGAAAAAAACCAGAAACGCACTAAAGCGAAACCACTGCCAAAGAGTGAACTGTTTAAAACTCAGGTAAGTCCAACTTAAAAATGCTATTCCATTTTACCACTACTGAAAACTCGTAGACAAAAAAAAATCATTACTTGTACATGACTGGGACAATGATTGCTTTCTTGATTAATGGCTATGTTGTTGTTGTTGACTGGGAAAAGTACAAGGCCATGTTGGATTTTCTAAAAATAAAAATAATAAATTTAATTTATGGGTGGTTCCCTATGGACTCAACGAATATCCACAGGTTTGAACATGATAATGTGAACAAAAATGACATGACATTCATTTTTGTTTATATATTGGTTAAAGGGAGGGTGGGGGAATGTAAATGACTGTAGCTTTATAAAAAAGAAAATAAGTACATGGGTTACTGTTAGTGCCAACATACAGTTTAATTTTAATGGTGTTTTGATATATTAATGCCAATTAACGTTAACGTTTTATTTACAAGTATTGATTGATTGATTGATTGAGTGATGGGTTATTTTGTTTGCTTTTAGGTGTCGTCATGTGCCATTAACGTAATGAACAGACAGTGAACAAGCATGCATTATGCTTTAAAGTACTCTGTGCAATGTTAATAACTTACAATAAGAAAAAGTTTTATTATAACACATGGCGTTAGTATCAAATACAACAAGTGAGCAAGTTGGTTTACCACGTGGGTTAAATTTAAAATCAGAACATGATCGATGGTTAACATTTGAATCCTGGCCTGTAGGCTTTTTATCGACGCATGAACTTGCAAAAGCCGTTTTTTTTTACTTGAACCGAGAAGATGTGGTGCGCTGTGTGTTTTGTCGTATTGAACTTTCACACTGGGAAGAAGGGGATGATCCCTTTAGAGACCATTTGCGATGGTCTCCTCACTGTCCGTACATGCTTGGAAAGCAAGTGGGTAACCTACCCGTGCATTCATTTTACCGAACCACAAGGCCTTTGGCCGCTACTTACGTTGCTGAATCACAAATAAATAATAATAATGATGTATTACCAGCCAACGGTAGTGTCGATATATGTGGTCCATATGCCATAGACAGTGTTGAATTGGCGTGTGCTTTTGAAAAATTGGGAGTTTGCAAGACTAAAGCACTAGCACACTCAGAGTACAGCTCTGTTGAAGAACGTTTCGAATCTTATAAAAATGTTTGGCCATTAATATTAAAACACCTTACCAAACAGCTAAGTGAAGCTGGATTTTTTTATACTGGTGAAGGGGATAAAACAATATGTTTTTATTGTGGATTTGCTTTAAAGGATTGGCAATTGACTGATGACCCTTTTGTGCAACACGCTCGTTGGTTACCAAACTGTAAATACATGGTGTTGCTTAAAGGTCAGGAATTTGTGAACACTATTCGTAAAGAAAAAAGTGATTGCAGCACAAGACATAACAGTGCCTTTAGAGTTAGAGCACGCGGAGCAAATACATAAGGCTGAAAGAAAAGACTTGTGTTACGAACAGATACAAAAGTGTGACCAACAATTATGTAAAATTTGTTATCAAGATGAACTAGGTGTTGTATTTTTACCCTGTGGACACATGATAGCCTGTGTCAAGTGGGCATTAGAACTTAACACTTGTGCTATATGCAGAAAAGTAGTATCTGCTACAGTTAGGGCATTTCTTGCATAACTAGTATAATTTATTCGCCATGCATAGTGCAAAATCCCTAATTGCACAATATTATTAAAGCTGTTTTAGAGTGTAATAGATATGCTTTTGTTTTGTTTATAGACTACTACAATGAATGTTTTGAATGCTGTGGGACAATCATGTGGCTTAGAGACAAAGAAGCTCAGCGAATTGCCAACGCATATTCCATTCCGCATTATCAAGATTCGGAAATTGAAAACAGCATATGGTGATCGTGTACTTTGTGTATGTGAAAACTTTGAGACATTTCTGCCTATACGGTTTAATGATATGTCGGAGAGTGTTTTTGATGAAGTCAATAATGCTGTGCAACCTGTACACTTAATTTATGAAGGTTTTAAAAACAATAGGTGCATGATTCGTTTTAATTAAATAAAAAAAAGTCAAATAATAATGGAAGATATAAGTCATGACAATGGACTGAAAGAAAAAATATGTGTATAGAATAATAATGTCTTAGTGTTTAGTATTGTCTTAAAAATATTATCATGAAACCAAAAAAAATGTACATAAAGTTTGTAAATAAATGAAAATAATGGTACAATGTTGTTTTATTTTCTATAGAAGTCAGAATATTTAACATTGCAGAGTATACATGATTATGAAAATAAAAAGCACACTTAATACAAGTCTTTGCCTTTACGATAGTGTGTTATAGTTTTAAAAACAAAGCTTGTTGTAGATCTTTTTTCTTCCACGGTAAACAATAGGCATGAAAACGTTATTGTCCTGTTTTGGATCATTATCACTATCATAATCATAAGCTGCATGATCTATATCATTATTATTATAATCACGATAATTATCCTCAACATTATCCTCAACATTACTAAAACCAGTTAAATATTCCTGGTCCTCTTCCTGTTCCTCTTCCTCTTCCTCTACAGTGTCCTCATGTAGAGTCTGCGTGGCTTTTGATAATGTTAAGGGTTTTTTGAACATTGAATTATTTTCAATAGTAGTATTGTTTTGTAGCACTTGCTTTTTAACATTTTCATGATTTTCTGTTGACAGAAACAGTGTTTCATGCAGTACACTACATTGATGATCACTGACACTTAAAACCACACTATTTTTGCTTTTTAGCTCACTGCGACATTGTTTTGAACGTTGTTTTGTACAACGCCAAATAACAGTTCCATTTTTATTGGTTCGTTTCACAATATATGAATATCCTTTATAGAATGCATGAGGCTTACCATACCTAGTCACAGATACTTCCATATCAACTGTCAAGCTTAGACTAAGCTCTAGTAAAGACAACTTGGTAATAAGAACAATAGATTAATGTGCGAGCATATATGGGTGCAAATGTGGGAGCAAAAAAAAAGTGGGAGCAAAAAAGTGGGAGCAAAAAAGTGGGAGAAAAATTGGGAGCAAAAAGTGGGAGCAAAAATTGAGAGCAAAAAGTGGGAGCAAAAGTGGGAGCAAAAGTGAGTGTAAACGTGAGTGCAAACGTGGGTTCAAAAGTGAATGTAAAAGTGGGTGCAAGAGTGGGTGCAAAAGTGGGTGCAAAAGTGGGTGCAAGAGTGGGTGAAAAAGTGGGTGCAAGAGTGGGTGCAAAAGTGGGGCAAAAGTGAGTGCACAAGTGGGCGCAAAAGTATATGCAAATGTGGGAGCAAAAAGTGGGATCTGAAGAAAGTAGGAGCAATTATGAGAGTAAATGTGAAAGGAAAAGTGGGAGCAAGTATGGGAGCAAATGTGAAAGCAAAAGTGAGAAAAAAAAGTGGGAGCAAATATTAGAGCAAAAAAAGTAGGAGCAAGTATGGGAGCAAATGTGAAAGCAAAAGGGGGAGAAAAAAGTGAGAGAAAAAAGTGGGACCAAAAAGTGTAAGCAAAAGTGGGAGCAAACAAGTGTGAGCAAATATGGGAGCAGAAAGTGGGAGCAAATGTGAAAGCAAAAGTGGGAGCAAAAAGAGCGAGCAAAAGTGAGTGCACAAAGGGGGAGCAAAATGTATGAGTAAAAAGTGGGGTCAAATGTGGTGTTTTACTAAAACAATCCCCCCTAACCTAACCTAACCTAACTTTACTCAATCTAATTTCACCTAACCTAACTTCACCTAACCTAACCTTCCAACTCTCAGATCAAAAATTAAATTCTGGCCATAGTCGCGTTGGAATCCAAAACCTCTGGGATAACACCCAAGTATACTAGCCACTACACCGCGAAATGGGCAAATTATCATGCAACACAACACAAAAATAAAAAGTTTTCTGTAGTGTAACTCATTGGCTGACAATCATAGTTGAGAATTCAAACCCAAGACCTCAGGACTTTAGTTTTGAACATTATCAGAAATATTATTCCATTTACATTTTGCTGTTGCTTATAGTTATAAGAGTTGGCATTAATATGGGAGCAAAAGTGAAAGCAAAAAGTGGGTGCAAGCATGGCTGGTTGTAGAGACTTTCATATCAACTAATACACATAAATTAAATTTTAGTAAAGTGACTTGGCTAATAATAATAATAATATTAACAGTTTAAAAAAATTCAAGGGGATTGATATTTTTCAGGGTGTAATTTCCAAAGTACTGTCAAGAATAATAATTACATGAACAGATTCCAAGAACTCTAGAGTGCTTTTAAGGTTAATGATTGGCTAGGAGTGAGATAGAGCTAGCTAACCTAAGTTAACCTCAGCTCAGTAAACCTAACCTTGTCACATGGCATGTTCTACAAGTATAGACTTGCTTTGAGACTGGCTATGACGTCACAGATGAATGGCGGTGGGAGGCTGGCAAAAAGGACAATGTTTTTGGGTAATAAAAAGTCGTGTCCAGCCTCCCACCGCCATTCATCTGTGACGTCATAGCCAGTCTCAAAGCAAGTCTATACTTGTAGAACATGCCATGTGACAAGGTTAGGTTTACTGAGCTGAGGTTAACTTAGGTTAGCTAGCTCTATCTCACTCCTAGCCAATCATTAACCTTAAAAGCACTCTAGAGTTCTTGGAATCTGTTCATGTAATTATTATTCTTGACAGTACTTTGGAAATTACACCCTGAAAAATATCAATCCCCTTGAATTTTTTTAAACTGTTAATATTATTATTATTATTAGCCAAGTCACTTTACTAAAATTTAATTTATGTGTATTAGTTGATATGAAAGTCTCTACAACCAGCCATGCTTGCACCCACTTTTTGCTTTCACTTTTGCTCCCATATTAATGCCAACTCTTATAACTATAAGCAACAGCAAAATGTAAATGGAATAATATTTCTGATAATGTTCAAAACTAAAGTCCTGAGGTCTTGGGTTTGAATTCTCAACTATGATTGTCAGCCAATGAGTTACACTACAGAAAACTTTTTATTTTTGTGTTGTGTTGCATGATAATTTGCCCATTTCGCGGTGTAGTGGCTAGTATACTTGGGTGTTATCCCAGAGGTTTTGGATTCCAACGCGACTATGGCCAGAATTTAATTTTTGATCTGAGAGTTGGAAGGTTAGGTTAGGTGAAGTTAGGTTAGGTGAAATTAGATTGAGTAAAGTTAGGTTAGGTTAGGTTAGGGGGGATTGTTTTAGTAAAACACCACATTTGACCCCACTTTTTACTCATACATTTTGCTCCCCCTTTGTGCACTCACTTTTGCTCGCTCTTTTTGCTCCCACTTTTGCTTTCACATTTGCTCCCACTTTCTGCTCCCATATTTGCTCACACTTGTTTGCTCCCACTTTTGCTTACACTTTTTGGTCCCACTTTTTTCTCTCACTTTTTTCTCCCCCTTTTGCTTTCACATTTGCTCCCATACTTGCTCCTACTTTTTTTGCTCTAATATTTGCTCCCACTTTTTTTTCTCACTTTTGCTTTCACATTTGCTCCCATACTTGCTCCCACTTTTCCTTTCACATTTACTCTCATAATTGCTCCTACTTTCTTCAGATCCCACTTTTTGCTCCCACATTTGCATATACTTTTGCGCCCACTTGTGCACTCACTTTTGCCCCACTTTTGCACCCACTCTTGCACCCACTTTTTCACCCACTCTTGCACCCACTTTTGCACCCACTTTTGCACCCACTCTTGCACCCACTTTTACATTCACTTTTGAACCCACGTTTGCACTCACGTTTACACTCACTTTTGCTCCCACTTTTGCTCCCACTTTTTGCTCTCAATTTTTGCTCCCACTTTTTGCTCCCAATTTTTCTCCCACTTTTTTGCTCCCACTTTTTTGCTCCCACTTTTTTTTTGCTCCCACATTTGCACCCATATATGCTCGCACATTAATCTATTGTTCTTATTACCAAGTTGTCTTTACTAGAGCTTAGTCTAAGCTTGACAGTTGATATGGAAGTATCTGTGACTAGGTATGGTAAGCCTCATGCATTCTATAAAGGATATTCATATATTGTGAAACGAACCAATAAAAATGGAACTGTTATTTGGCGTTGTACAAAACAACGTTCAAAACAATGTCGCAGTGAGCTAAAAAGCAAAAATAGTGTGGTTTTAAGTGTCAGTGATCATCAATGTAGTGTACTGCATGAAACACTGTTTCTGTCAACAGAAAATCATGAAAATGTTAAAAAGCAAGTGCTACAAAACAATACTACTATTGAAAATAATTCAATGTTCAAAAAACCCTTAACATTATCAAAAGCCACGCAGACTCTACATGAGGACACTGTAGAGGAAGAGGAAGAGGAACAGGAAGAGGACCAGGAATATTTAACTGGTTTTAGTAATGTTGAGGATAATGTTGAGGATAATTATCGTGATTATAATAATAATGATATAGATCATGCAGCTTATGATTATGATAGTAATAATGATCCAAAACAGGACAATAACGTTTTCATGCCTATTGTTTACCGTGAAAGAAAAAAGATCTACAACAAGCTTTGTTTTTAAAACTATAACACACTATCGTAAAGGCAAAGACTTGTATTAAGTGTGCTTTTTATTTTCATAATCATGTATACTCTGCAATGTTAAATATTCTGACTTCTATAGAAAATAAAACAACATTGTACCATTATTTTCATTTATTTACAAACTTTATGTACATTTTTTTTGGTTTCATGATAATATTTTTAAGACAATACTAAACACTAAGACATTATTATTCTATACACATATTTTTTCTTTCAGTCCATTGTCATGACTTATATCTTCCATTATTATTTGACTTTTTTTTATTTAATTAAAACGAATCATGCACCTATTGTTTTTAAAACCTTCATAAATTAAGTGTACAGGTTGCACAGCATTATTGACTTCATCAAAAACACTCTCCGACATATCATTAAACCGTATAGGCAGAAATGTCTCAAAGTTTTCACATACACAAAGTACACGATCACCATATGCTGTTTTCAATTTCCGAATCTTGATAATGCGGAATGGAATATGCGTTGGCAATTCGCTGAGCTTCTTTGTCTCTAAGCCACATGATTGTCCCACAGCATTCAAAACATTCATTGTAGTAGTCTATAAACAAAACAAAAGCATATCTATTACACTCTAAAACAGCTTTAATAATATTGTGCAATTAGGGATTTTGCACTATGCATGGCGAATAAATTATACTAGTTATGCAAGAAATGCCCTAACTGTAGCAGATACTACTTTTCTGCATATAGCACAAGTGTTAAGTTCTAATGCCCACTTGACACAGGCTATCATGTGTCCACAGGGTAAAAATACAACACCTAGTTCATCTTGATAACAAATTTTACATAATTGTTGGTCACACTTTTGTATCTGTTCGTAACACAAGTCTTTTCTTTCAGCCTTATGTATTTGCTCCGCGTGCTCTAACTCTAAAGGCACTGTTATGTCTTGTGCTGCAATCACTTTTTTCTTTACGAATAGTGTTCACAAATTCCTGACCTTTAAGCAACACCATGTATTTACAGTTTGGTAACCAACGAGCGTGTTGCACAAAAGGGTCATCAGTCAATTGCCAATCCTTTAAAGCAAATCCACAATAAAAACATATTGTTTTATCCCCTTCACCAGTATAAAAAAATCCAGCTTCACTTAGCTGTTTGGTAAGGTGTTTTAATATTAATGGCCAAACATTTTTATAAGATTCGAAACGTTCTTCAACAGAGCTGTACTCTGAGTGTGCTAGTGCTTTAGTCTTGCAAACTCCCAATTTTTCAAAAGCACACGCCAATTCAACACTGTCTATGGCATATGGACCACATATATCGACACTACCGTTGGCTGGTAATACATCATTATTATTATTTATTTGTGATTCAGCAACGTAAGTAGCGGCCAAAGGCCTTGTGGTTCGGTAAAATGAATGCACGGGTAGGTTACCCACTTGCTTTCCAAGCATGTACGGACAGTGAGGAGACCATCGCAAATGGTCTCTAAAGGGATCATCCCCTTCTTCCCAGTGTGAAAGTTCAATACGACAAAACACACAGCGCACCACATCTTCTCGGTTCAAGTAAAAAAAAACGGCTTTTGCAAGTTCATGCGTCGATAAAAAGCCTACAGGCCAGGATTCAAATGTTAACCATCGATCATGTTCTGATTTTAAATTTAACCCACGTGGTAAACCAACTTGCTCACTTGTTGTATTTGATACTAACGCCATGTGTTATAATAAAACTTTTTCTTATTGTAAGTTATTAACATTGCACAGAGTACTTTAAAGCATAATGCATGCTTGTTCACTGTCTGTTCATTACGTTAATGGCACATGACGACACCTAAAAGCAAACAAAATAACCCATCACTCAATCAATCAATCAATCAATACTTGTAAATAAAACGTTAACGTTAATTGGCATTAATATATCAAAACACCATTAAAATTAAACTGTATGTTGGCACTAACAGTAACCCATGTACTTATTTTCTTTTTTATAAAGCTACAGTCATTTACATTCCCCCACCCTCCCTTTAACCAATATATAAACAAAAATGAATGTCATGTCATTTTTGTTCACATTATCATGTTCAAACCTGTGGATATTCGTTGAGTCCATAGGGAACCACCCATAAATTAAATTTATTATTTTTATTTTTAGAAAATCCAACATGGCCTTGTACTTTTCCCAGTCAACAACAACAACATAGCCATTAATCAAGAAAGCAATCATTGTCCCAGTCATGTACAAGTAATGATTTTTTTTTGTCTACGAGTTTTCAGTAGTGGTAAAATGGAATAGCATTTTTAAGTTGGACTTACCTGAGTTTTAAACAGTTCACTCTTTGGCAGTGGTTTCGCTTTAGTGCGTTTCTGGTTTTTTTCAGCGACTGCTACGGCGGTAAGGCTATTCTTTCCAAGTTTCTAAAAAATAAATAAAATAAACCGCTATAAATACCTAAATTCAGGTTAATACATACATTTCATAAAATAAAACATAAAACAAAACAAAATGAAACAAGTTAGTTTAAAAAAATCATCTCACCTTTACTTGCAGTGACTTGTTGCTTTTCCCTTCTAGTGGGCTCAAAAATGCAATGGTTTCTTCTCCCGCAGACATGTAAGGTATGCCGGTTATCTGCAAACAAATAAATAAATAAAATCATTAATTACCTAATCAATAAATAATTGCATGTATTTATATATAAATCAATAAATGTATAAATGAATAAATATATACCTACCTCACAACAAGAATAAGTATTTTCCACCAACACCAAAACTGTTAAACAAGGCCAAGTGTTTCACACAACGCTGTAGCGTGTTCAAAAGTAGTCACATAAGTGCGAGTGGAAATGTCAGCGACGTGTCTTTATATATCACATTGCATGTATAATCTTTTTTTTTTCCACGCTTTGAACATTCTCTTATCGTGCACGTGGGCAGCTAACGTCCCAGGCGAACACCTGTGCCGAATCAAATTTCACCTGAACTTGCATTTTGTCACGTACGAAGCAAAACAGAATGTGACTTGTTAACAGTTATCATGCACGTGGACAGATAACGTCGAAAGTGAACACCTGCGGTAGATCAAATTTCACATGGACTTGCATTTTGTCACGTACGAAGCAAGACAGGATGTCACTGGTTTAGCGTGCCTGTGGTTTCACACATGTGTGCACGCCTTTCGCACTTCCCTGCCAGCACAATGGTCAGATTATTTCACCTTCAAGCGTCTAGGTCATTTTTTCCATTGCACCTGTTGTCAAGTCAGATCAGAGCCTTCCAATAAGCTCAAATGACATTCACCTCCTGCTCGTTTGTTTTCTGTACTCGCTTCGATCAACATAGAACCAAGTTCTCATCACCGTTTACACGTTAAAGGTAAAATATCAGAAAACGCACGCTCGCTCTGTCATACACCAACCAGCCGAAATAGCGATTGTTCTATTAAGCATGGTCCTTGTGGTTAGCGACAGGTTCGTTGAAACACACACACCCAGCCGTATCGTCTCTCTCTCTCAACCACCACGCTTCATAAACATTATAAACAAGTAAAGAAAAAGAAAACGTTATTTCAACATGTATGGCGTTAGGCCCTTTGTGAATTATTTTTTGGAAAAAAATATCTACCACATTTGAAAGGGGGCGAAAGCCCGAGTCCTAGGACACCTCGTACATGTCTCTAGCGTTATTAGTTCGTGAGATATCGACAAAAATCACAAAAAACACATGTTTACCCCCAAAATCGCGTTTCCCAATTTTTTTAAAATTACAACGAGTAGTTCATAGCAAAGAGGACGTCTGTCCGAATCCTTGGACCCATCGTACATGCCTCTAGCGTTATTGCTTCGTGAGATATCGACAAAATCACAAAAAACACGTGTTTACCCCAAAACCGAGTTTCCAATTTTATTAAAAATTATAACGAGTAGTCCATAGCAGAGAGGACGTTACCCCGAGTCCTTGGACCTGTCGAACACGCCTCTAGCGTTATTGGTTCGTGAGATATAGCAAAAAGTCTAAAATCACGTTTTTACCCCAAAAGGACTGTGTTTCCAGATTTTCACATTTTCGACACCGACATTCCCGTAAAGAGCACGACGAGACGAAAAAAACGAATCCAAGCACGCCCTCCTAGCATGGCTCCTTCCATTCCAAGGTCGCAGGGGCTCACCACTTGCTTTTATAAGCAGCTCTGTCCTTACCACACTACTGCAGGTTTTCATTCTAGAGACTTTAAATTTATTTTGGGGGTAGAGGGGGTAGGGACCATTGATTTACGTTAAACAATTTTTTTTGTAGAGTTCCTAGTTTCCAAAATATAGAATTTTCAAAATTCGAGTGTTTTCAAAAAAATATAAAAAATAAAAATTTTTTATTACAAAAAATAAAGGTCATAAAGACTGTTCGTTTGAGCCATGGCACAACGTTCTATCCTGTTTGGTTTTCAAACTATCGCCTATTTTCGAAAACAAAAATTTTCAAAAAAATTTTGAAAAATATAATGAGTGGTCCATAGCAAAGAGGACGTCAGCCCGAGTCCAACAATACCTCATTTGTCAAAATCGGACCATGCGTTCAAGAGATATTTAACATGGCTGAGGCTTAGTAGTAGAGCAAGGGGGGTTTTGAAGTGGGGCAGAACTCCTAGTACTCCACTACTGTCGCAGCCCCTAAACTACGGAATAATCCAACCAACGATTTAGAAGATCTCCCTGGACAACCATTGTCCCTTCCTCTTTGCTTGTGTAGGAGGATTGAGCTCAATCAAGGGAAAGTCAGTGCATTTGTTCCCGACAGTTTATTCTCTGTAGTGAACAGTAAAGACACAGCAGTTGTTTACGTCAAGCCTACGCAATCTTTGTTTGTCCATCAAAGAACTCCTACACAGCTCAATCCACTCAATACAAGAATGAATGCCGCTTGCAAAGGAAACGACTTTTGTAGATTTAAATAAGAATATATTTTTAATCTGCTAATTCAAAGGAAAATACTCATCTCTAATGGCGAGGGAGAACAGTCAAACATTTTATAAATTCTGGCAATATTTGGAAAAGATTATTTAATATTTTTAAAAGTAACTCCTTTCTTCACCTCACCCCTCTTTCTGATCAGCGTCAATTAACTGAATGTTCCCTATATTTTTTTTTCTCGGAGGTAGATTAGATTTTAGAGTTGGATTCTTTTCATATTTCTCTGTCTCTAAAAGATATGACCATATATCATATATGTACTGCCCCCGTAAATTGAATTATTTAGGGACAAAATGAGAGTATTTTCCGTCCCCATGATAAAATTTAACTAGCAAATATAATTTCTGGAAGTGTGACACTAGAGTGTCGTAACAAGCTCGAGACTGTGGGAGAGCCCGATCACGTGATACATTGCACAATGGACGCTTCTAGAAGGCTATATTTAGCATAGCAACAGCAAGTTTGGAAATTATTATTATAAATATTGTTATAAATTATGCTATTGGATCCCAGCCCAGAGCCAATGAGAACAGGTCTTACTGAAGACGGGATCAATTTTAATTACACAACATGATGAAAGTATGCATGTAGGCCCTTAGAAGAAGATTTTCTTATTTGGTAATGAAGAGAATATTAAGATAAATTATGTCTGATACTTTAAAAACCGCAGATCGGTTAATCTACGCAGTAATAAGCATTAGTAATCTATGCGCTAAAATTATGGTGGGAGATTGATATGGCCGCCAAAAATACGACTTGGAGAGGGAGATCCAAGGATCGAGGTTCTTATTCCAGCAGACTTTGAAGAGTGAGGAAGTGTTTTTACTGGGTTAACGGAGATCCCAAGGTTTAGTCCGAGTGCGACGACTGTCGACTTGTGGAGACGCGTGGATAGCTAGGTGGAGCGTTAGAGATCACCGCACTTCCATTCTACGTGAAGTTGCGAGGAACATTGTATTGATTGTATCTCTTATATAATTGAGATCTGAAGGTAAATAAGCATATATATATAAAGAACAGGTCGCATACTATATATTGTGAAAAGTAGAGCGTTTTAATATTCACCGTTTCGACAATATCAGCCTGTTAAGTTAGATTTCGAAATGTGTTGGAAACAAAGCTGAAGATCATTATAAATTGCAAAGTGAAGTTGGCGAACGCAGTTCAAGTGAACAGTGGCGGAGAACTTTTAATATTGGCGCAACACATAAACATTAATAGAATGACTATTATTATTCGTCAAACGTTATCGTTCAACTTAATTAATATTGTTGATATGATGAACTAAACAGTCATGCGCCAGAGACATATTCGATAACAGGAGTTAAGATACAACGATGGAGCTTCGTTAGACAACGTATTCTTGAATACAGACGCAGTGTACGGTCCATCTTGTGCATTTTCGTCAGTCTACGAACACTAATATAACATCAATTAGCAATGGAAACATTTCATTCATTATTTATATGAATATTTCCATAATTATATTCCAATGATGAAGCTGATACATATTTACGACGGAGAATGGAGACTTTACAGAAGAGATTTGTCAAGATGCTAGGGTAGCCCAGCAACACAGAAGAATTTGCCAGAAGGATGTCGTTCGAGCCCAGGCGAATGTTGGTGAATTCCAGAGAGAGACGTTTCTTATCTCTGAGGTCGCAGATCCGAGGTTCGAATGCAGATCCATTTCAGTGTCTTGTACTGAGGAAACATCTAAAGTATTGTGGGAATACTTACATAGATCTTCAAGATTTCGTCCAAATAAGGTATTAGTGTATCTCAATTGTTATATAGAGCTTGATTAGTAACATTCTGAGCCGGCGATCTAATTCCATATTTTCGGCGATCTTATTCCTTATTTACGGCGGCGATCTTATTCCATATTTTTGGTGATCTTATTCCATATTTCCAGCGATCTTATTCCATATTTCTATATTTTCACATTTCATGTATTTCAGTGCTTTTGTGTAGTTTTCACTTCAGATGTGGGTTGAGATTTTTATGCTGCAAGATTATTTGGAAGATGATTGCATTTCATCTATTTTTCAATTGTATTCTACGGATCAGTTGTGGAACTGACATTAAAATGTTGTTTGAGGAATCATATTGCCTCATAGGAGACTAGTCGTTTCGACTCTCGAATTTTAATAATTTCATTTAAACCAAGTTTTCTGACATTGTGTCATAGCTTCAAATTAAATTCTTATTAAATTTAATTTGAGCACTTTAATGTAACAACATATGACTACAAGAAAAGAAGAAACATCGAATGATATTGTTATATCATTATTGTACATAAACTATCGGCGATCTAAGAAATACTAGTCGTTTGATAAGACCCGAAGTCTTAATTCCTATGAACATTCTTTGTGTAGAGTGGAAAAACATTACGACATCGACAAACCTTTCTTATTATTTGTAAAGCTAAGAGCTTTGTTCATTTAATATGCTAGAGGAAATACCTTTTGATAGAAGATTATTCAAATCTTTGGCTAGGAATTCAAAGCTAGTTTATCCCGGCCAAGATTGAATTCTGTCTGACACTATAAATAACATGTGTGTTATTTTATCCTATTTGTGTAACATCACGTCATTTGTGGACATGATATTACAACGATAAACAATTTATAGCTTGACAAGTGAGATGAAACAGGAGTATTATTTTTATTACAAGTATTTGCGACAGACGAGTTAACAGTTAATTATCTTGTTGTGGAGTAATCTTTAGGAGGTTAATCACGACTGCCTAATATCGTTCATTACAATTGGAAGTTTCGTTTGAAGAATTTACGCATGTATAATCGTAGTCATGTGCAATGATACTGAGGGTCATGCCAGTATTTGAGAGAAGTTCCTACATAAGATATGTTAATAACAATTAATCCCTTTTGTTTATTGTTTAACATAGTAGATGATAATTTTTTATGCCATATATACTGTTATATGAGGTTTTGTAGAGCTATGGAGTGCTCAGGCGATGGAATTCCGCATTTTAAGGAAGTCAAAGTATTGTTGTTCTTTGATAAAAAGGCATGTATCATGATAAGAGCCAGTGCTTACAAGTAGTCCAGTTCACGTGAATTAACGATTTAGCTGTGTTAACAGGAGGGTTTCAGCGGAAATACAACTTGAGAAAGATTGTCTACTCACGTCTATAATACAATTAATAAATTTTATTAAACCCGAATTTATGTAATTACGTACAGTTTACCTTAATCAGTCGACTGTATTATACCGATAATGTAATGAAACCTATATAAGACGATGTGTATGCAGTATATTAAACTTCAGAACGTTAGAGAAGGATGGTTATGTGAAAAACCAGTGTATATATTTAGTTAATAATTATATTGTAACCGAGAAGTTAGAATCTCGAAAGTGTCGCGTTAGCAACACTAGATGATGGATATTATTATAAACATATTACATGTAAATAATTTTTGTGGAAATGATTTAATTACTTACATATTTTAGTAGGATTTATTAATCAATTGTTTTGGAACAGAGTGTGTTTATGAGCGGATATTTTTGGTGTGAATGATTGTTCATTGTTAAGAGAAGATGTGGAACCGTATTGGTCTAGAACAATGACGGAGTGCGAATGAAAGAGTGGATAAAAATTTGTAGTATGATTGTTTAAGAAACAAAGTAATTATGTGAACTTTTGTAAGATATGAATGTTAATTTTTACGTGTTTTATAAATACACACCCAAGCAGTCTCTGTGGGCTAGCGAGAATGATTCACCGTTAGCATTGGGGAGCGATGACATAATATTAACAGGTGTAGACCCACCGCCTTGTATTTATTGTATAAACCAGTTTCGAGTACGGTGTGGTGCCGATGTTTCATTGATGAAACAACGTTACTACACGTGCGTTCTGCAAACGCAGGCTTGTGAATGAAACCATGTGTCTAGAATGCCATTTAGAGGCTTCATTAAACGTTTTTATTTTTACGCAGTGTAGGCCTTGAACAAGCCAAGATTTTATACTCATAAATTTTAATACAGCATTGTAGTAAGATGTAAAGTTGTTGGAAGGAGGTGTGAATGTTTGCGTGTTTTTAATTGTAATGTCTATTGTTACATTCGTTTATTGTTATTTTGTTTATAGTAGATTAGTTTACCCTATTGTTAATAAATTTTGTTCAGACTGTTTTCCATTGTTGTTGGAGTGTGATTCATTTTAAATATAAGGCGTAGAGTATTGTGGATGTAGTGTAGGCGAAGCTGAATTCCCAGTCCCCGAGAGGTAAGTAAAGGTGACTGCCCCGTGTAGTTGGTTGTTGATCCACAATATTCTGGAAACTGCTGTCTGTAAATCCCTAAAGGCCGTGTTGGAAGCAATTTCTAATGTTGTATTTGCCGGTGCAGTTTGAAATAGGCAATCCAGCGGGGGCAATGGATATTCCAACAGGATCCTTTCCGGATTATCGGGTACAGTACTACTACTACTAATAATACTACTTATTATTATTAGCGTATGATGTTACAATTAGCAATCGGGTCACAAAATATATAGTTGGTTGGATGGTTGCTCAGTTTAGGGGCTGCGACAACGCGGTCTTGTAGCCCCGTGAACTTTGGGTGTGTGTAGAATCTGTCTGATATCCAGTGTTAATTGTGAGGACTGTATTAGTGTTATATGTCTCTTAATTCACGTAAGGACTGCAAACTTTGAATTTTTCAAGTAGTTCCTACATTTGCCGCCAAACGCCACCGTCAACGATTACATGTTCAGAACTTGGCTACTAGACGCCACCACAGTCGGCTCCTGGGGACGAACGTAGGAACCTGAGCCTTGTTTACATTTTAACCTACGGTAATTTAGCTTCACACAGGTGTAATTAGTGGAAGGTTCTTTAACATGCCTTAAATCTATGACATGGGACCGCCGAATTTTCTTCCCCTCCGATTGAAGGCATACTGAGGGATTTTTAACGCTCTTAAAAAAACGACGACTTTGGCCGGGTTTGAACCCGCGATCTTGAGCATAGAAGCTCAGCATGCTACCAACTACGCCATCGAAGCCACACAAAATATATAATATATATAAGAAAACAAGGAAATGTGAAAAAGGCTTCGGCAATGTGGTAGCCTCTCACAGACGTATGTCCAGTCTCTCCAACCAAGTGAGTGCGTCTGGGGTTAAACGATGGAGGTCTTCGATTGATCCAGAGAATGCTCGCAAAGGGCAGTCCTTCACAATGTGCATGATGGTTTGCACTTGAGAACCACAGTCACAAGCAGGAGACTTGAGCCAACCCCACTGGTGGAGAACAGAAGCACTTCTTCCAACACCACAACGTATCCTGTTAAGGTTCGTCCAGGTGGAGCGAGGGAGATCGAACCCAGCCAGTTGTATTGTTTTGATCCCTGATAGAAATGCCAGACGGGTGTGATTGAGACCATTCTTGTTTCCTTGCCTCCTTAGGTCTGAAAGATGATGATGATGATGATGATGATAATTGTTGTTTTAAGGGGCCTAACATCTAGGTTATCGGCCCCTAATAGGTCTGAAAGGCATGGCAGGTAATTCCTTGGCCTGTCCTCCAAACAGGTTTCCTGGACTTCAGTCTCATCACGGCATTTTCGTCTATATGCTGATGGATGGGAAGAGAGCTGTTCATCAGAATCCTCGACCATAAACATATTAATGGAATATTGGCTTTCACGGCCAAAAAATTTAAACTCAGCCATCTTCCCAGGTTTATGCCCCGTCTTGTGTGGGGTTTTGCCTTAGAACACAAAGTTTTCGCCAGCCCCGTGGTGTTGGGGTAGTGCGCCTGCCTCTTACCCGGAGGCCCCGGGTTCGATCCCCGGCTCCGTCAGGGATTCTCGAATCTGACGTGAGGGTTGGAACGGGGTGCACTCAGCCTCGTGAGGACAATTGAGTAGCTGTCTGACAGTGAGACAGCGCCCCGATCACGAATACCAAGATTAACGGCCGAGGGAACCCGACGCACTGATCACGCGTCACCCCAATATCTGCAGGCCAAATGGCTGGGCAGCGGTCGCTTGGACGGCCTTAGCCCCTCATGGGCTGTATAGTGCCAGGGATTGACTTTTTTTTTTACACAAAGTTTCAACTCCTTGGCCGTGAAAGCCAATATGTCATCTTTTCGGAAACTTTTATAGAGAGGGGAAAGGCTGTTAAGCGTTTAGCTCTCGCAGAAAAGAAGCGCAAGTGCGCTTCATAAGAAAGGAGTTGGTAGTGTCCAGTTCGCTACACCTGTGAGGTTCTGGGCAAGGATACCAAGAGCACGCTGATGAGCCTATCTTAGTGTTTCCAGGCGAAACCCCTCACAAGACATGGCATAAACCTAGAAAAATTGCTCAGCTTTTATTTATTTATTTATTTACATAGTTTACGCCCACATTGGACCACTTAAATCAATCCATATACACTACAGTCTTTACAATATTAGTTGTAATGGCTTCTCAACTTCCTTTTCTCCTTCCAGAGCTTCTTTAATCTCTCCGACCTGGCCGCCCTCTCTTCATTTGTAAAGGAGTACTGTTTTCGATTGACTGTTTTTAATTTCAAACTTGTATCCCTACTTCTCAGAATCCTCTTCTCTTTTCTCTCTGCAATTTGTTTCATTGTAATATTTAGCTCGTCTAAATCATTCTGGACCTCAACGTACCAGTTGTTCTTGGTTTTACTTTTCCAAAAGGAATTGAATAATTGTTTCAGTTGTCTGGTGTCTGGTAGTCGTACTATGTGGCTGAAAAAGGCAATTCTCCTTTTTCGCATTGAATCCACAGCTTTTATAATAATAATAATTATGTTATTTGTTTCACGTTTATTTTAACTACTGCGGGTATTGATTGAAGACGCCGGAGTGCCAGGAGTTTTCCCAGAAGGGGATCCTTAACGTGCCACTAAATCTTCTGACTCGGTTCCCTTGCATTTGCGCACCCTCAAATGCCATCTGACTGCGACAGAATACAGGGCGCCAGGAAATGCTCCCCGCAGTGACTGCCGGCTTCTGCCAGAGCAGTTTAGTTGGCAGCACTGTGTCCTTGACAGGGTGAATCCCACACGTGTGTGCTGTAGGCTGTCGAAATCGTCAGTGTGTATTGCAATAAGCGAGCGTGCGTGTCATCAGCACTTCCAGCATTTGTTATGAATGGCTGTGGTGAGTACAAAGTTTACTGTTTGTTTGTTTGTTTGTTTAATACAAGCGACAGTCGTGCTGCCAACGTAACTACTGATGTTAGCTCTCGCAGACGCTTGTAGGCACTGCGGAGAATATTTCTTGGCGCCCTGTATGATCCTGCAACCTTGGTTTCTAACATGTGTTGTTACATTTATGTATATAAGTGTATTTGAAGAACACTTAAATCATACTAATATATAAAAATGAGATGGTGTGTGTGTCTGTCTGTCTGTTACTCAATAACGCAAGAACCACTGGTCCGATTTAAATGAAATTTTGCATGGATGTAGCTGATTTACCAGGTTTACATATAGGATACTTTTGATTTTGAAATTTTGCTCTATTAAAAAATGGCGACCATTTTAGTGACGTCACTACACCCTTTGGTTTCAAAATGTCATATTTCCATGTCAAATAAAAAGAGAACGGTAGGAAATAGCAAACTTTTGATGGCACATTGGAGCTTTGAAAGTTAATTTCCTATCCAAAAGGTCCTTATCACTTTTCGTGTATCTCCAACGGTTAGCGAGTAAAACCGACATTTGTGACGTCACTACACCCTTTGGTTTCAAAATTTCATAATTCCATTTCAAATAAAAAGAGAACGCTAAGAAATAGCAAACTTTTGATGGTATACATGAGCTTTAACATTTAATTTTCTATCCGAAAGGTCCTTATCACTTTTCGTATATCTCCAACGGTTAGCGAGTGAAACCTAAATTTGTGCAATAAAACACGGTCAACACCGACCGGTGCAGTATATCTCTCTATGTATAAAAATGAAAGTTTGTCTGTTTTTCTCTGAATTTCTACGGACAATTGAGTTGTCTACGCGTTTCAGACTGTTTTTGATGGATGCGCGCGATTTTTTTTTCGTCTGTCTGTCTGTTTGTTTGTTCGTCTGTGGACAACTTTGTGCCCTTATAACTCGAGAACGGCTGGATGTATCAACGTAAAATTTGGTACAGATATCCATCAGAGGCACGACACTTATCATTGATATAACTCTTCTCCGTACCCCTCATAAAAGGGGATCTACCTCCTTAAAATACATGCTGAAATAGGCGTAGAAGGACGAGACAAAGCTCATTTACAGCCCCTCAATGTGAGAGACATAACTCGGGTACCCGAAAACCACATTTTAAGGCCCTAAGACCAACCGTTTTGAGATATTCCCAGAAAACTAATTTCATTTAATAAACTAATGAACATTATCCATGAGAGTCAACAAGCTGGAACTGGCTTATCGACTGACAAAGAACATCTACAACAAGAAATGCCTGTCACGCAACCTGAAACTGAAGCACTACACCTCAGTCATACGACCAGAAGCCCTGTATGCCATGGAGTGTCTCTCATTGAACCGAAGTGGTCTGATGGAGAAAATGGAAGTCAGAGAGAGGAGAATTCTCAGGAAGATCCTAGGTCCGGTAAAGGAAGATGAGGAATACCGTAGGCGCCACAATTCCGAGCTCTACGAACATATAGAAAGGCTCTCTGACTGTGCTAGGAAAAGGAGAGTAGCATTCTATGGTCATGTGGCAAGATTGCCTCCCAAAAGACTGACCAATAGGCTGTTCACTTTCTGGCAGAACAAGAAGGTTCGTACCACTTGGCTGACAGAAACTGAGAAAGACATTAATGAACTGGGAATAACAGATCTTCAAGACAGGCAATCTGTGAGACATGCCCTGAAGGAAGTCCATGGATTTCAGGAAAAACCCCGGAAGAAAGGTACCCCTTGGACAGATGAAAGGAAGGAGTTACACCGGCAGAAAATGCGACAACACTGGGCAAAGATCAAAGCTCAACAGTTGAACAAGCGTGGTCCAAAGTAGGCCCATTCGAAACAAGAAGAAGAAGAAACTAATGAACAAATGCAAGCCAGTAACCATGGCAACAGATTCTCAGAGGTCCATCTATTGCTGTAAGACGCAATGCAATTCCATTAATTACATTAGTGTGAAAGTTTGCAAACGGCTAGAAGGTTATCACGGAACCAAATTAAGCCGTAAAATTCATCAATACGTTTAACGCGCTTAAGGGGATCAAGGGGTACTCTAGAATTTTTTCACGCGATTTACACATGCGGGTGTGGTACGGCAGGTCTATTATATTCCTATCCCCATATTATTCATTCATTCATTTCGTATAGGCCATCTATGGACCGCGTCATTCCCACTGTCTCCTACTGGCTTGGATGTTTGCCCAGTACGCCCGCATTCGTTCTCGGTGGACTTCCTTCCGTTCCTGGGTCCAAATCTTTCCCGTTTTCAGCTTCGGTTTTTCTTGGAAACCTTTGCAAGCTTGAAGTATCCTTTTGAGTGGGGCGCGCTCCTGAATGTCTATTGGTGTAATCCCCACTTCTTTCAGATCTTTATCCAGTTCTATGAACCAGGTCCATTTTGTTTTCCTCGCCTGAAAGTAAGTTATGTTGCGGTTGGTCAGTCTCGCTGGGCTCATTCGTTTCACATGCCCAAAAAATGGCATCCTTCTCCTCCGGATGACGTTACTTATCTTCTCCACATGAGTATATAGGTCATGGTTATGCCGTCTTCTGTATTCCCTATTGTCTTCGATGGAACCCAATATCTTTCTCAAAATATTTCTTTCTTTGGCCTCCAGTTTCTCGACCAAGCCTATTTTGTTCATCGTGAGGCATTCAGAAGCATGCAAGACCTCCGGACGGATGACACTGCAGTAATGTTTTAGTTTTGCGTTGAAGGATATTGACCTTTTCTTATAGATGTCCTTAGTTAAATGGTAGGCAATTTCCATTTTGCTCATGCGTGATTGAATGCTTTTTTCTCTGACAATATCCCTTCCCTGACCCGTCCTGAAAAGAAAAGTACATGGCCATTGGCTGCATTAATAATTTAAAAAAATAGGTGTTATAATTTCTCCCTATATTATATTATTATTAGTAGGCTATTATATTATGGCGTACAACGACGAGACAAATCCCCTCGGTGCCAGAAACAAAACTCGGGGGCCCTAAAGGGTCCTCGAAAACTACATTATAGGGCTCTGAAGCCAACAGTTTCTGAAATATTCCCAGAAAACTAATTTAATTTAATTTAACAAACTAATGAAGGAATGCAAATCGGTAACCATGAGAACATTATATCAAGGGGTGGCTTACAAATTTCCTTCTATTTCTGTAAGAAGCAATGTCACTCCATTTATTACATTTCTGTGAAAGTTTGCAAATGGCTATAAGGTTATCACGGAACTAACGTAGACTGAACAATTCATCAATGCAATTAAGGGGGTCAAGGGGTAACCTAGAATTTTTTCATGCAATTTTCACGTTCGACATATAGTACAGAAGGTCTATTATATCTCCAAACAGCAACATTATTTTCAAAAATTCTTGAATTGAACCAGCATTTTTTTTTTGCGGCTTCTAGGAATTTGGGCAATTTGAGACTAAAGAACCTTAATTTTCATGCACCACAAGCCTTTATAATTTATGAAAGGGGTCTTCCTGTGTATGGGCACCTAGCACAACGTAGAGGGTCAGTTTTTATGTGACGTGTATTGCGTTTCGTGTACAAGGCTTTCAATTCTATTTCACGTCAGGAAGTACACGTTAGGTGAATTTAGTCTGAGAGCACATTTTAACTTTTTTTTTTTTGTCGACATACGGGTTCATCGTAAGGATGATTTTGTTTGATACTGTGTGGTAGATATACCCATATTTGGATACCTCGGTAATATGTTGGAGACAATAGAATTGTCTGTCTGTCATTCTTTGTATCTTTATGTAGCCTACGCCTATAACTCGTGTTCGGATGCTTGGAGCATCGTAAATTTAGGTATGGTAACCATGAGAGTCAATGCACCAATCATTTATAAAACTCTTCACCGTACTTTTCATACAGTAGATGGGTGGATATAGAGAAAAACTTCTCAATACATGCTAAAATAGGCGAAATATAAAAATTATCCTAGAGGGACGACCAAAGCATATGTTGCGCTTCTCAATGTGAGACACAAAATCCGGGAGTCTATAAAGGATCTCCGAAAACTACATTCTAAGAGCCATAAATTAACAGTGTGTGTGATATTCCCAGAAAACTAACTTCGTTCTGATTAACTTGATGGAATGACAAACCGCTAACCATTGCAACAGTAGCTTGATTGATAATGTCTGGTGTTAACAACGAACACCGTTTGAAGAACGGGTACTGCTGCTAGTTCTATACAAATGTGTAAAGGTATCATGTATAATCATATATATTTTAGTCTGCTATCTATGTTATGAACTATCCGGCGTTTCACACGACAACTCCTGCTGTCTAGAATATTTCTATAAAACAAAACAGTAAATGGTAAAGAAAACGAAAGAGAAAATTAGCAAGAAAAATAAATTAAAAACGAATTCACAAACGAAACAACGGAAATGAAAACCTGAACGAAAACGAAAGAAAAAGCACAAGGGACGAAACTAAACCAAAAAATAATACTATAAACCAACCAACAACAAAACTCAAAACCAAAATAATTAAATCAATAAATAGATACGTAAACGGATAAATAAATAAATAAATAAATAAGTATATAAATAAATAAATAAATAAACAAAATTCACTGGAAACGTGAAATTGTTACCCAATGTTATTCAAGGCGGCTTTTAATATTATGGAACGAAGCAGCTGTATCTTGTATGTGAGATACTGCCTCGCCTATTGAGTAAATGTAAAACTTTGCAATCACATTCCTATGAAGGTAGAAAGAACCCCCCATACTAGGAATTAAACATTAAATATCAAAGCTCAGAGCTGAACTCAGACCGCTGAATAGGTATCTGCAATACATATATCTAGACATTAACGATAGCGTCAACCCAGTTGGGTGAAGAGAGATCGTAAAATGACAGCAATTTGATGCTGCTATGAGCTCGTTACTTTTCCTTTTTATAACGCACCTTCGCTCTGAATTGCGTAGGCAACTCCTTTTACACCTGCGTACTGCACGGACGTCTCTAACTAGAACACGACGCTTCATGGTCACCTGGTATTCACTGTATGCATAGAGGGAAGTCTACAACTAACTGTACTTATATCCTTTCACTAAATACAGGCAATGGTTATTCCACGAATCAGAGACTAATGTTTTACGACTAAATTTCAAAAAGGCTCGCATTTCTTTAAGCGTTGCAAATGAAAGGTTTAGTACATGAGGCAGGTATTTCCAGCATTCGAAAAACTGTTTATTGAACCTAACTGTACGGTAAAATTAGTCGCACCTCCGGGGGAAGAACGAGATAGGTTCGCTGGAAACTGACGGTAATACATGAGATTGAAACATTACTCCCTCTTGCTTTTGGGACAAGATTTGATTGATTTGAGTTATTTATTTCCATGGCTACACTTATAGCTTAAGGGCATCCTTATACTAGCGCCCTGCGTACACTAAGATTATGGCTTAAAAATAAAACATTTCGCTAACATTCACAATATGAATAATAATCTAACATTGATAGTAACATTATGACAGTAATCAAATAATAATGATAATAATATCGCTCAACTAGACAAATTTAAATATTTAGCTGAAAATATCGAACCATCAGGGTTATATCTGCAAGCTATGAGAGAAAGAACTACAAATCTACAAAGATCATAAAAAATTACTTGAAACAGATACTGTACAATAAAAGAACTATATCAACAAAGGCAAAATTAAAACATTATAACACAGTCGTTAAAATAGAAGCTCTATATACATCTGAAACATTTTATAATTTGTGGCAAATCTCAAATAAAAGTGAGGAGTTCGGAATTGACAGGAAGACGAGAGAAATAATCAAACAAACTCTGACGGATACCATGTCAAAAGTGAAGTTCTTCGGAGAAATCTCTGATCCTTTTGAAATAAAAACAGGGGTCAGACAAGGAGATGGCTTATCACCTATCCTCTTCAACATTGTTCTGGAGAAAATCATGAGAACCTGGGAGGAAGCTTTGGACATGAAAGGAGTAAGGGGGATACATCTGGGAAGGAAAGGACAGAACCTGGAAATTAAATGTTTGGGTTTTGCTGATGATCTTGCCCTCTTACCCAAAGCCGAGATGATGTCCAAAAAATGCTGGGTACTCTACACGAAATCGCTGAGAAAACGGGTCTCCTATGAAAAGACAGAATACATGGAATACAGACACCTTGGAAAGAGACACATAAAAGTGAAACATGGGACTGTCGAAAGAACTGAGAAGTTTAAATATCTAGGTGAATGGATAGAACCCAATGGGCTGGATAAAGAAGCAAATAGGGCAAGAGCTAGAAAATTGGATTTGGCTTATAGGTTAACCCAGAACAGATACAACAAACGAGCAATATCCTACAAGGCAAAACTCAGACACTATAGCACAGTAGTAAAGCCAGAGGGTCTGTACGCCTCAGAGTGCTTGACACTGAATAAAAGAGATCTTCAGGAACTGGAAAAAAAGGAGAGGAAAATTTTGCGGAAAATTTTAGGACCACAGAAAACTGCTGACGGGACATGGAAGAACAGAAAGGATGATGACCTCTATAAACACACTGAAAAAATTACTGTCACAATGCGGAAGCGAAAGTTGAAATTCTACGGACATTTGGTGAGAATGGACGAGAACCGACTGACTAAGAGGATATTCAAGTATATTACAGAGCTGAAGGCTACAACTAAGTGGGTAGAAGAGGTTAAAAGAGACGCCAAGGAAAGTGGACTCACAGTGGATGTGACCTACAACAGAAAAGAGTTTAGAAACCGAATTGACAACATCAAGATGTTCGAGGAGAAAACACCTAAAATTAGAACCAAACTGGTAATATCCGAGGAGGAGCGAATGATCAGAAGTGAACGAATGAAGAGGTTTTGGGAAGAGAAGAGGAGACTAACCAGAAAGCCTTAGGTTCCATGCGGTCCACAGGCGGCCAAATTCGGAAGAAAAAAAAGTGATCGGAAATCAAGAAAGGAAAATCCTCAGGAAAATCCTAGGACCAAAGTGTGAAAATGGAATTTGGAACAAAAAGAAATCACCGAAAATGTATCAAATTACAGAAAAAAATCACAGATACCATAAGGAAACGGTGATTACAGTTTTACGGACACCTACTGTATATAGAATGGATAATAACAGGCTCACAAAGAAAATTTTCAACTTAGCTTTATCAATGAAAACTCAAAACCACTGGCTAAAAGAAATCAGTGAAGACATAAATGAAATTGACTGTCGTGAAGAAACCATTCAAGACAGAACAAAATTCAGAACTTTAATAAACACAAATTTTTTGAGAGGTCCAACTGACAGAACACAGGATTGACAGAACAGTGTAAAAGGGAACACAGCGAGAGGATGAAGAGATATTGGGAAGGGAAGAAGAACAAGTGCTAATAAGTTCAAACGCGCTGCTTAGTTGGGCACAACGAACCGAAACAAAATAGTGGGAGATATATATACACACACCAAAACGTGCATATAGACACAGTATCAGCCTGAAAAGCAAACACCATATAGAAGATAACATATTAACCTAAGTAGGTTGTTAGTTATTGTACTGATATTATAATCATACTAATATATAAAAATGAGATGGTGTGTGTCTGTCTTTCTGTCTGTCTGTCTGTCTGTCTGTTACCTAATAACGCAAGAACCACTGGTCCGATTTAAATGAAATTTTGCATGGATGTAGCTGAAACACCAGGTTTACATATAGGATACTTTTAATTTCGATATTTTGCACTATTAAGAAATGGCGACCATTTTAGTGACGTCACTACACCCTTTGGTTTCAAAATTTCATATTTCCATATCAAATAAAAAGAGAACGGTAGGAAATAGCAAACTTCTGATGGCACATACGAGCTTTGAAATTTAATTTCCTATCCGAAAGGTCCTTATCACTTTTCGTGTATCTCCAACGGTTAGCGAGTAAAACCGACTTTTGTGACGTTACTACACCCTTTGGTTTCAAAATTTCATATTTCCATTTCAAATAAAAAGAGAACGCTAAGAAATAGCAAACTTTTGATGGTATACACGTGCTTTAGCATTTAATTTTCTATCCAAAAGGTTCTTATCACTTTTCGTGTATCTCTGACGGTTAGCGAGTATAACCTAAATTTGTGCAATAAAACACGGTCAACACCGAGCCGTGCAGTATATCTCTATATATATAAATAGAAAATTTGTCTGGTTTTTTTTCCTGAATTTCTACGGGAATTTGTGTTATTTACACGTCAGACTGTTTTATGATAGATGCGCGCGAAAATAATGTGTTGGTCTGTCTGTTTGTTTGATTGTCTGTGGACAAATTTGTTCCCTTATAACTCGAGAACGGCTGGGTGTATCAACGTAAAATTTGGTACAGATATCCATCAGAGGCACGACACTAATCATTGATGTAACCCTTCTCCGTACCTCTCATAAAAGGGGGCCTACCCCCTTAAAATGCATGCTGAAATAGGAGTAGAAGGACGAGACAAAAATCATTTTCATCCCCTCGATGAGAGAGACAAAACTCGGGGGCCCTGAAGGGTCCCCGAAATCCACATTTTAAGGCCCTAAAACCAACCGTTTTTTAGATATTCCCAGAAAACTAATTTCATTTAATAAACTAATGAACGAATACAAGCCGGTAACCATGGCAACAGATTCTCAGAGGTCCATCTATTGCTGTACGACGCAATGCAATTCCATTAATTACATTGGTGTGAAAGTTTGCAAACGGCTAGAAGGTTATCACGGAACCAAATTAAGCTGTAGAATTTATCAATACGTATAATGCGCTTAAGGGGGTCAAGGGGTACAGTAGAATTTTTTCACGCGATTTACACCTCCGGGTGTGGTACGGCAGGTCTATTATATTCCTATCCCTATATTATATTATTATTATTATATTATGGCGTACAACGAGGAGACAAAGCCCCCTCGGTGCCAGAAACAAAACTTGGGGGCCCTAAAGGGTCCTCGAAAACTACATTATAAGGCCCTAAAACCAAAAGTATCTGAAATATTCCCAGAAAACTAATTTAATTTAACAAACTAATAAAGGAATGGAAATCGCTAACCATGACAACATTATCTCAAAGGGTGGCATCCAACTTTCCATCTATTTCTGTAAGAAGAAATGTCACTCCATTTATTACATTTCTGTGAAAGTTTGCAAATGGCTATACGGTTATCACGGAACCAACCTAGACTGTATAATTCATCAATGCAATTAAGGGGGTCAAGGGGTAACCTAGATTTTTTTCATGCAATTTTCACGTGCGACATAAGGTACAGAAGGTCTATTATATCTCCAAACATTTTCAAAGTGAAATGCCATGCCCTGTGGTTCAGATTCCACGTAAAATGGAGGTCCCGTGGCTTATGATCTCGCGATTAATGGTCACGTAAAACTACAATCATCCTTTATATCTCCAAACAGCAATATTATTTTCAAAAATTCCTGAATTGAATCAGCATTTTTGCGGCTTTTAGGAATTTGGGCCATTTGAGACTAAAGAACCTGAATTTTCATGCACCACAAGCCTTTATAATTTTTGAAAGAGGTCTTCCTGTGTATGTGGACCTAACACAACGTAGAGGGTCATTTTTTATGTGAGGTGTATTGCGTTTCGTCTACAAGTCTTTCAATTCTATTTCACGTCAAGAAGTACAAGTTAGGTAAATTTAGTTTGAGAGCAAATTTTAACTAATCTTTCTTTTGTCGACATTCGAGTTCATCGTAAGGATGATTTTGTTTGATACTGTATGGCAGATATACCCATATTTGGATATCTGGGTGATATGTTGTAGACAATAGAATTGTCTGTCTGTCTTTCTGTGTATCTTTATGTACGCCTATAAATCGTGTTCGGAGGCGTGGTGCATCGTAAAATTAGGTATGGTAAACATGAGTCAATACATCAATCATTTATAAAACTCCTCACCGTACTTTTCAAACAGTAGAAGGGTGGATATAGGGAAAAACTTCTCAAAATACATGCTAAAATAGGCGAAATAAAAAAATATCCTAGAAGGATGATCAAAGCATATGTTGCGCTTCTCAATGTGAGACACAAAATTCGCGAGTCTATAGGGGTCTCCGAAAACCACATTTTAAGGCCCTTAAATTAACAGTGTGTGTGGTATTCCCTGAAAACTAACTTCGTTCTGATAAACTTATGAAGGAATGAAAAACCGCTAACCATTGCAACAGTAGCTCAATTGATAATGTCTGGTGTTAATATATAACACCGTTCGAAGGACGGGTACTTCTGCTATACTAACATATAAAAATGAGATGGTGTTTGTCTGTCTTTCTGTCTGTCTGTGTGCTACTCAATAACGCAAGAACCACTGGTCCGATTTAAATGAAATTTTGCATGGATGTAGCTGATTTACCAGGTTTACATAGGATACATTTTATTTCGATAATTTGCACTATTAAAAATGGCGACCATTTTAGTGACGTCACTACACACTTTAATCAAAACTTCATATTTCCTTATCAAATAAAAAGAGAACGCTAAGAAATAGCAAACTTTTGACGGTACATACGAGCTTCACTTTTCGTTTATCTCCAACGGTTAGCGAGTAAAACCCACATTTATGACGTCACTACACCCTTTGGTTTCAAAATTTGATATTTCCATTTCAAATAAAAAGAGAACGCTAAGAAATAGCAACCTTTTTGATGGCATACATGAGCTTTATCATTCAATTTTCTATCCAAAAGGTCCTTAACACTTTTCGTGTATCTCCAACGGTTAGCGAGTAAATCCTAAATTTGTGCAATAAAACACGGTCAACACCGAGCCGTGCAGTATATCTCTACATATATAAATAGAAAATTTGTCTGGTTTTTTTTCTGAATTTCTACGGAAATTTGAGTTATTTACACGTTTCAGACTGTTTTATGATAGAGGCGCGCGAAAATAATGTTTTGGTCTGTCTGTCTGTTTGTTTGATTGTGGACAACTTTGTTCCCTTATAAATCGAGAACGGCTGGGTGTATCAACGCAAAATTTGGTACAGATATCCATCAGAGGCACGACACTAATCATTGATGTATCTCTTCTCTGTACCTATCATAAAAGGGGGCATACCCCCTTAAAATACATGCTGAAATAGGAGTAGAAGGACGAGACAAAAATCATTTTCATCCCCTCGATGTGAGAGACAAAACTCGGGGGCCCTGAAGGGTCCCCGAAATCCACATTTTAAGGCCCTAAAACCAACCGTTTTTGAGATATTCCCAGAAAACTAATTTCATTTAATAAACTAATGAACGAATACAAGCCGGTAACCATGGCAACAGATTCTCAGAGGTCCATCTATTGCTGTAAGACGCAATGCAATTCCATTAATTACATTAGTGTGAAAGTTTGCAAACGGATAGATGGTTATTATGGAACCAAATTAAGCTGTAAATTTCATCAATATGTAAAATGCGCTTAAGGGGGTCAAGGGGTAGTCTAGGAATTTTTCATGCGATTTACACCTGCGGGTGTGGTATGGCAGGTCTATTATATTCCTATCCCTATATTATATTATTATTAGTAGTATTATATTATGGCGTACAACGACGAGACAAAGCCCCTCGGTGCCAGAAATAAAACTCTAAGGTCCTCGAAAACTACATTATAAGGCTCTTAAAGCAACAGTTTCTGAAACATTCCCAGAAAACTAATTAAATTTAATTTAACACACTAATGAAGGAATGCAAATCCGTAACCATGACAACATTATCTCAAAGGGTGGCATCCAACTTTCCATCTATTTCAGTAAGAAGCAATTTATTACATTTATTACATTTCTTTGAACGTTTGCAAATATAAGGTTATCACGGAACCAACGTGTACTGTATAATTCACCAATGCAATTAAGGGGGTCAAGGGGTAATCAAGGATTTTTTCATTCAATTTTCACGTGCGACATATAGTACAGAAGGTCTATTATATCTCCAAACAACAACATTATTTTCAAAAATTCCTGAATTGAATCAGCATTTTTGCGGCTTTTAGGAATTTGGGCCATTTGAGACTAAAGAACCTGAATTTTCATGCACCACAAGCTTTTATAATTTATGATAGAGGTCTTCCTGTGTATGGGGACCCAACACAACGTAGAGGGTCAGTTTTTATGTGACGTGTATTGCGTTTCATCTACAAGACTTTCAATTCTATTTCATGTCAGGAAGTACACTTTAGGGGAATTTAGTTTGAGAGCACATTTTAACTAATCTTTTTTCTTTTCTTTTTTTGTCGACATACGGGTTCATCGTAAGGATGATTTTCTTTGATACTGTGTGGTAGATATACCTATATTTGGATTTCTGGGTGATATGTTGTAGACAATAGAATTGTCTGTCTGTCTTTCTGTGTATTCTTATGTACGCCTATAACTCATGTTCGGATGCTTGGTGCATCGTAAAATTAGGTATGGTAAACATGAGTCAATACACCAATCATTTATAAAAATGTTCACCGTACTTTTCATACAGTAGAAGGGTGGATATAGGGAAAAACTTCTCAAAATACATGCTAAAATAGGCGAAATATAAAAATTATCCTAGAAGGACGACCAAAGCATATGTTGCACTTCTCAATGTGAGACAAAAAATTCGCGAGTCTATAAAGGATCTCCGAAAACCACATTATAAGGCCCTTAAATTAACAGTGTGTGTGATATTCCCAGAAAATTAACTTCGTTCTGATAAACTTATGAAGGAATTACAAGCCGCTAACCATTCCAACAGTAGCTCAAATGATAATGTCTGGTGCGTCTCTAAAAGCAACAGTACTTAAAAGGGATGTAACACCAATAACATTGTTATTATTATTATTATAATGTCTGGTATTAACACCGAACACCGTTCGAAGAACGGGTACTTCTGCTAGTTGAACATAAAAATAGCATTTTAACCTAATGCAGTAATCAGATCTGCTGCAAGAAGCAGGATGAAAGACGACTTTTGAGAGCTGGAGTGCTTGCAATGTTGACGAACGAACAAAGATAAAAGAGGAAATGGATTTCCTTACAAAACACTATTAGAAATTTAAATAAAAAGAAAGCTCACAAAAAGAAGTAAAAAACATATGAATGGTTCGATAACAGTGAATCGGACGTCACTGCTATATGATGTATCTTTCAGTTATATCACGATCGGACGTAATGTGACTACAAATCCACCTTAATGGATACGGCAGTCTGTAACACATTGTTGTGGTCTAACCTTGAAACAAACCAGAAGACTCTTACTAGTTGGATCGTTCTGTTGAGGTTAGCTCTCCAATTTGGTAATGCAGTACATAATCCAAACTGACCTAGTATTTTATATGTGCAAGACGTATGAAACAATTTGGATATTGCCAAGACAAAATATACCGGATACGTGGAGAAATAAAATAACCAACATTCATTAAACTTCCAGTCGACTGACCGGGTCAGGGAATGGAATGAATGAAGCCTCTATCTAGCGGCGAGGATATGAACTAAGACGGCTGACGAAGCCTGTCGCACTCCCCTGGGGCAATGATTAAACGAATGATAGATTAAATGAAATGATGGAAGAGAGTGTTGCTGGAATGAAATTGTGACAGGGAGAACCGGAGTACCCGAAAGAAAAAAAACATGTCTGCCTCCGCTTTATCCAGCACAAATATCACATGGAGTGACCGGGATTTGAACCACGGACCCAGCGGTGAGAGGCCAGCGTGTTGCTGCCTGAGCCACGGAGGCTCTCCCTATTCTATCTCCAGATTGTATTATTTTCTCAACGATAGGCTATATTTCCACAGCTTCTTCACTCTTGTACTTGATTATAACCATGACAAATTCCACCTAAAACTCAAAATGTTTGTCTACAGAACATCCAGATCACTGTTTCCTTCTTCAAGCCGGTTTCATAACAAGATTTCTTACGAATTAACATATTTTTGTAACAGATCTTGTTTTTAGCCTACTTTCGATTTTTGCAAAAAATGAAAGGAGATTTATGAAATGTACACAGGGCCAAAAATTGTGTGTCTATCTGTGTGTGAGTGTGTGTACTCTGAATGTCTGTCCCCCCTATCAATTCAAACACGGTGAAACCGAATTGAACAAAATTTGGTACAAAGGTAGCACTAGCAAATGGCACCTCAGTGTCATGTTTTATATCACCGCCATATTAACGGACACGTAATGGCGGCCACCCAAATGTACAAAGATTAAATCAAATTACGACTATCCTATTCATCTGATCTCTACCAAAGTTTGCAACAACATACCTTTATATGAGAAGCGTTCGTTGAACAAGCTACAAGGTCATAAGTCTAATAGTTTGCATAAAGCGGCCATGTATGTGTTTTTTAGTTTTGTTATTTTTAGTTTTTAAATTTAGACGATTAATTTATTAGATGTATTTTGGAGAACAACCATCTTTTATGGTGAAAGTTTTCATGTACTGTAAGTCTATCTTTTATAATCACACTAGAAGAAGTACCAATTCTTCTAACGGTCTTCGGTATTAATAACCAGACGTTATCAAATGAGCTACTGTAGAAATGGTGAGGGGCTTGGAACCTGTTTGTCGACAAAGGAAAATGATTAGTTAAAATGTGCTGTCAAACTAAATTTACCTAACGTGTTCTTCCTGACGTGAAAATAAAATTGAAAACCTCGTAGACGAATCGCAATACACGTCACATACAAATTGACCTTAACCGTTGTGTCAAGTGCCCAACCACAGGAAGACCCCTTTTATCATACTAATATATAACAAGTAGTTCCGTGAAGAACTATACAGCCTATTTTCATATATCCTACTTATGTTAATTGCCACTATCAACATACACAATTTCAGTTTGATTGCTGTAATAGATTCGTAGATATTGAGAACCGACTAAATATTTCGGATGGTCGCCATGTTGGATTTTATATATGTAGGTCCTAGAGTTATGTACTGTTACATGCAGATTATTGTGAACGTGTAGTATTCAAACTTCAATCGACTAATTAGGACACAAGAAAAATTTTGCACAGCTGCCATCTTGAGGTTATGGAAACAACTGAAATAAATTAGATGCCAGTGGATGAACATTCGTATAAGGATTTACTGTACCAAGTTCCACTGAACGCGGATGGTTAAATTGCGAGAAACGTCCATGTGAATATTTATAATTCGCGTCACCGCCATGTTGGATTTGTGATCACCAGGTTATTTAAAGTCCTATAGGTGAACTTAAGTTCATAGCCCCTATGAACATTAAAAAATGCAGTTTGATTGCTAAAATAGATTCGTAGATATTCAGTATCGTCTAAATAATTCGGATGGTCGCCATGTTGGATTGTTAAATGTATAGGCCATAGAGTCATGTACCATTAAAGGAAAATTATTGCGTAGGTTCATTATTCAAACTTTCACTTCGATCGCATGACTACATCACAAGAAATAAAAACTTAATTTTAAAATTCGCACTGCCGCCATCTTGAGGTTATGTAAGCAATTGAACTAAATTAGATACCATTGGATTACAATGTGTATAAATATTTCCTGTACCAGGTTTCAGTGCGCTTGGAACATTAAATCGCGAGAAAGGTCTATTTAAAATTTTCAAATTCGCTTGGCCGCCATGTTCGTTTTGTAGTTAAGCGGTTTTTGAAAGTCTTATAGATGGACTTCCAGTAGTGCCCTTTATCTCCGTACAAAATTTTAGGGAGATTCCGCTAATAGTTTCAGAGATATAGAATGCCGGTGAAATATTTCGCACATCCGCCATCTTGTGATTATGAGAACAATTGAACGAAGTTAGATGTCGGTGCATTACAATGTATATAAACATATACTGTACCAAGTTTCATTGCGTTTGGTTGGTCAAATCGCGAGAAACGTCTATTTAAAAGTCGCAAATTCGCTTGGCCTCCATGTTGGTTTTGTAGTTACCAGGTTTTCAAAAGTCACATAAGTGAACTTATAGTAGTTTCCTCTATCACATTAGAAAATGTCAGGGTAATATCGGTAATAGTTTCGGATATATTGAATGCTGGTGAAAAATTTCGCACAGCCGCCATGTTGGATTGGTGAGTCGTAACAAAATTTTAAGGGCACGGTCGAGGTCGCCGGGATTAGTGCTATGAACATTCCGAGTTTCATTGAAATCGCTCCTGCCGTTTAGATTTTATTAGGGGGGGGGGGACACACACACGAATCACACACACACACACACGCACACACACACGGACAAAAGGTGATCTCATAAGCCTATTTTTTCAAAATTGAAAATAGGCTAAAAATGAGATGGTGTGTGTCTGTCTTTCTGTCTGTCTGTCTGTCTGTCTGTCTGTCTGTCTGTGTGTTACTCAATAACGCAAGAACCACTGGTCCGATTTAAATGAAATTTTGCATGGATGTAGCTGAAATACCAGGTTTACATATAGGATACTTTTAATTTCAATATTTTGCACTATTAAGAAATGGCGACCTTTTTAGTGACGTCACTACACCCTTCGATTTAAAAATTTCATACTTCCATATCAAATAAAAAGAGAACGCTAAGAAATAGCAAACTTTTGATGGCACACGCGAGCTTCAAAATTTAATTTCCTATCTGAAAGGTCCTTATCACTTTTCGTGTATCTCCAACGGTTAGCGAGTAAAACCTAAATGTGTGCAATAAAACACGGTCAACAGCGAGCGGTGCAGTATATCTCTACATATATAAAAAAGAAAATTTGTCTGTTTTTTTCTGAATTTCTACGGAAATTTGAGTTATTTACACGTTTCAGACTGTTTTATGATAGATGCGCGCGAAAATAATGTTTTGGTCTGTCTGTCTGTCTGTCTGTTTGTTTGATTGTCTGTGGACAACTTTGTTCCCTTATAACTCGAGAACGGCTGGGTGTATCAACGTAAAATTCAGTACAGATATCCATCATAGGCACGACACTAATCATTGATGTAACTCTTCTCCGTACCTCTCATAAAAAGGGGCCTATCCCCTTAAATTACATGCACAAATAGGAGTAGAAGGACGAGACAAAGCTCATTTTCAGCCCCTCAATTTGAGAGACAAAACTCGGGGTCCCTAAAGGGTCCCCGAAAACCAAATTTTAAGGCCCTAAAACCAACCGTTTTTTGAGATATTCCCAGAAAACTAATTTCATTTAATAAACTAATGAACGAATGCAAGCCGGTAACCATGGCAACAGATTCTCAGAGGTCCATCTATTGCTTTAAGACGGCAGTTCCATTAATTACATTAGTGTGAAAGTTTGCAAACGGCTAGAGGGTTATCACGGAGCGAAAATAAGCTGTAAAATTAATCAATACGTATAATGCGCTTAAGGGGGTCAGGGGTACTCTAGAATTTTTTCACGAGATTTACACCTGGGGGTGTGGTACGACAGGTCTATTATATTCCTATACTTATATTATATTATTATTATTAGTATTATATTATGGCGTACAACGACGAGACAAAGCCCCTCTGTGCCAGAAACAAAACTCGGGGGCCCTAAAGTGTCCTCGAAAACTACATTATAAGGCTCTAAAACCAACAGTTTCTGGTATATTCCCAGAAAACTAATTTAATTTAATTTAACAAACCAATGAAGCAATGTAAATCTGTAACCATGACAACATTATCTCAAGGGGTGGCATCCAACTTTCCATCTATTTCTGTAAGAAGCAATGCCACTCCATTTATTACATTTCTGTGAAAGTTTGCAAATGGCTGTAAGGTTATCACGGAACCAACGTAGACTGTATAATCCATCAATGCAATTAAGAGGGTCAAGGGGTAACCTAGAATTTTTTCATGCAATTTTCGCGTGCGACATATAGTACAGAAGGTCTATTATATCTCCAAACAGCAACATTATTATCAAAAATTCCTGAATTGAATCAGCATTTTTTGCGGCTTTTAGGAATTTGGGCCATTTCAGGCTAAAGAACCTGAATTTTCATACACCACAAGTCTTTATAATTTATGAAAGAGGTCTTCCTGTGTATGGGAACCTAACACAACGTAGAGGGTCAATTTTTATGTGACGTGTATTGCGTTTCATCTACAGGGCTTTCAATTCTATTTCACGTCAAGAAGTACACGTTAGGTGAATTTAGTTTGAGAGCACATTTTAACTTTTTTTTTTGTCGACATACGGGTTCATCGTAAGGATGATTTTGTTTGATACTGTGTGGTAGATATACCCATATTTGGGTATCTGGGTGATATGTTGTAGACAATAGAATTGCCTGTCTGTCTTTCTGTGTATCTTTATGTATGCCTATAAATCGTGTTCGGATGCTTGGTGCATCGTAAAATTAGGTAAGGTAAACATGAGTGAATACACCAAACATTTATAAAACACTTCACCGTACTTTTCATACAGTAGAAGGGTGGATATAGGGGAAAACTTCTCAAAATACATGCTAAAATAGGCGAAATATAAAAATTATCCTAGAAGGACGACCAAAGCATATGTTGCGCTTCTCAATGTGAGACACAAAATTCGCGAGTCTATAAAGGGTCTCCGAAAACCACATTTTAAGGCCCTTAAATTAACAGTGTGTGTGATATTCCCAGAAAACTAACTTCGTTCTGATATACTTATGGAGGAATGACAAACCGCTAACCATTGCAACAGTAGCTCAATTGATAATATCTGGTGTTAACACCGAACACCGTTCGAAGAACGGGTACTTCTGCTAGTAAATTATAAAGGCTTGGGGTGCATGAAAATTCAGTTTTTTTTAGCCACCGGCCCAAATTCCTAAAAGCAGCAAAAACTAGTGTACTATTTCAAATCAGGAATTTTTGAAAATAATGTTGCTTTTTTGGAGATATAATAAACCTTCTGTACGACATATCGCACGTGTAAGTCGTGTGAAAATATCTAGGGTAATCCTTGAACCTCTTAAGCATATTGATGAATTTTACAGTTTTAGTTGGTCTTGTGCCATTTGCAAAGTTTCGAAAATGTAATAAATGGAGTATTACTTCTTGCAGAAAGAGATGGAAAGTTGAATGTCACCTCTTGAGATACTGTTGTCATGGTTACTGGCTTGCATTCCTTCATTAGTTTATTAAATGAAATTAAGTTTTCTGGGAATATCTAAAAACTGTTGGTTTTAGAGCCTTAAAATGTAGTTTTCGGGGACGATTTGCGGCTCTTTATGGGTCCTGAGTTTTGTTTCTGACACCAAATGAGCTTTGTCTCGTCGCTGTACGCCATAATAATGATAATAATAATAATAATATTTATTATTATTATATAACAATATAGGGATAGGCATATGATATACCTTCCGTACCATACCCGCGCGTGTAAATGCGTGAAAAAATTCTAGAGTACCCCTTGACCCCTTAAGCGCATTATATGTATTGATGAATATTTCAGCTTAATTTGGATCCGTTATAACCTTATAGCCATTAGCAAACCTACACAGTAAAGTAATAAATGAAATTGCATTCCATCGAACAGAAATAGATGGACCTATGCGATTTTGTTGCCATGGTTACCGGCTTGCATTCTTTCATTAATTTATTAAGTGAAATTAGTTTTCTGGGAATATCTCAAAAACTGTTGATTTTAGGGCCTTAAAATGTGGTAGGGCCCCCGAGTTTCATTTCTCACATTGAGGGGCTGAAAATGAGCTATGTCTCACCCTTCTAGGCCTATTTCAGCATGTATTTTAAGGGATTAGGCCCCCTTTTATTAGAGGTACGGAGAAGAGTTACATCAATGATTAGTGTCGTGCCTCTGATGGATATCTGCCTCAAATTTTACGTTGATCCACCCAGCCGTTCTCGAGTTATAAGGCCACAAATAATTGTCCACAGACAGACAGACAAAAATTTTATTTTTGCGCGCATCCTTCATAAAACAGTCTGAAACGCGGAAATATAGCAAATTTCCGTGGAAATTCAGAAAAAGCAGACAAACTTTCATTTATATATATTGTGCCCAACTGGTCACGGCAGTCTGGTATCGAACTCAAGGCCTTATCAGAAAAGACCAGGCAAATGGTTATGCCTAAGGTCGAACCAGTGGTCTCTAAGGGGGAGCCATTATATGGAACCCACAGAGCAATGAGAGGTCTACTGACACATAATAGTCTAGCGTGATTTCACGATTATTTAGGTGCAAATCATAGCAATTTAAAGGAGAAATTGTAAGCAAAATGCAAGGGAATGTACGTTTTCAGTGCATACGAAGTCGAAAGAGGCTAGTATTGAAGTCTGACAAATGACTTTAAAAAGTAGGCGGAGTAGCCCTGGCGCCTACGGAACTATTTCCGTCTAGGGCGGTCAGACAGCTCAAAAATTAATGACCCGGGAATCCACCGGTCGACAACGAGCGAAGCTTTGGCGGGACCAAGTCCACAAGAAATTAATTAATTACAGATAAATGGAGCATTGTAATGCAATGAAACATACACACAGATGAATGTATTCACGGAGGAGTAATTTAGGAGTGGTTTTTCACCTAAAATTACGCCTATTTCTCAAAATGACCGCATTACAACCTAACTCACGCTCGAGAGCATGGATACTTTAACCAACCAGCGGGAAATCCCCACCGTAGCATCCCACGCGCTGAACTAAGGCAATTAATTGTAATTAATTGGCCGAAGCGATCGCCGGCACGCGAGTGTTTTTAAAACCTCCACGCCTAGATAAACAAGATGCAGTTGTTATCTCGGCTGAAGACGGAGTATTTCAAGAAGGGAGTCGCTCTCACGTGTCCCGTGAACTATTTTGTGCAAGAAACCAATATAAGGGAAGAGCACCCTACGCCAAGGGTCAGTTATGGTCAGTTATGGTTCAGTGGAAAGCAGTTGAAGACGTCAGACGGTCGCTCGAGTTGGAAGTTAGTCCTTTGTCTACAAGCGCTCTGCAGTAAGCACGCCAATTAGTAAAATATCAGCGTACCGCCGTTGAAGACAATGGAGGAAAATTGTAAGCTTCATCAGTGATAATGAAGTGCATAAGGTAACAAAGTGCAGATATTGCTTTATTATCTGACACAGATATAAATTCGCTACTGCGAATAGGAACTGATAATGTTTGGAACAGTTCGTATACCGGAAGGTATTGTCAATTATATGACATCAGCATTAGGAGCACTCCAGTGATGGGAGAGTGGAAGTTATTGCCACCTATCCAGGACAGTGAGATGAACGGGAGTGCAGGGAACTAGGATCGAACATCTATAAAAACGCTACTAGATTTCACGGAGACCAGCGGTTATCATAAGTCATCGCATCTCTGAGGTCAAGCGTAGGTGAAATCCAGATTAAGGATCAACATGTGAAATGATAGATGAAGTGTATAAATTTTGAAATAATAATTTAAAGTGTTAATGTGTTTAATGATTAATATTCAGTGTTTATCAGTGGTAAAGGCCACTTGTGGTAATATGTGTATCATGTGTAAAAAGTGTGAATCTCAGTGTTGTGTATTGGATATCATGATGGATTAAGTCAAATCATCATGGTAGAGCTCAGGCGGAGATACTGGTACTTTCCAGCCAGAAGGAAACGTGAGTAAACATGCAAATAATAACATTATAATGGCATAGTTCACCATGTAACGATTAATCACTTTGAAATTAAAGAAGTAATAGTCACTTACTGAACGAGTTTTCACCACTCGTCTTGAATAAAGTATGACTTGGAAGGTGATTTGCTTAGGACCATGTAGGTCAAAAATAGTGATGGATCTAAACGTTAAAATAATAATAATAATAATAACTGGGGTCGGCAACCATAAAGTAAGGGCAAAATTGGCCTAAGTAATGTTCAAATAGTGTCATGTCTAATTTAAGATACTGTCATTTGGTAAGCAGTAAAGAATGTAGTGTGGAATATCGCGAATACGAGAGCTTTTCTCAGTGTCAGTGAAAATTTGAATAAATATGTGAAATTAAAGTAAGCCAGTATATTTATACATTTGTGTTAGGAGCTATGTAAAGCTTTGGCTTAAATAGTATAACAGGAAGAACGCAGGTACCTTGATAATGGAGTCATATATGTGAAATATTGTTTAGCCGCATATAGCGTGCAGATTAACGTAGAATCCAGTGATTTACGTAAGATAAGCACGGGAAAGACTAGTATAGCTTGCGCGTGAGGTGAAAATTGGCTTAATCTTCGAGAAGTATCGCCCTTGTGCATACTGTATGTGTTACGCAGCGATTTGGATAGATTCTGTCTATTGCCAACGCTTGCATTGAATTATAGCCACTATGGACGCCCAGCGAGGCGCGGTGAGCATTTTTACTTATGGTCTGCCCGAGAGGTAGAATCATATTCGTCGACAAGGAACGTGGTTCCCAAATATATGTAAATGACAGCTGCTGATGATAACCATGGGGTTTCATTATGATGCGCGTCTTTAAAAGCCACAAAGTAATCACCTTAGAACGGCAATGCTATCATTAGAATTCCACCCCTGCCATGAATGTTTAATAGGAGCCATTTGAGCCCAAATACACTGTAAAGTTAGGTGTTGATTAATTAAATGACTCAATTACTTAGGACTACGCCTAGCGGATCTTTATTGTTATATAATTGTAAACAAGAGTGGCCTTGACGGTAGAGAGAGACAGGAAATGTAGACCATTTCCGTGGCAGCCATCTTGGAGAGCTGTCTGGAACTAATTTTATGACCTGCTGAGGGGAGGGAGGTCGCTCGACCGATCCCTTGTCAATTACAGTCACAATAGGACACTGAGAGGTCTCGGTATTCAATAATGCAATTAAAATATGAGTATTTTAGTGATGCAAATGGAATTAATTGGTGTATGGCAACTCACATATGTGGTTGAACCATAGAAATCAGATTATATTTGGCGAAGTTATCCTCTGAGGGGGAAAGCTGAACCAAAATAATGTAGGCATCTTCTTTAAAGTGCATTTTGCCAGTTTATGTTAATTTAGGAAAAACGGGTATGTGTTTTTCCCAGAACATGACACAGTTGTATCTATAATAAGTCCGACAAGACCCAGATAATCGTTATATGGTGAAACTATAAATATTCTATCCATGTTTATGTTTATTTTATGATTAAGAAGCATGACTCATTTTCCTAGAGCGTTCATAGGGATGGAAAGAAGGAAGATGATTCGCACGACACAACAAAATATTTGCTAATAAATGTAGGGAACATTGAAGTAATGCTAATTAAAGTAAATGTCGTAGGAGACGAAATAATGTCTTAGTAATTCATGTTTATGTGACATGTGGTTTTTGTGTCAAGATATTTCCATTAAGTAAAATTGTGTCACATGACGGACACTATGAAAACCTTGTAATCTGAACTATTATTGACAGGATATTAGAAGTAGGTTTGAGTGCATTGTAGCGCTATTAATAAGGAGAAGGCTCACAGAATAACCCTATTTATTTGTGGGAATTAATTGTAATTTGTCCTTTGTTTTGTATTTGTTGTACAGCCATGATTTTAGACCAGTAAATATGTTATTCATAGTAATGTTGTGTATTTCCTGTAGAGTAGTTACCTGGTAGACTCAAATCCTGAACATGTGGTCGTATTGTGGGCAGGAACGTCCCATACCTCGAAAGACCGTGAGCTAGTTGGGATACGAACACATGGTCCACATGGTGACAATCGGGTACAATATATAGAGACTATTTGCGCTGATGATAGCCACAATGTGGCCGAAACCGATACAATGAAAAGTATAAATTAATATTGACTTAAGGTTTCTAATCTTCAGGAATCTTCGTCTATAAGGAACATGGCTAACATGTTCATTTTCATGTCACATTATAAGAAAAATCAAACAAAATTATTCGTAAGCTATTGCAGTTGTGTAAATCAACCGATAACAACGTTGCAATTAGTGCTACCGTTCTAAGGTTGAACGCCATTTACTGAACGGATAACTTCATCATCATTATCATTCCGCGGTTTCCCACTTCTACTCCCGGTGTTTACAAGTATCACACCTAAATTGGGCCCACGGCTGTCTCCTACCGAAATCCTAACCTGAATTGCAAATAGAAACAAGTAGGGCTACCACAATGTTACAGGTTACCAGGCAGATTTAACACACACCCAACTACTGTACATATGACTACATGACCAAGATGTTGCAGAACCCCTAAATTAATGAACATCAACATAAGAAACACATTGCAGTTCTTCAAGGCTGAAGGAGTTAGGAGCTTTCATAACACTGTTTTGCAACCATCCTCTACGATGGCTACCACCTTCAAGTCATATTGCTCCACCAGATTTGCGAAGACAGAATGCCCTTCTCAAGGAATATGAAAAATTGATTAAAAATCCACAGCTCCCAATTCACTCTGACGTTCCTATTCAAAGGAGTAGATTAAAATCTAGGCGGCCATCCATAATATTGGCAGACTCGTTACAAGAAATGGGCTTTAACATGAACAAGAAGGGTCGGAAATTTGGAGTAGAACTAATAACGTCGAACATCAGACTCTAATAAGAACCACCACAAAGCCACCAGGCATGGAACTCCCGCGACATGCATGGAAGACAATTAACAGGATTCGAACAGGCCATGGCATCTGCGCAGAGAGTCATCACCGCTAGGGAAAGGTCCCATCACCCCAATGTGATTGTGGCAGTGAACATCAGACCATCCAACACATTATATCAAGTTGCAGCCGTCGAGCGTACCCAGGAAATCTTAACGATTTCTATGAAGTGACATAGGCTGCCCTTCAATGGATAGAGAATGTAGATATTAAATTATAAATGACTTAGTTAAATTAATTTTGTATTTTTTAGTTCCGTTTGGGCCGGCTGTGGACCACGTGGTTCTTATGTCTGGCAGCTTTCCTCCTAGCCCAGTATTCCTTCATTCTGGCACTGTGAATGTCCTTCCGCTCCTGAGTCCATTTCACACCTACTCCTGGACGCACTGCTTTTGCTGTTAGTGACTGGAGAGAGTCTGATATTCTGACTAAAGTCCTGCATTTATTCCTGTCATAGATGTTACTGGGGTCAATATCCAATTGTTCAAGGTCTTTTCTGACTAGTTTCGACCACTTGGCGTTAGTCGCTTTCCCTCTAGAGACAGTGTTGAAAATTCTGGAGGTGAGCCTCTGATTATCCATTCTCACAATATGACCATAGAAGATCTGCCTCCTCTTCCTCATGGCTGTTGTAATGCTCTCCACTTGTTCATAGAGTTCATTGTTGTGCCTAATTCTATACTTGCCTTCCTCTTTAATAGGGCCTATGATTTTTCGTAGAATCTTCCGGTCCTTCAGCTCCAATTTCCGGAGTTGTCCTTTTCTGACCATATTTAGGCATTCTGAGGCATATAGTACTGATGGTCTCACTACAGCTTTGTAGTGTCTGAGTTTGAAATTAATTGAGAGGGATTTGGATTTGTACATAATCTTGCCTAGGTGGTAGGCTCTCTCCAGTTTGATGCATCTGTCGTTTGTATATTTATTATATTGTAATTCAGTTTTGTTATTGTCATACGCTAAATAAATGCCATCCATTCATGGGGGGAAAACATGGATAAACAAAAAAACTCGGCAATTTTTCTAGGGTTGTGCCGTGTCTTGTGTGTGAGGTTTCACCTAGAATCTCAAAGCTGGCTGATCAGCAAAACCCCGCACAAGACACGGCATAAACCTTGAAAAATCATTGCATTTTTTTTTGTTTATCCTTGGCCGTGAAAGACAATACACCATCTTTTTTGGAAGCCTTTAAAGAGAGGTGAAAGGCTGCTTGAGGTTTTAGCTCACACAGTAAAGAAGTGCAGGAGTGCACAGTTCGCTCGTCCTGTGGGATCCAGGCACCAAGAACCCACTGATGTGGCAGCTTGGTGATCCTGGCCGAGACCCCACACAAGACACGCCATAAACCTAAAAAATTTGCTGAAGATTATTTCATTGGCCGTGAAAGTCAGTATCACATCTTTAAATATTTTACTTTGGTTCAGGTAGGAATCGATTTCCTTTATTCGCAGTTTTGCCTCACGTCGCTGAGATTATCCCATCCTAGCCCTTAAATCAGAATTAAATTTCATTGCAGAGCCAAGAATTGAATCCGGACCTCCGGGGTGACAGCCAAGAATGTAATTCATCACGCCACGAGGTGGACGTCAGGCAAAGTTTTCAACCATTGGTCATACTGTATAACGTGCTGTAAAATTATGTTTCAGTCGACGATAAAACTTACAAACAGATTTAAAACTTCTCTTTATGTCGAGTATTATTTCACAACAGACAGACAAATGAAACTAAAGTATATACATGCACACATGGCTTTGGGGGAATCCCACGCATCACTGGCCATCAGCTAGAGGGCTGATGGACGTGTGACAGCATGTTGTAGGTGATACGTCAGAAAAGTTCTGACCGGCGGGTAGATATGCGTTTTAAAACTGACTGTATTTAAATAAATGAATGGAGCGATATCTCAACGACGACATGGGCCAGGTGCTAGCGTAAGTACAGGATGAATAAAACCTAGCGCACCGGTTGCAGTCAGGTGCGTGTACCGGTCAACGCTGGCGGTATCGCCGTTGGGTCGGCCGAAAATAGCCCGGCCAGAGGGAGCCGCATCAATAACCTAGTTTCAATGTGTTGTCTTATTTGAACTTACTTGTGTGTCGTTAGCAGTAGGCCATCCCTGTCCAATTCAAGACCTTACGATACCCAGTATTGGTTACTCCATGAATTTTCACTAGCACGGAAGCCAAGGAAATGTGTCACAAAGTAATGCAAATTTTGACTGCTTTGTCTTCCTCCCTTTCAGGACAGCTAGACAAAAATTAAATGCTGGACCAAGGTTATGTACAATTAGAAATAAATCGAAAACGATTAGTAGATTAATCAACCGACCAATGAATCGATTCATAAGGAAATACATTTTAAAAGAGAGGTCATCACTTAAGATGAGTTACGCTTATTTTCGGAATGATGCATAGAAATAGGCTACATTTAAAAGTTACTTTTGCCTAAATATACAAAGTGTTCTTCCTTGTTTATGTTTACAATAACCAAATAAGAGTCAGTGACAGCGGAGGGGCAAACATCAATCGAATTGAGAAGGGTTATAAAAAATGAAAACGAAGAGTTTTCAGCAAAAATTTGAATTCTCGTTCGATGGTCAGAAAATGAAGGATATCCCAATAGCAACTGAGTTTGAAAACACATGTACAGTAGGTGACTGAGGAAGGGTGGACAAGAGGCATAAAATAATCAAACCTGACTTAGTATGTAAGAGCTATTTCAGGCCCAGATTCGGGTTCCATGATGGCTGATTACGTGTCGTATACTATTAAATCTATTGCAGCCAAAAGGCCATGATAAGGTTTACAAATCTATGAATCTAAGCAAAACCTATTTACAGATACTAATCTCTTCTTACACTTTCCTACATGGTATCTGTCGTATTGTTCCTCACAGAGTCCTCACTTGGATTATGAAATCGCTTAATTTTACAAACTCTATGATAGAATCCGTGTACTGCGGAACGTGTCTTTAAATGACCAAATTCGTAATTGGTCTTCATCCAGCCGTCCGTTTTAAGTCGTCACACTGTTTAAATTGAAGTTCATGCATCACAGAATCCAGAGGGGCCTTTCTCGGTCTTCCTCTTCCTTTCTTCCCCAGAACTTTTCCTTCCAGTATGGTGTCATGAACTCATTATGACGTAGGGTGTGGCCAACAAATTTTTCTTTCCACTTTTCTATAGTAGTGATCGATTTTCTTGTTCCGTCTACTTCCTTGAGGACCCAATCGTTAATCTTTTGCTCCGTCCAGCTTAATTTCAGCATCCTTCTCCAAATTCACATTTCCGCTCTTACAGGCGTTGTATGTCCTGTTTCCTAAGAATCCAATTTTCACATCCATATTACAAAACGTCGGTTGAATAAAAATCAATCCAGATGTCGTTCTTCTTACTTCTTAGAATTTGAAGGTTGTGATCATAGTCATGTGTATTTGGCTGGAAAAATTGATTTCAAATATCCTCAATGTAGAAACTTTACTTCAACAGCTCATAGGTCAGTCTTGACGGGGGTATTAACCGCACTCCTATGACTCTTTTCATGAAACGTGTCTTTACTTTTACCAGCTTGTTTAAGTCACCTCTACTGAGTTTTTCCCAGATTAAGTCAATTACATATGTTGCTATAGGAAATATAGAACGTCAGAATATAGACATTGTTGTTTCTGTCATTAGTCTTTGAAGGTCCTTAAAGCTCTCGATTGTTTTTATTGCTGCCGTATAATACAAAAGGAAGATGTAGTTTTACGTGACCGTGAATCTTGTTATTTATTTAGCGTATGGCCCTTATGCCGGGAGTGTCCGAGGACATGTTCGGCTTGCCAGAGGCTGTAGCTGCTTCAATGCGGACACCCATGGGGTGAGCTACAATTTCCGTTCAATTTCAAGTCCCTAGATCCAACTTTTGCTAACAGATGTTACTGACACCTAGTGGTGAGCGTTGGAATTTTCATAGAGTGTTTCAACGAAATCTAACCTGCAAAGTTAGCTTCACAAAAGTTTAGTTAGTGAAAGTTTCTTTTACATGAATCTTGTGATTATGAACCATGGGACCTCCTTTTTACGTAGAATCCGAACTACAAGACATGACATTTCACTTCGAAAATCTCACATGCATTGACCGGGAATTGAACCCAGTTCACCTTGGTGAGAGGCCAACAGCCTGACCACTGCGCCACCACACCCCCTTCCGTATAATATGATCCTCTGTGGAGAACAGAAGGTACTCAAACTGTACGCCATCTTGGAATGATGAGGGAGGTAACATTGTGACACAGCCATTCCGCAATATTAACTGGTATGATCTTAAAAAGAAGTTAATGTGTCATACACAAAAAAGGGTCATGTCAAAAACAATGGCCGTATCATTAAGTTGATATATATTCGTGTGAGTGTCCCCAGGAAGAGCTCTAGACTCGAGTTACTGCACTAGAAGAAAAACCTTTACCGTGGACAGAGACTAATGGCATTGTACGTGTCTTGAATGGAGGAGGAATATCAGGAAATGAGCGTGTGTTGCATAGAGACTTGCCACACCTGTAGGCTGTACAACATTCCGTAATGCATCATATTATGTCACAGATTATACAGGGTGTGTTCTGAAAGTAGTGAGACTGAGCCAATTAAAAAAAACAAGTAGTTCCGTGAAGAACTCTACAGCTTATTTTCATATATCCTACTTATATTAATTGCCTCTATCTACATACAACATTTCAGTTTGATTGCTGTAATAGATTCGTAGATATTGAGAACCGACAAAATATAACGGATGGTCGCCATGTTGGATTTTTATATATGTAGGTCTTAGAGTTACGTACTGTTACATGAAGATTATTGTGTTCGTATAGTATTCAAACTTCAATCGCATGACTAGGACACAAGAAGTAACAAGGACATTTTAAAATTTGGCACAGCTGCCATCTTGTGGTTATGGAAACAATTGAAATAAATTAGATGCCAGTGGATTAACATTCGTATAAGTATTTACTGTACCAAGTTTCACTGCACTGGGATGGTTAAATTGCGAGAAACACCCATGTGAAAATGTATACATCGCGTCGCCGCCATGTTGGATTTGTGATCACCAGATTATTTAAAGTCCTATAGGTGAACTTAAGTGCATAGCCCCATGAACATAAAAAATCAGTTTGATTTCTATAATAGATTCATAGATATTCAGAGGCATCTAAATATTTCGGATGGTCGCCATGTTGGATTTTTAAATTATAGGCCATAGAGTAATGTACCATTAGAGGAAAATTATTGCCTAGGTTCATTATTCAAACTTTCACATCGATCGCATGATTACGACACAAGAAATAAAAACTTAATTTTAAAATTCGCAAAGCCGCCATCTTGAGGTTATATAAACAATTGAACTAAATTAGATACCAGTGTATTACAATGTGTATAAACATTTCCTGTACCAGATTTCATTGCGGTTGGAACATTAAATCGCGAGAAAGTTCTATTTAAAATTTTCAAATTCGCTTGGCCGCCATGTTCGTTTTATAGTTAACCAGTTTTTGAAAGTCTTATAAATGAAGTTCCAGTAGTGCCCTTTATCTCCGTACAAAATTTTAGGGTGATACCGCTAATAGTTTCAGAAACATAGAATGCCGGTGAAATATTTCGCACATCCGCCATCTTGTGGTTATGTAAACAATTGAACAAAGTTAGATGTCGGTGCATTACAATGTGTACAAACATATACAGTACTGTACCAAGTTTTATTGCGTTTGGTTGGTTAAATCGCGAGAAACGGCTATTTAAAAGTCGCAAATTCGCGTGGCCACCATGTTGGTTTTGTATTTACCAGTTTTTCGAAAGTCACATAGGTGAACTTCTAGTAGTTCCCTTTATCACCGTAAAAAATCCAGGGTGATATCGGGAATAGTTTCGGAGATATTGAATGCTGGTGAAATATTTCGCACAGCCGCCATGTTGGATTGGTGAGATGTAACAAAATTTGAAGGGCACAGTCGGGTCGTCCGGAATAGTGCTATGAACTTACCGAGTTTCATTGAAATCGCTCCAGCCGTTTAGAATTTTTTACGGAGGGACACACACACACTCCTCTCACACACACACACACACGCACACACACACACACACGGACAAAAGGTGATCTCATATGCCTATTTTTTTTTTTTTCAAAATTTAAAATAGGCTAAAATATTGACAGAAATGAAACATACGCTCAATATTCTTCTAAGTAGGACCCTTCTGCTTCCACACACCACTGTCAACGGGGTTTTCTACTCTCGTACGCTTTCTGGAAGGCGGCAACTGGAATGCTGTCGAGCTCCCTCGTCACGGTCCTTTGCAACGCTTCCACGGAGCCGTGACGATGTCCATTTAGGGTGGTTTTGAGGTGGGGGGAAGAGGAAAAAGTCTGCTGGGGCAATGTCGGGACTGTAGGGCGGCTGAGGCAGGGTTGCGATATTGCGTTGGGCCAAGTACGCCAGCACGTGGAAGGCTGTGTGGCGCGGCACATTATCGTGATGGAACCCCCAGTTGTTAGCGATCGCTAGGCGGAAACGGACGATGCGTTTTCTCAGCCGTTTAAGGATCTCCACGTAAAAACTTTACTCAGTGGTCATTGTCCAAAAAATTCTTCACTCTTGCCACATTTTCATCCGTTTTGGTGCTTGAAGGTCGTCCTGAACGTGCGTCGTCTTCAACTTACTCTCTCCCCTCCCGAAACAGATTGTGTCAGTCAAAAACAGTCAATCTGCCAATGGCGTTATCACCGTAAGCCGTCTTGATCATATCGTGAGTCTCTTTCCCGGTTTTGCTGAGCCTAACACAAAATTTGGTGGCATAGCGCGCTGTTTCAACAGACGAACCATGATGCAGAGTGACGCCTGCACTTGCAGAGGTTATGGAGACGAGCGATTTACACTCCACTACAGCTGAGAATCAACTGTGTGGCTGGCTCCCAGCCTTCCTTACACCCCCCTCCACCAACCCCAAGTGGAGAAGCCGCGGGCAGTCTGTCCATCTGCGCGGGAAAAATCCAGTCCAACTACCGGTACTTTCAGGACAGACTCTGTATTTTCCAAATCGCGACTAGACAAATGCACTGGCAGATGTTATGGAGACGAGCGATTTACCCTCCACTACAGCTGACAAGGAGAGTTCGCCATGTGGTTTACTAGAAAAGTGTTCAAATTAGGAGGGTTTGCTCTTCATAAAAAAAAATATTTTGCCCCTGTTTGAGCGTTCTTGCCAATGGGCCTTAGTGTGCTCAAAATTGAACGCTTAAAACCAATCCTCAAACCTTTGTAGTCTTATTCTCACACAATTCTCGGCTCGTCTCCGTGGCGTAGTCGCTAGTGTGTTGGCGTTGGAAATGGAAGTTACCGGGATCGAAACCTACCTTGATCATTTTAAATTATTTTCTTTATCTTCCTTTCACATTTTTACCCTTCTTTTCACATTTTGAAAAAATGAGGAAAAGGTAGTCTTATGAGATCGGGCAAATGTGTGTCTGTCTGTCTGTCTGTCCTTCTGTCTGTCTGGCTGTGTGTGTGTGGTCCCCCTATCAACTCCTAAACGGCTGCAGGAATCGAAACGAAATTTGGTAGGAGTAAAGATCTATACCTGAATATCTCACGGCCATATTATAAAATGATGTCAGTGCTACCAACTGCTGAAAAATCGCAATTGAAATTTGAGCTCCATGTTGGATATCTTGGAAGGTATGAATGGGAGCTATTTAAAAATTGGCACACGAATAGATAATAATATTTCAGTTAAATTTCCAGGAGGCCATGCATGGCAGTGTTGCCAAAATGATTATAAGCCTGCTGATAGGTCTAATTTTAAATGCATATAACGTCTATACTATCAATTGGATTTCAACCAAATTTAGTATGTAATATGTGTTCATAAACAGATATGACTGGGCGTATTCGTACGGGCGACCAGGGCTGCCAACTGTCAATAAATGTTATCTCTATTCTTTTATCCAAATACCAATAGCCTATATCAGAAAGTATGCAAGCCGACAGCTTTAAACTATGCACACGTATAGTACCTGACATTCTAAATTAATTTGGAGTAACTTATGTACATCAGTGCTACCAACATGATTCTAAGACTGCTGATAAGACCAATATTTAAAAACATGTAACTTCAATAATATCTATTGGATTTCAACCAAATTTCCTATGTGCTATGTGTACCATATCAGATATGACTATGCTTATTCTTAAGAGCAACCAGGGCTGCCAACTGTTAATAAATGCTGTCTCTATTTTTTACCCAAATATTAATATATCAGAAAGTATGTAAGCCAACAGCTTTAAATTTTGCACAAGTATAGTACCTAACATTCTAGATTACTTATGAGAAACTAATATACGTCAGTGCTGCCAACATGACTCTAAGCCTGTTGATAGGTCCAATTTTCAAATACATGTAACTTCTATACTAACAAATGGATTTCATCCAAAATTGGCACAGCAAGATATCATAATATTTCACATTGTTGCCAGCATGATTTTACGCGCTGATAGATCCAATGTCTAACTGCATGTAACGTCCATGCTATCCATTGGACTTCAACCAAATATTGTATTCTGTATCTTAAGAGACGGAACTAAGAATATATTCAGTCACCAGGGCTGCCAACTGTAGTGTTCTATTAGGCTAAAGGTATATTTCGAACTAATTAGAAATTTCGATATTACCAACTTAATTTCGCTATTTTTCTAGATAGGTCTATATAGATTGGCATGAATCTTAAAATTTAAGAAAAGTAGGCTCTTTAGTTCGTCACGGAACTTCTTGTTCATTTTATTTTTGTGGTACATTACATCAAGTACTTTATTATGTGCTGTTGCTTTTTCTATTTACAATATTAATAATTGTTTACATACAGAAAATTTAGCTTGATAATGGAGCAAAGTGGGACAGAGGGAAGAGCTCTTGCGTGTTTGCATTAGACTCAGCGCTGCATTTAAATTCTAACGAATAAAACTTACAACACGTTCAAGCGTCACGGACGAATAATAATGTTAATATATCGTACATTGCTCCAAAACCGAAGAGACCACAGGAAAAGAAAAACAAAAGTGGCGACCAAGGCCTGACTCGAACTCAAAACCTTCAGTTCCGCACGCCAACACGCTAGCGACTACACCACGGAAACGAACCGGGTACGTGTGCGGGAGTAGGACTACAAAAGTTTGAGGATTGATTTTAAACGCTCAATTTTGAACACACTAAGGCCCATTGGCAAAAACGCTCGAGCAGGAGCAAAATATTTTTTTATGAAGAGCAAACCCTCCAAATTTGAACGCTTTTCTAGGAAACCACTTGGCGACCTCTCCGTGTGAGTGGCTGGCTCCCAGCCTTCCTTACACCCCCCTCCACCAACCCCAGGCGGGGAAGCCGCGGGCAGTCTGTCCATCTGCGTGGGAAAAATCCAGTCCGACTACTTTCAGGACAGACTCTGTATTCTCAAGGTGTCACTTAGTAGAGCCAAACTACACTAGAGCTGGTGATATGCGATGTTCGGTCAATCAATTAACAATCTGTTAAACGAATAGTTTGAAATTTATCAGAAACAATTAATTGTTTTATCGACTGACCGTTCATTCGAATAACCCTTTATTGGGTATGCGGGTAAGCGTTACGTAAGTAAGACCATTCTTCCCTGAAGTTTTACTCAACACGACTTGACAGTTTGCTGCTGGCTGTATCTGGGGTGATATACTCACCCCTAGCCAGCTCTTAAACAGTCGCCTCAATATTTGAATGGAGATTATTGGAAGAAATGAAAACGTAAAAACACTTATACTGGGCGGGGTATTGAAGATAGAGCTATGCTCTCATGGACTTTTTTGTAGAACTTTTCATGCTGAACAATTCTTACACACAAAGTAGCCTATACAGATATTGTTAACGGTTTGCCCAGCGTAAGCTTAAAATGTTTGTGTGGTGTTGTTTTTTTCGACTTTTTCACTGACATCGTTACTGCTCGGCTTCCTTTGATCATAAATAAATAATTTTCTACAGACATCTTCCTCAAGATATCCTTTACAGAATGGTCAAAACCGCATCAAAAAACATCCAGAGGTTCACCCGTGACATCCAAAAACGACAGTAGCGACACTCGAGCGCAGCAAGAGGAAAGAGAGAGAGAGTGCGCGAGAGCGATGCAGTAGAAGAGAGATGAATCGATATCATCACCTTTCACTGTAACACTTTTTCAAACTTCTATGCCCAAGATCGCGGGTTCAAATCCGGCCGAAGTCGTCGGATTTTTTAAGAGCGTTAAAATCCCTTAGTATGCCTTCCTTCGGAGGGGAAGTAAAGCTGGCGGTCCATGTTATAGATTTATGGCATGTTAAAGAACCTTCCACTAAACCTGTGTGAAGCTAAATTGTATAGGTTAAGAATGTAAACAACGCTCTTAGGTCCCTACGTCCGTTGCCAGGAACCGACTGCGGTGACGTCTGGTAGCTAAGTTCTGAGCTAGTAGTCGTTAACGGTGGCGTTTGGCGGCAAAAGTAGGAACTACTTGAAAATTGATCGTCTGCAGTCCTTACTTGAATTAAAACAGATACACACACTAATACAGTCATCACAATTAACACCGGTATCAGACAGACTCTACACACACCCAAAGTACACGGAGCTACACGACCGTGTTGTTGCAGCCCCTAAACTTAAGAACCAACCAACTTTTTCACAACTTCACTGTATTGCAACAATTTATTTGACCAAAAGTTCCGTGACGAACTAAAGAGCCTACTTTTCTTAAAATTTAAGATTCATGCCAATGATTAACCTATAGGGATCTATCTAGAATAATGACGAATTTAAGTTGGTAATGTCGACATTTCTAATTAGTTTGAAACACTGTATACCTGGTATAATGTAGCCTAATAGAGAAATACAGTTGGCAGCCCTGGTGACTGAATATATTCTTAGTTCCATATCTTAAGGTACAGAATACAACATTTGGTTGAAGTCCAATGGATATCATGGATGTTACATGCAGTTAAACATTGGATCTAAGAGCGCGCGTAAAATAATGTTGGCAACAATGACATACATGTATTGGTCTGAAATAATCTGAAATAATATGATCTATTGTCGTGTCAATTTTGAATAAAATCCATTAGTTAGTATAGAAGTTACATGCATTTTAAAATTGGACCTATCAGCAGGCTTAGAATCATGTTGGCAGCACTGACGAATATTAGTTACTCCAAAGTAATCTAGAATGCCAGGTACTATACGTGTGCAAAGTTTAGAGCTATTGGCTTGCATACTATCTGATATATTGATATTAGGGTAACACAAATAGAGACAGTATTTATTAACAGTTGGCAGCCCTGGTTACTCTTAAGAATCGGCATAGACATATCTGTTATGGTACACATAGCACACACGAAATTTGGTTGAAATCTCAATGATAGTATAGAAGTAACGTGTATTTAAAGTTGGACCTCTCAGCAGGCTTAGAATCATGTTGGTTACTCCAAATTGATATAGAATGTCAGGTACCATACGTGTGCATAGTTTAAGGCTGTCGGATTGCATACTTTCTGATATATTGGTATTTGGATAAAATGAATTGAGAGCATTTATTAACAGTTGGCAGCCCTGGTTGATCTTAAGAAAACGTTCAGTCATATCTGTTTATGTACACATAGCACATACGAAATTTGGTTGAAATCCAATTGATAGTGTAGAAGTTATATTCATTTAAAATTTGGACCTATCAGCAGGCTTATAATCATTTTGGCAACACTGCGATGTATGGCCTCCTGGAAATTAAACTGGAATATAATTTTCTATACGTGTTCCAATTTTGAAATAGCTCACATTCACACCTTCCAAGATATCAAACATTGAGCTCAAAATTCAATTGCGATTTTTCAGCAGTTGGTAGCAGTAGTTTAGGTGTTGATAGGGGGGGGACACACACAGCCAGCCAGCCAGCCAGCCAGACAGACAGACAGACAGACAGGACAGACAGAAGGACAGACACATACACATTTGCCCGATCTCATAAGTCTACTTTTTCCTCATTTTTGCAAAATGTGAAAAGTAGGCTAAAAACAGTGGTATATGGAAGAGGGAGCTGGATCTCCAAAGGCTGGAACTGTCCGCATAATGTGCAGTTGAAATAACATGTTGAATGTTGACTCAGCACTGAGCAGTGTTTATGCAGACCCTCATTTGTTCTGTCCACACTACAGCTCACCTGTTGCTATGACAACCACGTTACCTTGACGTCAATAGCACCGCACATCATCAACATCTGGAGTCTAGGACAGCATCACACACACACACACACACCACAGATTGCGATAGTATACTAAATACTGTATATCCGTGTGAGACTGCGTTCTGTGTACTGTTCCTAACTCCATTGATCTGGATAAATAATTCACGACTGTGCACCACACGGTGATTCAGTGCATAACTGCCACAGCGAAAACTAAAAACAAAAAGTGACAGTCAGTCTGAAAGACTAGACTTTGTATCATTTTAAATGCTACAAATGCTGAAAAATGCTAGAAAGGCTGGAAAGGCTGGAGGCTTCTCGTTTCGCTCGATGCCAAAGACTCTTGACATGTTAGAAAATTATCTGCATAATACTTATCTTGCTTATCTTGTTTCAAATTACACGCGAACGGCAAGTGCAAACCAAGGGCAAAGCAAGGTGAAGCGCGCGGGATGCCGTCACGCTTACCAGAGCGCACGGGGACATGCCCCTTCCATCACCATATATATTATTTCAGTAGTATGCACCCCTCCTGCGGCGCTCACAAGAGACTGATCGTGAAAAATGAGCATTCAAATGAAAAAGAATATACATTACCAGTGACTCATTGCACTCTAATTTCATAAATATCTATAACTAGCTGAAGTACCCGTGCTTCGCTACGCGTCATAAATAAATTAAAATGTGAAGGTGACAGTTAAAACAGGGGATAGGCGAGGTGCTGCGCAGAGGGAGATTAAGGAGTGAACATTTTGTCCAACTACACCGCTCGGCGTTTACCGTGTTTTATAGCACAAACTCAGGTTTTATCGCTAACCGTTGGAGATACCTTTCGGATAGAAAATGTAATTTTAAACCTCGTATATGCCATCAAAAGTTTGCTATTTCTTGGCGTTCTCTTTTTATTTGAAATGGAAATATGAAAGTTTGAAACCAAAGGGTGTAGTGACGTCACTAAAATGGTCGCCATCTTTAAATAGTTCAAAGTATTGAAATCAAAAGTTAACTTGTTAACCAGGTAAATCAGCTACTTCCATGTAAAATTCATGTAAATAGGACCAGTGGTACTTGCGTGATTGAGTAATACACAGACACACACCATCTCTTTTTTAGCCTCGCTTCGCTCGCGTCATAGTCGTGTCATATTGTTATTCAATGAAATGCAGGTTTAACCCCGTTAACACCCCTTGAGAACCCGAATACCCAAAAATCGCCCCTTAGTAGAAGTTTTCGACACACAACAAACATATCCCCAAAATATCATTCTTCTAACTTTAAGAGTTTTGGTTGGTCGATGAGAGTGAACATCCAAAAATCCTTCTTTAGTGGACGTTTTTCTTCCAGAATTTCACCACTCCCCATAGGCCCCTTAAATTGCATTTATGAAAAAACGGTCGAACACCTATTTATTTTATTTATTTATTTATTTATTTATTTATTTATTTATTTTTAAGCAGATTGATTTCCTCCGAGTTTCAAACTCCTCGCCTATGTCGTTTAAGAGATACACGCTCCGTTAGGAATCTTTTAATCCCCACTTTTCATCCCTTTCACCTCATAATATACCCTACATCGAAAAACCATTAGACATGTTGTGCCCGTTTAGACCGGAGTCCACACGTCCACATATGCATTTTACCGAGAATCAGTCAGCGAGAGTCAAAATATCCCGGGGCGCCAGATGGGTTAAAGCTAATCGCAAAAACGACATCAAATGAAAAAAATGCTTTACCGATTTTTGGCTCAATGCAACAATAAGGATAGAAGGAGATTCAACTGGGCATAACACATCATGTAAAATTATCCTATTTTATTCTGAATTTAAAATTGACTGCAAAATAAAATGCTCAAAGCAGCATCATTCATGTGTGGCGACCCACATTACTATTTACACAATATACAGAAATTTTCCAACACATTGGACAATTATCTTTGGAGACACAAGTCTGATTATCAGTCCTGTAGACTGTGTTCCAAAATTATATCCATTATTTATGATTAAATCCAGTTCAAATTTAATTGTCTTTACTGGAAATACTGTAGTTCACAGGTTGAATTTTTACATAATATTAACACTCGTAGAATAATTGTTCATAGAATTTTTAACTTTCACTTATTTTTCCAGTTTCAAAAAATATTGTCAAAAAATATTATTATCTCTGAATCAACACAAATTATGTACACATATTAATAACAACATCTGAAAAGTATCTGACCTTTGAGCATAGCATCGAAGAACTGTGCGAAGCACAACAAAATTAATTGTTCTTCCGACATTAAACGTTTCGAGAAGCGACTCGATTATGAACTTCAAATTCCTAACAAAATATATGATTTCTGAATCATCAACTTGATCAATAAATTGTTGGACCATTCAACTATTCGATTTTCCACTTGGAATCATTATTAAGAAAAATATTTATATTTGTGGCCATTTTAGTAACTTTCACAACTTGCAATTCTTGAACAGAATGCGTAAATAAGAATTGTAGCTTCATAATAAATGCATTTAGTTCATGACATTAGGATTGAAAACATCCTTCAAATTATTCGTGGTTATAGAATGATTTTTAATTGGCAGTGGCCCATTCTATTATTTTTATAAGAACACAATATTCCAACAACATTGGCAAAGGTCTTCCTCTGAAGAAGAATAAAATACTATCATGACAAATCCGGGTTCTAGCAACATCAAAGTCTTAATGGAATCCGTAAACAAGGTTGAAATACACACATCAAAAAAAGTTTTGCATCACCTCGGTTCCAAGAGTTCCGGAACCGTTAAATACAAAGGGAATAGAGATCAACACAAACAACATTTCAGCTCGTTTTATTGCTCATGAGACCCACACATTGCATGTTGTACCATCATACAGCTAGACTTTCAGCATTTGTGGTCCAGATTGCAGTACACACCACTACCTCTAATACCCAGTAGCACGTCCTCTTGCATTGATGCATGCCTGTATTCGCCGTGGCATACTATCCACAAGTTCATCAAGACACTGTTGGTCCAAATTGTCCCACTCCTCAACGACAATTCGGCGTAAATCTCTCAGAGTGGTTGGTGGGTCAAGACGTCCATAAACAGCCCTTTTCAACATATCCCAGGCATGTTCGATAGGGTTCATGTCTGGCGAACATGCTGGCCACTGTAGTCGAGCGATGTCGTTATCTTGAAGGAACGCATTCACAAGATGTGCACGATGAGGTCGAGAATTGTCGTCCATGAAGACAAATGCCTCTCCAATATTCTGCCGATATGGTTGCACTATGGGTCGGAGGATGTCATTCAGGTATCGTAAAGCCGTTTCGGAGCCTTCCATGACCACCAGTGGCGTACGTCGGCCCCACATAATGCCACCCCAAAACATCAGGGAACCACCACCTTGCTGCACTCGCTGGACAGTGTGTCTAAGACGTTCAGCCTGACCAGGGTGCCTCCAAACACGTCTCCGACGATTGTCTGGTTGAAGGCATATGCGACACTCATCGGTGAAGAGAACGTGGTGCCAATACCGTGGGGTCCATTCAGCATGTTGTTGGGCCCATCTGTACCGCGCTGCATGGTGTCGGGGTTGCAAAGCTGGACCTCGCCATGGACGTCGGGAGTGAAGTTGCGCATCATGCAGCCTATTGCGCACAGTTTGAGTTGAAACACGACGTCCTGTGGCTGAACGAAACGCATTATTCAACATGGTGGCATTGCTGTCAGGGTTCCTCCGAGCGGCAATCCGTAAGTAGCGGTCATCCACTACAGTAGTAGCCCTTGGGCGGCCTGAGCGAGGCCTGTCATCGACAGTTCCTGTATCTCTGTACCTCCTCCATGTCCGAACAACATCGCTTTGGTTCACTCTGAGACGCCTGGAAACTTCCCTTGTTGAGAGCCCTTCTTGACACAAAGTAACAATGCGGACGCGATCGAACTGCGGTATTGACCTTCTAGGCATGGTAGAACTACAGACAACATGAGCAGCGTACCTTCGTCCTGGTGGAATGACTGGAACTGATCGGCTGTCGTACCCCCTCCGTCTAATAGGCCCTGCTCATGCATGGTTGTTTACATCTTTGAGCAGTTTTAGTGACATCTATGAACAGTCAAAGGGACTGTATCTTGGATACAATATACACAGTCAACGTCTATATGCCGGAGATCTGGGAACCGAGGTGATGCAAAACTTTTTTTGATGGGTGTAAGAACTGATGGTTTTTAAGAAATAACCTTTGGGTCATTCATACGACGCAATGTGTAGTTCCAATACTCCTTCTTTAACACTGAGTCATCGAACCTGCTATTTGATTGATGCTCAAATAAAAACCTCCTCATTCCTGCGACTTAAACATGCGCACCTGGGAATGGCATTTCAACTACTCCACACACATAAATTTTCTTCCCCAAATTTATACAATAAATCAAGCCTCTGCTTATTATCAACACTTGAAGATTTATAAACTTACAAGTTTATTTTATTTTACCATTCAGTTCAAATCGTGAAGTTACCACACTTATGATACTCTTTATTTCACTTTCGAATGTGTATCTACGTCATGATTTTATATAAATACAAAAATATCCTAATTGATACAAATATCATTTGCTTCCCGTTTCATGCCTCTCCGTGTTATCTGAAAAATATACTTTGCTCATTGCAAATATTAACTGTTCAACCAGAACTGTAATGTTGGTTGAATGCGGGCTTTGCGCTAACCACTATCCTTCGGAAAATCACCTGTTCCAAACTAGAAATGATTAAACTACTTCATATGCTCTCTCTCAATGAATGTGATTATTAGAAAATATAAGATCCAAGAATTATTTAGAAAAGTTATGAAAATCATTATTATTATTATTAGTGGATTATTATTGTAAATGTGTTTAATTATTATTTCATTATGTGAGAATCCACATGTTCGATTCTTCGAATATTGATAAAATATCCATTTCTCAACAAAAATAATTATTAACTTTTACAGTTACATCGGCTGATTACCGTGATTATCAAAAAAATATGAAACATTCAAATAAATGCTCGTTATGCTCGGTCATCGATCCTAAACTGTTCTGAGTGCTGAAAATACTTAGAATAACTCTAATATGTCTTGCGTAAATCATTGCAAGATTTAAATACGAAGAAAAAAAATGTGTTGGTCATCTGCAGAAAATGAGTTTGTTCCAATTAGCTAGGCATAATATAAAAGTCAAATGTGGCTTACATTTCTCGTTGGTCTTGAAGCGTAGTGAACCTGGTCTGTACCAGATTTATTCAGATACATGCCCTCTTAGACACGCACGTCTAATGCTTGTATTGGCCGCCATTATATACCCACAATCTGTCTAACACGACATAGTGGAAATATTTCTTGAAGTTTGAAGTAACTGCTGATCCATTATAATATTGGCTTCAATTAAATCCATAGCAGTTCGCTTAAATGGGGTCAGATCCAAATGATCTATTCTCAAAAGCGTCAGTTGTAACATAACTCACGGTAATCTTTTCAGTACAGGAAAACACTGACAGTCTAAATCAATCAACGGCTGTTCTGAAGATCGTTCCCTGGGCATGGTTTATCACCATCTATCATGCGCGAAGCAACTTATAGTTTCCCTTCGTCGGCTAATGAACAACACCGTGATAGACTGGCCTTCAATATACTGAAAGATCGGAGTGGTTATCAAGTTACAATTTATGAAACTGACTAATTGGATTAAAATATCAAAGTATTGAATTATTATTACTGGACTGTGACAAAGTACTTTCTAGACAAAGTCTAGCATGTGTCCATATAGAAATAAAGTATTTCACCAGTGTCCGTAGAAAAATAACAATCACCTTAGTGATTCCCTCTGCCGGAAACTTACTATGTTCCACATGTATCGCAGCACTTTTGTGACTATCACAATTTAAAGATATCTTCTGCGTAGATCCGGCAACCATGTGCCTTGGCTCAACGTAGCAGCAGCACCTTGTCATGCAAGAGCTTGGTTCGAAGTGAGCTAATGATGCTTGGGCCGGTCGGCTTTTATTCAAAACGGTCGGGTCCACGCTGGATCACGCTGAAATCTGGAAATCCTCATATATCCGGTGTCTCTGGTCCGATTCACTTGAGACTAAGTGCATTCTCTTTCATTTGGCCGTGCCAGTAATCTGATCCAAGTCTCAAGTCTCTACTCCATCGCTAACTATTTAATCAACAAATAGTCTCGACCTCTGCTACTACTCGCTACGTCACTTAACATGCTCTTGGCTGCACAAAGTTTCCATTCCATTCTAGAAGTAATGGAGCGCGATATTCAAATATCTCAACTATCAAAAGCGGCTGTAGCCTTTCCCTTGATATCTAGGTGTCTGAATCTTGGAATATCCATTCATAGCGTTGGGCACAATGTGTCAGCTAATTTTTAGCCTATTTTCAATTTTGAAAAAATAGGCTTATGAGATCACCTTTTGTCCGTGTGTGTGTGCGTGTGTGTGTGTGTGTGTGTGTGAGGTGTGTGTGTGTGTCCCTAATAAAAATCTAAACGGCTGGAGGGATTTCAATGAAACTCGGTAAGTTCATAGCACTATTCCCGGCGAACTCGACCGTGCCCTTCAAATTTTGTTATGTCTCACCAATCCAGCATGGCGGCTGTGCGAAATATTTCACTAATATTCAATATCTCCGAAGCTATTACCGATATCGCACTGAAATTGTGTACGGTGATAAAGGGCATTACTAGAAGTTCACCTATGAGACTTTCAAAAACCTGGTGACTACAAAACCAACATGGCGGTCAAGCGAATTTGAGACTTTTAAATATACTTTTCGCGCGATTTAACTATCCAAACGTAATGAAACTTGGTACAGCAAATGTTTATACACATTGTAATGCACTGCCATCTAATTTAGTTCAATTGTTTACATAACTTAAAAATGGCAGCTGTGCGAAATATTTCACTGTCATTCTATATCTCCGAAACTATTACAGATATCACCCTGTAATTTTGTACGGTGATAAAGGGTACTGATATAAGTTTACCTATGCATATTTCATAAACCTGTAAAGTAAAAAACGAACATAGCGACCAAGCGAATTTGAAATGTTTTAATAGACTTTTCTCGTGATATAACTCTCTGAGCGCAATGAAATGAGGTACAGTAAATGATTTTGCAGATTGTAATGCACTGCCATCTAATTTAATTCAATTGTTTACATAACCTCAAGATGGCTGCTGTGCGTAATTTTAAAATCTCGTTTTTACTTCTTGTGTTCTAATCATGCGAATGAAGTTTGAATACCACACGTACACAATAATATTAATGTAATAGTGCAAAAATAAAAATCCAACCTGGCGACCATCTGAAATAATTAGACGGTTCTCAATATCTACGAATCTGTTACAGCAATTAAACTGAAATTTTGTATGTTGATAGAGGCAATTAACATTAGCAGGATATATGAAAATAGGCTGTATAGTTCTTCACGGAACTACTTGTTAATGATTAGTATATGTGCCAAGTATCACATCCCCAAATGAAACCACTCGGGAGATATTGTTATTCAATGAAATGCACGTTTTACCCCCCTTAACACCTATTTAGAACCTGAATATCCAAAACTCTTTACTTAGTGTACGTTTTCGACATACAACGAACATATCCCCAAAATTTCATGTTTCTAACTTCAATAATTTTGGCTGGGCGATGATGAGTGAGTCAGTCAGTCAGGACATTTTCTTTCATTTATTTTTGATTATTTCACCCCTCCCCATGAACCCCTTAAATTGGATTTATGAAACAAACGGTCAAACACCTATTTACTTATTTAAATCTGTTTTCCCCCTGAGTTTGATGAGTGAGTAAGTCAGTCAATCAGTTTCTTTCCTGTTTTAGGTAGATTTCATTAGAAAGCTAACTATTGCAATGGGTCCCATGTTTCGACTTCCGGAAAATTTCGACATATCTTCGCGTTTCACATCCCCCAGACCCAAAAACCACCGTCAGTTCAAAAGTTTATATATAATTTATGTATATATGTATCTATCTATCTCTATATATATATATATATATATATATATATATATATATATATATATATATATATATATATATATCAGTTTCTTGTGGACACGATAACTGCCGTAATTTTGCCCCAATCAGTTTGAATTTTTTACATAATAAGTATCCCATTAAAATCTCGGTCGAGTTCGTTAATGGGCAAAATCGGTCGAAGGGGGTGAAAATGGGGGTCTTTTTTGAAAAAGTGAAATTTCGCTATAACTCTCTTAATACGTGAAATATAGAATCCATTCAAAGTTCATAATATGTGTCGGATAAGTGCCAAACATTTATGTCAAATAAGTTTTTTGATAGCACCAACCATTGACCAAAGGGGTGGAAAAAAGTGGGTTTTTCGGGAAACATTAATCATATCTCTCTTAATAGGCACAATATCAAAACCGTACAAAATGGACAATATTCCTCCACTAATTACCTAAAACTTTTGTCTGAAAGAATTTTTGATATGACCCACCATTACGCCACGGGGTGAGCAAAATGATTTAAATTATAAGAAAATGCCAAGTGCCAAGAGAGGTTGCCATGACAACTTTACTTTTAATTGATAAGGGATGAGCCATCAGCAGTTGCTATGACAACGCCAATGCACGAGATAACATTCAGTTTTCCATCTGTCTGTGGGAAGCGACTTCGGTATCGGAACTGGTAGCATGCTGAACTTCTATGCCCAAGGTCGCGGGTTCAAACCCGGCTGAAGTCGTCGGATTTACTAAGAGCGCTAAAAACCCTGAGTTTGCTTTCCTTCGGAGGAGAAGTTCCAACGTTCGTTGCGAGTTGATGGTTCCGGTGGCATCTAGTAGCCAAGTTCACAGATAGGTGTCGTTGATGGTAGTATTTTAGGTAGATTTCATTAGAAAGCTAACTATTGCAATGGGTACCATGTTTCGAATTCCGGAAAATTTCGACATATCTTCGCGTTTCACATCTCCCAGACCCCAAAACCACCGTCAGTTCAAAAGTGTATATATTTATCAGTTTCTTGTGGACACGATAACTGCCGTAATTTTGCACCAATCACTTTGAATTTTTTACAGAATATGTATACCCATACAATCTCGGTCGAGTTCGTTACTGGGCTAAATCGGTCGAAGGGGATGAAAATGGGGGACTTTTTTCGAAAAAATGAAATATTGCTATAACTCACTTAATATGTGAAATATCGAATCCGTTCAAAGTTCATACTATGTGCCGGATAAAGTTCAAATATTGATGTTTGAAGAGTTTTTTTATAGCACCAACCATTGACCAAAGGGGTGGGAAAAAGTGGGTTTTTCGGGAAACATTAATCATATCTGTCTTAATAGGCACAATATCAAAACCATACAAAATGGACAATATTTCCCTAATAATTACCTAAAACTTTTGACTGAAAGAATTTTTGATATGACCCACCATTACGCCAAGGGATGAGAAAAATGATTTCGGAATTATAAGAAAATGCCAAGAGCTATCAGTGGTTGCCATGGCAACACTACTAAATTGATGAGGGATGAGCCATCAGACGTTGCCATAACAACGCACTTGCGCGAGATCAGATTCAGATTTCCATCTGAATAAGTGTGAAGCGGCTTCAGTGACGTAACTGGTAGCTTGCCCAAGGTCACGGGTTCTAAGCCGGACAAAGTCGTCGGATTTTCTAAGAGCGCTAAAAATCCCTCAGTATGCTTTCCTTTGGAGGGGAGGTTCCAACGTTCGTTGCGAGTTGCTGATTGCGGTGGCATCTAATAGCCAAGTTCACAGCTAGGTGTCGTTGACGGTAGTATCTGGTAGCAACATTAGGAACTACTGCTTGAAATTGAGCGTCTGCATTCCTTACCTGAATTACAGACTAATACAGCCATCACAATTCACACCGTTTATCAGACAGATTCTACACTCACCCAAAGTACACGGGGTTACATGACCGCGTTGTCGCAGCCCCTAAACTGAGGAACCAACCAACATCTCTGCGGGAGATATAATTTTGCGTGAAGGAGTAACAGACCGTTACATAGTTACACATCAGTGTCGAAACCTTGCATAAGGACAGTGTGACCACAAGTATAAAAATGGACTCCAAATGACAAGAAGGTTACCGTCATCATAAGACAATAAAATGTTTAAAATATGCATAAAATGACGAATAATAAAGTTAATTAATCTCCAATTATAAAATACTTTCACGCAATAAATGAGGTCTGATCCTTCTACGAAAACCTGCATATTCTGCCTATTTTCGCCTATCCCCAAGTTTGTCCGGTGAAATCTACCTCCGCCTTCCGGCGTGCCGAGAGGACTTTTTTTTCCCAGAATTTCACCCCTCTCCAAGGGCCCCTTAAATTGGATTTATGAAAAAACGGTCGAACACCTATTTACTTGTATTTTAAGCTGCTTTTCCCGCCGAATTTCAAACTTCTCGCCTATGTCGTTTCAGAGATACACGCTCCGTTAAGAATCCCTCAACCCCTAATTTTCACCCCTTTCACCTCATAATACACACCACATCGATAAACCCTTAGACATATGTGTGATTATTTTTAATGATTAGTTTATATACCGAATATCACATCCCCAAAGAAACAACTCATGAGATATCGTTATTCAATGAAATGCACGTTTACCCCCTTAACACCTCTTTAAAACCCGAATAAACAAAAATCATTCCTTAGTTGACGTTTTCGACATACAGCGAACATATTCCCAAAATTTCATGTTTCCAACTTTAATAGTTTTCGCTGGGCGTGATGAGTGAGTGAGTCAGACAGGACATTTTCTTTCAATTATTTTTACCAGAATTTCACCCGTCCTCATGGGCCCCTTAAATTGGATTGATGAAAAAACGCTTGAACACCTATTAACTTATTTTTAAGCTGACTTTTTACCCTGAGTTTGGTGAGTGAGTGAGTTAGTCAGTCAGTTAGGACACTTTCTCTCCTTTTCCCCCCAGAATTTCACCCCACCCCATTGGCCCCTTAAATTAATTTATGAAAAAACAGTCGAACACCTTCAATTTGATTGATCAAAAAAACTGTCGAATAGATATTTACTTACTTTAAAGCAGTTTTTACCCCTGAGTTTGATGAGTGAGTCAGTCAGTCAATCAGTTAGGACACTTTTTCCCTGTCTTCCCCCCCCCCCCTCCGAATTTCACCCCTCCCCATGGGCCCCTTAAATTGGGTTTATGAAAAAACGGTAAAAACACAAATTTACTTATTTTTTGTGCTGATTTTTTTCCGCTGAGTTTCAAACTCCTCGCCTATGTCGTTAAAGAGATACACGCTCCGTTAGAAATCTTTCAATCCCTACTTTTCACCCCTTTCACTTCATAATATACACCACATCGAAATACCCTCAGAAACGTGTCTTCTTACTTTTTAATGATGAGTTTATAGGCCGTGTATAACATCCCCCAATGAAAGTAGAAAGAAGATAATGTCAAGTCTTTGTTATGCTAAACTCGGTTGACAGTGCTGTGTGAGCAGTTGAGTAACTAACGGGATTTCAAGTAAAGATCCTCATTTTCTATACCGGTAGTGCAGAGCGCAACTGGCATCCAGTCGGCCGTGTCTCGTCTTGAGCTATGTTGCCATGGAAACTATCTGCCTTGCCATTCCTTCATGAGTATATTTTATGATTTGATTAGCCTGTGCTTGAGAGCAAAAGGGCCGAAATCAGAAGAATGAGAAAGACTATTGAAATTTCATGTAGCGAGTGGTTCCTTCTGGGTCCTAAACTATGTGTATGCAAAATATGGTTGAGATTGGAGGAACGGTGTAGATTTGTATACGGAACCAACCCACATACATACATACATACATACATACATACATACATACATACATACATACATACATACATACATACATACATACATACATACAGACTTTCACTTTTATATATTAGATTTCTTTAAAAAAAGACTTTTAAAAAACTGTACGAAGTGTGCGATTTGCAGTTACTGTTGCTGCAGAAAGATACGCTCCATAATTGGTGTCCACTTCACATTTTGGTCGCTGTGACGCCTTTTTATGTCATTTTAACATTCTGAGGTCTTTCCTTTATCATTTTGCATCGATTTCAGAAACAGTAAATCAAAAGAATGTGTACGTTTTCAGAATGAGTAGGCTAAATCAATCGATTGGGTACTCAAATCGTATAACCGGCGAGTGTTACTGCTAAGCTTTCAATCAATGGACTCAGCACAAACATGATTTAAGCTCATCCGTCTAAACAATGGATTTATTATATTCCAGGTTTGTTAATATGCCGCGATACAGGATTTTCTTCTGCATTCTAATTCCATAAATATCGATTTTTGTAAGAATTGTTCTTTTTGCAAATACCGTTGCTCTAACATGCTGCAATTCTGAGTTGTCGTCTAAAACCTTAAAACATTGAACGTTAATTCTCTAACAGATTTTCTTCTATCTGATTTTCAGAATCAGTGAATCAATGGATTGGGTACAAGTTTTTCTTCTGCATTCTAATTCCATAAATATACATTTTTGTAGGAAGTGTGCTTTTTGCAAATACTGTTGCTGAATCATGCTAGAGTTGTCGTCTACAGCCTTGAAACTATCATCATCATCATCATCATCATCATCATATAGGCCTCATAAATTAGCAGTGAAGATTTGCATTCTAATTTCATAAATATCAATATTTGTAAGAAGTGTGCGATTTGCAATTACTGATGCTCTAACATGCTGCAATTATGAGTTGTCGTCTAAACCCTTAAAACTATTAAACGTTAATTTATTTTAAAGGTTTTTCTTCTAGTTGAGAAAGGAGGAACTTTTGTGTTGGCGGAAAATCCCGAGATTAATTTTGCCATTATGAACACGGCCTACTGAATTCAAATGCGTTCTTTAAAGACGGGTACACATTTGCGAGCCGCTCACACTAGCAGCCTCGTCAGTGTGTACGGGCTTCTGAGCCTAGTTCGAGCCGACCATGAGCCGGCTGAAGTAGGTTTTTACAGCGAGCACAAAGGAATCCTCAGTGTCTGTGTGGACGGCAGAGAAACGTGCTCGCAAGTCTGTACCAACTTCTGTGAGCCTGCCTTGAGCCGAAATCGGAGAGCGAAGATGTGTTTCCCGTTTCGAGATTTTGTGACCTATTCTGCTTAATAATGTCTCAAAGTCAGTAGGCGAAATCGGTGTGAAAATTTTATACTGACCACCAACGATCTGGAACTTCATGTCCAACAATAATTCCGACCCACTTCGTCTTTTGTACAGTTCATTGCGCCAACACCGACGGGGTTTCTTTTCATTTTCATTTAAATTGACCATCATCATAGCTGCGTCACTCACAATCATCACAGCAAGCAGAGTTTCTTGTTCGGAAGACATCCGTTTCGCACGTGGAAACAACACACATTGACTGATTCTGCTCGCGAGCATTGTGGCTCAAATAATGCTCAGAGAAGGCTCGGGTATTTACTTTTTCCTCGAGCGGCTCGCAAGTGTGTACCCGCCTTAATATGCCAACAACATATGACATGCGTGCCGTGATTTTTGTCGCCTTTCGAACATCACTTACCATGGCCAGGAGCGAACCTGTATGATTGGTGTTGGTAGTCCGACACGATAACCACTCACTCCCTGTATATTGTACCCCACCCTGTCTTCGGCAAAGTCATGTTGACCGACTGAGGAGCTACAGTGGACAGTCTCTGCAGGCAAAAGTAATAAAATGGCTTAATAACTTTACATTAAATAAAGCAAGTAACACTTCAGCAAGTGAGGAATCATAACAGAAGTCAAGAACACACAGTAGAAGCTATTTGCATTCCAACTCGCCCTGTTCTTCACAATCAAATCAATGGCGCCCTCTAGTGAGTTGAAATGAAAAAGAAAATCCAATGCACACGCTACCTTCCATCTATATCACTCCATGAAGTTTTAATAAAAGTTATTTCTGATCCAGGTATTATTCATGAGGCAGAAATGATAACATTTATCGTCGAAGAGAGTTGGTTTGCAATCAAATTTGCCTTCGTTGTTTAATGCGTGGAAGTCAAGCTCCTTTAACATAGAGGAACCCGCGCATCGCGTAGCTTCGTGTTTTGTTATCAATTAGACGCGTCGTCATGAACACAAGCTGCTGGAAAGCAACTTCAGGTCTCATGAAGAGAGCAGGCAGACACCGATCTGCACTACAGGAATTTAAACTTGTACTCGATCTTAACTTACTGCGTGAGTAAACCATCGTGCGTTCTAAAATTAGGTAGGAATAGGAGAATAATGGAGCAGAAATAAGTTTAGAGAATATAATTAAGAGAGAATAAGAAAACTCACGCGTACCGTGTCGCTGTAGCAAGTCCAGTGATTGGTAGTTCGTATCCCGAGGCCGACAGTGGTCACCCTACGTGTGGTTTACTTCAGGCTTTTCACACTCGATTCACACAAATGCCGGGATTGTTTCTTAAATCAAGTCCCATGGCACCTACCCCACCCTGATAAATACAGCTACACACATTACTACGGTATGGTACAAAAACATAGGTTATCGGAGTTATCACACAATTCCAACACACTCCCAAATGCACGGTAATGATGATCAAGATGCGTCTAGCCCATAGAATTAAGTAACACGATGTTCAGTAAAGAACATGTAGCCTATATTCTCCTAAATGCATGGGTATTGTTATAACTCTTTGTCCTTTTCAAGAGGTATAATTGAAAGATGGTTGTAGTAGCTTGTTAAAATACAACGTGCTATAGGGATATTAAACATGAATATGAGGTGCCCTTTGCTAGTGCTACCTCTGTAAAAAATGTCATTCAATTCGATTCCACCGTGTTTGAATTGATATGGGAAATGGATTTGCACACTTACATGGCCGCTATCTGCAAACTATTGGACCGATGACCTTGTAGTTCAGTCAAAAGATGCTTCCCACAAAAAGGTATGTTGTTGCAAAATTTGGTAGAGATCAAATGATTAGGTTGGTCATAATTAGATATAAGCTTTAACATTTGGGTGGTCGCCATTCCGTTTCCATCAAGATGGCGGCGATATAAAACATGAAACTGAGGTGCCCTTTACTGATGCTACTTCTGTACCAAATTTCGTTCAATTCGGTTTCACCGTGTTCGAATTGATAGGGGGTACAGACATTCAGAGTACAGACACTCACACACAGACACACACACACACACAGACAGAAACACAATTTTTGGCCCTGTGTTGATCTCATAAGTCTACTTTCATTTTTGCAAAAATCGAAAGTAGGCTAAAAAAATTGCAACAAAGAAAGAAGTAGCCTAACAGTAAGTAAGATTGAAACTCAGGACGGGAAATAGGAAAGAACGGAAATAAAAGAGAGGAATAGGAGAAAGAACTGGCAGGAAAAGAAAGAACTAAAGAAATAAAGAAGGAAAGAAACAAACACACAAAACAAAGAAAGAAAGAAAGAAAGAAAGAAAGAAAGAAAGAAAGAAACATAGAAGACTAAAACGGAGGGTAACACGAGACAAAAATTGCAGATAATGAAAGAATGATGTCAAGAGGAAGAAAGAGATAAAATAGAAGGCAGGGAATTAGAAAAAATGGGAGGAGAAGAAAGAATGAAAGAAAGAAAGAAAGAAAGAAAGAAAGAAAATAAATAAAAGGTAGAAAAAAGGTGTATGAATGACAGGAGAATACAGAATGAAATGAAAGTTAGCAAAATGGAGAGAGAGAAAGAAACGGAGAAGAAATGCATGAAAGAAAGAGAGAAAGAAAGAAAGAAAGAAAGAAAGAAAGGGAAAAAAGATAGAAAAATAAGAAAAATGAAAGAAAGAGGGAAAAAGAAAAGAATAAAGAATGAAAGAAAGAAAGAAAGAAAGAAAGCAAGCAAAAGAGAAAAAAGAACGTTTAGAAGGTACATAATAGGGAAATGAATACAGGAGTCTACAGAGGGAAATTAAAGGTAGAAAAATGGAGATAAAGGAAGGAAGAAAGTAAGTTAGGAAGCAAGAAGAAAGATAGCAAGAGAAAAGCAAGGAAGAAAGAAGGAAAGAGAGAAAGAAAGCATTAAATTAAGAAATCAAGAACGAAAGAAAGAAATAAATATAGAAAAGGAAGAAAAGAATGAAGAAAAAAGATAGCAAGAAAGAAAAAGGAAGGAAGAAAGAAAGAAAGAAAGAAAGAAAAAAAGACAGGAAGAAATAGGAAGAAAGAAAGAAAGAAAGAAAGGAAGAAAAAGGAAGGAAGAAAGAAAGAAAGAAAGAAAGAAAGAAAACAGGAAGGAAGAAAGGAAGAAAGAAAGAAAGGAAGAAAAAAGGAAGGAAGAAAGAAAGGAAGAAAAAGGAAGGAAGAAAGAAAGAAAGAAAGGAAGAAAAAAGGAAGGAAGGAAGAAAGAAAGGAAGAAAAAAGGAAGGAAGAAAGAAAGGAAGAAAGGAAGGAAGGAAGAAAGAAAGGAAGAAAAAAGGAAGGAAGAAAGAAAGAAGGAAAGAAAGAAAGAAAAGGAAGGAAGACAGAAAGAAAGAAAAAAGGAAGGAAGAAAGAAAGAAAAAAAGAAAGAAAGAAAGAAAGAAAGAAAAAGGAAGGAAGACAGAAAGAAAGGAAGAAAAAAGGAAGGAAGGAAGAAAGAAAGAAAGAAAGAAAGAAAGAAAGAAAAAGGAAGGAAGACAGAAAGAAAGGAAGAAAAAAGGAAGGAAGGAAGAAAGAAAGGAAGAAAAAAGGATGGAAGAAAGAAAGAAAGAAAGAAAGAAAGGAAGAAAGAAGGAAAGAAAGAAAGAAAAGGAAGGAAGACAGAAAGAAAAAAAGGAAGGAAGGAAGAAAGAAAGAAAGAAAGAAAGAAAGAAAGAAAGAAAGAAAAAAGGAAGGAAGGAAGAAAGAAAGAAAGAAAGAAAGAAAGAAAGAGGAAGGAAGAACGAAAGAACGAAAGAAAAAAGGAAGTAAGAGAGAAAGAAAGGAAGAAAAAGGAAGGAAGAAAGGAAGAAAGAAAAAATGAAGGAGGAAAGGAAGAAAGAAAAAAAGTCCTCTCGGCACGCCAGAAGGCGGAGGTAGATTTCACCGGACAAACTTGGGCATAGGCGAAAATAGGCAGAATATGCACGTTTTCGTAGAAAGATCAGACCTCATTTATTGCGTGAAAGTATTTTATAATTGGACATTAATTAACTTTGTTTTTCGTCATTTTATGCGTATTTTAAACATTTTATGGTCTTATGATGACGGTAACCGTCTTGTCATTTGGGGTACATTTTTATACTTGTGGTCACACTGTCCTTATGCAAGGTTTCGACACTGATGTGTAACTATGTAACGGTCTGTTACTTCTTCACGCAAAATTATATCTCCCGCAGATATTGGTTGGTTCCTCAGTTTAGGGGCTGCGACAACGCGGTCATGTAACCCCGTGTACTTTGGGTGAGTGTAGAATCTGTCTGATAAACGGTGTGAATTGTGATGGCTCTTTTGTCTGTAATTAAGGTAAGGAATGCAGACGCTCAATTTCAAGCAGTAGTACCTAATGTTGCTACCAGATACTACCGTCAACGACACCTAGCTGTGAAATTGGCTACTAGATGCCACCGCAATCAGCAACTCGCAACGAACGTTGGAACCTCCCCTCCAAAGGAAAGCATACTGAGGTTTTTTAACGCTCTTAGAATATCCGACGACTTTGGCCGGCTTTGAACCCGCGACATTGGGCATGCTACCAGTTACGTCACCGAAGCCGCTTCACACTTAGTCAGATGGAAATCTGAATCTGATCTCGCGCAAGTGCGTTGTCATGGCAACGTCTTATGGCTCATCCCTCATCAATTTAGTAGTGTTGCCATGGCAACCACTGATAGCTCTTGGCATTTTCTTATAATTCCGAAATCATTTTTCTCATCCCTTGGCGTAATGGTGGGTCATATTAAAAATTATTTCAGACAAAAGTTTTAGGTAATTATTAGGGGAATATTGTCCATTTTGTACGGTTTTGATATTGTGCCTATTAAGAGAGATATGATTAATGTTTCCCGAAAAAAACACTTTTTCCCACCCCTTTGGTCAATGGTTGGTGCTATAAAAAAACTCTTCAAACATAAATTTTTGATCTTTATCCGGCACATAGTATGAACTTTGAACGGATTCGATATTTCACATATTAAGAGAGTTACAGCAATATTTCATTTTTTTCAGAAAAAGTCCCCCATTTTCATCCCCTTCGACGGATTTAGCCCAGTAACGAACTCGACCGAGATTTTATGGGTATACATATTCGGTAAAAATTTCAAAGTGTTTGGTGCAAAATTACGGCAGTTATCGTGTCCACAAGAAACTGATATACATATATATATATATATATATAAACATACATAAATTATATATAAACTTTTGAACTGACGGTGGTTTTGAGGTCTGGGGGATGTGAAACGCGATGATATGTCGAAATTTTCCGGAAATCGAAACATGGTACCCATTGCAATAGTTAGCTTTCTAATGAAATCTACCTAAAATACTACCATCAACGACACCTATCTGTGAACTTGGCTACTAGATGCCAACGGAACCATCAACTCGCAACGAACGTTGGAACTTCTCCTCCGAAGGAAAGCAAACTCAGGGTTTTTTAGCGCTCTTAGTAAATCCGACGACTTCAGCCGGGTTTGAACCCGCGATCTTGGGCATAGAAGTTCAGCATGCTACCAGTTCCGATACCGAAGTCGCTTCCCACAGACAGATGGAAAACTGAATGTTATCTCGTGCAGTGGCGTTGTCATAGCAACTGCTGATGGCTCATCCCTTATCAATTAAAAGTAAAGTTGTCATGGCAACCTCTCTTGGCACTTGGCATTTTCTTATAATTTAAATCATTTTGCTCATCCCTTGGCATAATGGTGGGTCATATCAAAAATTCTTTCATACAAAATTTTAGGTAATTATTTGGGGAATATTGTCCATTTTGTACGGTTTTGATATTGTGCCTATTAAGAGAGATATGATTAATGTTTCCCGAAAAACCCACTTTTTCCCACCCCTTTGGTCAATGGTTGGTGCTATAAAATACTCTTCAAACATAAATTTTTGGGCTTTATCCGACACATAGTATGAACGTTGAACGGATTCGATATTTCACATATTAAGAGAGTTATAGCAATATTTCAATTTTTCGAAAAAAGCTCTCTCCAATTTGAGATTTGAACGAGACAAGACCTCGAGCAGAAACGAGTATTCTTATAATAGTGCTACAGTTCATAAAAGTTGGAAGCAAAGAAGAGTGTAATTCCAGAACTTACAGTAACTTAGGAGCAAGCTACAATCTATAAAGCAGAACGGAATAGTATAACCATATATTGCAGTGCTTATGCAAAGTTGTTCCACATAGCTTGAAACATTTCGACAAGAAGCTACTCAGTATTTCTACGTGTAAAAGCTTATTTGAACATTACATTGAAAATGCAAGTTAAAAGTCAGCAACGGGGAGGTCTCAATTACATTGTCAGAAATATGAATATTACCATGTTCTAAGCAAAAGCATAGGGAAGTGAAGACTACAAGGATGTCAGTTGAATTCCAGATTCACTTACATGAAATGCGCAACAGTATATCTACGCAAAGCGCAACATCACCGAGCAAAACTTATACTTTTCTACGAGAGTTTTAACACATCTTGAAATACGAAAACGCTTGCATAAACGACAATATTCCACCGTGATGTCTATTCTGAAGAAACCCGATGTCTATTCTGAAGAAACCCGATGTCTATTCTGAAGAGATGGGGAATCGAAGCCGGACTACTTGCAGTGTACGAGGGACGGAGAGCTGGCGGAGCTGTTCACGGCGAGGTCATTCACCACGAGTCCAGCTGGTTCTGTCACAAACCGGTCTTCATAGCTGTGGGCGATGCTATGGAACACGACAAGTTTGGTTTGGGAGGAGAGATGCAGGTATTTTCCAGACCGGAAGCCAGCACAAGGTAGTGAAGAAATTGTCTTTTATCATGGAGAATTGTTCTGTGATTATCCAATTGACCAACCGCATATTTTTCAACCGCATATTTTTCAACAGTATTTTTAACAGTATTTTCAACAGTAATTTTTTTACTGCATTATTTATAACGTATAATTTTGTCAAAGTAATTAAATTTGTGTAGATAGTGTTATAGCGATTTTTCGTATTTTTCTACGGAGTTATTTGCCTTGTTCTTGAAAATTTCAGTCACTTGGACGAAATTTTGGCATGATGATGCTATTAACACTAAAGTTATATTAAAGTAAAATCATGTAATATTTTTCATATTTGCGTTAGATTTAATTTAATTAAATCTGTTTTATCGCAGCGATGGAATATAAATGAATTGTTCAGAGGAACTTAGAACAAATTGTTTAGAGGAATATAAATGAATTATTTAAAAGAACGAATTGTTTAAAGGAATATGAAGCAAATTATTTAAAAGAATGTAGAGTGAACTATTTAAAAGGAATAGAACGTTGAACGAAGTAAAGAAGGAGTAAGATTGTAATTGAAGTAAAATGAAGTTTATTGGAGCAAATTTAAGTACAGCATATTTAAGAAGTAATGTCACGAATTGTAAAGTATTTCGACATCTCATGATGTTTGTTGGGATTTGATAGACTCTGCAATCCCTGGACTGTGCTGTGTTATATCTTTCCTTGTTAATGTCTTTGTAATAAGTGTAATATCTTTGTAATAAGTGTAATATCTTAGTTTTTTAGCTTCTTTGGAAATACAGTTGTGACGGAGATGTTTACTAAGTATGGTGTTTGTTATTGCTCTCCCAATACCACGACATAAGTTGATGCCGAACACACGGGATAAATGTATTCCAGCACGAATTGACACTATACTTCGCGGACCAGAGACTAATACTGTTTGAAAGGATTACTTCACTCTCCGTCAAGACTACTGGGAAATTGTGGTGCAGCAGAATCAACACATCACGTCAAGCCATCAACGGCTTATTAGATGAGTATCACGTTGCAGTTAATACCTGAGATACTTAAGAGACTAGTACCTGTACGGTAAAATACTACTCAATGCATGGGAAAGCCTTAAAACAGCAGAAAGTTGTATGTTTAGTGTAGACGCATGTAGTGCTTACTGGTGAAGTTGAAGGGAAGCCATATTGTTTAACTACGTCACCGAGGGAGGAGCTACGCACGACTGCTTGACAAGTGCTGCGATCTGCTGGCCTTCCCTGAAACTATGTCGCAATAAGTTGCGGAGACTCCACGCACGCCTGGGTGACAGGTGCTGCTATCTGCTGGCTCTCCATGAACTACGCAATATTAACTGATTCTCGCGCATGCAGGCTTGATCAAAGAATACTAGGTTTCTACACTATCACTGTCCCAGTCAAACACATTATTTTATTATAACAAGTCACGTCAAGGAACTCAGTATGGAAGGCAGTAACACTGACAGAAGACTGCACCAATTGAAAAGAAGACGTGCAAGGGAAAGAGGGAATATCACACGTCTCGTTGAGAAAGCACGAGAGTTTACGGAGTCTACTTCTTCCGAGGACTACGAGTACTGTAAGGATAGGCTACAGGAGGCTTTGGATAAACTAAGAGGCCTTGACGATGAGGTTCACGAACTCCTGGATGACACCGCGTATGCCGCTGACATAATTACATGTGAGGAATACATAGAGAACGCCAAGCGTGTTATTATACACATTTCGCATTGCATGAAAAAGGAACTGGAAAGCGCGATGAATATTTCACTCACGAGCACAGAAACGGTACCAACACTCGCCTCAGCTATTCCTTCAACCACATTAAGACTCCCTCCAATAAAACTGGAACCTTTCTCAGGTAATATAGAGACATGGGCACGTTTCTGGGAACAGTTCGAACAGTCAGTCGATAAGGACACGTCACTATCTACGATTCACAAACACATATTTCTGCGAGGTTATTTAGAAGAGGAACCGAAGCACTTAATAGAAGGCATCGCTGTGACTGCTGAGACATATGAAGAGACTAAGAAAATCCTTAAAGCTCGCTACGGTGACAAGAATAGAATCATACAGGCCCACTTGGACTACATAGAATATATTAAGCCCATTCAGTTTGCCACACCGGACGCACTTAATTCTACGTTTATTGACTGTAATCGTCGCATTCAAGCTCTGCGGGCTCTCGGAGAAGATGTGAATGCCTATGGCCGAGTACTTACACCGAAGATTCTCAGAGCATTTCCTGACGACATATGTCGTCGCTGGATCATTCACACCAAGCGGGAAGGCCTTTCAGAAGGCAACATCCTCAAATTAATGGAGTTCCTCGGCGAGGAAGTTGACGGAGCGCTTATTACACAGAAGATCCGCTGTGAAGCCTCCATATCATCAAGTTACACCCCCACGGCAGCAGCTCTTCACGTCCGGGCCAATCCTAAATGGTTACCAGGAAAGGAGGTCAAGGGGCCGGAACAATTTTGCGCCTTTTGTGAATCCCGAGGTCACTGGGCCCAGGATTGTAGGAAAATCACAGACGTCACGGAGCGAAAAGAGAAACTGAAGACAGCTCACCGATGCTTCCTATGCCTCAATCGAGGACATACAGCGTTCAATTGTAGGAGGAAAGGGAAAGCACAGTGCGCCAACTGCAAGAAGTCTCACCATAAGTCCATTTGCGACAACGGAAAGAGTCACAGGACCTCAGGAGATCAGACCAATACTGCGTCTGTAGGGAAAATAGACATCGCTACACCAGGTTCCACGTTCTTGCAGACAGCTCAAGTGCGCATCACAGGACCTACAGGACTAAGCCGACTTACTCGATGCATACTAGACAGCGGAAGTCAGGCAACATTTATTTCAAGCTCACTGATAGACGATTTACAGTTGCAAACCACCGACAAAAGAGAATTGACTGTTTGCACATTTGAGTCCCAGACTAACCCGTCGAGTCACCGCAGAGTCGTTAAATTCAATATGAAGGGAGTTTGCACAAAATCTACGGCTGCCATCAATGCTTATGAAAGTGCACACTCATTCTCATCTCAACCAGCAGTTCCACAAGACATTAAGACCTTGGCACACCTACGCAAATTACAGTTAGCGGACCCCAGGGCTGATTCGAAAGAAAACCTGCCCGTGGAAATCTTAATTGGCAGTGACCAATATTGGAAGATAGTGAAGGACAGTTCACCGATTCGAATCTCTGAATCGATAGTCCTGATTCCGTCGATATTTGGATGGATCGTAAGTGGAAGCCGATCCGGAACTTGTGTGAATCCTACTGTCGTGAACTTCATTCAACACGCTAGCTCACCATCGGACGATGAACTAAGACAATTCTGGGATCTAGAGACGATGGGAATAACTACAAATCAAAGTCGAGACCTGACTAAGAAAGACTTGGCTATTCTTCAGGAATTTAGAACAAGCTATCTTGTTGAAGGTCACCGGAGAGTGGTCTGTCTACCAAGAAAACATAATGTTTTTCCTTCAAGTAACAAAATAAATGCAGAACTTCGATTTAATTCCTTGAGCAAAAGACTTAAAAATAATAGTAACTTGAGGGAGGTGTACTACAGCCAAATGCTGGATTATGTCGTGAAAGAGCAAGTAGAAGTCGCGCCTACTGGAGATCCGAAGAGCACCACGTTTTATCTTCCTCATCAGGCTGTAAAGAAGGAGAAACTGGACAGAACAAAGTGGAGGATAGTTTTCGACGCGTCTTCTCACGATATCAACTCGCCCTCTCTAAACGATGCTCTAGAGGCAGGTCCAAATCTGCTACCGGAGACGTTGGCTATTCTAATACGATTCAGACTACATCCCACAGCCATCATTAGTGATATCACGCAGGCATTCCTTCAGCTGGTTCTGCACGAGAACGACAGGGACTTGACCAGATTCTTGTGGTACAGAGTCACACACGATAGCAACGGAAGTTATCACACGACAGACGAGGTAGTAACCTACCGTTTCACCAGGCTTCCATTCGGCCTGACCAGTAGTCCGCTCTTGCTTTCAGCAACACTGAGGGAACTCGCCGACAGACATAAGACGACATTTCCAATCGCAGCACCTCTCATAGATAACAATACCTTCATGGACGACTTCGCATCCGGCGCAGAGAACGACAACGATGTGATTGCTATGTATTACGAACTTACTGCACTGATGAAACTAATGAATTTCCACCTAGCGAAATGGGCTACTAATTCAGAGTCACTGAAAGCCATCTGGAAAGCCGAAGGTCAACAGATCAACGTAGAGACACAGGTACTAGGCGTTTACTGGAATACTGAAACGGATACCATGTACATTGACCCAGAGGACATCACCAAGGCATTACCTGAAGAACCAATCACGAAGAGGAAGCTGTTGCAAACTACGGCCAGATTCTACGATCCACTCGGATTGTTATCTCCCGTATCCCTTGTCGGCAAGATGTTATTCCAGGATACATGGTGCAGGGGAATCGACTGGGATGAGTTGCTACCTCCTGATATTGGAGCATCATGGAGCACTTGGGTATCCTCATTGTCCTCGCTGTCACGGGTACACATTCCGCGGTGGTTAGCTACTTCAACGGAGCGCAAGGCTCAGATCCACGTATTCTGTGATGCCTCAGAAAGGGCATATGGTGCGGTTTTGTACATTCGCACGAACACAGAAGGCAACGTCCTCGTTCATCTGGTCTGCAGCAAGAATAGGCTTACACCGGTCAAGAAGGTAACCCTACCACGGCTCGAGCTTCTAGCGGCACTAGTAGGAGCACGACTGCTGTCATATTTCTGTACAGCCACAGGCCACGATATCGCTCAGGCGGTACTATGGACGGATTCTACTGTGACCTTGGGCTGGATACGTAGTGACCCAAACAAATGGAAAACCTTTGTATGCAACCGAGTAACGGAGATTCAATCATACGTTACTCCAAGCCAATGGAGACACTGCCCTGGACAGGAGAACCCGGCGGACCACCTCACACGAGGACTTACTGGAGATCAGATACAGTTTGAGCACAAGTGGTGGAATGGACCACTATGGCTTGTGCAACGTGAGGATTGCTGGCCATCCGGTGGTCAAACTCCAAGCGAACAACTTCCTGAGGAGAAGAAGAGGAACATAAAACACGTTATGACAACGACCACATATTCCAGCGTTATCGACAGTTCCAAGTTCAGTTCCTACTGGAAGCTGATACGTACCACTGGTTGGATTATTCGGTACGCACACAACATTCGCCATCGAGAGAAACTTACAGGGGAGTTAACAGCGGTGGAGCTCGCGAAGGCGCGTACCTACTGGATAGGAGCGGTTCAACGGGAATGTTTTGCACTAGAACTCCAAGCTCTCCAGGATAGTCGACCGATTCCGAAAGAATCCAAGATAGGACCCTTCAATCCCTTCATTGAAGACGGAATCCTTCGTCTCGGGGGTCGTTTGCACTTCTCGGACCTCACTAGGGAGCAACGGCACCCAATACTCCTGGACGGCACTCATCAATTCACGATCCTGCTCATTCGGCAAACACACATTAGACTGCATCATTTTGGAGTCCGAGTAATACTGTCAGAGCTCCGGAAAGAGTTCTGGATCCTTAGAGCTCGTCAAACTGTTAAGAGAGTCTTGCACGCATGTCTCCCATGCAGAACTATGAAGAACCCAAGGGGGCAGCAAATCGAAGCTCCATTACCTGCGGATAGAGTGAGACCGTCGAAGCCCTTTGCAGTTACTGGGATAGACTTCGCTGGTCCTCTCTATATCAAAGTAGGCATGACTATGGTGAAGGCCTACATAGCACTTTTCACTTGTGCTGTTACACGTGCGGTGCACTTAGAGTTATGCACCAGTATGACCACTGACACATTTCTTATGGCCCTTCAAAGATTTGCTGGTAGGCGGGGACTGCCTCATACTATATATACGGACAACGCAAAGACATTTCAGGCCACCAATGCAGAACTGTCGGAACTTTGGAAGGCACTGTTGTCCTCGGAGACCCATCAATTCCTCGCCAGAGACGGTATCATTTGGAAGTTCATCGCCCCACGGGCAGCTTGGTGGGGAGGATGGTGGGAGAGGATGGTAGGCACAGTTAAGCGATGTCTACGCAAGGTGCTGGGACAATCAAGGCTCACCGAAGAACAGCTTAACACCACCCTCGTGAATATAGAAGCTGCGGTAAATTCAAGGCCGATCTCCCATGGAGACGACGCTGAACACCTGACCCCGGCACACTTTCTTGTTGGTGAAGGACTCATGACCGTGCCCACAGGACCAGAACCGACTACCAGATCTACTTTGACTAGGGAATTCAAACTACAACAGAAACTAGCAGACGATTTCTGGAGAAGATGGACCAAGGAGTACCTCTTAGAACTCAAGAGTTTTCACGAAGTTCGAGGAGCGTCTGGGAGACCCATTGAGTTCCGACTCGGAGATCTGGCGTTGCTTCAAGAAGACGGACGACCACGTCATCTATGGAGAAGGGCAAGAATAGAGAAGCTGATAGAAGGAAGGGACCACAAGATAAGGACAGTGATTCTTCGCACCCCACAGGGACACCAAATAGCCCGACCAATTCAGCTGGTCATCCCCCTAGAGGTTGACCAGGGTGGGGAGAATGTTGGGATTTGATAGACTCTGCAATCCCTGGACTGTGCTGTGTTATATCTTTCCTTGTTAATGTCTTTGTAATAAGTGTAATATCTTTGTAATAAGTGTAATATCTTAGTTTTTTAGCTTCTTTGGAAATACAGTTGTGACGGAGATGTTTACTAAGTATGGTGTTTGTTATTGCTCTCCCAATACCACGACAATGTTGATTCGAGTGTCAGAAATTATTTTCAATTATTATGAACGAAAGTATTACGAAAAGCTTATACACTTATGTCTAATGAGATTGAGAGCGTTAAAAAGCATAAATGAATTTGTTAAACAAATATATTAATGGAAGGAAGTCAAACTTATATCTTTTGTTAAGAATATGAATATTTACTGATATTTCTTGAAAAGTTGTAATAAAATGTAAATCTGAATTTAAACACGTGAAAAAGAAAGTTAACAAAGTTAAATCACAGGGTGATCAGAAAGTGAAAGTACAGAGATTTATTGCAGAAATGGAATTATTAGCACGAGGCGAAGTTATATCAGGATAGAGGAGAATGTTAAAGTAAAGGAAGTATATGTATTAAAGTGGAAGTTTATAGTTGAATTACTGTGCAAATTAAGGAGATATAAACGTAAAAGAAGTTACGTAATTCTACGGAGAGAGGCTGAGGAGTCTCTAAGTTTTTCTAGTATTGATTGCAATAATTGTGAAGTTATGTGAGTGTATTAAAGGAAGATTCTGTACAGGGCGTTTAAGAGAGAAAGTAATTGTTGTATAATTATGAAGGAGGAGTGTGGAAACGAAGGTTAATGCCGTGCACGTCCAGTATTCACGTTTATCAGAAGATTGTTAACTCAGTAAAGAATTTCAGAACTTATTTCAGTGTTTCATGATAAATAGATAAAGGTAAAAAGGAACAGTGCTTAGCTTAAATGTTTGTCACTTATGTTCAATTGATCATGACGAGTATTTATTACTTTCAACACGATAGTTGCGGTGTATGTTTGGATTTGATGTTTAAGAAAATTGAGTAGATGAAAGACTTATTGGAGGAAGAAAATTTAATCTTCGACATTATGAAGTGTAAAATTTGAGAGATTCATAAAGAATGTATATATGCACATAGTTCATGAATAATTTTTGATTAGATATGGAACTACGGTTCATAGTTGAAGCGGACCTGTATAAAATAGGGCAATACTTAGTAACACGCCGTTTCACATTTCTAACTATATAAATGCCACGTGCAAATTTATTTTTGCAGTTATTTTTGTTGAAGTGTCAGGGAGACACAATATTCAGGAAGGAAGCCAGTTTTTATGCTTGTTTTTTTTAGCTTAATAAACGGCTGGCGCTTTTTAGCGACTTAGTCAACTTTTATCTAAGCTGATACCGTTTTCATTGTCATCATCGTCGAAAATAGTACTACGAGGTATAGATACAGGCGCTCACTATAGATTAAACCTGATCACCCCTCGAGATTGGAGTTTCTCGATTTGCTCTAAATGTAAATGATAGTAGAAATTTGTACCTTGTCTAGTAGTACTATTTTCTTTACGAATAATATGTATCCTGTATGTTCCTGAAATTCCCAATTTTACTTAGTAGGCGTGGTAAGTTTGTGAGCTGGGTAACTTACATGTCTGCAATCCTTTATTGAGTTTGGATATAAGTACTGATGGGTTTCTTCGGGCGCATATAGATGTAAATTATTTAAATGGCGCCCATCGTTGGGCGTTCGAAAAGCATTCGAAATGCATTCGAAAGAGCACTCGAGAGAAGAAGTTTGGAAGTACTCGAGAGTGAGGCCATATTAGTTTTGAAAAGAAAAATGCCGATCCCAAATTTAATGATTTTTGAGATGAACACAACATCAGCAGATTAGTGGAGTACACTATAGTTGTGAGGCATAATTTTTAAACCAGCTAACGACATTTGTCATGTAATAGTAAATTTAAAAGTAAATTCATGTTGTTAAACATAGGTTAAGTGAGATGATAGAATGTAACGATGTCAGTTCAGTAAAATGGGACGATGAGATATACGAGATAACTCGCGATTAAAATAGATGTAAGTAGGATTAAGATGTTCTATATATTCCATCACTGGTATAAAATGAATGCGTTGGTCAATCTGGATATTCACTGGTAATTTTTGTAGTCAATACTTCCCTTATTCTCAAGAAAAGAAGAATTATGTCAACGAATGATATGACGTTCATTCGAACGATGCTTGAAACCATGAAGGAAGGTCAAGGTACGTTGACCAAAGACCTTGAAGCCCTCCACCAATTGACACATAACAACATTGAACAGTTGAAAACCGAGATACAGAAATCAGTAGCCACTGTAAAATCAGAAGTCAAGGCAGAGTTATCAGTTGCTCAAACACTTACTACGGCTAGTATAACATTAGCACAGGAAGAAGCTAAGTTAGCTTTAGAGAAGGCCAGAAAGGAAGATAGACTAGCTAGAGAGAAGGAAAGAGAAGAAGCCAAGTTAGCTTTGGAAGAGGCAAATAGGATAAGAGCAGAGATAAGATTAGCTCAGGAAAAAGCTCGCGAGGAGGACAGGTTAAGTCAGGACCAGGCTAGATTAGAGGATAGGAAAAATCAGGAAAAAGCACAGGAAGAATTAAAAGCTTCATTTGATCAAGTCAAACAGGACATGGCAGGAAAAGTGGTAGAAATCCAATTAGCTGACAGAAATCACATGATAGAACTAGAACAGAAATTACAGGCTAGTATTAGCTCAATTAAGGAAGAAAATAACACTCATCATGTACACATTTCAGGAGCCCAGAACAAACTCAAGGAGCAACTTGACAATCTAAATGGCACTGTTGGTGAATTACAGCTCAAGTTGGAAGGTCAAAGTAAACTGATTGAAGAGGGTATAAATGTAGATATAAATGCTTCCATTGTAAAGGAAGTTACGGACATGAAGGAGGAGGTCGTAACAGTCACAACTCAAATCATATCAGAAATACACCATAAATTAGCAAATGACATTAAAGCTATAGAGTTATGTTCCAATATTAATGTTAGCAAGGTACGGGAAGATCTATCTAAGTGGATAGATACATTACAAGTTAATAACGTAGCCTCGCTGACAGAGATTGTTAATAAAACAGATTTAACTAACTCGAATGAATTTGACAAAATTAAATGTACGGTCGATGAGATAAGCATAGAACTAGCGAAAATTCGATCAAAGCAGGATAAGGATACCAACGAGATAGAACAGCAATTAAGGTCACTTACGATAGGAGATGCTACATTTTCATCTACGTTGAGAACTGAAGTCAGGGAGGACATCAGAAAGGACTTGACGAGATTTTTTCCAAGCAAGAGATGAAAAATTGAAAGAAGAAATAAGAAGATTAGAGGCTAGGACAGACAGGATAGAAGAGGATAAGGAAAGCGAGATTAGTCAACAGCAAATTCCGAAGTCCAATTTTAACTTCAGTCGAGAGCCATTTCAAACTGAAATAGGGGAATTTGGAGGAGATTTTGAACCTTATCAAAGTAGGTCAAATGCCAATGTCATCGTAATCAAGAATAATGATGAGAAACCGAACAAATTCAGCGGAGTAGGAAACATTACTGCAGTAGAATTTCTGAGAGACACGAGGTCGTATTTAGAAGACAATAGGATACCTCGTGAAAGACATATGAGGGTCGTGGAAAAATACTTGGATTCAGAAGCGTTAGTATGGCACAGAGCTTTCAGATACACGTATCAGACATTTGAAGAATTCGCTATAGCTCTGCAAAAAAGATTTTGGAGCAAGGAACTTCAACAAGATATACGAGCAGAAATTTACTCTAAGAAGTATGCATATTCTAGTCCAACGAAATACGCAAGTTTCTTCACGAAACTATTAGCACGCTTGCAGTATTTGCAACCCCCTTTGGTGGAAGAAGACTTGGTTCACGCTATTTCATGCCAGCTACCAACGGAAGTTAGGAGGCACCTCATTTCGGCAAACGTGAAAACTCTAGAAGCAATGGCAGAAATTTTGAGAAGACTGGATCACACGTCTAACGTGTCCACCAACTCAACTGGAAATCAAAACCAGAGAGGTAGAAACCAGGAGCCGAGAGAAATTCACACCATACACATCGATCAAATGCAGCAAACAGAGGAGAACAAAAATGGAGTAGGTCCAACGAGATCCAGGATGTATGGACAGAATCGATTTCGACCCGATTATCAGAGACCTAGAGAAGGAAGACCATATGAAAATCAAAGATGGAGGAATAACTATTACACCAGGAACAATGATTATCGTAGAGAGGGATATTATAATCGAAATAACCCTACGAATAATTATGGATATCGGGGATATCAGAACTGGAGAAACACGAACAATTATTCAAGACAGCAACAGCAGCCAAGTCAACAAAATCAAGGTTGGAGGAATAATAACAATGTAAGAAGGTATTATGATGACAGGGAAAGAGAAAGTCAGGAATACCTAAGGAATCTCAGAGAAAGGAACGCGAGAGACCAAAATCAGGGACAGCATAACCTGAATCAAGAACCTCAACCTGGAACAAGCAGAGATAGAAGGAATGAAGACCCAGGAGGGGTACAAAAAAAACGTCAAATTCCAAAAAGTGAAGGAGGAAGAAAACAGCACTGTAACCAGACATGAAATCCAGATTAATGAGTTGTATGAAGCCACGAATGAAGATCTCCTGTATGAGAGAGAAAAGACGAAAACAGATAGAGTAGCGAGGTTACCGATTATAGAAATCATATCAGAAGGGGAATGCCTGAGAACACTACTAGATACGGGAACAACAGCATCAATTTTATCAGAGAACTGTTTTCACAGATTGAAGGATGGAAATTCACTTATAGCAATGCCCGTTTCAACTATTAAAGTCAGGGGCGTATTTAACGACAAGACCATGAAATGTAAAGTCCAAGCACTAATGGAATTCTCTATAAATGAATACAGATATGAGCAGATATTCATAGTCTTGAGCCAGATAAATTTTGATGCTATTTTAGGCATTGATTTTATAACTAAGACTGGAGCTGTGATCGATTTACGAAATGGAGTCGTAAGATTTAATGAAGGCCTACATCAATCAGAGGATACGACGAAGGATGAGAATGAGTGTAGTTTGATTGAAGAAACTACAGAAGAAAATCTTGTGAAGATTGTAATGGAAGTTGAAGCAGAAGGAATACCTCACTATGGCAGAAAGATTGAGAATTTTGAAGATCAGAGGGAGAAATTGGAAGAATTGGTCACGACTTATGCAGACATTTTTGATAACAAGCCAGGCATTATAAGAGGATATAAATATCATATTAAGCTCGCTGATGACACACCTTTTCAGAAGAAATTGTATCCAATTCCGGAGAAGTATAAAGCTGAAGTGACAGAGCTCATAAAAGGCATGGAAAAAGAAGGGATTATAAGAAAGCAAGCCACTCCTTATTTAAATCCACTCACTGTTGTGAAGAAAGCAGATGGTAGTCTTAGACTATGTTTAGATGCCAGGGGCATAAATACTCTTCTGCTGAAAGAATTCGACAGGCCACCGAAGATTAGAGAACTACTGAGGAGATTCAAGAATAAAACCTGTTTCTCAGTGATTGATTTAACTGCAGCATTTCATCAAATAGAGCTTACAGAAGACAGCAAATGTTATACAGGGTTCATGTTCAATCAAACCTGTTATGTATACCAAAGAGTACCATATGGATTGGTAAATTCAAGTCCAGCACTTATCAGAGCCTTGGATGACAAGTTGAGTGAAGAAGTGAAACAATTTGCTATTTGCTACGTGGATGATATCATCATATCTTCAGAGACACCAGAGCAACATTTCATGCATTTGACGAAGCTATTTGATAACCTCAGAAGTGCAAACATCAAGGTGAATTTGGATAAATGTCATTTCTTTCAAGAAAAGATCAACTTTCTTGGGCATACTATAGACAGCTTTGGTTACCATCCGAATGAAGATATGATTGAAGCGATTTTGAAATTTCCAACACCCAAGAAAATCAAAGAAAAAGGAAGCTTGTAGTTTAACGTGACCGTTAATCTTTAGATTATGAGCCACGGGACCTCCTTTTTACGTGGAATCCGAACCACAGGACATGGCAATTCACTTCGAAAAAAAAAATCAAAGAAATCAGGGCTTTTGCGGGTCTTTGTCAGTTTTTCAGTAGTCATTGTCCACGTTATTCAGAAATCATGGCAACTCTACATGAGCTTGTAAAGAAGAACAATAGATGGAAATGGGATGCAGCTGCTGAGAATGCCTTTATTCAAGCAAAGGAAATGCTCAGAGATAACATCAAGTTGGAGTACCCAGATTTTGAAAGAACATTCATCATTGAAACGGACGCTTCACGAGTTGGTATTAGTGCAGTCTTATATCAGAAGGATCAAGATGGAAATCCTCACTATATTTCATTCAGCAGTAGGAAGTTACGCACGCGCGAGCTGAATTACTTCACGACGGAGCTTGAAGCTTTAGCCGTCATAAATGCTCTACAAAATTGGAAGAAATTATTGCTGGGACACAAGATCATAATCAGAACGGATCATAAAGCACTAGAATCCATGTTGAAGTCAGACTTGTTAAGCGATAGGATGACCAGATAGACCATGTTTTTGCAACAATTTGATGCCACGATAGTTCATGTGCCTGGAAAAGACAACCTTCTAGCAGATATTCTTTCCAGACATCCGATTCCTGAGAGAGATGTGAGAGTTAACGTTATCCAGACAGATGCAGAAGATCAAGAAACGCTGGATAAGCTGAAAAGAATTCCTCTTTTTCAAAAGAAGCATGCACCATTCAGGAACATTTATCGATTTATGTCAGGGAGAATGACAAGGAGGCACGCCTCATACTTCGAAACGAGAAGGAAAGCTAGACACTATATTCTCGTGGGAGAAACTGTATGTAAATACATTGATGCCAGACATACGAAAGTACGAGTTGCTATTCCACCAGAACTTATTGTGCCACTAATTTGGTTAGTACACAAAAGTATAGGCCACGGAGGAGTTGACAAAACATACTATACCATGTTAGAAAAGTTCTACTGGATTAATATGAGAGAATCCATAACCATAGTGATCAGATCTTGTGAACTGTGTCAGAAGAATAAATATAATTCTGAACTATTGAAGGAGAGACCTAAAGCGATTATTCCGACGAAACCATTGGAATTGTTTAGTCAGGATATTTTTGGACCTGCACCTAAAGGAGACAGAGGAAACCAGTATGTGTTAGTTACAATGGATGTATTCTCCAAAATTGTAATGCTCAATCCCATGCAGAAAGCAACAACGAGGAATGTTTTATATCACCTGGAGAGGAACATTAACTTATTCCAAAGTTGGGAAAACCAGAGAGACTATTAACAGACCATGGAACGCAATTCACTTCTGCAGAATTTCAGGGAGCGATGGATAGGTTGGATATTGTTCACCTATTTTCATCAGTTCGAAACCCAGAGACGAATCCTATTGAAAGAACAATGCTGGAATTTTCGAAGTACATTCGCTTGTATAGTGCAGATAATCATGCGAATTGGGTAAAGATTGTACCACTAGTGGAATTTTGCATCAACAACACGAGACATGAGAGCACCAACGATAATCCAGTCATGTTGCATTTTGAAGAGAAACCCGTACGACCATGGAACGGAATCTTCAATATTCCGGAAGATAACGAACCACCGATGGACCAGAGAATCGAAGAAGCGAGGATCCAGTTGAACAAAGCGGCTGAGAAGAGATTAACACGTTTAGAAGGGAAGAGATTCAGTGGACCGCTACGAGAAGGTGACCTTGTATTAGTCAGGATTCCTGTGAAAGCTGGCGTACTGAAAAAAGTGTATATCAAGTTCAGTAACCTTTTCAGAGGACCGTTCAAAGTAGATACAGTCTACGGTAATAATTGCTATAAAATTGTAAGAGTGGAAGATAATAGATCCATTGGAAAATTCAACCATTCCAAATTGAAAAGATTTTACCCACAGATACAGTAATATAAATAAATTCAGTCTCAAGGAACAGAGAAAATTACTGGTATTAAAGAAAGTACAGGCTATACTTTACTTTAAATTAGCAACGGGGAAATGCGCCAGAATTTATTGAAGGTCATTACTCAAGAACTGATCTGGAGATGAACCAAGACCCCAGAAAATAAATGAGTGGATGCAAATTTTTATTAATTAAAAATTCGAGAAATATGGGAAAAACTGTATGGAAATGAGTGAAATACTATAGATCTTATGCATTTATAAAATACAAGGAAGTAGGAATGATTTAAAGATGAACATGCATTCCATTATATGAATGTGGGAGGTCCATATTACGAGAAACATCACGCCACTTGAAGCGAGAGTTACGTCATGAGAGATGGGAAGAGACGAAGGTCGAACTGCGGACTGAAGTGAGGAGAGGTGGTAGGAGTTACGTCACACCACGAGAGGGGAGGAAGAGAGACTTGAACTTGAGGACTGCGGAGAACAGGAAGAGAGAGTTCTTTCCAATTTGAGATTTGAACGAGACAAGACCTCGAGCAGAAACGAGTATTCTTATAATAGTGCTAAAGTTCATAAAAGTTGGAAGCAAAGAAGAGTGTAATTCCAGAACTTACAGTAACTTAGGAGCAAGCTACAATCTATAAAGCAGAACGGAACAGTATAACCATATATTGCAGGGCTTATGCAAAGTTGTTCCACATAGCTTGAAACATTTCGACAAGAAGCTACTCAGTATTTCTACGTGTAAAAGCTTATTTGAACATTACATTGAAAATGCAAGTTAAAAGTCAGCAACGGGGAGGTCTCAATTACATTGTCAGAAATATGAATATTACCATGTGCTAAGCAAAAGCATAGGGAAGTGAAGACTACAAGGATGTCAGTTGAATTCCAGATTCACTTACATGAAAGGCGCAACAGTATATCTACGCAAAGCGCAACATCACCGAGCAAAACTTATACTTTTCTACGAGAGTTTTAACACATCTTGAAATACGAAAACGCTTGCATAAACGACAATATTCCACCGTGAAGTCTATTCTGAAGAAACCCGATGTCTATTCTGAAGAAACCCGATGTCTATTCTGAAGAGATGGGGAATCGAAGCCGGACTACTTGCAGTGTACGAGGGACGGAGAGCTGGCGGAGCTGTTCACGGCGAGGTAATTCACCACGAATCCAGCTGGTTCTGTCACAAACCGGTCTTCATAGCTGTGGGCGATGCTATGGAACACGACAAGATTGGTTTGGGAGGAGAGATGCAGGTATTTTCCAGACCAGAAGCCAGCACAAGGTAGTGAAGAAATTGTCTATTATCATGTAGAATTGTTCTGTGATTATCCAATTGACCAACCGCATATTTTTCAACCGCATATTTTTCAACAGTATTTTTAACAGTATTTTCAACAGTATTTTCAACAGTAATTTTTAACTGCATTATTTAAAACGTATAATTTTGTCAAAGTAATTAAATTTGTGTAGATCTTGTTATAGTGATTTTTCGTATTTTTCTACGGAGTTATTTGCCTTGTTCTTGAAAATTTCAGTCACTTGGACGAAATTTTGGCATGATGATGCTATTAACACTAAAGTTATATTAAAGTAAAATCATGTAATATTTTTCATATTTGCGTTAGATTTAATTTAATTAAATCTGTTTTATCGCAGCAATGGAATATAAATGAATTGTTCAGAGGAACTTAGAACAAATTGTTTAGAGGAATATAAATGAATTATTTAAAAGAACGAATTGTTTAAAGGAATATGAAGCAAATTATTTAAAAGAATGTAGAGTGAACTATTTAAAAGGAATAGAACGTTGAACGAAGTAAAGAAGGAGTAAGATTGTAATTGAAGTAAAATGAAGTTTATTGGAGCAAATTTAAGTACAGCATATTTAAGAAGTAATGTCACGAAGTGTAAAGTATTTCGACAACTCATGATGTTGATTCGAGTGTCAGAAATTATTTTCAATTATTATGAACGAAAGTATTACGAAAAGCTTATACACTTATGTCTAATGAGATTGAGAGCGTTAAAAAGCATAAATGAATTTGTTAAACAAATATATTAATGGAAGGAAGTCAAACTTATATCTTTTGTTAAGAATATGAATATTTACTGATATTTCTTGAAAAGTTGTAATAAAATGTAAAGCTGAATTTAAACACGTGAAAAAGTAAGTTAACAAAGTTAAATCACAGGGTGATCAGAAAGTGAAAGTACAGAGATTTATTGCAGAAATGGAATTATAAGCACGAGGCGAAGTTATATCAGGATAGAGGAGAATGTTAAAGTAAAGGAAGTATATGTATTAAAGTAGAAGTTTACAGTTGAATTACCGTGCAAATTAAGGAGATATAAACGTAAAAGAAGTTACGTAATTCTACGGAGAGAGGCTGAGGAGTCTCTAAGTTTTTCTAGTATTGATTGCAATAATTGTGAAGTTATGTGAGTGTATTAAAGGAAGATTCTGTACAGGGCGTTTAAGAGAGAAAGTAATTGTTGTATAATTATGAAGGAGGAGTGTGGAAACGAAGGTTAATGCCGTGCACGTCCAGTATTCACGTTTATCAGAAGATTGTTAACTCAGTAAAGAATTTCAGAACTTATTTCAGTGTTTCATGATAAATAGATAAAGGTAAAAAGGAACAGTGCTTAGCTTAAATGTTTGTCACTTATGTTCAATTGATCATGACGAGTATTTATTACTTTCAACACGATAGTTGCGGTGTATGTTTGGATTTGATGTTTAAGAAAATTGAGTAGATGAAAGACTTATTGGAGGAAGAAAATTTAATCTTCGACATTATGAAGTGTAAAATTTGAGAGATTCATAAAGAATGTATATATGCACATAGTTCATGAATAATTTTTGATTAGATATGGAACTACGGTTCATATTTGAAGCGGACCTGTATAAAATAGGGCAATACTTAGTAACACGCCGTTTCACATTTCTAACTATATAAATGCCACGTGCAAATTTATTTTTGCAGTTATTTTTGTTTAAGTGTCAGGGAGACACAATATTCAGGAAGGAAGCCAGTTTTTATACTTTTTTTTAGCTTAATAAACGGCTGGCGCTTTTTAGCGACTTAGTCAACTTTTATCTAAACTGATACCGTTTTAACTGTCGTCATCATCGAAAATAGTACTACGAGGTATAGATACAGGCGCTCACTATAGATTAAACCTTATCACCCCTCGAGATTGGAGTTTCTCGATTTGCTCTAAATGTAAATGATAGTAGAAATTTGTACCTCGTCTAGTAGTACTATTTTCTTTACGAATAATACTTATCCTGTATGTTCCTGAAATTCCCAATTTTACTTAGTAGGCGTGGTAAGTTTGTGAGCTAGGTAACTTACATGTCTGCAATTCTTTATTGAGCTTTGGATATATGTACTGATGGGTTTCTTCGGGCGCAGTACCCATTGCAATAGTTAGCTTTCTAATGAAATCTACCTCTGTTTGGTTCCTCAGTTTAGGGGCTGCGACAACGCTGTCATCTAACCCCGTGTACTTTCGGTGAGTGTAGAATCTGTCTGATAAACGGTGTGAATTGTAATGGCTGTAGTAGTCTTAATTCAGGTAAGGACTTCAGACGGTCAATTTCAAGCAGTAGTTCCTAATGTTGCTACCAGGTACTACCGTCAACGACACCTAGCTGTGAACTTGGCTACTAGATGCCACCCCAACCAGCAACTCGCAACGAACCTTTGAACTTCCCCTCCAAAGGAAAGCATACTGAGGGATTTGAGAGCTCTTAGAAAATCCGACGACTTCGGCCGGCTTTGAAACCGCGACCTTGGGCATAGACATTCTGCATGCTACCAGTTACGTCACCGAAGCCGCTTCCCACTTAGTCAGATGTCAAAGTCAACCCCTGGCACCATCCAGCCCATGACGGGCTAAGGCCGACCAAGCGACCGCTGCCCAGCCATTTGGCCTGCAGATATTGGGGTGACGCGTGATCAGCGCGTCGGGTCCCCTCGGCCGTTAATCTTGGTATTCGTGATCGGGGTGTTGTCTCACTGTCAGACAGCTACTCAATTGTCCTCACGAGGCTGAATGCACCCCGTTACATCCCTCACGTCAGTTTTAAAATCCCTGACGGAGCCGGGAATCGAACCCGGGGCCTCCGGGTGAGAGGCAGGCGCGCTACCCCAACACCACGGGGCCGGCTTAGTCAGATGGAAATACTGGATCTGATCTCGTGCAAGCGCGTTGTCATGGCAACGGCTCATCCCTCATCAATTTAGTAGTGTTGCCATGGCAACCTCTGATAGCTCTTGGCATTTTCTTATAATTCCGAAATCATTTTTCTCATCCCTTGGCGAAATGGTGGGTCATATCAAATATTCTTTCAGACAAAAGTTTTAAGTAATTATTAGGGGAATATTGTCCATTTTGTACGGTTTTGATATTGTGCCTATTGAGAGATATGATTAATGTTTCCCGAAAAACCCACTTTTTCCCACCCCTTTGGTCAATGGTTGGTGCTATAAAAAAAACCTTCAAACATAAATTTTTGGGCTTTATCCGACACATAGTATGAACGTTGAACGGATTCGATATGTCACATATTAAGAGAGTTAGAGCAATATTTCACTTTTTCGAAAAAAGACCTCCATTTTCACCCCCTTCGACCGATTTAGCCCAGTAACGAACTCAACCGAGATTTTATAGGTATACATATTCGGTAAAAAATTCAAAGTGATTGGTGCAAAATTACGGCAGTTATCGTGTCCACAAGAAACTGATATACATATGTATATATACACACATATATATATATATATACAGTAAAAGCCCTCAAATCCGAACTAATTGGGGCTGTAGTCAGTTCGGATTTCAATTTGTTCGGATTAGCCAAAAAATATCCATATATCAGGTTATGAGGATGCTGGAGAAGGTTGTCTAGAGTAATGGACGACAGTTGATGCCAATGAAGAATGCACCGAAAATGAAATAGTGAGTCAACATGACAGCAATGTAGCTAGTGACAGTGAGGAAGAAGAAACTTGGACAGTTATGTGACTTATACTGAGGCTGCATCTGCTCTGGACATCACATTGCGCTTCGTAGAACAACACGAAACAGCCACCTCAAACGATGTCATGTTCATGCGCAATTGCCTCTGCGGGAAGGTTTTCATCACTTCGAAAATTGAAGATAACTGATTTCAAGTGAAAGATTAAGTGATATTTTGTGTGTTTCTATTGTTATTTCATTGTTCTTGCAAAGCGATTAATCTAAGAAATTTCAATAACCAACTTTTCCTATTTTCAATCCAGGATGAGATAAGTATGCAGGCACATTTACACTGTGTTACGTACGCTAACTCTACTTCTTTGTTAATTTTTCAACTAATTATTGAAAAATAAGGTTATAATGTAGAATATGTAATTGTTTTATGACTAAATAAATACGTTTCTCTGTTTTGCGTGTGTTTTTCAAACTTAAAATTGTCGAAGAAAACTCGTTCGGATTACCCAGGATTTCGGATTTCCGGGGTTCGGATTTGAGAGGTTTCACTGTATCATACATAAATTATATATAAACTTTTGAACTGACGGTGGTTTTGGGGTCTGGGGGATGTGAAACGCGAAGATATGTCGAAATTTTCCGGAAGTCGAAACTTGGGACCCATTGCAATAGTTTGCTTTCTAATGAAATCTACCTAAAAGGAAGGAAGAAAAAAGGAAGAAAGAAAGAAAGGAAGAAAAGGAAGAAAGAAAGGAACAAAGAAAGGAGGGAAAGAGGAAGGAAGAAAGGAAGAAAAAAGGAAGGAAAAGGGAAGAAAGAAAGAAAGAGAGAAAGAAAGCATGAAAGAAAGAAAGCAATAGCGAATGAAAGAAAGAAAGAAAGAAAGAAAGAAAGAAAGAAAAGAAGGAAGAAAAAGATAGCAAGAAAGAAAGAAAGAAAGAAAGAAAGAAAGAAAATAGAAGCTCATATCTTCCATGGCTTTAAATATCGTGATCAAAATAAGCAGCGGCACGTCCTTTTTAAGTACCTATAGAATCCCGACCATTGAACGTGGCTCTTCTTTGCTAGTAAGGTTTACGATGTTCCATTTTCATAGCGGTGTTAGTGAAAATTGCCTGATAAATCATTCTGGTATAGGCCTACTGTCTGGGGCAATATGTGTACCTGCAACTGAGACTAGCATATTTAAAAGATATTGTGCCCAACTATAGGAATGGGTATTCCAAGATTCAGACACCTAGATATCAAGGGAAAGGCTGTAGCCGCTTTTGAAAGTTCAGATATTTGAATATCGCGCTACATTGCTTCTCGAAGCATTTGGAAATAATTTACCGATACTTGGATGTCAAGTGACGTAGCGAGTAATAGCAGAGGTCGAGGCTATTTATTGATTAAATAGTTAACCATGGAGTAGAGACTTGAGACTGGGATCAGATTACTGGCACGGCCAAATGAAAGAGAATGCAATTAGTATCAAGTAAATCGGTCCAGGGATACCAGAGATATGAGGATTTCTAGATTACAACGTGATGACGCGTGACCCTGGCAGTTTTGAATAAAAACCAGCTGGCCGAGGCATGGTCAGCTCATTCTAACACAAGCAGTTGCCTAGCAAGTTGCTACGACGCTGAGCCAAGGCACATGGTTGCCGGATCTACGCAGAAGTTCTTTTCAAGTCGTGATAGTCACGAAAAGTGCTGCGCTACGAGTTGGAACTTAGTAAGTTTACGGCGAGGAGAATCACTGAGGTGATTGATTTTTCTACAGACATTGGTGGAAATATTTATATTTCGACAAGGACATATGCTAGACTTTGTCTAGAAATTAGTACTTTGTCACAGTCCAGTAATAACTTAATACTTGGATGTTTAAATCCATTTCAGTCAGTTTTCATTATTTGTAACTAGTTAACCACTTCGATCTGTCAGTACACTGAAGACTAGTCTATAACGGTGGCGTTCATTAGTCTACGCAAGGGAAACTACAAGTTGCCTAGCGCATGGTAGATGGTGATATAATAAACCATGCCCAGGGAACGATCTTCAGAACAACCGTTAATTGCTTAGACTGTCAGTGTTTTTCTTGTACTGATAAGATTACCGTGAGTTATGTTACAACTGACATATCTAAGAAGAGATCACTTAGATCTGACCCTATTTAAACAAACTGTTATGGCTTTGATAGAAGCCCATATTAAAATGGAACAACAGTAAATTCAAACGTCAAGAGATACTACCACTATGTCTGACTAGACGGATTTTGGGTATATAATGGCGGCCGATACAAGGATTATACGTGCTTGTCCGATAGGGCATGTCTATGGATAAATCTGGTACAGACCAGGTTTACTACGCTTCAAGACCATCAAGAAATGTAAGCCACATTTGAATTATATTATGCCTAGCTAATTGGAACAAACTATTTTTCTGCAGATGACCAACACATTTTTTTCTTCGTATTTAAAGCTTGCAATGATTTACGCAAGACTTGTTAGAGTTATTCTGAGTTTTTTCAGCACTCAGAACAGTTTAGGATCGATGACCGAGCATTTCGAGCATTTATTTGAATATTTCATATTTTTGGGAAATCACTGTAATCAGCCGATGTAACTGTAAAAGTTAATAATTTATTTTTGTTGAGGAATGGATATTTTTTCCATATTCGAAGGTTCGAACATGTGGATTCTCACATAATGAGATGATAATTAAATATATGTAAAATGATATAAATAATAATAATAATAATAATAATAATAATAATAATAATAATAATAATAATAATAATAATTTTTATAATTTTTCTAAATAATTCTTGGATATTATATTTTCTAATAATCATATGTATTGAGAGAGAGCCTATGAATAAGTTTAATCATTTCTAGTTTGGAACAGGAGATTTTCCGAAGGAGAGTGGTTAGCGCAAGCCTGCATTCAACCAACATTTCAGTTCTGGTTGAACAGTTGATATTTGCAATGAGCGAAGTATATTTTTCAGATAACACGGAGAGGCATGAAACGGGAAGCAATTGATATTTGTATCAAATAGGATATTAGCCTACTTTCGATTTTTGCAAAAAATGAAAGTAGACTTATGAGATCAACACAGGGCGAAAAAAAGTGTGTCTGTCTGTATGTGTGTATGTGTGTGTGTGAGTCTGTGTGTGTGTGTGTCTGTGTGTCTGTGTGTGTGTGAGTGTGTGTACTCTGAATGTCTGTCCCCCCCTATCAATTCGAACACGGTGAATGCGAATTGAACGAAATTTGGTACAAAGGTAGCACTAGCAAAGGACACCTCAGTGTCATGTTTTATATCGCCGCCATCTTGACGGAAACGTAATGGCGGCCACACAAATGTTCAAAGCTTAAATCAAATTACGACTAACCTAATCATCCGATCTCTACCAAATTTTGCAACAACATACCTCTATGGGGGGAGCATCCTTTGACCAAACTAATAGGCCATCAGCGTAATAGTTTGCGGATGGCGGCCATCTTTGTGTGAAAATCGATTCCCCCTATTAATTCGAACACGGTGCAACCGAATGGAACGAAATTTGGTACAGAGGTAGTACTAACAAAAGGCACCTCAGTGTCATGTTTTATATCGCCGCCATCTTGACGGAAACGTAATGGCGGCCACACAAATGTTCAAAGCTTAAATCAAATTACGATTAACCTAATCATCCGATCTCTACCAAATTTTGCAACAACATATCTTTATAGAGGAAGCATCCTTTGACCAAATGACTAGGTCATTAGCCTAATAGTTTGCGGATGGCGGCCATCTTTGTGTGAAAATCAATTCCCCCTATTAATTCAAACACGGTGAAACCGAATGGAACGAAATTTGGTACAGAGGTAGCACTAGCAAAGAGCATCTCAGTGCCATGTTTTATATCGCCGCCATCTTGAGAGAAACGTAATGGCGGCCACACAAATGTTCAAAGCTTAAGTTAAATTACGACTAACATAACCATCCGATCTCTACCAAACGTTGCAACAACATTCCTTTATGGAGGGAGCATCCTTTGACCAATCTAATACGTTATTAGCCTAATAGTTTGCGGGTGGCGGCCATCTTTATGTCAAAATTGATTTCCCCTATTAATTCGAACACGGTGGAACCGAATGAACGAAATTTGGTACAGAGGTAGCACTAGCAAAGGGCACCTCAGTGTCATGTTTTATATCGCCGCCATCTTGACAGAAACGTAATGGCGGCCACACAAATGTTCAAAGTTTAAGTTAAATTACGACTAACTTAACCATCCGATCTCTACCAAACTTTGCAACAACATTCCTTTATGGAGGGAGCATCCTTTGACCAATCTAATAGGTTATTAGCCTAATAGTTTGCGGGTGGCGGCCATCTTTATGTCAAAATTGATTCCCCCTATTAATTCGAACACGGTGGAACCGAATGGAACGAAATTTTGTACAGAGGTAGCACTAGCAAAGGGCACCTCAGTGTCATGTTTTATATCGCTGCCATCTTGACTGAAACGTAATGGCGGCCACACGAATGTTCAAAGCTTAAATCAAATTACGATTAACCTAATAATCCGATCTCTACCAAATTTAGCAACAACATACCTTTATGGAGGGAGCATCCTTTGACCAAACTAATAGGTCATCAGCCTAATATTTTGCGGATGGCGGCCATCTTTGTGTGAAAATCGATTCCCCTTATCAATTCGAACACGGTGAAACCGAATGGAACGACATTTGGTACAGAGGTAGCACTAGCAAAGGGCGCCTCAGTGTCATGTTTTATATCACCGCTATCTTGACGGAAACGTAATTGCGGCCACCCAAATGTTAAAAGCTAAAATGTAATTACGACCAACCTAATAATCTAGTCTCTACCAAATTTTGCAACACCATATCTTTATGTGGGAAACATATTCAGACCAAACTGCAAGAACATCAGCCCAATAGTTTGCAGATGGTGGCCAAGTATGTGTGCAAATCGATTCCCCCTATCAATTCAAACACGGTGAAACCGAATTGTACGAAATTTGGTACAGAGGTAGCACTAGCAAAGGACACCTCAGTGTCATGTTTTATATCCCTATAGCACGTTGTATTTCAACAAGCTACTACAACCAACATTCAATCAAACTCTTTGAAAAGGACAAAGAGTTATAACAATACCCATGCATTTAGGAGAAAGTAGGCTATATGTTCTTTACTGAACATCTTGTTTTTGTATTTATATAAAGTCATGACGTAAATACACTCGAAAGTGAAATGAAGATTTTCATAAGTATGGTAAATTCACGGGTTGAACTGAATGGTAAAATAAAATAAACTTGTAAGTTTATTAATCTTCCAGTGTTGATAACAAGCAGAGGCTTGATTTATTGTATAAATTTGGGGAAGAAAATTTATATGTGTGGAGTAGTTGAAATGCCATTCCCAGGTGCGCATGTTTAAGTCGCAGGAATGAAGAGGTTTTTTCGAGCATCAATCAAATAGCAGGTTCGATGGCTCAGGTTTATAGTAGGAGTATTGGAACTACACATTTCGTTGTATGAATGACCCGAAGGTTATTTCTTGAAACCATCAGTTCTTATTTCAACCTTGTTTACGAATTCCATTTAGACTTTGATTTTGCTAGAACCCGGATTTGTCATGATAGTAGTTTATTCTTCTTCAGAGGAATACCTTTGCCGTTGTTGTTGTAATATTGTGTTCTTCCACAAATAATAGAATGGGCCACTGCCAATTAAAAATAATTCTTTAACCACGAATAATTTGAAGGATATTTTCAAATCCTAGTGCCATGGACTAAATGAATTCATTATAAAACTACAATTCTTATTTCCGCATTCTGTCGAAGAATTGCAAGTTGTGAAAGTTGCTAAAAATGGCCATGAATATAAATATTTTTTATAATAATTATTCCAAGTGGAAAATTGAATAGTTGAATGTTTCAACCATTTATTGATCAAGTTGATGATTCAGAAATCATATATTTTGTTAGGAAATTGAAGTTCATAATCGAGTCACTTCTCGAATGTTTAATGTCAGAAGAACAATTAATTGTTGTTGTGCTTCGCACAGTTCTTCGATGCTATGCTCAAGGTCAAATACTTTTCAGATGTTATTAATATATGTAAATAATTTGTGTTGCTTCGATGATGATAATATTTTTCGACGATGTATTTTTGAAACTGGAAAAATAAGTGAAAGTTAAAAATTCTATGAACATTTATTCTACGAGTGTTAATATCATGTAAATATTCAAACAGTGATCTACGATATTTCCAGTATAGACAATTAACTTTGAACTGGAATTAAATATTAATAATTTTGGAACACAGTCTACAGGACTATTAATCGGACTTGTGTTTCCAAAAAGATTGTCAAATGTGTTTGGAAAATTTCTGTATATTGTGTGTAAATAAGAGTGTGGATCGCCACACGTGGATGATGCTGCTTTGAGCATCCTTGCAGTCAGATTTTAACTTCAAAATAAACTGAGATAATTTTACAGGATGTGTTACTCCCAATTAAATCTCCTTCTATCCTTATTGTTGCATTGAGCCAAAAATCAGCAAAGCATTTTCTTAATTTGATGTCGTTTTTGCGATTTGCTTTAACCCATCTGGCGCTCCGGGATATTTTGACTCTCGTGCTGACTGATCATTGGTAAAATGCATATGTGGTCGTGCGGACTCCGGTCTAAACGGGCACAATATGGCCCCGTGTCTTCAAGGTCGGTACCATCCCAACATTCGCCGAGAAGAACAACGGATTATAATAATAATCCCAAAACTTCATTTTCAACAGCTGTTCATTTATTCGAGACGCAGGATGTTTAGAATTACGGTTTAGATTCAATGCTCATGCCGGACAGCAAATATTTCATTGAAATTTGTTTAAAACATGGTCTGACAGTGTCAGAACACCATAATCATGAAATATGAAGAGATGACAATAGCCCACGATTGACTATGCCAGCATGGATTCCACATTGTATTAGTTGGTAGCAATAGTGCATAGACGTTCTTACAGCCCTTTGGTTACTCACTGTCAATCACAGTACGCAATATGGCCGGCAGGGGGTAAACATATGAAGGTGAACTCTATAGTAATAATGTTTCATATGAAATCCGCTGTAAATTTGAATTACCAACAAAATCATCCGTAATTTGAACATGTTAAAATAGACTGTCATTTTTAATGACAGCTCTTCAAGCGCATTTAATATTAAATATAGGGTGTAACAGAAATGTACGGAACAAAATGCAAGACACATTCCTCACACGTAGACGAAGAAATTACTATGATATATGAACATGCGTCCGGAAACGCTTTGTTTCCATGTTACACTTCATTGTCTCCAACTCACTAATCATGGGAAACACACAAGAACAGAACGTGCCAGCATGTTATGCCTATTTCCCCGACGTTACGTTGGCCCGGTGATTTCAACGTGAAACCGAAGAAAGGACACAGGCGATAAAAAAACGATAAGTCCTGGAAATATTTGTCCCAACAAAAAATAATCGAAAAACTAGCTCGGGCAGGCAAGAGATCGATTATCTCTGGCCAGTTAAATGGATAGCCATGTAGGGTTTAACACGATAATTATCTCTCAATAAGAAAACAAAAAATTGCACTGATTCGGGAGAAGTTCAAAAACTACAGGAATAATATGAGAGCCTTAAAATCAATGTCCTTAATTTATTTAGGAGCAGACGAACACAAAAAGAAATAAATTTACACTCCAATCACTCATTGACGATCATTAGGTTGGGATAATACAAAATGTCCATCTATGTCATTGAGCAACTCTATTTAACTTAATCTGGGAAATATTCGCAAAAGAAATTATTAGAGTTCAAGTGTTCGAAGATTGGCTGAATAATTTTAAACAAGATGTTCAGTAAAGAACATATAGCCTACTTTCTCCTAAATCCATGGGTATTGTTATAACTCTTTGTCCTTTCCATGGAGTATAATTGAATGTTGGTTCTAGTAGCGTGTTGAAATAAGTGTCATACGGATATTAAACACGAATATGAGGTGCCCTTTGCTAGTGCTACGGTACCTCTGTACCAAATTTCGTTCAATTCGGTTTCACCGTGTTTGAAAAGATAGGGGGAATCAATTTGCACACAAACATGGCCGCCATCCGCAAATTATTGGGCAGATGACCTAGCAGTTTGCTCAAAAGATTCCTTATACGTAAAGGTATAATGTTACAAAATTTGGTAGAGATCAGATAAATAGGTTGGTCGTAATTTGATTTAAGCTTTGAATATTTGGGTGGCCGCCATTACGTTTCCGTCAAGATGGCAGCGATATAAAACATGACTCTGAGGTGCCCTTTGCTAGTGCTACCTCTGTTCCAAATTTCGTTCAATTTGGTTTCACCGTGTTTGAAAAGATAGGGGGAATAGATTCGCACACAAATATGGCCACCATCCGCAAATAATTATGCAGATGACCTCGTAGTTTGGTCAAAGGATTCTTCATACTTAAAGGTATAATGTTACAAAATTTGGTAGAGATCAGATGAATAGGTTGGTCGTAATTTGATTTAAGTTTTGAACATTTGAGTGGCCGCCATTACGTTTACGTCAAGATGGCGGCGATATAAAACATGACACTGAGGTGCCCTTTGCCAGTGCTAACTCTGTACCAAATGTCGTTCAATTCGGGTTCACCGTGTTCGAATTGATAGGGGGGGACAGACATTCAGAGTACACACACACACACACACACAATTTTTGGCCCTGTAGTGATCTCATAAGTCTACTTTCATTTTTTGCAAAAATCGAAAGTAGGCTAAAAAATACACACTCTTCCACTTTCAGCTTTAAAAAAACATAATGCATTTTTCCTTTCCATAACTACTAACTGAATTCATAATTTACACACAAATTTACCACATTTATAATATTTACAGACATTAGATTGTCAATGATGACTGTTAATCAGTTAATTTGACGAAATTAACTTGTAGAAAGAAATTATTATTATAAATATATTATCAAAATAATTTCAATTTTCCTGAAGGAAATTATATATGCTATAAATAAAAATAACTTGTTATAGTCGACTCATAGCTGCCTTTAAATGACATCCTAATCCGCTGACAACCAATAGCGTTACCGATAGCAATACGTCAGCCGTGAGATCACGGTGACGTCACTGATCTCCCTAAATATTCCCCAAACGCCGGTGTATCGGAAGGTATAGTTCAACCCAAATTATTCACCCGTGATCTGCAGGAATTATTGATTTTTAATTGACCAGCTCATGTAATTCTGATATCATATCTTATATTATGACGATTAATTGAACAGTAATGTAGTATCTGTCATTGTACTATTTTCCACCACTTGAAATACTTAAAATTATTACAAATATAAAGCACATTCGAATATCATTAAACCTAGGACTCGCTGCGAGGGAGCCGTGTCAGTACATTTACTGGCACGTTAAAGATCCTCTTTGGGGCAAAATTCCGGCACCCCGGCGTCTCTAAAAGCCAGGATAGTTAAAAGGGACGTAAAACCAATAACATTATTATTATTATTAAATCTAGGACTGCATAAGCCCCTATACATCCTGGAATCATCAAAAACATCTATTATATCCTCGAAGAAATTTATTAATTTATTATTCTATTAATAAGTTGGAATGGTATTTCTCATCTCGAACAGCTGCCAACATAAGACTGCTGTAAAGTGTCTACAACTCATAATTCAAAGTGCAGTTCCAACTCCATTTGACATAATGCCCCCCCAAAAAAACCATTTACTACATTAATCTGCATTCATAAAACTGGTCAAAAATTCCACTAATGTGAATGATCATCATGGGCTTTGTATTCTTGTGCAATCTGAATTAAATTACTGTAATGTCTAGGATCATGAATCATAATTATAATTACAGTGCATAAATTAATCAATAGGCTACAATCATTAGCGCTGCGAAAAGTCACATTGGCCTTCATGGTAAAAAAAAATGCCATGAGAAAAGAATCTTATGTTAAGAATGAATAAATATAATTTAAAAAAATTAAATATCGGAAATTATGTGTGTGAAATTAACACAATGCCTTAAAAATAATTTGCTCTCATAGTCTGAAAATTCATTCGAAATATACTTTAGCCACCTGGAAGAAAGGACATTGTTAATGCATGGTAATGGTTAGCCATTAGTGTTCAGAAGGATGTGGTCTGAATATTTGCCCATGTTGACGAAGGAAGTGTTTCCCATGATTTTCCCACGACGAATTAATCTTGAATCTGTTCTTTAATTTGCAAGATCGACGTTTGATAAAATTGAGTAACGGCAACATTATCATGATGCCTGGTATTCAGCCTCTCCAAAGCCTGGATTCGTCCTCGCCATCAAGTTCCCCTTTTAAATGATTAAGCCATCATCTTGTAGTGTATTAAAAGTTCCATTAATGTTCCCATATTCTTGAGCAAAAGTATCTTAGTGGATGACGTCATACACCCCCCTAAGTAGAATTAGGTGTACGCCACTGTCGAACCAAAAATGTTCCATATATTTCATTGATTTGGAATATGTGATGTTGTTTCAATATTATTAATGTTTTATTGATGTTCTTGCTAGCAATCCAGGTATTTGTTGTATGTATTTTTAGCCTACTTTCGATTTTTGCAAAAAATGAAAGTAGACTTATGAGATCACTACAGGGCGAAAAAAAGTGTGTCTGTCTGTGTGTGTGTATGTGTGTGTGTGAGTCTGTGTGTGTGTGTGTGTGAGTGTGTACTCTGAATGTCTGCCCCCCCCCCTATCAATTCGAACACGGTGTGCGCAAATTGAACGAAATTTGGTACAAAGGTAGCACTAGCAAAGGACACCTCAGTGTCATGTTTTATATCGCCGCCATCTTGACGGAAACGTAATGGCGGCCACACAAATATTCAAAGCTTAAATCAAATTACGATTAACCTAATCATCCGAACTCTACCAAATTTTGCATCAACATACCATTATGGAGGGAGCATCCTTTGTCCAAACTAATAGGTCATTAGCCCAATATTTTGCTGATGGCGGCCATCCTTGTGTGAAAATCGATTCCCCCTATTAATTCGAACACGGTGAAACCGAATGGAACGAAATTTGGTACAGAGGTAGCACTAGACAAGGCCACCTCAGTGTCATGTTTTATATCACCGCCATCTTGACGGAAACGTAATCGCGGCCACCCAAATGTTAAAGGCTAAAATGTAATTACGACCATCCTAATAATCTAGTCTCTACCAAATTTTGCAACATCAAATCTTTATGTGGGAAGCATATTCTGACCAAACTGCTAGATCATTATCCCAATAGTTTGCAGATGGTGGCCAAGTATGTGTGCAAATCGATTCCCCCTATCAATTCAAACACGGTGAAACCGAATTGAACGAAATTTGGTACAGAGGTAGCACTAGCAAAAGGCACCTCAGTGCCATGTTTTATATCGCCACCATCTTGACGGAAACGGAATGACGGCCACCCAAATGTTAAAACCTTAAATCAAATTTCGACCATCCTAATAATTTGATATCTACCGGATTTTGCAACAACATGCCTTTTTGTGGAAAGCATCTTATGACTGACTACAAGGTCATCAGCCCAATAGTTTGCAAATAGCGGCCATGTATGTGTGCAAATCCATTCCCCAGATCAATTCAAACACGGTGAAACCGAATTGAATGATTTTTTTTACAGAGGTAGCACTAGCAAAGGGCACCTCATATTCATGTTTAATATCCCTATAGCACGTTGTATTTCAACAAGCTACTACAACCAACATTCAATTATACTCCTTGAAAAGGACAAAGAGTTATAACAATACCCATGCATTTAGGAGAAAGTAGGCTATATGTTCTTTACTGAACATCTTGTTGTTGAATGAGATGTAATTACTGTTGTAGAAATTGTTCAATATTGACTGACTGTATGGCAGGTTTCATAGCATGACAAAGTCTGCTGTGACATGTTGCATATCAATGTCTCCTAGCACCGGCTTCCACTGTGTATTTGTAAAGTCCAATGTGTCCACTTGATAAATGTACAGTTTTACTCACGTCAGCTTCTGGCAGAAATCACTGATTCTAACATTACCTGTTACTCGTAAATAAGTTATCACAAGTCCCGGCATTTCAAACGCAAGTTGTAATACTAATTGCAGGGTGTGAACACACGCTTCCTGATCGTATAATGTTCGTCTACGCGGGCACTTGTCAGATCGACATTCCGCGCACAGATTAAACTGGAAAAGACTAGCGTGGATTGAAAACTCCGCACGTATTACACCGAGCCGAGCCGCTGTTCTGGTCACCTGATTGAATGCAGTAAGTGAGGCTGCTATCATCCCTTATTGGCCGCGTCACGACAAGGTCAAAGACATGGGTAGTGCCTTACCTCCAAAGATGTTCCTCTTTCTCCTTTAATATTTTATGTAAATTGTCAAATGATAATTTCTGTTGTCTTTGCTTGACAAATACGAAGGATATTTCCATAACTCGGGTCTTTTATAATATATTAGCTGAAGTACCCGTGCTTCGCTACGCGTCATAAATAAATTAAAATGTGAAGGTGACAGTTAAAACAGGGGATAGGCGAGGTGCTGCGCAGAGGGAGATTAAGGATGGAACATTTTGTCCAACTACAACGCTCGGCGTTGACCCTGTTTTATAGCACAAATTTAGATTTTACTCGCTAACCGTTGGAGATACCTTTCGGATAGAAAATGTAATTTTAAACCTCGTATATGCCATCAAAAATTTGCTATTTCTTAGCGTTCTCTTTTTATTTCAAATGGAAATATGAGTTTGAAACCAAAGGGTGTAGTGACGTCACTAAAATGGTCGCCATCTTTAAATAGTGCAAAGTATTGTAATCAAAAGTAACCTATATGTTAACCAGGTAAATCAGCTACTTCCATGTAAAATTCACGTATATCGGACCAGTGGTACTTGCCAGATTGAGTAATACACAGACACACACCATCTCATTTTTAGCCTTGCTTCGCTCGCGTCATTACTTACATGGGTAGGAGCGATCATCCTTTCAAAGTTAAGGGCCGACCACAGCGAACAAATTATGGCAAATATTCTTTTGTAAACCGTGCCATTGATAACTGGAACTCTCTACCTGCCGCAGTCTTATAGCCTTTTCCCAAACATATAGGTGTGTTTAAGAAAAGACTGACTATTTGTGTAAATACTCCAGTTTAATTGTTGTATAATTGTTATTGAATTGTTATGTGTAATTATTTATTTGATATGTATATCCAATTTGCCTCCGGGGGCCTCACCCTCCATTGCAAATAAATGAATGAATGAACGAATGAGTGTCATATTGTTATATAATGAAATGCAGTTTTAACACCGTTAACACCCCTTTAGAACCTGAATATCCAAAAATCCCTCCTTAGTATACGTTTTCGACACACAACGAACATATCCCCAAAATGTAATTCTTCTAACTTTAATAGTTTTTGTTGGTCGATGAGAGTGAACATCCAAAAATCATTCCTTAGTGGACGTTTTTCTTCCAAAATTTCACCCCTCCCCATAGGCCCCTTAAATTGCATTTATGAAAAAACGGTCGAACACCTATTTATTATATTTATTTATTTATTTTTAAGCTGATTGATTTCCGAGGAGTTTCAAACTCCTCGCCTATGTATTTTAAGAGATACACGCTCCGTTAGGAATCTTTCAACCCCCACTTTTCATTCCTTTAACCTCATAACATACACTACATGGAAAAACCATTAGACATGTGTCAGCTTATTTGTAATGATTAGTATATATGCCAAGTATCACATCCCCAAATGAAACCACTCGTCAGATATTGTTATTCAATGAAATGCACGTTTACCCCCTTAACTCCTCTTTAGAACCTGAATATCCAAAACTCTTTCCTTAGTGGACGTTTTCGACATACAATGAACATATCCCCAACATTTCATGTTTCTAATTTTAATCATTTTGGCTGGGCGATGATGAGTGAGTGAGTCAGTCAGGACATTTTTTCATTTATTTTTGATAATTTCACCCCTCCCCATGAACCCCTTAAATTGGATTTATGAAACAAACTGTCGAACGCCTATTTACTTATTTAAAGCTGTTTTCCCCCCTGAGTTTGATGAGTGACTAAGTGAGTCAATCATTTAGGACACTTTCTTTCCTGTTTCCCCCCCCCCCCCCAGAATTTCTCCCCTCTCCAAGGGCTCCTGAAATTGGATTTATGAAAAAACGGTCGATCACCTATTTACTTGTATTTTAAGCTGTTTTTCCCGCCGAATTTAAATTTTTCTCCTATTTCGTTTCAGAGATACACGCTCCGTTAAGAATCCCTCAACCCCCAATTTTCACCCCTTTCACCTCATAATATACATCACATCGACAAACCCTTAGACATATGTCTGATTATTTTTAATGATTAGTTTCTATACCGAATATCACATCCCCAAAGAAACAAATCATGTGATATCGTTATTCAATGAAATGCATCTTTACCCCCTTAACACCTCTTTAAATCCCGAATAAACAAAAATCATTCCTTAGTTAACGATTTCGACATACAGCGAACACATTCCCAAAATTTCATGTTTCCAACATTAATAGTTTTCGCTGGGCGTGATGAGTGAGTGAGTCAGACAGGACATTTTCTTTCAATTATTTTTACCAGAATTTCACCCTTCCCCATGGGCCCCTTAAATTGGATTGATGAAAAAACTCTTGAACACCTATTAACTTATTTTTTAAGCTGTCTTTTTCCCCTGAGTTTGATGAGTGAGTGAGTCAGTCAGTCAGTTAGGACAATTTCTCTCCTTTTTTCCCCCAGAATTTCACCCCACCCCATTGGCCCCTTAAATTAATTTATGAAAAAAACCGGTCGAACACCGATTTACTTATTTATTTAGCTGATTTTCTTTCTCTGAGTTTCAAATTTCTCACCTATGTCATTTAAGAGATAGGCCTTCACGCTCCGTTAGGAATCCTTCAACCCCCACTTTTCACCCCTTGCACCTCATAATAATACACCATATCGAAAAACCCTTAGACACCTGTCTGCTTATTAGCCTACTTTCGATTTTTGCAAAAAAATGAAAGTAGACTTATGAGATCAACACAGGGCAAAAAAGTGTGTCTGTCTGTGTGTGTGTATGTGTGTGTGTGAGTCTGTGTGTGTGTGTATGTGTGTGTGTGAGTCTGTGTGTGTGTGTGTGTGTGTCTGTGGGTGTGTGAGTGTGTGTACTCTGAATGTCTGTCCCCCCCTATCAATTCGAACACGGTGAATGTGAATTGAACGAAATTTGGTACAAAGGTAGCACTAGCAAAGGACACCTCAGTGTCATGTTTTATATCGCCGCCATCTTGACGGAAACGTAATGGCGGCCACACAAATGTTCAATGCTTAAGTTAAATTACGATTAACATAACCATCCGATCTCTACCAAACTTTGCAACAACATACCTTTATGGGGGGAGCATCCTTTGACCAAACCAATAGGCCATCAGCGTAATAGTTTGCGGATGGCGGCCATCTTTGTGTGAAAATCGATTCCCCCTATTAATTCGAACACGGTGCAACCGAATGGAACGAAATTTTGTACAGAGGTAGTACTAACAAAAGGCACCTCAGTCTCATGTTTTGTATCGCCGCCATCTTGACGGAAACGTAATGGCGGCCACACAAATGTTCAAAGCTTAAATCAAATTACGATTAACCTAATCATCCGATCTCTACCAAATTTTGCAACAACATACCTTTATAGAGGAAGCATCCTTTGACCAAATGACTAGGTCATTAGCCTAATAGTTTGCGGATGGCGGCCATCTTTGTGTGAAAATCAATTCCCCCTATTAATTCAAACACGGTGAAACCGAATGGAAGGAAATTTGGTACAGAGGTAGCACTAGCAAAGGGCATCTCAGTGTTAAGTTTTATATCGCCGCCATATTGACAGAAACGTAATGGCGGCCACACAAATGTTCAATGCTTAAGTTAAATTACGATTAACATAACCATCCGATCTCTACCAAACTTTGCAACAACATTCCTTTATGGAGGGAGCATCCTTTGACCAATCTAATAGGTTATTAGCCTAATAGTTTGCGGGTGGCGGCCATCTTTATGTCAAAATTGATTCCCCTATTAATTCGAAAACGGTGGAACCGAATGGAACGAAATTCGGTACAGAGGTAGCACTAGCAAAGGGCACCTCAGTCTCATGTTTTATATCGCCGCCATCTTGACTGAAACGTAATGGCGGCCACACGAATGTTCAAAGCTTAAATCAAATTACGATTAACCTAATCATCCGATCTCTACCAAATTTTGCAACTACATACCTTTATGGAGGGAGCATCCTTTGACCAATCTAATAGGTCATTCGCCTAATAGTTAGCGGATGACGGCCATCTTTGCGTCAAAATCGATTCCCCCTATTCATTCAAACACGGTGAAACCGAATGGAACGAAATTTGGTACAGAGATAGCACTAGCAAAGGGCATCTCAGTGTCATGATTTATATCGCCGCCATATTGACAGAAACGTAATGGCGGCCACACAAATGTTTAAAGCTTAAATCAAATTACGACTAACATAACCATCCGATCTCTACCAAACTTTGCAACAACATACCTTTATGGAGGGAGCATCCTTTGACAAATCTAATAGGCCATTAGCCTAATAGTTTGCGGATGGCGGCCATCTTTATGTCAAAATTGATTCCCCCTATTAATTCGAACACGGTGGAACCGAATGAACGAAATTTGGTACAGAGGTAGCACTGGCAAAGGGCACCTCAGTGTCATGTTTTATATCGCCGCCATCTTGACGGAAGCGTAGTGGCGGCCACACAAATGTTCGAAGCTTAAATCAAATTACGATTAGCCTAATCATCCGATCTCTAGCAAATTTAGCAACAACATACCTTTATGGAGGGAGCATCCTTTGACCAAACTAATAGGTCATCAGCCTAATATTTTGCGGATGGCGGCCATCTTTGTGTGAAAATCGATTCCCCTTATCAATTCGAACACGGTGAAACCGAATGGAACGAAATTTGGTACAGAGGTAGCACTAGCAAAGGGCACCTCAGTGTCATGTTTTATATAACCGCTATCTTGACGGAAACCTAATCGCGGCCACCCAAATGTTAAAAGCTTAAATGTAATTACGACCAACCTAATAATCTTGTCTCTACCAAATTTTGCAACACCATATCTTTATGTGGGAAACATATTCAGACCAAACTGCAAGAACATCAGCCCAATAGTTTGCAGATGGTGGCGAAGTATGTGTGCAAATCGATTCCCCCTATCAATTCAAACACGGTGAAACCGAATTGAACGAAATTGGGTACATAGTTAGCACTAGCAAAGGGCACCTCATATTCATGTTTAATATCCCTATAGCACGTTGTATTTCAACAAGCTACTACAACCAACATTCAATCATACTAATTGAAAAGGACAAAGAGTTATAACAATGCCCATGCATTTAGGAGAAAGTGGGCTATATGTTCTTTACTGAACATCTTGTTTTTAATGATTAGTTTATATGCCGAGTATCACATCCACAAATGAAACCACTCTTGAGATATTGTTATTCAATGAAATGCAGGTTTAACCCCCTTAAGACCCCTTTAGAGCCTGAATATCCAAAAATCCTCCCTTAGTGTACGGTTTTGACATACAACGAACATATCTCCAAAATGCCATGTTTCCAACTTCAATATTTTTGGCTGGGCGATGATGAGTGAGTGAATGAGTCAGGACATTTTCTTTCATTTGTTTTTCTTCAGAATTTCACCCCTCCCGATGAACCCCTTCAATTTGATTGATCCAAGAAAAAACTGTCGAACAGCTATTTACTTACTTTAAAGCAGTTTTTCCCCCTGAGTTTGATGAGTGAGTCAGTCAGTCAATCGGTTAGGACACTTTCTTTCCAGTTTTTTTCCCCCTGAATTTCACCCATCCCCATGGGCTCCTTAAATTGGATTTATGAAAAAACGGTCAAACAAATATTTACTTATTTTGTATGCTGATTTCTTTCCGCTGAGTTTCAAACTCCTCGCCTATGTCGTTTAAGAGATACACGCTCCGTTACGAATCTTTCAATCCCTACTTTTCACCCCTTTCTCCTCATAATATACACCACATCGAAAAACCATCAGACACGTGTCTTCTTACTTTTTAATGATGAGTTTATATGCCGTGAATCACATCCCCCAATGAAACCATTCGAGAGATATTGTTATTCAATGAAATGCAGGTTTAACCCCCTTAAGACCCCTTTAGAACCTGAATATCCGAAAATCCTCCCTTAGTAGACTGTTTTGACATACAATGAACATATTCCCAAACTGTCATGTATCTAACTTCAATAATTTTGGCAGGGCGATGATGATGAGTGAGTGAGTGAGTGAGTGAGTCAGGACATTTTCTTTCAATTTTCTTTTTTCAGAATTTCACCCCTCCCCATGAACCCCTTAAATTTGATTTATGAAAAAAAAACCTGTCGAACAGCTATTTACTTACTTTAAAGCAGTTTTTCCCCCTGAGTTTGATGAGTGAGTCAGTCAGTCAATCAGTTAGGACACTTTCTTTCCTGTCCCGTCCCCCCCCACCAGAATTTCACCCTTCCCCATGGGCCCCTTAAATTGGATTTATAAAGAAACGGTCAAACACATTTACTTATTTTTTATGCTGATTTTTTTTTCGCTGAGTTTCAAACTCCTCGCCTTTGTCGTTTATAGATACACGCTCATTTAGGAATATTTCAATCCCCACTTTTCACCCCTTTCACCTCATAATATACACCACATCGAAAAACCCTGAGACTCGGGTCTTCTTATTTTTAATGATGAGTTTATGTGCCGAGTATCACATCCCCCAATGAAACCAATCGGGAGATATTGCTAGTCAATGAAATGCAGGTCTACCCCCATAACACCCCTTTAGAACCTGAATATACAAAAATCCTTTCTTTGTGGGCATTTGCGGTCCTTGGGGAAGCTGCATACCAAATTTCATTCCAATCCGTTCGGTGGTTTCTGAGATTTCGTGATGAATGAATGAGTGAGTGAGTGGTATTTGACAAATATATAGTAGAAAAGATAGTGTCAAGTCTTTGTTATGCTAAACTCGGTTGACAGTGCTGTGTGAGTAGGTGAGTAACTAACGGGATTTCAAGTAAAGATGCTCATTTTCTATACCAGTAGTGCAGAGCGCAACTGTCATCCAGACGGCCGTGTCTCGACTTGAGCTATGTTGCCATGGAAACTATCTGCCTTGCCATTCCTTCATGAGTATATTTTATGATTTGATTAGCCTGTGGTTGAGTCCAAAAGGGCCTAAATCAAAAGAATGAGAAAGACTATCGAAAATTCACGTAGCCAGCGGTTCCTTCCGAGTCCTAAACTATGTGTATGCAAAATTTGGTTGAGATTGGTGGAACGGTGTAGATTTGTATACGGAACAGACCCACCCACATACATACCCACATACAGACTTTCACTTTTATATATTAGATATGTTTGCTCTAATACATCTCAATATACCGCTTAAATCCGATATTTTCAAGGTTGCTCTGAGGTAAATACTAGACTCCTGGCTCGCGAATCTCGGCAATTAAATTATCCAAAATCGGCGTAGCTGAGCAACATGGTGGATTTCGGTCACTATAACACATGCAAATCTTTCTCACAGGGGATATTCAATATGCCCTCCGTACGCATTGATACATGCATCTACCCACCGCCACGCTGTAGTGAATCTCGGATCCGCTGATGTATCCCTGGAGTATCGCGTATGGCAACAGGGCCATGTAAAACAAATCACTGTCGGTGCACCTACGATAATGACAACGTAACCAGACGTAACCAAGATTGCATAATCCCCATGATTCTAACGTTCTGTTCTTGTGTGTTCCCCATGATTAATGAGTTGGAGAAAATGATTTGTAACATGGAAACAAAGCATTTCCAGACCCATGTTTACATAACATAATTTCTTCGTCTACGTGTGAGGAATGTGTCCTGAATTTTGTGCCATATATTTTGTTACACCCTGTATTAGTTTATTATTACCCCCCCCCCCCTCAGGGGCTCACACCTACTAGCACGAGGGTTGGTGACCACGGGACCACAGCTGAGCCTGGCATTACATCTCCGTTGGTCAACTCTTGTTTATTTCCTACCCCGCCACTATTATTGATTCCGAGGGCCAGGGTGTTTTCAATTTTCTCATTTTCTCTCATTTTTCTATACAATCTTATTCATTGAGAGAATGACCGGCTGCGTGATCAACAGTAACGTTCTCGCCTGCTAAGCTCAAGGTTGCAAGATCGAATCCTGGCGCAGTCAGCTGGCATTTTAGGGTTGTTAAATGCGAGAGAGCCGTGTCAGTAGATGTACTGACACGATAAGAATCCCCTTTGAGGCAAAATGCCACCATCCAGGCATCTTTAAAAGCGACAGCAGTAATGGGTTTCATACATTGCAAGAGGGAGTTTTTGCACACAGTTAAGAATTAAATCATAGCTACACTAATATGTAACAAAGAATTATGAGTACTTACAGTACAACAAGAAGTTCCGTGAAGAACTATACAGCCTACTTTTCATGCCAATGATTATTCTACAGTATATGAACCTATCTAGAATTATGACGAAATTAAGTTGGTAATATCGAAATATCTAATTAGTTCAAAATATACCTGGTATAATGTAGCCTAATAGAGCACTACAGTTGGCAGCCCTGGTGACTGAATATATTCTTAGCTCCACCTCTTAAGGTACAGAATACAAAATTTGGTTGAAGTCCAATGGACGTTACATGCAGCTAGACACTGGATCTATCAGCACGCGTAAAAGCATGTTGCCAACAATACCATGCGTGTGATGGTCAGAAATAATCTGAATTATTATGATATCTTGTTGAGCCAATTTTGGATGAAATCCATTTGTTAGTATAGAAGTTACATGTATTTTAAAATTGGACAAATCAGCAGGCATAGAATCATGTTGGCAGCACTGCCTTGTATTAATTACTCCAAATTAATCTAGAATGCCAGGTGCTATACGTGTGCAAAGTATAGAGCTGTTGGCTTGCATACTTTCAGATATATTGATATTAGGGTAAAAAGAATATAGACAGCATTTATTAACAGTTGGCAGCCCTGATTGCTCTTAACAATACTTATAGTCATATCTGTCATGGTACACATATCACATACGAAATTTGGTTGAAATCCAACTGATAGTATAGAAGTTAAATGTATTTAAAAATTGGTACTATCAGCAGGCTTATAATCATGTTGGTAGAACTGACGTATATAAGTTACTCCAAATTAATCTAAAATGTCAGAATATTCGTGTGCATAGTTTAAAGCTGTTGGCTTGCATACTTTCTGATATATTGGTATTTGGATAAAAATAGAGAGAGCAATTATTAACAGTTGGCAGCCCTGGTGGCTCTTAAGAATACACTAATTTATATCTGTTTATGTACAGATATTACATACAAAATTTGGTTGAAATCCAATTGATAGTGTAGAAGTTATATGCATTTAAACATTGGACCTATCAGAAGGCTTAAAATTATTTTGGCAACACTGTCATGGTTGGCCTCCTGGAAAGTAAACTGAAATAGTATTATCTACATGTGTGCCAATTTTGGAATAGCTCCCTTGCATACCTTGCAAGATATCCAACATGGAGCTCAAATTTCTAGTGCGTTTTTTCAGCAGTTGGTAGCACTGACATCATTTTCAAATATGGACGTGAGCTATTCCGGTGCACATCTTTAATCATACTAAATTTGGTTTTGATTGCTGCAGCCGTTTAGGAGTTGATAGGGGGAGACACACACACAGCCAGACAGACAGAAGGACAGACAGACAGACAGACACACATTTTCCCGGATCGATCTCATAAGTCTACTTTTTCCTCATTTTTGCAAAATGTGAAAAGTAGGCTAAAAATATAAAAGCGAACAGTGTATAAAGTATTGCGTGATTTATTGATAGGACAATGTTTGTTGTATTTTAAACGTCATGTATCACAATAAACATGATTTAAAAAGAAATGCCAGTCTCAATGGAATTATTTTTCTTTCATATTGTTATGTCCCGATGTCAGTTCATCCTTGAACTGTATCGGACATTCACCCTCGGTTGAAATGAGTACATGAGGTGCAACGCCATGGGCTGAGTGGAATGCACGCGTTTGCAGGATTGTGCATAAAAGTGGTGGCCTAAGGTCAGTCGGGGTCAAAGAGTGAGACCAGACTGCGCGAGGCGACGATGGAACGGAAGGCTGGAGATAAGGTCACTTATTCGCCGATTGGGAGATCGGAAGTGACGGGACATCGGGCGTTCATTGACCTAAAGGGGACTGAAGTCGAACAGCATTGAGAAGAGCCAAGCGAAGGATCAGGTGAGATGAGACGCTGTTTATTATAATCTAGTGTATTTGATTCATGTGAGCCTCGCATCTGCATGGCGGATTCCTTCAAGAATTTAGAAGGAATAAACCGGCAGTGCAGCAAAGACCTCTTTTATTGAGGAACAACCCCGTGTTCCTACAACTCCCTCATTCCCCCCTCCTTGATTATAAGTGGTGTGCTCTTAATCTTTGGTAAGACGATCGGTAAAGACAGGGTAACGATTCAGGTACCTGAGCTTACAAAACCCCCTAAGCGTGAAGGACCCCGTTAAAGAACCCCTGGGTGGTCGAAGGCTTAAGTCCGTACCACCAGGCAGGGTAGAAGTTACAGCCGCAACAATGGTGTCGGCGACAGAGTCATGGCCCAGGTCAGGTCAAAACAATATAAAGAAAACACATGAATACCGCGGATGGACCATTATTAATGTTATATTGACAATAGTATGTTTTTAAAAATATATTTAATTTGTATTTCATATATAGTTTTTTTGTGTTAAATTTTCCAAGTAGGTTATATCTTAATTAAATTTTAATATGTTATAATTTCATCATTGAGGTTCATCCTCCGTATTCGTGCGTTTTCTTCTTAGGAAAAACAAGAAGTTCCGTGACGAACTAAAGAGCCTACTTTTCATGCCAATGATTATTCTACAGTAAATGAACCCATGCAGAATAATGACGAAATTAAGTTGCTAATATCAATTTTCTAATTAGTTCGAAATACTGTATACTTGGCATAATGTAGCCTAATAGAGCACCACAGTTGGCAGCCCTGATGACTGAATATATTCTTAGTTCCATCTCTTAAGGTACAGAATACAAAATTTGGTTGAAGTCCAATGAATAACATGGACGTTACATGCAGTTAAACATTGGATCTAACAGCGTGCGTAAAATCATGTTGGCAACAATGTCATGCATGTATTGGTCAGAAATAATCTTAAATAATATGATCTATTGTTGTGCCAATTTTGAATGAAATCCATTAGTTAGTATAGAAGTTACATGCATTTTAAAATTGGACCTATCAGCAGGCTTAGAATCATTTTGGCAGCACTGACGTATATTAGTTACTCCAAATTCATCTACAATGCCAGATACTATATGTGTGCAAAGTTTAGAGCTATTGGCTTGCATACTTTCTGATATATTGATATTAGGGTAACAAAAATAGGGACAGCACATATTAACAGTTGGCAGCCCTGGTTGCTATTAAGAATACGCATAGTCATATCTGTTATGGTACACATAGCACATACGAAATTTGGTTGAAATCCAAATGTTAGTATGGAAGTTATATGTATTTAAAGTTGGACTTGTCAGCAGGCTTAGAATCATGTTGGTAGCACTGACGTATATAAGTTACTCCAAATTAATATAGAATGTCAGGTACTATACGTGTGCATAGTTTAAAGCTGTCGGCTTGCATACTTTCTGATATATTGGTATTTGGATAAAATAATTTAGGAGCATTTATTAACAGTTGACAGCCCCGGTGGGTCTTAAGAATACGCTCAATCATATCTGGTTATGTACACATACAACATACGAAATTTGGTTGAATTCCAATCGATAGTGTAGAAGTTATAAGCATTAAAAATTGGACCTATCAGCAGGCTTATAATCATTTTGGCAACACTGCCATGTATGGCCTCCTGGAAATTAAACTGCAATATTATTATCTATACGTGTGCCAATTGTGAAATAGCTCCCATTCAGACCTTCCAAGCAATCCAACATGGAGCTCAAATTTCAATTACGATTTTTTTGCAGTTGGTAGCACTGACATCATTTTCAAATATGGCCGTGAGATATTCAGGTATAGATCTTTACTCCTACCAAATTTTGTTTCGATTGCTCCAGCCGTTTAGGAGTTGATAGGGGACACACACACACACACAGCCAGACAGACAGAAGGACAGACAGACAGACAGACTGACAGACACACATTTGCCCGATCTCATAAGTCTACTTTTTCCTCATTTTTGCAAAATGTGAAAAGTAGGCTAAACATCATTGCATTCAGACTGGTATTTCTTGTGTGCGGAACGTCCCACTCGCGGCTTATGAGTCCCCTAACGGTCGTAAAACCAATAGCATTATTATTAAAACTAGGTACATATTTTCCGGGCTTTTAGGCCGTGGTCCAGACTGGATCGTTCCTGGATCACGGCCTACGACCGCAGAAAACGTGCACCTACAGTATTTATGAAAGCCAGCCGTGAATGCCTAAGCTGTTATAACACATATTTTATGTTCGACGATCTCGAAAGCTAAACATAATGTGTCAGAAAACTGTATCAAAATGAGGCTCATTATAACACTATTTTTCATTATGAAACAGTTTCTGCCACCAGTCAGAGCACAAGAAACAGTTGTGTGACCACTTAGGTAAGGATACCTTCGCGCATGCGCTCATAATCCAACATGTCTATATAAATTACCGACATGGAAATCGTCCATATGTTCGCGTAAATAAACTGGCGAATATGAAACAATAAATAGCACTGTACCTTAATATCCCCAAATCCTATTTCTACAATCCGCATTGCTTTCAAACGACTTCGGTGACAATATTAGTGAATGCTATAGAGATGGACGGCAGGCTGTAAACAATAGGTGTTCTGTGTTGGCAAGCAAAGTGTATGGTCTCTGCTTTCGGAGTGCCTTGACCCACGAATGCACTCTGTTCTGTCAGCAAAACCAGCGCGCCCTGTTCACTAACTGAATTAACTGAATCCCACAGATATTTATGAATATTTATGTTAAAACATAAAAAAGTTATAATTATCGTCGAACATAAACAGTCGTATGCAACTCGCCTATAATGGTAATTAAGACACTCGTATGGAAATTATAAAACTCGCTTACGCTCGTTTTATAAACCTACTCATGTCTTAATTATTGCCATTATAAGCTCGTTGCATACTGTATTATTTTAAAATCGTTATGCCCAACTACGAAGCGCACTTGAAATTATTTTGCACAATGTTCCTTCTTCTTTCCTTCCTAATATCTCTTCATTCGTTCACTGTGTTCCTTTCTGCGTGCTTCTGTCCAGCCTGTATTTTTAGCCTATTTTAATTTTATGAAAAAAAAAAAAAGAATAGGCTTATGAGATCACCATTTGTCCGTGTGTCTGCCTCTGTGTGCGTGTGTGTGTGATTCGTGTGTGTGTGTGTCCCGTAATAACTTCTAAACGGCTTGAGCGATTTCAATGAAACTCGGTAAGATCATATCAACGTTCTGGCCGACCCCGACTGTGCCCTTCAAACGTTATTGTATTGCACCAATCCAACATGGCGGCTGTGCGAAATATTTCACCAGCATTCAGTATCTCCGACACTATTACCGATATCACCCTGAAATTTTGTACGGTGATAAAGGACACTACTAGAAGTTCACCTATGAGACTTTCAAAAACCTGATAACTATAAAACCAACATGGCGGGCAAGCGAAGTTGAGACTTTCAAATAGACTTTTCTCGCGATTTAACCATCCAAACGTAATGAAACTTGGTACAGGAAATGATTATACACATGATAATGCTGAGGCATCTGATTTAGTACAATTGTTTACATAACCTCAAAATGGCGGATGTGCGAAATATTTCACTGACATTCTATATCTCCGAAACTGTCACAGATATCACCCTGAAATTTTGTACGGTGATAAAGGGAACTGCTACATGTTTATCTATTTAATTTTCAAAACCTTGTTAAGTACAAAACGAACATGGTAGCCAAGCGAAGTTGAAACATTTTAATACACATTTCTCGTGATTTAACCATCTGAGCGCAGTAAAATGTGGTACAGTAAGTGATTATACGTATCGTAACGGACTGGCATGTAATTTAGTTCAATTGTTTATATAACCTCAAGATGGCGGCTGTGCGAAATTTTAAAATTAAGTTTCTATTTCTTGTATCGTAATCATGCGATCGAAGTGAAAGTTTGAGTAATAAAGCTACGCAATAATTTACCTTTAATGGTACATAACTCAATGGGCTATACTTATAACAATCCAAAATGGCGAGCATCCGAAATATTTTGACGGTTCTCAATATCTACGAATCTTTTACAGCAATCAAACTGATTTTCTTATGATTATAGAGGCTATGATCATAAGTTCACCTTTATCCCTTTCAATAACCTGATGAGCACAAATACAACATGGCGGCGACGCGAAGTATACCTATTTAAATGGACGTTCGTCGCGATTTAACCATCTTAGTGCAGTGAAACTTTGCACGTTAAATGCTTAAACAAATGTTAATCCACTGGCATCTAATTTATTTCAATTGTTTTCATAACCACAAGATGGCAGCTGTGCGAAATTTTAAAATCTCGTTTTTTTTATTACTTCTTGTGTCCTTATCATGCGATTAAAGTTTGAATACCACACGTACACAATAATCTTCATGTAATAGTACATAAATAAAAATCCAACCTGGCGACCATCTGAAATATTCAGACGGTTCTCAATATCTACGAATCTATCACAACTATCAAACTGAAATGTTGTATGTTGATAGAGGCAATAAGCATGACTAGGATGTATGAAAATAGGCTGTATAGTTCTTCACGGAACTACTTGTTCCTTTTAGGTTTCTCTGCAAATTTATGTTTGTTTACTAGGCTTCTAAATTTTACTCTATCTGGAACGGTTTTCTCAGCAATACCCATTTCTTGTAGATCTTCATGCACTTCTGTTAACCAATTTTGCGGATTATCAGGGTGAGCGCTAGATTTTGAATTCTCTTTGTCAGCCTGACGTTATCCATTTTGTGAAGGTGTCCGTAGAATATTAATCGTCGTTTTCTGATAGTATCTGTGATTTTTTCTGCGGATTGAAAAATTTCATGTGGTTTCTTTTTCATCCAAATTCCATTTTCGAACTTTGGTTCGAGGATTTTTCTGAGAATTTTCCTCTCTTGTTTCTCGATGCTTTTCATTTGTAACCTGCCCCCAATTATCAGTGTTATAATATTACTATTATTAGTAGTATTGTTATTATTATTATTGTTTAAAAATTCTTGTCTAACTTTATCGCCTAAAGATATCTTTGATCTAGAGTCACAAATTCACCCCAAGATACTGCCAGATAAGTAACATGAGTTATTCTTTCTGGAGGTCGAGGTGAATGTCTGACTTTGATATTTCACTCATGAGTTACCTTAAGCCATTCTCTCCAAATTATTCACAAACAAAGAACTAATAACCGAAACATGCGGGTTTGCAGTTTTACTCTATTTACTTCCCCTGTATAACATCATGTGGAAGTCAAGTTTCCGTCGAGCAGAACTCGACACAACACAACACAACAGGCTTTTGTTTTCTATTGTACAGGTTGTCATGGACATAACCTGCTTGTAACGATCTTCATTTCTGTGGAAAGGAGTATTCATTAATGGAGAAGTATGCCTTCTATGCCCTTGGTGTATGTATCGTATGGAGACTCCAGTTCACGTGGCCGCCATGTTCGTTTTGTGCGTGACAGGTTTATGAAAGTCACATAGATAAACTTCTAGCAGTACCCTTTATCACCGTATACAATTTCAGGGTTCGGATATAAAGAATGTCAGTGAAATATCTCGCACGGCCATTATGTTGGATTGGTGAAACATATTAAAATTTGAAAGGCATGGTCGAGATCGGACTTAGTGGTAGTAGTATGCACTTACCGAGTTTCATTGAAATCGCTTCGACTGTTTAGATTGTATTAGGGACAGACACACGGACAAAAGGTGATCGCATAAGCCTATTTTTTTTTTCATAAATGAATATAGGCTAAAAAAAGTACGCTATTTTTCTCCTTCCCCTTGAAATTAATAATTTATGGAATTTGTCCCCCCTTGCCGCAAGCCTCCGTGGCTTAGGCAGCAGCACGCCGGCCTCTCACCGCTGGGTCCGTGGTTCAAATCCCGGTCACTCCATGTGAGATCTGTGCTGGACAAAACGGAGGCAGACAGGTTTTTCTCCGGGTACTCCGGTTTTCCCTGTCAAAATTTCATTCCAACAACACTCTCCACTATCATTTCATTTCATCTGTCATTCATTTAATCATTTCCCCAGAGGAGTGCGTTAGGCCTCGGCAGCCGGCACAGTTCATATCCTTGCCGCTAGATGGGGGCTTCATTCATTCCATTCCTGACCCGGTCGGAGACTGGAAGCAGGCTGTGGATTTTCTTTTCCCCCCTTGCCATGAAATAGGGATGTATACAGGGTGTCTTTTATGTACCTTTGGAGAATGATAGGTCATGTAGGGGATGGGTATAGAAGTAATTTGAGATAGGGAACTAGGGGTCGGATTGGCCTCCTTAACCCCAAAAATAAGGGTTGATTCAGGCCCTCCACCCTGTCAGTTGGGCAGCCGACCCAGGCCTCTATTACCATTCTCAATCCTTTAAGACTTGGCAAGATTCATTTCACCATGTGGCGCTGGCGTAATAGATAGCGTTGCAGTGCGAAAGGCCGGTAGTCCCGGGTTCGATTCCGGGCTTGGGCAAAATCTTTTTTTAAATGTTATTTGTCGAATTTGCACTCTCTTCTCTGACGTAGCACCAGACTGTATCATGTGACTACAATACCCCAAATAACATTTTAAAAAAAGATTTTTCCCAAGCCCGGAATCATCGGTCTTTCGCACCGCAACGCTATCCATTACGCCAGCGCCACATGGTGAAATGAATCTTGCCAAGACTTAATGGATTGAGAAAGGTAATAGAGGCCTGGGTCGGCTGCCCAACTGACAGGGTGGAGGGCCTAAATCAACCCTTATTTTAGGGGTTAAAGAGGCTGCTCCAATCCCAAGTTCCCTATCTCAAATTACTTCTCTACCCTCCCCTACACGACCTATCATTCTCCAAAGGTACATAAAAGACACCCTGTATAACTAGCACCGTTAGAGCGCACTGTTGTTGTCCTGGGTATGCGCAAGACGCTCTTTATTTGCCTCCTGTGTTCTCTTGCCGCTAATATCCACGATTTTAAGTTGCTTAAATTGTTATATTCATGCCGAGATATTGCAGTGTTCCGCTGTGCAAAAAATCAAGGAAGCCCGCTTTCGTTCACCAATTTCCTCAAAATAAAGAAATGAGGAAGAGATAGATCCATGCTATTAGAAGGAAACATTTCGATGAGAAAAATCTGACCGAAAATATTAAAGTCTGTTCCCATCAATTTCAACCCGATGACTTCATGAAAACTATGTTGGGCAAGTGTGATTTACAAAGGGAAATAATTCCTATTTTGTACCTATAAACTGATTAGAGATTTCGATAACAACCAATGAATTTATGCGTTTTTATTTGAAGGTGAGAGAGCAATATTAAAACCGGGCACTGTTCCATCGCTTTTTCCGTGGACCACGAACACAATACAAATAAGGAAGAGGCCATACAAAATAAAATTGCCGGATTATCACGATAAACCTACAATATCGGAATCTGCAGAAATCATCTCCATTGAAGTACGGGAAGAAATCGTCAATATACACGAAGAAGTGAATGTAACATTTCTGACTCCCATTTTCAAAGATATCAATATTCGGACAAATACTTAAAGAATAAATGTCGCAACGTTAACAGTAACAAACGTATTATGGTTGGTTTCTTGAAATCAGAATTAATCGCCAACTTCCATCTGCCCGACGGAGAATGTGGTAGCGACTGACTTTTACATTCTTGCGACATATTGAGATGAATGGAAACAGTTCATGGCCCTAAAGCAGGGATTTTCAAACTTTTTAAAAATTGCACCCTAAGTGGTTTCCAAGGGGTACGGGAACGATTCTTATTGAGAAATTGACAAAATGACATAAGAACCAAACGTTGCGATGAATTTTCGAGGTATACAATACTGGTATCAATTCTTTTGAATATGTTTACCTTAAAACATGACAGTTTTATGTAAGCTATCAACCTGAAAAAAACATGAATCGAAGTCTATAAGCAAGTGAATATTTAAATCTCTATTTATGATTTAAGTCTTATGGAGATAGATTTATCAATATGGGCCTACAATACTCAAGTAATTGTAATCTTTAGGTGAAAGCATGCTGACTCCTATTCATTATTTGAATAATAAAGCGTATTATAATTTTGTTATTACCGCTGTAGCCTATTAATTCTTCCTTCCTCCCACTAGTTTTAGCGCCGCTAGTCCGTAGCTAATTTTGCAGCTGTTTAACGCTTAAACGCTTAAAATCGTCCATAATATATTTTATATTACGGGATATACATACAGAATTAATTAACATAGCCTTGGAGTAAAATTAGAGAATATATAATTTACTGTAGCTTAAAAAAACTCGGTCACAATCTATACATTCCTCGCGGCTGACTGGGGGAAACATACGAAGATCGCCTTGCGCTTACCCGGTACTATACGTGTGCTATCTGGCAGCAGAATATACATGTCCTGTGTGGTATAGGTCGTGTCAGACCAAGCAGGTTGATACGGAATAAAATGAAACGTGTAGACTCATCACTGGCTGCCTGAGACCCACGCCATGTGATAAACTGTATTGTTTAGCAGGCATTGCACCCCCAGATATCAGAAGAGAAGTTGCAGCTAAATGTGAGAGATCTAGGGTTGATGTGTCTCAAGCACATCCATTGTATAGACTTCAACCAACCCACTCTCGACTGAAGTCCAGAAGAAGCTTTCTTCACACAACTGAGTGCGTATCTGACAAACCTCAGGTTTTGAGGATTACATCTTGGTTGACCAGAAGCCCCCACATTACTCAGTGGTTGGCTCCATCTGAATGTCTCCCAGCAGGACATACAGAGGCTTGGACAACTCGGAAGTCTCTCAACAGTTTGCGATCTGGTGTTGGCAGATCCAAGTCCAACATTCATAAATGGGGTTTTTGCTGCGACTCGGTCCTTTGTGAATGCGGTGAAGAACAGACTATGGGTCATCTGCTTCAGTGCAGTCTGTGTCCTATACTGTGCACCATGGAGGATCTGGTGAAGGCTACACCAAATGGACGTGACATGGCAAAATATTGGTCATGCATTATTTAGAACATTAGATGTTCAAGTTTTGTCATTTTGTTGCCCATTTTGTACATAATTTCTTATGTAATATTTTTGTTCCTGACACGAGTAAATAACAATCTGGCGCGAACTTTCTCTGGCTACGTCCCTATTATACTACATATACTCATACCTCATTAAAATGAGGTTTTCGACATATCCCTTTACTTGAGTTTTGATATGAAAAGCCTACTGCATACACCTTTCTTTCGCATTGTCCCAGCGAAGTGGGAGACATTTCAAAGATGAAGACTACAGTTTAACCAGCATGTTACATTTTTAATATGTATGTAGATGTTGTATTGCTGCACCCTTCATTAACCCCCAGGAGAGCCTGCTGAAGGCACAAAGAATAAAATATTTCACAGCTCTTCTTAATTAAATACACTTGAATATACATCACGGGTGGTGCTCATAGCAATGAAGTACAACTGTTTTAATAATAACAATAATAATAATACAAGTAGATGGGCTTTCACCGATTCTGTTTAACGTTGTCCTGGAAAAAATAATGAGAAAATGGAGGAATGCCATAAGAGAAGAAGGGATAGAAGGAATATGTTTAGGTACAAAGAAGCAAGGTGTGAAGGTTGATTGCTTAGCGTTTGCGGATGATATGACATTGCTAGCTGAAAATAAAGAAGAAATTGAAATAATGCTTGAGAAATTACACGAAATTGCAGGTAAAACGGGACTCAGGATCTCGTATGAAAAAAAAAACAGAATACATGGAATACAAACATGATAACGAAAAGCACTTAGAAACAACATATGGGAAGATCAAGAGGTCGGATAAGTTTAAATGTCTTGGTGAATGGATACAGCCTAATGGACTGGATAATGCAGCAAACAAAGGGAGGATCAGAAAAATGGAATTAGCTTATAAATTAGTACAGAATAGGTACAACAAAATAACAATATCTTACGGAGCGAAAATAAGACACTATACCACGGTTGTCAAGCCTGAGGGATTGTATAGTTCAGAATGTTTGATACTGAACAAGAAAGGTGAATTAGAGGAACTGGAGAAGAAAGAAAGAAAAGTCTTGAGAAAGATCTTAGGACCCGAAAATAGAAATGATGGTACATGGCGGAAGAGGCGAAACAAAGATCTTTACGGACAAGTAGAAAAAATCACAGATACCATACGGAAGAGAAGATTGAAGTTCTATGGACACCTTACGAGAATGAGCGATAGTCGACTAACGAAGAAGATCTTTAATTGCATCACCAAGATAAAAGCGACTACAAAATGGGTAGATGAAATAAGAAAGGATATTGAGTTAGTTGGGGTCAGTCCAAATGAGATCTGGAATAGAGAGGTGTTTCGAGGTACGATTGATGCATTCTAGGGGTTCCAGGAAAAGCAAGGAAGAGCCAAGAACATCTGGTCGGAAGAAAGGAAGAGAATCCACAGTGAAAGGATGAAGAGTTTCTGGGAGCAGAAAAAAGGACTAATCAGCAAGTCAATTGTTTCCCGTGGTCCAAAGTAGGCCAAAATCGAACAAAGCAGAAGAATACTATCTAGATGGGTAACCTTTAATGGGATATGGAATCGCCTATCTTATCAATCTTCTTCGGATGCCTATCCAATAATGGATGTTAGCGACCACATGATGCGATGCGGAATAATTTATCGATGCTGGGTAATCCAGTCAACTGTTTTATGTCATCCAGGCGGGAAATCCTTCTTCGGCCCCTTTCTCTTTGACCTTCGATCTTTCCTTCCAGTATCAACTTGAGAAGTCGATATTTGGTGCTCCGCAAGATATGTCCCAGGTATACAGTTTTTCGTCTTTTAAAGGTGTATAATAATTTTCGTTGTCTGTTCATTCTATGCAGTACTTCAATAGTAGTTATTCGTGCAGTCCATGGTATCTTCAGCATTCTACGGTAAATCCACAAGTCATGCCGCATTAATTGTCCATCCTTCAGACCCATATAGAAATACAGACCAAATGTAGCAGCTTACAAACCGATGTCCAAGGGTTAGATTTAAGTCCGTACTTGTGAAGATTTTCTTGAATTTCACAAAAGCATTACGGGCATTCTCTATACGACGTTTTATCTCCATATCTGATCTCCAATCCTCATATAGCCATGTTCCAAGGTATTTGAATTTATCTACTCTTTGTAATGAGGAGCCATTAAATTTCTTTAATTCATGCTCCATTTCACCAGAATCAAATAATAGTACATTATGGAACGAGCCTATAATGGCAATAATACACGAGTTTGTTTATACGGGTGTCTTAATTACCATTATAGGCGAGTAGCATACGACTGTTTATGTTCTACGATAATTATAACTTTATTATATGTTTTAACATAAATATTCATATATATCTGTGGGATTCAGTTACTTCAGTTAGTGAACAGGGCGCGTTGGGTGGTTTGCTGACTGAACAGAGCGCATGCGTGGGTCAAAGAATTTCGAAAGCAGAGACCATTCACTTTGCTTGGCAATGCTATTGTTTACAGCCTGCATGATGTCTAGTGCCGATCAGAACTAGCATTCACTAATATTGTCACCGAAGTCGTTTGAAAGTAATTCGCTGTGTAGACATTGGTGTTGGGGATATTAAGGTACAGTGCTATTTCTTGTCTCGTATTCGCCAGTTTATTTACGCGAACATATGGACGGTGCATTATCCATGTCGGTAATTTATATATAAATATGCTGTGTTGCTAACTTCTGGACGTAGTTTCATAAATTTCTTGCATATGTCATAGTATTTTCTTGTTACCGTAAAGGTACGGGCAGATTTTTTCTTAGTGTTTGGGATTGTAACTACAATGGTTGATCCGATATCCAATTTGAACTTTCAAATCATGTAATTCATGTTCGACATGTTGGATTTTGAGCGCATGCACGAAGGTATCCTTACCTAATTGGTCGATGAATGAGCTCTGATTGGCTGGAGAAACTGTCCCATGAAAAACAGTACTATAATGACCATCATTATGATACAGTTTTCTGACGTATAATATTTACATTTCAACATAAAGGTATGATAATGAAATATATGTTACATATCATTCGAATCATACCTGACTTATTAATGGAGCGTTTTTCTAATTGGATTCCAGTGAAATTGGATATTAACTTTTTAAACTGTCAAAATATATAATTACTTTTTCTTAAAAAAACGCACAAATCCCCAACAGTTTTACTTTAAACAAGGAAGCTTCTCCATTCAAATATCAACCAATATGAGACAAATTTATGGTGAAAATTTCACAGCCCTGTAATAAATAGTCGCCTAGAAGAAGGAACATAGATTTTAAAACAAGTAGTTCCGTGAAAAACATTCGCTTATTTTCATATATCCTATATATGTTGATTGCCCCTATCAACCTACAAAATTTCAATTTGATTGCTGTAATAGAATCGTAGATATTGAGAACCGCCTAAATTTTTCGGATGGTCGCCATGTTGGATCTTTACATATGCAGGTCATAGAGTTATGTACTGTTAGATGACGATTACTGCGTAGGATTATTATTCAAACTTCAATCGCATGATTAGGGCACAAAAAAAAAGATATTTTAAAATTTCGCACAGCCACCATCTTGTTGTTATGAAGATGATTGAAATGAATTAGATGTCATTGGATAATAAGAAGTCCCGTGACGAACTAAAGAGCCTACTTTTCTTAACATTTAAGATGCATGCCAATGATTAATCTATATGGATCTATCTAGAATAATGACGAAATTAAGTTGGTAATATCAACATTTCTAATTAGTTCGAAATACTCTATACCTGGCATAATGTAGCCTAATAGAGAACTACAGTTGGCAGCCCTGGTGACATAATATATTCTTAGTTCCATCTCTTAAGGTACAGAATACAAAATTTGGTTGAAGTCCAATTGATAGCATGGACGTTACATGCAGTTAAACATTGGATCTAACAGCGCGCATAAAATCTTGTTGGCAACAATGGCATACATGTATTGGTCAGAAATAATCTGAAATAATATGATATATTGTTGTGTCAATTTTGAATGAAATCCATTAGTTAGTATAGAAGTTACATGCATTTTAAAATTGGACCTATCAGCAGGCATAGAATCATGTTGGCAGCACTGACGTATATTAGTTACTCCAAATTAATCTAGACTGCCAGGTACTATACGTGTGCAAAGTTTAGAGCTATTGGCTTGCATACTTTCTGATATATTGATATTAGGGTAACAAAGATAGATACAGTATTTATTAACAGTTGGCAGCCCTGGTTACTCTTAAGAATCGGCATAGTCATATCTGTTATGGTACACATAGCACACACGAAATTTGGTTGAAATCCAAATGATAGTGTAGAAGTTGCATGTATTTAAATTTGGACCTCTCAGCAGGCTTAGACTCATGTTGGTAGCACTGACGTATGTAGGTAAGTTACTCCAAATTAATATAGAATGTCAGGTACTATACGTGTGCATGGTTTAAATCTGTCGGCTTGCATACTTTCTGATATATGGGTATTTGGATAAAAACAATTGAGAGCATTCATTAACAGTTGGTAGCACTGGTGGCTCTTAAGAATACGCTCAGTCATATCTGTTTATGTACACATAGCACATACGAAATTTGATTGACATCCAATTGATAGTGTAGAAGTTATATGCATTTAAAATTTGGACTTATCAGCAGGCTTATAATCATTTTGGCAACACTGCCATGTATGGCCTCCTGGAAATTAAATTGCAATATTATTACTATATGTGTACCAATTTTGAAATAGCTCCCATTCATATCTTGCAAGATATCCAACATGGAGCTCAAATTTCAATTGCGAGTTTTCAGCAGTTGGTAGCACTGACATCATTTTCAAATATGGCCGTGAGATATTTAGGTATAGGTCTTTACTCCTACCAAATTTTGTTTCGATTGTTGTAGCTTTTAGGAGTTGATAGGGGGGGGACATACACAGTCAGACAGACAGAGGGACAGACTGACAGACAGAAGGACAGACAGACACACATTTGCCCGATCTCATAAGTCTACTTTTTCCTCATTTTTGCAAAATGTGAAAAGTAGGCTAAAAATTAGTATAAGAATTAACCGTACAGGGTTTCACCGCGCTCGGATAGTTAAATCGCGAGAATTATTCTTTTAAATGATTAAATTTCGCGTCGTCGCCATGTTAGATTTGTGCTCATTAGATTATTGAAACATATATAGGTGAACTAATGTTCATTGCCTTTATCAACATACAAAATGTCAGTTTGATTGCTGTCATAGATTAGTAGATATTGAGAACCGTCTAAATATTTCGGATGGTCGCCATATTGGATTTTAATATATGCAGGCCATAGAGTTATGCACTGTTAGATAACGATTACTGCGTAGGTTCATTATTCAAACGTTGACTTCAATTGCATGATTAGTGCACAAGAAATAAAAACTTAATTAACAAATTTCACACAGTCTCCATCTTGCGGTTATGTAAACAATTGAAGAAATTTGATGCCAGTGCATTACAATGTGTATAGAAATTTGTTGTACCAGATTTCACTGCGCTCGGATGGCTAAATCGAGAGAAACGTATATTTAAATATTTTAACTTCGCTTGGCGGCCATGTTCGTTTTGGGTGTAATCAGTAGTGGTTTCAGTAAAATGTTTCGCACAGCCACTGTTGGATTGGTGAGACGTATTAAAATTTGAAGGACATAGTCAGGGTCGGACAGAATAGTACTATGTCCTTACCGACTTCATTGAAATTGTCCTATCCGTTCAGATGTTATTAGGGGACACACACACACAGACAAAAGGTGATCTCATAGGCCTCTTTTTTTCTTAAATGAAAATAGGCTAAGAATAGAACTGAAAAAACTGCAGTTAAATCTTTACACACAAGATGATTATCACAAGTGTAAAGTACAATTATGCCAATTTCTAATGGTTAAACTATAATGTATTACACATCATTTTAAAGGGCTGACTTCACAAATTAATATAATATTTTTAAAGAAATGTTTCAATCCTTTGTTCTTGGAATTTGATATACGTATTTACGTGGGTGTTTGTTGTTTAGCATTTGTTTTTCGAAAGGAAATGTGAAGATCTATTTTAGCTGCTTGTTTCTCCAGTTCAATGATTTTCTCCCTTGCTTTCCCCAAGTTTATTTAAGCATCGCATGTACATTTTTAGCCTACTTTTCACATTTTGCAAAAATGAGAAAAAAGTAGACTTATGAGATCGGGCAAATGTGTGTCTGTCTGTCTGTCTGTCTGACTGTCTGTCTGTCTGTCTGTCTGTCTGTCTGTCCTTCTGTCTGTCTGTCTGGCTGTGTGTGTGTGTCCCCCCCCCCTATCAACTCCTAAACGGCTGCAGCAATCGAAACAAAATTTGGTAGGAGTAAAGATCTACACCTGAATATCTCACGGCCATATTTGAAAATGATGTCAGTGCTACCAACTGCTGAAAAATCGCAATTGAAATTTGAGCTCCATGTTGGATATCATGGAAAGTATGAATGGGAGCTATTTCAAAATTGGCATACGTACAGATCATAATATTTCAGTTTAATTTCCAGGAGGCCAAACATGGCAGTGTTGCCAAAATGATTATAAGCCTCCTGATAGGTCCAATTTGTAAATGCATATAACTTCTACACTATCAATTGGAATTCAACCAAATTTCGTATGTTGTATGTGTACATAACCAGATATGACTGAGCGTATTCTTAAGACCTACCAGGGCTGCCAACTGTTAATAAATGCTCCTAATTTATTTTATCCAAATACCAATATATCAGAAAGTATGCAAGCCGACAGCTTTAAACTATGCACACGTATAGTACCTGACATTCTATATTAATTTGGAGTAACTTATATACGTCAGTGCTACCAACATGATTCTAAGCCTGCTGACAGGTCCAACTTTAAATACATGTAACTTCCATACTATCATTTGGATTTCAACCAAATTTCGTATGTGTTATGTGTACCATAACAGATATGACTATGCGTATTCTAAGGAGCAACCAGGGCTGCCAACTGTTAATATGTGCTGTCCCTATTTTTGTTACCCTAATATCAATATATCAGAAAGTATGCAAGCCAATAGCTCTAAAATTTGCACACGTATAGTACCTGGCATTCTAGACGAATTTGGAGTAACTAATATACGTCAGTGCTGCCAACATGATTCTAAGCCTGCTGATAGGTCCAATTTTAAAGTGCATGTAACTTCTATACTAACTAATGGATTTCATTCAAAATTGGCACAACAATAGATCATATTATTTCAGATTATTTCTGACCAATACATGCATGACATTGTTGCCAACATGATTTTACGCGCGCTGTTAGATCCAATGTTTAACTGCATGTAACGTCCATGCTATCCAGTGGACTTAAACCAAATTTTGTATTTAGTACCGTAAGAGACGGAACTAAGAATATATTCAGTCATCAGGGCTGCCAACTGTAGTGCTCTATTAGGATACATTATGCCAGGTATACAGTATTTCGAACTAATTGGAAATTTCGATATTAGCAACTTAATTTCGTCATTATTCTAGATAGGTTCATATTCTGTAGAATAATCATTGGCATGAAAAGTAGGCTGTATAGTTCTTAACGGAACTTCTTGTTTTTCATGAATAGGAAACCACCCATTAAAATTGGGTACAGTCACCTAGAACGACTGAAAAACATTAAATTTGAGTGTTTAGGAATAATGTGCCTAAAGATCTGATATGGATACATATCTGAATTGTGGAAATGTCTAAAAACTGCTCTGAGAACCACTGACCTGAGGTAATCAGCAACAAATATGCACATTTTAGAACACATTTAAATTTTTAGCCTGCTCTTCTCATTTTGCAAAAATGAGGAAAAAGAGTAGACTTATGAGAACGATCCGGGAAAATGTGTGTCTCTCTGTCTGTCTGTCCTTCTGTCTGTTTGTCTGTCTATCTGTCTGTGTGTGTGTGTACCCCCTATCAACACCTAAATGGCTGCAGCTATCGAAACCAAATTTGGTAAGTTTAAAGAATTTGGATGTGAAGGACATTAGAATCATCACCAATATTTATTACAGACTCCGGTCATAAAGAAAGGTTCGGAGCTATCTGAAGAGGTGGAAATATAGCGTGGTGTTACACAAGGTGGTGTCTTGTCTCCTATGCCGTTTAATCACCTACTCAGAAGAATTATTACAAGCAGCTTCAGAGGAAGAAACAGCAGGAATTAAATTTAATGGAAAAATCATAAACAACTTAAGATTTGCAGATGAAACGTTGTTATTCGCAGAAAGTCAACAAGATTTGCAGCGACTGACTAACAAAGTCATAGAGGCAAGTAATCGATGGGGATTAACACTTAATGTCAATGATAATCAATGGGGAGACAGTACAGCAAGTGACAAATTACAAGTATTTAGGAACACATGTGAACTGCTACATTGACTGTACTGAGGAGATAAAGTCCAGGATCGGTCAAGCCAGAAATGCATTCAATAAAATGAGGAGAGTGTTCTGTAGCAGAGACCTTAATTTACATCTAAAAATTAGACTTCTGAGATGCTATGTCTTCTCCATCTTGTTCAATGGAGTTGAGACCTGGACCATAAAGAAAAGAGAAATGGACAGATTGGAGGCATTTGAGCTATGGACGTACAGAAGGATACTGATGATGAGTTGGAAAGATAAGGTCACCAACGATGAGGTGATGAGGCGGATGGGAACGAGAAAGTAAATATTAAATACTGTCAAAATTAGAAAACTGCTTTATCTGGGTCATGTGATGAGAGAAGAGGAATATCATCTGCTGCAGCTGGTCATTCAAGGAAAGTTACAAGGCAAAAGAAGACCAGGAAGAAGACGCATTTCTTGGATCGATAATCTGAAAACTTGGTTCAATTGTTCCACTATTGAGCTGTTTCGTGCTGCATCATCTAAAGCAAGAGTCTCTATGATGGTCGCCAACCTCCTGAGAGGAGATAGCACATAAAGAAGAAGAAAGATCTATACCTGAATATCTCACGGCCATACTTGAAATTGACGTCAGTGCTATCAACTGCTGAAAAATCGCAATTGAAATTTGAGCTAGATGTTGGATATTTCAGAAGTTATTCATGCGAACTATTACAAAATTTGCACACATATACTGTAGATAATAGCATTCCAGATAATTTTCAGAGTCCATGCATGCCATTGTTGCCAGCATGATTCTAAGCCTGTCGAAAGGTCCGATTTCTAACTGCATGTAACTTCTATACTATCGATTGGATTTCAACCAAATTTCGTATGTGCATTCTATACCTTAAGAGATGGAACTAAGAATATATTCAGAGTCACCAGGGATGCCAACTATAGTAAGTTACTCTATTAGGCTACACTCACTATTTCAGGTGTATTTCAAACTGCAGTACTTAGAAATGTTAGTATTAGCAACTTGATTTCGTCCTTATTCTAGATCTCTCTGTGGTTAACAGCCACGAGGCTGTTTGGCAGCAGCTCGCCATTCTTCCCGTCTCTCAGTCTTCCTTTTCAGTTCACAGTATGAGCCACAACTCATATTTTCCAGTATTTGACTCATGTACTCCAGTCTGGGTCTTCCTCAATAATTCTTGCCGTTTACTCTTCCCTCGATTATTAGCTTAATCAGTCCATTGTGTCGCAGTATGTGGCCCACGTGGTGATTCCTTCTTCTTTTAAAATATTTAAGGAAGCATCTTCTCTCTCCCAATCTTCTAAAGACTTCCTCATCTGTGACCATTTCTTTCCAGCTGATTTTCATAATCCTTCTATAGCACCAGGTTTCAAATGCTAGTAGTCTTTTCCTCTCTCTCTCTCTCATATTGTCCTAGATTCGCTGCTATATAGCGCGACGCTCTATGCATAGGTCTTCAACATTTGTTTCCTCACATCAAGACTTATGTTCCTTGCAGTAAATAGGTTCTTCTTTTTATAGAAAGCGTTCTTGGCTTGGGCAATCCTACTTAATATCTCTCAGCTGCTTCTTCCATCATTCGTTATTTTACTTCCCAGATAGTTAAACTCATTCACTTCTTGTATCTTTTCATTTCTTAACTCTATTGATGTCTGGTTTTCGCCATTTCTACTGCAGACCAAAATTTTGTTTTGTTTGTATTTATTCTCACGTTAAATTCTTCATCCATTATTTTGTCCATCTTGCTCAGGATCTTTTGTAATTCTTCTTCACTTTCTGCAATTAGCGCTATGTCATCAGCAAACCGTATCATGTCTAGATAGATTAGGTATATAGATTGGCATGAATCAACATTTTCAATAAAGTAGGCTCTTTAGTTCGTCATGTTTCTTTTCCCATATCCCGGTGATTTGTATTATATTTTGTTCACCGACTGAAAAGTAGTAGTATAATTTATCAATAAGGCGTCACTGGAAATGATTTCAAAGCTGTGTATAAATGCAGATTACGAAAGTATCACCTGAGGGTTGAAATTGTTAACACTTGTCAGGAATGAGTGAAATATCAGAAAGTGGCACCATTGGGAGTGGAAGTAAAGAAGCAGTGAGGGAAGTTAGGAATTACTAATTTCTTAAAATCTCGGTGGCAACATGTGTCAAGCAAGCAAGCACAAGAAAGATTTAAAGTCGCAACTTCTGCTGGTGATAATACGTCAGGAATTCTGAAAGCAATTCATCATCCCGACCAGAGTTGGAGAAGCACATTACTTTCCTTGGAGGAGATATATTACGCGTGTCGCACAGTGCATGCCACAAACAAATTACTGTTCCATTCCGCACTTGTGTTTGGCACTCCTTGTCATACTGTATACCGGGAGGGTGGAGTCAGATCCGTTATCTGAGAACATACAATTCTCCAGGTCAGGAAGCACCGAAAGACGTGAATAACGTAGACAATAATAAAAGGGGCATGGTTTAGGGGAAAAGAGGAGTAAAAGTATAAGGTGCGTTCAAAAAGTAACGAGCTGGAGGCTGGAATGCGCAAACCGGTGACGACATCGGCTAATCGTGGCGTGTGTAACGAGGTGTGGTTCCGACCAGAGCGTGGAAGGTCACAGTCCGTCGCTAGAGGGCTCGCGTGCACGTCACGTGACGATACAAAGCGAGCAGCAGCCTACATCAATCGTCCAACGCTGCCAGTCGCATTGCAAACAGTGACATGGAGGCGTCAACCGAAGAGCAAAGAGGTGTTGTTCAGTTTCTGACAGCGGAAGGAGTAGGGGGAACGGACATTCATCGCCGAATGTCACAAGTGCACGGCGAATACTGCATGTCCCTTGCAAGGGTTGAGGCGTGGCACAAGCGCTTCAGGGAAGGACAGGTGTCGTTAGCCGATGATGCCCGGTCTGGGGCACCCCCCTGCATTACCGATGACAACGTCCAGCTGGTTGATGCACTCATTACCCAGGACCGCCGAGTGACAGTGAACGCCATAGCCGCCGTGGTCGCTCCATGACAATGCACGACCTCATACGTCCAACACAGTTGCGGCACTCCTGCAGAAATTCAAATGGGAGGTTCTCGGCGACCCTCCATACATTCTAGACCTCTCTCCCTGTGATTACGTCATGTTTGGTCCGCTGAAAATGGCTCTGCGGGGCCAACGATTCACCTCGGACGCCGACGTCCAGTTGTACGTGCGGAACTGGTTCACATCGCAGCCCAGGGAATTTTATGAGACAGCCATTCACCGCCTCGTGTCACAGCGGGACAAGTGCCTCAACAGCAAGGGCCAATACTTCTAACATACAGGTACTGGATTCTGAAATTATGCCTCCGGCTCGTTACTTTTTGAACGCACCGTATACGTCATTCTTGGCAATACTGCTTGCTACTGTGTGCAACACCGGATCGAGGAAGTGCCACTGGACTGACAGAACAGCCGGTATTCACCGGGGTAGGTCTCGCAGACAACTGACACGTGAAGGTCAGTTCTACGGAGGGGAGGTAACTTGCCCAACCAGTTCCCACAGACTAGGAACAACAGCTTCCCTTCCCCTTTATGATAAGACAGCTGATGCGGTGTTGCCGGCCTGGACATGGCAAATAGCATTCCCGAAAGTGATTGTCGTAACAGGGAATTGTTTGAGAAACACTCGCTCTATCAGCTCCACCCTAGACATCATATATTTGGTTTTAATGCTGCACATCATGGCGCAACCCCAAAGTCATAGGACCAACGATTCGCCTGCTAGACATGTTTAACCCTCCACAGGGCAGGCTAAATTTATGTAATTTATATTTCAATTGTTTTTATTTAAATTTTCAGTTCAGCTCTAATTCCTATATTATTCTGCTAAGGTCCCATTCCAGTTTTGTACCGAAAATAAGGTCCCATTAACACCAACCTACACATATGGGGTACCTACAGGTTCAGCATAACTCAATGCGTAAGCGAAACGCACTCACTTACTCCTTAAATGCCTCACAATTAAATAAATACCTTAAAACATGTATATTTACAATGAAATAATGAAAGAATGCAACACGGTAACCATGGTAACAGAATCTCACAGGTCCATCTATTTCTGTAAGACGCAATGCAATTCCAATTATTACATTACTGTGAAAGTTTCTAGACGGTTGTAAGGTTATCACGGAACCAAATTAGGCTGTAAAATTCATCAATACATACAGTATAATGCGCTTAAGGGAATCAAGAGGCACTCTAGAATTTTTTCACGCAATTTTCACGTGTGAGTGTGGTACGAAAGGTCTTTTCCACCCGACTATAAAGGGTCTCCGGAAACAAAATTTAAAGGCCCTTAAATTAACAGTGTCTGTGATATTCCCAGAAAACTAACTTCGCTCTGATATACCTATGAAGGAATGACAAACCCCTAACCACTTCACCAGTAGCTGAATTGATAAAGTCTGATTATTCATACCAAGGATAAATCAGTCATAGCATTCATGATTGAGATTTTGCTAAGTGTACTCTTTTCAACTAGAATATTCGCGGGCGAAGCTGCGACGGGTAATGCAAGTTTTATTTATTATAATTTTAATTTTGATATATTTATTATTCAATATTATTAATTTTCTTCTTCGTTTGTTTCACCCAACTTTGGGGTACATGAAATCAATCATTTTTTATTGTTTTGACTTTTCATTTTGGCCCAGTATTTCCTCATCCTTTGAGATCTTGCTTCCCTTTCTTCGGCAGAGATGTGGATCGTACGCTTTTGTTTGATTTTAACTTGGAACCGTTGTTTCTTATCCTTGGTGATGATTTTCGCTGTTTTGTCCATGAGCATTGTGTTTGTAATTTGGATTTCTACGAGATCTTTCTCAGTTTCCTTAAACCAAACAGTTTTTTTTTATTACGAATGTAGTCGAAGATCTTTTTGGTTAGTCTATTTGAATTCATTCGGAGAATGTGCCCATAAAAATCAATTCTCCGTTTTTTTATTGTGCCCGAGAGATTTTCAGTCTTTTGGTAAAGAGTTTCGTTCCTGACATGGATTAATTTGTCGTTATGAAATGTGGGGCGTACGATTTGCGTAATATCTTTCTTTCCTTGACTTCCAGCCTTTCAAGCGGTCCCTGGGTGGTGAGAGACAATAATATTTCGGATGCATATAAGGCTTCTGGTTTAATTACCGTGTTATAATGATTATTAATTTTATTAAAATAAATTTTAAAAATGTTCTTTTTTATTATTTTTATTTATATACTTTTTTTAATTTTTAAATTTATAATCTTAATTTAATTTTAATTTTTTGTGTGTTTTATGTTAATTTGTAGATTTAGGTTATGTTCTATTTTAATGTTTAATTTTAATATTTTTGTTTATAATTATTAGTTTTCTTATCCAGCACCATGTTCAAGGAGACAGCTGATATAATATTTGCCTTTCAGAAATATTACTTCTACAGGGCAAGAAATTTTGAGTAATTAGGCTGAAAGTTTCAACTATTAGCACCTTCCATAATAGTCTACAAACTCTTTTTATAGCAGGTGGTTAATCCTATCATAGTACATTATGCAACGAGCCTATAATGGCAATAATTAAGACACGAGTATGTTTATAGAACGAGCGAATGAGAGTTTTATAATTACCATACGAGTGTCATAATTACCATTATAGGCGAGTTGCATACGACTGTTTATGTTCGACGATAATTATTATAACTATTCTATATTCGACCATAAATATTCATAAATATCTGTCGAGATTTCGCCAGTTTTATGTACTGAACAGAGCGCATGAGACGCAGAGAATGCCTTGTATTTGACTATGGCCTCCTCGATTACCCTACTATGACACTAGGCCAGGCATTGAAATTTAAATTAGAAGGCCGTGGAACTCAGCGCATCTAATTATCTAATTGGTCAAACAAATGTTTCTTGAGCTCTGATTGGTGGGAGAAACTGTTTCATAATGAAAAAAAATGTGTTATAATGAGCCTCATTATAGTACAGTTTACATTTTTACTATTTTTTCCCGCTAAACGATGCACCTTCCACTATACGTTTAACACGTTTTTCAGCGCATCCTGACTTACGGAATAATATGTTCCCGCCTGTTCAGATAAACAGCACCTACCCTGTATAACAACATTGATTCTACACAGTGTGTGTTTCAGTCTTCATTCTATTCACTGGTTTGATGCAGCACTCCATGCTTCCCTGTCCTAAGCTAATTGTTTCATCTCTATACAGCTACTAGACCTTACATCTGAGGCAATCTGATTAACATATTCTAACCTTCGTCTACCCCTACAGTTCTTGCCCTCGACTCCTTCTTTTATAACTAAGTGGCTGGTTACGTGGCTCAGCGGTAACATTCTCGCCTGCTGGTCTCAGGTTTGCAGGATCGAATCCTGCCGCAGTCAGCTGGCATTTGAGGGTGCGCAAATGCGAGGTAGTCACGTCAGCAGGTTTACTTGCACGTTAAAGATCCCTTTTGGGGTAAAAGCCCGGCACCCAAGCGTCTTAAAAGGGACGAAAAACAAATAACATTATTATTATTATTATTATTTAAACTACCGGTATGTCTGCTATTCCTGAATGCCTTAGTGCGTGCCCCACAAACGTACAGTATCTTAAATTTTCGTTATCAATCACCAGAAACATCTCTCCTCTCCACTCGTCATAAACCTACTCATTTGTTACTGTATCTACTCATCTGATCTTCATCTTTCTCCTGTAACACCACATTTCAAATGCTTCTATTTTCCATGCGCGTTAAATCGTTCAGCATGAACACGCAAGATTGTAGGTTGGAATCCTGCCGGCGTTGATAAGCGACTTTTCTGAGTGTGGTATTTTCCCGGGTTTTTCCTCACTCCCCTGAGGAAAATGCCGGGATAGTACCTTATTTCGAGACTTGGGGCACCTACCCAATCCCTGTCTTTAATACACACACACTATTATTGTTATCACGTAAATAGAGTTTATCCGACATTTTCAAACCACACAGAACTGTACTGGGCTGATAACCAAGATGTCCTACGCTTTCTAATTTGAATTAACAACTCTTTTCTGCTGCATCAAAAGTACAAGTTTCACTACCATAGAGCGCCACGTTGCAGATTTGTTCGGATATTCGTGGGGTATGAGAAAGATACTGGAGACGTGATGGTGTAATAATGCTATATTATAATGCGGGCATCAGTGAGTTAGAATGAGGGAATATCATCCTTCATTGAATTCTATTTTTATGATATAATGAATATTGGGGGTTATTTTGATGTATTTCCAACAATTTAGCTGAGAGGGTGTAATGGCAAGTACAAAATAAATAAATAAATAAATAAACTTAAACAATATATTAGATATTACGTATTATACATTAAATAATAGATATTAGATATTAGGTATTCATCAATAAATAGATAATACATTATTGATAGAGAAATGGATACATAGGTATCTAAATAAATGAACATAATAGATATTAGATAATAGATGTTAGATATTAAATAGACAATAGATAGTAGATAATAGATTTTAGGTATGTATTGTATGTATGCCTACCTCTTATTACTCCCATTTTCTGTACCAATGGGGTCGAGGATGAAATGCGATGAAACTTTATATAGCAGATGGTTTTTACGGACTGATGCCCTTCCTGGCGTCAACATCTTGAAAGGAGTTCATGAGAGATGAAGTAAATGAAGATGAACGAAACTTGCCAAGGATGTGGGAGGAAGCGGCCGTGGCCTGTCCGATACCGTCCCAGCATTTGCCTGCAGTTGAAAATGGGACACCACGGAAAACCATTTCAAGAATGGCTGACGGTGGGGTTCGAACCCACGTCTGCGAGTCCGCAGAAAGCTTGGCTCCATGGCCTAGCGCTGCGCTTTAGGAAGCGTAGCTACCACTGTCGGTAGATATTAGATTTTTAAGATATCAGTTATTAAATAGATGATAAATGATAGATGATTTATAGAAATATAGGTGGATAGATAACAAAGAAATAAGCATAATTTATATTAAATATTAGATATTTGATCTTCTTCTTCTTCTTTCTCTCCTCGACCTGGCGGTTGGTGGGTAGCCTGAATGTCTTCGTCCAAAGGTCTTCTATCCTGAGCCTGCTGTTTGATCAGGTGGTACGGACATCTTACTCCGATGTCATCAAAGAACTCTGCTCTTCCAGCCTTGCCTTCCATTTTCTCTTCAAGCAGTGTGATGCACCATGGTGAATGCCGGAGTAGGTGGCCTATCCAATTATTTCTTCCTTTTTTTTGATTGTTTCTGTCTGCTCTTCTTAGAACCTCTTCATTAGTTAGCCTTAGGGTCCAAGGTATCCATAGCATTCGTCGCCAGCACCACATTTCAAATGCACATAATCGTTTCATGTCGGCCTTCAATAGTGTCCAGGTTTCGCAACCATAGGTCGCAATGCTCCAAATGTAGCTTTTAATGAAGTGTTTTTTGACTTGTAGGGATATGGCTTTGGATGTCAGGAGACTTATCTTCTTGTTGAAAGCTTCTTTGGCCTGGGCTACTTCGAGAGCGGATGCCCTTTTCACACCTCCCATCAGAAGTAATAATGCTTCCCAAGTACTTGAAAAGATTTACTTGAGCCACTCTTTCTCCTCCCAATCATACATTTCTGTCCTAACTACCTTCTCGACTACATTTCATTCATGTAATGCAATATTTGATGTTAAATAATAAATATACGAGACACATTAGATATTATGTATTAGTTATTAAATAGATAAAATACAATATATATGGGAAGTCAGTTAGATAATAGATAATAGATAATTGATATACAGATATATAACTAACTAAATAAGTAAAAAAATAAACTTGGCATAAATGTATTTACTGAAATATAACAGAATGTCTGAGGGAACGAGTGAGTTCTAAATCAGATTACGTTCCTTCGCGGACCAGCCCGGGAGATGTATTGCACATAAAGCATAGCGAAAACAAATCACCCTTCCTGCTGTATTTTATTCCTTATTGCATTGCGACGATGTCATCTATAGCAGTATTGATTACACTCAGCGGAAAAGAGAACACAGATGTGTTTCAACACCCTCGGGCTATGCAAAACATTACTGAACAGAGGATTCAAAGGTAATGAGTATCCAACTTACTAGCTTTGCATACAATGTGCACAATATTTTTCGTTGAAAAGGAGGCATGCATTTCGACAAATTGAAATGTGAGTCCATGTGGCGAATGGTTTTAAATAAGACGCGTAAACATTATCCATTATGACAGTGGTAATAATTAATATCCGTGTTGACTGATAGCGCTAAGTGATTCAAAACCGCCTTGTCAAACACTAAAGAATTTATTTATTTATTTTCCGTGTCCGAATCAAATTAGATTTTGCCAGTAAGTAGCAACCGTTACAGCACAAGGGGCACATCAGCAGGTGTTCTGGATATTGTAACATGCTGCAGTCACAAAACTCATCATTGTTGACGAGTATGTTCCATTTCTTGAGATGGTTCTTGCAGCGTGAAACCCCCGTCCTCTGCCTGTTCAATGATTTCCAAATTCCATATGGCAAGTTGTGACCAGGTGCCATTTTTTTCTGATAGAGGAATAATTGGTTCTGCGATCTCTGTCTTCCATATCTTCACACGGGCAGCTTCTTGTGAGCCTTCGAGGGCTGTTACTCCCCCCAAAAAGCTGTTTCTGGACTTAAGTCTCTGTCGGGGTGGTTGTTGGCCGAAAAGTGGATGCCTTGAATCGGTTTCTTGCCGTTTCTTCTCAGATGCTGCTGCTACCATTCTTCGGACATGAGGTGGAGAAATTCCAATAAGAGGATAGATCATCTGAAGTGGTGTTGGTCTAAGACATCCAGATACAATCCTAGAAGTCTCATTCAGAGCTATATCCACCTCTTTGGAATATGGAGAAGAAAGCCAAACTGGTGCTGCATATTCAGCAGCTGAGAAGCTCAGTCCAAGGGCTGAAGTTCTGAGAGTGGTGGGGTGAGCACCCCATGTCCTTCCAGTTAGGCATCATGGTATGTTATTTCCTGCAGATACTTTACTTTTGGTGTTCAAGCAATGTTGCTTGAAATACAGAGTTCGATCGAGGGTGACACCAAGATATTTTGGTGTAAAATAATGAAGGATTGTTTCACCTCGCCACTTAATATTCAGTGTCCTCTTTGCTTCTTTATTTCACAAGTGGAAAGCACAAACTTGCGTTTTGGCTGGATTTGACTTCAAATTATTTCTGTGATAGTATCGACCAAGTTCATCCAAAGCACAGGACAAGGAATGTTCTATATCTTCAAAGCTACGACCTTGCACGGCTACTGCAGTGTCATCTGCTTAGATAAATCGCCTGGTGCCTTCTCTTCTGGGCTAGTCATTGGTGTATACATTGTAAAGCATTGGTGCTAAGACGCTACCTTGAGGTAGTCCATTCTTCTGGAGGCGCCAACGAATATTTTTTCCCAAGGAGAGACACGTAAAATCTTCTGTCCTCAAGGAAAGTTCATAGCAGTGAGGTCAGCCTGTAGTTCAATTACTGCTTATACGTACATGTTTCGGTGTTCAATGACACCCTCGTCAGGGTAGATTGAATTAAAATAATCTTAAACGGAGACTCCACTGAAAAAGGTAACTTCTTTCCTACTCCATCGATTTCAAATTAATTTTGTGATCATATATGTCACGTAAAGATGTAGCAATGTCTAAGTTTTAAAGGCCATGACTTGAATAAGTTTTGAATTATTAATTTTAATGTAGTTTTATTGGCATTTTTGAAAACCATCTTTTGGTACTCATATATCATTTTTTTACATTTCAATATCTTCAGACATAGTAACAGTAAGAGTTCAGTGCATTTATTTTATGAAAATGTTTGTTTATTTACCCTTAGTTCATTTTTCAAATTTCTTTTTTTTTTCAAATAATTTGTACATAAATGTCATAAAAATCATTGAAACTGCTTATTATTTAATATTAATGCACATAGGTATGCAAATACCTCATGACTACCGCCTGCAAAAATTTCACTGAGATTGGTTAATATTTAGGATTAAAAAGTTGGTATTGGGGTTAGAAAAACTTTTTTTCAGGAAAATGGAATTTAAAATGTTTGTTGACTTCACTAGTTCAGCTTTTATCACCAGAAATCGCAACATTTGAATTAAAAGCAAAGAGCCAACTTTGGAACAAAAATTATCCGATTGGTGAGAATATGGTCGTATACTATCTTTAACAGCTGTCAGTGAGCCACGCCCTCCTCCGGCAGTCCATATATCAAATATTATTTAGACTTATTTATAATTCGAACACAACCAAATCTTTCTGGGATCTAAGTTAAAACACTCCAAGGGTTTGAAATAGCTAATACAAATTCCTTGAAAAAAATTGAAGTTTTGCTGTGGTGTCTCCCCTTAAAACTAAGTTTACAAAGATAAAAGAGAAATTGGATATCCTTACAAAACTCTATTATAAATTTAAAACAAAAGAAAGCTCACAAAATGAATTAGAACAAGAAGTTCCGTGAAGAACTATACAGCCTACTTTTCATGCCAATGATTATTCTACAGTATATGAACCTATCTAGAATAATGACGAAATTAAGTTGGTAATATCGAAATATCTAATTAGTTCAAAATATACCTGGTATAATGTAGCCTAATAGAGCACTACAGTTGGCAGCCCTGGTGACTGAATATATTCTTATTTCCATCTCTTAAGGTACAGAATACAAAATTTGGTTGAAGTCCAATGGACGTTACATGCCGTTAGACACTGGATCTATCAGCACGCGTAAAAGCATGTTGCCGACAATACCATGCGTGTGCTGGTCAGAAATAATCTGAAATGTTATGATATCTTGTTGTGCCAATTTTGGATGAAATCCATTTGTTAGTATAGAAGTTACATGTATTTTAAAATTGGTCATATCAGCAGGCATAGAATCATGTTGGCAGCACTGCCTTGTATTAATTACTCCAAATTAATCTAGAATGTCAGGTGCTATACGTGTGCAAAGTACAGAGCTGTTGGCTTGCATACTTTCTGGTATATTGATATTAGTGTAAAATAAATATAGACAGCATTTATTAACAGTTGGCAGCCCTGATTGCTCTTAACAATACTTATAGTCATATCTGTTATGGTACGCATAGCACATACGAAATTTGGTTGAAATCCAACTGATAGTATTGTGCCCTTTTAGCAAGAAATATGCCAATCACAGTATGCCAGCGTAGCTCAATTCGGAATTTTCGGGGCAGCGGTAAGTTCCCCGACTCTGTGACTCACATATTTTGGATTAATTAGAGGATACACTTGCAAAAATAACAACAAAATCAACTCCTATTTTAACACATTTAATTAATAAAATTAATGGCGCTACAAACACTTTAACAATTTAATTACTGACCCATAATCATCTACTTGTTCCAAATGAACAAGGAATCACAAATATAATAAAACAAATATTGTATTTAAACATATGGTTTCCACATAAACCAACAATTCCTACTTAGTCTTACTTCCATAAAGCATCAACTGTAAGCTTTATATAACTCCGAGCTCTTTTGGCTCCATGCTTTACATAATAATGGTGTCACTCTTGTACACCTCAAATACTATCTTTTATATTTTCTTAATCCTCCAAACAAATGTATAATTACATTTAAAATCTTATGTTAATTATCTAACTCAATATTTTTGGGCATGTTCACACATTCAGCTGTTATCATCTCTCTTTATTTTCACAAATATATTAAGGTAATCAGGAAATCACTTGTGCACTCCAGAGCGTGAAGATACTTGACACAGTCAAAAAACTATAGTTACTCCCGAAACTTAGTTGCCTTCAATTAACTCGTGGAATCCTACTTCCATACATCATTACAATAGGGATTATTATTTATCTCTTATGTCTTATAAGACCATTATCACATAAGAAACTACGATCTGAACAGGCAAACGAAAATATCAGTCTACAAGGACCTCGGTTCGACTCCCGGGTCGTTAACACCTTTAAACACTCACGGTGTCTTTACTACATCTTACGAGACGGTTCCGGCCCACCCTTAATCTAAGGGAGCCAGGCCACTAACTCGGGCGCGATTTATGACACAGAGGGTGACGGGCGACTCTCTGTCTAACCCACGTTAGCAGCTCCTTTCCAAGGCTTTCAAAACAAACCTTCACATTATACTCAGTCCTGGGGAGAGACCGGGCTTTTACTGTACTGCATCCATTCAAACAAATATTCTTTGGTTCATAGACCACTTTCATAACCTTGGCATTTATTAATTATGAGAGGGTCCTCATTGATTGGGGAAGATTAATACACATTCGACGTCGAAGAATTAAGGGGCTTTTATCATAAGAGGATTCTGAGTTCGAATCTCTTCACATGCCTCGGGAACCATTCCCTTATAAAGGACTTATACAAGACGCGATTTAAAGTCGGCCGTGGCCTACATGACATACGCTCAATAATACCATACATTAGCCCCCTTTTAATACATACACAATGCCTCGTGATACAACGTCACAAATAGAGGACTTATACAATTATCAAGTCACTACAATCAACTACCCTCCATAAGTAATTTACCAAGTATTTTAACTTCTACGCTTTCCTAGCGTGACATTTTAATATTATTTGCGCTCCGTTGCGCTATGCATAATTTTAAGCCGAAATGTCTTCCCAAGAACTGATAAATCTCATTAGTAACAATTCATATCATTTTTAATTCTTATATTAATCTTTTCCGTTGCCGATAAATCGCTCCCTTTTAAAACATTCCCTTGAACATCATATCTTACACATACATTAAGGCTTTAACGCTCTTATGTTCACATCAATTTATTTAATATTTCCATACTTAGTTATTAGTATTATCTTTATTCTTTACACAAGCTCAAAAGCTATTTCTTTCGTATCTCAACTTTACTTTATTTAAATATCTTTCATAATAATTACTGATATTTTCCTTGCTCTTATGACATTCGTTAAATACATTAACATTTTATTCACATATTTCCTCTACGGGATTTATTCTTTACATAATTATTTATAATTTCTCAAATTTCTATTATTGTTCAGACCGCGTTCTTGTTTATTCAGTATTTATTTCTTAAAACACATCCCTTTTACTCAAAAACTCCGGTGGATTTGTACACAACCAATTCCTGACACCAAAATAGAATGAAATTCAGTACTCACATGTTTTTAAGATCGTCCCATGATCTTTATTCTTGTGCGGTGTTTCATTTTGGGCCCACTTTGAACTTTTACTCCATATTAAAGGAATTCATCTTATGTACAAACACTTCTTGACATACATTTAAGACACTTAACATTGACGACATTTTGATACACTGATGTGTCCCTTTTGAACACATAATAAACACTAAAAATATTAATTTAACACACAATCTTGATAAATTTACACTTCACAATTCTTGATCACTAGGCCGTATTTCTGAGCCTATCACACGTGACCTTCGTAATTTCCCGTTTCCAAGGGTGAAATTTATTCAATGTCGGCTTCCTATCCTGCAGAATACGAAAGTCTCGAAACATCTACTGTTCCCTGGAATCCAAATTCTTCTACTCCTATCCTGGATGACCGGCTATTTATCTAGCTTGAACGGCTTCTTTGTAGATCTGGTTATCGATCCTAGCGAAAGTCTATTCGGATCGAGGTCTCCTCACTAACCTCTCGATGACCTATGGATTTAGTTTATAGCAGCTAGTACTTCTCGAGTCTAGTACTTTTAGAATAATTCGCCTGCTTTCTGGAGATAATGTTTATATTCTCCGTGCTTCTTTATTTGATCGGTTCTAGCACTCCTACGTTTCTGATATACGTTCCGAACCTTATTCTGTTCTTCACTTCTTGGGTTCTTTAATTTAGATAACAGTTTATCTTTCTGGTACGGTACTTCCGTACGTTATGATATATTCGTTCGTCTATTTAACGACCTATCGCCTTTAAGTCCGACGTTCGCAGCCTGCTCTGACTTTATCTTACGAACTTTCACTATAACTTGTATACAGTCGGGCCTAAATCCTGTAACTAGGATTTTCCTAATATTCCAATACGGCGATACTTTAAATTTCTTCTTTACCACTCCTTATGGAGGCAAGAAAGTTGTTAATACTGCGACGCCTATGGCTATCGGATATTACTTCTGCGGTGTAACACAGCGTTTCTCCCTCAAGGAGTACTAGTAACTGTCTTCGATGTGACGCACAGTTACGCCCCTCACGGACTGTCTGGATACTGATGTGTTGTGATGTAGTCTTACGCCCCTCACGGACTGTCGGAATGACTGCATGCGTAGTAACACCCTCACGGGTTGTCAGAATAACTGCATTCGGTGTTTGATGTAACACAGTGACGTGCCCTCAGGCCGTTTGAAACTGCATTAACTGTTGATGCTCCAGCGTCACGTCCCCCTGGACGGACTTGTACTGCGTGATGCGTGATTACGCCCCTCACGGGCTGTCGGAACTGCATGATTGGCTTGGTGAGGCCAGTAGTTTTATACCTTTTCGCTACAAAAAGATAAGACTCTAGTCCTTTCTGTGGCCAATTTCTAAAATAATAGTGGCACAAATATAAAAATTATACCTTCCGAAAGCTCGTCTTCTCAATGTCAAATAATCTCATTGCCCCTAAGAATCGATCGTGCAATTCGGAGATATTAATTAATTTCTCGTCCTCAATTGTGTGGGAGTTGCATTTCTTTTGTTTCTCCCCTCCACACAGGCCTTGGTAATTCCCCGATGACGTCGTCTTGCGTTTGCAGTTTTCTCCTGCGCAATTATTAAATGGTTTCTCTTTACTAAAAAATCTCTCATTCGAAATGATTCACTGTACTGTACTTGTTTACTCATTATTATACTTGTAAACGGGTTAAATTTAATTATTCCTCTTCTGGCGCATAAGCGGTGTTGTCAATTTCCAGCAACGTAAGGTCGATTTCCGAAAGAGGCTTCCTTGTTTAATCCTGGGAAATTTCCACTCGGTTATTAATACTCATGACTCGCTCCCTTCTGAATGTCAAGAGGGATGATCTCATCTCACGAACACCTGGTCCTCGCCTCTTGCACCATATTAGGCTAGCATCTTAGCTGGATCTTTCTTTAAGTTACCTTAGAAACTATACGTTTCTTTCATTTTTTCCCCAAATGCATGGATTCGCCCTCATTGGACCCCATGGCACATGGGTTCAGTATAGAAGTTACATGTATTTAAAAATTGGTCGTATCAGCAGGCTTATAATCATGTTGGTAGAACTGACGTATATAAGTTACTCGAAATTAATCTGAAATGTCAGAATATACGTGTGCATAGTTTAAAGCTGTTGGCTTGCATACTTTCTGATATATTGGTATTTGGATAAAAAACATAAAAAGAGCAATTATTAACAGTTGGTAGCCCTGGTGGCTCTTAAGAATACGCTCAGTCATATCTGTTTATGTACAGATGTTACAAACAAAATTTGGTTGAAATCCAATTGATAGTGTAGAAGTTATATGCATTTAAACATTGGACCTATCAGAAGGCTTAAAATTATTTTGGCAACACTGTCATGGTTGGCCTCCTGGAAATTAAACTGAGATAGTATTATCTATAAATGTGCCAATTTTGGAATAGCTCCCATGCATACCTTGCAAGATATCCAACATGGAGCTCAAATTTCTAGTACGTTTTTTCAGCAGTTGGTAGCACTGACATCATTTTCAAATATGGACGTGAGCTATTCCGGTGCACATCTTTACTCATACTAAATTTGGTTTTGATTGCTGCAGCCGTTTAGGAGTTGATAGGGGGGGGGGGACACACACACAGCCAGCCAGACAGACACACATTTTCCCGGATCGATCTCATAAGTCTACTTTTTCCTCATTTTTGCCAAATGTGAAAATTAGGCTAAAAACATATGAATAAATAAGAATGGAATGAATATAAATGTACCTTAAAAGACTGCTTGTTAATAATATGGTTAAATTAAGTGAATCGGACGTCGTTGCTATATGATGTATCTTCCAGTTATCACAATCCTTCTGTGTGGTTTAATATTATCGGACGTAATATGAGTATAAATCAATCTTGATGGATATGGCTGTCTGTATCACATTCATTTGGTCTAATGTTGCAAACATTTTTTAAATAAAGAAAACTCAGACTATAGGTAAAGCCCTGCACGGATGCGGATACCCACACCATTTTTCACCATGTGGATACAGTTTGCATGACTGTGCGGATAGCGGATGAGCTTCGGATAATGTTTAGAGTAAATTTGTGCATAGTTTTTATGATACAATGTTTAACTGGAGATTTTAAAATACACTGAAGAAAATGGAAATTGCAACACCCAGAAGGAGTGGGGCTACATTGGTGCAATTGAACATGCAGGATGAGTGTTCGGTTGTGATTCGATCTGGTCCCTCTGACCGCAAGTTTGGACAACAATCAATACAGGATGTGCCCACCACGAGCTGCAATACATTGATGAATTCGGCGAGTAATGGAGTCAATAAGGCCCTGGATCGCTTCCTGAGGAATTGAGGCCCATGCTTGCTGCACTGCATGGGTCAGTTGTTCCAGAGTTGTGGGTGGCTGAGGACGGTTGCCCAGTTGTCGACCCATCATGTCCCACACATGCTCAATAGGACTGAGGTCCGGGGACCTGGCGGGCCATTCTAAGGTTGTGATGTCGTGGAGACATTCTTTGGAGATGCGTGCAGTGTGAACCCGGGCATTGTCCTACTGAAACATCCCATTAGCAATGTTCGCCATCATAGGGACAACTACTGGATTGAGTACCCTACCAACGTACTGTCGAGCAGTCATAGTGCCCTCAACAAGCACTAATTGTGATTTCACATTAAAGCCAATAGCTCCCCAGACCATAATGCTTGGTGTTGGCCCTGTGTGCTTCTCGGCAATAAGGTCTGGGCGGCCCCTCTCCCCGGTACGTCGACGCACACGATTCCGGCGATCACTGCGGACAAGACAGAAGCGCGATTCATCACTAAAGACGACCCTATGCCATTCGTCGACCCACGTCGATCGTTCTCGACACGAGGCCAGCCGTACACGTCGCTGTTGTGGGGTCAATGGAACACCTTCTGCAGGGACACGGGATCGTAAGCCAGCTGCACGCAGGCGATTACCAACTGTTTGTTGTGTAAAGTGGGGTGCCACAGCTGCTCAAATTTGCGCTGTTGTTGCATGGGGTTCCAGCCGGGCCATCCGAATGATGCGGCGATCCTCTCTCACAGTTGTCTGTCGCGCTGGGCCTGTGCCAGGTCTACGAGTGTGGGTACCTTCATTTGACCACTGCTGCCATACACGTTGTACCGTAGATGCCTGTCGGCCAACACGTGCAGCGACAGTCCTTAGTGATAATCCAGCCTCACAGCCCAATTATCCGAGCCCTCTCAAACGGCGACAGTTGTTGATAGCACAGATTGCACAGACTGCAAGTCAACTACGCTACACCAGGGTCCGTATACTGGAGTTGATTCCTCCGCGACCAATCACGTGGGGAGACCCGTAGCAACAATCCAATGGGTCAGAAACATTGCTCGTTTACATACCTACATGACATCGTTCCATATCTTGAAAATCAACACAAACGACCAATGCCTTTATGGTGTTGCAATTTCCATTTTCTTCAGTGTAATTGTAGTTTTTGCTAAGATCTGCATCTTTCACGTTTCTTGTTATTTCCCTATTTGCTTTCGTTTGGAGTGTATGAGAATAATAGAGTAGTGACAGAAGCGAGTCATGGAAATACCCGCAATTAGTGTTGACATTCGCAAAAGTAATAAAACAATTACGAGCCTTACAGTATTCGCATATGATGTGTAACATCTGACATGTTATCCTATTATTAAATTGAGATGAAATATATGTGAAGTCAATTTTTTCGGCTGTACTCCTCCAATTTTTAATGTTTTCTCACGTTTCTTTTACCGATAACTTCGCATATATTCTGCTCTCGATTTACCCATCTCTGCAAATGACAAAATCATGAAAAAAAAAAAAAAACGTCACCCCGATTCCTACAAAACCTCAAACTGTATTATTGGTTCGCGAAATATTGAAAAGCCGATGACCCTTTAGTTTTGGGTCCTTGGTTAAATTAAGAGGGGGATAGAAAAACAGGGGGAGTCAGTCCCTAGCATTATTGGTTCGCGAGATATTAAAACGCCGATGACCTATTTGTTTTGGGTCCTCTCGTTAAATTCAGGGGGCTATAGGAGAACAGGGGATGTCATCCCGAGTCCTAGGACACCTCATACAAGTCCCTAGCATTATTGTTTCGCGAGATATTAAAAAGTCGATGACCTATTAGTTTTGGGTCCTTTGGTTAATAACGGGGGCCACAGGAAAACAAGGGGTGTCACCCCGAGTCCTAGGACACCTCATACAATTCCCCAGCATTATTGGTTCGCAAGATATTAAAGAGCCGATGATCTATTAGGTTTGGGTCCTTTGGTTAAATTAAGGCGGCTATAGGAAAACGGGGGGTGTCACCCCGAGTCCTAGGACACATCATACAATTCCCTAGCATTATTGGTTCATGAGATATTAATAAGCCGATGACCTATTAGTTTTGTCGGGAGCGCAAATTCCTTGTTACCAGTGAACTCTGTTGGTCATTGAAATAACTATAGAGTTACCAGGTAGAAAAGACTGTTGGAGGCGGGGCTCGCATTATGTAGCTGCTGAAGAGCTTCCCCTCCATACACGACTTCGGAAGGTCCAGCGACCAGGACAACGAAGCAAGTAGCAGCGAGAAAGAGAGAGAGACACATCCCCTACCTGATGCACATGCGCAGAAGAAAGACCAGCAGTTGAGTGGCAAGGGACCTGGAAACTCTCTCCCCTACTTTGGTGCGCTTGCGCGTTGCAACATTCTTTTCAACATGGTCACTCTATACTTGTAAAACTCGGGTACCGGAATGAGAGTTGGAATGGATGAATGAAACTGGGCAAGGATGTGGAAGTAAGTGGCGGCTGTGACCTGTCAGAAGTTACCGTACTAGTATTTGCCTGGAGATGGAAATGGGGAAACCATGGAAAACCATTTGAAGGATGGCCGACGATAGGGCTTGAAACCACGTCTACCGAGTCAGCAGAGAGCTTTGCCCCGTGGCCTAACGCTGTGGTTTAGCGAGCGTAGCTGCCGCTGTCGGTAATAAATTGATGATGAAAATCAATAAAACAATAAAACATATGTATGTAGGGGGAAGAAATTCGAAACCTAACATTCATTTGGAGCATTACCGGGTCAGTTAACCGTGGTCGTTACGGCATGACTGCTGGCAGTCGCTCACATCCAGGAGGCGAGGAGGTTCGAATCCCCCCACCGGCAATCTTGAAGATGGTTTTCTGTGGTTTCCCATCTTCCTTCCAGGCAAATGCCGGGGTTGGTCCCTAACTATAGGCCACAGCCGCTACCTTCCAACTCCTCGTCCTTACATTCAAACATTGCTCCCCAGACAACACTCCACACGCGACGGTACGTTTAGCTCACCCATTGGGTGTCCGCTTCGAAACAGCTACAAAAACTGGCGAGCCGAACATGTCCTCGGACACTCTCGGCACTAACAGCCACACGCAAAAAAAAAAAAAAAAAAAAAAATTGGCAGGTGACACAGACTATGGTTCCTCAGTTTAGGGGCTGTGAGAACGCGGCCATGTAGCCCCGTGTACTTCGCGGGTATGTAGAATTTGTCGGATAACCGGTGGTAATTGTGATAGCTGTATTATTGTGTCTTATCTGCAATTCAGGTAAAGACTGCAGATAATCAAATTCAAGTATTTCCTACTTTTATTATCAAATGCTACCGTCAACGACACTTAGCTGTTAACTGGGCTACTTGATGCTACCACAACTGGCACCTGGCGACATACGACGGAACTTAATAGAGAGTTAATCAAATCTAACCTACAAATTTAGCTTCATACAATTGTAGTTAGTGGGAGGTTCTTTTACATGCCATAAATCTATGACATGGGCTCGCCGGCTTTACTTCCCCTCCGAAAGAAGGCATACTGAGGGATATTTAACGCTCTCAAAAATCCGACGAGTTCGGCCAGGTTTGAACCCGCGGTCATGGGCATAGAAGCTCAGCATGCTACCAACTACGCCACCGAAGCCGCCCTTTAACCCTTGATAGGGCAAAACTATTTGTGTGTTTCTACATTTTAATTTATTTTAATTATTATAATTATAAATAATATTATTTTGAGTTTCTATAATTTTAATATTCATATATTTATTAGCCTATTTTCAATTTTGAAAAAATAGGCTTATGAGATCACCTTTTGTCCGTGTGTGTGTGCGTGTGCGTGTGTGTGTATGTGGGGTGTGTGTGTGTGTGTGTGTGTGTTTGGCTCCCCCTAATAACTTCTAAACGGCTGAAGCGATTTCAATGAAACTCGGTAAGTTCATAGCACTATTCCGGGTGACCTCGACCGTGCCCTTCGAATTTTGTTACGTCTCACCAATCTAACATGGCGGCTGTGCGAAATATTTCACCAGCATTCAATATCTCCGAAACTATTCCCGATATCACCCTGGAATTTTTTACGGCGATAAAGGGAACTACTAGAAGTACACCTATGTAACTTTTGAAAAACTGATAACTACAAAACCAACATGGCGGCCACGCGAATTTGCGACTTTTAAATAGACGATTCTCGCGATTTAACCAACCTAACGCAATAAAACTTGGTACAGTATATGTTTATACACATTGTAATGCACCGACATCTAACATCGTTCAATTGTTTACATAACCACAAGATGACGGATGTGCGAAATATTTCACCGGCATTCAATATCTCTGAAACTATTAGAGGTATCACCCTGAAAGTTTGTATGGAGATAAAGGACACTACTGGAAGTTCATCTATAAGACTTTCAAAAACCGGTTAACTACAAAACGAACATGGCGGCCAAGCGAATTTGAAAATTTTAAATAGACATTTCTCCCGATTTAATGTTCCAAACGCAATGAAATCTGGTACAGGAAATGTTTATAGACATTTTAATGCACTGGTATCTAATTTAGTTCAATTGTTTACATAACCTCAAGATGGCGGATGTGCGAATTTTAAAATTAAGTTCTTATTTCTTGTGTCGTAATCATGCGATCGAAGTGAAAGTTTGAATAATGAACCTACGCAATAATTTTCCTTTAATGGTACATGACTCTATGGCCTATACATTTAACAATCCAACATGGTGACCATCCGAAATATTTAGACGTACACAATAATCTTCATGTAGCAGTACATAACTCTAGTCGGTTCTCAATATCTACGAATCTATTACAGCAATCAACCTGAAATTTTGTATGTTGATAGTGGCAATTAACATAAGTAGGATACATGAAAATAGGCTGTATAGTTCTTCACGGAACTACTTGTTATATTTACTGTATCTTCTTCTTTATTTGTTTCACCCAACTTTGGGGTACATGAAGTCAATTACTTTTTATTGTTTTGAGCTTTCCTTTTGGCCCAGTATTTCCTCATCCTTTGAGATCTTGCTTCCCTTTCTTCGGCAGAGATGTGGATCGTACGCTTTTGTTTGAGTTTCACTTGGAACCGTTGTTTCTTATCCTTGGTGAAGATTTTGGCTGTTTTGTCCATGAGCATGGTGTCTGTAATTTGGATTTCTACGAGGTCTTTCTCGGTTTCCTTAAACCAAAGTGGTTTTGTTTTTGTTTTAATACGGTATTGGTCGAAGATATTTTTTGGTTAATCTATTTGAATTCATCCGGAGGATTTGCCCATAAAAGTAAATTCTCCGTTTTTACTGTAGATATTATTATTATTATTATTGTAATTTTATTTTTAGCCTACTTTTCACATTTTGCAAAAATGAGGAAAAAGTAGACTTATGAGATCGGGCAAATGTGTGTCTGTCTGTCTGTCTGTCTGTCTGTCTGTCTGGCTGTGTGAGTGTGTCCACCTATCAACTCCTAAACGGCTGCAGCAATCGAAACAAAATTTGGTAAGAGTAAAGATCTATACCTGAATATCTCACGGCCATATTTGAAAATGATGTCAGTGCTACCAACTGCTAAAATATCGCAATTGAAATTTGAGCTCCATGTTGGATATCTTGGAAAGTATGAATGGGAGCTATTTCAAAATTGGCACACGTACAGATCATAATATTTCAGTTTAATTTCCAGGAGGCCAAACATGGCAGTGTTGCCAAAATGATTATAAGCCTCCTGATAGGTCCAATTTTTAAATGCATATAACTTCTACACTATCAAGCGGAATTCAACCAAATTTCGTATGTTGTATGTGTACATAACCAGATATGACTGAGCGTATTCTTAAGACCTACCAGGGCTGCTAACTGTTAATAAATGCTCCTAATTTATTTTATCCAAATACCAATATATCAGAAAGTATGCAAGCCGACAGCTTTAAACTATGCACACGTATAGTACCTGACAGTCTATATTAATCTGGAGTAACTTATATACGTCAGTGCTACCAACATGATTCTAAGCCTGCTGACAGGTCCAACTTTAAATACATGTAACTTCCATACTATCATTTGGATTTCAACCAAATTTCGTATGTGCTATGTGTACCATAACAGATATGACTATGCGTATTCTAAGGAGCAACCAGGGCTGCCAACTGTTAATATGTGCTGTCCCTATTTTTGTTACCCTAATATCAATATATCAGAAAGTATGCAAGCCAATAGCTCTAAACTTTGCACACGTATAGTACCTGGCATTCTAGACCAATTTGGAGTAACTAATAAACGTCAGTGCTGCCAACATGATTCTAAGCCTGCTGATAGGTCCAATTTTAAAATGCATGTAACTTCTATACTAACTAATGGATTTCATTCAAAATTGGCACAACAATAGATCATATTATTTCAGATTATTTCTGACCAATACATGCATGACATTGTTGCCAACATGATTTTACGCGCGCTGTTAGATCCAATGTTTAACTGCATGTAACGTCCATGCTATCCAGTGGACTTCAACCAAATTTTGTATTTAGTACCGTAAGAGACGGAACTAAGAATATATTCAGTCATCAGGGCTGCCAACTGTAGTGCTCTATTAGGATACATTATGCCAGGTATACAGTATTTCGAACTAATTGGAAATTTCGATATTAGCAACTTAATTTCGTCATTATTCTAGATAGGTTCATATACTGTAGAATAATCATTGGCATGAAAAGTAGGCTGTATAGTTCTTAACGGAACTTCTTGTTATGATTTTTATTTCTGCAGTATATTTTATTTTTTCCCTTTAATTGTTAAATGTTTTTAGTTTTAAATTACGGGAATATATACGTAAATATTATTTATTTTATTTATTTAGTCAATTTTACCCTCCATGTTGGTGGCTCCCACGGACTCAGCGAGGGAACTCACCAGTACCGCCGTTCCAGGCAGTGACCTAGAGCTGGGAACATCTGGTCGGAGGGGAAGATTAGGATGGATAGACAAGGAAGGTGGAAGGAGGCGGCCGTGGCCTTACAGTAGGAACCATCCCGGCATTTTCCCGGAGACGAAGTGGGAAACCACGGAAAACCACTTCGAGAATGGCTGAGGTGAGAATCGAACCTCCTCTACTCATTTGGGCTACCCGAGGCTGAGTAGACCCCGTTCCAGTCCTAATAACGCTTTTCAAATTTCGTGGCAGAGCTGGGAATCGAACCCAGGACCTCCGGGGCTGCAGCAAACCATGCTGACCACTACGCTAGTCCTGTGGTTCGGATTCCACGTAAAAAGGAGGTCCCGTGGCTCATAATCACAAGATTCACGGTCACGTAAAACTACAATCTTCCTTCCTTCCTTAGTTACTTATTGTTGTCTTAAGGGGCGGAACTACGAGGTCATCTGCCCCTCTTAACACAGATTAAAGATAATAATAATAATGTTATTGGTTTTACGTCCCTTTTAACTACCCTGGCTTTTAGAGACGCCGGGGTGCCGGAATTTTGCCCCGAAGGGGATCTTTAACGTGCCAGTAAAGAATACAAATTTGTAATTGAATTTACAATTTTGAGGTGGACACCTAAATTCAAAAAGTGGGTCGTGGTGGCACAGCGGTCAAGATGTTGGCTTCTCACCAAGGTGGACTGGGTTCGATTCCCGGTCAATGCATGAGAGATTTTCGAAGTGAAATGCCGTGTCCTGTGGTTGGGATTCCACGTAAAAAGGAGGTCCCGTGGCTCATAATCACTAGATTCACGGTCACGTAAAACTACAATCTTCCTTTTTCCTAAATTCAAAAAGACCAAAAATTAATCAAACAAAAAATTAAATAAAAATAAAAATTATAAAAATAATCAAAAATTACGGAAAAACAAAAACAATATCATTCAAAAACGAACAAGTCGTTGATTCTATTTATACCACTACGCTACGGAAACGACATATAATATTTGATTTTTAGAAATACTAGCACTTCGTTATGGAAATTCTCCGAAATTTGGCTGAAGGATTCAACTATCAGCATCTTTGAAAGCATAAACTGTCCTTATGACAGGTGTTAATATAGAGACACTATCCCATAAAGGAGATTAGCATGAATGACCTCCAAGCAGCTCACAGTACTGTTCGGAATATTTAAAGCAGGAAGCAGAGCCTAGCACCTGTTGCGCCCAGCCTCACTCTATTGATCACCGCACGCTCCCCGACCATAATACTGTACAGAGCGCGGTCTAAAAATAGACACACCTGCACGGCGTGGCGTCACCTCCGCTATGACCTTCCCTACGTTCACCACCTAAGTTAGCTTGCCACGGTGGCTGAGTGGTTATCGTGTTGGATTACCAACCCCAACCTTGTAGGTTCACTCCTCGTCATGGTAAGTGATATTTTGAAAGGTGACAAAAATCATGAATGGGCGGCTTCGGTGGCGTAGTCGGTAGCATGCTGAGCTTCTATGCCCAAGATAGCGGGTTTAAACCCTGCCGAAGCCGTCGGATTTTTGAAGAGCGTTAAAAATCCCTCAGTATGCCTTCCTTCGCAGGGGAAGTAAAGCCGGCGGTCCCATGTCATAGATTTATGGCATGTTAAAGAACCTTCCACTAATTGCACCTGTGTGAAGCTAAATTGGATAGGTTAAGAATGTAAACAACGCTCTTAGGATTCTACGTTCGTTGCCAAGAGCCGACTGCGGTGGGGTCTAGTAGCTAAGTTCTGAACTTGGCTTAGTAGTCGTAGACGATGGCGCTTGGCAGTAAAAGTAGGAACTATTTGAAAAATTCTAAGTTGCAGTACTTAAATAAAAAAAAAAAATAGATAACACACACTAATACAGTCATCACATTTAACACCGGTTATCAGACAGATTCTACACACCCAAAGAACACGGGGCTACATGACCACGTTGTCGCAGCCCCTAAACTGATGAACCAACCAAAAATCATGACCTGCATGTCATACTATGTTTGCATGTTAAAGAACGCATTTGAATTCAGTAGGCCGTGTTCATAATGGGAAAATTAATTTCGGGATTTTCCGCCAACACAAAGTTCCTCCTTTCTCTACTAGAAAGCGCTATAGTGTCAAGGAGCTTAGATATCTAACCTCCTTGACTTTCATAGCGCTCCAAGGAACAACGAAATTCGACATGCAATCTGCCCTCTGAAGAGAAGAGTTACTATGCGTTAGGCAAGGTATTCGAGACGAGAAGCCTAAGCAGGAACCTGAAATTAATTATCTATCGCACAGTAGTGAGACCTGTGGAGACTTATGGTTCAGAGGCATGGACTATGGCGCAAGGGGATGAGGAGTTATTACGAAGACGGGAAAGGAAGATACTTAGGAAAATATATGGGTCAGTGAATGATAGTGGATTTTGGCGAATCAGAAACAATAGAGAGATCAGAGAACTATATGGAAAACCAGATTTAGTAGCCGAAATTAAAAGCAATCGACTGAGATGGCTAGGGCATGTTGAAAGAATGACGGAGAAACGGATGGGAAAGAAAGTCTTTGAAGGTAAACCTAGAGGGCGTCGTATGAGGGGTAGACCAAGGATAAGATGGTTGGATGACGTAGAGCAGTGTTTTCCAAACTTCTTTGTGTGTGTACAACTTTCAGAGATGAGAATCTCTCGCGTACCACCTAATGGTTGGGAGATATAGTAACTACATAAACCCCACACCACCACTACGTAGCAGACCGAAACATATTTGTTAGAGTTAAAGTTCAAATAATAAAAATTGTGTCCAGTTGTTTTATTATTTATTACAATAAATATTCAATTCAAACATTCAGAAATTACACTGTAAAATAATATTAATAGAAGAACTCTTACTAATTAAACATAAAAACCAAAGTTCAACTTCCATGTGAAGGGTGAGCTTGAAGATTTGAAGCCAACTTAGGAATGTCTGGTTTAAGATTGATGAGTCTCAAACAAGGATAGTTTTCCACTGTAAGGAGCCTGTTCCGGTATTTATTCTTGAGATAATTAAGTGAAGAAAATGTACTTTCACACAAGTACGAAACAGTGAAAGGCAGTAAAAATCTAACTGCTTTGTCAGCTATGTCCGCATAGTCTGCACGCCTCTCAACCCAAAAGTTCACCAGAGCCATTTTTGAAAAAGTTTGCCTTAGTTCTGAATCACAATTCAATTCATAAAACTGCTCCTCTTCTTTGGCCTTAAAGTCCTCCGGCAACATATCAATGTTTTTATATTTTTCGTAACATCACCGCGTACCACTGTAGCAGTACGAGCGTACCCCCAGTGGTACGTGTACCACAGTTTGGGAAACGCTGACGTAGAGGATGACCTGAGGAGAATGGGAGTAAAGAGGTGGAGAACCAAAGCCGTGATCCGAGAGGAGTGGGTGAAGATTATCCAGGAGGCCAAGGCCCTACATGGGCTGTAGCGCCAAGGAGTAATTAAGTAAGTAAGTTGCCCTCTGGGTGTCAAATTACAAAGCTTTCACCTGGCACCGAGGCCATACCATATTATTATTACCATCTAAGTTGGCAGGAAACTCACGGTACTTCCCCTCCAGGTGAAACAAGAACATACTTCCTACTTCTTGCACAAGAAATTAGCCCTTTCCTTTACAAGTGAGAACGGTTATTAGACGAGGTACCGGGGCATTGCGCTAGAGCAGAGGCTCTCAAGCGGCTTCGGTGGCATGCTATGACCAAGATTGCGGGTTCAAACCTGGTCTAACTCGACAAAAATTCCTCAGTATACCTTCCTTCGGAGGGGAAGTAAATCCGGCGGGCCCATGTCATAGATTTATGGCATGCAAAAGAACCTACCACTACAAATGACAGTTTGTAGCTAAATTTGTTCGTTTTTTGGCTAGAAAATCTCTAACAAGTTCCAACGTTCGTCGCTGGGTGTCAGTGATGTCTGGTAGCCAAAATTGGAACTACTTGAAATTTTACTTGCCCAGTTTCATCCATTTTCATTAATTTCATCTCATCCACATGCGACGTTACTTGTAGCTCACCCCATGGGTGTCCGCATAGAAGCAGCTACAAACTTTGGCGAGCTGACACTAAAATTCATACGCTAAATAATAAATAAGTAGCTCTCATTCTCTTAAGGCTATCATGATTGTATTTTTGTGAAACATAATGAAGTATCTGATCTATCTTTTTTTTAGTATAATATACTGTAATGCGAAGCCTCCGTGGCTCAGGCGGAAGCACGCCGGCCTCTCACCGCTGGGTCCGTGGTTCAAATCCCGGTCACTCCATGTGAGATCTGTGCTGGACAAAACGGAGGCAGACAGGTTTTTACTCCGGGTACCCTGTCAAAATTTCATTCCAGCAACACTCTCCACTATCATTTCATTTCATCTGTCATTCATTTAATCATTGCCCCCAGAGGAGTGCGTCAGGCCTCGGCAGCCGGCACAGTTCATATGCTCGCCGCTAGATGGGGGCTTCATTCATTCCATTCCTGACCCGGTCGGAGACTGGAAGCAGGCTGTGGATTTTCATTTCATTTTCATACTGTAATGCAGACTCCTATTTTAGCATGCAGAACTTTGATGACCAAGATCAAAGGTTCAAACCCGGCCGAAGCCGTCGGAGTTCTTAAGGGGAGGGGAAGTAAAGCTGGCGGTCCCATGTCATAGATTTATGGCATGATAAAGAACCTTCCATTAATTACACTTGTGTGAAGCTAAATTATAGGTTAAGATTTGACCAACGCTCTTAGGTTCCAACGTTCATCGCCAGGAGCCTACTGCGGTGCCATATAGTAACCAAGTTCAGAACTAGTTGGTCGTGTACGGTGGCGTTTGATAGCAAATTACTTGAAAAACAGATAATCACAATTAACACCGGTTATCAGACATATTCTACACACACCCAAAGTACACGGGGCTACATGACTGCGTTGTCGCAGTCCCTAAACTGAGGAACCAACCAACCAACCAGAATCCTATTTACACAAAATATCAATCAACTGCTTAAGGGCACAATTCTTTGGTCTCTACATCTTCATTCATCCTAGAATGGAAACAGTGCACCTCATGGAGGTACACGCAAATGTAAATGCCCGCCAAAGCAAATGCCCTTAACAGGGCAACCCCTACCCTCCATCTACTCTACACACAGCGACCCTTTGCCAGCCAATCATGTCTCAGCCGTGTTCATCTCCACGTTTGCTCACTAATAATCCTGAAGTATATGCCCTCAGAGCCGTGAAGAAATGAAAGTTAATAATGGAAGTCCTTAAGACAGTTGTCCAAGCAGGTGTTTTGCTCTGAACTATATGAGGGCAAGCGCTGTGTGGGAGGTCCGAGGAAGCGATTCAAAGACGCACTAAAAGCTAATATGCAAATGTGTCGCATTGGTATCAACAACTGGGAGACCTTAGCCCTTGATCGGTCATCCTGGAGATCACTTGTTCATCATGGTGCGATACCTTTTGAAGAAAACCGCCGACGTATGGTAGAAGATCGGAGGCAGCGCAGAAAGAACAGAGTGTTCATTAGAAGACAGGGAATGAATGCGGATGTCTCACCTGGACCTGATACTACCTGTCATCATTGCGGAAAACTGGGTGTCTCCCGCTCACCTCCGGACTCATCGATGAAGAGTCATTCGGAATTGGAAGGCCAACCTACTCGAGACGAGTTTGCTATCATTATCATCATCACATTTAATTTTAGCGGCTTTGGTGGCGTAGTCGGTAGCATGCTGAGCTTCTATGCCCAAGATAGCGGGTTCAAACCTGGCAGAAGCCGTCAGATTTTTTAAGAGCGTTAAAAATCCCTCAGTATGACTTCCTTCGGAGGGGAAGTAAAGCCGGCGGTCCCATGTCATAGATTTATGGCATGTTAAAGAACCTTCCACTAATTACACCTGTGTGAAGCTAAATTGGATAGGTTAAGAATGTAAACAACGCTCTTAGGTTTCTACGATCGTTGCCAAGAGACTGAACTTGGCCTTGTAGTCGTTGACGGTGGCGCTTGGCGGCAAAGTAGGAACTATTTGAAAAATTCTAAGTTGCAGTACTTAAATAAAAATAAAAAAACAGATAACACACACTAATACAGTCATCACAATGAACACCGGTTATCAGACAGATTCTACACATACCCATAGTACACGGGGCTACATGACCACGTTGTCGCAGCCCCTAAACTTAAGAACCAAGCAACCAACATTTAATTTACGTCACTAACGGAGGGTTAAATAAAAACTCATATATACTGAAAGCAGTCATGGGCAAAGTATGACCCGCTGGCCAAGTGCGGCTCTAGAGCTAGTCTAATCCGGCCCGCGATAGGTTTCAAATTATACTATCTACAATTACACATAGGTCATATTTTCTGTTCTGTATACCTAGAAGTGAAAAACTGTTTCAATCTCATTGCGTTTATGCGTTTTGTGTAACAGGGTTGCAGCTAGAACTGATTGAGTAACAATGTAACAATGAATTGAGGCAACTATTCCTCATCGTTACGAAACTTGAGTTTTACAAGGCCCTACCAAAATCAAGCTTCCGAAACTTGTCATGCACAGAAAATAACTTTAATGTTCGCAACTTCCGATGTCTGTGAACAGGTGTTTTCTACAGTGAAGCTTCGCAAAAAATTGCGTCAGGAAAGATTGACACACCAAAATGAGCTGCACCACTAAGAATCGGCTCATCTCAGTTTCAACGAGTTTGTGAAAAACTATTAGGAGCACAATTAAGAGTTTCACGTGTCACATACTCCTTTCTCTTCTAACAAATAATGAAGGTGTGTTCATTTTTCCTAAGTTTTCTACTATTGTAGCCTACAAGTTCTGTTTGATTTAAAATTCAGAAATTATTTATTTATTCGTATCAGAAGTATACATTTTACATTTAAAATATGGTACTTAACAATGCGCATATCAAATCGTTTCTGTCCAAAATGTTGACAAGTCACGGGCATTAGGTGTCGCAGCCATCAAGTCCTCCATCGTGCAACTTAAAGGACACTTAATGCAGTTCATGAAATGGACTGTGGTTTGGACTTTACCACAATCACATAGCCTGGATGTGCCAGGAAAACCCTACTTTAACATATTGGTTCTTGATCAACCAACACCAGTGCGAAGTCTGTTCAATGACTTCCACGTAGACCAGTGTTCCTCATGTCCTGGAGGGAGATGTTCAATTGGTAGTATCCAGCCATCAAGTTGAGTATTTCTAGATCTCCATAATCTTAACCTTGTGGACTTAGTAGATTCATGTAGATCTTCTGTTGCACTCAGGAAGCTCCTCCTAGACCTCAGTCGTCGATGGGCAGGTTTATATCCGTACAATAGGTGTGCGCATGAGGTAATTGCTTTGGTTTTCTCAGTCTTGGCTGCAACTTCTCTTCTAATATCTGGTGGGGCGATTCCATTCAAACAGTAGATTATATCTCGTGATGTTGGTCTCAAACAGCCAGTGATAAGTCAACATGTTTCATTAAGAGAAGTGTCAACTTGTTTAGCATGACTGGAACTGTACCAAACAGGACAAGCGTACTCTGCAGCGGAGTAACACAGAGCCAGGGCTGTAGTTCTCATCGTCTTTGGCTGTGTACCCCAGTTGGTTCCAAATAAAAACAAAACACATGTTTGTAGATTATAAACTTTTTATTTCTGAATTTCTTTATAGATAAATGACCATCATATTGGGTTGGTGCATGAGTCCGTAGAGTTTTCCATAAGTTTATCCACATCAAGTTTAAAAGTTTATTAACACATCAGATACACATAAAATCGAAATTAATTATCAGTAACATATTCTCCTTCACTGTCTACAACAGTCTGCCAACGTTATGGTAATTTTTAGATTCCGCGCCTGTAGAAATCACGTGGTTTAGAGTTGAAGAATTCGTCAAGCCATGTTCGGAGCGCATCTTCATCCGGAAAATAAGTTTTTTGAAGGTTGTATCTAGTAGCCAAAGATTGGGCGAATAAGGTGCGTGTGGAATGATTTCCCAGTCCAACTCCTGTATAGTGTTTTTTTGTCAGGTTAAAAGAGTGTGGCGGGCGTTATCATGGAGGAGCATCACTTCACGCAGTCTTGCTGGTTGTTTTTCTTGGAATGTATCAGCAAGACGTTTCAGTTGTTGGCAATGAATGCCAACAGTTATGGTTACACCACGGGGAAGCAATTCGTCGTACAGCACACCGTCGGTGTTCCACCAGGTGCATAACATTATCTTTAGTGGATGCGCGCAGGTCATTGCACGGGGAATTGCTCGTTTGGGCTTAACCATTCCTTTCTTCTCCATCTGTTAGCGTAAAGACACCATTTCTCGTCACCAGTAACGATCGATGGTCGATGTTGTTCACGAGCCAGTCGATAACGAGCAAGCAGAGATGCACATATGGCCACTCGCTGAATTTGTGACCTTGGCTTAGAGCATGTGGTGGAATGATCACTGTTCATCACATTCCCCAGTTGCCGTGTACACTGACGTGGATCATTGTGAATTAATGCGTTTAAACGATCTACATCAAATTTCGACGGCCTTCCTGAACGTGGGGAGTCACTAAGTTCAAAACAACCCACCTTAAAACGAGAAAACCACTTTTTGCCATGCTCTCTCCAATGGCATTGTCCCTAAACACGGCGCAAATGTTTCTGGAACCTCCGCAGCTTTCGTCCCTCTATTGAATTTAAAGAGAAGAATGTGTCGGAAATGTTCCAATTTCTCCACTTGGCACTCCATTTTCTAGCGTCCACGACTCAACTCAAAATCAGCAAATGACAAAACTTCAATATGTAAACTCAAGAACAAACATTGAACTACAAAGCAACAATGACAGTCGCTAAATAAAACCATAGCATCCGGAATACCAGCAAGCAAAACAAAAACGCTACGGACTTATACACCGACCTAATATCTATAAACAAATTCAGAATTAAAAAGTTTAAAATCTACAAACATGAGTTGTTGTTTTGTTTTCGGCCCGCCTAGAATATTTTGTATCGCATCTGGCCCTGCCTCTAAAACGTTTGCCCATGCCTGCTCTGGAGGAAACAAAGCTAATAAAAATGAGGAAATCTATGAATGATCATAATAATCTGGCAGTGGTAGAGACATGTCCTAATGCACTCCGCTCCTCTGCTGGAAACAAAATACCCTCTATAATAATCCACACTTCACATCTGAGGTATATGGCCATGGCACTGGTTCTGACAAGGAATAATAGACCGCATTCACCGAGGCGTCCTCTAGCATTACAGACGCTTGCTATACACTCCCGCCAAGCACGCCTGCTTGAAGGATTGCCTTCCCCAAGGCTCTTCACCGAGCTATCCATAATGGCGCTACGAGTTCAACAAACATCGCACTCAGGTAACAACAAACCCTTCTTATCGCTAGACATCTTACGCTTCAAGTGCGCTACTTAAGTGCTTGAATAAACCTCTTCACCAGGCACGACGATATCCGTCGGAATTTCTCGTTGTTAGTTTATTTGATAGAATGAACAAAATAATGTGTAGGCCAATTTTGTGAGAAAGAGAATGTGTTAGACTTTTTATTATTATTATTGTTATTATTATTAGCCATTGATAAATCCCATAAAGGGCAAAGGCCTTCTGCTAGCAGGGTAGCTCTGAGATATTTCATCAGATGAGCTAGGCTGATGAACATTTACCTTAATATTATAGTAACTTAAAACTAATTGTCCTGACTATTTACACTCTTATTCATCTTCCTCACAAATGATTGTATTACGTTCATATTATCCTGAAGATTCATCTAAACTGACGATAAGTCTAGGGATGTTTCAAACAAACTGTTTCGACGACAGTCCTCCACGAATTCCGTTGACCTGCCGCTCTCATCCACTGCTTCCCCATCGTCAACTGGAACTCGTCTGACCATCTGGTCTTGGGACGGCCGGGGTTTCTTCTTCCATCTATGGGCTCCCACACTGTAGTTGAGTAAGCCCACCTTGCGTGATCCATTCTCAGTACATGGCCTGCCAATGTCCATTTCAGTTTCTTGGCCCTCGTGATGACATCCTCTATTCCTGTCCTCTTCCTGATTTCCTCGTTTCTAATTCTGTTCCTTAATGTAATGTTTAGAAGTTTTCTCTCCATTTTCCTCTGGCACACCTCCAACTTCGAAGCTTGCTTCTTAGTTATTGACCACGTTTGTGCTCCATAGAGGAAAACGGGAAGTACACACGAGTCCATCACGCGCCATTTTGTCTGCCTGGCCCAGATAGACAAAGTTTGACACGTATTCTACTTCTTTTCCTTTCACCATGAGTTTCTTTGCTTCATGATTAGTCATAACTTTTGTCTTGCTGGGATTGAGGCTCAAGCCCACTTTGTTGCTCTCCTCATGCAGATCTTTTAACATTTCTTCCAGCCTCGAACTTGATTTTGCAAACAGGATCACATCATCGGCGAATCGTAGACTTTTAGACGTTAGACTTACTTCGTGATAATTCTTATTAGTACTACGCGAATCAATACAAATTAAGGAACAACTATTCAATTTTACATGTTTCGGCTTGATGACGAAGCCTTCTTCAGCTAAAAGTTTAATTAAGAATATTAACCCTAGAATGGTAGCGACCGTCCCGGCGACGGAAAGGGGATACACTTCTGCTCCCCCCCCCTTCCCCCCCCGCCACGTCTTCCTTCTGTCCGATCCCCACCAGTGTTTGGCAGCCCTAAAATACAAAGCAAATTAGTGAATACAAAAAAAGAAAAAGAAAAAAGAAAACCCCCCAAAAAATCATAATTTGTAAAAATGCATCAAACCAAAAAAAAAACAATCAAAATTGCTCACAATTTGTCATTAAAAAGCTCTAATAGTAAAATAAAACAACATCAAGAAGTTTCGTGACGAAACTTTTCTTAAAATGTAAGATTCATGCCAATGATTAATCTATATGGACCTATCTAGAATAATTACTAAATTAAAAGTTGGTAATGTTGAAATTTCTAATTAGTTCGAAATGCCTGGCATAATGAAGCCTAATATAGCACTACAGTTGGCAGCCCTGATGAGTGAAAATATTCTTAGTTCTATCTCTTAAGGTACAGAATACACAATTTGGTTGAAGTCAAATGAATAGTGTTTTAGATCCCTTATTTGGGGGTGGATCTAAAAGGGAGAGTTGTTGTACTAATTTATAAAGTGGTGCCTAAAAGGGTAGCTTCCCTTGTCAGGGTAAGCTGACCAGTGTAGAGTGTTGTGGTGTGCTAGGAACTAGGGGGCGTTCCTTTGAATAATGCAATAGTGTTTGGAGGGATGGGACCCACTGCAAAGGGTCGCTGTGCTAGTCGCTCAGCTCAGCTGACTGCTTGTTATGTAACTGACACTGTTCGTATCAGCCGAGTGGCACGCGCTGCTTGTTGGCAGCCGAGCCGGCTAGAGAAACGCAAAGGTACCTGAGTTAGCGCTAATGGCTTACCGTCTGTCACGTCTTTACGTGACGGGAATAAGGAAGGGCGTTGGGATGTAAAGAGGCGTATAACAGTAATGCTAGTGTAGAGTGTGGACCAAGTGTTTTATTGGTCTGTGATTCTTTGTGTGAGTCCCTTGTAGGGAATGAAATTATGTTTATAATGTGATACAAGTTGTGGGTTGCAGGTTACATAAGTAGGAACTCTGAACACGATTGACTGACTCACCTCGGTTGACACCAGCGTAGCCTCGGGCCGTCTCGATGAAGCACTGACAATGGAGAGATCCTTTGACCTCATTAGGACGCCTTCTTATACCTTCTGACGTCCTGCTGTCAGCATTGTGTTGGCATGCTGCCCCAGTTAGTACTATGTCGCTGAGTGTAATGATTACGTAAGGCTTGAGCTGCTTTATGGAGTAGCAAGCTGTCCTTACAGTATTAATGGATGTTGCCCCGGCCTTCCAAGGGTTGCCATTTTAGGGGATTTAGCCAGATGCCGGGGGGGATGGTCTCCAAGGGGTGCATACCCCTGGGATGCTGTACAAGAGTCTTCCTTCATTTGTTCGCGTCCTCGCGAACGGGAACGGAACTGGAAGTTGGGATGTTGACGTAGTGGTCCTTGAAAACCCCTCGTATCTCCTGGTGGCGTCGTATCGAAGTGTGGGTGTGAGGTGAGCCCGTGTTCAGAGGGGAGGGTTATGGGATTTACAGATATATGTATACATTGACATTGTGAAAAAAACAAACAAAAAAAATTGACATTGCGAAAGATTTGATTAACATTGGGAAAAAAAATTGACATTTGAGAAAAATTGAACATTAAAATAAATTCGACATGTAAAAAAAATTGCCCTTGCCATTGCTGGCATATTGCTAGTTAAAAAAAAAACATGGTTTCTGACGGTGATGTGTTACATAGCTGTGCAGGGAGGAAAAACCCAGGGCCGAACGAATGTTGGCGTCGTCCGCCCTATCTTAAGGAAAAAGTGCTCCCTGCCATAAGAAAGGTGGAAGAAAATAGAAAAATGGGTGTTCCAGGGTATAATTTAAGGGAAATATTCAAAAGTATTTATTTGTGTGGGAAAAACGGAACACCCTGACAAATGGGGAAGTTAGAAGAAGGAAAAATGAAAGAAAACAAATCATACACATGATGGACATTGGCATCTTGGTGAACAAACAAAAATATATATAGTGTATAATTGTATAAAGTTTATCCTGAAAAATTATAAATTACAATGACCTTATGTCTAGTGGAAAAATTGTATAAAGTTTATCCTGAAAAATTATAAATTACAATGACCTTATGTCTAGTGGAATAATGGTATACAGTTTATCCTGAAAAATTATAATTTACAATGACCTTATGTCTACTTAATCGCGCTAATCCCTTATAATTATAGTTTTTGTGAGGTACCTCGCGTGCACGCTACCCGTCTGTACGTACTCTTGCCGTCTCACGGCTGATTCTGTACGGCCACTTCTTGGTACGGTATAGTGGTCGTACCGCTTGCATGTATGCTTAATACCTAACCTGTGAAGCATCCTCTGTGGGTGAATGCTTTCACACTTGACAATGAGAGTCACTGCCACAAATCGGTTGCGCCCTCATTGTCGTAATCTGCGTCGCATTTTGACGCTGTATGTGTTTACATTTTAGTTGATCTGCCAGTAAGCCTGGTACCCCACAGGCACCAGTCCTGCTGTGCAGATTTATTTTAGAGTGTGTAGCTGAAAAAGAAAAATGTGGTGAGTGTTTGCGAGTGTGTCGGGATTAGTGCAAGTTGAAAAATAAAAAATAAATAGTACACATCATGGCATGCTGTAAATAATATGCCACTGCTATATGGCAGTGAAATTCCCGTCACCAGTTTCCTGTATCTGGTGACGATGCCTGTGAAAAAATGGCGAGGTTTAGAAAAAAACATATTAGTACTGGTTGAAGCTCTTCTTTCACTGAAAAAAAATAGCATGATTAATGTTACTTAGCTGCAAGGCCGGGCTTACCCTATACGGTGCCGTAATGCCGTAAATAATATATAGTTGGTCTTACCCCGGTAGCGGAATTGTGGTTACCGGGTGCCGATATATTCCACTTTGATTATGCCTATTTTAACCTAGTTTATCCTAAGTATTGTCGGGCTTACCTCGGTAACGGATTTATAGTCACCGAGTGCCGATCGGCGTTACTTACTACTATCTAACTTAATTATGGTCTAATAAAAAAAACTATTACTAAGCCGAGATGGTTGCCTTAATCTATTGCCGAAATGTGCTGCGCCATACCTGGCAACAGCGGTGAATAAATTTGCTTAATCCTAGGTTGCGTGTCAAATGCAACCGTCTTACAACTAAATTTGGCCTAGGACGATCGCCTGGGGCAATTAAATCCCCAGATCACCACCCGCACGAGCCCCAGAAACACCGGTTGTCTCTAGGGTCGCTAGATTCCGTCCCCTTAACTCTAGGTGTCGACGTCTATTACTAGGACTAATCTATGCGCAGGCGCTTACGGTGCCACTAAGCTAACCGTTTCGCCCGCTGTAACTTCTGTGTTCATGACCGTTTGCTGTTCCGATTTAACGTAGTTGAGCCGCCCACTTGGCTCCTGTGAGGTGCGCGCACTGCCCCTCTCTTAATGCCCATTGACTGCCCGCTGCGTCGCCATTTATGTGGGCATTGGACAGTGTGGTCCAATGGCATAATATCCTCCGGGAAGAAAGCGTCCGGGGAGTCCTCTTCGCCTGTGTCGGCCGCAATATTTGTATTCATGTGTCCTCCGGGAAGTGAGCGTCCGGGGAATCCTCTTCGCCTGTGTCGGCCGCAATATTTATATTCATGTGTCCTCCGGGAAGTGAGCGTCCGGGGAATCCTCTTCGCCTGTGTCGGCCGCAATATTTATATTCATGTGTCCTTCGGGAAGTGAGCGTCCGGGGAATCCTCTTCGCCTTAATCGGCATTGCTGGGTTGGCCCACTGAACCCTTTTGAGTGCCCGCTATGCTACTCATTTAAGAACTCTGGCGACCCGTTGTCGTCCATTTACGTGGGCGCAGGACCGAATGAGCGCGTACATTCCATATATATATATTCATATTTCATTCTTCATTATCGATTACCGTCGTGGTCTTCACCTTCACCTCGCGGGGTAAGGACTTGTCGGATCTAGGATTGGTCCTGCTGAACCCTTGGATCCTGCTTTACTCCTGACGAATAGGAGTCTGACTCCCCGCCATGGAAGTCCTACTTACGTAAATTTAACTAACAGTCTAGTCATAATATGGGGTCGTCTCTAGGGGTAGTTCCCGAGGCCGGCGCGGAGTGAGCTATTTCTCCCGCCATTCTCAGAAAGTCTCCCTGCAGGTCTTGGCTTCGACGACCGTGGCACAAAGTGGGTGTAGCATCCCTTCCTCCCAGGGGCGGTTTATGCGCACCTAGGATTCCAGAGCTTGCCCGGCCAGGCCGCGAATGCTTTGACCTTACGTGGTTCGTCTATTTGGTCAGGTCAGTGATTTGGTGAGCCAACTGGGGTAAGGGTCCACATCGCCTTCCCCAGCTCTGCTCCAATGTGGTCCCTCCTGCCCTTCGGCTTACACCGTTGTCAACCATCAGTTCGTATCAGATTCCTTTGTAAGAGAGAAAAAAAAATGTGTCGTAACCTGTGTAAATGGTTCAACCTCTGTGTGAAATGTAAAATATTTCCAGTGTAGCGGGGTTGTAGATCTTCTAAGTACATAGGCTACTTCTGGCCTACCATCGCTACGTCAGCTTCCCAGCAATAATGCTTTCTTTACCTTAATGGAGGTGTTAGTAGGGTCTGTAATGTCAGGTACCCTGTTATTAGGATTTGGGGGTAGTTATTTGTTGAGTGGGCTTAAAGTATGGTAGGAAGGGTTTGCGCACCTTTGGGTTCCACGTTAGTGGTGGCCTAGAACCGGTGGTGGCACTGGGATGCTTCTATAGTGAGCGGAGTGGGGAGGTAATTCCCGGGATTGCAAAAATACGAAAATTCATGCAGGTTTGATATTAAAATCCCTGGTAATTGGATGGGTTACTCATGCATGTGTCTGGATATGAAGTTTCTGCCTTCATGTACGGATAGGTGTAGGATGGGGCATAATACCATATGTTCCTTTCATGCGGGAGAGCTTAAGTACTAAAGAATGGTTAGTATATATCTATGGCCTCCTCTCTCATTTGGAGAGGCGCATTATGCTCCTTTAATGTTTGCTGACACACCCCTAATACTCAGGTGTTAGCATCGTGACGCAAGGCGTAGCATGCCTGCTTTTTAGACGCATGAAGTCCATCAACCCCTGTGTGTATTTTGTAATGTAGTGTAACTGTTTTTGGTCGTGTAGATTTGGTTGCGTTGTTTATGTTGGGCGTGAGAAGGTTATGGGAGGGGAGGAAGGTGGTACGCTGGTAGCCTGTTCTCCTGTCGTCCTCCCTTGGTCCATGTTGGCTTTCTATCCGCGCCTTGGGGTAGTAGAGGTGCGTGACCTAATCTGGTCGGCCATTTGCAGTGTAGATGTGGCCAGTGGTCGTAATGCGACTGGTCATGTGCTAGTCATCTGTAATGATTTATTTCGGGAATAGAATCGCGAAAAGAAGTTATTAAGGGGAGGCCCTGTTTCCTCAAAGTCCCTATGTTCGCTCCTAATTGGTGAGCGCGTGTGTGTGTGTGTGTGACTACGTTCCGCTACACCACGCGGACGGTTGGTCTGTTATAAGGCTAAGTCCTACTGTGTATGTTGTGTATGGGCGGGAAGCGCCCGTGGCCTTCCAACGTCTTTGCGAACGTGCCCTTATAGGCCCAAGATAAGTTCCGCTGTGTCACGTCTTGTCCATTGCCAAATGATTTTGCAGTGTGGGGGAAAAAATGTATGGCGTTATAATTGTTATGTGTGTGTAATTTCACGGTCACGGGCGATACGCAATAGTGTCTCGTCACCGCAATATTGCAGTGTGAATAGTCTGCAGTCAGCAATTGGTATGTGCAATACCAGGCCGGGAAGTTACTGTTTGTCATCCGCTGGTATGTGCCTTTTTTGCACGAATGCAAGTGTGGTCATTGTTTTGGATTCCTAGCGGCCTAATGTAGCAATTCGCCCTAGTTAGGTAATGACGTCGTGTGGCCATTGTTCCTTAAGACCTGTGTCTTGCGAAATTTTCCTACCTGTGTTTGTGAAATGTATTCCTCTATGCCTGGTGTAATGCGAAATTTTATGTCTGGTTTTTGGTGGGAGGAAATGTAGTATTCCCTGTTCATGCACTTGTATGGGCCAATTTCAGTATGATTGGACGCCTGAATAGCTGTTCTCCTTGTGTCTAAATTTTTACTGGAACTCAGACCCGTGACCTTATGTCATTCTCTGTGTTTTATGTTTGCGTTGTGTTCCAGGGCTTGGGGCTTTCCCAGTGTGGGTTTTGCTTGTGTTCCGCGTACCAAAAATACCATTGGATAGTTAGTTTCTGGTACGCGTGTGGTGTGTGGTCATGGGTTCGAATCCGGTTGTCTGTAAAGACTTGGCGTGATTATTTTCGTGCCGCATTTAAAAATGGCACGTTCCCGTTGATGTGCAGTGCGCAAATGAAAGCATGCATACCTGTGTAGAGTTTGTACGTTTTTGATTTCCCCTCGTAGTGTAATTTTGGAAGATATAGGGTCTCTAAATCGGGCGTGAATGATGCCGTGCGCTCTGCTCTGAGAGCTGTTGTCTGTAAGCGTACAGATTATCACTGAGGCCTGCGTTCTTGCTGAGTATGGCGGTATCGGATTGCAATGTCCTGCGCGCACGCTCGTTACTTGTCTTGATAACGCTGTATGTCCGGCACATGTGTTTTAAATCGCTAACTTTCTGTGACTGTGATGAATGCTTTTCGCATTGCGACAGAAAAGAGGGGAATTTGTGGTTTAACGTGACCGTATCTGGAGGTCAGGAGCTCCGGGATTTCCGTTTTACTTGGAATCCAAACCCCAGGCCATGGCATTTCACTTCGGAAATCCCATATGCGTTGGCCGTACTATAGAAGAACCTTCCATTGACTACATGTGTGTCCCCAGATTTTGTGTTAACTGTATCATTGTTCAAGTATGTTCTTTATCCCTGGAGAAAATGTCGTTGTACGCGAGTGTGTCTGGTCCGCTAGTCGCGTGTTTGGTGACCAGATGCCAGAGGCGATTGTATTGTTTTTCGTTTATGACCCGCTGTTAGTGGGACTGTCCCAATTTGTCTTAGCTTTCCCATTATTCTATCCTAGAACTGGATATTTACTCAACCTTATATTCCTGGTATTCAGAAGGTTGCGGGTTTGGAGACCGCCTTTTACCCAGAGTAATTGTTTCCGGCACCATGAAGGTTGTGTCTCCGGGACAGTTCTGGTGAGTGTTAGGATCGTATCCCGGTTCGGTCAGTGGGCTATTTCTTGGCTTTCTTCCCACGTGTGCCAACGGGACCGTTTCCTTTTCTTTTAGCAGTGTGCCCGCCTTTACGTGTACCTATGTATTAAATATGTATATTTGTTTAACTTGGCCACCTTTCTTTCATCGGGCCTAATGCCTGCGTCATAATAGAGAAAAAAAATGAGCTATGCCCCGCTCTGGATTAAGAGAGCACTTTGAAAGAAAATAATAGCAGGTGGCGATAGTCTCTAAAAATTATGTCGTGAACACTATAAAAAATGTTAAAAAAGAATGTGCTTGGGACCTGAGTGTAGTATTTACCATTCTGGTAACGTGAGTACTACCGTAAACTGGTTACGTCTCAGGGGAATCTACCGACACTGTCTAGTACACATTAGGAAGGCCATTGCAAGACGTAATTGACACACTTGTATCCACGTCAGGAGCAAAGCCAGTGCACTATGGGAGTCAAACCTGCCCTTCAAAGTAATTGTAACTCACCACAATGACAGTGTCTCGTCCCGGTGTGCAATTGGGCTTTTCAGTTGGCTAAAGCACACCTCACCAAATTTTTGAAGTTAGTTTGAGAGTCTTAATTCCTGCCACACTTACGGCTTTCGCCCGCAACAGGAGGATCTATCAAACTGTGGAACCCTAACATAGAACGTTTAGTCATTTTCTACTTAGAAAGACCCACTTAAGCTTTATGCTGTGATTTTATGCTTAAGCTGTGTTCAAAATATCTCTCTTTCAGCCTGAAGCCTGCTTGGCTTCCACTTGGCTTAGCATATTTAGAGACTTTACGTTATGGCATTCACCACTTCGCCCAATAACCATTGATGGCCTGAGAGAAAAATGCCATGGTTCCGAAAAAAAAACAGGAAGGATTTAGAATTGTTCCTTCTAATTTGGCTATGTTGCACTGTATATACATAAAATAAGAACGAAAAATATGCAATTTTATGTTTATTATGTACTTGTTGGACCATTTTCTTATCGCCCCCGTGTGAAAGAATTTATGTGGCCTATAATGTTGGTGTTAGCGATGTTAGTTTATTTCTGTGGCCCTGGTGGAAGTCGTTATCCTCTTTCGAGCTTCAGTGCTCAGAAAGGTGAAGGGTTTTGCCCTATTATTAGATGATAGGCCTCTGGAATCCACTGGGGTGTTCCTTTGCTACCTTCCGGCGGAATTTCTAGCAAAGTAAGCTTTGGCCTACTTCCACCGTAGCGCGTGTCTATAGGTTTAAATGTACCTGTATTCGAGGGCCTAATTGCGCTTGGCGCTGCCCTAGTAGATTTTACGGGAGTGTGGATATATTTGACTGCGTGGTTTTGTGGGGTAGGTGAGAACACCTTTCCTAATCCCCGTGTACTGTGTGGTAATGCCTGGTCAAAATGTTCGTGCGTATATCGTGCATCCTGAGGGACTAATACCGGCGTTCGCCTTTGTTCTGGCAAATTTGCCCTTTGAACTGGCGGTAAAGGTCGCTTAATGGCTTGTGTCCGGCCTAGCAATGTGGTGGCTTGTAGCCTGACCGCTTTTCGGCCTGTGGCCACGGCCGCCTCCTGCCAATGTGTTAGCCTATCTGTGTACGTGTATGTAGGCTTTATGTACTGTAGGGCGGGCTCTATGTCGTCAGCCCATGACGTGGTTATGTCCCTTTGTTTCCCTGTCATATCGTGTGTGTTTAATGGCCCTTGCTTCAACTCCCTCTCGTCCTTTTGTTCCGAGGGGATTGTTCTAGGCTCTGCCCCTCGGTTTGGCAAAATTGCCTTCCGATCTGGAGCTGAAGGACGTGTGTTTGTGTTAGGTTTATTTTGTAGTAAGTTGGAGCCTAACCTGGCCGTCTTCTTGACTGTGGCCACGGCGAACTCCTTCCATTCTGTTACAGTACGTGGCGAGAGGGACATCCTCGCAAATTGTCGAGTCAGCGTATCCACGCTTATGTCCTCTCTCGGGTGGGCTGATGGCCCTACCATGAACTCAAAAATGGCCTTATTGGCTTGTAGCTCACGGTATTTGTCCCAAATTTGGGTGTACTGCCTTATTGAGGCTCATGGCCTGCTTGCAAATTACTGTATTAATGTATTAATGTTTCTGTGCTCTGTATTGTTTTGTGGCCGCTAGTTGGAGAAGCGCTTGGACGCGAATTAGCTCCCTGTATTGGGCGTGTAAACTTGTGTAGTGCACCCTCATTCTCTCGAGGGTTGCATTATCTATTACGGGACCATGTGTGGTGATTAATTGTTGGTATATTCTGTTTCTTTGTATATGGAACCTATTGAGGTGTTCATGTATGTGATTCAAGAGTGTATGTGCGCATCTTAATCGCGCTGTCCTACCCTCTGCCGGGGTGTATGGCTGTTTGCCCTGTATTGCCCCGATTTTTGTTTGGAGTGCCCGTATTTGTGTTTGCCGGCTTTGTATGTGCCCTTGGCATCTGAACAATAATGTTAATAATATTGGCGTACCCCTATTGCCTCTATGGCTTGCAATCTCTGCATGAGGTGCCATTCTGACTGAAGTGTATGGGCCTACAATAAGAATAATAATAAAAAAAAATCTGTGCGTGTTTGACAGTGTATTCTTATATTTCTTTGATTCTGTATGGGGCTAGGGGGTTGGTTTATTAAGAATTTCCCCTGTGTAGCTAGTTTGGAGCACACAAAAAAAATGGTGCTTTTTGTCTGGGGGAAAAATTTTCTCACTAATTTGCTTGGCTTTTTGCGGTACGGAAGGGGTCGTTTTAACTACGAGGGCTCGTTGGTTGAGTCCCTTTTCTCTATGCGTAGTACCCCGCCTCCACCAGTGTTTTAGATCCCTTATTTGGGGGTGGATCTAAAAGGGAGAGTTGTTGTACTAATTTATAAAGTGGTGCCTAAAAGGGTAGCTTCCCTTGTCAGGGTAAGCTGACCAGTGTAGAGTGTTGTGGTGTGCTAGGAACTAGGGGGCGTTCCTTTGAATAATGTAATAGTGTTTGGAGGGATGGGACCCACTGCAAAGGGTCGCTGTGCTAGTCGCTCAGCTCAGCTGACTGCTTGTTATGTAACTGACACTGTTCGTATCAGCCGAGTGGCACGCGCTGCTTGTTGGCAGCCGAGCCGGCTAGAGAAACGCAAAGGTACCTGAGTTAGCGCTAATGGCTTACCGTCTGTCACGTCTTTACGTGACGGGAATAAGGAAGGGCGTTGGGATGTAAAGAGGCGTATAACAGTAATGCTAGTGTAGAGTGTGGACCAAGTGTTTTATTGGTCTGTGATTCTTTGTGTGAGTCCCTTGTAGGGAATGAAATTATGTTTATAATGTGATACAAGTTGTGGGTTGCAGGTTACATAAGTAGGAACTCTGAACACGATTGACTGACTCACCTCGGTTGACACCAGCGTAGCCTCGGGCCGTCTCGATGAAGCACTGACAATGGAGAGATCCTTTGACCTCATTAGGACGCCTTCTTATACCTTTTGACGTCCTGCTGTCAGCATTGTGTTGGCATGCTGCCCCAGTTAGTACTATGTCGCTGAGTGTAATCAATTACGTAAGGCTTGAGCTGCTTTATGGAGTAGCAAGCTGTCCTTACAGTATTAATGGATGTTGCCCCGGCCTTCCAAGGGTTGCCATTTTAGGGGATTTAGCCAGATGCCGGGGGGGATGGTCTCCAAGGGGTGCATACCCCTGGGATGCTGTACAATAGCATGGACGTTATATGCAGTTAGATATTGGATCTATCAGCGCACGTAAAATCATGTTGACAACAATGTCATGCATGAGTAGGTCAGAAATAATCTGAAATATTATGATCTATTGTTGTGCCAATTTTGGATGAAATCCATTTGTTAGTATAGAAGTGACATGTATTTTATAATTGGACCTATGAGCGGGCTTAGAATCATGTTGGCAGCACTGACGTATATAAGTTACACCAAATTAATTTAAAATGTCAGGTAATATACGTTTGCAAACATTAGAGCTGTTAGCTTGCATACTTTCTGAAATAATGGTATTTGGAAAAAAAATAGAGAGAGCATTATAACAGTTGGAAGCCATGGTGGCTCTTAAGAATACGCCCAGTCATATCTATGTGTGTACACATAGTACATACGAAGTTTGGTTGAAAACCAATTGATAGTGTAGAAGTTATAAGCATTTAAAAATTGAACTTATCATCAGGCTTATGTATGGCCTCCTGGAAATTACAGTGCAATATTATCTAAATGTGTGCTAATTTTGGTATAGCTCCTATGCATACCTTCCGAGATATCCAACATGGAGGGCAAATTACAATTGCGTTTTTTTCGGCAGTTGGTAGCACTGACCTAATTTTCAAATACGGTCTGGAGATATTCAGGTATAGGTCTTTACTCATACCAAATTTGGTTTCGATTGCTGCAGCCGTTTAGGAGTTGATAGGGGGGACACACGGGCAGACAGACAGACAGACAGACAGACAGATAGACAGACAGACAAATAGACAGACATACAGATAGACAGACTGAACGACAGACAGAGAGACATTTGCCTGGATCGATCTCATAAGTCTACTTTTTTCCTCATTTTTCGAAATGGGAAAAGTAGGCTAACAATCAAAATCTCTCACAATTTGTCGAAAAAAACTCAAAATATTACTTGCTATCTAAAAAACACAACAAATCACAATTAGGGACAGATGACCTCGTAGCTCCACCCCTTCATACAACAATAACTAACTAAATGAACTGCTGTGCCCAAGATAGCGGGTTAAAACCTGGCCGAAGTCATCGGATATTTTAAGAGCGTTAAATTCCTTCAGTATGTCTTCCTTCAGAGGGGAAGTAAAGCCGGCGGTCCCATGTCATACAGTAGATTTATGGCATTTAAAAGATCCTTCCACTAACTACACTTGTGTGAAGCTAAATTTCTAGGTTATATTTCGTTAAAACGCTCTATCTTAGTTGCAACGTTCGCCACTAGGTGTCAGTGACATCTGGTAGCGAAAGTTCGAACTACTAGAAATTGAACGGAACTTGTAGCTCACCCTATGGGTGTCCGCTTAAAGCAGCTACAGCCTATGGTGAGCCGAACAGGTCCTCGGACACTCCCGACACTAGAAGCCATACGCTACATAAACTAACTAAATAACTAATTAAATATGTCTATACTACACTACCAACCCAGAGTAACATGATCTGTAGGACGTCAGATGAAGCGATGGAAGGAAAATTCAAGACCATAATGTAGGGCTCGGATCTATATGCTCGATGAATACTCAAGATATGCTCGAAAACCATGTGTTTTATGCTCGATAGGTATGCTCGAAAAAAAAACATTATATGCTTGAGAGATATACTCGAAAAAAATATATACGGTTAAATCTGCAGAATATGCTCGAAAAACACCGTTGAAATCTATAGAAAGGAAAGTGAAACGAAAAAACCTATAACATACCTTTATATACGAGCTTTATTTTCTAATTGTGTGTATGATACACTGCAATATACTCGCATTTAAGTTTTTTTTAAGTATATAAGAGAAGTTTTTATTTAGAAGTTACAGTTTAAAAGTTCATTTGCAAAATGTTCAGAATTAGGCGAGTCAATGAAGTAGATCTGCATTGGTCAGTCCAATAAGAATTTTTTCTATGTTTTCAGTTTTGAATGATTTTCTTTAATCAGTCAATAAAAGTTTCAATGACGAGAACAACCTCGCTAAAGGTTAAAATAAGGGGTTCCAGTAATCCCACCAGATAGGCTTTTCAATAATTATTTATATTTTCGAACCTTAAGATGGTCAGTGCCCGAATTCGGGGAGGGGGATTCGAAGAAGAACGAACTATTTAGACGAAAACCATAAGAATATGCATTCATATGCTTCTATTCTGAAATCCACGGTTTTATGCATTTATATGCTCGATAAATTGCAATTCTATTGGTCCCAGAGAGGTGAGAATTCCAACGAAAGGCGTCTTTCGAGGTGTACTATTCAGGAAAAAAATATGCAAATATGCTCGAATCCGAGCCCTAAATGGGACACTTGGCTTAGTACTAGGAAGGCAGGTAATTACGACTATAGACACATAAAAACACAGGTTATCCTTTATACGCCGATGGGAAAACGGAAAAGGATCAAAAGCTATGAGTAAAAACTAAAATGTATATGTGGAATAATGTTATATCCATGAAAAACAGTTTTACTGCGTTAGATTATAAATATTAAATCGTAAAATCTACAGAAATTGACGTTGAGGCTAATAATTTTCACATCTCTGTACTCTATATAGAAACAATGAGCATGATCCCTTGTTAATCTAATGACTTCAAGTTCCCCTTTCTGTCAAATTTGCTAACGGAGGATTAAGGAGGAGTGGTTTGTTCGGTGGCGATTGAAAATAAATACAAGGAAATATAGTCTCATAACAAGAAGTTCCGTGACGAACTAAAGAGCCTACTTTTCTTACAATTTAAGAATTATTCTAAAATATTATGATCTATTATTGTGCCAATTTTGGATGAAATCCATTTGATAGTATAGAAGTTACATGTGTTTAAAAATTGGACTTATCCTGTTGGCAGCACTGACGTATATTACTGTAGTTGCTCCAAACTAATTTAGAATGTTAGGTACTATACGTATCCAAAGTTTAGAGCTGTTGGCTTGCATATTTTCTGATTTATGGATATCAGGGTAAAAAAAGAGAGATCATTTATTTACAGTTGGCAGCCCTGTTGGCTCTTAAAAATACGCATATTCATATTAATTATGGTACACAAATCACATATGAAATTTGGTTGAAATACATTCGTTAGTATATAAGTTACATGCATTTAAAATTTGGTCCTATCACCAAGCTTAGAATATTGTTGGCAGCGCTGAGATATACTAGGTACTCCAAATTAATGTAAAAGGTCATGTACTATACGTGTGCTAAGTTTTGAGCTCTTGGTTTGGATACTTTCTGATATATAGGTATTAGGATAAAACATAGAGATACCATTTATGAACAGTTGGCAGCCCTGGGGGCTCTTAAGAATATGCAAAGCCATATCCGTTATTGTACACATAGTACATACGAAATTTGGTTTGTAACCCAATGGATAGTGTAGAAGTTACATGCATTTAAAAATTGAACCTATCAGCAGGCTTATAATCATTTTGGCAACACTGCCATGTATGGCCTCCTGGAAATTAAACTGCAATATTATTATCTATACGTGTGCCAATTTTGAAATAGCTCCCGTTCATACCTTCCAAGATATCCAACATGGAGCTCAAATTTCTAGTGCGTTTTTCAGCAGTTGGTAGCACTGACATCATTTTCAAATACGGCATTGAGATATTCAGGTATAGATCTTAAATCCTACCAAATTTTGTTTCGATTGCTGCAGCCGTTTAGGAGCTGATAGGGGGACACACACACAGACAGACAGACAGACAGACAGACAGACACACATTCGCCCGGATCGATCTCATAAGTCTACTTTTACCTCATTTTTGCAAAATGTGAAAAGTAGGCTAAAAATAGGTAAAGTGCGGAGGCAAGATTCTAAATATAACATTTGTTCGGAATACTTGTAGAAGAAGATTCATGCAAATATATGGACGTTCACATAAGGAATGATGTAAAATGGAGTGTTCATATAGGGTGTGTAGTTTCTAAAGCTTACAAATCTCTGCATTTGATAATGAGGGTATTAAAAGGAAGTACTGTAGTGCCTCTGCCAAAGAATTAGGATATTTGTCACATGCAATAGCTATTCTGGAATACGCCTCTACGGTTTAGGATCCAAATCTAGTAGGGCTCATCAATAAGTAGGAACTGGCACAAAGAAAGGCCAATCCCAGGAGCGTGTGACACGCATGTTAATGAAACTTGGGTGGGAATCGCTTGACGCTAGGAGAAAGAAATCTAGACTCTGTGCTATGTACAACACGTATACAAACCAACCAGCATGGGGAACCCACTTACATTATTTCAAAGTTAGGGCTCAGGCAAGGAAAGCATTTCTACAGAAAAGGAATCTGTTGACATCGAATACAGATTTAAGGATTAGGAAGTCATTTTTGAAAGTCTTTGTCTGGAGCGTGGCGCTCTATGGAAGTGAAACTTGGACTGTTGGTGCAGCAGAAAAGAGGAGAATTGAAGCATTTGAAATGTGGTGTTACAGGAGAATTATGAAGATCAGATGGGTAGATAGGGTTACAAACGAAGAGGTATTAAGACGAGTGGGAGAGGAGAGATGTTTCTGGTGACTGCTAATGAAGAGAAGAGATAGGTTGGTGGGACACATACTAAGACACCCAGGAATAGCATGCTTAGTTATGGAAGGAAGGCTTGAGGAAAAGAACTGTAGGGGTAGACCAAGGTTAGAATATGTTAAACAGATAGCCTCGGGTGTAGGGTGTGGTAGCTATGTAGAGATGAAACGATTAACTCAGGACAGGGAGGCATGGAGTGCTGCATGAAACCAGTCAAAAGACTGAAGACTCAAACAACAACAGGGCCCGACTACAGCGTACAGATGCTTTCCACGGTGGGTGAGTGGTTATAGCGTTGGACTACCAACTCCCAAGCTTGCAGGTTCGCTCCCGACTGTGGTAAGTGATTTTTGAAAGGCGACAAAAATCACGGTACGCATGCCATACGAGGTTGGCATGTTAAAGAACCCATTTGAATTCATTAGGCCGTGTTCATAACGGAAAAATTAATCTCGGGATTCTCCACCAACAAAACAAGTTCCTCCTTTCTCTACTAGAAAGCGCTATAGTGTCAAGGAGCTTAGATATCTAACCTCCTTGAACTTAATAGCGTTCCAAGGAGCGATAAAATTCGACATTCAAGCTGCCCTCAGGGCGTCAACTAACAAAGCTTGCGTCCGGCACCCGAGTCCAAACGATATAATAATTATTATTATAGCGTTCACATTTTGGTAAAAACTCTTTCTTAAACCGTGCCATTGATAACTGGAACTCTCTACCTGCTGCAGTCTTAGAGCCTTTCCCCAAACAAAAAAGTCCTCTCGGCACGCCGGAAGGCGGAGGTAGATTTCACCGGACAAACTTGGGGATAGGCGAAAATAAGCAGTATTTTATAATTGGAGGTTAATAAACTTTGTTTTTCGTCATTTTATGCATATTTTAAACATTTTATTGTCTTATGATGACGGTAATCTTCTTGTCATTTGGAGTCCATTTTTAGCCTATTTTCATTTTATGAAAAAAAAATAGGCTTATGAGACCACCTTTTGTCCGTGTGTGTGTGCGTGTGTGTGTGTGAGGTGTGTGTGTGTGTGTCCCCTAATAAATTCTAAACGGATGGAGCGATTACAATGAAACTCGGTAAGATCATAGCACTATTCTGGCCGACCCCGACCGTGCCCTTCAAATTTTATTGTGTCTCACCAATCCAAGATGGTGGCTGTGCGAAATATTTCACCAGCATTCAGTATCTCCGAAACTCTTACCGATATCGCCTTGAAATCGTGTACAGTGATAAAGGGCCCTACTAGAAGTTCACTTATGAGACCTTCAAAAACCTAGTGACTACAAAACCAACATGGCGGCCAAGCGAATTTCAGACATTTAAATAGACTTTTCTCGCGATTAAACTATCCAAACGTAATGAAACTTGGTACAGCAAACGTTTATACGTATTGTAATGCACCGGAGTCTAATTTTGTTCAATTGTTTACATAACCTCAAATTGGCGGCTGTGCGAAATATTTCACTGATATTCTATTTCTCCGAAACTATTACAGATATCACCCTGAAATTTTGTACAGTGATAAAGGGTACTGGTACAAGTTTATCCATGTAACTTTCATAAACCTGTAAAGTACAAATCGAACATGGCGGCCAAGCGAATTTGAAACATTTTAATAGACTTTTCTCATGATTTAACTCTCTGAGCGCAGTGAAATGTGGTACAGAAAATGATTTTACATATTGTAATGCACTGACATCTAATTGAGTTCAATTGTTTACATAACCTCAAGATGGCGGCTGTGCGAAATTTTAAAATTAAGTTTTTATTTCTTGTGTCGTAATCATGCGATCGAAGTGAAAGGTTGAATAATGAACCTAGGCATTAATTGTCCTTAAATGGTACATAACTCTATGGCCTATACATATACTGTATAACAATCCAAAATGGTGAGCATCCGAAATATTTAGACGGTTCTCAATATCTATGAATCTTTAACAGCAATCAAACTGATTTTTTTATGTTCATAGAGTAACCTGGTGAGCACAAATCCAACATGGCGGCGACGTGAAGTATAAATATTTAAATGGACGATTCTCGCGAATTAACTATACGACTCAGTGAAACGTTGCACGTTAAATGCTTATACAAATGTTCATCCACTGGCATCTAATTTATTTCAATTGTTTGCATAATCAAAAGATGGCAGCTGTGCGAAATTTTAAAATCTCATGTTTACTTCTTGTGTTCTAATCATGCGATTGAAATTTGATAGAAGCAATTAAGATGAGTAGGATATATGAAAATAGGCTGTATTGTTCTTCACGGAACTACTTGTTATACTTGTGGTCACACTGTCCTTATGCAAGGTTTCGACACTGATGTGTAACTATATAACGGTCTGTTACTTCTTCACGCAAAATTATATCTCCCGCAGATATTTTGGTTGGTTCCTTAGTTTAGGGGCTGCGACAACGGGGTCATGTAACCCCGAGTACATAGGGTGAGTGTAGAATCTGTCTGATAAACCGTGTTAATTGTGATGGCTGTATTAGTCTGTAATTCAGGTAATGACTTCAGGCGGTCAATTTCAAGCAGTAGTTCCAAATGTTGCCAACAGATACAACCATCAACGACACCTAGCTGTGAACTTGGATACTAGATGCCACCGCAACCAGCAACTCGCAACGAACGTTGGAACTTCCCCTCCAAAGGAAAGCATACTGAGGGATTTTTAGCGCTCTTAGAAAATCCGACGACTTTGGCCGGCTTTGAACACGCGACCTTGGGCATAGAAGTTCAGCATGCTACCAGTTACGTCACCGAAGCCGCTTCACACTTAGTCAGATGGAAATCTGAATCTCATCTCGTGCAAGTGCGTTGTCATGGCGACGTCTGATGGCTCATCCCTCATCAATTTAGTAGTGTTGCCATGGCAACCACTGATAGCTCTTGGCATTTTCTTATAATTCCGAAATCATTTTTCTCATCCCTTGGCGTAATGATGGGTCATACCAAAAATTCTTTCAGCCAAAAGTTTTAGGTAATTATTAGGGGAATATTGTCCATTTCGTACGGTTTTGATATTGTGCCTATTAAGAGAGATATGATTAATGTTTCCCGAAAACCCCACTTTTTCCCACCCCTTTTGTCAATGGTTGGTGCCATAAAAATACTTCAAACATAAATTTTTGGGCTTTATCCGTCACATAGACCTTTGAACGGATTCGATATTTCACATATTAAGAGCGTTATAGCAATATTTCACTTTTTCGAAAAAAGCTCCCCATTTTCACCCCCTTCGACCGATTTAGCCCAGTACCGAACTCGACCGAGATATTATAGGTGTACATATTCAGTAAAAAATTCAAAGTGATTGGTGCAAAATTACGGCAGTTATCGTGTCCACAAGAAACTGATATATATATATATATACAGTGTGGTCCACCCGCCCCTTATTATTTAGTTTTATGAAACCCAACTAACACGGCATTTCTCCCGATGGTCGATATTGCTCTGCGCTCTGACTGTGCGACAGCAATGTAATTGGGTCATGGGTCTAACAAAGAAAAACCGACCTTAAACTTTTCCCCGCCAAATACTATGGCCCATTCTACTAACATATGACTCACTGCTCCTTGAAATAACACACATACACGCAATTCGATCGAATTAATAGCTTACGCCACGTGATCTGTAATAGTAGAAAGTTAAATCAACACCATAAATCATGATTGAAGACTTTGAGATGGACTTAAACGTTTGAGGTGGGACGGCTACTGTAACTACACCACGTTTAGCGTTCAGCATCTTCCATGTGTTGGTGGCTGAGAGGTTTAAAGCCTGACCGTACATGATGGGCGCGAGTGGGTTGAATTTTGCTTCGAATCCAGTAGTAGGCATACTTTTTTGAACGAAAGCCCACATTCCATTTTAGTGGGGATGTAACTACATGCCACATTTATTGCCTTAAGACGTATTTTTGAGAAGAGTACGTTGAATTCTGCTGATTTATGAAGAGAATACGATCCAATTGGTACGTTATGCCACGTGACCTGTAATGGCAGCAAATTTAAAAACTGGCATGAATATTAATATAACATATCGAAGTGTCGCTCCGGAGGTCCGGGTTCGATTCCCAGCTTTGCCAAGAAATGTAATATTTGTCTGAGGGCTGAAATTGGGTACACGCAGCCTCGTGAAGCAAATATGAGAAGAAGTGGGTTCGATTCCCACCTCAGCCACCCTGGAAATGGTTTTCCGTGGTTTCCCACTTCTACTCCGGCCAAATTCCGGGATGGATTCTATCTTAAGGCCACGGCCGCCTCCTTCCCAATCCTTAATTGCAAATACACACATAATTATAAGCTCGCAATAACTCAGGTTATCAGACAAATTCTACACACACTCCCAAGTAAATGGGGCTAAATGACCGCGATGTTCTAGCCCCTCACATGAAACAAAACAACAACATATCGAAGGATATTCTGATCGCCAGTGCTTGCATCGAATTATACGTATTCCTTAGAATTTCCCGTGGTATTATTAGCATACTTTCGATTTTTGCAAAAAATGAAAGAAGACTTATGAGATCTACACAGGGCCATAAATTGTGTGTCTGTGTGTGAGTGTGTGTGTGTGACTGTGTGTCTGTGTGTGTGTGAGTGTATGTACTCTGAATGTCTGCCCCCACCCTATCAATTCGAACACGGTGAAACCTAATTGAACGAAATTTGGTACAGAGGTAGAACTAGCAAGGGCACCTCAGTGTCATGTTTTATATCGCCGCCATCTTGACGGAAACGTAATGGCGGCCACCCAAATGTTCAAAGCTTAAATCAAATTACGAATAACCTAATCATCCGATATCTGCCTAATTTTTCAACAACATATATTTATATGGCGAGCGTCTTTTGACTAACTTACAAGGTAATCAGCCCAATAGTTTGCAGATGGCGGCCATGTATGTGTGCAAATCGATTCCCCCTATCAATTCAAACACGGTGAAACCGAATAGAACGATATTTGGTACAGGGGTAGCACTAGCGAAGGACACCTCAGTGTTATGTTTTATATCGCCGCCATCTTGACGAAAACGTAATGGCGGCCTCCAAAATGTTCAAAGCTTAAATCAAATTACGACTAACGTAATAATCCGATCTCCACCAAATTTTGCAACAACATATACTTATATGGCGAGCGTTGTTTGTTTGAACTAGAAGGTCATCATCCAATTAGTGTGCAGATAGCGGCCATGTATGTGTGCAAATTGATTCCCCCAATCAATTCAAACACGATGAAACCGAATTGAACGAAATTTGGTACAGAGATAGCACTAGCGAAGGGCACTCCAGTGCCATGTTTTATATCGCCGCCATCTTGACGAAAACGTAATGGCGGCCATCCTAATGTTAAAAGCTTGAATCAAATTACGACCAACCTAATAATCTGATCTCTACCAAATTTTTCAACATCATACCTTTATGTATAGAAAATCTTTTGACCACACTACAAGGTCATCAGGCCAATAATGTGTGGATGGCGGCCATGTATGTGTGAAATCGATTCCCCCTATCTTTTCAAACACGGTGAAACCGAATGGAACGAAGTTTGGTACAGAGGTAGCACTAGCAAAAGCCACCTCAGTGTCATGTTGTATATCGCCGCCATCTTGACCGAAACGGAATGGCGGCCACCGAAATGTTAAAAGCTTAAATCAAATTACGACCAACCTAATCATTTGATCTCTACCAAATTTGTCAACAACATACCTTTTTGTGGGAAGCATCTCTTGACTGAACTACGAGGTCATCAACCCAATAGTTCGCAGATAGCGGCCATGTATGTGTGCAAATTGATTCCCCATATCAATTCAAACACGGCGAAACCGAATTGAATGAATTTTCTTTACAGAGGTAGCACTAGCAAAGGGCACATCATATTCAGTATAATATCCGTATAGCACGTTGTATTTCAAGAAGCTACTACAACTAACTTTCAATTATACTCCTTGAAAAGGATAACGAATTATAACAATACCCATTCATTTAGGAGAAAGTAGGCTATACGTTCTTTACCGAACATCTTGTTTTGTTATTAAATTTTAACAAATAGTCTTAGCAAATCTTTAGGCCTGTATCACACGACACTCGCTGACAAGGAAGCTGCTGTGATCGCTGGTACAAAATCCTGTATGGTTCTGTTCTCTTCGTCAGTATACCCGCTTGTATTACCGAAGTGTATCACACGCTAGCATTTTGTACGCTAAATTGTATGAAATAAAACCGAAGGGCTGTCGTTGAGGGCATTATTTGCAGTTAATTCGCCTTAATAACGCAAAACGGTCGCGAAACTTGCTTTAAGTAAATTAGAAAACATGCTTGGTACTGAATGCATTCCAATCAATATTTAAGATCTAACTGGAATAATTTAATATTTTACCATACGCGTTAATAAGAAGCGCAACAAAAACCTCCAGAGTGTGTTGAAAATGTGTGCAAGTGTTATTGCGCCCGCTCGCTCTTTCGAAGATCCGGGTTCAAGACTATCCAACGGCAGACTTTTTAAATTCTTTTTAACTATTTTATTATACCCTCCCTACCTCGTACAGTAAGATTTCAACTTGGGTTTGTTCACATTATCTACGAAGACGATAGGGAAAGTAATTTTCTTGTCACATTTAAATGGCTATTTTCCCTAAATACTGTTCAAAACCATGGATGGATATTATTCGTTATAATTATTATATTTTTAGTCGATTTTACCCTCCATGTTAGGTTTTCCCACGGACTCGGCGAGGGATCCCATTATTACCGCCTCTACGGGCAGTGTCCTGGAGCTTGAAACATCTCGTCTGTGGGATACAACTGGGGAGGTGGGATCAGCACCTCGCCCAGGTGGCCTCACCTGCAAAGCGAACAGGGTCCTCTTGACGGATGGGAAGGGAGGGGAAGATTGGGAGGGACAGGCAAGGAAGAGGGAAGGAGGCGGCCGTGGCCGTACGGTAGGTAACATCCCGGTATTTTCCCGAAGGCGAAGTGGGAAATCACGGAAAACCACTTTGAGGATGGGTGAGGTGGGAATCGAACCCCTCTACTTATTTGGACCACCCGAGGCTGAGCAGACCCCGTCCCAGTCCTCATACCACTTTTCAAATTTCGTGGCAGAGCCGGGAATCGAACCCAGGACGTCCGGGGTGGCAGCTAATCACGCTGATCACTACGCAATGGAGGCGACTCTATTCGTGATAATTAGAATTTTAATAGTTCAATATTTATCCCAGAATAATAATATGACACGTTCTGTAATTACTGCCTTGCTGCGAGGCTGAACGGTAATGTTCTCGCTTGCTGTGCCCAAGGTTGCAGGTTCGTATCCTGGCGCAGTCAGCTGGCTTTTGAGGGTGCACAAATGCGAGGGAGCCGTGTCAGTAGATTTACTAGCACGTTGAAGATACCCTTCGGAGCAAAATTCTGGCACCCCGACGTCTCTAAAAGCCAGAGCAGTTAAAAGGGACGTAAAACCAATAACATTATAATTATCTGTATTTACTGTATGTTTGGGGAAGATGACCTCGTAGTTCCGCCCCTTAAAACCTCACTAACTAACTATTACTGTAAGTGTATAGCAATCGCTTTTCGCACAGAAGCCGTTGAAAGAAATTATAGTTTCGGTCTGATGTATTTATTCGTGAGCCTACCCACATAACAAATCTATTTGTTATGTGGGTCGTCTGATTTAGTCGGAGTTTTCATTTAAACAAAGGTGGTCAAAATTTCGAATACTTGCTACCTTGAATATACAGGATACCTTGCTTTCGTTCTACAGATCGTTATGTCGTCGTCCAATCTGGCTGCGTACCATCGGAAAAGTACGGTCCTTTTGAGGACCAAATAAAAAATCACTCGTTGGAACAGATAGATATGCGTCCATAATACATCCACAATAAACGACATTAAGCAAAAAAATGTACTAGTTCAAGGTTCGAACCTACTACTATGCGACTTCGTTGACGCTACTCTAGCAATTCTAGATTTAGCCACCATAGCTACCGAGAACCATAGTGTATTGCTGGCATGTATTGAATCTATTCGTAGACACTTCCTGTCCAAACGTAAGAAGGTGTTATTCGGAGCTCTGATCTTTTCAATCATGCATTATATTCGAGCTAATTGAAAGAACACTGCCACTATTGATTTCTACTATATTCGCGAGGATGTACTCAACGGTTAAAGTTGTACAATGGACGTACTAATGTTTTTAGGATGACTGTGATATACGCGTTAGTTGGGTTGCCTTCCTCCAAAAAAAATAAGGGGCGGGTGGACCACACTGTATATATATACATAAATTATATATAAACTTTTGAACTGACGGTGGTTTTTGGGTCTGGGGGATGTGAAACGCGAAGATATGTCGAAATTTTCCGGAAGTCGAAACATGGTACCCATTGCAATAGTTAGCTTTCTAATTTATTTAATCGTATGGTGAATTACATAAAAACAAATCACAAATCCAAGTTCAAGTTTTGGAGCCATTCCACAGTACATTCTCGAAGATGAAACAGATCACTAGGGCTCCCGGAGTAGGCGTGTAGAGGGCAGCGCTGGATGATATGGTCCATGGTCTGTTCCTCCTCATTGCATTGACACAATGGGGAATCTATCCAACCCCACTTATGGCATAGGTAATTGCAACGGCCGTGCCTGGTTCTCAGTCTATTGAGGCGACACCATAATTTCTAATGAAATCTACCTAAAAAGTGTGGTTAAGAAAAGACTGATGATCTGTGTAAATACTCCAGTTTAATTGTTATTGAATTGTTATTTATACCCAATTTGCCAACGGGAGACACACTCCCAATTGCAAATAAATGAATAAATTAATTAATACAATTTTTGGCATTTAAATTGATGCTCCAAATTGTCTATGACATGTAGTGTGGAACATAAGGGCCAAAAAATCGACTGGTCTTTATCCCTGAAGAATCTCTACCTTGGCAGACACAACCAGGAACCATTTGATAGTTCAGGAACACTTCTCAAAATTTAGCCTCCACCAGGAATGGAACCTAGTCCTTCCAGTGAACCACCGCGGCTTTATTACGAAGGCAATATACTGTACTAATAACAAAATATATTTTTAAGGTGCGTTCAAAAATTAACGAGCCGGGGGCTGGAATGCGCAAACTGGTGACGACATCGGCTAATCGTGGCGTGTGTGACGAGGTGTGATTCCGACCAGAGCATGGAAGGTCACTGTACGTCACGTGACGATACAAAGCGAGTAGCAACATGCATCAATCGTCCAACGCTGCCAGTCGCATTGCAAACAGTGACATGGAGGCGTCAACCGAAGGGCAAAGAGGTGTTGTTCGGTTTCTGACAGCGGAAGGAGTAGGGGAACGGACATTCATCGCCGAATGTCACACGTGTACGGTGAACACTGTATTTCCCTTGCAAGGGTCAAGGCGTGGCACAAGCGCTTCAGGGAAGGACGGGTGTCTTTAGCCGATGATGCCCGGTCTGGGGCACCCCCCTGCATTACCGATGACAACGTCCAGCTGGTTGATGCACTCATTACCCAGGATCGCCGAGAGACAGTGAACGCCATAGCCGCCGTGGTCGGATTGAGCGTCAGAAGTGTGCATACCACCATGAAGGAACAACTGCACTTGCGCAAAATGTGTGCCCAATGGGCGCCCCTCAGTCTTCAACCACACCAGGAAGCATGTCGAATGGTCCACTGTCTTGGTCATCTGCAGCGCTATGCGAGGGAAGGGAATGGGTTCCTGGCACGAGTGGTGGCTGGAGATGAGTCATGGTGTCATCACTTCGAACCAGAATCTAAACGACAAAGCCTCCAGTGGAAGCATCCAGGATCACCACCACCCAAAAAAGGCAAGGCCATCCACACGAGTGCAGGAGAGGTAATGCTGACGTTCTTCTTTGACCAAGATGGCCCCCTTCTGATACACTTCATGCCGCACGGGACAACAGTGAATGCCCAGCGTTACACGCAAACCTTGACCACCTTTCGCCAAGTGATTAATACAAAACGACCAGGAATCTCACCCGTGGGGTCATTCTGCTCCACAACAATGCACGACCTCATACGGCCAATACTGTCGCGGCACTCCTGCAGAAATTCAAATGGGAGGTTTTCGGCCACCCTCCATACAGTCCTCACCTCTCTCCCTGTGACTACGCCATGTTTGGTGTCCTGGAAAGGGCTCTGCGGGGCCAACGATTCACCTCGGACGCCGACGTCCAGCATTACGTGCGGAATTGGTTCACATCGCAGCCCAGGGAATTTTATGAGACAGGCATTCACCGCCTCGTGTCACAGTGGGACAAGTGCCTCAACAGCCAGGGCCAATACTTCTAACATACAGGTACTGGTTTCTGTAATTATGCCTCCGGCTGGTTACTTTTTGAACGCACCTATACATCTGGTGATGACTGGCTTACCTGAAAGCAAAGCAATTTGTAAACATTTACTAACAACCAGAACACGCCGTCAAGTTTTAATCAGTACTGTTTTATTTAAATTTACGAGTAATTACACACGAGTTGTATTTCAGTAATGCTGAGAATGAAGGCTGCCTATTCGAATGCGGCCTGGGGCAGTAGTAGTAGAGTAAATTTGCATTTTCGTGCGATAACACCTATCCATATGAATAAACTAATCTATATATGCATAAATCAGTGTTAAAAGATAGTTTGTATGTCCCCTATGCCATTTTTAGCCTATTTTAATTTATGAAAACAATAGGATTATGAGATCACCTTTTGTCCGTGTGTCTGTCTGTGTGTGTGTGTGTGAGATGGTGTGTGCCCCACTAATAACTTATACATGGCTGGAGCTATTTCAAAGAAAATCGGTAAATTCATAGCACTATTCCGGGCAACCCCGACCGTTCCCTTAAAATTTTGTTACCTCTCACCAATACAACATGGCGGATGTGCGAAATATTTCACCAGCATTCAATATCTCCGAAACTATTACCGATATCACCCTGGAATTTTGTCCGGCGATAAAAGAAAACTACTAGAAGTTCAACTATGTGACTTTTGAAAATCTGGTAACTACAAAATCAATATGGCGGCAAAGCGAATTTGCGACTCTTAAATGGACGTTTCTCGCGATTTAACAAACCCATCGCAATGAAACTTGATACAATATATGTTTATACAAATTGTAATGCACCGACATCTAACTTCGTTCAATTGTTTACATAACCTCAATATGGCGGCTGTGCGAAATATTTCACTGGCATTCTATATCTCTGAAACTATTGCCGGTATCACCATGACATTTTGTACGGAGATAAAGGACACTACTGGAAGTTAATCTATGAGGCTTTCAAAAACCGGTTAACTACAATACGAGCGAATTTGAAAGTTTTAAAAAGACTTTTTTCGCGATATAATGATTCAAACGCAATGAAACTTCGTACAGGAAATGTTTTTACACATTGTAATGCACTGGTATCTAATTTAGTTCAATTGTTTACGCAACCTCAAGATGGCGGCTGTGCGAATTTCAAAAATTAAGTTTTTATTTCTTGTTTTCTAATCATGGGATCGAAATCAACATTTGCATAATGAACGTACACAATAATCATCATCTAATAGTACATAACTCTATGGCCTACATATATTAAAATCCAACATGGCGACCATCCTAAATATTTAGACGGCTCTCAATATCTATTAATCTACTACAGCAATCAAACTGAAATGTTGTAAGTGTATAGAGGCTATGAGCATAAGTTTATCTATGGGACGTTCAATAACCTGGCGAGCACAAATCCAACATGGCGGCTACGCGAAATTTAAATATTCAAATGGACGTTTCTTGCGTTTTAACCATCCGAGTGCAGTGAAACTTGATACGGTACATGCTTATACAAATTATAATCGACTGGCATGTAATTCATTTACATTTATTTCATAACCACAAGATGGCGGCTGAGCGAAATTTTAAAATCCCGTTCTTATTTCTTGTGTCGTAATCATGCGAATGAAGTTTGAATTAAACACCTACATAATAATCTTCATGTAATAGTACTTAAATCTAAGGCCTATAATATAAAATCCAACATGGTGACCATCCACAATATTCAGACGGTTCTCAATAATTACGAATCTATTACAGCAATAACACTGACAATTTGTATGTTGATAGGGGCAATTATTATTAGTAGGATATACGAAAATAGGCTGTTTAGTTCTTCACGGAACTACTTGTTCCGATTGCGATGAAATTTGGAAGAGTTGTTGTGTGCACTCCAGGGAAGGTTTCTGGCTACGAATTATTTATGCAACACAAAAGGGTGAGGCACTTAACAGTAACCCAAATTCACAATCTGTATAGTCCACTTATGACACTGCAATGCAAGGTGTGAGAAAGGCTTGCTGATTCATCGCGAGACGACATGTCCTCACATGGATGTCTCAGCACAGGCTAATGCATAAGGAACGGGACACCAGACAGAAACACAAAGAATGTTGTTTATCCAAAGGCACTTCTGTTTCTATCTTTCTTGGGCTGGCTGCGTGGCTCAGCGGAAACGTTCTCTACTTCTGTGACCATGATTGCAGGATCGAATCCTGGCGCAGCCAAGTGGCATTTGAGGGTGCGCAAATGCGAGGGAGCCGTGTCAGTAGATTTACTGGCACATGACTCTCTGGCCTATACATTTAACAATCCAACATTGCGACCATCCGAAATATTTAGACGGCTCTGCATATCTACGAATCTATTATAGCAATCAAACTGAATTTTTTAATGTTCATAGGGGCTATGAACTTACGTTCACCTATAGGACTTTAAATAACCTGGTGATCACAAATCCAACATGGCGGCGACGCGAAGTATAAATATTCACATGGACGTTTCTCGCAATTTAACCATCCGAGCGCAGTGAAACTTGGTACAGTAAATTCTTATACGAATGTTAATCCACTGGCATCTAATTTATTTCAATTGTTTCCATAACCTCAAGATGGCAGCTGTGCGAAATTTTTAAATCTCATTTTTACTTCTTGTGTCCTAATCATGCTATTGAAGTTTGAATGCTACACGTACACAATGATCTTCATTTAACAGTACTTAACTCTAGGACCTACATATATAAAATCCAACATGGCGAACATCCGAAATATTTAGTCGGTTCTCAATATCTACGAATCTATTACAGCAATCAAACTGAAATTTTGTATGTAAATAGAGGCAATTAACATAAGTAGGATATATGAAAATAGGCTGTATAGTTCTTCACGGAACTACTTGTTTTTTTCTTTAATTGATTTCATTGATTGTTATTCCTTTTCAGACCTATTAATTGCAAATGATTAATGTACATAATTATACCTCAATAAACATGATGTACCTATTAAGATAAAAATGTCCGTAAAAATCCTCATTGCTCAACTTATATGTAGGTATTTGAATGTGTGTGTTAGTAATTTTAATATGTGTTTGTTTCATGAAATGAGGTGGGCGAAAAAAAATATCTCGAAAGTGGGCGATGGTCAGAAAATGTTTGGGAAACCTTCATCTAGAGGAAAGCTCCTTTATGCGATATAATTGGTCTTGTTACCCAAATTATTATGTTGAAACAACGTGTGTTCATTAGCAATGTGCATTCCTTTCAGTAATTTCGAGTAGGATCGTTGTATCAACGAGGTACATTGCGCTAATAACGCTAATTCATCCCTCGAACGCTTGAGTTATTAATAGAGACAGTGTTACGCACTTTGGCTACAATTATAGCCCAAAGAGTAATTAGATCTGAAGAACACGCATACGTTATTTCTAAAGTTTGTTTTAAATAATACGCCAAATAGTAGTATAGAGAATTATTCTGACCAATTCTAAAGATTATGTACATATGTTATTATTTCTATGTGAAGATGAAATATATACCGAGGGAGGAAATTTATTATTAACAATAGTATTCTGGAAATCTACATTAGGAGAAATAAGAAGTTCCGTGACGAACTAAAGAGCCTACTTTTCTCGAAATGTAAGATTCATTCCAATGATTAATCTATATGGACCTAATTAGATTAATGACGAAATTGAGTAGGTTATATCGAAATTTCTAATTAGTTGGAAATTTTGGATGTAATCCATTTATTTGTATAGAAGTTACATGTATTTTAAAATTGGACCAAACAGCAGGCTTAGAATCATGTTGGAAGCACTGACGTATATTAGTTACTCCAAATTAATCTAGAATGTAAGGTACTATACGTGTGCAAAGTTTAGAGCTATTGGCTTGAATTCTTTCTGATATATTGATATTAGGGTAAAAATATAGAGACAGCATTTATTAACAGTTGGCAGCCCTGGTTGCTCTTAAGAATGCGCATAGTCATATCTGTTATAGTACAAATAGCACATACGAAATTTGGTTGAAATCCAATAGATAGTATAGAAGTTACATGTATTTACAATTGGTCCTATCAGCAGACTTAGAATCATGTTGGTAGTACTGAGGTCCATTAGTTACTCCAAATTAATCTAGAATGTCAGGTACTATACGTGTGCATTGTTTTAAACTGTCGGCTTGCATACTTTCCGATATATTGGTATTTGGATAAAAACAATAGACTGTGCATTTATTAACAGTTGGCAGCCTTGGTGGCTCTTAAGATTACGCTGAGTCATATCTGTCTATCTACACATAGTACATACGAAATTTGTTTGAAATCCAATTGATATAGAAGTTATATGCATTTAAAATTGGACCTATCAGCAGGCATAGAATCATTTTGGCGGCACTGTCATGTATGGCCTCCTGGAAATTAAACTACAATATTATTATCTATATGTGTGCCAATTTTTGTATAGCTCCCATGCATACCTTCCATGATATACAACATGGAGCTGAAACTTCAATTGGCATTTTTCAGCAGTTGGCAGCACTGACATAATTTTCAAATACGGTATTGAGATATTCAGATAGAGATCTTGACTCATACAAAATTTTGGTTCGATTGTTACAGCCGTTTAGGAGTTGATAGGGGGACACACACACACAGCCAGACAGACAGACAGACAGAAGGACAGACAGACTCATAGACACACATTTTCCCGGATCGATCTCATAAGTCTACTTTTTCTTCATTTTTACAAAATTCGAAAAGTAGGCAAAAAATTACCACTCGGTACACCGGAAGACGAAACTAGATTTCACCTGGCAATGAAACATATTTAAAATTCACCGAATTTGTCAATTGTTGTACTGTGTACCGACGAAAATTCCACATGTTTAGCAAACGAGAAGCCTCATCTTCTTATCATTCCGAAAATAATTTGCTCATCCCTTGGTGTAAGGCTGGGTCATATCAAAAATGAATTCAGACACAAGTTTTAGGTAACTTTTAGAGGACTATTGACCATTTGAAACGGTATGCAGAAACTTAGGATTTCACGCGCCGGGACCAAGCTGCGTGTGTGTCTTTTGCGGCAAACAATGTGTTGTATATCATGCAACGAAATGTGCTAGTAAACAAGGAACGATGGCACAACTATGTCAATAAGTGACAATGTTTCCAAACATTAACGATATAATTACCTTTGATGTATACCTGAGTGTTTTATTATGAAAATTTGGTTGCAATATAGTACATTATGCAACGAGCCTATAATGGCTATAATTAAGACACGAGTATTTTTTATAAAACGAGCGTATGCTAGTTTTATAATTTCCATACGAGTGTCTTAATTACCATTATAGGCGAGTTGCATACGACTGTTTATGTTCGACGATAATTATAACTTTATTATATGTTTAAACATAAATATTCAAAAATATCTGTTGAGAGTCAGCCACTTGAATTTTGTGACCGAAGAGCGAGCGCTGGGTATATCTCTGTCTTTCAAGATCTCTGAACGACCGACGCATGTGCTCTGTGTGCTTGCAATGCCATATGCAGGCCATATGTTTACATCTGCCATCCCTCAATAATATTGTCACCGGAGTCGTTTGAAGGCTATGAGCTGTGTGGAAATTAGCGTTGGTGATATTAAGGTACAGTGCTATTTCTTGTCTCATATTCGCCAGTTTATTTACGTGAACATATGGACGGTGCGTATTCCATGTCGGTAATTTATTATAGTTCGATGTGTTTATGTCCGACATGTTGGATTTTGAGCGCATGCGTGAAGGTATCGTTACCTAATTGGTCAATGAACGAGCTCTGATTGGCTGGAGAAACTGTATCATAATGAAAAACAGTGTTATAATGACCATTATTATGATACAGTTTCCAGACACATAATAGTGAGGGTCGAACATAAAATTTTTATTATAAGTATTGTATATGTATGATTTTATTCGATCACAAAAATCCATTTTTCCCCGCCCCATGGCTGGTGCTATCCAAAAACTTTACAGAGGTAAATTTTTGGCCCTTATCCAAAGAATAGTACGAACATTGATTGGATTTTTAGCCTTGTGTCTGTGTGTGCGTGTGCGTGTGCGTGTGTGATGTGTGTGTTTTCCCCTAATAACTTCTAATTGGCTGGAGCGATTTCTATGAAACTCGGTAAGATCATAGCACCATTCTGGCCGACCCCGACCGTGCCCTTCAAATGTTATTGCCTCTCACCAATCCAACATCGCGGCTGTGCAAATTATTTCACCAGCATTCAGTATCTCCGAAACTAATACCGATATCACCCTGACATGGTGTACGGTGATAAAAGACACTACTAGAAGTTCACCTATGAGACTTTCAAAAACCTGGTAGTTACAAAACCAACATGGGGGTCAAGCGAATTTGAGACTTTTCTCGCGATTTAACCATCCAAACGTAATGATACAGCAAATGTTTATACACATTGTAATGCACTGGCGTCTAAGTTTGTTCAATTGTTTACATAACCTCAAAATGGCGGCTGTGCGAAGTATTTCACTGGCATTCTATATCTCCGAAACTTTTACAGATATCACCCTGAAATTGTGTACGGTGATAAATAGCAATGGTACAAGTTAATCTATGTAACTTTAATAAACCTGTACAAAACGAACATGGCGGCCAAGGGAATTTGAAATATTTTAATAGCCTTTTTCGATTTAACTCTCTGAGCGCAGTGAAATGTGGTAGAGTAAATGATTATACTTATTGTAATGCACTGGCATCTAATTTAGAATTTTTTTTACATAACCACAAGATGGCGGCTGTGCGAAATTTTAAATTAAGATTTTATTTCTTGTGTCGTAATCATGCTATCGAAGTGAAAGTTTGAATAATGAAGCTACGCAATAATTTTCCTTTAATGATACATAACTCTATGGCCTATACATATATCAATCCAAAATGGCGAGCATCTGAAATATTTAGACAGTTCTCAATATCTACGAATCTCTTACAGCAATCGAACTGAACTTTTTTATGTTCATAGAGACTATGAACATAAGTTCACCTAAAGGACTTTCAGTAACCTGGTGATCACAAATCCAACATGGCAGCCACGCGAATTATAAATATTTAAATGGACGTTTCTCGCGATTAAACCATCCAAGTGCAGTGAAACTTTGCACGTTAAATGCTTATACAAATGTTAATCCACTGGCATTTAATTTATTTCAATTGTTTTCATAACCACAAGATGGCAGCTGTGCGAAATTTTAAAATCTCGTTTTTACTTCTTGTGTTCAAATCATGCGATTGAAATTTGGATACCACACGTAAACAATAATTATCATGTAATAGTACACAAATCAAAATTGAACCTGGCGACGATCTGAAATATTTAGACGGTTAGCAATATCTACGAATCTATCACAACCTTCAATCTGAAATTTTGTATGCAGATAGATGCAATTAACATGCGTAGTATATGTGAAAATAGGCTGTATAGTTCTTCACGGAACTACTTGTTCACATTAAGAAAGTAACAGCGATATTTCACATTTTCGATTCAGCCTACCCCCACCCCTTTGGTCCGATTAACGAACTCAACTGAGATATTGAATGGTCATATTTTATGTAGTTATCGTGTCCACAAAAATTTGATATATAATATTTTAAATTCTCGGTGGTTTTGGGCTCTGAGGGATGTGAGACGCAAAGATATGCCAAAATTTTCCGGAAGTCACTACACAGTACCCATTGCAATCGGTACAGTAGATTTCTAATGAAAGCTACCTAACACTGGAGTTCTTGAATACAGTTTGATATAAACGTTACTACATAGCACATATCTGCATCTCTACTTAGTATAAAACAAAGTCCCCGATTCTTGGATGTTACGGGTAAACTCGAGAACCACTGGATAGATTTTGATGCGGTTTTCACCATTCTATAAAGGATATCTCGAGGATGATTTTTGTGGAAAATAATTTATTTATGATCAAAGGAAGCCGAGAAGTATTGATTTCAGTGGAAAAGTCGAAAGAAAATGGCGTCCGAGCGCTTTGTAAGCTTACAGTGGGCAAACCGTTAAAAATGTCTAAATACTATGAGTTTAGAAACTGTTCAGCATGAAAAGTTCTTCAAAAAAGTCCACGAATGCATATGTCTATCTTCAATACATCGCCCACTATAAGTGCTTTTACGTTTTAATTTCTTCCAACCATGTCCATTCAACTACTGAGGGGACAGTTTACGAGCTAGCTAAGGGCGAGTCTATCATCCCAGTTACATCCTAGCTAGCGGGCGAACCTATTGCCCCAGATACAGCCAGCAGCAAACCGTCAAGTCGTGTTGAATTTAGACTTCTGAGAAAGGTGGTTGTGTTTGCAGTTTCCCTGGAAGTGCAACTCGGCTTTTCTTCTTTTCAACTGTGATCTTTTCGTTCCGCAAAAATCACAGTCAAGATTAGACAGAAGGGGGATTTGTGTTTCATGCATCTCGCCATTCTTAAATTACGTGTGACAAGAATTTGTTGCACAAGCATCTCTATGATAATATAATTAATAGTCCAGTCAGTGATTTTAAACCATCATGACGAGACGTAAAACGGATATTGGTCGTTGTTCATTGACATTGGGAAAAAAGCGCTTATCACGTAATGCATTCATAACTGTTCCCGGGCGAAGCCGGGTCGGGTTGCTAGTTAAAAGTAAACAAAAGTGATATTTAGTAAGAGAATCTGTGCCTTTTATGAATAATTTGAAGACTTTCTTTTATATTGTTGTCGAATCTTAGTCAATTTTTCTCTTTTTGGTCAACATTTATAGGCCAAAATCTTTACGATCATGCTCCTACTTCGTAGTTACCAAAGCATTCAGCGTAAATAGACACAGAATGATTCAAACTTTTATTCTTCCGCTCTTTGTACAGCTTTCCCTTGTTTATGCATTCCTCGTTCACAAAAACACCTACTTTATTTCCATGGTCACTTCTGACACCATTATTATCTAACCATAGATTGATTTGAAAGTCATTTATTTGACCTCCTGCGTGCCAACGAGGTGATCTGCCCCTAACTAAATTAGCATGGGTCTATTTTCAGACTAAGACATGGCAATGCCAAATTCAAGCTGTCTAACTTAGAATAAAAATTAATATTAATATGATCTCGAGATCCAGGTTTAAAAGTCAAAGATATTTGGACCACACTTCCCTCGCATTGAAAAAAAAAATCACGTTCATTTGAGACGTGCGCTGATATGAAGATGCTGACAGATGCACTTCCGATATAATTCGCTAGGACGTCAATCCCAGCTGCTCTACAAGAGACTGGAAGGGGTGGGCTATTTATCACACGGGTGAATCCGGATACGATTGCTAGTCTTACATAAAATGTAACACATACCACATGATGATGATAGTGAGCAGAGGAACGCACAATAATTCATTTTACCATGACAGCATGTCATGTGTGAAAAAGTTGTTGAGAAATGTTGGCGCAAGCCTGTTTGTTCTCCCATACACAGCAAGTCATTCACCCTTACTGTGCATACCTTTACAGGTTTGTCCATCCATGCGGTGGCTCTACAAATGTTATGTCAATTCATCCAAGCGTCAAAACGCTCATCAATATACTGGACCAGTGGGCCGTTCGGCAGGTCAACCAGCCACACATCTGCGCACAAAACCAAATAAAGCGCAATGAATGTGCTCTCTTCTGTTGCTATCATTTCTAGAATTAATTTATGCTTTAAAATGTGCTTTGTCGTAGACAAAAAAATAAGTTGAAGTAACATATTCATTAGCCAACCTTCAGTGGAAGAGTAACCGTCAAAAGGCAATGAATAAATTTCCTGCCTGACAAGGCAACATCGCGACCATTAATCTCCATATCTGGTAGAAAGTCTTGATGCTAATGTTCAACATTGCATAAAGCGATTCAAAAACGTTTCAGTCATCCAACGTGTATTGGTGTCCAATTATATTTATTATTAATTGGAGCAAAATTCTGAAAGTAGGAGTAGAGATTCAAGTAGAAATAATTTCAATTGCTGATGACATCGTAATCTTATCCAACACACCAGAGGATTTGACTGTGTTTTTAAATGGTATGGATTCTGACTTGAGGATAGAATCCACGATGAAAATTAATAAATATCAAACAAAAATATTGGAATGCAGCCGAAGGAAATCAGAAACCCCTATGGACGTCGAATTGACAGGTGAAAATCTAAAGTAAGTAAAATACTTTTCTTACTTATGAAACAAAATAACCAGTGATGAACGAAGCATATAGGATATAAAATGTAGGTTGGTACAGGAGAGGAAAGCATTTCTACATAAAAGGAATCTGTTGACATCGAATATAGATTTGGGTATAAGAAGTCATTTTTGAAAGCCTTTGTCTGGAGCGTGGTACTCTATGGAAGTGAAACTTGGACTGTTGGAGCAGCAGAAAAGAGGAGAATTGAAATGTAGTATTACACATGAATGATGAAGATCAGATTCCAGAACTAATACTCGGCGACACCGAAAACCACATTTTAAGGCCCTAAAACCAACAGTTTCAAAGATATTCCCAGAAAACTATCTTCGCTCTGATAAAGTGATTAACTAATTGCAAGTCCGTATCCATGGCAACAGTACGATTTGATAAACTGAAGAACAAATCCCAAGTTCGTATCCATGGCAACAGTAGCTCACGACATGACATCCAATTTTACATCTATCCCTGTAAGAGGCAATGCCAATCCATTTATTATCTAAAACACGATAGACTAGCTGCGTGGCTCAGCGGTAACGTTCTTGCTTGCTGGCCAAAGGTTGCAGGTTCATATCCTGGCAGAGTCAGCTGGCATTTGAAGGTGCGCAAATGCAAGGGAGTCGTGTCAGTAGATTTACTGTTACGTTAAATATCCCCTTAGGATCAAAATTCTAGCAACCCGGCTTTTATAAAAGCCAGAGTAGTTAAAAGGAACGTAAATCCTATAACATTGTTATTAAAACACGGTAAGAACATTAGAAATCTAAACGGTCATTTATTTTTTAAGATATATCTAAACACGATAAGAACATTAGAAATCTAAACGGTCATCCCTCTTTCAAGATATATCTATATCATAATTAAAAAATAAATAACTTTCTATGTTTTAGAACTGCAATAACGAAACTTAATGTGTGATAGGGCCTTCTAATAACACCTTTAATTTTGTAACACTAGAGTAGCGACTACTAACCAAAGGTAGTGATTAAGCTACGTTCAATTTCATAAACACAGTTAAGTACAAACATATCAGTCTGGTTGTTATGTCAGTAGCAACGAAGCTCTGTGACGGCTATTGCCGTTTCCGTAACACATCTGGGTTTAAAAAGGGTCATAGTACCCCCACTGCATTGTTAAAGGTCAGCGATGATATACGCTCAGCTATGGACAAGCGTCAGCTTACAATCCTATGTCTTTTCGATTTCAGTAAGGCTTTTGACTGTGTGAACCACAATATACTTCTTGCAAAGCTGAAATCTTTTGGCTTCTCTCAGAGTGCTCTTTCCTGGTTCAAATCCTACCTTTCCATGCGTACACAGAGAGTGGTCCTCGCGGATGGCTCCTCCTCAGACTGGAAATCGGTAGAAAGTGGAGTACCTCAGGGATCTGTCTTAGGTCCACTATGCTTCTCGATATATATAAACGATGTTTCTAATGAATTCCGAAATAGTTCTGTTCATATATACGCTGATGACCTCCAAGCCTATTTTCACCTCACGCCTAACACTGCATGTGATCGTATAAATCTGTTTAATGAAGACATTGACAGGCTTTGTGAATGGGCCCAAAATCATAATCTTAACTTGAACATATCTAAAACACAACTTATATCCATTGGATATACAAAACTTCTAAATTCAGTAGATTTTAATTCACTACCACCCATCAAGATAATAATATTAAATATAGAAACACTGTCAATAATCTCGGAGTGATATTTGATAGAACACTGTCGTGGGCAGAGAATACGTCTAATGTGGTAAGGAAGGTTGTATCAACTATGCATCTCCTGAAAAGAACTGTTTCTTACACCCCACCTAACATACGTAAGCTCTTCGTCCAAACTCTCATCTTTCCAATCATTGATTATGGCTCTGCTGTATACAATGATTTACCAGAAACACAGAACATCAAATTACAAAGAGTCCAGAATGCATGTGTTCGGTACATTCTGGATGTAAGGTGAGATGAACATATCACACCTTACTACGTGCAGCTGATATGGCTGAAACTCCACGAGCGCAGGCAGTTATCAGTTGCCATTCTGACACATAAAATATTACATACCAAGACCCCGTTATATCTCTACAATGCCTTTACACCAATGCATTCTGTTCATAATCGAGAAAATAGATACACAAAATTAACACTCCAGATTCCTATACATCGAACCATGAAGTTCAATAAATCTTTTGTTTGCACCGCCTCACGCCTCTTCAACACCTTCGATTTATATAAGTTCGTCAACATTGCAAGCACTGCAGCTTTCAAAAGACATCTTTAATCCTGCTCTTTGGAGCAGTATACCTCTCACATTTGATTACTGTATTATGTTAAAATACTTTTTTAAAGTTCAATTATAACACAAGGACAATAGCTGACAACCTGTCTACTTCAATAGCTCTTCTTGTACAGTATATGGTGTTTGTTTTTCGGGCTGATGGTCTGTATGCACTCTCACTCTTTTGTATATAATTTTTCCACTATCATTAGTAATATTTTTATTATTGTATTGTTACTATATTTTTGTTACTATAATTGTTAGACTATGATTATTTATATTGTGAATGTAGGTGAAATGTTTTATTTTTATAAGCCCTAACCTTATTTTATGTAGGGCGCTACTGTAAAGGAGCTCTTAAGCTCTAAGTGTGGCGGTGAAAATAAATAAATAAATAAATAAATAAAAAAGGCATCCAGCCGTCACAAACCTCAATGTGCACTTACAGAATTGGAACGAGTCTATTTTACTGAAAATAATTTCTACGAGCGAGTATCTGCTCCACCAAAAACCATATTCACAATATTTTCCAAAATTTACACAAGACGCGATTTTGAAAGCACTCTTCTGTATGTTAAGGTGGTGTGATATTACGCATGGAAAGATACAGTAAAATGTTGGCAAGGAACTGCTGTTCAGAATAGGCCTGGAGTTAATTCTTCAGAAGCTTTCGGTACAGTTTATACGGCCCATGTTCGTAACATGAAATGTTTTCCTTTGACAATGCATCTACACCATATGCGAGGGCAACGTATTTCAAAGATCTCTAAAAACACAATAATCAGGAACTTTAATTATTTAGAGAGCCATGTGAGGCAAAAGGGTTGTTGGAGAATCACAATGCCCAGGATGTAACACTGGAAGAATCTGCACAATGTACAGTACATCAACGACCAAGGTGAGAGATATAAGGTGCGTTAAAAATGTAACGAGCCGGAGGCTGGATGCGCAAACCGGTGACGACATCGGCTAATCGTGGCGTGTGTAACGAGGTGTGGTTCCGACTTGAGCGTGGAAGGTCACAGCCTGTCGCTAGAGGGCACGCGTGCACGTCACGTGACGATACAAAAAGCGAGCAGCAGCATGCATCAATCATCCAACGCTGGCAGTGGCATTGCAGCAGTGACATGGAGGCGTCAAACGAAGAGAAAAGAGGTGTTGTTCGGTTTCTGACAGCGGAAGGAGTAGGGGGAACGGACATTCATCGCCGAATATCACAATTGTACGGCGAACACTGCATGCCCCTTGCAAGGGTCAAGGCGTGGCAAAAGCGCTTCAGGGAAGGACGGGTGTCGTTAGCCGATGATGCCCGGTCTGGGGCACCCCACCCCTGCATTACCGATGACAATGTCCAGCTGGTTGATGCACTCTTTACCCAGGACCGCCGAGTGACAGTGAACGCCATAGCCGCCGTGGTCGGGTTGAGCGTTGGAAGTGTGCACACCATCATGAAGGAACGACTGCACTTGCACAAAGTGTGTACCCAATGGGTGCCCCACAGTCTTCAACCACACCAGGAAGCATGTCGAATGGCCCACTGTCTTGGTCATCTGCAGCGCTATGCGAGGGAAGGGAATGGGTTCCTGGCACGAGTGGTGGCTGGAGATGAGTCATGGTGTCATCACTTCGAACCAGTGGAAGCATCCATGGTCACCACCACCCAAAAAAGGCAAGGCCATCCACACGAGTGCAGGAAAGTTATCCTCCGGCTCGTTACTTTTTGAACGCACCTTATAATTAGCTATTGGTCTATTAATAGCGACATGTTGACGTTCAAATCATCAATAATTGTGGGAAAAGTACACCCTGAATAGCCCTAGGAGAAATACGAGTAGCCTACGTTTAATTCCCCATATTCCGATTATTCCGATTCGCCATTCCAGTGTGCATGAGTGCAGTTCCCTCTTCAAACAGTATTCGCAATTATTATTAACAAAGCGCAATGACACGCGCTTACAGCTGCAGGTGTACATTTTCACAAAACCAGTTTTTCCCATGTTCAGCTTAATGTGGTATGCTCATGAGTATATGCACATCAAAATCATTATGTTTCAGCAGAAGATTGCAAAACCAAAAACGTAATTTTCAGATGTGTTCACATAAGGTAACATCGTACCCTGCAGACTTTCTCAACTCTATGTAATTCCCACTTTGCTGCTCTTATCAATATACTGTATGTATCTGAATTTTAAGAATTTAAATGGACCCTCCTGTAGCCACGATTGCTGTAATAGAATAGATCAATTATCAGCAATAATAATAATAATAATAATAATAATACAACGATGAACTCTCTCTACATGTGGAGAAAATAACGGACACCATTCGCAAAAGAAGACTCTCCTTTTATGGCCATTTAACACGAATGAACTCCGGAAGATTGTCCAATCGAATCTGTGCCTACTTTGTGGGAAAGAAAACCAAAGGGATCTGTTTACAGAGGTGGAAAAAGACCTACAAGAACTGGGGATATCACATGAGGACGTCTTGGAACGTGACTCTTTGAAGAAGAAACTTGGGGAGATACGGAGTTTTCAGCCAAAACCTATATTGAAAACTGGCAAGAAGTGGACCGAAGAACGAAGGGAAGCTCACCAAGAAGAATGCGCGAATACTGGGCCAATGTGAAAGAACGAGGGAAAAGGCAGTTGAAATAACGTGGTCCATAGACGACCGAAACGTTTAAAAAAAAAAAAAAAAAAATAATAATAATAATATCGTATCGCCTAGGTGCCGGGTGAAAGCTTTGTAATTTGACACCCAGAGTGTAGCTTGCATTTCGAATATCGTTGTTCCTTGAAGCACTATGAAAGTGCTTTCTAGTAGAGAATTGAGGAACTTTGTGATGGCGGAAACTCCCGAGATTAATTTTGCCATTATGAACACGGCCTACTGAATTCAAATGGGTTCTTTGACATGCCAACATCGTATGACATGCGTGTCGTATTTTCGCCGCCTTCCAAAAATCACTTACCTCGGCCAGGAGCGAACCTGCAATCTTGGGGTTAGTAGACCGACACGCTATCCACTCGCCCACCGTGGCAATAATACATTATCCCCATTATCTGCATCGCGAGCGAAGTTGCAGGTACCTGCTAGTATTTCTAATAAAGAAAAAATAAACAAAATGTCACTACTTTCAGCAGATTGAAAATTCTATGTGCTTACATTTGGGGATTTCGTCTCTTATATTAATGGTGTTTTGCGTTAGAATTAGTTTTGTATAACTAATTGAGCAGAAACTCTGCAATTATGCCCGCAGTAATAAGCATTTGAATCTATGAACATACAATCTAACTCTTTTGTTTCCCTTGTAACATACAGTGTAACATTTAAACTGAGACTGTGATAATTCTCGTCCTCGAGACTTGCAGCACTCTAAGCTAGGCTGGTGAAGAGCGCAGCAGGCTGTCTGTCATTTCTTCGCTAGCACTTTATTTTTCTGCTCGTCTTGTTAATCTGCCACTCCATGTTCCATTACCGCGCCTCGCTCACAGAATCTACATTTTATATTGACTCCAAGTAGCGTAGCTGCTACGTCTGGCAACACCGTATTCATCCTACACCGTCATAAAGGAGGAGAGTTACTACCACGCTTCCAAAGTTAGAACCCGATAGCATGGAGGAGTGTTCTGGAAACGGCGCGCCACGAATTTTAAGAGAAATATTTAAATGAAATTGGATGATGATGATGATAATTGTTGTTTTAAGGGGCCTAACATCTAGGTTATCGGCCCCTGATGGTTTGGGTGATCGTGAAGATGAAAATGAAAAGCGAACTTAAAACTAAAACTAACTAATAGCCTACATACTAGAAGAAGAAATGGAAAACTAAAGGAGAATAAGGCAAATAAAAGGACAGAAGGAAAAGAAATGCCCTCAACCCTCGGAGAAGGCAGATTGAGGGACTTGGAAGGAAGGAGAGCCATGAAAGGCATATAGGAAAGTGAAAGAGGAGAGGGTCCTCCCCAAAGGTAAGGGACAAAAGGGGAAAACGGACCCAGCTCAGGAATCCCTCAGGGTCGCCAACTCCCGAACTCACCAGCCGTGAGCCCCTGAGGGTGTAGCATTATCTAGGGTGCACCAGAAGTGGTGGGGCTACATACACCCTGCCTCCTTAAGGGCCTAGAGCACAAGGCAGGAGGTAAAAGGAAGAGAAAAAGAAGGCTGACCCCTCGCAGAAGGAGGGTATCAGAAAAGATGAGACAAGGGCCAATTAAGGCGGGAAAGGAAGAGACTCCCTAGGCCTCGGATACCCTAATACCGTCGAGGTCAGAAGAGAACAAGAGTTGACCAAGTGAGGTCGACAGGAAAGAAAACGGAGAGGAGCCCAGCACAAGTAAGTGGAAGCAATGCCGGACTCAGCTGGGACCCCGTGGTCGCCAACCCACGAAATGAAATTGGAAACGAGATATATTCGATAGTGGATGTGCGTGCCCGTCGTTGACAAGTTTTTAAAGTCGAATAGAATCTTTCGCTGCACTAAACTACGAGGCACATGTTAATCTATAGTAATAGAACACAGTTATACTGTTACTCTTAAAAACTAACTCCAACACGCACAAAATGCCTGTGTACGCTACATATGCAATTTACGGTATTATGATTATGTCACCCCCGCTTATGAGCAACTTAGCCGGTTACGTCTAAATCAACGCCGCGACCTCCATTCCTTATGCATCTTCAAGAAATACGCTCAACTTCCACTCCACCTTACCCGCATTCTCAGTTTCTCCGCCTCTCATACGAGCAGAGTCTTGGAATATGGTCAAAAACGGAACTCTCTTGCTGATACCCATACACCGCACAGTACGCTACACCAACTCGTTCGATGTTGCTACTGCACGACTGTGGAACAATCTGCCGCGCTCTGTCAGAGGAGCAACCCCGTCCAGCTTCAAGCAGCATTGCCAGCAGAACATAATCACTAAGTAAATGAAAGTTGAACCCAACACTTATGCTTATATTCTTATGTTGTATTACATATATTGAAACTTTCCAATTCTCATTTTCTCTCCATTTAGACATATAAATAACCTTCTTCAGTAATGACTAATCAGGGGGCGTGTTGGCGTAGCGGTCAAGCTGTTAACCTCTCACCACGGCAGACCGGGTTCGATTCCCGGTCAATGCATGTGAGATTTTCAATGTGAAATGTCATGTCCTGTGGTTCGGATTCCACGTAAAAAGGAATGGCTTATGATCTCGAGAAACTTCAATATTCCTTTAATGACTATTCATCATCATCGCCATCGTCTCTATTTTATCAGTATTTCCTCTTCTTACTCAAATTTTAAAATTACTTCTAAGAATCTTGCTTATTCACAACAAGTTTATGCCAATAGTAAGCTAATCTGTTTTTAGATGAATTTTATATTGTATCAACATTGTATTATTGTTATATTTAAGTAATACAGGGCGCCCGAGAATGTTCTCCGCAGTAGCAACGTGCAGCTGCAAGCGTTTGCGTCATGGGTTTAGTTGGCGGCCCTGTGTCCTTCAAAGGGGGAGTGCCACGTGTGGGCTGTAGACTGTCGAATCGACAGTGTGTATTGCGATAATCGAGCGTTCAGATAGATTATTGGAAGAGTGCAACAGTATACAGGCGGTAATGTTTACTACTGAAGAGAGAGTGTTTTTGGTGGAATGCATTTCTCGCGAAGGCGATCGGTTTACAGAAAATGTAAAATTAAGATTTCAGGCGCAGTTTCCTAATTCAAATTGTCCAAACCGTGATACCGTTCGGGATTTGATAAGTAAATTTCGTGTGACTTGCTCAGTTCACGATGTACCGGGAACAAGCAGGCCCACGCTTTAAACAGACGAAAAACTTGATGAAATCTCCGATATAATGCTGCGTAGTCCAAGTAAATCAACACGAAAATTAGCTCAACAAACAGGAATCTCTAAGTCGACAGCTTCAGTTGTTAGTTATCATTTTAAATGATCTTGTCGACTTCGTCGTTACGCTGGGGTCTGGCGTTACGTTACGGTGACGGGACGAAATGTACCCAGATGCACTGAGGTGTGTGACGTCATTGTACCGCTCGGTGAATGTGTTCCCCGACAATCTCTACTTGGTTAGTATATGACAAAAAATCCCCGATTCTTGGATGTCACGGGTAATCTCGAGAACCACTGGATGGATTTTGATGCGGTTTTCACCATTCTGTAAAGGATATCTCGAGGAAAGATTATGTAGAAAATAATTTATGTATGATGAAGGGAAGCCAAGCAGCAACGATTTCAGTGAAAAAGTCGAAAACAAACTTTGCGTCCGTGCGCTTCTTAAGCTTACGCTGGGCAAACCGTTAAAAATATCAATATACTATGAGCGTAAGAATTGGTCAGCATGCTAAGTTCTACAAAAAGTCCGCGAGAGTATATCTCTATCTTCAATACATCGCCCACTATAAGTGTTTTTTAGACTGGATGGAAGGGGCACGTCCCCGCGCGCTCTGGTGAGCGTGACGGCATCCCGCGCGCTTGACCTTGCTTTGCCCTTGGTTTGTACTTGCCGTTCGCGAGTAATTTGAAACAAGGTTAAGTATTATAAAGCAAGATAAGTATTTTTCAGATAATTTTCTAACATGTCAAGAGTATTTGGCTTCGAGAGGAGCATTTGCAGCATTTGTAGCATTTAAAATGATACAAAGTCTAGTCTTTCAGACTGACTGTCACGTTTTTCCCTTATAAAGTTACCGTAGTTCATGAATTAAAACTAACTGATTACGGAAAAAGAGTGATGTACTGTGAATGGTTCCAGCAGCTGTTATGAATGGCTGTGGTGAGTACAAAGTTTACTGTTTATTTCTTATGATGCAAGCGGCAGCCGTGCTACCAACGTAACCGCTGTAGCAAGCTCTCGCAGATGCATGTAGGCACTGCGGAGAACATTCCCGGACTCACTGTATTTGTATTGTTTATTATGTATTAATTGTATAATCTGGTTAGATGGAAGAGTGGGCCCAATGGCCCTAATCTTGCCAGACAAAATAAATCTATCTCTCTATATGCTATACTTTATTCGCAACAGGTACAGCAATGTGTCAGCCATTTTTCGACAGAGACACCATACGAATTGAGACACCATACGAATTGAGACACTTGTTATAGCATGGTCTCAACTCTTGTAGTCCTGTGTCATAGAAGTCTGCTGCCTGCAAATGGAACCAACGTGAGACTGTCGTCTTCAGTTCTTCGTCAGTGTGAAAATGTTGACTGGAGGCCAAATATGTCTTAAGGTGCAAGAACCGTTGGAAATCTCTGGGAGCAAGTTTAGGACTGTACGGTGAATGATCAAACACCTCCCAGCAACCTTCAGCGGAACAGTTGCATTAATTAAATTTTGAGAAATGTAGGCTCTTTAGTTATACACAGAACTACTTGTTAGAGTTAAGTTAACGTTATTAGTATGAATCTAAAGTGCTACGGACGTAAATAAATGTTACACGAATAAGGCATGATTTATAGATTATAAAATGGTTTAATAATGTAAATTCATCACTTCATTGACACCACAAATCAATATTTTTATAAACTACTTAAATACTGACATAAAATACATAAATCACCCTTTAAAATTAAAATATTTCGGGGCAATCATTGTAATATTAATAGTAAATATTCTCGTGAATAACCTGAGAAATTAGGTACGTTTTGAGACCGTAGAAATTTGCATTAATTTCGAAAAAAAATCGCGATGTGAATATTCAATTTCGCGTTTTATGGCGAAATAGTTATAAGGTAATCGCCAACATTTTGTGTGAATTTGAAAGGGAATTTAGGTAAATACAATAACACTGTATATCGAATGGAGAGTATTACACGTGCAAATTAGGAAAAATATGCTTTCATGCATCAGTTTATTCTAAATGTGTGTCGCTACTGTGGGACAGTTTGTGTTTCCAGGATTGGGCTATATAGTCATCTAAGAAATCACCTTTAGAAGACAATCTTACTCGAAAACGAGTGATAGCCTATTATTCTTCTTCTAAATATTAAAAATTATACACAGTTTTACAATACTGAGAGGAAACTGTAATTCAAGATCTCACATCTGCCTTTTTATTTATTGAATACATAGCAGAAGTCACTATATTATTTTCTATCATTTTGCGTCTGCGGTCACTAACAATGAAATTATACTTAGAGAGAAATATTTCTGCATCAATGGGAATGCAGCCGAAAATCATCATAAACCCCTTCGGACGTCGAAATGGCAGGTGAAAAGCGAAAGGAAGTAGGAGACTTCTGTTACTTAGGAAGCAAAATAACCAGTGATGGACGAAGCAAAGAGTATATAGAAAGTAGGGTAGCACAGGCAAGAAAAGCATTTCTACAGAAAAGGAATCTGTTTACATCAAATATAGATTAAGGGATTAGTAAGTTACTTTTGACGGCCTTTGTCTGGATCGTGGCGCCCGATGGAAGTGAAACTTGGACTGTTGGAGCAGCAGAAAAGAGGAGAATTGAAGCGTCTGAAATGTGGTGTTACAGGATAATGGTGAAGATCAGATGGCTAGATAGGGTTACAAATGAAGAGCTATTAATACGAATGGGAGAGGAGAGATGTTTCTGTTGACTGCTAATGAAGAGAAGAGAAAGGTTGGTAGGACACATACTAAGACGCCCAAGAATAGCAAAGTAAGTTATGAAAAGAAGGGTCGAGGATAAGAACCGTAGGGGTAGACCAAGGTTAGAATACAATAAACAGATTGCCTAGGATGTAAGGTGTGGTAGGTAGACTATGTAAGGATGAAACGATTAGCTCAGGACAGGGAAGCATGATGGGCTGTATCACACCACTCTATAGACTGAAGACTCAAACAACAACAACAACAACAACAACAACAACAACAACAACAACAACAACAACAACACAGGTATTTATCTCAGTCGCCTTTGGAATTTAAAAAAGTCCTCTCGGCACGCCGGAAGGCGGAGGTAGATTTCACCGGACAAACTTGGGGATAGGCGAAAATAGGCAGAATATGCAGATTTTCGTAGAAGGATCAGACCTCATTTAATGCGAGAAGGTATTTTATAATTTGAGCTTAATTGACTTTTTTTTTCGTCATTTTATGCTTATTTTAAACATTTTATTGTCTTATGGGAACGGTAACCTTCTTGTCATTTGGGGTCCATTTTTATACTTGTGGTCACACTGTCCTTATGCTAGGTTTCGACACTGATGTGCAACTATGTAACGGTCTGTTACTTCTTCACGCAAAATTATATCTACCGCAGAGATTTTGGTTGGTTCCTCAGTTTAGGGGCTGCGACAACGCGGTCATGTAACCCCGTGTACTTTGGGATGGCTGTATTAGTCTGTAATTCAGGTAAGGACTGCAGACGGTCAATTTCAAGCAGTAGTTACTAATGTTGCTACCAGGTACTACCGTCAACGACACCTAGCTGTGAACTTGGCTACTAGATGCCACCGCAACCAGCAACTCGCAACGAACGTTGGAACTTCCCCTCCAAAGGAAAGCATACTGAGGGATTTTTGGCGCTCTTAGAAAATCCGACGACTTCGGCCGGCTTTGAACTCGCGACCTTGGGCATAAACATTCAGCATGCTACCAGTTACGTCACCGAAGCCGCTTCACACTTAGATGGAAATCTGAATCTGATCTCGTGCAAGTGCGTTATCTTGGCAACGTCTGATGGCTCATCCCTCATCAATTTAGTAGTGTTGCCATGGCAACCACTGATAGGTCTTGGCATTTTCTTATAATTCCGAAATTATTTTTCTCATCCCTTGGCATAATGGTGGGTTATATCAAAAATTCTTTCAGACAAAAGTTTTAGGTAATTATTATGGGAATATTGTCCATTTTGTACGGTTTTGATATTGTGCCTATTAAGAGAGATATGATTAATGTTTCCCGAAAAACCCACTTTTTCCCACCCCTTTGGTCAATGGTTGGTGCTATAAAAAAACTCTTCAAACATACATTTTTGGGCTTTATCCGACACATAGTATGAATGTTGAACGGATTCGATATTTCACATATTAAGAGAGTTATAGCAATATTTCACTTTTTCGAAAAAAAAGCCCCCCATTTTCACCCCCCAACGACCGATTTAGCCCAGTAACGAACTCGACCGAGATTTTATAAGTATACGTATTCGGTAAAAAATTCAAAGTGATTGGTACAAAATTACGGCAGTTATCGTGTCCACAATAAACTGATATACATATACATACATAAATTATATATAACTTTTGAACTGACGGTGGTTTTGGGGCCTGGGGATGTGAAACGCGAAGATATGTCGAAATTTTCCGGAAGTCGAAACATGGTACCCATTGCAATAGTTAGCTTTCTAACGAAATCTACCTCTGGTTGGTTCCTCAGTTTAGGGGCTGCGACAACGCGGTCATCTAACCCCGTGTACTTTGGGTGAGTGTAGAATCTGTCTGATACACGGTGTGAATTGTAATGGCTGTATTAGTCTTAATTCATGTAAGTACTGCAGACGGTCAATTTCAAGCAGTAGTTCCTAATGTTGCTACCAGGTACAACCGTCAACGACACCTAGCTGTGAACTTGGCTACTAGATGCCACCCCAACCATCAACTCGCAACGAACGTTGGAACTTCCCCTCCAAAGGAAAGCATACTGAGGGATTCTAGTGCTCTTAGAAAATCCGACGACTTCGGCCGGCTTTGAAACCGCGACATTGGGCATAGACATTCAGCATGCTACCAGTTACGTCACCGAAGCCGCTTCCCACTTTATCAGGCGGCTTTGGTGGCGTAGTCGGTAACATGCTGAGCTTCTATGCCCAATATACCGGGTTCAAACCCGGCCGAAGCCGTCGGATTTTTTAAGAGCGTTAAATATCCCTCAGTATGCCTTCCTTCGGAGGGGAAGTAAAGCCGGCGGTCCCATGTCATAGATTTATGGCATGTTAAAGATCCTTCCACTAATTGCACCTGTGTGAAGCTAAATTGGATAGGTTAAGAATGTATACAACGCTCTTAGGTTTCTATGTTCGTTGCCAAGAGCCGACTGCGGCGGCGTCTAGTAGCTCAGTTCTGAACTTGGCCTCGTAGTCGTTGACAGTGGCGCTTGGCGGCAAAAGTAGGAACTATCTGAAAAATTGTTAGTTGCAGTACTTAAATTAACAAACAGATAACACACACTAATACAGTCATCACAATTAACACCGGTTATCAGACAGATTCTACACACACCCAAAGTACACGGGGCTACATGACCGCGTTGTCGTAGCCCCTAAACTTAAGAACCAACCAACCAACCACTTAATCAGATGGAAATACTGAATCTGATCTCGTGCAAGTGCGTTGTCATGGCAACGTCTGATGGTCCATGCCTCATCAATTTAGTAGTGTTGCCATGGCAACCACTGATAGCTCTTGGCATTTTCTTATAATTCCGAAATCATTTTTCTCGTCCCTTGGCGTAATGGTGGGTCATATCAAAAATTCTTTCAGACAAAAGTTTTAGGTAATTATTAGGGGAATATTGTCCATTTTGTACGGTTTTGATATTGTGCCTATTAAGAGAGATATGATTAATGTTTCCCGAAAAACCCACTTTTTTCCACCCCTTTGGTCAATGGTTGGTGCTATCAAAAATCTTATTTGACATAAATTTTTGGCACTTATCCGACACATATTATGAACTTTGAATGGATTCGATATTGCACGTATTAAGAGAGTTATAGCGAAATTTCACTTTTTCGAAAAAAGCCCCCCATTTTCACCCCCTTCGACCGATTTAGCCCAGTAACGAACTCGACCGAGATTTTATAGGTATACATCTTCGGTAAAAAATTCGAAGTAATTGGTGCAAAATTACGGCAGTTATCGTGTCCACAAGAAACTGATATACATATATATATACATATATATATATACATAAATTATATATAAACTTTTGAACTGACGGTGGTTTTGGGGTCTGGGGGATGTGAAACGCGAAGATATGTCGAAATTTTCCGGAAGTCGAAACATGGGACCCATTGCAATAGTTAGCTTTCTAATGAAATCTACCTAAAAAACATATCCCATTTTTTAGGTAGATTTCATTAGAAAGCTAACTATTGCAATGGGTCCCATGTTTCGAATTCCGGAAAATTTCGACATATCTTCGCGTTTCACATCCCCCAGACCCCAAAACCACCGTCAGTTCAAAAGTTTATATATAATTTATGTATATATATATATATGTATATATATATGTATATCAGTTTCTTGTGGACACGATAACTGCCGTAATTTTGCACCAATTACTTCGAATTTTTTACCGAAGATGTATACCTATAAAATCTCGGTCGAGTTCGTTACTGGGCTAAATCGGTCGAAGGGGGTGAAAATGGGGGGCTTTTTTCGAAAAAGTGAAATTTCGCTATAACTCTCTTAATACGTGCAATATCGAATCCATTCAAAGTTCATAATATGTGTCGGATAAGTGCCAAAAATTTATGTCAAATAAGATTTTTGATAGCACCAACCATTGACCAAAGGGGTGGAAAAAAGTGGGTTTTTCGGGAAACATTAATCATATCTCTCTTAATAGGCACAATATCAAAACCGTACAAAATGGACAATATTCCCCTAATAATTACCTAAAACTTTTGTCTGAAAGAATTTTTGATATGACCCACCATTACGCCAAGGGACGAGAAAAATGATTTCGGAATTATAAGAAAATGCCAAGAGCTATCAGTGGTTGCCATGGCAACACTACTAAATTGATGAGGCATGGACCATCAGACGTTGCCATGACAACGCACTTACACGAGATCAGATTCAGTATTTCCATCTGATTAAGTGGTTGGTTGGTTGGTTCTTAAGTTTAGGGGCTGCGACAACGCGGTCATGTAGCCCCGTGTACTTTGGGTGTGTGTAGAATCTGTCTGATAACCGGTGTTAATTGTGATGACTGTATTAGTGTGTGTTATCTGTTTGTTAATTTATTTAAGTACTGCAACTAACAATTTTTCAGATAGTTCCTACTTTTGCCGCCAAGCGCCACTGTCAACGACTACGAGGCCAAGTTCAGAACTGAGCTACTAGACGCCGCCGCAGTCGGCTCTTGGCAACGAACATAGAAACCTAAGAGCGTTGTATACATTCTTAACCTATCCAATTTAGCTTCACACAGGTGCAATTAGTGGAAGGATCTTTAACATGCCATAAATCTATGACATGGGACCGCCGGCTTTACTTCCCCTCCGAAGGAAGGCATACTGAGGGATATTTAACGCTCTTAAAAAATCCGACGGCTTCGGCCGGGTTTGAACCCGGTATCTTGGGCATAGAAGCTCAGCATGTTACCGACTACGCCACCAAAGCCGTCTGATAAAGTGGGAAGCGGCTTCGGTGACGTAACTGGTAGCATGCTGAATGTCTATGCCCAATGTCGCGGTTTCAAAGCCGGCCGAAGTCGTCGGATTTTCTAAGAGCACTAGAATCCCTCAGTATGCTTCCCTTTGGAGGGGAAGTTCCAACGTTCGTTGCGAGTTGATGGTTGGGGTGGCATCTAGTAGCCAAGTTCACAGCTAGGTGTCGTTGACGGTTGTACCTGGTAGCAACATTAGGAACTACTGCTTGAAATTGACCGTCTGCAGTACTTACATGAATTAAGACTAATACAGCCATTACAATTCACACCGTGTATCAGACAGATTCTACACTCACCCAAAGTACACGGGGTTAGATGACCGCGTTGTCGCAGCCCCTAAACTGAGGAACCAACCAGAGGTAGATTTCGTTAGAAAGCTAACTATTGCAATGGGTACCATGTTTCGACTTCCGGAAAATTTCGACATATCTTCGCGTTTCACATCCCCAGGCCCCAAAACCACCGTCAGTTCAAAAGTTATATATAATTTATGTATGTATATGTATATCAGTTTATTGTGGACACGATAACTGCCGTAATTTTGTACCAATCACTTTGAATTTTTTACCGAATACGTATACCTATAAAATCACGGTCGAGTTCGTTACTGGGCTAAATCGGTCGTTGGGGGATGAAAATGGGGGGCTTTTTTTTTTCGAAAAAGTGAAATATTGCTATAACTCTCTTAATATGTGAAATATCGAATCCGTTCAACATTCATACTATGTGTCGGATAAAGCCCAAAAATGTATGTTTGAAGAGTTTTTTTATAGCACCAACCATTGACCAAAGGGGTGGGAAAAAGTGGGTTTTTCGGGAAACATTAATCATATCTCTCTTAATAGGCACAATATCAAAACCGTACAAAATGGACAATATTCCCATAATAATTACCTAAAACTTTTGTCTGAAAGAATTTTTGATATAACCCACCATTATGCCAAGGGATGAGAAAAATAATTTCGGAATTATAAGAAAATGCCAAGACCTATCAGTGGTTGCCATGGCAACACTACTAAATTGATGAGGGATGAGCCATCAGACGTTGCCAAGAGAACGCACTTGCACGAGATCAGATTCAGATTTCCATCTAAGTGTGAAGCGGCTTCGGTGACGTAACTGGTAGCATGCTGAATGTTTATGCCCAAGGTCGCGAGTTCAAAGCCGGCCGAAGTCGTCGGATTTTCTAAGAGCGCCAAAAATCCCTCAGTATGCTTTCCTTTGGAGGGGAAGTTCCAACGTTCGTTGCGAGTTGCTGGTTGCGGTGGCATCTAGTAGCCAAGTTCACAGCTAGGTGTCGTTGACGGTAGTACCTGGTAGCAACATTAGTAACTACTGCTTGAAATTGACCGTCTGCAGTCCTTACCTGAATTACAGACTAATACAGCCATCCCAAAGTACACGGGGTTACATGACCGCGTTGTCGCAGCCCCTAAACTGAGGAACCAACCAAAATCTCTGCGGTAGATATAATTTTGCGTGAAGAAGTAACAGACCGTTACATAGTTGCACATCAGTGTCGAAACCTAGCATAAGGACAGTGTGACCACAAGTATAAAAATGGACCCCAAATGACAAGAAGGTTACCGTTCCCATAAGACAATAAAATGTTTAAAATAAGCATAAAATGACGAAAAACAAAGTTAATTAAGCTCCAATTATAAAATACCTTCTCGCATTAAATGAGGTCTGATCCTTCTACGAAAATCTGCATATTCTGCCTATTTTCGCCTATCCCCAAGTTTGTCCGGTGAAATCTACCTCCGTCTTCCGGCGTGCCGAGAGGACTTTTTTTTCTTTCAAAAAAAAAATTTTGTTATTAAAGGTATTTATCGTGAAAATTCGTTGTAAAATCATTGCAATTTTAGATACTGTTACCATTTTCTTTTCAATTAACAATTTATTGCTTTTATCGTAACTGCTAAAAACTATGGTCTCTAATTATGTCTGTTGACAGTAAATATGTACACTGGAGTAAATGCGTAAACATTGGTAGCACAAATAATGTGTCCTGCGCGGTTGATTTTTTACTGTTTATTTGTGTTCTTGTTTTGTTTATTTACACTAAATGTGCGCGTTATTACACTGGTAGTACTGTGACTGATGACCATGCCATAAGTTACTGCATCAGTGCGTACAAACTAATTAAATGTTGCTCAAGTTGTGGTTGAAAAATTCAATTTTCTCTGTTCTGATGTTTTTGGTTTTCGGCATATTGAAATATCATAGGAAGTGATGATGATGATAATGATGATGATGATGATGATGATAATTGTTGTTAAGGGGCCTAACATCGAGGTTATCTGCCCCTAATGGTTTGGGTGATAGTGAAAGATGAGATGAGAATTAAAACTATAACTAATACTAATACAAACTTACATACTAGAAGAAGAAATCGTAAACAAATAAAGGATAAGGCAAATAAAGGACAGGAAAAAAATGTCCTCAACCCTCGAAGAATGAGGATTAAGGGACTTGGAAGGAAGGAGAGCCACGAAAGGCAGATAGGAAAGGGAATGAGGAGAGAGCTTGCACCAAAGGCAGTGTAAAAGGAGAAAAAAACAGACCCAGCTCACGAATCCCCTGCGATCGCCAACTCCCAAACTCACCAGCCGTGAGACCCAGAGGGTGTAGCACTATCCAGGGCGCACCAGAAGTGGTGGGGCTACACACACCCTGTCTCCTTGAGGGGCTTGTGCAGGAGGCAGGAGATACAGTAATATGAAAAGAAAGAGAAGGCTGACCCCTCGCAGAAGGAGGGTATCAGGAAAGATGAGACAAGGGCCAATTAAGGCATGAAAGGAAGAGACTCCCTAGGCCTCGGATACCCTAATACCGTCGGGATCGTAAGAGAACAAGAGTTGTCCGAGAGAGGTCGACAGGACAGAATACGGAAAGGAGCCCGGCACAATTAAGTGGAAGCAATGCCAGATTCATCTGCAGGGATCCCGTGGTCGCCAACCCACGTTCCACTAGATGTGAGCCCCTGGGGGGCATAGGAAGTTAGTTTGGAGCAAAAATGTTAATCTGTTTCCGAGATCAGGGCTTTTGAAGTTCGTCAACAATGGCAAACATCTACCAAATCTTTATTCATCTACCTTTGCAGACATTTCTTTCAACTTTTATTTTGTTTTGCAATTAAGGTACATTATCTCAAAAATTTCTCCACCGATCTACTTGTATTTTTCACAGTAACTTAACAAACAAAATGTTTGAGGCACTAGAATCATGAACCTAATTTGGATTGCAAGCCATGAAATCTTCTTCAATTGTATTAACTTTCAACCCTTTAACTTCAGTAGTTAGGCCATAAATTCACCGTTTGCTTAATATAAGGTGCGATCAAAAAGTAACGAGCCGGTGGCATAATTACCGAAACCATTACCTTTATGTTAGAAGTATTGGCCCTGGCTGTTGAGGCACTTGTCCCACTGTGACACGAGGCGGTGAATGGCTGTCTCATCAAATTCGCTGGGCTGCGATGTGAACCTGTTCCGCATGTAGAGCTGGACGTCGGCGTCCGAGGTGAACCGTTGGCCCCGCAGAGCCCTTTTCAGGGGACCAAACATGGCGTAATCACAGGGAGAGAGGTCTGGACTGTATGGAGGATGGCCGAGAACTTCCCATTTGAATTTCTGCAGGAGTGCCGCGACTGTGTTGGCCGTATGAGGTCGTGCATTGTCATGGAGCGACCACGGCGGCTATGGCGTTCACTGTCACTCGGCGGTTCTGGGTAATGAGTGCATCAACCAGCTGGACATTGTCATCGGTAATGCAGGGGGGTGCCCCAGACCAGGCATCATCGGCTAACGACACCCGTCCTTTCCTGAAGCGCTTGTGCCACGCCTTGACCCTTGCAAGGGACATACAGTGTTCGCCGTACACTTGTGACATTCGGCGATGAATGTCCGTTCCCCCTACTCGTTCCGCTGCCAGAAACCGAACAACACCTCTTTGTTCTTCGGTTGACGCCTCCATGTCACTGTTTGCAATGCAACTAGCAGCGTTGGACGATTGATGCATGCTACTGCTCGCTTTGTATCGTCACGTGACGTGCACGCGTGCCCTCTAGCGACGGGCTGTGACCTTCCACGCTCTGGTCGGAACCACACCTCGTTACACACGCCACGATTAGCCAATGTCGTCACCGGTTTGCGCATTCCAGCCTCCGGCTCGTTAGTTTCGGAACGCACCTAATATTTTGTTTAAAAAAAATCATCTATGTATTTAAAACGCTAAGGTTACCGTGAGATTGAGAAAACGTCTTAACCGATTGACTTCGTAAAGCATTCTAACGAGAGCTCTTGGCAGGTAGATTTGATTTGATTTTTTGATTTATTTTCACTGCTACACTTAGAGCTTAAGAGCTCCTTTACAGTAGCGCCCTACATAAAATAAGGTTAGGGCTTATAAAAATAAAACATTTCACCTACATTCACAATATAAATAATCATAGTCTAACAATTATAGTAACAAAAATATAGTAACAATACAATAATAATAATATTACTAATGATAATGGAAAAATTATATACAAAACAGTGAGAGTGCATACAGACTATCAGCCCGAAAAACAAACACCATATACTGTACAAGAAGAGCTATTGAAGTAGACAGGTTGTCAGCTATTGTCCTTGTGTTATAATTGAACTTTGAAAAAGTATTTTAACATTATACAGTAATCAAATGTGAGAGGTATACTGCTCCAAGAAGCAGGATGAAAGATGTCTTTTGAAAGCTGCAGTGCTTGCAATGTTGACGAACTTATATAAATCGAAGGTGTTGAAGAGGCGTGAGGCGGTGCAAACAAAAGATTTATTGAACTTCATGGTTCGGTGTATAGGAATCTGGAGTGTTAATTTTGTGTATCTATTTTCTCGATTATGAACAGAATGCATTGGTGTAAAGGCATTGTAGAGATATAACGGGGTCTTGGTATGTAATATTTTATGTGTCAGAATGGCAACTGATAACTGCCTGCGCTCGTGGAGTTTCAGCCATTTCAGCTGCACGTAGTAAGGTGTGATATGTTCATCTCGCCTTACATCCAGAATGTACCGAACACATGCATTCTGGACTCTTTGTAATTTGATGTTCTGTGTTTCTGGTAAATCATTGTATACAGCAGAGCCATAATCAATGATTGGAAAGATGAGAGTTTGGATTAGATTTGCAGAGTGTCTTTAAAAGGAAAATATATGTTAGGGTATATTTTTAAATTATGAAAGAAAAATGTAATATTTGTCGCTCCCACGCTTGCGCACTAGGGAAACGGCGGATCCCACCGCGTCTTATTGAGATCTTTGTTTATGAGAATTAAAATGGGGGGAAATATTGTTGTGGCTCTATGGCTCAAACTTTTAGAGTAGGTATATGTGGAGAAACTGGGCAGACAGCTATAATCCTTCGAATTGATCTAACATCTTCTGGTAAAACACTTCAATTGTCCAATTTCCAATTCGCTTGGCATGCTTTATTACAATGAATCAAGCTCAATGGGAAACTATGGAACGTGTAGATCTCTATTTTCCTCATGAAGGCTTCAGTTGCAAAGTCGATCTTTGACGCCCTTAAAGTTGCAACAGGTCAAAAAGTAATCGTTCAAAAATTGCATAATATATAAGAGAATCCTTCAGTAAATATTTTCCCAATGACCGTCATGTTTTGACGGGTATCAACTAGTTAATTGTAATGTTGGTATCAGTGAATGATAAAGCCTTTTCAGTAAATTATCAATTTTACCTTATACAGGTATACTAATAACAATAATATAGTAAGGCCTCGGTTTCCGGGTGCAAGCTTTGTTATTTGACGCCCAGAGGGTAGCTTGCATGTCGAATTTGTTGTTACTTGAAGCACTATGAAAGTCAAGCCGGCCCCGTGGTGTTGGGGTAGCGCGCCTGCCTCTCGCCCGGAGGCCCCGGGTTCGATCCCCGGCTCCGTCAGGTATTAAAAAAAACTGACGTGAGGGTTGGAACGGGGTGCACTCAGCCTCGTGAGGACAATTGAGTAGCTGTCTGACAGTGAGACAGCGCCCCGATCACGAATACCAAGATTAACGGCCGAGGGGACCCGACGCGCTGATCACGCGTCACCCCAATATCTGCAGACCAAATGGCTGGGCAGCGGTCGCTTGGTCGGCCTTAGCCCAACATGGGCTGGATAGTGCCAGGGGTTGACTTTTTTTTTGTTTGTTGACTATGAATGTCAAGGAGGCTAGATATCTAAGTTCCTTGACACTATAGCATTTTCTAGTAGAAAAATGAGGAACTTTGTGTTGGCGGAAAATACCGAGATTAATTTTGCCATTATGAACACGGCCTACTGAATTCAAAAGGGTTCATTAACATGCCAACATCGTATGACATTCGTGTCGTGATTTTTGCCGCCTTTCAAAAATCATTTTCCACGGTCAGGAGCGAACCTGCAAGCTTGGGGTTAGTAGACCGACACAATAACCACTCACCCACCGTGGCAAATGTTGATACATTTCCATAACATTGATTCAGTAGTTCATATGGTGGAGTATATTATGAAACTGATGTGTTTTCTTTAACTATTCTGTTAGTACCACCTTAACATGAGGCCACCAACCTCGACACAGGCATGGCAACGGCGTATGAGATTCTACAAGACCGCGCTACCTTCCGGGCGATAGAGAAACCACAAATACTGCATTGGTCACCTACGAAGGTGGATCAAAGAGTTAGTTGCAGTAACGCGCTGCAGCAGCGCGCTGTGTGTCGCAAACGTGGGCACTGCGGAGAAAGGGACAGACACTGCCCACACATCTGTTAGGCAGGTCGCTGTAGTGTCTCGTCTTGTATGGTGTGAATAGCGGCCAAAAGCAATGGCGCGTCGACTGGACGCTCACTCCAAATATGAGGTGCGTGCGACAATCCTATTCCTATGGGCCAAAAAGGAAGAATTGCACGGACATTCATCGTGAAATTAGTGCTGTGTATGGGGAGCGGGCCATTTCCCGGCAAGGGATCGTAAAGTGGTGTCAGCAATTCGAAGACGGACGCACGGATATCACGGACGAATAACGCGACGCCAGGCCCGCAATGTCCAGGACCCGTGCAAATGTCAACCATGTGAATGCGATCATTAGACAGAACGGTGATCGACATTCCCAGACCGATGAGGAGGTGAAGGCCGCTGTCTCCGTGTGGTTGCAGAACACCGGAGGAACTTTTTATGCATCCGGCGTCGACAAGGGCTCGCAGAAATGTTTGGAGTCTCTTGGAAACTATGTGGAAAAGTGACGTTACATTGTATGTCGTTATAGGCGTGTTGCTGTTGTATAGGTGGTGTAATAAATGGCCATAACTGGAAAGTGTATCTTATTTTTAGCCTACTTTCGATTTTTGCAAAAAATGAAAGTAGACTTATGAGATCACTACAGGGCGAAAAAAAGTGTGTCTGTCTTTGTGTGTGTATGTGTGTGTGTGAGTCTGTGTGTGTGTGTGTGTGTGTGAGTGTGTACTCTGAATGTCTGTCCCCCCTATCAATTCGAACACGGTGAGCGCAAATTGAACGAAATTTGGTACAACGGTAGCACTAGCAAAGGACACCTCAGTGTAATGTTTTATAATGCCGCCATCTTGACGGAAACGTAATGGCGGCCACACAAATGTTCAAAGCTTAAATCAAATTACGACTAACCTAATCATCCGATCTCTACCAAATTTTGCAACAACATACCTTTATGGGGGCAGCATCCTTTGACCAAACTAATAGGTCATCAGCCTAATAGTTTGCGGATGGCGGCCATCTTTGTGTGAAAATCGATTGCCCCTATTAATTTGAACACGGTGAAACCGAATGGAACGAAATTTGGTACAAAGGTAGAACTAGCAAAGGGCACCCCAGTGTCATGTTTTATATCGCCGCCGTCTTGACGGAAACGTAATGGCGGCCACACAAATGTTCAAAGCTTAAATCAAATTACACGACTAACCTAATCATCCGATCTCTACCAAATTTTGCAACAACATACCCTTATGGAGGGAGCATCCTTTGACAAATCTAATAGGTCATTAGCCTAATAGTTTGCGGATGGCGGCCATCTTTGTGTCAAAATCGATTACCCCTATTAATTCGAACACGGTGAAACCGAATGGAATGAAATCTAGTACAGAGGTAGCACTAGCAAAGGGCACCTCAGTGTCATGTTTTATATCACCGCCATCTTGACGGAAACGTAATGGCGGCCACACAAATGTTCACAGCTTAAATCAAATTACGACTAACCTAATCACCCGATCTCTACCAAGTTTTGCAACAACATACCTTTATGGAGGAGGCATCCTTTGACAAATCTAATAGGTCATTAGCCAAATAGTTTGCGGATGGCGGCCATCATTGTGTCAAAATCGATTACCCCTATTAATTCGAACACGGTGAAACCGAATGGAATGACATTTTGTACATAGGTAGCACTAGCAAAGGGCACCTTAGTGTTATGCTTTATATCGCCGCCATCTTTACGGAAACGTAATGGCGGCCACACAAATATTCAAAGCTTAAATCAAATTACGATTAACCTAATCATCCGATCTCTACCAAATTTTGCATCAACATACCATTATGGAGGGAGCATCCTTTGACCAAACTAATAGGTCATTAGCCTAATATTTTGCGGATGGCGGCCATCTTTGTGTGAAAATCGATTCCCCCTATTAATTCGAACACGGTGAAACCGAATGGAACGAAATTTTGTACAGAGGTAGCACTAGAAAAGGCCACCTCAGTGTCAAGTTTTATATCACCGCCATCTTGACGGAAACGTAATCGCGGCCACCCAAATGTTAAAGGCTAAAATGTAATTACGACCAACCTAATAATCTAGTCTCTACCAAATTTTGCCACAACAAATCTTTATGTGGGAAGCATATTCTGACCAAACAGCTATATCATCAGCCCAATAGTTTGCAGATGGTGGCCAAGTATGTGTGCAAATCTATTCCCCCTATCAATTCAAACACGGTGAAACCGAATTGAACGAAATTTGGTACAGAGGTAGCACTAGCAAAAGGCACCTCAGTGTCATGTTTTATATCGCCGCCATCTCGACGGAAACGGAATGACGGCCTCCCAAATGATAAAAGCTTAAATCAAATTTCGACCATCCTAATAATTTGATCTCTACCGGATTTTGCAACAACATGCCTTTTTGTGGAAAGCATCTTATGACTGACTACAAGGTCATCAGCCCAATAGTTTGCAAATAGCGGCCATGTATGTGTGCAAATCCATTCCCCAGATCAATTCGAACACGGTGAAACCGAATTGAATGATTTTTTTTTACAGAGGTAGCACTAGCAAAGGGCACCTCATATTCATGTTTAATATCCCTATAGCACGTTGTATTTCAACAAGCTACTACAACCAACATTCAATTATACTCCTTGAAAAGGACAAAGAGTTATAACAATACCCAAGCATTTAGGAGAAAGTAGGCTATATGTTCTTTACTGAACATCTTGTTTGATCTGCCCTCGTACATGTTACTGGCTTCCTGTGTAATAGCCTAGTTTATGCTTATCCAATTCTTATCTTGACATGGAAAGTTCTAGTCTTACTTCGAGGCATGCCATATCACTATTCTAAATTATTATACAGAGTTGTTTAAATTATAAGAGTAAATTAATGGATTCAACCCTTTATAGATATGCCTTTTATGCTTACACCGGGCGAAGCCGTGGAGGGTTGCTAGTCTCTACTTAGTATAAAAAAGTGACAGTCAGTCTGAAAGACTAGACTTTTTATCATTTTAAATGCTACAAATGCTGAAAAATGCTAGAAAGGCAGGAAACTTCTCGCTTCGCTCGAAGCCAAAGACTCTTGACATGTTAGAAAATTATCTGCATAATACTTATCTTGCTTATCTTGTTTCAAATTACTCGCGAACAGCAAGTGCAAACCAAGGGCAAAGCAAGGTCAAGCGCGCGGGATGCCGTCACGCTCACCAGAGCACTCGGGGACGTTCCCCTTCCCCTTCCATCAGCAAGAAAAGTTCTACAAAAAAGTCCGCGAGAGCATATCTCCATCTTCAATACATCGCCCACTATAAGTGGTTTTTAGATTGGACGGAAGGGGGATTTGTGTTTCATTCACCTCGCCATTCTTAAATTACGTCTGACAAGAATTCGTTGCACATGCATCTCCATGATAATATAATTAATAGTCCAGTCAGTGATTTTAACTCATCGTGCTAAGACGTAAAATGGATATAGGTCGTAATTCATAGACATCAAAAAAAGCACTTATCACGTAAGAACTGTTCCCGGGCGAAGGCGTGGAGAGTTGCTAGTTTTTCTATAGAATGTTCATCTCAATGTTTTAATGTGTTTTCCCTTTCATTTTTGATTGAATGATCCTTATAATTCTATCAATTGTGTGCTCACTGTAAGTGAGTATATCGACAAATATAAATGTGAAATATGAATTATTCATATCATTTGTTGATATCATTTCTTGTATAAACACGACCCTGTCAGTTGAATCAATACCAATTACAACAGTTTAAATTACTGCTCTGACAGATACAATTCAATCTCTGTGTACAGTAATGATAAGGATTAATTCCCCTTCGTGTTCATTTAAACTCTCTCCAAAATAGATAGGCCTACATCTACAACTCTCGTACTCTATGTAGGGTGTGTCAGTTAAAGCAACGGTGTGTCTGCGGCGATTATCACTGAAGCTTCTCAAATCAGATCTCTCTGGCAACTCGGTGTAAGAGTGGTTGCTTGTAGTATCGAAGAAATTTGTCAAAGATTTTTGAGAAAATATCCCTCACTATATTATTCTGCTAAGGTCCCATTCAAGTTTTGTACCGAAAATAAGGTCCCATTAACACCAACCTACACATATGGGGTACCTACAGGTTCAGCATAACCCAATGCGTAAGCGAAACGCACTCACTTACTCTTTAAATGCCACACAATTAAATAAATGCCTTAAAACATGTATATTTACAATGAAATAATAAAAGAATGCAACACGGTAACCATGGTAACAGAATCTCACAGGTCCATGTATTTCTGTAAGACGCAATGCAATTCCAATTATTACATTACTGTGAAAGTTTCCAGACGGTTATAAGGTTATCACTGAACCAAATTAAGCTGTAAAATTCATCAATACATACAGTATAATGCGCTTAAGGGGGTCAAGGGGCACTCTAGAACTTTTTCACTCAATTTTCACGTGTAAGTGTGGCACGAAAGGTATTTTTCACCCGACTATAAAGGGTCTCCGAAACCCACATTGAAATGCCCTTAAATTAACAGTGTCTGTGATATTCCCAGAAAGCTAACTTCGCTCTGATATACCTATGAAGGAATGACAAACCCCTAACCACTGCACCAGTAGCTGAATTGATAAAGTCTGGTTATTCATACCAAGGATAAATCAGTCATAGCATTCATGATTGAGATTTTTTTAAGTGTACTCTTTACAACTAGAATATTCGCGGGCAAAGCCGCGACGGGTAATGCTAGTTTCTTATAAAAGACTCCCGTCCGTGCGCCTTTTAAGCTTACGCTGGGTTACCCGTTAAAGCTACCGGGTGAAGCCGAAGGGGGTTGCTAGTTGTTTATAAAACTGGAGTCAGAAAAATCGTTCACATCTTTCAACAACTCCCTACAAGCCACGTCTCTCGATAGAATGTATTCGGCCAAAAGTGCTACTAAGTTTTAAAATAGAATGCCGTTATGCAATCTTAAAGGCTGTCTAATTTGAAATGCCTTGAAACTATACAAGTAGATGCATTAATTTTGTAATCAATGCATTTAGGTCTTTTGGCACAAATCTGCACTGTTTAACCATTCTGAACGAAATTGTACGTGCTTACACTTTGGAACCCAACAAGTAACACTGTCTACTTGAAATTTCGGACAGCCCTCTCCATTCCCTTCATTTAGGTCCTTTGACAAAATCTACTCTGTTTTACCGATTTGATCCATACTTTACGTGCTTACACTTTGGAACCCGACAAGTAACACTGTCTACTTGAAATTTCGGACAACCCTCTCCATTCCCTTCATATAGGCCCTTTGGCACAAATGTACACCGTTTCACCGATCTGAACCAAATTGTATGTACTTACCATTTGGAACACTGCGAGTAACACTGTCCACTTGGAACGTGGACAGCTCTCTACTTTCTCTAGATTTAGGCCTTTAGCACAAATCCTCACCGTTTCAGTCAGTTGAGTAAAAGTTTTCATTATCATCCATAAAACAAATAAATCCACCGGATGAAGTCGGGTAATACTGCTAGGATAGCTATAAATGGAAGTGTGAGTGAAGCCTGTTAGTAGTAGAACCTCTCCAATATATGCAAGAGTGCGGGATAAATGTGACACACAAAGTTTTAACGGGGAAAGTTACTTATAGTTAAAGGCTAAAAAATAGAAAGCACTCGCAACTCGAAAGTGTGGGTCACAAACTGTGATAAAAAGGGTGTCTCTCTAAACCGGGGTCAGTTGCATTTATTCAATTGTTTCTGAAGATATCTATAATTGATATTTTAACCTTCAGGTGGGTGTGTCGTAGCACTGCGTGTTTCCACCTCAATGTTCTTGTGGTAAGTCGGAGTAAAGGAATTTGAAGGGACCAATAAATTTAGTATTTACAATTGCCAACCCTGTAAACATATTTCACGTGTCAAATGTCATTTTTATCCGCACTACAGTGGTGGTAACATTCATTTCGTCAATGTTAATTTTTCATTATTTTGCCTTAAAAAGAAACAGGAAGTTCCGTGAAGAACTATACAGCCTACTTTTCATGCCAATGATTATTCTACAGTATATGAACCTATCTAAAATAATGACGAAATTAAGTTGGTAATTTCGAAATATCTAATTAGTTCAAAATATACCTGGTATAATGTAGCCTAATAGAGCACTACAGTTGGCAGCCCTGGTGACTGAATATATTCTTAGTTCCACCTCTTAAGGTACAGATTACAAAATTTGGTTGAAGTCCAATGGACGTTACATGCAGTTAGACACTGGATCTATCAGCACGCGTAAAAGCATGTTGCCAACAATAGCTTGTGCTGGTCAAAAATAATCTGAATTATTATGATATCTTGTTTTGCCAATTTTGGATGAAATCCATTTGTTAGTATAGAAATTACATGTATTTTAAAATTGGATATATCAGCAGGCATAGAATCATGTTGGCAGCACCGCCTTATATTAATTACTCCAAATTAATCTGGAATGTCAGGTGCTATACGTGTGCAAAGTATAGAGCTGTTGGCTTGCATATTTTCTGATATATTGATATTAGGGTAAAAAGAATATAGACAGCATTTATTAACAGTTGGCAGCCCTGATTTCTCTTAACAATACTTATAGTCATATCTGTTATGGTACACATTGCACATACGAAATTTGGTTGACATCCAACTGATAGTATAGAAGTACATGTATTTAAAAATTGGTACTATCAGCAGGCTTATAATCATGTTGGTAGAACGGACGTATATAAGTTACTCCAAATTAACCTAAAATGTCAGAATATACGTGTGCATAGCTTAAAGCTGTTGGCTTGCATACTTTCTGATATATTGGTATTTGGATTTAAAAAAATAGAGAGAGCAATTATTAACAGTTGTCAGCCCTGGTGGCTCTTAAGAATACGCTCAGTCATATCTGTTTATGTACATATATTACATACAAAATTTGGTTGAAATCCAGTTGGTAGTGTAGAAGTTATATGCGTTTAAACATTGGACTTATCAGAAGGCTTAAAATTATTTTGGCAACACTGTCATGGTTGGCCTCCTGGAAATGAAACTGAAATAGTATTATCTACATGTGTGCCAATTTTGGAATAGCTCCCATGCATACCTTGCAAGATTTCCAACATGGAGCTCAAATTTCTAGTGCGTTTTTTCAGCAGTTGGTAGCACTGACATCATTTTCAAATTTGGACGTGAGCTATTCCGGTGCACATCTTTACTCATACTAAATTTGGTTTTGATTGCTGCAGCCGTTTAAGAGTTGATAGGGGGGGGGGGGCACACACACACAGCCAGACAGACAGACAGACACACATTTTCCCGGATCGATCTCATAAGTCTACTTTTTCCTCATTTTTGCAAAATGTGAAAAGTAGGTTAAAAATTAAGTGGGACATTTGAGTGTAATAGCTGTCATTTTTAACGAGATTTTCCCCTGTAATATCGTCTACCTCCCATCAAACCCTTTATTAAGGAAATGGCCATCACAGTTCAAAAGTGAATATTCCTTCCACGTGAGAAATGAATTGTTATTATTCACCCAATTAAACTGAGCACATCATAACGTTGATGACTTAATAGGCGATTTATTATTACACACTACTACACCAACCACAATCACAGAGATTTCATACACACCAAAGTAAGTGGGGCTATTCTGTACGACTACGATGTTACAACGCTCCTGAATAACATTGTGAGGTTTGAAGCCATTTTTCAGTGTTGCCTAAGTAAACAAAAGTTTAGTGCTTTTCATTCGGTCAACACGAATGTACCCAAAAAGAGCTGGATTGTGCCCTAATCCTGAACTAAATTACGTGAGATTAATAAATAAAAAATAAAAAGATGTTTCTGTGTGTTGATGAATGTCAAGGATAATAAAAACGGTAACAACTTCAAGGTAGCATAACATGTCAGATGTTACACATCATATGCGACTGCTGGAACGCTCGTATCTATTTTTTTTTTAATGTGTAACATCTTTCCACTCGGTTGCTGGATATTTTTGTGGGAGTGATTTTGAAAAATGGGACGGAAGTGGATCGGACGGAAGTGTGTAAGACACACTGCCAGCTGGATCGTATCCCTCCTGGACATTCATCAACACACAAAAGTCTTTTTATTTACACAATAATAATACATAACAATTCCAAGACTCTCTTTTTTTTTCTCTTCACTGCCTACTTGATATTTCTACTCTCGCACTGCCTTCTTGGTTGTTCTCGCACTGCCTTCTTGATACTCAGCTGCTAATCATATCTATATGACTCATTTTAACAGAATCCATATGAAATTTCGTGTTGGTCTGTGAATCAAGAGGACCTGTTTATAAGGAATTTAAGGTTATGAGCGGTGTCGCGTCTATTAATCTAGTTGATACATATCGCATTTTCTTTATTTAGGCTAGTGCTGGTGGAAGCCACAAATCATCTAATAAAATGAGTTCCGTATTATAAACTGCAATAACTGTAAAACACTCCTATTTACAATAGATTAATATTTGTGCCAATAATATTATAAAATACCGGTGTATCAACAATTTCACGTGAGGTTTCTTCTAAGTCAGATGTTACACATCATATGCGACTACTGTAAGGCTCGTAAAGTTGTTTTTTAATATCCTCTTTGCCTTGTCCATCACTGTTTGTTTTGCTTCCTTAAGTAGCAGAAGTCTCCCACTTTCCTTACCTTTTCATCAGCCAATTCGACGTCTATAGAAGTTTCTGTTTTCTTTCGGCTGTATTCCATGGTTTTGGTTTCGCATGATATCCAGGAAGACAGAAGCTGCTACAGCAAGTAATGATATTTTTTCATCTCATAATCATTATAATAGAAAGCCTCCGTGGCTTAGGCGGCAGCACGCCGGCCTCTCACCGCTGGGTCCGTGGTTCAAATCCTGGTCACTCCATGTGAGCTTTGTGCTGGACAAAGCGAAGGCAGACAGGTTTTTCTCCGGTTACTCCAGTTTTCCCTGTCACAAATTTCATTCCAGCAACACTCCCCACTGTCATACATTTAATCATTGCCCCAGGGGAGTGCTGAGATTCTATGCCCAAGATCGTAGGTTCAAACCCGGCCAAAGACGTCGGATTTTTCAAGAGTGTTAAAAATTACTCAGTATTCCTGCCTTTGGAGGGAAAGTAAAGCTGGAGGTCCCATGTCTTAGATTTATGGCATGTTAAAGAACTTTCCACTAATTACACCCGTGTGAAACTAAATTAGGTTAAAATGTAAACAACGCCCAGGCTCCTACGTCCGTCGCCAGGAACCGACCGCGGTGGCGTCTAGTAGCCAAGTTCTGATCTAGTAGTTCTTGACGGTGGCGTTTGGCGGCAAAATTAGGAACTACTTGAAAAATGCAAAGTATGCAGTCCTTACTTGAAGGCCTTTGTGTGGAGCGTGGCGCTCTATGGAAGTGAAACTTGGACTATTGGTGCAGCAGAAAAGAGGAGAATTGAAGCATTTGAAATGTGGTGTTACAGGAGAATGATGAAAATCAGATGGGTAGATAGGGTTGCAAACAAAGAGGTATTAAGACGAGTGGGAGAGGAGAGATGTTTCTGGCGACTGCTAATGAAGAGAAGAGATAGGTTGGTAGGACACATACTAAGACATCCAGGAATACCAAGCTTAGTTATGGAAGGAAGGGTCGAGGACAAGAACTGTAGGGGTAGACCAAGGTTAGAATAAGTTAAACAGATTGCCTCGGATGTAGGGTGTGGTAGCTATGTAGAGATGAAACGATTAGCTCAGGACAGGGAGGAATGGAGAGCTGCATCAAACCAGTCAAAAGACTGAAGACTCAAACAACAACAACTTGAATTAAGAAACAGAAACACACACTAATACAGTCTTCAAAATCAACACCGGTTATCAGACAGATTCTACACACACCCAAAGCACACGGGGCTACATGACCGCGTTGTCGCAGCCTCTAAACTGAGGAACCAACCAACCAGTGCGACAGGCTTCTGTAGCCGGGACAGTTCATATCCATGCCATTAGATGGGGGCATCATTCATTCCATTCCCTGACCCGGTAGGGAGACTGGAAGCAGGCTGTGGATTTTCATTTGTTTCTATCATTGTAATAAGATTTTACAGTAGGAACCATTGAAACAAGAACAAAATGATTATAACTTTCTTTGCGGGGAAACGGAGTAAGTAAGATAATTGCTTGCCCTCTATCCATGAGGTACTTTTGACTCCCTTTCATTCTGGTCCATCACGACTCTGTATTTATGCAACTCTCTAAATGCAAACAAGATTTAATTTTTCATCTGGTGTTTTGCGTTCATATATATACATGCATATATTTTGCAATGTGCTTTGTAGCAAATTGCGACTATTTGCTATGAAATACAATATTGACCTGGCACCGCGTGTTCTATTACGGTCAACATGATTAATAACACTGAACTGTTTTCACAAAGAGCCAATTAAAGCGTTAGTTTATAAAAACAATTAAATTTCAATTGTCTGTAAAAAAAGTCAATTTGTGGCATTCTCTTTAAACTGGCAATAATGAATGTAATTATGAATTACATAGGCAAATTTAGACAATGAGCTAAATGTGCTGTTATTCCACTATGAAGTGAAGTAGGCTATACAGGGTGCAATTGATACACAGAGGACTGTTTCACCAACTCTGTACTAAGAATTAGTTTCGTTAATTCCTATTTAACTTAAATGCGAGAGTTAATGAGTGATTATCGTTGACGCATTTCACGAGGCCATTAGGGTCCCTAATTACTTAAATATTCTTTATGTTCAACGATGTCGAAATGTAAATATTATATGTCAGAAAACTGTATCATAATGAGGGTCATTATAGTACTATTCTTCATTATGAAACAGTTTCTCCAGCCAATCAGAGCTCATTCATTAACCAATTAGGTAAGGATACCTTCGCGCATGCGCTCAAAATCCAACATGTTGGACATGAATTACATGATTTGAGTTCAAATTGGATATCGGATCAACCATTGTAGTTACAATCCCAAACACAAAGACAAAATCAGCACGAACATTTACGGTAACAAGAAAATACTATGACATATGCAAGAAATTTATGAATATACGTCCAGAAGTTAGCAACACAGCATCCTTCTATATAAATTACCGACATGGAAAGTGCACCGTCCCATACGTTCGTGTAAATAAACTTACGAATATGAGACAAGAAATAGCACTGTACCTTAATATCCCCAACTCCAATTTCTACACAGCGCATTGCTTTCAAACGACTTCGGTGACAATATTAGTGAATGCTAGTTCTGATCGGCACTACACATCATGCAGGCTGTAAATAATAGCATTGCCAAGCAAAGTAAATGGTCTCTGTTTTCGGAATTCTTTGATCCACGCATGCGCTCTGTTCTAAATTTATTTTGATGCACATTTGTCCAAAACGTAACAGCATTTCAGTCATTGATTTACATGATGATATTAGTCATCTATATGAGGGGTTTTCATTAAAAATTTCGCTCCTCTAGCTGTAATACTTTTGGAGATGGAAACATTTTTAAAACCCCTGGTCTTTTTTTTTTTTTCACCAAAAAGTTTCTTTCTCAGAAACTGCTAGCCCTACGGCTATAAAAAATCTTAAGTTTTACTACAATATATCAATCATAAAAATAAAAATACAAGCTGGGAAAAATACTACCCATATGCTCACCTCTCAAACAAACTTTCTTCCCCAGTAATTTTGACGGCAACATTTTCCGCGATAACTTCCGATTTGCAACACTTCGAGTTATTCAGACTGCGCAGTTGTTTTCTCCATGCTTTGTTTGTGATGGATCCGCTGTGGGCGCTTTGTCGAAGTGTTGCCAATCAGTAATTATCGCGAAACGAAATTGACCAATTTCTTTGCCAAAATTACCGGAGAAGAAAGTTTGTTTGAGAGGTGACTAAATGAGTAGTAATTTTCTCCCAGGTTCAATTTTTATTTTTATCATTGCTATGTGTTAGTAAAGCTGCGGTAAAAAGTCCATAGCTGTAGGACTAGCAGTATTTGAGAAAAAAAATCATTTTTAGTAGTAAAACAGGGGTTTTTAGCCCCGTTTAAAACAAACGTAAGACATTCCATTTCCAAAAGTATTAGAGCTAGAGCAGCGGAATTTTAAATGAAAACCCCTCATACAAATTTCTAATAACATCATGTAAAACAATGACTGAAATGCTGTTACTTTAGAGACAAACGTGCATCAAACTAAATTTGGACATGTCCTTAAACTTTCTGCAAGTACTGTAATTATCATGGAAGGGAATTACAAGGTGCGTTCAAAGAGTAACGAGCTGGAGGCTGGAATGCCCAAACCGGTGAAGACATCGGCTAATCGTGGCGTGTGTAACGAGCTGTGGTTCCGACCATAGCGTGAAAGGTCACAGCCCGTCGCTAGAGGGCACGCGTGACGATACAAAGCGAGCAGCAGTATGCATCAATCGTCCAAAGCTGCCAGTCGCATTGCAAACAGTGACATGGAGGCGTCAACCGAAGAGCAAAGAGGTGTTGTTCGGTTTCTGACAGCGGAAGGAGTAGGGGGAACGGACATTCATCGCCGAATGTCACAAGTGTACGGTGAAAACTGCATGTCCCTTGCAAGGGTCAGGCATGGCACAAGCGCTTCAGGGAAGGACGAGTGTCGTTAGCCTATGATGCCCGGTCTGGGGCACCCCCCTGCATTACCAATGACAACGTCCAGCTGGTTGATGCACTCATTACCCAGGAACGCCGAGTGACAGTGAACGCCATAGCCGCCGTGGTCGCTCCACGACAATGCACGACCTCATACGGCCAACACATTCGCGGCACTCCTGCAGAAATTCAAATGGCAGGTTCTCGGCCACCCTCCATACAGTCCAGACCTCTCTCTCTGTGATTACGCCATGTCTTGTCCCCTGAAAACGGCTCTGCCGGGCCAACGATTCACCTCGGACGTCCAGCTATACGTGCGGAACTGGTTCACATCGCAGCCCCGGGAATTTTATGAGACAGCCCTTTACCGCCTCGTGTCACAGTGGGACAAGTGCCTCAACAGCCAGGGCCAATACTTCTAACATACAGGTACTGGTGTATGTAATTATGCCATCAGCTCGTTACTTTTTGAACGCACCTTATACACAAGGCTTAAAATGATATAAACAAAGTATTTAGGAAAACTGGCAGTGGTGTGTATATATTGCTTAATTAACTAAATAGAACACGCTCTCTCCGTTGCCTTCATTGAGTAAGCGGCTGCGTTCTAGACTGAGTTTATTATGCAGAGCGGGAAGGTGTTCAAATCCCAAGGGTTTTTAATTCCCGTATTCTTCTTTCTTGGCATTAAACGTGTATGAAATTTTATCATTTCATTGTCATAAACATATTTTATATTCATAAGGATGAAATTTCGTGTGAAACTCGGAAACAAACCGAGGGGATCCGAAGCGCTGATCAAGCGTCACCCCAAATACTGTATCTACACGTGTGATGGCTTGGTAGGCATAGCCCGTTCATGGGCTGTAGTGCCAAAGATTATTTTATAGCTGTGCCATCTGTTTCTACAGCCAAATAACTGTAATAGATCAGTGATCACAAATATCAGCCAACCTCGATAAATTGGGGCTCCACCATAATCTGCATATCAGTACGCAGAAATCCGTCATTATAGACAACTGCTCCATAGTTCGTTCGTTCCTCAAACTACCAAGATAGAGAACTTCACTTCATCTTGTAACAGACATTATTCTTATTGATAAAGATAAAGATCACAAGAGAACCTTTTTAATAGACATCGCAGTCCGTAACTCGAATAATATCCAACACATTTATGCTGAGAAAGTGACCAAATACATGCCACTGGCTGAAGAGATCCGAGGGATGTGGCGACAGGAATTTTTTACTGTTTACTCTTCCACTGAGATCATATCAAAGTCGATGAAATGTAACCTCGATAATCTGGGGCTCCGCCGCCATAATCTGTAAATCAGTATGGAGAAATCAGTCATTCTAGAGATCTGCTCCATTCGTTCCTCAAGTTACCAACATACAGAACTCCACTCCATCTTGCAACAAATGCCGATGAAAATTGTGAATTGTACGCAATGACATGGTGAACATATTAATATTATTATTTATTTAGCGTATAGCTTTTAGTGCCGGGAGTGTCCGAGGATATGTTCGGCTAGCCAGAGTTTGTAGCTGCTTCTATGCGGACACCCACGGGGTGAGCTACAAGTACCAATGAAATGAATGCAGATGAATGAAACTGGTCAAGTTCAATTCCAAGTAGTTCCAACATTGGCTACCAGACGTCACTGACACCCAGCGGCGAACGTTCGAACTTGATAGACCGTTTCGACTCAAATAACCTACAAAGTTAGCAACGCACTACCAATATTTTAGTGGTTGGTTCTTTTGAAATGAAAATCCTCAGCCTGCTTCCAGTCAGCCGACCGGGTCAGGGAACGGAATGAATGAAGACCCCATCTAGTGGCGAAGATATGAACTGTGCCGGTTGCCGAAGCCTGTCGCACTCCCCTGGGGCAATGATTAAATGAATGACCGATGAAATGAAATGATAGTGAAGAGTGTTGCTGGAATGAAATTGTGACAGGGAAAACCGGAGTACCCGGAGAAAAACCTGTCTGCCTCCGCTTTGTCCAGCACAAATCTCACATGGAGTGACCGGGATTTGAACCACGGACCCAGCGGTGAGAGACCGGCGTGCTGCCGCCCAAGCCACGGAGGGTTCCCTGGTAGGTTCTTTTACGTGCCATAAATCTATGACATGGACCCCTGGGCTTTACTTCCCCTCAGAAGGAAGGCATACTGAAGGATTTTAACGCTCTTAAAAATCCGACGACACCGGTCAGGTTTTAACCCACGATCTTGGGCATAGAAGCTCAACATGCTACCAAAAACGCCACCAAAGGCGATATTTTTTGTTGTTGTCGTGTAGCCTCCTGAGAGGCCGAGTGCAGGTCTTTCTAGTCGACGCCCGTGGGCGACCTGCGCGTCGGGATGAGAGATGGAATGGATGAAGATGAATGAAACTGGGCAAGGATGTGGAAGGAAGCGGCCGTGGCCTGTCAGAAGATACTGTCCCAGCATTTGCCTGCTGTTGAAAATGGGGAAACCACGGAAAACCATTTCAAGGACAGCCGACGGTGGGGATCGAACCCACGCGTCTACCGAGTCAGCAGAGAGCTTGGCCCCATGACTTAACGCTGCGCTTTAGCCAGCGTAGCCACTACTGCCGGTATAATAATAATAATTTAACGATTATAAACCGTTGAAGAAGAAATGTTTCAGACATTTTCTCTGGCTAAGTAGAAATATTCCACACATACACAAACAAGCAGAGTTTGGGCTGCTAGGATAATTAAGTGTTAGTGTTAATGCCACTAATGAACGATAAACGTGCGGCATCATAACCCCGAGTTTTAACCACTCAACACGCAATAGTGAGGCTCTTAATTACACTCTATCTCATCAGCCATTCCGGCAGCAGCAGCGCGCTCAAGACATTGATTGAAGTTTTATGGTTAATATCTTACAACGCCCTGGTGAAAACAGAAAGTAATTCTAGCCAGTGAATGCAATACAGCTACAAAATATTTCATCCAGGTCTCATTAAAAATACTAGTAATTAACTCAACACATCGTTAAAGTAAAGGTAATTACTGTTCTACTATATTACTAACGACGGAGTATTTACCTCACAAACATAGCCAGTGAAATCCATTAAATATTACGTCCCAATGTAATAAATTAGAATGTTTTGCAAGGATACGAATCGTAAAGAGAAGGTAGCCTACATGAATGATATTTATTTTATTTTGACTGGGATTTGATTGATAACTTTAAATATATAATGCTTTTCAATATACTGTTGTTAGACCAGTCATCTTGTACGGCCTGGAAACTACAAATATAACCGGAATGGAGAATTTGCTCAAGCTAGAAAGAAGAATTTTAAGAAGGATTTATTGTCCTAGGAAAACACAGGAAGGTTATAGACTGAGATCGAATGCAGAAATTTATAGTAAAATCGACATCCTTGAAGTGATGATCAGAAAACGGCGACTTCAGTTCTACGGACATATGGTCCGCATGGATTGCTCAAGGTTAAACAAACAAATTTTTGATAAAATCTGGAACTATAAAGGACAAGGAGGCTATGTAAAACAAATGAAAGAAGAACTTCAAAAATTCAAAATTACTGAAGAAAATTGTCTAAATCGAATAGAGTACAGAAAACAAAATTTTGGTCTCAAAATTCTTGTCGGGGAGAAGAAAAATCTCAACAGAGGAGAATGGACTGCTGAAAGAAGAGCTGCACAGTCGACCAGGATGAAAGACTTCTGGAAGAGAAAGAAGGAAACTAGACCTATAAAGAAGTGATATTTGCGTAGTCCTTGTTGGCCTGTCCGCGGTGTATATACAGGGTGCAACAAAAACATACGGCACAAATTGCAGGAAACATTCCTCACACGTAGACGAAGAAATTATGTTATATGAACATGGGTCCGGAAACGCTTTGTTTCCATGTTACACCTCATTGACTCCAACTCATTATGCATGGGGAGCATGCACTCTTGGTTACGTCTGGTTACGTTGTCATTATCGTAGGTGAACCGCCAGTGGTTTGTTTTACATGGCCCCGTTGCCATGCGACTTAGCAGATGCGCCTTTAGCTGTGCGACAAAACATGTAAGCTACTTCTTGCACGATGGAGCACCTCCTCATTTTAGTGCTAATGTCCGTCGGCTTCTAAATAACAGATTTGGTGACAAATGGATAGGTAGAGGTGGACCAATTGCCTGGCCTCCACGCTCTCCGGACCTAAAATCACTGAACTTTATTTTTGAGGGCATTTGAAAGTTCTTGTGTATCGAATCCAGTACAAGATGTTCAGAGTCTCCGTGCCCGTATTATGGAAGGCTACTCTGAGATTTGCTGATGACATCGTCATCTTGGCCGACAAGCCTGAGGATTTGAATGAGTTTTTGAATGGTATGGATTCCGTCTTACGGAAAGAATTCATGATGAAAATTAATAAATGTAAAACAAAAATACTGGAATGCAGCCGAAATAAATCAGAAACCTCTATGGAGATCAAATTGGCAGGTGAAAAGCTGAAGGAAGTAGGAGATTTCTGTTACTTAGGAAACAGAATAACCAGTGATGGACGGAGCAAAGAGGATATAAAAAGTAGGTTGGCTCAGGCAAGAAAAGCATTTCTACAAAAAAGGAATCTGCTGACATCGAATATAGATTTAGGTATTAGGAAGTCATTTTTGAAAGCCTTTGTCTGGAGCGTGGCGCTCTATGGAAGTGAAACTTGGACTATTGGTGCAGCAGAAAAGAGGAGAATTGAAGCATTTGAAATGTGGTGTTACAGGAGAATGATGAAGATCAGATGGGTAGATAGGGTTACAAACAAAGAGGTATTAAGACGAGTGGGAGAGGAGAGATGTTTCTGGCGACTGCTAATGAAGAGAAGAGATAGGTTGGTAGGACACATACTAAGACACCCAGGAATAGCAAGCTTAGTTATGGAAGGAAGGGTCGAGGACAAGAACTGTAGGGGTAGACCAAGGTTAGAATATGTTAAACAGATTGCCTCGGATGTAGGGTGTGGTAGCTATGTAGAGATGAAACGATTAGCTCAGGACAGGGAGGCATGGAGAGCTGCATCAAACCAGTCAAAAGACTGAAGACTCAAACAACAACGAAACCAGGGATACATCAGCGCATCCGAGAAACACAAAGACCGACAGTGGGTTGATGAATGCATCAATGCGCACGGAGGGCATATTGAACTTATCCTGTGAGAAAGAGTTGCATGTGGTATGCTGGTACGTTCTGTTCTTGTATGTTCCCCATGATAAATGAGTTGGAAACAATGGGGTATAACATGGAAACAGAGCGTTTACGGACCCATGTTCATATAACATAATTTCTTCGTCTACGTTTGGGAAATGTGTCCTGCAATTTATGCCGTACATTTTTGTTACACCCTATATATCGACAAGAACATCCGCCCGGCATTCCGGGAGGCCATACCAATCCAGAATAATATTGTTACGTGCCACCCCCCTAGTGGCACTTTTGTTAACTGGATTACGGTGGGTAGAAAGCACAACACCAATTACTGCTTAAAGAAATAATTAACTTTATTGTGGCCAGAAAGATTCACTACTCAACAGCAAATACAAGCAATTATTACCTTACTCCAGTTTCCTCCCGTCGAGAATACTTCCCCTTTCACTTGTCAACAGACCACAGTTAATCCTCTCGCTAATGAGTCCGGTCCCGTACGCTGGCTGAAAATAGCTGCACTAGGTCTGTCACTCACTGTTTTGCAACTCGCCACAATGACCTCTCTCGCACTGAGTAAGCACACTCGCTCAAAACACAGGCAGTCCCCTGTAAGCTCCTCACTCCCTTCGCTGTCAAGAGAATCGGCTTCACTAGGGGTTTCGCAAGTCTCCACACTTCTGTCGCTCAGGATAAGCGCTAGTTCTCGCTCGTAAAATACAACAACCTCTGCTTGACAGGTCGCACTTATATAGCAGGCCGGTAACTCAATAAATGCTTCTAGATCCATCCAGGGTTCACGGCCTCTCGAGGTTTCCATCGCTGGCTCAGTCACGAATTTTCTGGACCATCCCTTTGTCCTAGTAGCCCTGTTGCATAAGGCGCACGCAATACACGAGGCAGGGCACAGCCCAGCCCTGGGGCAGTTGTGACTCATGCGGCGAGCGATGACACAAACTCACAGCCGTAACAATATATAGGTATATTGTTTGCTCTACAGTACATACAGTATACAGGGTATTTCATATAAAGTAAGAACGCCAAGTGGCGGTTTGTTATCCGCTATTGCGGTGGCCTTGGACAAGCTGGTTGCGCCCAATGGCCCCCTGCTTTAAGCGTGCGTACTATCCTATATGAAATATTACCTTATAAAAGATGCTGTAAGTGTCGTCCTTCCTGGGTCAAACAGGCATTGTATCTGGTAACCACATTCTGGCTGACGCGAGTGAGTTCTGCCACTGTAATGTTTCTGATATTTTATTTTATGTCTTTTATTGAGCACTAGGCCAGTAGTGTCAAACTTATTTTCAATTAAATTAATCTGTGCTAGTGAAGGTGGCACTTCATCATGAAATTGCTGAACAAATGCATCACGTACCCACCCAGTCGACTCGTACTTAAAATAAGTTTTACATACAAAAATACGATGTTGTAATGATAACTGTCTCACCATGTTAGCATCTGAGATTCGGAATGGCGACTGAACTCCCGCACGCTTATTACAAGGTCAAGTATATACTATGCGCGTGCGTTCAATACTGCAGCAGGGGGCCGTGGCACGCCACAAGTTCGGTCAAGACCACTGCAGCAGCGGATAAGAAATCCGCCGCTCGCCGTTCTTACTTTATATGAAAGACCCTGTATATTACGATATACCATATAAATGATTATTCACCATATGGATTAAAGCTTTCATTACGCGAAAGCAGACCTTCTCAAGATCATCCTCGATGATGCCAAGTTCTTTCAGGTTGTTCACTACGAACTTCAAGGATGTTTCCCGAGCTCCGAAAAGGAGGCCATTTACTGTCCATGCATTTTTAGGTCGTTTATATCTCTCATTCACGTGAGGTATGCATATCTATAGCCTCTTTCTCCTCGTTGATTCGTACGGCTTAATGAATGACCACTTCCATTCGCACTGTTCTATCAATGGCAACGATATCTGACTGCCATTTTCCTAAGTGCAGTGCACCTCTAACATAAACTTCCCATTTCAATTTCATCAGGGAAGTGGCTATTGATGATCGTACTCTGTGATGGTGGGAATTTCGTAATAGCTCCCCTTAAGAATATTGGCGTAGGACATGTCCTAGCGTCTCTGTTTGGTCACATCCTGGTTGTCGACATAAGGTTGTGTGCTAGCTTCTCCCCGGCACAGATCTCACCGCTGAGATGTTGCAGGACATCTTGATGGCATTCGTCCATTCAGAGGACGATAAGCCTTTTCTTCTTCTTTATATGTTCCACCCAACTTTGGGGTACATGAAATCAATCATTTTTTTATTGTTTTGAGCTTTCCCTTTGGTCCAGTATTGCCTCATCATTTGAGATCTTGCTTCCCTTTCTTCGGCACAGATGTGGATCGTACGCTTTTGTTTGAGTTTCACTTGGAACCGTTGTTTCATTCCATGGTGATGGCTTTGTCTATTTTGTCCATGAGCAATGTGTCTGTATTTTGGAGTTCCACGAGGTCTTGTTCAGTTTCCATAAACCAAAGAGGTTTTGTTTTTTTATTACAAAAGTAGTCGAAGATCTTTTTGGTTAGTCTATTTGAATTCATTCGGAGAATGTGCCCATAAAATCAACTCTCCGCTTTTTAATGTGTCCGAGAGTTTTTCAGTCTTTTGGTAAATAGTTTTGTTCCTGACATGGATAAATTTGTTGTTATGAAATTTGGCGCCTAAGATTATTTATTTATTTTTTAATTTATTCATTCAATCTTTGGTACATGTTTCAACCTTTCATTGAGGTCTTCATCTGTCAAATTGCTTATAATACTGTATAGGCCTAATTGTTACACTAGCCATGACGAATAGAATGAGCAGTGTCATCACTCCGCTCTCTAAGCATTGAGGTAGATGGTCCCGCCAGTGTGAGCTGTCAGCACCCTACTAGTGCGTCAACTAAGCGTGGGTCAACCAGAGTTGATCAAAATAGAAAAGGAGATTTGGGCGGACTGACCAAGCCAGCGGGGTCATCTCAGGATGGGTCTCTAAATACGCACCCCGGGACATGAAATAAAGCACTGTTCACGAATTTTTCTGGAGGGAAAATTCTTGACCTCAACCTTTGCCATGTTACCACACTTTGTCACTTTTTATTCTGACTCTGTTTTCTGAGCGCACTGTTCAGACTCAAACCTTAAAATTTTTGGAGATCGATGAGAAAAGACACAAAATCTACCTTTGTAAATATGACACCTCCTCTCTCTTGCGGGGAATGAATCAACAAGGGATTGATTGTTAAGACGAGGCATCACGATAGAGTGTTCCGTGATGTGGTCGAGGTAAAAGCTATTATCTCTCGAGAAAAACAGCTTTAATATTTATGTTTGTCAGCAAAACAAAACTATGAATATATAATCCTTCACTGCCTGGTTTCATCAGCTCACCCTAGATTTGTTTGTTATTGTAAATTTGCATTTTACGTGTACTTACCTCTAGATACGTTGTTCTGTTGTTGTTGTTGTTGTTGTTGTTTGAGTCTTCAGTCTTTGACTGGTTTGATGCTGGCCTCCCTGCCTACGCTACTCGTTTCATCTTAAGAAATGCCACACCTTACATTAAAGCAATCCGTTTAGTACATTATAACCTTGGTCTACCCCTACAGTTCTTGTCCTGGACCCTTACATAACTATGTTTTCTTTTCCAAGGTGCCTTAGAATGTGTCCTGTCAACCTATCACTTCTCTTCATTAGCAGTCACAAAAATCACATCCCCTAAGCCACTCGTCTTAATACAACTTTATTTGTTACCCTATCTACCCATCTGATCTTCATCATTCTCCTGTAACACCACATTACAAACGCTTCAATTATCCTCTATTTTGCTGCACCAGCAGTCCAAATTGCACTTCCATACAGCTTCTTGCTCCAGACAAAGGTTTGCAAACTTGACTTCCTAATATATATAGTTAATGTTAACAAATGTATTTTCGTCGCCAGTGCCAACCTACTTTTTTGGGGTACACTGAAGGAGCCTCCCCGAAGATTGTTAATATTTGCTAGATAAGCACAAATTATGAATACTACAATCGGGCGTACCCTGGGCAACGGTGGCCATAGGCCAGCGGCTGATCCTTCAACCACCGGGAGATATTACATTTTCGACCAGTCTTTTTCAAGACTTTCAATAACTTCAATAAACATCGAAGGCTTATCCAGAGATAAAGCACTCTTACTCGCTGACATGTGCAACCGACTAAAGATCGACATCCTAGTGATGCAAGAAACTCACAGAGGGATCGACAACAACAGACCCAAAATAGAAGGAATGCGACTGGTTGTCGAACGACCCCATGAACAATACGGCAGTGCTGTTTTTGTCAGACCAGAGATTAATGTCAAGTCATCTCAAATGACGTTCAGGAACAATATAGAAATCTTGACTGTAGAATTGGAATCCTGCTCTGTAACATCCATTTACAAACCACCCAATGAACTCTTCTTCTTTGAAAGGCCAAGTAACTTTGACAAGCAGAATATCAAAATTGTCCTGGGGGATTTTAATTGTAAGAGCATCAGTTGGGGATATAATATCACAGACAAGAATGGGGAGGAACTCGAGCAATGGGCAGAGAGGGAAGGATTGAGATTGATTCACAACCCCAAACTGAGACCATCTTTCAACAGCGGTAGATGGCATAGAGGTTACAACCCTGACAACATTTTCATAAGTGAGCAAGTGATAAAACATGTAGTTAAAGCGGTGGAGGAACCCATCCCTAGGACACAACATAGCCCAATCACATGTTCAGTTCGAGGAGTGGTCAGCCCTGAGGAAGTCCCTTTTGAACGACGTTTCAATTTTAAAAAGGCAAACTGGGAGGGGTTTTCCATTGAGCTGGATGAGGAACTGTCCAATTTACAACCAGAGCCAAGTCATTATGAAGACTTTGTTGACCTTGTGAAGAAGATCTCTCGTAGACATATTCCCCGAGGCTGCCGTACCCAGTTCATTTCTGGCCTCAATGCTGATTCTAAGGATCTGTTAAAAGATTATCAGGAGAAATACGAGACAGACCCTTTTGCAGATGACACCATTCAGACGGGTGAAGAACTCATGAGGAGCATCGCTGACGGAAGAAAGGAAAGATGGATGAACTTACTAGCAAACCTTGACATGGCCCAGAACAGTAGAAGAGCATGGAAGCTGGTCAAAAACTTGAGCAACGACCCTAAGAGTCCACCAGTGGATCTCACCAAGGTTACACCAAATCAAATAGCTCATCAGCAGCTCCGTAACGGGAAAACCATCACGAAGACTCAGCCTGTGAAACTGAAGCCTAGTGAAGATGAGAATAATTTTCTCGGTCGTCCTTTCACATCAGCAGAATTAGAACATGCCATCAAGCTGATGAAAGTCAACAAAGCTGCGGGCCCGGATGACATCAGGACAGAACAAATCAAGAACTTTGGACCAGGAACAATCCAGTGGCTGGTGAATATGATGAATAGATGTATCGAGACCCTGCACTTACCAAAGCTATGGAGGAAAGCTCATGTGGTCGCACTGCTGAAACCAGGCAAGGAACCAACGGATGCAAAGAACTTCCGTCCTGTCTCTCTTCTTTGCCACCTATACAAGGCATTTGAAAGGTTGATCCTTGAAAGAATTGCAACATTCATTGATAACCGGCTAATTCAAGATCAAGCTGGATTTAGGCCAGGGAAATCATGTTCCAGCCAAATTCTGAACCTGACACAGCATATCGAGGATGGCTATGAGAATAAACTTATCACTGGTGTCGCCTTTATAGATCTCAGTGCTGCATATGATACAGTGAACCATAAGAAGCTCATAGCCAAGCTGTACAACATCACTAAGGACATGAATCTAACAAATGTCATACGTGGGATGCTCCAGAACAGAAGGTTCTATTTTACACTTCAAGGGAATAAAAGTCGATGGAGGAACCAGAAAAACGGGTTACCTCAAGGCAGTGTGTTATCCCCATTACTATTCAACATTTATACAAATGACCAGCCAGAATATTTAGAGGCCAGGCGATTTATTTATGCGGATGACACCGCTATTGCTGTACAGGGTAGGAGCTTTGAGGAGGTGGAGGGAAAACTGTCCAATGCTCTTGAGAGATTAGACAATTATTACACTCAGAATCACCTGAAACCTAACCCTGGAAAGACACAAGTATGCGCATTTCATCTTCGCAACAAAGAGGCCCTTAGAAAGTTGAATGTTGTCTGGAAAGGAGTGACACTCGAAAGCTGTGAAACGCCTCGATATTTGGGAATCAAGCTTGATCGTACCCTCAGCTTCAGGAAACATTGTAGAGAATTGAAGTGCAAGATCAGCTCAAGAAATAGCATAATGTGGAAGTTGATAGGTTCAACATGGGGAGCGAACCATCACGTTCTACGTTCAACAGCATTGGGACTTTGCTTTGCAGCAGGAGAGTACGGATCATCAGTGTGGGGAGCATCTGCCCATACCAAGCAAGTGGACATAGCTCTTAACGAGTCCACACGTATTGTCACTGGATGTCTGAGACCTACTCCTGTGCAGAAGATCTACCCTCTCGCTGGCATTGCACCTCCAGTTATTCGACGCAGGGTGGCAGCAGAGAAAGAGAGACAAAAGCTTGAAACAGGTCCCAGACATTCTATGTTCAACCACAAGGTGACCACTCCTCGCCTAAGATCCAGGAAGAGTTTTTTTAAGAGAACAGTACCCCTCCATACCAAGCCAGACGTCCGGCGTGTGTCACTCTGGAAACAAATAGTACCAGAGGGATCTACCCCTAAAGAAGAACTGAGCAGTGGTAGTCATTTGCCTTATACCACCTGGAGGTCCTTAAACCGGATGAGAACAGGAGTGCCTAAGTGTCGTAGCAACCTTGTGAAGTGGGGATATGCAGAAGATCCACGATGTGCCTGTGGAGAAATCCAGACTCCACAACACCTGCTCACGTGCAAAGATCTTAATGAAACCTGCAGCCAGGAAGACCTTATGTTGGCCACAGACCGAGGGATAAGAGCTGCAGAGTTCTGGAAAGGAAGAATTTAGTGTGTCTCCCGGACACGGAAAGTAAAGTAAGTACCTATTTTTTATACTCTCTTTGCTTTGCCTATCACTGATTATTTTGCTTCTGAAGTAGCGGAAGCCTCCTACTTCATCTATCTATTCACCTGCCAATTCATCGTCCATAAGGGTTTCTAATTTCTTTCGGCTACATTCCAATACTTTTGTTTCACAATATTGATTTTCATCATGAATACAGTACTCAAGACGGGATTCAAACTATTTAAGAACCCATTCAAATCCTCTGGTGAATTGACAAAGATTATAATGTCTTCAATAAATCTCAGAGTTGAAATGATTTCTCCTTGAACGTTTACTCCTACTTTAAATTTTTTCTCCAACATCCCTCATTGCTTGTTCAATGTATAGATTGGAGAGTATGGGTGATAAGTTGCAGCCTTCCCTTACAGGCATACACCTTTCTAAATACCAGCTTATCTCTCATGACCTTCGTCTAGAATAACTGCTGTCTGGTTTCTGTATATGTTGTACAGCTGTACTTGAGTGCAAACCTTTTAAAAATGTCATACAACTTACTCCAATCAACATTATCAAATGCCTTTTCTAAGTCTACAAATACCATGAATATTCTACCTTCCAAAGTCAGCCTAGGATTTAGTACAGCTTCTCTTGTTACTACGTTTCTCCTGAAATCAAATTGGTCTTCACCTAACTCTTTTTTTCTATCTGTCTTTCCATCGTCTTGTAAATAATTACTCTAGTCAAAATCTTTGAAGAATGAGCGATCAAGCTGATTGTACGGTAATCTTCACACCTGTCAGCTCCTGCTTTCTGACGTATTGGGATAGTAACAGTCTGAGCCATGTTTAACATCTCTCTTTTCTTTATTTTCTTTGGCGGCCGTCCCGGTAGACTCAGACGCCATGTGAGATACTTTCTGTCCGGACGTGCCTTGAGGCTCTCCGCCTTATTATTTAAAATGTAATGTTTTTCCTTTTTATTTAACATTGTTATTATGCCGAAGCCTTCCATTTACTCATGTAAGTAATACATCTAACCTTGTGTCCACTATGCTCATTTCCTAAATTTAACCTTTCTTTTTGATCTTCGTCGTGTGCTTGGATTTGCTGTGGAACCAATCGTAATGGCGGTCTCCTGTTTTATTTTGTTTGAGTCTTCGTTTAACCTTTTATTTGTGCCGTGAAATATATCTGCGAGTGATTTTGTGAGTGTATGTTTTTCTTGCTGCCAGGTGCATTGATGCTGTTTTGATTGGGCATATCTTCGAATGGGTCTCCCGTGGTTTGTGGACGTTGGCGTTTCGACCATTCTCCCAACACGAGGCATGACACCATATATTTTAGCCCTTATGTTTTCCCTTCATTCCATGCTTCGGGCAACTGGATCACGGCGGTAACTTTAAGTAGGCCTTACCGTATTCAGCTCGAACTCGGAACGTAAGTTGGGGACTATATAGGTTTAGCATATTTTGCTAGACTACCTACAAGCACGAGTTGCTTTGTGTTTTATTACTGCATCGTCGGCTGGCATTTTGTGTGTTTGACTGCGTGTATGTATCTTGATATATTTCACGGACACCTGACGTCATTTGTTTCTTCTTATAGTATCTTTGGTTTTGCTTTTCTTTTCTCTGGGGACTGCCAGCTCGATCGCATCCCCATTGCTCGCCACAGCCTCTGCGACACGCACACAGCCTCTTGTTTTATCTTTGCTATGCTTGTTATTTGTGGTCGTCATGACAACCATCCATCTCTAGGCTGAGAAGTGGTTGTTGTTGACCAGCGACCGGCTCGATTGCCTCTTGATCTTTTACTTCCTCCCTTTTTACATCGTTTTCACCGAAGTGAGCACAGGTATGAATTTAATTTGTTAACGTTATTTACTATCGTAAGTTATTTATTGTTATTTATATTTATCTTCCCCGTTTGAAAGTGACTTTATTTGACCCCTAGGTGAAGGGTATTCTTTTTTGTGTGTGTTATTCTGGCCGGGTTTCTTTGTGTGTTCGGTTTCAATTCATTAAATTTCCATTTCTTTACCCATGTGTCTCATTTAGTAGTGTTTGGCGATCGGGCTGCTCGCTCTCGCTCTCTCTCTCTCTCTCTCTCTCTTCAAACCTAGGCCTAACTTATTCTAGCTGTCTAGCACCAGGAGGGTATTCCTACCACTCGTCGTGGGACCACCTTCACGGAGTCTGGAGTCGCTCGGCACATCTGGCCTGCAAGTACGGGCCCAGCACAGGTCAGAAATTAACATCCATTTCCACTGCGTACTCCTTTCTTTTCTAGTTGGTTCCAGTGATGCAGCTAGGAGGCACGCCAAGAATATGTTTATTTTAATAGGGCGGTGCAGATGGTATCAGTTGCGAGGTTAAGTCTCCTGGTCGCTTAGCCATATCCATTGGATTTTAATATTTCGCTGCATATTTTTCAATGTTGTTTTTATTCTGTTTCATGTTCCCTATTGCATACTATGCAAACAAATATTGAGAGTCAATGTGAACTTCCAAGGAGTATGGACCATAAAAATAACAAACTGTAAGGAGAGTGCAATGAGTTGGACCCTATCAACGAACCCCAGCATTGGTAATGTACTAACCAACCCTACTTCTTGTTTCGTACTCATTTCAGGCGCAGGACGGAGGCAAGACATTTGTAGTTATTGTTTTGAATTGTAGCTAGCAGTACTTCTGTAGTTTAGCCATGTATTCTCTCCCAGGTTGTAACGTGAAGAAGGAGCTCATCCAGTCTGACGATGATCTGCTATCGTTTGAAAGTGTCTGTGGGAAAGACACTAATCCATTGACTGAGGTGAAAGGCCATCGCAAGGGAGGCGTAGCCAATATAGTGTCCAAGTGGGGAATTTCATTTTCTGGTGAACTGGGAGTTTCGTCTGTATTTGAGTTCTTAGACAGGGTCAGTGAACTCTGCCATTGTTATGACCTCGAACCAGACGACATTGTTGTCTGCCTACCGTTATTGTTGAGTGGCTTAGCTTTAAAATGGTATCGACTTACCAACAGATCTTTCATCTCGTGGGTTGATTTCTGTAAGTCAATAAAGGAGCGGTTTACGACTTATGATTTTGAACATGACTTGAAGGCTGAAATTCATCGCCGTACCCAGGGTTTGGAAGAGCCTGTAGACGATTTTGTTACTGGGCTAATGACTTTAATAAGTAGGTTGTCGCAGCCCCTTCCCCTTATTGAAACTGTTGATATTGTGTATAGAAATCTAGCACCTGAGTACAAGTCTTTCATACGCCGGTCCAGTGTGTATAGTGTGGCTGACATTGTTGATCAAGGACGTGAATGCGAGTTCAATCGGCGCCTGCGCAAGTCATATGTACCCCCACCCCTCCCCTCTGACAGTTTGTTTCCAGAGACTGCATGCGCGCAATCCCAGATTCAGAGGACTGCGCACCCATCTTCAATATCTCGTCAGGAGGACCGGGCAGTTAACCGTCCCCACTCGCATATTGTCGGGAGTATTCCCAATGCTACTTCTTCTGCGAATCCCGCTCCTCAGGATCAACAGTTACCTCGAAACCCGAACATGTATAACCGTATAAAATGTTGGAATTGTGATCGTTTGGGGCATCATTTTAATTCCTGCCGTGCGCCCTCTCGTGTGTTTTGTCACACATGTGGTCTTCGTGACGTGACGCACATAGCCTGTCCTAGATGTGCTTCGCGTCAGGGAAACGAGCATGGGTCCCCGGTTTAGACCCGCCGGAGTGGCCATGCAATGAAGTTCGCCGGGAAATGAACATTTCCACGACTGGAAACTTCTGTCCTTGGGTCCCTGTAAGTGTTAAGAAATTGTCGATACCCGCTTTACTGGATTCTGGTGCTTCACGTTCATTTATTCAGCGCTCCATCGCGGAACAGCTTCCTGTTACTCAGATTTGTCCACAAGATGGGGGTTTAAAATTTTATTCTGCGGTGAAGTCATCTATTTCTGTTTCTAGCGTTGTAACATGTCATATTAAGATATGTGGTTATTCTTGGGATTGGAACTTCCATGTGGTGGATGACTTATCTACGCCTATGATCTTAGGTTCTGATTTTATGCACAAAGCAGGGTTGAGGCTTGATTTTTCGGATCATTCCTTCAGTTTTTTGTTTAAATCCAAGGAGCGGTTTCATTTTAATACTTGTGAAGCGAGTGTTCCTTGTAATTTTTCTGGTATCTCTGCTGTTCTAATCCCTCCTACTTTATTCACGAGTCAACGTGACGCTTTATCTGATTTGGTGAATGAATTTCCTGATGTTCTCACGTCGGAACTGGGTTCCGCTATCGGCTACGAGTGTCATATTGATTTAACTGATGAGGTTCCAGTTAGGTCGGCGCCATTTTCTTGCTCTCCACCCAAACTCATTGCCATGAGAGAATATATTCATGATCTTAAGGCACGCGGTGTTGTGAGCCCTTCTAAGTCTTCTTATGGTAGTCCAGCGTTCCTGGTGCCTAAGAAAGAGGGTACTTTTCGTTTAGTAGTTGATTATCGTCGACTCAATTCTAAGGTGGTGTTCGACAACTTTCCCCTTCCAACTCTGGAGAGCGCTTTTCAGCATTTTCACGGGGCGAAGTACTATTCCGTCCTAGATTTGAACTGTGCATATTATCAAATTCCTCTCGATCCCGAGAGCCGTAAGGTAACTGCGTTCTCCACTCCGTTCGGCCTTTTTGAGTTCAATAAGTTACCCATGGGCATTTCTATCGGCGGACAAGTATTGAGTAGGGTTTTGGATGAGTTATTTGGAGATTTAAAGTATTCATCTGTGTTTAACTATCTTGATGACCTCGTGATTTACAGTCAGTCTTTTGAGGATCACCTGATCCATTTACGTGAAGTCCTATGTCGTCTTCGCAGAGCCGGACTCACTGTTAACCCGGACAAAATCTCTTTGGCTTCGAAGCAAATCAAATTTTTAGGTCACATTCTTTCGGATGTGGGCATAGAAGTGAACCCTGAACGTGTCCAATGTATCCAAGAGTTCCCTACTCCCACGAATGTGAAAGCAGTCCGACGTTTTTTGGGAATGGCGGGCTTTTACAGTAGGTTCATTAAGGGCTTTTCGGACATTTCAGCGCCCCTGAATTATTTGAAGAACAAGAATGTACGATTCGTGTGGGGCCCCGACCAGTGTCTCGCCTTTGAGAAATTGAAAGAATGTCTTTCTTCTGCTCCCGTCCTTCGAACTCCGGATTTTGGGAAAGATTTTATGTTACATTGTGATGCGAGTGATGTCGCAGTTTCTTGTGTGCTTAGTCAGCAGGTGAATGGTAATTTGGCACCCATCGCTTTTGCCAGTCGGATGCTTAATGATTGCGAACGCCGGTATTCCACTTTCGAGAAAGAAAGTCTGGCTGTCGTATTCGGCTGTGAACGTTTCAGATCTTTTCTAGAACATCGGCATTTCATAGTGTATACCGACAATGAAGCTCTGTCCTGGATGCGCTCGCATGTCAAAAAATTGGGACGTATAAATCGTTGGATTCTTCGTCTATCCTCTTTCAGCTTTGACATCATTCACGTCAGAGGCAGTGAAAATGTTGTAGCGGATTGTTTGTCACGCATGTTTGAGGAACCTCCTCCCATTGTTGAGATCCCCGAGCCAGTGAATCTTCTCCAACACATTCCATGGTCTTTTACTGACATCCGTACGTACCAAGCAGATGACCCATTTTGTGTCACATTGCGTGAAAAAATTCTCGGGAAAGATCCTGGTGTATCTGAGTTTTCATTGCGCAATGATGTTATAGTGCATACCGCTCCTCGATCTTCGAAATGTAGGATTTTCGTGCCAGAGAATATACGAAGTATGCTCTTGGCGTATTTCCATGAATCCTGTTTTGGATTACATTTAGGTATGACGAAGACTTTCCATAAAATCTCTCAGGAATTCTTCTGGCCTCATTTGAAAGCGGATGCTTTTGCTTTCGTCCGAAAATGTGTCACGTGTCAACGTTCTAAGCCAGCAAAGAATTCTCGCATTGGACTTCACCACGCTGACACGATGTCATATCCTAATGAGCGCCTGTTTATAGATTATTTTGGTCCCCTAGTTAGGTCATCTTCTGGTCATCAAGCTATACTTACTGTCGTTGATGGATTTTCAAAATTTGTATGGTTATTTCCTGTCAGGGAAATCACGACACGTACCACTGTTAGGCTTTTGACCAATCATATTTTTGGTGTTTTTGGTCCTCCAAAGTTTTTAGTGTCCGATAACGCGAGCGCTTTCCGGTCCAAGTCTTTTAGATCAATGTGTTTTTCTTGGGGAATTGATCATGTCTTTTTGGCACCCTACCACCCTCAGCCAAATCACGTTGAAAGGTTTCATCGTAACTTGAAGGCTTGCTTGAGTGCGTTCCACAACGCAGATCAGTCACGTTGGGACGCAAATCTTCAGTTTTTCTCCTTAGGATTTAACACTGCTCTTCATGAATCGACGAATTCTACCCCTTCGGAATTGTTTTTAGGAAGGCGTATTGTTGATCCACTTCAGCTTCAGTGGAAAATAGATTATCTGGCTGCGCCATCCCGCCGTACCTCAGTCAAAGAAAAATGGGAAGTTGCTGTACGGCATCTGAAAAGGGCACGAGATCGCGTGGCGTCTCGCTATAACAAGGGTAGGCAACCTGTTTGTTTTCAGGTGAATGACGACGTGCTAGTGCGCCTGCACCCACAGAGTTCGGCCAAGAATAAGGAGTCAGCTAAACTAATGCTTCGCTGGAGCACGCCCAAAACTATCACTAGATTTTTAACACCTGTCACTGTTGAATTGATCTCCAAGGAGAATCCCACCGACGTATCCAGAGCTCACATATCTCAATTGAAACCATTTATTGTGTAACCTTCTTATTTGCTGTGATTAATGTTGTCCTTTTTCTGCGTAGGTTAGCCAATCATAATTTGCTTATGTTATCCAAGGAAGCTAGTATTCATATGGCGTCTCCTTGACCTGCCTATTATTGAACCAATTTTGACCGAGGCAGAGTCAAGTACAAATTAACGAGCTCAAGAGAGAAAATAATACAAGAAGAAATAGGCCTACATACTCTGTGTAACTTAATATTTATTGTAAAAATATGTATTTTTGCGAATTCGGCCAGTAGAGAATTTATATTCTATAAATAATGGACACATTATATCGCTTCTTTGTTATTTTAATACGTCACTTTCATGATGGGTATAAGGAGAATGGCAGACTTCGGCGTCAAAGGGCGAAAGTCTTTTGTTTATGATTTTCGTCCGTGTCTCTATCTACTTTTCTTGTCATTGTAACGCTCAGGCGAACCGTAATACCATTATGACAAGCCCAGGGATCGTCAAAGGAACGCGCGCCTTTGGGGACCCCGAAGGAGTTCTGTCCTGATATTGCGATCGCCGAAGCGATCTGATTATTTTTATATATTACTTCATTTTATAACTGTATTCTTTCTGATATGGTTCAATTGCTTAAGTGATTGTTATATCGATCAACCTCCCCCCTCATATTTTGTGTACTGTTATAGTTGTTGACAAACCACCTGTGTGATAAGGATGTTGTGTATTTAGGAACACTTGTGACATGTTTGATTTCAAAGCGGTGGTACTTAGTGATGTAAAAAGAAAAATCTTTTATTATTATAAATAATTTTTCTTTTGGGGGGTGGTGTGGATCCTGAGCCATGTTTAACATCTCTCTTTTCTTTATTTTCTTTGGCGGCCGTCCCGGTAGACTCAGACGCCATGTGAGATACTTTCTGTCCGGACGTGCCTTGAGGCTCTCCGCCTTATTATTTAAAATGTAATGTTTTTCCTTTTTATTTAACATTGTTATTATGCCGAAGCCTTCCATTTACTCATGTAAGTAATACATCTAACCTTGTGTCCACTATGCTCATTTCCTAAATTTAACCTTTCTTTTTGATCTTCGTCGTGTGCTTGGATTTGCTGTGGAACATCTGTGCAAGTGTTAGTGAAGTGAGTGTAGTACGATATTTATAGTCATATTGGAATTTGTAAATCGTCACTTTGAGGTTAGTCATGGCGGGAAACAAAGACAAAAGAAACGCAACTCGCTCTTCAAATGTCAGTGTACAAGGAAAGATTACAGCCAAGCGCGCAGCAAGCTCGTCAGCTGTTTCCGGTGAGGTCTCATCCCCTCAACAGGGAATTAGCAGCCAGCGCTCTCCCTTAGCGACCAACGGTACTACACACAGCCCCTCTGACAAAGCAGCTAATGACATCTTATCACATGATAACATCGGACACTTGGTGCAAGGTATCGTAAAGAGCTTATTTCAAAACAATGACTTCCTTCAGCCCCTTGTGACAGTTCTCGCTCAAAAGGTATGCGAGGAACTAAGGGAATCACTGGCTTTCAGCAATGAGCTGATTGCAGAATTAAAACATGAACTCAAAGCTCGCGAAAATGAAATTCTTGAACTGAAGTCCTCACTTCACAACAAAATTGAGGAAACAGAACAATATTTAAGGAGGAACAATCTAAGAATCTTTGGTGTGCCTGAAGAGAGAAGTGAAAGTACAGACCAATTAGTGCTCAAAGTTGCTGCAAAGCTTAACGTCCCGTTGACCGTGGATGACATTGACCGTTCGCATAGGGTTGGAGCCCCGGGGGGTGGAAAGCCTAGAGCTATCCTGTGCAAGTTTGTTTCGTATGGGAAACGGTCGGCGATTTTTCGCGCAAAGAGGGCGTTGCGTGGAACCAAGGTGACAATTCGAGAGGATCTCACCTCCACCAGACACCATCTACTGAAGCAAGCGGTCTCCATCTTCACGGAGAAGCAAGTGTGGACGTCAGATGGTACGTTAATTGTACTGCGAGGTGACATCAAACACCGTGTGAGAAACGCAGCCGAGCTTAAAAAGCTCACCCCCTGCTAAGTTCCAGGTACAATGAAGATAACTAGCGTACTCATATTACTCACTCTTTTACCTCCTTTTAATTTTTAAAATGTTATTTTTAATTTACTTCACATATTTAAATAATTATGCAACATTTCTTTTTAGGACCATCTTTTAATATTTAATATTTCTGGAAACTCTGTGTCTGTAGTTAGTAGGCATACAGCTGAATTCCACTCCCCTCCTTCCAGACATACTTTCCGCAATCAGCCTGAAAAACACCAATTGCCTAAAAATTGCTCATATCAATGCTCAATCATTAGTTGACTCCTCTCACTATTCTGAATTTTGTCACGTCTTTGGTGGTTCGTCTTTTGACATAATTGCAGTAAGTGAGTCCTTTTGCAAGCCCTCAATTCCAGATGCTGCTGTCTCTCTCACTGGCTATAAAGTCATTAGAAATGACAGATTAACCGTCGGTGGAGGTGGTGTTGCAGTTTACCTTAGGGATAACATAAAGTATAGCGTGCTAAGTCAGTCTCCTGGTGAATATAACAAGAGGCCTGAATACATTATACTTGACATCTCTCTTACCGAAACTAAAATTCTCTTTGCTTGTGTGTATCGTCCACCGAAAGCTGGCTACCTAGATATTTTTCTGAATGACATGTACAGGTTCATTCTTGATTATAAATATGTTTTTATTGTTGGGGACGTTAATGCTCGGTTTGGTAGTGGAGCCTTTGAAACTGAACAGGTATGTGATGTGCTCTGTTCCTGTAATGTTGAATGTTTACCATTCGATACTACATTTCACACAGCTACTTGTGACAGCTCTCTCGATATTATCTCTTCAAACTGTAATGACCTCGTTGTTGACTACGGACAAGAACCAGCTGCTGGATTCTCAGCCCATGATCTTCTGTACGCAGTGTTTTCTCTATCTACCCCGAAACTTCGACCAAAATCAATCTTTGTACGTGACCTCAGTAAATTTAATTTAAATGATTTTAAAACGGATGCAGAATTACTCCCTTGGCAGAATTTCTACCAATCCACTGACATAGATGAGAAAGTGACTCTATTTAATGATTGTGTAAATGAACTATATGATATGCATGCACCGCAAAAGAAAGTGGATATAAAACATAACTCTGCTCCGTGGATCAGTAAAGAAATCAAAACGCTTTTAAAGAAACGTGATAAAGCACGTAGAACATTTATTAAATCTAAACTTACCATTGACTATGAAGAGTACAGAATTCTGCGTAATAAGACAAAACAAACAATCAGGAACACAAAAGTGAAATATATGTACAACCTCTTCAGTGACTGTAAAACCACCTCCGCCAGATGGCGTGCTGCAAAATCATTGGGAGTTGGTGCCAGTTCAGTCACTGATGTTGAGATGCCTGTCTCTGCATCACAATTAAATGAACATTACTCAAATGTTGCCTCAATTGGTGATGTATTAAGAGTATCAGAGACCGTCACGAAATACACATCCATCCCTCCCCCTGCCGATGAAAAATTTTTCTTTATGTATGTTTACCCACACCAGATTGTGAAAGCCATCAAATCAATTCGTACAAAAGCAAGAGGCCCTGATAGCATCCCAATTTCTCTTATTTCTAACTGTCTTGAAGTATTTATACCCCCAATTATCCATCTATTTAATTTCTCTCTACAAAGTGGAGTATACCCGTCTCTTTGGAAGTGTGCTAACATACGTCCAGTGCCAAAAAATAAAAACCCCACTAGCTGTAGTGACTTTAGACCAATAAATATCCTTTGTGCCCTTAGTAAAGCGCTTGAGAAAATAGTTCATGAACAAGTATGTGAATACCTAACTAAATTTAATATCTTCAATCCTTACCAATCTGGGTTTAAAAAGGGTCATAGTACCACCACTGCATTGTTAAAGGTCAGCGATGATATACGCTCAGCTATGGACAAGCGTCAGCTTACAATCCTATGTCTTTTCGATTTCAGTAAGGCTTTTGACTGTGTGCACCACATTATACTTCTTGCAAAGCTGAAATCTTTTGGCTTCTCTCAGAGTGCTCTTTCCTGGTTCAAATCCTACCTTTCCATGCGTACACAGAGAGTGGTCCTCGCGGATGGCTCCTCCTCAGACTGGAAATCGGTAGAAAGTGGAGTACCTCAGGGATCTGTCTTAGGTCCACTATGCTTCTCGCTATATATAAACGATGTTTCTAATGAATTCCGAAATAGTTCTGTTCATATATACGCTGATGACCTCCAAGCCTATTTTCACCTCACGCCTAACACTGCATGTGATCGTATAAATCTGTTTAATGAAGACATTGACAGGCTTTGTGAATGGGCCCAAAATCATAATCTTAACTTGAACATATCTAAAACACAACTTATATCCATTGGATACACAAAACTTCTGAATTCAGTAGATTTTAATTCACTACCACCCATCAAGATACTAGATAATAATATTAAATATAGAAACACTGTCAATAATCTCGGAGTGATATTTGATAGAACACTGTCGTGGGCAGATAATACGTCTAATGTGGTAAGGAAGGTTGTATCAACTATGCATCTCCTGAAAAGAACTGTTTCTTACACCCCACCTAACATACGTAAGCTCTTCGTCCAAACTCTCATCTTTCCAATCATTGATTATGGCTCTGCTGTATACAATGATTTACCAGAAACACAGAACATCAAATTACAAAGAGTCCAGAATGCATGTGTTCGGTACATTCTGGATGTAAGGCGAGATGAACATATCACACCTTACTACGTGCAGCTGAAATGGCTGAAACTCCACGAGCGCAGGCAGTTATCAGTTGCCATTCTGACACATAAAATATTACATACCAAGACCCCGTTATATCTCTACAATGCCTTTACACCAATGCATTCTGTTCATAATCGAGAAAATAGATACACAAAATTAACACTCCAGATTCCTATACACCGAACCATGAAGTTCAATAAATCTTTTGTTTGCACCGCCTCACGCCTCTTCAACACCTTCGATTTATATAAGTTCGTCAACATTGCAAGCACTGCAGCTTTCAAAAGACATCTTTCATCCCGCTTCTTGGAGCAGTATACCTCTCACATTTGATTACTGTATTATGTTAAAATACTTTTTTAAAGTTCAATTATAACACAAGGACAATAGCTGACAACATGTCTACTTCAATAGCTCTTCTTGTACAGTATATGGTGTTTGTTTTTCGGGCTGATAGTCTGTATGCACTCTCACTCTTTTGTATATAATTTTTCCATTATCATTAGTAATATTATTATTATTGTATTGTTACTATATTTTTGTTACTATAATTGTTAGACTATGATTATTTATATTGTAATGTAGGTGAAATGTTTTATTTTTATAAGCCCTAACTTTATTTTATGTAGGGCGCTACTGTAAAGGAGCTCTTAAGCTCTAAGTGTAGCAGTGAAAATAAATCAAATCAAAAATCTCTCTCTCTTCAAACCTAGGCCTAACTTATTCTAGCTGTCTAGCACCAGGAGGGTATTCCTACCACTCGTCGTGGGACCACCTTCACGGAGTCTGGAGTCGCTCGGCACATCTGGCCTGCAAGTACGGGCCCAGCACAGGTCAGAAATTAACATCCATTTCCACTGCGTACTCCTTTCTTTTCTAGTTGGTTCCAGCGATGCAGCTAGGAGGCACGCCAAGAATATGTTTATTTTAATAGGGCGGTGCAAGTCTTACTGAAATCAGAGGGTATCCCACCTGTCTCATAAATCCTACACACCAAGTGAAATAATATTAATAATAAGGACAATAATAATAACATAATACTAATGGAACAAGAAGTGAACAACAACCTGTGTACAAGAAGTCAAAACAGATTTGGAAATAAACAAGATCAGGGAAGAAGATACACCACAGAGAGATATTTTAGGCAAAACGTGCTAAAAATGGAAGAATTCTAAGGGAGGAAGGGAAAGAAAACCGGCTCGAAATGGTCCGAGGAAAGGAAGAGGAAACAGAGTGAGATGATGAAGGAATATTGGAGGAATAGGAAAGAACAAAGCATTGAAATTGGCTCGCGGTCCCTAGACGACCGAAACGATAATAATAATAATAATAATAATAATAATAAAAATAATAATAATAATAATAATAATAATAATAATAATAATAATAATTGTTACATGCAAGAGCCCGTCCCAAAGTTTTCAAACATGTATCTACCCTTGGATGTGACTTCATGACGTTTGAAACGACCGCCTGGTCGTTTGGTTCCGTTTGTGAACACGAGATGGAACCTGCTGTCGGACTTCGGGGTTCCTTCAAGTGGTTCCTTCTTCTCCGCTAGAATGTGTTCGTGTGCCTTATAAAACCCTTCCTATTCGTGGCATAATTGAAGGCAATTATATTCTACCACATGAAACAAAAGACTATATATACTTCATGCCGCCAAAACATTTTAGTGGTGTCGTGTGAATATTATTTGGTTTTCACATTGTCGTAATATGTGGCTAAGTTTAATTGGTCCAATTTAAATAAACCTGGTGCATGCTGGGTGGTTTCTTCGCTTTTTGTCATCCATCTTGTGAATAATAAGTTGTGACTGATTGCTGGGAGAACAACTACGCATATTGTGAATCTCGCCAGGGCGAGGGCTCTGCCCTCGTCCAAGCTAACTTGGGAATATATCCAAGTTTTTGATGATACATGAAGTATTAGTGAGCAACGATCATCTGTAATAATCGTGTAAATAGTTTCTTCGGCCTTAATATGGAAAGGCGATGTTTGGTGAGCATATCTTCGGCTGCGGCTGGAAGCCATCTCCTCTTCATTTTATTTTTTTAGTGATATAAATCCTTTAAGGATTTCTAAGTAGTGTGGTAAATATTAGTGTCTCCCCAAAAGGCTTTATTAAGGTATGTCTTGAAATTTTATTATTTTAATTATTGGAGCTCCATTTCCATGTTTTGCATTGTGTACTGAGTGTTTGTTTTGGTTCTGAAAGGTTGACCTTGGAAAAGATATGTCACCTATGAAAATGTAAATTTTTTGTTAAACTATATTTGTCCGGGGAACACTACTGTTTTTCTTCTTATTTTTTTTATTTGGCATCTGGCTAAGGCATTTTCTTCTTATAATATTATGGTACTGGCCAGACGAATCTATTAACACTAGGCCTAAATTGGTTCATTAGTCGGTCGGTTTTTAGTCTGATCCGTTGCCTTTAAAAACTATTTGATCTCGTAATGTCTAGAGTTTGTTTATATCTAGCTGTTTTCTCACTGGAGAAGATTTAATTTAAAAATGTAAATTACGCGTTTCACATAAATACGTACTGATGTACCTTCAACTGTTCTTGGTCGCCATGGTAACTTGTTGACAGAAATGCATTGTGGGTTTTGTTTTTCTGGCGTATTTTGAAGTGCACGTTCTTGGGTCATGGTGATGTTGATTAACTTATTTGTTTTAAATTTTCCTTAATGTTTCCTTTTTTGGAGTTTTCTTGGTACTCCTACGTTATTCTTTCGTTACCTTGTTTATGCTAATAATTTTGCACTAGTTTTTTTTGATTCTCCAAGGCCCTCATGGTCCAATTTGGGAATATGTCTGGTGCTTATTTAGTGTTTTTTTTTGTTTGTAGCTGTTTATGCTCTTACCTCAAGTAATTGTTTTTTTTTATATCGGCCTTAAATATTTATTTTTTCAACAGTGAGAATTCTAGCTGAGTTATTATTTTTTTTAAATTTATACTGCCTGATGCATGTTCTGTTTTCTGGTGGAGGTGTTTTCTTTTTAAATTTTAACAATAAATTTTTATTTTAAATTTTAATCAACTGCTGTGGCATTATTTCGTCGACGACAATTCCACTGGTTATTGGGGGGTGTCTGTAGAATAGCCTGTGCGTTGTCCCCTTCTCCTCCTTCCTTCCACCCCTTTGGAGCTCTTCTGTTGGGACATCTCATCTGGAGGTGATTTTGCTGTGGAAGCGATGCGGACCTCTAAAACAGGTAAGTAGGCCCATCCACCCTGGCAGTCCACGTGTCATTTTGGTAGCAGAACGCGCTCGAGTTCGCTTCCGTAACTATCCCCTCCTCAATACCCGCAGGCTCGCTTTATGGACCCTTCTAGTGCTGATGGGGCAGTTGTTGATGGAATCTTGTCAGGCCAGTGCACTTGATGTTATGTAAAGCTAATCCTTGTCGTTTATTTAATTTCATGTTTGCCTCTGAATGTCCATGTGATGAGATGAAAGTGTTTCCCCTAAAGCGAGGTGTTTGCTTCTGTATGTTATCCTGTTTATAATACAACATCCCCTGTGAAAAAGAAGTTGGTAAGTGACTGGCATGTGTTCTTGGCATGGGAAATGGGGATTTCTTAGTATTCTGATAGTCTACATGCTACGAGTGAAGGCATCCTGGAGCCCTGTCGGAAGCTGTTCGTCATTTGGTTTGTACCAATTATTTGTAATTTAGCTTCCTGTTCTCGAGCCCAGATGGCAGTGACGTATGCAGTCCTGGGCTACGTTGTGCATGATTTTATTTGTCGAAATTTCAGGTGTCGAGGCAGTGTTGGTGTTTAAGAAGACTGTTGTGTTCCTGTATGTTTCTTTGCATGAAATTCTGTGGTGATGTGCTGTCCTCGTGATATTTTTATTATGCAACTATCACGCCTATTGGTGTTATTGAGAAGTGTAGTCCGATTAAAAGGGCTAAACCTTGGAAATCTGCCCTCCCTATGACCCTAGTGTAGTGCCAAAAGGCACATTTAACATGCATGTCACTGTTATTTGGCTAGGAATTCTTCCCAAACTCATTCAAGGTAAGTGTTTGTTTTGAAGTGTTTTTATCGCAGTGTGCGATTTGTAATTTTTGGTTCATAAACTTACATTATACTGCAATCGTTATGGGATAAGTGTGTATCGTGTGAAAATCGTGTCTGGATGTATGTGTTAACGTTAGATTTTGATTTAGATTTATAGGGTGGGGTAATTCAGGGTTTGTTGTGCTTGCAAAAATAAGCCTAGGGTCGTATTTTTATTAGTTGCTTTCCTTGTAATTTTGAACTGAACATAATATGTAGGTGTGTTTTACGTGGAGATATCTACTGTCTGGGGTTAGCTAGGTTAGAAGTATGGGATTCTTTCTTGGTTTGATCCCTGGGCAGGTTGTAAATTGGACTTGCACGATCCGAACTGGCTTGGTATGGGACTGGTCTGTTCGATGACATGCAAGTATGTGTCATGTAACTTAATGTAATTGTAAGGGTATTGTGTTTTAATTGTATTTGTTTGTGTTATGATGTCTCTACGACTACATAACTTGCATATTTGAGTATTAATGGGAATTAATTTTGTGGGTGGTAAAAATTATGTATCGCTGTTATTTGAGTATGTGTGCGATGAATACGTTGTTGTGAATATGAGGTCTCAGTTCGTGAACAGCCATAATGTAATGTGCTTTCCTGCTTAATTAATATATAAAGGGTCTTCTAAATTTACTGGGGATAAATTTCTTTTGAAAATGATGGTTATCAGCTGCTGTAAGTCAGCTTGTTTTGCATTTAAAGCCAGTAATCTGTTGTTGCTGGAAATCAGGGTCATCAGTTGCCTCATGCTAACTGTAAATGACTTAGGCCTTCTGTTTTAGTTCTTGTTATGGCAATCACGGTCATCAGCCACTGTATCTTAAGTAAAATTTTCTGTTTTTGACTGGTAATTCAATTTTTTTCTGCTTAAATCGTTAGGAATGGTGCGTTAGTGTTCCCTGTTAGCCTCGTCTTTCGACAAGAGCGGCTTGTTTCTCATCTAACCGTATTTTCGGGCCATGTTAGGCATCCTTTGGTTGTACGTGTTCGTGTCTTTAACCTGAACGAGGAAACCGCATTGTACCTCGTGTACTGTTGAACTTAGTTCTTTTTATGTTGGATTTTTCTCACCCAGGCGGATTTCGACTGTATAGTCATCTGGTGTCGAACCTCATTTTCGTTCCCTGTGTTAGTGTTCTGATGTTTTGTTTTCTGCGCTGCCATTTTCTCTTCGTTTTTTGTCGTTTCTGTAACTGCGTTGGTATTCCTCATTGTCCCCGTGCCAAGTAATGCGTGCGATCACGAACCAACAAATGTAGAGGCATACATGTCAGATTAATTAATTTTCCTTTTCGAAACCTTAAGGCCAACTAAATAATATTTCCAGAGTGCATCTGTCGCACATTAAGCGAGGGGGAGACGTTTCTAATGAGGAAATGCTACCATAAATTTTGTAAACTGATTTTGTATAATGTAGAGTATCCCTAACCTTCATTGAAGCCTTCAGGCATCTGTTCCTTCTGGAATTTTGAACTGGATATGAAAACTCTGCTGGGATACAAACTGTAACTGTTGGGTAATTCCCATTTTATGGTATATTGTAAAATTGAAAATAAAATTTGATGTTTTCATAAAAGAAGCTAGCATGTAAGTTGGACTCGGTGGGAGACATAACTCATGGTAAAATTTATATACATGATTCCTTGGGAATTTAAGTGGTCATTCCTCTACCGTAGTTCCTTCTAAATGTATAGTTGTTTAACTCATGTAATCTGGAAAGGTACTTCTAGTCTGTAAAAAGGTAAATTTGTAAATTAAATTTTGTAAGCATGGATCTAGGGCATGGTCAGAAATATTTTCTTCATATAAATTCAACTTTGTTTCTCTTTTGTAAAATGCAGTAAGAAATTGTAATTCTGTAAACTTTTATTTTTGAAATAAGATTAACTTCTATTTTGTAAATGGCTGGCCACGCGTCGCATAATATCTTACACATTGCTTCCATCTACTTCGTTTAAAGCAAACTACATTGGACTTATTGAAAATTTACCTAACGTGTCTCGGACTATGAAAGCACTGCTGGTGCTGGTGTTCTGCGTTTCTGAAGATTTATGAACACAGTGAAGCGGTTAACTAAGTGGTTTGCGAGGTGATCAATTATCCCTTCACTGATAATCTGACCCTGCACTCTTCCTAACCAAAACGATGCGGTTTCGTCCATCAATTGGAGTTAACTGGTGAATGTTTTCTTCTGGAAACATGCTTGGTGAATCGACTTGTTAAGGAGTACTGCCTATGCCTAGGCATATTTGTGAACGGTGTTCACGCTTAAGGGAGGGAGACTGTTACGTGCAAGAGCCCGTCCCAAAGTTTTCAAACATGTATCTAACCTTGGATGAGACTTCATGACGTTTGAAACGACCGCCTGGTCGTTTGGTTCCGTTTGTGAACACGAGATGGCACCTGCTGTCGGACTTCGGGGTTCCTTCAAGTGGTTCCTTCTTCTCCGCTAGAATGTGTTCGTGTGCCTTATAAAACTCTTCCTATTCGTGGCACAATTGAAGGCAATTATATTCTACCACATGAAACAAAAGACTATATATACTTCATGCCGCCAAAACATTTTATTGGTGTCGTGTGAATATTATTTGATTTTCAAATTGTCGTAATATGTGGCTAAGTTTAATTGGTCCAATTTAAATATACCTGGTGCATGCTGGGTGGCTTTCTTCGCTATTTGTCATCCATCTTGTGAATAATAAGTTGTGACTGATTGCTGGGAGAACAACTACGCATATTGTGAATCTCGCCAGGGCGAGGGCTCTGCCCTCGTCCAAGCTAACTTGGGAATATATCCAAGTTTTTGATGATACATGAAGTATTAGTGAGCAACGATCATCTGTAATAATCGTGTAAATAGTTTCTTTGGCCTTAATATGGAAAGGCGATGTTTGGTGGGCATATCTTCGGCTGCGTCTGGAAGCCATCTCCTCTTCATTTTTTTTTAGTGATATAAATCCTTTAAGGATTTCTAAGTAGTGTGGTAAATATTAGTGTCTCCCCAAAAGGCTTTATTAAGGTATGTCTTGAAATTTTATTATTTTAAATTATTGGAGCTCCATTTCCATGTTTTGCATTGTGTACTGAGTGTTTGTTTTGGTTCTGAAAGGTTGACCTTGGAAAAGATATGTCACCTATGAAAATGTAAATTTTTTGTTAAACTATATTTGTACGGGGAACACTACTGTTTTTCTTCTTATTTTTTTATTTGGCATCTGGCTAAGGCATTTTCTTCTTATAATATTATGGTACTGGCCAGACGAATCTATTAACACTAGGCCTAAATTGGTTCATTAGTCGGTCGGTTTTAGTCTGATCCGTTGCCTTTAAAAACTATTTGATCTCGTAATGTCTAGAGTTTGTTTATATCTAGCTGTTTTCTCACTGGAGAAGATTTAATTTAAAAATGTAAATTACGCGTTTCACATAAATACGTACTGATGTACCTTCAACTGTTCTTGGTCGCCATGGTAACTTGTTGACAGAAGTGCATTGTGGGTTTTGTTTTTCTGGCGTATTTTGAAGTGCACGTTCTTGGGTCATGGTGATGTTGATTAACTTATTTGTTTTAAATTTTCCTTAATGTTTCCTTTTTTGGAGTTTTCTTGGTACTCCTACGTTATTCTTTCGTTACCTTGTTTATGGTAATAATTTTGCACTAGTTTTTTTTTTTGATTCACCAAGGCCCTCATGGTCCAGTTTGGGAATATGTCTGGTGCTTATTTAGTGTTTTTTTTTGTTTGTAGCTGTTTATGCTCTTACCTCAAGTAATTGTTTTTTTTTATATTGGCCTTAAATATTTATTTTTTCTACAGTGAGAATTCTAGCTGAGTTATTATTTTTTTTTAAATTATACTGCCTGATGCATGTTCTGTTTTCTGGTGGAGGTGTTTTCTTTTTTAAATTTTAACATTAAATTTTTATTTTAAATTTTAATCAACTGTTGTGGCATTATTTCGTCGACGACAATTCCATTGGTTATTGGGGTGTGTCTGTAGAATAGCCTGTGCGTTGTCCCCTCCTCCTCCTTCCTTCCACCCCTTTGGAGCTCTTCTGTTGGGACATGTCATCTGGAGGTGATTTTGCTGCGGAAGCGATGCGGACCTCTAAAACAGGTAAGTATCCACCCTGGCAGTCTACGTGTCAATAATAATAATAATAATAATAATCACCAACATACGTAGGCACTCTAAACATCAACACTCTCATACAGCCTGGAAAGTTGCACAATCTAGTTACAGAACTCGATAGACAGAAGCTTCTAATCCTCGCGCTGCAGGAGACACGTATCACAGATGAAGACACCATGGACTACGGCAATTACCGCTTGTTCAAGAGCAAGACTGACAGGCGCGTTGCCAAAGGCGCTCCACTTCTGGGGATGGCCTTCATGGTCCACAAGACCATAGTAGAATCCTTAGAAGAAGTTACTCCAGTAAACAACAGATTGATGAGCATGCGCTTCCGGTGCGCCAACAAAAAATACACACTGATCAACGCACACGCCCCCACTAACCAAAGTAACAAGAGCGATCCACAGTCCGCAGAAAAATTCTGGTCGACCCTTGACACAGTGATGTCCAAAGTCCCCAGGAATGACGTCAAACTCCTCATGGGCGACTTCAATGCACAGATCGGAAGAAAAAAGATGTACAGGAAAACAGTCGGAAACTATCCTGCACATAAATTCACAAATAAAAATGGCACACGACTCATAGAACTCTGCCAGCAGAATAACCTCAAGCTCATGTCAACATCTCTTAGAAAACACCCTAGAAAACAGAAAACCTGGCGTTCTCCAGTCCAGCAGTTAGGTGAGTTCCAAATCGACCATGTGGCAATCTCATATCCAGTACAGAAAGAGATTCATGATGTACAGGTACGTAGAGGAGCCAACATTGACTCTGACCATTACCTAACCCGCGTCAAGGTCAAGTTTACCCCAAAGAGAACTTTCTGTACGAAAACCCCCCTACCAAAATTTGACACAAAAAAGATCGCAGACTCTGGAGTGAAGGAAGCCTGGGAAAAAGAACATGCCAATGACTGGCAAAATTTCCACCGAAAAATCATAGAAACAGCACAAGCTCTCATTCCTTTGAAGAAGAATTCCAAACATCCTTGGTGGGATGTTGATTGTGAGAATTCACTCATTACCAGGAAATTGACATATCAGAAATACAACAGTAAAAAATCCCCTGAACATTTACAGAATTTCCATGAAACACGAAAAGCAACCGCAAAAATTATCAGACAATCCAAGAGGAGATACCTGAAGGAACAGTTGGACTACATTGAGGACAACTTCCGTAACTACAACGTAAGGGACTTCTACAGAACGTTTGCAGGACACATCAGAGGGTACACACCACCAAACCTTTGCTTCAGAAAATGTGATGGAAAATTAGCACTAACGAATAAGGAGAATTGCAAGGTGATGGCACAATACTTCTCTGATCTTGTCAACTGTCCAGAACCAATAGAGAGATTCTCAGAGGAAGAACCTACAGTCAAGAACGCAGACTCATTACCTCCGACACAAGAGGAAGTTCACAGGCACATCATCAAACTTAAGATCAACAGGACATCTGGTGAAGACGGCATAGTGGCCGAACTACTGAAAATCCTAGGGCCACACTCACTCAGGGAACTCGCACAGATTATCACTGACATCTGGACATCAGAAAAGCTACCAGATGAGTGGAAATGTGCATTGATCCACCCATTACACAAAAAAGGCGACCGCTCTGACGTAAACAATTACAGGGGCATTTCACTATTACAAGTTACGTACAAGATCCTCTCAGCGTGCCTACTCCAAAGGGCTCGGGACCAGCTGGAACACAAGATTGGCGAGTACCAGGCGGGATTTCGTCCTGGTCGCTCCTGCGCGGAACAAATTTTCAACCTAAAAAGTATATTGAAAATCAAAGCCCTCAGGAATACTCCAGTTATATGTACCTTCGTTGACTTCAAGAAGGCATATGACTCCATTGACCGTCAGTCATTGTTCAACATCTTACACGAGCAAGGTTTGGATAGCAAGACCTTGCGATTGATCAAACAGACACTGACAGACACGACATCAAAAGTGAAATTCATGGGGGAAATCTCAGAACCATTTCAGATCAATACAGGTGTTCGCCAAGGTGACGGGCTCTCTCCGCTCCTCTTCAACCTAGTGCTGAACAAAGTTATCAAGGAATGGGAGAAAGAGCTGAGACTTCAAGGTTACTGGAGGCCAGTGCGACTAGGACGACCAAAGGACGAACTGGAGGTTGGATGTCTAGCCTTCCCGGATGATCTGGCTCTACTCTCAGATAACGAAACCACATCAATCAGACAGATAGAAGTACTCCAAGAGTGCGCCGAAAAAGTAGGACTACAGATCTCGTTCCAAAAGACAGAGTTTTTCTGTACGAAATTCGACATACAGAATTTAAACACGAAATATGGCAAGATCAATAGAGTCGCCCACTTTAAATACCTAGGTGAAGTGCTTGAACCGACGGGAAAAGAGAAAATCGCGCTGAACACTAGGTTAATGAAAATGAAGAGAGTCTTATACAAGACACAGAGTGTCTACAACAAAAAATGTCTGTCCACATTCACTAAACTTCGTCATTACAACACGGTTATTAAACCTGAGGTGCTTTATGCTAGTGAGACGTTGACGTTACACACTAAGGGCGACTTGGAAAAAATCCTCACAGAGGAAAGAAAAATAATAAGGAAAATAATTGGACCAAAGCACACAGATGAAGGATACAGGCTTCACTCCAGAGACACCACAGAGAAATTGTCCAACCTCGCAGCAGACATCAGAAAGAGGCGACTAAAATTTTACGGCCACATCAGCAGACTCCCACAAACCAGACTCACCAACAAAATTCTTAGATACATACAGCGGCTCAAGATTACTACACCCTGGATGATGCAAGTCAAAATTGATCTAGTAAAAGCACAGGTCGACCCAGAAGACGTCATAGACAAAAGCGTATTTAGACACAAAGTATACAAGTGGGAAGTGTTGTCAGAGAGAGCTGCACCTACAGCCCAAAGACCAAAGTGGACCGAAGAAAGGAAGAGGGCCTTTGGTGCACGAATGAAAGAGTCCTGGAAAGACAGGAAGAACAAAAAGTCATGATTGCTTCGCGTGGTCTAATAGGCCTGTAACGTGTAAAAATAAATAAATTATAATAATAATAATAAGGAAAATACTTAGGAATATCCTTGGTCCATTCTGCTCAAAAGGAATCCGAATGAAACTGAAGTCTCAGGAGCTTTATCAGCACGCAGAAAGAATCACTGACACCTTCAGGAGAAGGCGATTGAAGTTCTACGGACACATTCTCAGAATGAACAATGACAGACTGACCAAAAGGATTCGCAACCTCGCTCTCTCAATGAAAGTCTAGAACAACTGAGTTAGTGAAATAGAAAAAGATCAAGAAATTGGCATTATAGAGGAAATTTTACAAGATTGACCCCAGTTCTGAACATTAATCAATAACCATCATTTCTCTGAGAAAATTACCACCAGGACCAAGATATCATGGACTGAAGAATGGAGGGAGATCGTCAGTGCCCAGATGAAGAGATTTTGGGAAAAGGAAAACATCATTAACAAAATAAGTTCTATCGTGCTCCAAAAGTTGGGTATAACGATGTAATAATAATAATAATATCGCTTAAGTACTTAAATACTATATATGGTGGCTTCGGTGGTGTAGTTCATAGCATGCTGAGCTTCTATGCCCAAGATCGTGGGTTCAAACCCGGCCGAAGTCGTCGGATTTTTTAAGAGCGTTGAAAATCCCTCAATATGCCTTCCTTCGGAGGGGTAGTAATGCCGGTGGTCCCATGTCATAGATTTATGGCATGAAAAAGAACCTTCCACTAATTACACCGGTGTGAAGCTAAATTGAAGGTTAGGTTAAACATTTGACAAACGCTCTCAGGTTCCAACGGACGTCGCTAGGAGCCGACTGCGATGGCATCTGGTAACCAGTTCTTAACAAGTTGTAGTCGTTAACGGTTGCGTTTGGCGACAAAAGTAGGAACTACTTGGAAAAATGCAATGTCTGCAGTCCTTACTTGAATTGAAAACAGATAACACACACTAATACAGTCATCACAATTAACACTGGTTATCAGACAGATTCTCTCTCTCTATTCGTTTAGCCGATTCCGACTCTCCGTGACCCCATGTACTAAACTACGCCAATTTCTTCTGTCCTGCACTGCCTCTCGAAGATTTTCCAAGCTGCAATTTAGTGCTTCTGTGATGCCATCCATCCATCTCATTCTTTGCCTCCCTCTTCTTCTTGGTGCCTTCTATCTTCCCCAGCATTAAGGTCTTCTCAAATGAATTATATCTTCTCATGATGTGTCCAAAGTAGCCCAGTTTTTGTTTCAGGATTAAGCCCTCCAAGGAACACACTGGTTTAATTTGCTGTAAAACTGACTTATTGGTTCTCTTCGCAGGCCATGGAACTCTAAGAACTTTTCTCCAACACCATAATTCGAAGGAATCTATTCTACGGCGTTCAGCTTTTCTTATGGTCCAGGTCTCACACCCGTACATCACAACTGAAAAAACCATAGCCCTTACTATACGGATCTTTGTTGTTAAGGTTAGGTCTCTACTCCTTACGATATTGTCCAGATTTGAAAATGCCTGTCTACCAAGTAGCAATCGTCTTTTGATCTCATGACTGCAGTCACCATCGGCAGAAATCTGTGAGCCAAGATAGATTAAAACAGAGACCATCTCCATTTTTTCTCCTCCTACTTGCCATGAATTGACAGTTGTAGTTGTCATAATTTTTGTTTTCTTGACATTCAACATTAGTCCAGCCTTTGAACAGATTCTACACACACCCAAAGTACACGGGGCTACATGACCGCGTTGTCGCAGCTCCTAAACTGAGTAACCAACCAACCAAACTTAAATATTTAGCTGAAATTATCGAACAATCATTAATAATAATATTAATATAAAATAATAATACAAATATTATTGTACCGACAGGGTTAAATCAGCAAGCTAACAAAGAACTACAAAACTACAAAAATCATACAAAATTACATGGAACAGACACAATAAAAGAACTATATCAACAAAGATAAAATTTAAACATTATAACACAGTCGTTAAAACAGAAGCCCTATATGCATCTGAAACTATTATAATTGGTGGCAAACCCCAAATAAAAGAGATTGGAAAACAAGAAAGGAAAATCCTCAGGAAGATCTTAGGACCAAAGTATGAAAATTGAATTTAGATAAAAAAGAAATCACATAAAAATATACAGATACAATAAGGAAAAGGCAGTTTCAATTTTACGGACACCTACTGCATATAGAATGGTATAATAACAGGCTCACAAAGAAAATTTTCAACCTACCCTTATCAATGAAAATTCAAAAGAACTGGCTAAAAGAAATCAGTGAAGACATAAATGAAATTGGCTGTCATGAAGAAATCATTCAAGGCAGAACAATATTCATAACTTCAATTCACAAACACAAATTTTCTGAGAAGCTCACCTTACAAAATACAGGATGGACAGAACAGCGTAAAAGGGAACACAGCGAGGGGATGAAGAGATATTGGGAAGGGAAGAAGAAAATGTGCTAATAAGTTCAAACGTGCTTCTTAATTGGGCACAATGATTAAAATAATTATAATAATACTAATAATAATAATAATAATAATAATAATGAGAATTTGGAATTCCGAACTTGAAAATCAAGAGATAGCCCCGATCTGCCTAGGACGGAAAACGGGAGGAATCAAAGTCAATTGCTTGGCTTTCGCTGATGATTTTGCGATACTTTCAGAGAACCTAGAAGAAGCGGCCATACAGATCAACCTCTTAGAAAAGATCGCTAGCAAGACAGGACTTAGGATCTCGAAAGAGAAAACCAAGTTCATGATGAATGATAAACATGGACCACAATTCCTTGAAACAGAGATTGGACGGATTCAGAGGGTGAAAAAGTTCAAATACCTCGGTGAAACCATACAAGAGAACGGCCTAGAGAAAGCTGCTGTAGAAGATCGTATCTCAAAAATGGAAAGAGCTTATGGGCTAACTAAAAACATCTACAACAAGAAATGCATCTCATGGAATGCCAAACTAAAACATTACAACACGGTAGTAAAAACAGAATGCCTGTATGCCAGCGAATGCCTCTCGATGAATTACAAGTTGGAGAAGCTAGAGATCCTAGAAAGAAGAATACTACGGAAAATCATGGGCCCAGTCCAGACTGAAACCGGCTGGAAACTTCGGAGCAACAATGAAGTCTATAAAAATATGGAGAGAATCTCAGAGACCATGAAGAAGAGGAGGTTATCGTTTCTCGGACACTTGTACAGAATGGACAAAACTAGACTAGCCAAACAGTATTTCGACTACCTGGGGAACAAGAAGACAACAACGACATGGGTTAAGGAAGTTCGAAAAGATCTCGAAAATTCCAACATCCAGGAAGTTCAGATGTCAAACAGGGAAACATTTCGGTACATAATTCAAAATTTGGAAGGGTTTCACGTCACAAGAACCACAAAGAAGGGAAGAGCCTGGACGGATGAGCAGAAGAAACAGCATAGCGCCAATATGAAGGAGTACTGGAGGAAGAGGAAACTTCAGGAAAAGAAAAAATGAAATTGTAGCGTGATCCGAAGAGGTCAATTCGCAAATAAAAAAAATAAAATAATAATAATAATAATAATAATAATAATAATAAAGGAAGTAAACACCACCCACGATCTTCAATAGAGCGATTGACTCTACCCAGAAGCCTAGGTGGACGAAGGTTCGTTGACATTGATAACCAGATGAAACGACAGATCGACAGCCTGAGGGAGTACTTCTACGCAGAAGCGAGGTCATCTGTATTTCACAGAGCCATCAGTGAGGCGGACAGATCAACGCCACTGGTCTTGTGTCAGCAAGAGATTCAACACCACCTACATACTGACCTTCAGAAGATGGAAGCATGGAAGACATCCAAATGAGGTGAATCAAGCAAATGTTGATATAACAGCGTCAAACTACTGGCTCACTTCAGGACAGATCTTTCCAGAAACTGAAGGTTTTATGCTTGCAATTCAAGACAAAGTCATCCCTACAAGGAACTACCACAAGTTCATTGTAAAAGATTCCGCTGTACCAGATGATAAGTGCCGCTACGGCTGTCAACAGTCAGAAACAATACAGCATATTACATCTGCATGTAGACATTTCCTGGCGACGGAGCGCAAACAAAGGCATGATGCAGTTGCTAAAATCTTGCATCAGGAGTTGGCTGATAAGTTTCAGCTTCTAAAAGGAAAGAAAGTTCCGTACCAGCAATATCAGCCAGAGTGTGTTCTTGAAGACAATGAATACAAGCTGTATTGGGACCGAACTATTTTGACTGATCAATCGGCATCACACAACAGGCCGGATCTGGTGGTTGTAAACAAGAAAACCAAGCAAACTACCTTGATTGATGTTGCGATTCCTAACAACAAGAATCTTCAGTCAAAACACATAGAAAAGATCATCAAATAGAGCGAGTCGGTCGACCCTATCAAAAGACAATGGCATGTAGAGCGGGTAACGACCATACCTATCATTGTCTCAAGTACGGGCGAGATCCCAAGTACCTTGCTGCAAGGCCTTAAAGAACTGGATCTGGATACTCGGCTGTACAAACTAATGCAGAAGGCAGTAGTTCTATCTACAACAAGAATCGTTCGGAAATTCATGGGAAGCGAAATTCCAGCTTAAAAGTTGCTGTTTCAGTAACTATACTTTGGTTCACTGAAACCCGTATAGTTATGTTGTAATGTACCAGCAATATGATATATGTACTGTATAAACTGATAATAATAATGATAATAATAAATAAGTATAAAAAGGGAAATGCAAGAGATGGAAGTAACAATAAATATTATTCAGGACAGACCACTTTCCGGAAATATGTTCAAAAATTTCAAGGCTTTCCAAGAGAAGGAAAAGAAGAAGTGGGTTAACATCTGGACGGAAGAGAGAAGGAGACAAAGTGAAGTAATGAAGAACTACTGGAAGGCAAGAAAGGATAAGGGAAATCAGAGACAGTGAATGCAATGCTTTTTTACGCGGTCGAAGGATGGCCAAAATCGAGGAAAGAAGAAGAAGAAGACGAAGAAGAAGGAGAAGAAGGACAACAACAATAATAATAATAATAATAAAAGATTCAAGGAGAAATAATTTCAACTCTGAGATTTGCTGATGACATCGTCATCTTGGCCGACAAGCCTGAGGATTTGAATGAGTTTTTGAATGGTATGGACTCCGTCTTACGGAAAGAATTCATGATGAAAATAAATAAATAAATGAATGTAAAACAAAAATACTGGAATGCAGCCGAAATAAATCAGAAACCTCTATGGAGATCAAATTGGCAGGTGAAAAGCTGAAGGAAGTAGGAGACTTCTGTTACTTAGGAAGCAGAATAACCAGTGATGGACGAAGCAAAGAGGATATTAAAAGTAGGTTGGCTCAGGCAAAGACAGCATTTCTACAAAAAAGGAATCTGCTGACATCGAATATAGATTTAGGTATTAGGAGGTCATTTTTGAAAGCCTTTGTCTGGAGCGTGGCGCTCTAAGGAAGTGAAACTTGGACTATTGGTGCATCAGAAAAGAGGAGAATTGAAGCATTTGAAATGTGGTGTTACAGGAGAATGATGAAGATCAGATGGGTAGATAGGGTTACAAACAAAGAGGTATTAAGACGAGTGGGACAGGAGAGATGTTTCTGGCGACTGCTAATGAAGAGAAGAGATAGGTTGGTAGGACACATACTAAGACACCCAGGAATAGCAAGCTTAGTTATGGAATGAAGGGTTGAGGACAAAAACTGTAGGGGTAGACCAAGGTTAGAATATGTTAAACAGATTGCCTCGGATGTAGGGTGTCGGAGCTATGTAGAGATGAAACGATTAGCTCAGGACAGGGAGGCATGGAGAGCTGCATCAAACCAGTCAAAAGACTGAAGACTCAAACAACAATAATAATCTCCACTACAGACCAACTATGGAATAATTAGACACGTACCTTCCTTCAAATATTTAGGAGAAATTATTGTACCGTCTGGATTAGACAGGAAAGCTAATTTAGAAAGAGCTACCAAACTTCAGAAAGCATACCGAATAACATGGAATCACTATAATAAAAGAGTGATGTCACGAAATGCAAAACTACGGCACTACCAGACAGTTGTTCTTCCGGAAGCATTGTACGCCTCCGAAACTATATCTCTAGGAGGCCACTCTCAAATTGGTGAAATCGAAATCCAGGAACGTAAAATTCTCAGGAAAATATATGGCCCCGTTTATGTTAATGGTATATGGATTAAAAGGAAAACCACAGACTTGTGCACAGTAATCCATAAGTTCACTGATACCGTGCGTAAGAGACGATTGAAATTTTATGGTCACATCTGCCGAATGGACAACACCAGATATGCAAAAAAAACTGCTTGATATAATTAATTCAAAGAAGGTCAAAATCAGTTGGTTAGAAGAAATCAAACAGGACTTAAAGGAAATAAACATTACAGAAGATAGCATCATGAATCGCAAGACTTTTGGAACCCGAGTTACAAATCACTATTTCGCCGAAAAAGCTAAAAAGACCACTGGAAAAAAATGGACGGAGGAACGTAAGAAGAGGCATAGCGAGTTCATGAGGAGATTTTGGGAGGAGAAGAAGAGGAAAGCTCCATCAACCCGAGTCAACAAGTTCAAGCGCGCTCCCTAAGTGGGCAAAACGAAGAAAGAATAATAATAATAATAATAATAATAATAATGACAACATATTCATGATCCAATTTGCTCAGTGCAGTGAAGTAGAAATTATTTCACATTGAATCCTTACTCCAACTTTTTTTCTCTCTAATTACACTTCAGGTATCGTTACCGGAAAATGTAAACGCTACAAAAGCTGAAAAATGCTCCATTTGAACGTTTATAGCAGCGTTTGAACTGCAAGGGATCATTCCCAGCGGCCCTAGCACCATTAAGACCGTGGAGTGGAATGAATATTTCCAGCCCGATATGAACTAGGCTACAATACAGTAGGTATGTGGGGATTAACTCGACTTCAATATCCGCATTCCGCTTTTAGCTTCATGTGTACATGTTTGAGTGGTACTCCAGGCGCGGTATTTAGTTTGGAGTGGCGAGCATCACGCTTGCGTAGCAAAGAGCATGCGGTAAAGTCTTTGCTATCTACTGTTACCATGGTAACGAACAGTAGAGCTTTATCGAGCAGAATCAAAGCGCTCTCATGTCGTCATGAGATGAAACCCCGCTGGTGGACATGGGACAAACTTCGTAGCTGAAAAACTTTGAATGTTATAGCCACCTTCTGTGGACTTGGGTACGTATTGAGTTACTGTATTTTGACTCAGAACCCAAAGGTCGTAGGTTCAATTTCTGGTCTGAAGTTTGGACGGGGTATACTGAACCATGTGAGGCAAAACTGAGAAAGGGTGGGTTCGGTTCACATCTCATCTGTCTTAGAAGAAGATTTCCGTGGTTTCCCACGTCTACTCCAGACAAATGCTGGGATTATTTCTAACGTACCACCATGGTCACAATCTTCCAAATTCTAGCTTCAATTACAATTAATTTTAATATTATTGCTTTAACGTCCGTTTTAACTACTGTGGCTTTTAGAGACGCCAGGGTGCAGATATTTTGCCCCGAAGGGGATCTTTAACATGGCAGTAAATCTACTGACACGGCTCCCTTGCATTTGCGCACCTTCAAATGCAAGGTGACTGTGACTGCGGCAGGATTCGATCCTGCAACCTAGGGCAGAGCATTCGAGAACGCAGCTAGTCTCAATTATATTGTAATTACACACAGTACGATAGCCATCACAAAGGGGCAGGTTATCAGATAAATTCCACACAGACGGGGCTATATGCTGATTCTTTCATGGACTTGTGTCAACGAGGTAATGTAGTGCAGTGTACGGTACTCTTTTCAGTACAGATGATTTCCTTGCCTGTGCTGACCTACTTTTCATAACCTCTTTGCTTCGTCCATCACTGATAATTTTGCTTCCTAAGTAACAGAAGTCTCCTACTTCCTTTAGCTTTTCTCCTGCCAATTCATCACCCATAGGGGTTTCTGATTTCTTATGATTTCTTATGACTGCATTTATTAATTTTCATCACGAATTCTTCCCTCAAGACAGAATCCATACCATTTATGAATACATGTGCCTTAAATGACTATAATGTAATTCCAAAGTTCAGCGCACTAGAACATAATTATGAAGCTATTATAAAGTTTGGGTAAATCTGAAAGCTCCGTCCGCACATGGAACAAATCCTCATTCCACTAAACAGATTTGCTAAGCACCATATAACTCTGTAGTCCTTTTAATGTTGCAGATTGTAGCCTTAAGCCACGAGTTAAAGTAAATCTAGACTTGATTCGAAGCTACGAAATGAAAGGAGGTGAACATAAACTATCTATTCCAGTTGATAGGTTACACGATTCATAAAGAGTGACAGAGATAGCGCTAACAGAGCGGGCCCACTTCTCTCTCTCTCTCTCTCAAACATAGGGGTGAACAAAGCCAAGTCCCGTTGTAGCAGCTTACATCGTTACAGAACCATCAAAACGTTTCTACGCCTATATTTGTGCATTTATGGTACCATAACAGGGATTTGAATTAAACTGTGTACACTTCTGGTACAAATGATGGGCTTCCATTAGATTATTAAGTTTTAAGTTTCAATACATACAATAGTAATGAAATTTGCATATTAAAATATTTGAAAAATTAAATTTCTTGAAAACTATCAATGTGATTGGCATAAACTTTTATTTTACGTAAAGACAAAACTAAATTACCCAGAATAGACCTGTATAAACTTAGTGGAAGAATAAGTTACCCTTTATAGGTATTTCGTTTTAATATTGAAAACAATTAAGAATTTGACAAGTTATTTAAGGTGCACTGAGCATATATTTCGAAGGAATTCAATAATTGAGGTTCAACCTCTATAACCTAGTTCCAATAAAGGGAATTGCAAATTTAATGCAATTTGGACCATCAGTTCTCGACTTTTTTTTTTAAATAAACTTTTGGGAAAATGGCTCTAAATATGGTATATACATTTTCACTTACACGCCCACACAGCTGACAGTTAAGTAGATGCACAAATTTAAATCAATTTATCAATGCGAAAAACTTCTTCAGACGTTAAAGAGGTTTATTTTCTGATCGATTTTTTTTTTTTTTATTTTTTTTTTTTTGCGAATTGACCACTTCGGATCACGCTACAATTTCATTTTTTCTTTGCCTGAAGTTTCCTCTTCCTCCAGTACTCCTTCATATGGGCGCTATGCTGTTTCTTCTGCTCATCCGTCCAGGCTCTTCCCTTCTTTGTGGTTCTTGTGACGTGAAACCCTTCCAAATTTTGAATTATGTACCGAAATGTTTCCCTGTTTGACATCTGAACTTCCTGGATGTTGGAATTTTCGAGATCTTTTCGAACTTCCTTAATCCATGTCGTTGTTGTCTTCTTGTTCCACAGGTAGTCGAATAACTGTTTGGTTAGTCTAGTTTTGTCCATTCTGTACAAGTGTCCGAGAAACGATAACCTCCTCTTCTTCATGGTCTCTGAGATTCTCTCCACATTTTTATAGACTTCATTGTTGCTCCGAAGTTTCCAGCCAGTTTCAGTCTGGACTGGGCCCATGATTTTCCGTAGTATTCTTCTTTCTAGGATCTCTAGCTTCTCCAACTTGTAATTCATTTATTTGTAATTTATTTATTTATTTATTTATTTATTTATTTGAGATGAGTGAGAATAAACCCTTCAGAAAAATACCAACCAAAACGTCCCAGGTATTTAGTTCATTATTCCAATTTTACAGAGAAGGGGATGAGATTAGGATGAATTTCTTTATGGTTGGTGGTATTTACGTCAGATGCCTCTGCTGAGATCAATATCATAGGAGGAGTTGAGTGAATTCTGACGAACAGACTGTGTATGTCTACCCCTTATTATTCCCGATTTCCAACGGGGTCGGGGATGAGATGCGATGGAAGTCCTTGTGGCGACGGTTTTTACGGCCGGATGTCCTTCCTGACGCCAACCTCACGAGAGGAGTTAATGAGAGATGAAATGAATGATGGTGAATGAAACTGGGCAAGGATGTGGAAGGAAGCGGCCGTGGCCTGTCAGAAGGTACCGTCCCAGCATTTGCCTGGTGTTGAAAATGGGGAAACCACGGAAAACCATTTCAAGGACGGCCGACGGTGGGGCTCGAATCCACGCGTCTACCGAGTCAGCAGAGAGCTTGGCCCCATGACCTAATGCTGCGCTTTAGCCAGCTTAGCCACTACAGACGAACAGACGAACAGACTGTGTAATATGGTGAAAAGGAATCGTTCCAGCATTTGTCTAACTAACATTCTTCGGCTTGTCCCAATTAATGGGGGTCACCGGAGTCAGCCAGGCTCATTTTGGTTTTGTCCAGGGATTTAAGGCTGGATGACCTTCCTGACGCCACGTGATCTCTCAAGCGAAAATTCCACCCTGCTGCCATCGGGATTCGTACCACGGCCGTCCAGGTGAAAGACGACCAGCCAAGCCACTGCACCATCACGCTCCACCGGTCCAGCATTTGCCTCAAGTTAAATATTGGAAACTATGAATTACCATTTCATGAATGGCCAGCGGATTGGAATTTAAATCCACTTATCGTTCCTGTCCGGGCATTTTGGTCCCATGACTTTGCACCTCAGTGCTCGTAGCTACCACAGTCAGTAAACAAAAGAGTACAACGGTTATGTCAAATGTTTTGCGATGATAGCCACCTAATGCGCCTTATCTTTCTCACCCCTGCTCTAATATGAAGGAAGACAGAGAGAGGCAATGAGTGAGAGAGAGTGAGAATACTCCCTTAAGGCTCACACAAGCAAAAGAGCGCGCCCACGGGAATACAGAACTTTCTCTCTGTGTAAATTACATTGTCTGTAAACCTCTTTTCCTTCACCACCTCAGAGCCATATTCCCGCTACACGCTGTCTCCAAACTCTAACACTGTTAACCTGCCAGCACGCGTCATTCGCCGGTGTTACGGCCAGTGCGACTAGATCTCTGTTTGGAGAACACTAGGAGACACCAGATTGTAGAAAAAAGAGTGGCAGGTGAAACGCTAAAGGAAATAGGCCTATAAGATTTCTGCAACATAGGAAGCAAAATAATCAGTGATGGACGAAGCAAAGAGGATATAAAAGGCAGTGCGGCTCAGGCAAGGAAAGTATTTCTACAGAAAAGAAATCTGTTCATATCAAAAATATATCTTGGTATCACAAAGTAATTTTTAAAGCCTTTGCCTGGCACTCTATAGAACTAAAACTTGGACTGTTGGCAGAGCAGCAAAGATGAGAATAAATGCTTTTGAAATGTGGTGTTACAGGAGAATGATGAAGATCAGATGGGTAGATAGGGTTACAAATGAAGAGGTATTAAGACGAGTGGGAGAGGAGAGATGTTTCTGGTGATTATTAATGAAGAGAAGAGATTTAAATAATAATAATATCCTATGGCCTCGGGTGCCAGGTGCAAGCTTTGTTATTTGACACCCAGTGGGCAGCTTGCTTGTCGAATTTTGTTGTTCCTTGAAGCACTATGAAAGTCAAGGAGTTAGATAACTAAGCTCCATGACACTATAGCGCTTTCTAGTAGAGATGTGAGGAACTTTGTGTTGGCGGAAAATCCCAAGATTAATTTTGCCTTTATGAACACGGCCTACTGAATTCAAATGGGATCTTTAACATGCCAACATCGTATGACATGCATGTCGTGATTTTCTACGCCTTTCAAAAAATCACTTACCATGGCCACGAGCGAACCTGCAAGCTTGGGGTTAGTAATCCGACACGATAACCACTCACCCACCGTGGCAAGCAAGAGAAGAGATAGGTTGGTGGGACATATAGGAATAGTAAACTTAGTAATGGAAGGAACGTCGAGGAAAAGAACTGTAGGGGTGCAAGGTTACAATATGTCAAACATATTATTGCCTCGGATGTAAGGTGTGGTAGCTATGAAGAGATGAAACAATTAGCTGAGGACAGGGAGGCATGGAGAGCTGCATCAAACAAGTCAATAGAATGAAGGCTCAAACAACAACAACAACAACAACAACAACAACAACAACAACAACAACATTGGGAAAGTAACAATGTGTTAGTTTTTGAATGGTTACTGATAGTTTTGTGACCTCATATTTTGCCTATGATCGTCATCTTGAATGAACTAAACCAGCACCTCTACGGAGGTCACACGGATACGATTTGTGCACCAACTCACTCTATTCTCTTGATGCTATTTGTGTATTCATGCCTTGTCCTATTATGACGTCACAGAAGCTCCTTGAGACACATTAGCGAACACTTGAACGAGCTCTGTATCTATTGGACACCAAGCTAATATTCCACAGCACAGGTACGGAGTGTAATGTTGTCCTGTAAGCCTATATATTCAGTGAAGGGGAAGAAGCAGAGGTCTGTTCAAAGGAAACACGATTAGAGCTACAAGACGCGGAAACAGGCATGCCAACCGCGGAAATGAAACATCTGTCTCTCTCTCTCTCTCTCTCGACAGCTTGTCGCACGGCATTGAGGAGAATATCGCCAGGGTCTCCATTTTGCTGCCACCAATAGCAATGATAATATTAATAATAATAATAACAATAATAATAATAATAATAACGTAATAATAATAATAATATTAATAATAATAATAATAATAACAATAATAATGAGGGGAAAATTCTCAGAAAAATACTAGGACCAAAGTTTGAAAATGGAATTTGGATATAAAAGAAACCACATGAAATTTTTCAATCCGCAGAAAAAATCACAGATACTATCAGAAAACGACGATAACATTTTTACGGACATCTTCACAGAATGGATAACGACAGGCTGGCAGTGAGAAATCTAAATCTAACGCTAACCTTGAAAATCCGCAAAAATTGGTTAACAGAAATACATGAAGATCTACAAGAAATGGGTACTGCTGAGAAAACCGTTCCAGATAGAGTAAAATTTAGAAGCCTAGTAATAATAATAATAATAATAATAATAAATAGCCTTACAAATCCCATAAGGACTATGGCCTCCTGCTTTGCAGGGAATTGCTCAGTTTTAACTCATCAGGTGAGCAAGTCCTGAGGAGCATTCGGGGTTATTCTTTCTGATTGGGCCTTCTATATAGATGTGCAGCTGATTAAAGATTAAGTAAATTATATTACGCTGGCATAACATTCGCTACAACAATCTTCATTTCTGAGTCTGGCGATATCAAGGCCTCAAATATCCATTAGTATTACGGAAATCATAATAGCCATCAACCAATATCTGGGAGCTTCCCATTGCCACTAAGCACAAAGCTTACCCTGTCTAAGCACTTGAACAATGACAGGAACTGCCAAGTCTTCATTCTTCAGTAAAATCTACGTATATTTAACCGTTTCAAATAGGTCTTTTTAAAATGCAATACCAAACCTTACCGGTGGAGTTTTAACATCTAGTTTGGATGCAGATGCCTATACACGTTCTTTAACATCCCACAAATCATTCACTATGTTGTGCACGTGTGGTCGCGGAACGAATTAACAAGTGTTTCGCAAGATAGTCGAACCTTTTGAATTCCTTGTAACAGGTGATGCAGTAAGGTTATTTTCCCTAGTGAACACGATGATGTTTCCTCAAATTAGAGCCCGAGACAATGCGATCTCATCCCTGAGTGAACGACAAAATGTTCCATTAGCTCTGTCCGCCGTGCAAATGACTTCTCACACGTGCTACAAGTGTATTACTTCACTCCAGTATGAACAACAGTGTGCTTCTTGAGGTCACCGCTCTGTGAGAAGCCTTTATTGCACACCAGAGATATGTACCGCTTTGCTGCATGTCCACTGAACGGTGTCTTTCTAGTTGATGCATTGTTTTATTGGTCACTGCATGCGAGTCTCCCTAGGTCTTTCCACTCCTGTCTCATCTTCGCTGTTTTTGTCCATTGTTTTCCTCCCCATTTTACGAACCAGTCTGCCCATCTGATTCTTTGTCTCCCAACGTTTCGTCTTCCTGTTCTTGGGTCCCACATCGTCATTTTGTACGTCCATCGGTTAGGATCTAATCTCGCTACATGTCCACCCCATCTCCATTTGAGCTGGTCTGCTGATGTCATAGCGTCTTTCATGCCGGTTCTCCTTCTTAAATCTTCATTCCGTATTCTATCTCTCAATGAGACATGAAGTATCTTCCTTTCCATTTTCCGTTGACAACTCTGGATCATTTGTCTTTGTTTCGATGTTAATGCCCAAGTTTGGCAACCATATAGTAACACCGGTGGAAAGCATTTTTCCAGAACTTCAGCATTTAAAGTGAGTTTTTGGGTCTTGTCAGCCAGTATAAACTTTAGGGACCAAAAGCTCTTCCATGCTTGTCCTATTCTTCGTTTGACCTCTTTCTCTGAACGACTTGAAAATGACATGTTCTGACCGAGATATACATATTCTTCAACATATTCCAGTGTTTCTCCATTCACATTAATTGGGGCTTCTAACGCATTGGTCGTCAGCTTCGTTTTCTTCGGGTTCATTGTAAGGCCCACTTCTTTACCTGTTTTGTCTAATTCTTTTATCATTTTTTCCAGCTCTTTAGCTGATTCGCCCACCAAAACAATGTCGTCTGCGAACCGTAAATGGGTTAGTCTTGTCCCATCGTTTCTGATGCCATATTTTTCTTCCCAGTCTAGTTTTCTAAACTGATTTTCCAGCAAACAGGTGAATAATTTTGGTGAGAGGGGGTCTCCCTGTTTTACTCCCCTTTCTATCATGATGTTACATCCTTCTCTTTCTGTCTTTATTCTGGCTTGGTTACCGTCGTAGAGTTTGCCCTGGAGTCTAACGAATTTGTTTGGGATGCCTTGTTTTTCCAGTGCTTCTAAGACGCTTTCCTGTTCTACGGAGTCAAATGCTTTGTTGTAATCCACAAATGCTATATACACCTCTAGATTAAATTCCTGAACTTTCTCCATGAGTTGATTTATTGTTTGCAAGTGGTCTGATGTACTGAAACTCTTTCTGAATCCTGCTTGCTCTATCGGTTGCTGTTCGTCCAGTGCCTTTGTCATTCTATTGGTTAGGATCTTCATAAATAGCTTGTAGAGGTTTACAATTAGGTTAGCCTAGTAAACAAACATAAATTTGCAGAGAAACCTAAAAGGAACAAGTAGTTCCGTGAAGAACTATACAGCCTATTTTCATACATCCTACTTATGTTAATTGCCTCTATCTACATACAAAATTTCTGTTTGATTGCTGTAATAGATTCGTAGATATTGAGAACCAACTAAATATTTTGGATGGTAGCCATGTTGGATTTTATGTATGTAGATCCTGAAGTTATGTACTGTAACATGAAGATTATTGTGTACGTGTAGCATTCAAACTTCAATCGCATGATTAGGACACAAGAAGTAACAAGGAGACCTTAAAATTTCGCACAGCTGCCATCTTGTGGTTATGGAAACAATTGAAATAAATTAGATGCCAGTGGATTAACATTCGTATAAGGATTTACTGTACCAAGTTTCACTGCACTCGGATGGTTAAATTGCGAGAAACGTCCATGTGAATATTTATACATCGCGTCGCCGCCATGTTGGATTTGTGATCACCAGGTTATTTAAAGTCCTATAGGTGAACTTAAGTTCATAGCCCCTATGAACATAAAAAAATCAGTTTGATTGCTATAATAGATTCGTAGATATTCGGAGCCGTCTAAATATTTCGGATGGTCGCCATGTTGGATTGTTTAATGTATAGGCCATACAGTCATGTACCATTAAAGGAAAATTATTGCGTAGGTTCATTATTCACACTTTCACATCGATCGCATGATTACCACACTAGAAATAAAAACTTAATTTTAAAATTCGTAAAGCCGCCATCTTGAGGTTATGTAAACAATTGAACTAAATTAGATACCAGTGTATCACAATGTGTATAAATATTTCCTGTACCAGATCTCGTTGCGGTTGGAACATTAAATCGCGAGAAAGGTCTATTTAAAATTTTCAAATTCGCTTGGCCGCCATGTTCGTTTTGTAGTTAACCGGTTTTTGAAAGCCTTATAGATGAACTTCCAGTAGTGCCCTTTATCTCCGTACAAGATTTTAGGATCATACCGCTAATAGTTTCAGAGATATAGAATGCCGTTGAAATATTTCTCATAGCCGCCATCTTGAGGTTATGTAAACAATTGAACGAAGTTAGATGTCGATGCATTACAATGTGTATAAACATATAGTGTACCAAGCTTTATTGCGTTTGGATGATTACATCGCGAGAAACGTCTATTTAAAAGTCTCAACTTCGCTATTCGCCATGTTGGTTTTGTGGTTACCAGGTTTTCAAATGTCAAATAGGTGAACTTCTAGTAGTTCCCTCTATTACCGTAAAATTTTCCAGGGTGATATCGGTAATAGTTTCGGAGATATTGAAAGCTGGTGAACTATTTCGCACAGCCGCCATGTTGGATTGGTGAGGTGTAACAAAATTTGAAGGGCACGGTCGAGGTCGTCCGGAATAGTGCTATGAACTTACCGAGTTTCATTGAAATCGCTCCAGCCGTTTAGAATTTATTAGGGGAGTTTCATTGAAATTGCTCCAACCGTTTAGAATTTATTAGGGGGGACACACACACACACACACACACACACACAAAAGGTGACCTCATAAGCCTATTTTTTCAAAATTGAAAATAGGCTAAAAATACAGGCTGCACAGAAGCACGCATAAAGAAACACAGTGAACGAATGAAGAGATATTGGTAAGAACAAAAGAAACATTGTGCAAAATAAGTTCAAGCGCGCTCCGTAGTTGGGCATAAAAATTAAATAATAATAATAATAATAATAACACTAAATTGGGAAAAATACATCAAGTAAATAAATTCAAGTACTTAGGAGAAGTATTTCAGCCATCAGCATTGAATCGTGAGGAAAACAAAGAGAGAAATACAAAATCAATGAGGTCTATAGAATTCATGATGAAAATTAATAAATGTAAAACAAAAATATTGGACTGCCGCCGAAATGAATCAGAAACCTCTATGGACAGCAAATAGGCAGGTGAAAAGCTAAAGGAAGTAGGAGACTTCTGTTACTTACGAAGCAAAATAACCAGTGCTGAACGAAGCAAAGAGGATATAAAAAGTAGGTTGGCTCAGACAAGGAAAGCATTTCTACAAAAAAGGAATCTTTTGACATCGAATATAGATTTAGGTATTAGGAGGTCATTTTTTAATGCTATTGTTTGATGTGGGGCGCTCTATGGAAGTAAAACTTGGACTATTGGCGCAGAAGAATAAAAATACAGAGCCTGCTTCCAGTCGACCGACCGGGTTAGGGAATGGAATGAATGAAGCCCCCATCTAGCGGCCAGGATATGAACTCTGCTGGCTGCCTAAGCCTGTCGCATTCCCCTGGGTCAATGATTAAATGAATGACAGATGAAATGAAATGATAGTGGTGAGTGTTGCAGGAATGAAATTGTGACAGGAAAAACCGGAGTACGCGGAGAAAAACCTGTCTGCCTCCGCTTTGTGCAGCACAAATCTCACATGGAGCGACCGGGATTTGAACCACGGACCCAGCGGGGAGAGACCGGCGTGCTGCCGCCTAAGCCACTGAGTTGTTGGCGCAGCAAAAAAGAGGAGAATTGAAGCGTTTGAAATGTGGTGTTACAGGAGAATGATGAAGATCAGATGGGTAGATAGAGTAACATATGAAGAGGTATTAAGACGAGTGGGAGAGGAGAGATGTTTTTGGCGACTGCTAACGAAGAGAAGAGATAGGTTGGTAGGACACTAACTAAGACACCCAGGAATAGCAAGCTTAGTTATGGAAGGAAGGGCTTGAGGACAAGAACTGTAGGGGTAGACCAAGGTTAGAATATGTTAAACAGATTGCATCGAATGTAAGGTGTGGTAGGTATGTAGAGATGGAACGATTATCTCAGGACAGGAAGGCATGGAGAGCTGGATCAAACCAGTGAAAGGTCTGAAGACTCAAACAACAACATAGAATCATAGATACAACTAAAGATCAATATCAAAGAACGCAAAATTAAGATATTACACCGCAGTAATCAAACCTGAGGCGTTATATGACTTGGAAACCTTGATCTTTGGAGGCACATCGCTTATTAATAACGTAAAGAAACACGAAAGGAGAATATTGAGGAGAATACCTTGGTCTAGTCTGCTCAGAATGAATCTGGAAAATGGATGTCTCAGGGGCTTAATCACCATTCTGAAAAGATCACCGACACCTTCAAGGAAAAGGGATTGAAGTTCTTCGGCCGCATTCTCAGAATGAAGAACGATGAACAATCAATGATGAAATATACAGGACTATAGAAAGCATAACAGAAACGATAAGAAAAAGGAGATTGATATTTTTGGACATACAGTATTTACGGAGTGGATGATTCTAGGTTAACAAAAGGGATATTCAAGTACCTTTGAGAGAAAAGGTCAACGACTAGCTGGATTCAAGGGGCAAAGCAAGATTTTGCAAGAAATAATATAAGAGCAGAAGGCACTGTGGACACAGAGAGTTTTCGAAAGAAGGTGTTAAGTATGGATGGATTCCAGGGAAGAGTGGAAAGGAAACCTGGGGCGAAGTGGTCCGAGGACAGAAAGAAGAATGGATAAATTTGGGAAGAGAGAAAACAACAAAGAGTGCAGAATTGAAATTGGCACGTGATCCGAAGCAGGGCTCATCGCAAAGAAGGATAATAATATTTCGAATATTTTGATTCGTGCAACAGAATTTGAAATGAGGAAAGGAGTCAATCATTTGCTCCCGAGCACTTTTTTGCTCGTATGACGAGAGCACCAGGTTGAGAACCACTGATTTAGACCTTTAAAATTTAAAGAGATCATGACATTTCCGTAACGAACTTCTTTAAAACAGTGCACATCTTTTATAGAATTTTCACAAATAATTGTATGGGGCCAGAATAAAAGAATGGGGGAAGTATGCGATCTTTTCTAATTTCACGGGCTGTCAAATCTTATTAAAGCCAAGTTTCCTCTCATAAAGGAGCGGAGATGCGTTGAATATCCTCGTGAATAAGGTATTGAAAGGTGACGACACACGCTGGAGGCGAACTGAATATTTGATGTTCATTGCTAGAAAGACGATTGATAGTCCCCTGCTGGGATGAACTGAACTGAAGAGAGGTGAAAGCTTGGTTGCCTATCTCATAGGATCTCGTATGCGTATTCCACCTGCTGGGATGCTTGCATTGATCAGACAGATAAAAGACGTGTGAGACACGCATACAAGCTCTGCCTCCCTCTCACGCACGCTTAGTGACAGGTATTTATACTTATTCCAACTATATTCTTCTTTTACCATACATTTTCCATATATTGCTTATATCGTACGAGTGTAGATTCAAAGCTAGAGTTCCCACGTTTGTGAGAAATACCAGAGGGGTTCAGAAAATGTAGACACTCTTTGAGAATTAATATCTTTAGAACAAAATTGTATACCGTTACAATTCTTGCGCGGTAGCGAACTCCATTGTCTTCTCAACAGATGATGAAGGTCACATAGTCGCCATATTTTCGAATACATTTTTGTTGACGAGAGATCCACTTTTGTACACCTGCCTCAGAGAAGTCCACCGCCAAGCCATTGAAGAACCTAGTAAGTTCTTCTTTCACTTCATCGTCCGTCTAGAATCGTGGTGACTGTTGTTTCGGGAGTGAAGTAGTGGCACCACGTTTCATCGCAATGGAGTCTAAGAATCTCTCGGTGTTTTCGGCGCATTCATGATGAAACTCCTGGGCACAGTCGACGCGTTGCAGTTTGTGTTCTGCTGTAAGCATGTGCGGGACCCACCGTGCACAAATCTTATGATAGCCCAATATCTCAGTCAAAATCCTTTCAATGGAAGTTTCAGAAACCTCAGGAACCCAAAGACCAATTTCCTTTATCAAGGTTCTCCTATCTTCGAGCAGAATTCTCTCAATCTTTGCGACAGATTCATCTGAGATAGGCGGCCTTTCGCTTCGTTGTTCATCATGGATGTCTGTGCGGTCGTTCGAGAACTCCCAACACCATTTGCGAACGAAGAAAGAAGAAGTTACCGCGTTCCTCAGCGGATTGGGGACGCACGTCTGTGAGGCTGGTATACAAAAGTGGATCTATCGTCAACAAAAATGTATTCAAAACAGGATGATCAGTAAGGAACATATAGTCTACTTTCTCCTAAATGCATGGATATAGTCATAACTCATTGTTCTATTCAAAGAGTATAATTGAATGTTGGTTGTAGTAGCTTGTTGAAAAGCAACGTGCTATATTATATATTGATTGATTGAATCCTCACCTAAAATATGTACTAGCGATCAACAATAGCCTCCATTTTGATACAACGAGACGGCACGGCCCAGCACGATACGGCATGGTCGGCCAGAACTCTTAGTCATTGCTATGGTATAATAATTCCATTAAGTTATAAGGTGTTAATATCCCACGGGTCACCTCCTTGAGGACAGTTTAAACCACTCTCTGTACGATAAACGGATTTGGAGAGGCCGGGCCTTATTGCATCTTAAGTAATGATTGGGCTATAATACTTGCACGATTCGTACGTCCACCATCTTCAAACTATTTGGCTGATTACCTTGTAGTTTAGCCAAAGGACACTTCCTCCATTAAGGTATATTTTTGTAAAATATGACAGAGATCAGATGATTTGATTAGTCGTAATGTGATATCAGCTTTGAAAATTTGGGTGGCCACCATTACGTTTCCGTCTAGATGGTGGCGATATAAATCAAGACATTGAGGTTTTCTTTGCTAGTCCTACCTCTGTACCAAATTTCGTTCAATTCGGTTTCGTCATGTTTGAATTGATAGAGAGGGGGGGGGGGGAGATATATATGCACACTAACACACGCGATTTGCACACGTACACGGCTGCCATCTTCAAACTATTGGGCTGATGACCTTGTAATTTGGTCGCAAGACGCATCCTACATTAAGGTATGTTTTTGCAAAATTTGATAGAGAACACATGATCAGGTTAGTCGTAATTTGATTTAAGCTTTCATCACTTGGGTGACCGCTATTACGTTTCCGTCAAGATGGCGGCGATATAAAACATGACACTGAGGTATCCTTTTCTAGTGCTACCTTTGAACCAAATTTTGTTCAATTCGGTTTCGTTGGGTTTGAATTAATAGGGGGGGGGGGGGGGGAAGGACAGATATACAAACTCACACACACATACAGACACACAACTTTTGACCCGTGTAGATCTCATAAGTCTACTTTCATTTTTTGCAAAAATCAAAAATAGGCTGACTATGTTGAAAAATAGTGCAAGGTGTATAGTCCATGATGCCATGGTGTATGTCAATTTGGTAATGAAGGGTCCCTGAAAAAGCAATGACGAAACTTCTTTTCGCAACTTCCTACGTATATAATGTTTCTATTCATTTTCTTATTTCGCTTCGGCCAACTAAGGACCAAGTCATTTCAAGTATTTATTTTTCATTTTAAAGTTAAACCACTATACATTCATTCATAGGCAGTGTTGTTCCTTTCTCTCTTTTGTCCACACCTTTCCAGTTTTCAGCGTCGGTTTAGGTTGAAAACTCCGACGCTCGAAGAGTTTTCTCTTAACCTGACTACGCTCCTGGATATCTCATCTGTGATCCCAATCTCGTGCAGATATTGTTGTATCTCACGGAACCAAGCTCCCTATGACTTTTTATCTTGGAGGAAAATAAAAATTCGATAGGTTAATCGTGTTGACGTCTTTCGGGTCTCGTGCCCATAATTCATCATCATCAGTCTTTTCTGCACCGCGCTTGTAATTTTCTGCACGTGTGTAATTATGGCATAGTGGTCTCTATATTAACCACCTGTCATAGGGACAGTTTATGCTTTCAAGGATGCTGATGGTTGAATTTTGCAGCCAAATTTCGGAGAATTTTCATGCCAAAGTGCTACTATTTCTAAAATTCAAATATTATATACTGTACGTATCTACTTGACGTAATGTATTGGATAAATTAAAAAAAAACTAAAAACATTAGGCTAAAAATTCATGTGTAAAAATAAAATATAATTATGGAAATAAAAATAAATATAAAATTACAATAATAAAAGAAATATAAAAATTTAAATAATAAACATAACTATAAACAAATAGTTCCGTGAAGAACTATACAGCCTATGTTCATATATCCTACTCATGTCAATTGCCTCTATCAACATACAAAATTTCAGTTTGATTGTTGTGATATATTCGTAGATATTGAGAACCGTCTAAACATTTCAGATGGTTCGCAGGTTGGATTTTTATTTATGTACAATTACATGAAGATTATTGTGTACGTGTGGTATTCTTCAGACTTCAATCACATGATTAGGACACAAGACGTTCCGTGAAGAACTATACAGCCTACTTTTCATGCCAATGATTATTCTACAGTATATGAACCTATCTAGAATAATGACGAAATTAAGTTGGTAATATAGAAATATCTAATTAGTTCAAAATATACCTGGTATAGTGTAGCCTAATAGAGCACCACAGTTGGCAGCCCTGGTGACTGAATATATTCTTAGTTCCATCTCTTAAGGTACAGAATACAAAATTTGGTTGAAGTCCAATGGACGTTACATGCCGTTAGACACTGGATCTATCAGCACGCGTAAAAGCTTGTTGCCAACAATGTCATGCGTGTGCTGGTCAGAAATAATCTGAAATATTATGATATTTTGTTGAGCCAATTTTGGATGTAATCCATTTCTTAGTATAGAAGTTACATGTATTTTAAAATTGGACATATCAGCAGGCATAGAATCATGTTGGCAGCACTGCCTTGTATTAAGTACTCCAAATTAATCTAGAATGTCAGGTGCTATAAGTGTGCAAAATATAGAGCTGTTGGCTTGCATACTTTCTGATATATTGATATTAGGGTAAAAAAATATAGACAGCATTTATTAACAGTTGGCAGCCCCGATTGCTCTTAACAATACTTATAGTCATATCTGTTATGGTACACATAGCACATACGAAATTTGGTTGAAATCCAACTGATAGTATAGAAGTTACATGTATTTAAAAATTGGTACTATCAGCATGTTTATAATCATGTTGGTAGAACTGACGTATATAAGTTACTCCAAATTCATCTAAAATGTCAAAATATACTGTATGTGTGCATAGTTTAAAGCTGTCGGCTTGCATACTTTCTGATATATTGGTATTTGGATAAAAACAAGAAGTTCCGTGACGAACTAAAGAGCTTACTTTTCTTAAAATTTAAAATTCCTGCCATTGATTAACCTATATGGATCTATCTAGAATAATGACAAAATTAAATTGGTAATATAGAAATTTCTAATTAGTTTGAAATACTGTATACCTGGCATAATGTAGCCTAATAGAGAACTACAGTTGGCAGCCCTGGTGACTGAATATATTCTTGTTTCCATCTCTTAAGGTACAGAATACAAAATTTGGTTGAAGTCCAATGGATAGCATGGACGTTACATGCAGTTAAACATTGGATCTAACAGCGCGCTTAAAATCATGTTGGCAACAATGACATACATGTATTGGTCAGACATAATCTGCAATAATATGATATCTTGTTGTGTTAATTTTGAATGAAGTCCATTTGTTATTATAGAAGTTACAGGCATTTTAAAATTGGACCTATCAGCAGGCTTAGAATCATGTTGGCAGCACTGACGTATATTAATTACTCCAAATTAATATAGAATGTCAGGTACTATACGTGTGCAAATTTTAGAGATATTGGCTTGCATATTTTATGATATATTGATATTAGGGAAACAAAAATAGAGACACCATTTTTTAACAGTTGGCAACACTGGTTGCTCTTAAGAATACGCATAGTCGTATCTGTTATGGTGCACATAGCACATGCAAATTTTGGTTGAAATCCAAATGATAGTATAGAAGCTACATGTATTTAAAGTTGGACCTCTCAGCAGGCTTAGAATCATGTTGGTAGCACTGATGTATATAAGTTACTCCAAATTAATACATAATGTCAGGTAATATACGTGTGCATAGTTTGAAGTTGTCGGCTTGCATACTTTCTGATATATTGGTATTTTGAAAAAATAAATTGAGAGCATTTATTAACAGTTGGCAGCCCTGGTGGATCGTAGGAATACGCTCAGTTATATCTGTTTATGAACACATAGCACATACGAAATTTGGTTGAATTCCAATTGATAGTGTAGACGTTATATGCATTTAAATATTGGACCTATCAGCAGGCTTATAATCATTTTGGCAACACTGCCATGTATGGCCTCCTGGAAATTAAACTGCAATATTATTATTTATACGTGTGACAATTTTCAAATAGCTCCCATTCATACCTTCCGAGATATCCAACATAGAGCTCGAATTTCAATTGCGATTTTTCAGCAGTTGGTAGCACTGACACCATTTTCAAATATGGCCGTGAGATATTCAGGTATAGATCTTTACTCCTACCAAATTTTGTTTCGATTGCTACAGCCGTTTAGGAGTTGATAGGGGGACACACACACACACAGCCAGACAGACAGAAGGACAGACAGACAGACAGACAGAAGGACAGACAGACAGACAGACAGACAGACACACATTTGCCTGATCTCATGTCTACTTTTTCCTCATTTTTGCAAAATGTGAAAAGTAGGCTAAAAATAGAGAGAGCAATTATTAACAGTTGGCAGCCCCGGTGGCTCTTAAGAATACGCTCAGTCATATCTGTCTATGTACAGATATTACATACAAAATTTGGTTGAAATCCAATTGATAGTGTAGAAGTTATATGCATTTAAACATTGGACCTATCAGAAGGCTTAACATTATTTTGGCAACACTGTCATGGTTGGCCACCTGGAAATTAAACTGAAATAGTATTATCTACATGTGTGCCAATTTTAGAATAGCTCCCATGCATACCTTGAAAGATATCCAACATGGAGCTCAAATTTCTAGTGCGTTGTTTCAGCCGTTGGTAGCACTGACATCATTTTCAAATATGGACGTGAGATATTCCGGTGCACTTCTTTATTCATACTAAATTTGGTTTTAATTGCTGCAGCCGTTTAGGAGTTGATAGGGGGGGGGGGACACACACACACAGCCAGCCAGCCAGCCAGACAGACAGACAGACACACATTTTCCCGGATCGATCTCATAAGTCTACTCTTTCCTCATTTTTGCAAAATGTGAAAAGTAGGCTAAAAACGAGATTTTAAAATTTCGACAAGCTGCCATCTTTTGGTTATGAAAACAATTGTAATTAATTAGAAGCCAGTGGATTACCATTTTTGTAAGCATTTAACGTACAAAGTCTCACTGCACTCCGATGTTTAAATCGCAAGAAATGTCCATTTAAGTATTTACACTTCGCTTGGCCGCCATGTTGGTTATTTAGTTATCAGGTTTTTGAATGTCTCATTGGTAAACTTCTAGTAGTGCTCTTTATCACCGTACAAAATTTCGGAGATAGTTTCGGAGATATTGAATGCTGGTGAAATATTTCGCACAGTCGCCATGTTGGATTGATGAGACGTAATGAAATTTGAAGGGCACGGTCGGGGTCAGCCAAAATAGTGCTATGACCTTTCCGAGTTTCATTTAAATCGCTCCAGCCGTTTAGAAGTTATTAGGGGGAAACACACACACACGCATAGACATTAAAATTAGAGACACAAAATATAACATTATTAATACTGTAATTATAATAATTAAAATGAATTAAAATGTAAAAACACATTTAAAAAATAGTTTTGCCCTATAAAGGGTTAAATCAAGGTTTGAGGTTGCAAGAGGCAAACTTTGTTCTTGTTGCTGTTGTCCCATTTAGGGACATGTAGCTCCGTGTACTTAAGTGTGTATGAAATTTGCTTGATAACCTATGCCATGCTGATTGCTGATAACGTGTGGTTCTGTGGTCACTATAGTCATGTGTGTACCTGCAATAATTATTATGCTTGAGGTTGAGATAAGTAACCCGAAACTTGACATAAGGTAGTATCAAAGCATTTGCCTGGAAAGAGTTAGAAAACAAACTGGTTAAAGCCACGCTCAGGATAGCCACTGTAAAAGTCGAAGTACCAACCTCCAATTTCTGAACTTTTTGGCACACAGCGGTAGGAGCTCATCATGAGTAAATTAGTCACAAGAGTCGTGAACCCGTAGGAAGTTCTTTCTTTTTTCTTTTGCTCTCTAAATTAAATCCTCAGAAAGTGTAACATTGGGGAAGCCAAATTAATTTCACCAATCATCTGAAACTCAATGGAGTAAAGTAGAAAATGTACCTTCCTATGGAAAGAAATTCTGTTGGCGTGCCTGCTTCCCGATTACAGTATTGGAATACCAAGGTAGAACGCAAGATATTTTCCATCTAATGACGGAGGCTGTATAGAAAGGAGCTGAAGCCAAACAGGTACTGTACTGGTACTGCTGCAAAGTGAATTAGTCTAGCGCTCTTAGGTAAAGGGTAAACGAGTTTGATATCGTCGTCAGGGGGATACACGGGAGAGGACTCGCAGAATAAAAACCTTTTATTCCTTTCGGTAAATGCCCCCAATATCAAGACGAGAGCTTCTAACTGTGAGCGTACATACACACACACACATACACATACCACTTACCTGCAGCTGCAGAGAGAGGCCGGGAGTTCGCTGCAAAATGGGACCAATAACATCCCTTAATCCGCGAGGACTGGCGCGTGGGTATTTTTCACCCGAGGTTTAGAAAATGCTCTATATTTTCGTTTGGTCATCCCTTATTTCCTTTCGCTTATTGTACCTTCCTCCCTAGCCTTGAACTTCACCCTGCTAAAGAAACATCTCCATAGCTTTTTGAGCACCCGAGTTATATCTATATTATTTACGGTCGGGTCAGATTTACCCATGGCGCCAGTCCTCGCGTGACAATTTTCGGCTTACGTTACTCGGAAAAATCTGCAAAAAAACAAGTAGTTCCGTGAAGAATTATACAGCCTATTTTCATATATCCTACTTAAGTTAATTGCCTCTATCAACATACATAATTTCAGTTTGATTGCTGTAATAGATTCGTAGATATTGAGAACCGTCTAAATATTTCGGATGGTCGCCATGTTGGACTTTTATATACATTGGGCTTAGAGTTATGTACTATTACTTGAAGATTATTGTGTACGTGTAGTACTCAAACTTCATCACATGATTAGGACACAAGAAGTAAAAACGAGATTTTAAAATTTCGCACAGCTGCCATCCTGTGGTTATGGAAACAATTGAACTAAATTAGATACCAGTCCATTACACTGTGTATAAACATTTGCTGTACCAAATTTCATTGCGTTTGGATCATTAAATCGCGAGAAAAGTCTATTTAAAACTTTCAACTTCGCTTGGCCTCCATGTTCATTTTGTAGTTAACCGGTTTGTTTAGATGAACTTCCAGTAGTGCCCTTTATCTCGATGCATAATTTCAGGGTGATACCGGTAATAGTTTCAGAGATATAGAATGCCGGTGAAATATTTCGCACAGCCACCATATTGAGGTTATGTAAACAATTGAACGAAGTTAGAAGTCGGTGCATTACAATGTATATAAACATATACCGTACTGTTCCAAGTTTCATTGCATTTGGTTCGTTAAATCGTGAGAAACGTCTATTTAAAAGTCGCAACTTCGCTTGACCGCCATGTTGGTTTTGTAGTTACCAGGTTTTCAAAGGTCACATGCGTGAACTTCTAGTAGTTCCCTTTATCACCAAACAAAATTCCAGGGTGATATCGATAATAGTTTCGGAGATTTTGAATGCTGGTTAAATATTTCGCACAGCCGCCATGTTGGATTGGTGAATCGTAACAAAATTTGAAGGGCACGGTCAAGGTCGCCCGAAATAGTGCTATGAACTTACCGAGGTTCATTGAAATCGCTCCAGCCGTTTCTATTTTTATTAGGGGAGGGGGGGGGGGGGACACACACAGACAGACAAAAAGTGATCTCATAAGCCTTTTTTTTTTTCAAAAATAAAAATAGGCTAATAAGGGGAAAATCCAACTATTTTGGTGCAGCACAATCACATAGCTCACGTTCTTGTTGATTCATGTTTAGGGTGTAGGGACACCTTGGTCATAAGCTCCTACGTAAATATAAATAACTGCCTTTCCATCCCCATCAAGGCCAATTATACTGCTACGAAAATTACTGTACATTTTTCTGCGTGCGAAATTTTAAAAACATAAATAAACCTAATTTTACATTGTTCATAGTTCATTCATTGTTAAGGAATTGTGTTTGGAAACTTTCAGAATTCGGTGTTCCGAGGGATACCTGAGCTTGGTCCGTTTTCATTGACTTGAGTCAGGTGATTTCATTCCATAGTTCATGAATCATTGAATAGTTCAAGAGCGGATCATCAGTAAAATGACTCTAAAATCCTCAGCTCTAAATTCACATGAACAGTAGAGTGACGTAATCAAAACAAAACTTGTTAAATTTTTCAAAAACAAAGCTCCTCTGTTAGTGGAAAGTCTAAGAGATAATTATATTTTCTTTTAAGAGAATCAAAGTAAAATTACGTCCCTAGGTTAAGCATTGGAAGTAATTTCCCCACCTTGCATATATAACTAGTGCAATACGCCGTGAAAAGTATAAATTTAATTTTGGGAAACTGGCGACGAATCTAATAATTTGCACAGCTCAGTAGGCTATACTAAATAAATAAGAATGAACGTTCACTTAAATTTTATTACGTACTTATACATGAGTCGTCCAGTTGCAAAACTCATTTAATCCACTTGTGAATAAGTATCATTTTCATGAGAAACGTTTCTCTGGACTTTGCTTCGCGTATCTTGTGTGTTTGTTGTTTTCTATTTTTTGCTTTGTGTTTTTGGTTTTCGGTTTTGTGTTAGCTTTTGCTTTTGAATTTGACTTATTGCTTTTCTTTCTAGGTTTTGTGTTTGCTTTGTGCTTTTGCTTTTGAATTTTGCTTTTTGCGTGATGTTCCTTGTTTTCTGCTTTTGTTTTTAAATTTTGCTTCTCACTTCGTCGTTTTTGTTTTGGTTTTATGTTTGTTTTCTGCTTTTGATTTTTGGAATTTTGCTTTTTGCTTTATGTTTCTTGTTTACTGCTTTTGCTTTTGTTTCTGAATTTTGCTTTTTGCTTCGTGTTTCTTTTTTGTTTTGTTTTCTACCTTTGCTTTTGTGTTTGCATTTTGCTCTTTTCTTCGTGTTTTATGTTTCTGGTTTTGTGTTTTTTTTTCTGGAAAATTAAAATAAAATAAAACAAAATAAACAAAACAAAATCCAAATAAAACAAAATAAACAAAACAAAATAAAAACGAAAACAAAATAAAACAAAAAAACATTTAAAACAAAATAGAACGAAATAAAGTAAATCAAAACAAAATAAAAATAAGTAAAATAATTAAATAAATAATTTTATGTTCGACCCTCACTATTACGTGTCAGAACTGTATCATAATGATGGTCTTTATAACACTGTTTTTCATTACGATACAGTTTCTCCAGCCAATCAAAGCTCGTTCATTGACCAATTAGGTAACGATAACTTCGAGCATGCGCTCAAAATCCAACATGTCGGACATAAACACAACATCGAACTATAATAAATTACCTACATGGAATACTCACCGTCCATTTGTTCGCGAAAATAAACTGGCGAATATGAGAACAGAAATAGCACTGTACCTTAATATCATCAACACTAATTTCTACACAGCCTCAAACGACTCCGGTGACAATATTACTGAGGGATGGCAGATGTTAAGACATAGCCTGCATAATATGGCATTGCAAGCACACAGAGCGCATGCGTCGGTCGTTCAGAGATCTTGAAAGACAGAGAGATGTCTCGCGCTCGCTCATCGATAACAAAATTCTTGTGGCTGACAGATATTTATGAATATTTATGTTAAAACATATAATAAAGTTATAATTATCGTCGAACATAAACAGTCGTATGCAACTCGCCTATAATGGTAATTAAGACACTCGTATGGAAATTATAAAACTCGCATACGCTCGTTTTATAAAAATACTCGTGTCTTAATTATAGCCATTGTAGGCTCGTTGACTAATGTACTATTACGACATGATCCTTATTCACAAGTGGATTAACGAGTTTTGCAAATGGACGACTCATATGGTGACGTATCTCTGCGGAGCCGTCGGGCGCAACATATGTGTGTAAATTATTTATTTCGTACGACATTCGAAACCCTCAAATGAACTAACAACAACTTTGGATTAATGTATGTATGTATGTGTGTGTGTGTGAAGGATCTGTTTGATAACCCATGTCATTGAGATATCATTACAAGCATAATTGTTGAATTTCGATGTAGGATTGACAAGGAAGAGGTTAAATTGTCGTATGACTGCTGAGTTAGGATTTCGAATCCACTTCATAATCAAGTATGGGAAAGATGACCAAGCTGTTCGGCCCCTAAAACAACAATAACTAACTCATGTATCTTCATGCCACTAATTTTACCCCGTAAGTTCCCAGATTCAGACCGCATCAGTTTCTGGGAATCAAACTTTAGCCCTATACAAATGAAGAGGTATTACGACGAGTGGGAGAAGAGAGATGATTCTGGCGACTGCTAATGAAGAGGAGAGATAGGTTGGTAGGACACATACTAAGACACCCAGGAGTTGCAAGCTTAGTTATGGAAGAAAGGGTCGAGGACAAGAACTGTAGGGGTAGACCAAGGTTAGAATATGTTAATCAGATTGCCTCGGATGTAGGGTGTGGTAGCTATGTAGAGATGAAATGATTAGCTCAGGACAGGGAGGCATGGAGAGCTGCATCAAACCAGTCAAAAGACTGAAGACTCAAACAACAAAGGCGGCTTCGGTGGCGTAGTTGGTAGCTTGCTGAGCTTCCATGCCCAAGATCGCAGGTTCAAACCCGGCCGAAGTTGTCGGATTTTTTGAGAGCATTAAAATCCTCAGTATGCCTTCCTTCGGAGGGGAAGTAAAGCCGGCGGTCCCATGTCATATATTTATGGCATGTTAAGGAACCTTTCACTATTTACACCTGTGTGAAGCTAAATTAGGTTAGGTTAAACATTCGACAAACACTCTTATTTCCGACTGCGGTGGCGTCTAGTAGCCAAGTTCTGAACTAGTTAGTCGTTGACGGTGGCGTTTGGTGGCAAACGAAGGAACTACTAGAAATTCAATGTATGCAGTCCTACTTGAATTAAAAACAGATAACACACACTAATACAGTCATCACAATTAACACCGGTTATCAGACGGATTCTACACACACCCAAAGTACACGGGGCTACATGACCATGTTGTCGCAGCCCCTAAACTGAGGAACCAACCAACCAACAAATAACAAACAACTGGTATGCTAATGAGTCTTGCAATATTGCACTTTACTGCACGGTAATATTCTGTCTAATTCACCATCCACTCAGGAAGAAGTTTAAAATTGCATCGAAGTTTTAATTATTTCATTGCGTTCAAAAAATTAATTTAAAAGTTTTAATCTATTTTCAACTCAGGGACAAGCCACTCTGTTGTTGCAAGATAGATGTTCTCGCGCAATATTTGGTGACACCTTTTACATACCGTATCTGTTATTTAATTGTTGTTGTTCAAACAGGCGGGACAGCGAGGTCATCTGCCCCAATATCCGTCCAGAGTGAGTGGTCTTAGGTGTGCCCAAGAGTAGGTCATTCCTACCATCCTTCCCTATTTCCACACATCCTTTAACCGTTCCAACATTCCTCCCTTCCATTTCCCCTTATCCATCTATTCTTACCAACCTTCCATTCATTCTTTCTTATTACCTCTTTTCCTCCTCCTCTCTCTCCCTACTTTCATCCTTCCTTCCCTCTAACCCTTCCATCAACCCCTTCTTCTTCTCTTCCTTATCTCCATACCCGACCGATTTATTTGATTATTCCTTCATTTATTTACTTATTCATTCATAATTTTAGCCTACTTTTCACATTTTGCAAAAATGAGGAAAAAGTAGACTTATGAGATCGGGCAAATGTGTGTCTGTCTGTCCTTCTGTCTGTCCTTCTGTCTGTCTGTGTGTGTGTCCCCCCCCCCCCCTTACAACTCCTAAACGGCTGGATCAATCGAAACAAAATATCTCGCGGCCATTTTTGAAAATGATGTCAATGCTACCAACTGCTGAAAAATCGCAATTGAAATTTGAGCTCCATGTTGAATATCGTGGAAGGTATAAATGGGAGCTATTTCAAAATTGGCACACGTACAGATCATAATATTTCAGTTTAATTTCCAGGAGGCCAAACATGGCAGTGTTGCCAAAATGATTATAAGCCTCCTGATAGGTCCCATTTTTAAATGCATATAACTTCTACACTATCAATTGGAATTCAACCAAATTTCGTATGTTGTATGTGTACATAACCATATATGACTGAGCGTATTCTTAAGACCTACCAGGGCTGCCAACTGTTAATAAATGCTCCTAATTTATTTTATCCAAATACCAATATATCAGAAAGTATGCAAGCCGACAGCTTTAAACTATGCACACGTATAGTACCTGACATTCTATATCAATTTGGAGTAACTAATATACGTCAATGCTGCCAACATGATTCTAAGCCTGCTGATAGGTCCAATTTTAAAATGCATGTAACTTCTATTCTAACTAATGGATTTCATTCAAAATTGACACAACAACAGGTCATATTATTTCAGATTATTTCTGACCAATACATGTATGTCATTTTTGCCAACATGATTTTTCGCGCGCTGTTAGATCCAATGTTTAACTGCATGTAACGTCTATGGTATCCATTGGACTTCAACCAAATTTTGTATTCTGTATCTTAAGAGATGGAACTAAGAATATAGTCAGTCACCAGGGCTGCCAACTGTAGTTCTCTATTAGGCTACATTATGCCAGGTATACAGTATTTCGAACTAATTAGAAATTTCGATATTACCATCTTAATTTCGTCATTATTCTAGATAGATCCATATAGATTAATCCTAGGCATGAATCTTAAATTTTAAGAAAAGTAGGCTCTTTAGTTCGTCACGGAACTTCTTGTTTCTTTTTTCTTTCTTTATGGTTTAGGCCTGCTTAGAACCACGGGGCTCGTATCTACTCTTCGGTAAAGTTGTTGCTTCTTCTTCTTCTTCTTCTTCCAATAGTCTGACTATGAGTCAGTCTTCTTTCTTCTGTCCACTTAGCTCCTGTAGTCTTCTTACTTGTAAGGGACGTTGGGAAAACGCCCTGTTGGATGACCTGACGGAATATCAGAAGGTCACGAGTTTGTTCCAGTGGGTTATCTAGTTGTTCCATATCTGATTTAACTGTCGCAATTGTTCATAGAAGCCTTGCCTCTTCCTGTTACTGTGAATATCCTGTTGGTTAGTCTTTCAGAACTCAGACGTGCCTAGTGTCCATGAAAGGTCAGGCGTCCTTTCCATATAGACGTGATGATGTCCTCCTGGTGTTAATACAATTCATTATTAAGACGGATTCTGTAAATGCCTCCTTTCCCCCTAATTGGACCTCATATCCTCCTCAGGATCTTCCTCTCGTTTAACTCAAGTTTTCTGAGTGGACCCTTTCTGGTCATTACAAGGCACTCAGAAGCATACAGAACAGATGGCTTGATAACTGAGTTATAGTGTCTGAGTTTGAGGTTCTTGGAGTGGCACTTAAATGAATAGACACTACGACAGGAATGATGAGCCCTTTCAAACTTATTCATTCATATATTTATTTACGAGTTTCTAAAAAGCGCGAGAGAACTCATTTAGCAAATTATATTGATCTTTTCTTCTCCCATAATCTCTTCATCTGAGCATTGAAGAGTTTCTTCTGTTCTTCAGACCATGGTTTCCTGGTACTGGTACTGATTTTCTCCGCAAAATGATAGTTGTTGACAACTGATCTGAATTTGGATCTGTCTTGTATGATTTCACCCACGATGCCAACTTCATGGAGATCTTCCTTTATTTCTTTAAACCAGTTGGTCTTGACTTTCATTGAGAAAGCAAGGTTGAGAATCCTCTTGGTCAGTCTGTCATCGGTCCTGCGAAGAATGTGGCCATAGAACTTAAATCGCTTTTTCCTGAATGTGTCGGTGATCCTTTCAGAGTAATGGTATTGCTCCTGAGAGTTCCGTTTCATCCAGATTCCCTCTATGCAGACTGGACCTAAGATTTTCCTCAATATTTTCCTCTCTTGCTTCTCTATGCTTTTAATAACAGATCTGCCTCCAACGAGCAAAGTTTCTGAGGCGTATAATGCTTCCGGTTTGATGACTGTGTTATAATTTCGTAATTTAGCATTCCGGGATATTGATTTTTTGTTGTATCTGTTCCAGATAATTCTACAGGCCTTCTGCAATTTTGAAATTCTCTGTTCATTTGCTTCGCGGTTTACGAGTATTTACTTATTAATTTATTTACTGATGTGTTTATTCGGGTGTTTTAACGTTCTCATCCTGATCGTAACGCGCAGGACAGTAATGTGCGTCAACTAGAAAGACATGCATCAGGACTCCCAGTAGGATATACGACATTTCTTTTTCAAGACATTCGCGAGACATGGAGAAATACAAGAAAAATTCAAACGATTTTAGTAAGATAACATTTTTTTTTTAAATCTTCAGTATCTAGACTGACTTCATGCAGCTCTCCATGGATCCACCGTCCTGAGATAATAGTTTTATCTATAAATAACTACCACACCATTGATCCGACGAAATGTATGTTTCATATTCTAGCCTTGGTCCACACATACAGCTCTTATCAACAAGCCTTTCTTTCGTAACTATGTTTGCTATTCCTGAGTGGCTTAGTTAGTTATAGGTAGTTATTGTTGTTTTAAGGGGAGGAACTACGAGGTCATTTTCCCCTAAGTGGCTTATTAAGTGCCCTTCAATTCGTATCCTCTTTTCAGTGCCACTCACCAAAATAATTTGTTCCGCCAATCGATTTACAAAACCAGACCAGACCAGACTACAGTAAAATGGACTGGACGAAACTAAAACAATAAAACGGGAAAACAAAGCAAAAAAAAAGAGAAACACAAAATACAAAACGAAAAGAACAAAAAAAATACAAAACAAAAAGGCAAAAAACAATAAAACACAAAGAAAAATTAAAAAACAAAAACACAAGAAACAAGTCAAATCTAGGACAAGAGCAAAACCCAACATAAAAATAACAACACAAAACAAAAAAACTTAATCGTACTTTTTTATTCTGTTTACCCATCTACACGTCATGATTATCCTTTAATACTGCGTTTCAAATACCATCCCTCTTTTTCTGTTGCATCAAATGTCCAAATTTCACTTCCATAGAGCTCCTTGCTTCAGAGCAAAGCTTCCATAAATGTCCTTCTTTTTCCTTAATCTATATTTGATGCTATTCGGTAAAAATAAGGTTTCCACACTTCCTGCCTAGTGGGGGCGTGGTGGTTCTTAAGCTGCTTGCCTCTCACCAAGACAGACTGGGTTCGATTCCCGGTCAATGCATGTGAAATTTGAAAGATAAAAATGCATGTCCCTTGGTTAAGATTGCACGTAAACTGGAGGTCCCGTGGCTCATGATTGCGGGATTAACCGTCACGCAAAACTACCATTTCCTGCCTACATTACTCTGCCTAGTGAACGTACTGCTGCCACCTCAACGGCACTGTAACGGCAAAGCCCGATGTAGGGTCTTTTGTAGCGCCACTTCTTCTCAATCCTATCTTGTCGAGGGTGTGTAACAATGCTCGTAGAAACTCTCACCATAGTAAACACCTTGTGTTATAAATTATAGTACAGGCTGTTTGAAAACGAACTCCCTAGATTTAATGTGTCCTAGAATCCGCACAAAGAGACATACACTATTCTAGTTTGTGGTGTGTGATTCATCAACTCGCCAAGTTTGGCTCCCCTGCAGTTGGCAGGTCTGCTTGATCTTGAAACGGCCCCAGTGCTGTTTGTTTCCTCTGCTCCCTCAGTTCAGTCCAGGCGTGTATGCAATGTGTACTCCGCAACAGAAAGCACAGTGTGTTATTTGGCTGTGCAAACTGAGTCAGTTATAACAGTGTAACGTATTTTTAGACGTCAGAATGGTGGTGAACCACCTACAGAAAAAAACTATCCGTCGTTGGCTAAAGTCTTTCAAGGAAATCGGTAGTGTTTTAAAAGCAATATCACCAGGTAGACCACGAATGTCTGAAGATGTTGTTGAACAGAACCGTGTTTCGTGTGTTCGGAGCCCGAATAAGTCATTGGTCAGACGTAGTCTACAAATAGGAGTGCCTAAAGGTACTGTATTTGATGTTGTACGTAAAATAATTAAGTTGCACCCCTACGAATTGCAACTGGTGCATGAAATGAAACCTGCTGATAAAATCAAAACTTTGAGAGTTGATGAATCACACACCACAAACTAGAATAGTGTATGTCACTTTGTACAGATTCAAGGACACATTAAAACTAGGGAGTTCTTTTTCAAACACCTTGTACACACATCAAAAAAAGTTTTGCATCACCTCGGTTCCCAGATCTCCGGCATATAGACGTTGACTGTGTATATTGTATCCAAGATACAGTCCCTTTGACTGTTCATAGATGTCACTAAAACTGCTCAAAGATGTAAACAACCATGCATGAGCAGGGCCTATTAGACGGAGGGGGTACGACAGCCGATCAGTTCCAGTCATTCCACCAGGACGAAGGTACGCTGCTCATGTTGTCTGTAGTTCTACCATGCCTAGAAGGTCAATACCGCAGTTCGATCGCGTCCGCATTGTTACTTTGTGTCAAGAAGGGCTCTCAACAAGGGAAGTTTCCAGGCGTCTCAGAGTGAACCAAAGCGATGTTGTTCGGACATGGAGGAGGTACAGAGATACAGGAACTGTCGATGACAGGCCTCGCTCAGGCCGCCCAAGGGCTACTACTGTCGTGGATGACCGCTACTTACGGATTGCCGCTCGGAGGAACCCTGACAGCAATGCCACCATGTTGAATAATGCGTTTCGTTCAGCCACAGGACGTCGTGTTTCAACTCAAACTGTGCGCAATAGGCTGCATGATGCGCAACTTCACTCCCGACGTCCATGGCGAGGTCCAGCTTTGCAACCCCGACACCATGCAGCGCGGTACAGATGGGCCCAACAACATGCTGAATGGACCCCACGGAATTGGCATCACGTTCTCTTCACCGATGAGTGTCGCATATGCCTTCAACCAGACAATCGTCGGAGACGTGTTTGGAGGCACCCTGGTCAGGCTGAACGTCTTAGACACACTGTCCAGCGAGTGCAGCAAGGTGGTGGTTCCCTGATGTTTTGGGGTGGCATTATGTGGGGCCGACGTACGCCACTGGTGGTCATGGAAGGCTCCGAAACGGCTTTACGATACCTGAATGACATCCTCCGACCCATAGTGCAACCATATCGGCAGAATATTGGAGAGGCATTTGTCTTCATGGACGACAATTCTCGACCTCATCGTGCACATCTTGTGAATGCGTTCCTTCAAGATAACGACATCGCTCGACTACAGTGGCCAGCATGTTCGCCAGACATGAACCCTATCGAACATGCCTGGCATATGTTGAAAAGGGCTGTTTATGGACGTCTTGACCCACCAACCACTCTGAGAGATTTACGCCGAATTGTCGTTGAGGAGTGGGACAATTTGGACCAACAGTGTCTTGATGAACTTGTGGATAGTATGCCACGACGAATACAGGCATGCATCAATGCAAGAGGACGTGCTACTGGGTATTAGAGGTAGTGGTGTGTACTGCAATCTGGACCACAAATGCTGAAAGTCTAGCTGTATGATGGTACAACATGCAATGTGTGGGTCTCATGAGCAATAAAACGAGCTGAAATGTTGTTTGTGTTGATCTCTATTCCCTTTGTATTTAAAGGTTCCGGAACTCTTGGAACCGAGGTGATGCAAAACTTTTTTTGATGTGTGTATATCTGGATACCTCTTTAAACGTCCAGCATAGGATACCCTGTTTTGTTCCTCTGCCCTGAGAGAGGTTTCTAAAAACAGACAAGTTTATGATCCGCATAATAGTTGAAACAACACGCTACTAGCATGTCCGTCATTATTCACAGTGACAGGTGACGTTGACAAGCTCAATATTTGAAAAACTGCTCTCACACAAGTTCAGGCGAAATACGTGAGGTGCGCTGGATCACAGGGATAATATTAGTGTGGAGTAGAGAGTACAGCAGTTTCGAAAATTAGTCGTACTTCAATATGTTGGTGGTGGTGGGGCTCTAAGGGCAAAACATCTATTTCAAATAATATGATAGAGAATAATAGGAAAATTATGGAACAGTAAATGTAATAAGAGAGATGTCACCCCCAGAAATTCAATAAAGAAATATAAACGATAAAAGTGGACTCCACTGAATGGAGGTTGATGGAAGAAATGGAAACGTAAAGAGACTTATAGTGGGCGATGTATTCAAGTTAGAGATATGCTGTCAGGAATATTTTGTAGAACTTTTCATGCTGAACAGTTCATGCCGAACAGATATTTTTTAGCCTATTTTCAATTTTGAAAAAAAAAATTGGCTTATGAGATCACCTTTTGTCCGTGTGTGCGTGCGTGTGTGTGTGTGAGGTGTGTGTGTGTGTGTCCCTAATAAAATCTAAACGGGTGGAGGGATTTCAATGAAACTCGGTAAGTTCATAGCACTATTCCGGGCGACCTCGACCATGTCCTTCAAATTTTTTTACGTCTCAACAATCCAACATGGCGGCTGTGCGAAATATTCCACCAGCATTCAATATCTCCGAAACTATTCCCGATATCACCCTGGAATTGTTTACGGTGATAAAGGGAACTACTAGAAGTACACCTATGTAACTTTTGAAACACTGATAACTACAAAACCAACATGGCGGCCACGCAAATTTGTGACTTTTAAATAGACGTTTCTCGCGATTTAACCAACCAAACGCAATAAAACTTGGTACAGTATATGTTTATACACATTGTAGTGCACCGACATCTAACATCGTTCAATTGTTTACATAACCACAACATGGTGGATGTGCGAAATATTTCACCGGCATTCTATATCTCTGAAACTATTAGCGTTATCACCCTGAAATTTTGTACGGAGATAAAGGGCACTACTGGAAGTTCATCTATAAGACTTTCAAAAACCGGTTAACTACAAACCGAACATGGCGGCCAAGCGAATTTGAAAATTTTAAATAGACATTTCTCCCGATTTAATGCTCCAAACGCAATGAAATCTGGTACAGGAAATGTTTATACACATTGTAATGCACTGGTACTGATATCGCGTCTGGATATGGCAGTCCAACACGCTGAGACGGGGTGCGGGGGGTCTTGCAGTACGCATGCGCGGCCCTCATATTCCAAATTTAAATATATCGGCTTCGCGCATGCCAATCGCTGTTATTGTATTACACGACACACAGCCAGTGAAAGAAGGAATGTGCTGAGTGAGTGAAACGAGTAGTGACTAACTTAATGTTTTTGGAATGCGCGATACGCAGTGAGCGGGAAGACATCTGCAGTTCAAACCCGACTGCCAAGTCATGGCGCGATATTCGTATCTAATTTATTTCAATTGTTTACATAACTTCAAGATGGCGGCTGTGCGAATTTTAAAATTAGGTCTTTATTTCTTGTGTCGTAATCATGCGATCGAAGTGAAAGTTTGAATAATGAACCTACGCGATAATTTTCTTTTAATGGTACATGACTCTATGGCCTATACATTTAACAATCCAACATGATGACCATCCGAAATATTTAGACGGCTCTGAATACCTACGAATCTATTATAGCAATCAAACTGATTTTTTTAATGTTCATAGGGGCTATGAACTTAATTTCACCTATAGGACTTTAAATAACCTGGTGATCACAAATCTAACATGGCGGCGACGCGAAATATAAATATTCACATGGATGTTTCTCGCAATTTTACCATCCGCGTGCAGTGCAACTTGGTACAGTAAATCCTTATACGAATGTTAATCTACTGGCATCTAATTTATTTCAATTGTTTCCATAACCACAAGATGGCAGCTGTGCGAAATTTTAAAATCTCTTTGTTACTTCTCGTGTCCTAATCATGCGATTGAAGTTTGAACGCTACACGTACCGTACACAATAATCTTCATGTAACAGTACATAACTCTAAGACCTACATATATAAAATCCAACATGGCGACCATCCGAAATATTTAGTCGGTTCTCAATATCTACGAATCTATTAGGGCAATCAAACAGAAATTGTGTATGTTGATAGTGGCAATTAACGTGAGTAGGACATATGAAAATAGGCTGTCTAGTTCTTCATGGAACTACTTGTTTTAACGGGTTATCCAGCGAAAGCTTAAAAGACGCATGGACGGCAGGTCTTTCTTCGACTTGATTCACTTAAATTGTCACTGCGTGTCTTCCTTTCGTCATAAATGATTTTTTTCCTTAAGAAACCTTCCTCGAGAAATCCTTTACAGAATGGTGAAAACCGCATTAAAATCCATTGAGTGGTTCTCGTTACATCAAAGAATCAGGGACTTCGTTTTATACTAGTTGAGATTTATCACCATGAATTTTTTCAGATTATATTTTGCATGTCCCAATAAATGGAATTATTATTGTGTTTATCGACTGAAAATCTGCAATATCAATCATGAAAATTAAGGAAGATATAACAATACAACAAATTATTACTGAGGATTTAAAAAAAACATACATAATAATAATAACCCCTAGCACTCCAGCCCTTGAAGAGCCTAGGCCTACCAAGCGACCGCTGCCCAGCCATTTGGCCTGCAGATATTGGGGTGACGCGTGGTCAGCGCATCGGGTCCCCTCGGCTGTTAATCTTGGTTTTCGTGACCAGGGCGCTGTCTCATTTTCAGACAGCTACTCAATTGTCCTCACGAGGCTGAGTGCACCCCGTTCCAGCCCTCACGTCAGTTTCTAAAAAGCCTGACGGAGCCAGGAATCGAACCCGGGGCCTCCGGGTGAGAGGCATGCGTGCTCCAGGATAAACAAATCACACTAAAAATCTACAGTTCTAGCCCATAAGTCAAGCAACTCAATGTTGAAAATACCCTTTAATGTCATAGACTGGACTTTCCATGAACACAATAATTATAGGAGATATCTTTCTATTATTATTATTATTATTATTATTATTATTATTATAATACAGGGTGTCACAAAAATATATGGCACAAAATGCAGGACACATTCCCCACACTTAGACGAAGAACATGGATCCAGAAACGCTTCGCTCCCATTTAACACCTCATTGTCTCCAAATCATTAATCATGGAAACACACAAGAACGGAACATACCTGCATACCACATGCAGCTCTTTGTCACAGGAGATGTTCAATGTGTCCTCCGTGCGCATTTATACATGCATCAACCCGTCGCCGTAGTGGTTCTCGGATGCGCTGATGTATTCCTGGAGTATGACGTATGATTTCGCAGCCTTCCATAATACGGGCACGCAGACTCTGAACATCTTGCACAGGGGTTCGATATACAAGTTAGTTAGTTAGTTAGGTATTGTTGTTTAAGGGGCGGAACTACGAAGTCATCTGCCCCTAGGGGTTCGATACACAAGAGCTTTCAAATATCCTCACAAATAAAAGTCCAGTAGGTCTAGGTCAGGAGAGTGTGGAGGCCAGGCAATTGGACCAACTCTACCTATGCATCTGTCACAAAATCTGTTATTTAGAAGCCGATGGACATTAACACTAAAATGAGGTTGTACTGATCACTGGAACAGTTGATGTTACCGTAAGTCGCATGGCAACACGGCCATGTAAAACAAAACACTGGTGGTGCACCTACGATAATGACAACGCAACCAACAGTGCATGTTCCCCATGATTCCAACGTTCTGTTAAAATTTTAAAATTTCGCACAGCTGCCATCTTGTGGTTATGGAAACAATTGAAATAAATTAGAGGCCAGTGGATTAACATTCGTATAAGGATTTACTGTACCAAGTTTCACTGCACTCGGATGGTAGAATTGCGAGAAACATCCCTGTGAATATTTATATTTCGCGTCGCCGCCATGTTAGATTTGTGATCACCAGGTTATTTAAAGTCGTATAGGTGAACTTAAGTTCATAGCCTCTATGAACATTAAAAATTTCAGTTTGATTGCTATAATAGATTCGTAGATATTCAGAGCCGTCTAAATATTTCGGATGGTCATCATGTTGGATTGTTAAATGTATAGGCCATAGAATCATGTACCATTAAAAGAAAATTATCGCGTAGGTTCATTATTCAAACTTTCACTTCGATCGCATGATTACGACAAAAGAAATAAAGATCTAATTTTAAAATTCGCACAGCCGCCATCTTGAGGTTATGTAAACAATTGAAATAAATTAAATACCAGTGCATTACAATGTGTATAAACATTTCCTGTACCAGATTTCATTGCGTTTGGAGCATTAAATCGGGAGAAATGTCTATTTAAAATTTTCAAATTCGCTTGGCCGCCATGTTCGGTTTGTAGTTAACCGGTTTTTGAAAGTCTTATAGGTGAACTTCCAGTAGTGCCCTTTATCTGCGTACAAAATTAATGATTAATGAGTTGGAGACAATGAGGTGTAACATGGAAACAAAGCGTTTTCGAACCCATGTTCATATAACATAATTTCTTCGTCTACGTGTGAGGAATGTGTCCTGCAATTTGTGCCGTACATTTGTGTGATACCCTGTATAATATTTGCAAATGGAGGTAATTCCCCGGTGGCAAATTTTACAGTCACAGAAAATTACCAACAATAACATCAAAGATACCGTACACACAATTCGCAATTACATCGTAGTATTTGCACAAAAGTTCAATCTTCTCTTAAACACATCAATATATTTGGGGAAAGGCTCTAAGACTTAGGCAGGTAATGAGTTCCAATTATCAATACCACGGTTAATGAAAGAATATTTCTCATAATGTATAAGCTGCGGTCGGCTCTTAATATTATATGGATGATCTGCTTTAGTCACAGCCGGCTTACCGGCGCTCACACACATAATGACCATGTAGCTAGGAATTTCGGTGAATAGAATATAATTCAATTTTCATAAATATTTAACTTATGTCATTATTCTGATGAACCTTTGCTTCAAACCAGTCATTACAAATATCTAGGAATTACTTTGCAAATACAAGGGAAATTATTTACACGTCACATCAAAGATAAAATGATCTGTGCTGTCAGATCAATGAACGACATTAGTCATCTCAGGGATATGTCCCTGCAATCGGCACTGAGACTCTTTAAAGCAAAAGTTACACCAATTGCAACGTATGGATTGGATATAATATGGGTTAATTTAAGCAAAAATAACCTGAAAGACTTAGAGAAAGTGAAAGCCTTATTCTTAAAAAGACTGCTTTGTTTGTCAAAATTCACCCCATCGAGACTGGCGTATGAACTAGCGGGGGAACCTTTCTTTATAGAAGAACTCCGACTGGTTCACCAACTTACCATCCACAAGACAATACAACGATTTGCTACAAGAACTACTTGCAAAAAAGAAGGAGATCCCAATTGATTTCTACTCCACCACGGCCATGACGTCAACAGAATGGAAGGGCACTCACTGCCTATGATTTGAGACACACAGTGACCCGATTCGCGGTGCACGGTTTTCACCACAGGATTTGTGAGACTGAGGTGTTCCACGTGCCCAGACCAAAGTGCATTTGTAAATTGTGTCAAAAGTCATGCGATACTTACCACGCTCTCGTGTGTAGTAAAAGGTTGTCATCGCTTACAGAATTTTGTAAATAATTAATGTAATGCACATTGTGCGCACTTATCCTTAATAATAATTATTCTGATTTCAAACTTCAAGTTGTCGCTACTTGAGAGGTTCCTCTTCACTCGTGACACTATCTTCTCGTTGTTTGATCACTTTTATAATTTCGTCTGATTGCTGACATGAATCCGGTTCATCACAGGATCTTACTCTTGCTGCATTAATCATTAATTTTCGTTGCTTTCACCACTTTTTCAAACGTAAGGGATACACTAAACGTTTCTTACGAGGTGCCGGGATGATGAGACTTGTGATTGGTTGGTTGGTTCCTTAGTTTAGGGGCTGCGACAACGCGGTCATGTAGCCCCGTGTACTTTAGGTGTAGGCTATGTAGAATCTGTCTGATAACCGGTGTTAATTGTGATGACTGTATTAGTTTGTGTTATCTGATTTTAATTCAAGTAAGAACTGCAGACGATAATGTCAAGTAGTTCCTACTTTTGTCACCAAATGTTACCGTCCACGACACCTAACTGTGAGCTTGGCCACTACTAGATGCCTTCGCAACCAGAACCTGGTGACGAACGTTGGAACTTCAGTGCATTAATTAAATCTAACCTACAAATTTGGATTCACACAAGTTTAGTTAGTGGAAGGTTCTTTTACATGCAATATATCTTTGACATGGGCCCGCCGGCTTTACGCTTTTGAAAAATCCGACCAATTCGGCTGGGTTTGAACCCATGACCTTGGACAGATAAGCTCTGCATGCTACCAACTACCCTACCGACGCCGCCAACCTAGAGTTTGCCTATTCTACCACTACGAGCGATAGTGTGAGTGAAGGTAGAGTGTTACTTAATCCCTTATAAAGACTTCCGGTGTGAAGTTTTTTTTCTTCAAAAAATTAAACAACGCCTGAGGGTATTGAACCAAGATACACATTAATGAAAGTATTACGTAATAGTACATTATGCAACGAGCCTCTAATGGCTATAATTAAGACACGAGTATTTTTATAAAACGAGCGTATGCGAGTTTTATCATTTCCATACGAGTGTCTTAATTAACATTATAGGCGATTTGCATACGACTGTTTATGTTCGACGATAATTATAACTTTATTATTATTATTATTATTATTATTATTATTGCTTTTATTGGTGGCGCAGTTAGGGCTCTTGGGCCTCTCTTACTCTTAACCACATTAATTCAATACAATAAACATATTATGGCGACAAAATTAAACAATAATAATTGACATTGATCATGACTTGCACACTCTCATTCACTCATCCAGTCACACTTGTTGTCGGTCAGCAGTGTTCAGCAGGCTGCCCCAGCAGGTGGTCTTGAATTTAGATAGTGAGGTGATACCCCTGACACTGGCTGGAAGGTTATTCCACAGCCTAGACCCCACCACATGAAAAGAGTTGTTGTATATAGAGGAGCGATGAATAGGAATGGAGAGGGAAGAACCAGAGCGTGTATTATTACCATGGAAAGAAGACAAGTAGGCTACTTGAATTTATTTGATAAGTATAGTGGTCTGTCGTCAGACAATAATCGGAAAATCTGGACAAGGATGTGATATGATCGACGTAGTTCAGGTTTCAGCCAGGAAAGAGCGCAATAATAGGGAGTGATATGTTTATCATAGCTCAGATCGTAGATAAATCGTATGCAAGAGTTGAGAGCTCGTTGAAGTTTCAAAGTTAATGTTTTGGTTGCGTCTACAAGAATAACGTCACAGTAGTCAAGAATAGGAAGTATTAGTGTCTGTATGAGTAGGATTCTTACTTTAAATGGTAAAATATCTTTTTTCTTTTTATATTTTAACATAAATATTCATAAATATCTGTTGAGAGTCAGCTACGGTACTTGAATTTTGTGATCGCAGAGCGAGTGTTGGGTGTTATATCTCTGTCTTTCAAGATCTTTGAACGACCGACGCATGCGCTCTGTGTGCTTGCAATGCCATATGCAGCCATATGTTTACATCAGTCGTCCCTCAGTAATATTGTCACCGGTGTCATTTGAAGACAATGCGCTGTGCAGAAATTAGCGTTGGTGATTTTAAGGTACAGTGCTATTGCTTGTCTCATATTCGCCAGTTTATTTACGCGAACATATGGACGGTGCGTATTCCATGTCGGTAATTTATTATAGTTCGATGTTGTGTTTATGTCCGACATGTTGAATTTTGAGCGCATGCGCGAAGGTATCGTTATCTAATTGGTCAATGAACGAGCTCTGATTGGCTGGAGAAACTGTATCATAATGGAAAACAGTGTTATAATGACCATCATTATGATACAGTTTTCTGACACGTAATAGTGAGGGTCGAACATAAATAAAATAATTTGGCTACGATTTGAATAAAAAAGAAAAACGAGTACAGGAACAAGCGATTTTGGGCTCATTTTTAGCCTATTTTCAATTTTGAAAAAATAGGCTTATGAGATCACCTTTTGTCCGTGTGTGTGTGCGTGTGTGTGTGTGTGTGATTCGTGTGTGTGTGTGTGTGTGTCCCCTAATAAAATCTAAACGGCAGGAGCGATTTCAATGAAACTCGGAAAGTTCATAGCACTATTCCGGGCGACCTCGACCGTGCCCTTCAATTTTTTTTACGACTCACCAATCCAACATGACGGCTGTGCGAAATATTTCACCAGCATTCAATATCTCCGAAACTATTACCGATATTACCCTGGAATTTATTGCGGTGATAAAGGGAACTACTAGAAGTTCACTTATGTGACTTTTGAAAACCTGGTTACTACAAAACCAACATGGCGGCCAAGCGAATTTGCGACTTTTAAATAGACGTTTCTCGCGATTTGACCAACCAAACGCAATGAAACTTGGTTCAGTATATGTTTATATACATTGTAATGCACCGACATCTAACTTCGTTCAATTGTTTACATAATCACAAGATGGCGGATGTGCGAAATATTTCACTGGCATTCTATATCTCTGAAACTATTAGCGGTATCTCCCTAAAATTTTGTACGGAGATAAAGGGCACTACTGTAAATCCATCTATAAGACCTTCAAAAACCGGTTAACTACAAAACGAACATGGCGGCCAAGCGAATTTGAAAATTTTAAATAGACCTTTCTCGCGATTTAATGTTCCAAGCGCACTGAAACCTGGTACAGGAAATATTTATACACATTGTAATCCGCTGGTATCTAATTTAGTTCAATTGTTTACATAACCTCAAGATGGCGGCCGTGCGAATTTTAAAATTAAGTTTTTATTTCTTGTGATGTAGTCATGCGATCGAAGTGAAAGTTTGAATAATGAACCTACGCAATAATTTTCCTTTAATGGTACATGACTCTATGGCCTGTACAGTTAACAATCCAACATGGCGACCATCCGAAATATTTGGACGTTACTGAATATCTACGAATCTATTTTAGCAATCAAACTGCATTTTTTAATGTTCATGGGGGGCTATGAACTTAAGTTCACCTATAGGACTTTAAATAACCTGGTGATCACAAATCCAACATGGCGGCGACGCGAATTATAAATATTCACATGGACGTTTCTCGCAATTTAACCATCCGCGTGCAGTGAAACTTGGTACAGTAAATCCTTATACGAATGTTAATCCACTGGCATCTAATTCATTTCAATTGTTTCCATAACCTCAAGATGGCAGCTGTGAAAAATTTTAAAATCTCCTTGTTACTTCTTGTGTCCTAATTACGCTATTGAAGTTTGAATACTACACGTTCACAATAATCTGCATGTAACAGTACATAACTCTAGGACCTACATATATAAAATCCAACATGGCGACCATCCGAAATATTTAGACGGTTCTCAATATCTACGAATCTATTACAGCAATCAAACTGAAATTGTGTATGTTGATAGTGGCAATTAACATAAGTAGGATATATGAAAATAGGCTGTATAGTTCTTCACGAAACTACTTGTTTGGTACTGCGTTTAGGCCGGAAGTAATTTTCGAAATTCATTCTTTATTAGTTTTATAGAGCTGGGGAGCGTGACAGCGGGCTGGAATTTTCACCTGAAAAATCACGTGGCGTCGGCAAGGGCATCCGGCCTTAAATCTCCGCCCAAAACCAAAATGATCCTGGTTGGCTCCGGAGACTCCAATTAATTGGGAAAAGTCGAAGCAAAAGATTAGTTTTATAGAGCTCTCCACTCCCACAATTCGAAATCTTTTCAGGCCCTTTTACCCTTCAACGTTCGGCGCAATTTAGGAAATTGCTTAATTGTACGTTTTTGCTCTTCTTTTTTATTTTTTTATATTTTAAATAGGAACGTTTTTGCTAGGATGGGGGAGATGGGGGGGAGGACCCCTACTTTGTCTGTTAAGAACTGTTTTCAACATTAAAAGGCAAACCACTTCATTAGAAAGATAGGACGAATTGCTTCAGAAATTGGAAAAGAAAAAAAACAAGTTGATATCCAAGGATAGAGTTAATTACGACCTACTTAGAATATAACTCTTTCAGGTACAGACTATAAGCGTTTGAGATGTGGACATATCGAAGGATCTTACGAGTAAGCTAGATGGATAGAATCACAAATCTTGAGATGAAAATGAAAATCCACAGCCTGCTTCCAGTCTCCGACCGGGTCAGGAATGGAATGAATGAAGCCCGTATCTAGTGGCGAGGATATGAACTGTGCAGGCTGCCGAAGCCTGTCACACTCCTCTGGGGCAATGATTAAATGAATGACAGATGAAATGAAATGAAATGATAGTGGAGAGTGTTGCTGGAATGAAGTTTTGACAGGAAAAACCGGAGTGCCCGGAGAAAAACCTGTCTGCCTCCATTTTATCCAGCACACATCTCACATGCAGTGACCGGAATTTGAACCACCGATCCAGCGGTGAGAGGCCGGCGTGCTGCCGCCTAAGCCACGGAGGCTCTACAAATCTTGAGATATTGCGTAGGATAGGTAAAGATAAGGAGACAATTACCCGTGTTAAAATTAGGAAGTTACAATACTTTGGTCATATAATGAGAGGAAACAGGTATCGTCTTCTACAAGAAATTATTCAAGGGAAGTTTGAGGGCAGAAGGTGTCGAGGAAGAAGAAGGATCTCTTGGTTGGTCAACCTAAAAAAAATGGTTCAAGTGTAGTTCCAGTGAACGTTTTCAGTGCTGCTAGATCCAAAAACGGATTGCTGTGATGATCGCCAACCTTCTTAGAGGAGACGGCACATGAATGAGAAGAAGAAGAAGAAGAAGAACTGTTACCCAGGTTAGTAGATGTAAATAGATAAGTGCTATTCCTCGCCTAATTTAATTGGACACTTATGCGTTATGATGGATCCATCATAGTAGATGGCACCCCACTACCAAAGGCTTCACATCTCCGATACCTTGGCCCCGTTGTGAGACCTGATGGTAACACAGTCTCGGATGCCCGTTCAAAAGTGAATGCTGCATGGATGAAGTGGCGCCAGGTCCCAGGCGTTCTCTGTCACCGCAAGATCCCTTTGCGCCTCAATACTAAGATCTATCATTCAGTCGTCCGCCCTTTTGCTTTGTATGGAGCTGAATGCTGGCCTAATACAAAGAAACATGAACAAGCCTTGCACTCAATGGAGATGCGGATGCTACGGTGGTCCTTGGGAATTACACGGCTGGATCATATTACGAACGAAGACGTCCGCAATACTGTTGGAATTGCCCATATACCAGACAAAATGAGGGAGACTTGGTTGCGTTGGTACGGGCATGTATCCCGAGTAAATACTGAGTCCATTGTAAGGAAGTCACTTACTCTCGAGCCTGATGGACAAAGACCTCCAGGACGACAATAAAGGCGTTGGATGGATACCCTACACGACGATATGCTCATAATAGGTCTTCGTCCTATAGATGCAGCAAACCGCAACAAATGGAGAGCGAGGTGCAGAGTGGCGGAGTCCAAGAAATAATTGGGAACAACGCCAGGAAGAGGAAGAAGAAGACTTATGCGTTGTGACCTACTAAAAAGAAATTGTTTTACTTATTATACCATGGAGTCAACTAACACCGGAATGCTTTATTTGTTGGGGATTTGGTGTTGGCCAGGGTTCAAGCCAACAGGAGTATTTACCCTATGAACTGGCATATACATGGGTCATAGCTTAATATGCAGGGTGTGTTTTGATAGAGATTATAATTTGGGAAGTGCAGTGAGTGGGGACCGAGCACTCATCAATCTTCTCACTGTATTAGCGTCAATGTCCGTGGCTAATAATGCCAGCAAGTGCCGCTGTCTCATGTTAGTAACATCAACATAACCACTGGGGTAATGCAAATTATTTTGTCATGTTTGATACTCCAGAGTAACCATTATGATTACATAATACTAAACACTGTAAATCACTGAACTTATACGTAACTTTGCAAGAAAATTTCAAGAATTTTTCTAAGGTTTAGATCTAATAATGAGCGATAAACCAATCAATCGACTAATCGAATAATAAGTTAATCGACCAACCAAAGAATCGATTAGTTGATTAGTGAACACGAGATAAGAAAATTAGTTTAAATGAGAGGTCAACGCTTAAGTTGAGTTACGCTTATTTTCGGAATGATGAATAGAAATCTATAAAAGTTGTTGTTGTTGTTTGAGTCTTCAGTCTTTTGACTGTTCTGATACAGCTCTCCATGCCTCCCTGTCCTCAGCTAATCGTTTCATCTCTACAGAGCTACCACACCCTACATCCGAGGCAATCTGTTTGACATATTCTAACCTTGGTCTACCCCTACAGTTCTTGTCCTCGACCATTCCTTCCATAACTAAGCTTGCTATTCCTGGGTGTCTTAGTATGTGTCCTACTAACCTATCTCTTCTCTTCATTAGCAGTCGCCAGAAACATCTCTCCTCTCCCACTCGTCTTAATACCTCTTCGTTTGTAACCCTATCTACCCATCTGATCTTCATCATTCTCCTATAACCCCACATTTCAAATGCTTCAATTCTCCTCTTTTCTGCTACACCAATAGTCCAAGTTTTACTTCCATAGAGCGCTACGCTCAAGACAAAGGCTTTCAAAAATGACTTCCTAATACCTAAATCTATGTTCGATGTCAACAGATTCCTTTTTTTTAGGTAGATTTCATTAGAAAGCTAACTATTGCAATGGGTCCCATGTTTCGACTTCCGGAAAATTTCGACATATCTTCGCGTTTCACATCCCCCAGACCCCAAAACCACCGTCAGTTCAAAAGTTTATATATAATTTATGTATATATGTATCTATCTATATATATATATATATATATATATCAGTTTCTTGTGGACACGATAACTGCCGTAATTTTGCACCAATCACTTTGATTTTTTTACATATTATGTATCCCTATAAAATCTCGGTCGAGTTCGTTAATGGGCAAAATCGGTCAAAGGGGGTGAAAATGGGGGGCTTTTTTCGAAAAAGTGAAATATCGCTATAACTCTCTTAATACATGAAATATCGAATCCCTTCAAAGTTCATAATATGTGTCGGATAAGTGCCAAAAATGTATGTCAAATAAGTTTTTTGATAGCACCAACCATTGACCAAAGGGGTGGGAAAAAGTGGGTTTTTCGGGAAACATTAATCATATCTCTATTAATAGGCACAATATCAAAACCGCACAAAATGGACAATATTCCTCCAATAATTACCTAAAACTTTTGTCTGAAAGAATTTTTGATATGACCCACCATTACGCCACGAGGTGAACAAAATGATTTAAATTATAAGAAAATGCCAAGTGCCAAGAGAGGTTGCCATGACAACTTTACTTTTAATTGATAAGGGATGAGCCATCAGCAGTTGCTATGACAACGCCACTGCACGAGATCACATTCAGTTTTCATATGTCTGTGGGAAGCGACTTCGGTATCGGAACTGGTAGCATGCTGAACTTCTATGCCCAAGGTCGCGGGTTCAAACACGGCTAAAGTCGTCGGATTTACTAAGAGCGCTAAAAACCTGAGTTTGCTTTCCTTCGGAGGGGAAGTTCCAATGTTCGTTGCGAGTTGCTGATTGAGGTGGCATCTAGTAGCCAAGTTCACAGCTAGGTGTGGTTGACGGTAGTATTTTAGGTAGATTTCATTAGAAAGCTTAACTATTGCAATGGGTACCATGTTTCGATTTCCGGAAAATTTCGACATATCTTCGCGTTTCACATCCCCCAGATCCCAAAACCACCGTCAGTTCAAAAGTTTATATATAATTTATGTAATATATGTATATCAGTTTCTTGTGGACACGATAACTGCCGTAATTTTGCACCAATCACTTTGAATTTTCTACCGAACATGTATACCCATAAAATCTCGGACGAGTTCGTTACTGGGCTAAATCGGTCGAAGGGGATGAAAATGGGGGACTTTTTTTTTCTTCGAAAAAATGAAATATTGCTATAACTCTCTTAATATGTGAAATATCGAATCCGTTCAAATCTCATACTATGTGTCGGATAAAGCTCAGAAATTTATGTTTGAAACGTTTTTTGATAGCACCAACCATTGACCAAAGGGGTGGGAAAAAGTGTTTTTTTCGGGAAACATTAATCATATCTCTGTTAATAGGCACAATATCAAAACCGTACAAAATGGAAAATATTCCCCTAATAATTACCTAAAACATTTATCTGGAAGAATTTTTGATATGAACCACCATTGCGCCAAGGGATGAGAAAAATGATTTCGGAATTATAAGAAAATGCCAAGAGCTATCAGTGGTTGACATGGCAACACTACTAAATTGATGAGGGATGAGCCATCAGACGTTGCCATGACAACGCACTTGCGCGAGATCAGATTCAGATTTCCATCTGACTAAGTGTGAAGCGGCTTCGGTGACGTAACTGGTAGCATGCTGAACTTCTATGCCCAAGGTCGCGGGTTCAAAGCCGGCCAAAGTCGTCGGATTTTCTAAGAGCGCTAAAATCCCTCAGTAAGCTTTCCTTTGGAGGGGAAGTTCCAACGTTCGTTGCGAGTTGCTGATTGAGGTGGCATCTAGTAGCCAAGTTCACAGCTAGGTGGCGTTGACGTTAGTATCTGGTAGCAACATTAGGAACTACTGCTTGAAATTTAGCGTCTGCATTCCTGACCTGAATTACAGACTAATACAGCCATCACAATTCACACCGTTTATCAGACAGATTCTACACTCACCCAAAGTACACGGGGTTATATGACCGCGTTGTCGCCGCCCCTAAACTGAGGAACCAACCAACATCTCTGCGGGAGATATAATTTTGCGTGAAGAAACAACAGACCGTTATATAGTTACACATCAGTGTCGAAACCTTGCATAAGGACAGTGTGACCACAAGTATAACAAGTAGTTCCGTGAAGAACTGTACAGCCTATTTTCATATATCCTGCTCATGTTAATTGCCTCTATCAACATGCAAAATTTCAGTTTAATTGCTGTAACAGATTCGTAGATATTGAGAACCGTCTAAATATTTCAGATGGTCGCCAGGTTGGATTTTTATTTTTGTACTATTATATTAAGATTATTGTGTACGTGTGGTATTCAAACTTCAATCGCATGATTAGAACACAAGAAGTAAAAACGAGATTTTAAAATTACGCACAGCAGCCATCTTGTGATTATGCAAACAATTGAAATAAATTAGATGCCAGTGGATCAACATTTGTGTAAGCATTTAACGTGCAACTTTTCACGGCACTCGGATAGTTAATTCGCGAGAAACGTCCATTTAAATATTTATACTTCGCGTCGCCGCCATGTTGGATTCGTGCTCACCAGGTTACTGAAAGTCCTATAGGTGAACATATGTTCATAGTCTCTACGAACATAAAAATTTCAGTTTGGTTGCTGTAAAAGATTCATAGATATTGAGAACCGTCTAAATATTACGGAAGCTTGCCATTTAGGATTGTTATATGTATAGGCCATAGAGTTATGTACCATTCAAGGACACTTATTGCCTAGGTTCATTATTCAAACTTTCACTTCGATCGCATGATTACGACACAAGAAATAAAAACTTAATTTTAAAATTTCGCACAGCCGCCATCTTGAGGTTATGTAAACAATTGAATTAAATTAGGTGGCAGTACATTACAATCTGCAAAATCATTTACTGTACCACATTTCACTGCGCTCAGAGAGTTAACTCACGAGAAAAGTCTATTAAAATATTTCAAATTCGCTTGGTCGCCATGTTCGTTTTGTACTTTACAGGTTTATGAATTATACATAGGTAAACTTGTATCAGTACCCTTTATCACCGTACAAAATTGCAGGGTGATATCTGTAATAGTTTCGGGGATATAGAATGTCAGTGAAATATTTCGCACAGCCGCCATTTTGAGGTTATGTAAACAATTGAACAAAGTTAGATGTCGGTGCATTACAATGTATATAAACATATACTGTACCAAGTTTCATTACGTTTGGATAGTTAAATCGCGAGAAAAGTCTATTTAAAAGTCTCCACTTCGCTTGGCCGCCATGTTGGTTATGTAGTAACCAGGTTTTTGAAAGTCTCATAGGTGAACTTCTAGTAGTACCCTTTATCACCGTACACAATTTCAGGGCGATATCCGTTATAGTTTCGGAGATACTGAATGCTAGTGAAATATTTCGCACAGCCGCCATGTTGGATTGGTGAGACGTAACAAAATTTGATGGGCACGGTCGAGGTCGCCGGGAATAGTGCTATGAACTTACCGAGTTTCACTGAAATCGCTCCAGCCGTTTAGATTTTATTAGTGGGGGGCACACACACACACACCTCTCTCTCTCTCTCACACACACACGCACACACACACGGACAAAAGGTGATCTCATAAGCCTATTTTTTCAAAATTGAAAATAGGCTAAAAATGGACTCCAAATGACAAGAAGGTTACCGTCCCCATAAGACAATAAAATGATTAAAATATGTTTAAAATGAAGAAAAACAAAGTTAATTAATCTCCAATAATTATAAAATACTTTCACGCGATAAATGAGGTCTGATCCTTCTACGAAAACCTGCATATTCTGCCTATTTTCGCCTATCTCCAAGTTTGTCCGGTGAAATCTACCTCCGCCTTCCGGCGTGCCGAGAGGACTTTTTTTGTAGGAATGCTTTCCTTGCCTGAGCCAAACTACATTTTATATCCTCTTTGCTTCGTACATCACTGGTCTCCTACTTCCTTCAGCTTCAGCTTTTCACCTGCCAATTTGATGTCCATAGAGGTTTCTGATTTATTTCGGCTGCATTCCAGTATTTTTGTTTGTGTTAACAATAAACAAGTAAGAGTCAGTGACAGTGGAAAGACAAACATCAATCATATTGGGAAGGGTTTCGAAAAAAGAAAACTCAGAGTTTTCAGCAAAGACTTTCAACTCTTGTTCAATGTTTACAATTTAGGACAGGAATATGTTTGTTTTAAAATATCTTAGCCTAGTTTTCACAAAGAAGAATTATTATTGTAAAACATATGATAGAATATGGACTGCTCAAAAAAAGTTTGGAATCCCTCCCTATATTATCCCATTTCAGTTTTGTACCGAAAATAAGGTCCCATTAACACCAACCTACACATATGGGATTCAGCATAACCCAATGCGTAAGCGAAACGCAATCACTTACTCTTTAAATGCCTCGCAATTAAATAAATACCTTAAAACATGTATATTTACAATGAAATAATGAAAGAATGCAACACGGTAACCATGGTAACAGAATCTCACAGGTCCATCTATTTCTGTAAGACGCAATGCAATTCCAATTATTACATTACTGTGAAAGTTTCCAGACGGTTATAAGGTTATCACTGAACCAAATAAGCTGTAAAATTCCTCAATACATACAGTATAATGCGCTTAAGGGGGTCAAGGGGTACTCTAGAATTATTTCACGCAATTTTCACGTATGAGTGTGGTACGAAAGGTCTTTTTCACCGGACTATAAAGGATCTCCAAAAAACACATTTATGGCCCTTAAATTAACAGGGTCTGTGATATTCCCAGAAAACTAACTTCGCTCTGATATACCTATGAAGGAATAACAAACCCCTAACCACTGGCCCAGTAGCTGAATAGATAAAGTCTGATTATTCATACCAAGGATAAATCAGTCATAGCATTCATGATTGAGATTTTGCTAAGTGTAATCTTTACATCTAGAATATTCGCGGACGAAGCCGCGACGGGTAATGCTAGTAGCATATATTTTACTACAATGACTTCTTATAGTAAACCCATTGAGGTTTATACAATACCGTAACTTATTAACAAACTAAACATCAGTACTTCTGAAAACAATAACAATCGTGGTTAGATAACAATGAAACGGTAAGAAAAATCAAAGCCAACTTGCTTGTAAGTGTCCCTTTAGAAATCAAAACCGTTGAAAATCTATATCTCATGATGATCAGTGTCTGTCTTTAGCCCGGCACCGGGCGCGAGGTTGCTAGGGACAGAAGCGGGCGCGTGGTGAGCTTTTCTCTCACCCACGAGATCAGTGAAGAAAGTCCGCTTATTAAATCAGTTGAAGATTTAATTGGTGAATTTTATTGTTACTTTACAAATTTACAATATTTTATTTACATACACAGGGTATTTTACCATGTCTAATTACATGATTACACAACAAGAAAAAATAATTAAGTAATATTCAATATTTAATAATGTGCCTAGTTTTATGTGTCATGTGTCTTTGTGGCTTTGTGGTGTGAATGAAGTGAGTGTTGAAATGGTGAAGGCAGCAGGGGAGGTTGGGAAACAGTGGCTGTACCGTGTGATGAGGGTGATATGGAAGGTGAAAAAGACCCTAGAAGATTCGAAGAAAGGATTAATTGTCCCAATATTTAAGAAAGGAAGCAGAAACGAGTGCAGAAATTACAGGGGAGTCACACTCATACCTCACTGTGCCAAGATATATGAAAAGATATTAGAAAGTAGAATACGAGCCAAAGTGGAGAGAAAATTGAGAGAGGAGCAGTATGGATTCAGACCTGGGAGATCAACAGTGGATCTCATATTTTCAGTGAGACAGCTCCAGGAACACCACTACGAATTTGGAGAGGATCTGTTGATGGCCTTCCTGGACATCGAAAAGGCCTATGATAGTGTGTGTAGGGAGAAGGTTTGGAAAGCAATGGAAAACATGGGAGTGGAAAAAGAGACTGTAGGCAGAGTGAAGGAGATGCATTTTGGAAGTGTGAGTTGTGTGAAAGTTGGAGGGGAAAGAACAGACTGGTTCAGACAAATGAGTAGCCTGAAACAGGGTAGTGCGCTGTCACCCCTTCTCTTTATTGTGGTTATGGACGAGGTAATGACACGGATAGCAGGAAACATAGGAGAAGATAAGATGAAAGCAATGGTGTTTGCAGATGATCTCATGGTCTGGGGAAACAAGGAGGAGGAAATTCATGAGCAACTGAAGAAACAGTACGGATAGTGGGAGAGTACGGATGGAAGTTCAACATCAGTAAATGTGAGATCCTGTTAACGACCAGGAAAAAGGACAGACCAATGAGTGGGATAACACATGGAGGTGGACAGCTGAAGAAGGTGGAAAGTCTCAAGTACTTGGGAAGTATAGTGGAGGAAAATGGGAGAAATGACAAAGAGATTACGGAACGTGGCAGACAGGCAGAATCATTTCTGAGAAGCATTAGGAGCTTAGTGTGGAATAAAGATGTCCCACAAAAAAAGCAAGGAAGTGTTATACAGAAGCTACTATATCCCGATACTGACCTATGCTTCAGAAACGTGGATAATGAAGAAAAGAGACATAAGCAGAATACAGGCAGGTGAAATGAAGTTCCTGCGAAGTAGGATCGGAGTAACAAGAAGAGACAGGGTGAGGAATGAAAAGGTCAGGGAAATGGTGAAAGAGGAGCCTTTGCAAGGCAGGATTGAGACATCAAGACTGAGGTGGTATGGACAATTAAAGAGAATGGATGAGAAGAAGATGCCCAAGAGGATACATGAGATGCAGATGCAGAAGAAACGACCAAGGAGAAGACCAAGAGATAGATGGCTGAAAGGAGTGGAGGAATGTGTCAAGAAGAGAGTCGAGGACTGGACCAGAGTGACAGCGGAGAGGTGGAGGGAAGAAAGAACTAAGTGGCGAGGCTTATGTTCCAAACAGACCCAGCCTGGGGCTGGAAACTGTACAAGAAGATGATGATGTGTCTGTAGTGTACATCCCACGTGGTAACACCATCTTTCTCTCTGTACGGTATATAGGTCAATTTCCTACAAAATGAGTCAAAACTTGGAACAACAGGTTCTGTTTCTATTCCTGAAACTTCACTTTTGCTACTTTATTCAATTCGTTCAACATTATCTATTTCATTAACACTGTCACTGTCTATCAAATCACCAGAACCTTCATTTGCTTTTCATCCATCCATTGTAACACTCTTTGTGCAGTCTCGTCACTCATAGTTCAATATACACTTACATACAATCAATATATTTTTATTACTCAACAATGCCAGAAATAGAAACGTAACAGGGCGCGAGGTGAGGGAAGATCTCACTGAACTGCAAGGCTTAAAACAATGCACTGCAAAGCAAAACAATTATCCCTTATCAACAAGCAGTAGTTGCAAACTGACGCGAAAATTAGTGAACTTCCAATACCTTGAAGTTTAGACACGTGTTCGTAACTATTGTACGATATGACATGACTATAGCAAGGAGTAAGGGATTACCTCACCACGCGCCCGGTGCCGGGTTAGTAGTTCTCTGAATGGGGACTTGGGGTAATAGGTCCCACTCCTCTACGGTAGCGTCATCATACAATTTATTGAAGGCAGTCGTCAAAACTTTTCTTGAGCACTGTATTTTAATTAATTAAATATCAGTTTGGCTCTTGTAGTGAAAAGAGCCAAGTTCATCGATTAATCAATTTTTATGTTGGGTTTAATCGATTATTCCATAACTCAAATTAATCGATTAAAGGTGCCAGTCCTTTTAAGGTTACTGGGACATGACTGAGGTATATTTCATACATTTAATTATCTCGTTTTGCATATTCAAAGAGGGTGACGGAGTTTGTCAATACAGTTGATGAGTTGATGATTTACTATTGCCTTCCGAAATATCTTCGCCAAATCTCTGTGCTGTTTCTTGCGTTCCTCTGACAATTGATTACCAGTATTCTTCTTTGGATTCATTTAAAATGAATGTTTATTTACTGATGTTCTACAGGCTTCGCGATTATTATGATCTCTTCAATGACGTTTGTTTCATGCAAATCTTTCTTTACTTCCTCTTACTAGCTCATCTTGGAAGTCTGTGAATTTATTCTTAAATAATCTTTTGATGCGTATTCGGTAGCATGATGAGCTTCTATGCCCAAGATCGCGGGTTCAAATCCGGCCGAAGTCGTCTGATTTTTTAAGGGCGTTAAAAATCCCTCAGTATGCCTTCCCTCAGGGGAAGTAAAGCCGGCGGTCCCATGTCATAGATTTATGGCATGTTAAAGAACCTTCCACTAATTACACCTGTGTGAAGCTAAATTGTATAGGTTAAGAATGTAAACAACGCTCTTAGGTTTCTACGTTCGTTGCCAAGAGCCGACTGCGGTAGCGTCTGGTAGCTAAGTTCTGAACTAGTAGTCGTTGACGGTAGCGTTTGGCAGAAAAAGTAGGAACTATTTGAAAAATTCAAAAGTCTGCAGTCCTTACTTGAATTTAAAAACAGATAACACACACTAATACACTCATCACAATTAACACCGGTTATCAGACAGATTTTACACACACCCAAAGTACACGGGGCTACATGACCGCGTTGACGCAGCCCCTAAACTTAAGAACCAACCAACTAACCAATCTTTTGATGAGTATGTTACTGTCCAGTTTGTCGAAATGTCAATAGAATTTCAAAAGTTTATTCTATGTGGTACAAGCTGTACCCGGCATGCGTTGCAATGTCAATCAAGGAAAGTGTTGGCATTGTAATTTGGTTTCTTGAAGTGCTTTTGGATACACATTTTTTTCTTCAATTTCCGTTAACAGCCTCTAAGCTATCGTAAAATGGATTTACTAATTTTGAAACATTTGTGGGAGCGTGCGCAATAACTCACCAAAGTTTCATCGCAATCGGATGAATGGTATATGAACGCAGATGGAACTTTGCTGAAACACTTCACGCGTCGTCACTCATTTGTTGCATCTACTCGTGCGCTACCTATTGTAAAATGGATTTGCTAAGTCAAAAACCTTCCATGGCGTATACACAGCAAATCATCAAAGTTTCATCGCAATCGGATGAATGGCATATGAACGCATACGGGATTTTGTTTAAACGATTCGTGCGCCGTCACTCATTTGTTGAATCAACTCGCGTGCTACCTATTGTATAATGGATTTACTAAGTCAGAAACCTTCCCTGGAGTGTGCACAACAACTCACCCTAGTTTCATCACAATCGGATGAATGGTATATGAACGCAGATGGAACTTTGTTGAAACGGTTTGTGTGCCGTCACTCATTTGTTGAATCTACTCGTGCGCTACCTATTGTAAAGTATTTTTTGCTAAGCCAGAATCCTTCCTTAGAGTGTACTCAATATCTCACCCAAGTTTCGTCGCTATCGGACGAATGGTAGCCTATATGAACGCATACGTGACTTTGTTGAAACGCTTCACGCGTCGTAGCTCATTTGTAGAATCTACACGTGCGCTGCCTATTGTAAAATGGATTTACTCAGCCAGAAACCTTCCCAAAAGTGTACACAACATCTAACCCAAGTTTCATAGCTATCGAACGAATGGTATATAAATGCATACGGGACTTTCTTGAAACGTTTTGCGTGTCGTCACTCATTTGTTGAATCTACTCGTGCGCTATCTACTGCGAAATGTAATTACTCACCCAAGTTTCATTGCTATCGGACGAATGGTATATGAGCACATACGGGACTTTGTTGAAACGGTGTGCGCGTCGTCGCTCATTTGTTGAATCTACTCGTGCGCTACCTATTGTAAAGTGGATATACTAAGCCACAATCCTTCCTTAGAGTGTACTCAATATCCCACCCAATTTTCATTGTTATCGGACGAATGATATATGACCTTATACGGGACTTTGTTGAAACGATTCGCGTGCCGTCAAACACTTGTGTAATCTACTCGTGCGCTGCCTATTGTAAAGCAGATTTACTAAGCCAGACATCCTCTCTGCAGTGTACACAACATCTCACCCTAGTTTCCTCGCTATCGGACGAATGGTATATGAACGCATACGGGGCTTTGTTGAAACGCTTCGCACGTCGTAGCTCATTTGTTGAATCTACTCACGCGCTGCCTATTGTAAAGTGGATTTACTAAGCCAGAAACCTTCCCTGAAGTGTACACAACATCTAACCCAAGTTTCATAGCTATCGGACGAATGGTATATGAATGCATACGGGACTTTCTTGAAACGCTTTACGTGTCGTCACTCATTAGTTGGTAGCTACTCGTGCGCTATCTACTGTGAAATGTATTTACTAAGTTAGAAACCTTCACGTAAGTGTACACAATATCTCACCCAAGTTTCATTGCTATCGTACGAACGGTATATGAACACATACGGGACTTCGTTGAAACGCTTCGCGTGTCGTCGCTCATTTGTTGCATCTACTCGTGCGCTACCGATTGTAAAGTGGATATACTAAGCCAGAATCCTTCCTTAGAATATACTGAATATCTCACCCAAGTTTCATCGCTATCGGACGAATGGTATTTGAACGCATGCGGGACTTTTTTGAAACGCATCGCGCGTCGTCGCTCATTTGTTGAATCTACTCGTGCACTATCAATTGTTAAATGGATTTACTAAGCCAGAAACCTTCCCTGGAGTGTACACAACATCTCACCAAAGTTTCATCGCTATCGGACGAATGGTATATGAACGCATACGGAACTTTGTTGAAACGCTTCGCGCGTCGTAGCTCATTTGTTGAATCTAATTGTGCGCTGCGTATTGTAAAGTAGATTTACTAAGCCAGACACCTTTCCTCGAGTGTACACAACATCTCACCCAAGTTTAATCGCAATCGGACGAATGGTATGTGAACTCATACGGGACTTTCTTTAAACGTTTCGCGCGTCGTAGCTCATTAGTTGAATCTAATCGTGCGCTGCCTATTGTAAAGTAGATTTACTAAGCCAGACACCTTTTCTGGAGTGTACACAACATCTCACCCAAGTTTTATCGCTATCGGACTAATGGTATATGAACGCATACGTGACTTTGTTGAAACACTTCGTGTGTCATGGGTCATTTGTTGAATCTACTCGCGCACTGCCTATTGTAAAGTGGATTTACTAAGCCAGAAACCTTCCTTGGATAGTAATCAACATCTCACCCAAGTTTCAGCGCATTCGGATGGGTGGTGTATGAACGCATAGGAGACATACACACCCACATACATACTATCACGTAACATTGATTTTTATATATATAGACAAGCTGTACCCGGCATGCGTTGCAATGCCAATCAAAGAAAGTGTTTCTTGAAGTGCTTTTGGATACACAACATGTTAACTGCCTCTAAGCTATCGTAAAATGGATTTTCTAATTTAGAACCATTCGTGGGAGCGTGCACAACAACTTTCAAAAGTTTCATCGCTGTCACTCATTTGTTGAATCTACTCGTACGCTACCTATTGTGAAATGGATTTACTAAGTCGAAACCCTTCCCTGGCGTGTACACAATAACTCATCAATGATTCATCGCAATCGGATGAATGGTATATGCACGTATAGGAGGTTTTTGTTTAAACGATTCGTGCGCTGTCACATATTTGTTGAATCTACTCGTGCGCTACCTATTGAGAAATGTATTACTAAGTCGAAGCCCTTCCCTGGCGTGTACACAATAACTCATCAAGGTTTCATCGCAATCGAAGAATGTTATATGGACACAATAGGGGATTTTGTTGAAACGCTTCGCGCGTCGTCACCCATTTGTTGCATCTACTCTTGCGCTACTTATTGTGAAATGGATTTACTAAGTCCCCTTCCCTGGCGGGTACACAATAACTGATCAAAGTTTCATCGCAATCGGATGAATAGTATATGAACGCATACCTGATTTTGTTTAAAGATTCGCGCTCCGTCACTCATTTGTTGAATCTACTCGTGCGCTACCTACTGTAAAATGTATTTACTAAGTTAGAAACCATCACGTAAGTGTCCACAACATCTCACCCAAGTTTCATCGCTATCGGACTAATGGAATATGAAGACATAGGGGACTGGATTGAAACGCTCCGCGTGTCGTCGTTCATTTGTCGAATCTACTCGTGTGCTACCAACTGTGAAATGTATTTAATAAGCCAGAAACCTTCCTTGGAGTGTTCACCATATTTCACCCAAGTTTCACCGCTAACGGCAGAATGGTATATGACCTTATACGGGACTTTGTTGAAACGCTTCGCGCGTCGTCCCTCATTTGTTGAATCAACTTGTGCGCTGCATATTGTATAGGGGATTTACTATGCCAGACATTTTCCATGACGTGTACACAACATCTCACCCAAGTTTCATAGCTACGGACGAATGGTACATGTATGCATACGGGACTTGGTTGAAACGCTTCGCGTGTCGTCGCTCATTTGTTGATTCTACTCTTGCGCTACATATTGTAATATGGATGTACTCAGCCAGAAACCTTCCCTGGAGTGTACACAACATCTCATCCAAGTTTCATCGCAATCCGATGAATGGTATGTGACCGTATACGGGACGTTGTCGAAACGCTTCGCGCGTGGTCACTCATTTGTTGAACATAAACGTGCGCTTCGTATTGTAAAATGGATTTACTTAGCCAGAAACCTTTCCTGGAGTGTACACAACAATTCACCAAACATTTATCACTATCAGACGAATGGTATATGACTTTATACGGGACTTTGTTGAAACGCTTCGCGTGTCATCGCTCATTTGTTGAATCTACTGGTGCGCTACCTATTGTAAAATGTATGTACTAAGCCAGAAACCTTCCCTGGAGTGTACACAACATCTCACCCAAGTTTCATCGCTATCGGATGAATGGTATATGAAATTATATGGGACTTTGTTGAAGCGCTTCGCGCGTCGTCGCTCATTTGTTGATTCTACTCGTGCTCTACCTATTTTTAAAAGGATTTACTAAGCTAGAAACCTTCCCTGGAGTGCACACAAAATCTCAGCCTAGTTTCATCGCTATCGGACGAATGGTATATGAACGCAAACGTGACTTTGTTGAAATGCTTCGCGCGTCGTAGCTCATTTGTTGAATCTACTCGTGCGCTGCCTATTGTAAAGTGGATGTACTAAGCCAGAAAATTTCCCTGCAGTGTACACAACATTTTACGCAAGTTTCATAGCTATCGGACGAATGGTATATTAATGCATACGGGACTTTGTTGAAACGCTGTGCGTGTCGTCGCTCATTTGTTGAATCTACTCGTGCGCTATCTACTGTGAAATATATTCACTAATTTTAAAACCTTCACGTAAGTGTACGCAACATCTCACCCAAGTTTCATCGCTATCGGACGAATGGTATATGAACACATACGGGACTTTGTTGAAATGCTTCGCGCATCGTCGCTCATTTGTTGAATCTACGCGTGCGCTACCTATTGTAAAATGGATTTACTAAGTCAAAAACCTTCCTTGGAGTGTACTCAACATCTCACCCAAGTTTCATCGCAATCGGACGAATGGTATATGAACGCATAGGAGACATACCCACAGACAGACAAACTATCACGTAACATTGATTTTTAGCCTACTTTCGATTTTTGCAAAAAATGAAAGTAGACTTATGAGATCAACACAGGGCGAAAAAAGTGTGTCTGTCTGTGTGTGTGTATGTGTGTGTGTGAGTCTGTGTGTGTGTGTGTCTGTGTGTGTGTGAGTGTGTGTACTCTGAATGTCTGTCCCCCCCTATCAATTCGAACACGGTGAATGAGAATTGAACGAAATTTGGTACAAAGGTAGCACTAGCAAAGGACACCTCAGTGTCATATTTAATATCGCCGTCATCTTGACGGAAACGTAATGGCGGCCACACAAATGTTCAAAGCTTAAATCAAATTACGACTAACCTAATCATCCGATCTCTACCAAATTTTGCAACAACATACCTTTATGGGGGGAGCATCCTTTGACCAAACCAATAGGCCATAAGCGTAATAGTTTGCGGATGGCGGCCATCTTTGTGTGAAAATCGATTCCCCCTATTAATTCGAACACGGTGCAACCGAATGGAACGAAATTTGGTACAGAGGTAGCACTAACAAAGGGCATCTCAGTGTCATGTTTCATATCACCGCCATATTGACAGAAACGTAATGGCGGCCACACAAATGTTCAAAGTTTAAGTTAAATTACGACTAACATAACCATCCGAATGTTCAAAGCTTAAATCAAATTACGATTAACCTAATCATCCCATCTCTACCAAATTTTGCAACTACATACCTTTATGGAGGGAGCATTTTTTGACCAATCTAATAGGTCATTCGCCTAATAGTTTGCGGATGGCGGCCATCTTTGTGTCAAAATCGATTCCCCCTATTAATTCAAACACGGTGAAACAGAATGGAACGAAATTTGGTACAGAGATAGCACTAGAAAAGGGCATCTCAGTGTCATGATTTATATCGCCGCCATATTGACAGAAACGTAATGGCGGCCGCACAAATGTTTAAAGCTTAAATCAAATTACGACTAACATAACCATCCGATCTCTACCAAACTTTGCAACAATATACCTTTATGGTGGGAGCATCCTTTGACCAATCTAATAGGCCATTGGCCTAATAGTTTGCGGATGGCGGCCATCTTTATTTCAAAATTGATTCCCCCTATTAATTCGAACACGGTGGAACCGAATGAACGAAATTTGGTACAGAGGTAGCACTAGCAAAGGGCACCTCAGTGTCATGTTTTATATCGCCGCCATCTTGACGGAAACGTAATGGTGGCCACACAAATGTTCAAAGCTTAAATCAAATTACGATTAGCCTAATCATCCGATCTCTAGCAAATTTAGCAACAACATACCTTTATGGAGGGAGCATCCTTTGACCAATCTAATAGGTCATCAGCCTGATATTTTGCGGATGGCGGCCATCTTTGTGTGAAAATCGATTCCCCTTATCAATTCGAACACGGTGAAACCGAATGGAACGACATTTGGTACAGAGGTAGCACTAGCAAAGGGCACCTCAGTGTCATGTTTTATATCACCGCTATCTTGAAGGAAACGTAATCGTGGCCACCCAAATGTTAAAAGCTAAAATGTAATTACGACCAACCTAATAATCTAGTCTCTACCAAATTTTGCAACACCATATCTTTATGTGGGAAACATATTCAGACGAAACTGCAAGAACATCAGCCCAATAGTTTGCAGATGGTGGCCAAGTATGTGTGCAAATCGATTCCCCCTATCAATTCAAACACGGTGAAACCGAATTGAACGAAATTTGGTACAGAGGTAGCACTAGCAAAGGGCACCTCATATTCATGTTTATATCCCTATAGCACGTTGTATTTCAAGAAGCTACTACAACCAACATTCGATCACACTCGTTGAAAAGGACAAAGAGTTATAACAATACCCATGCATTTAGGAGAAAGTAGGCTATATGTTCTTTACTGAACATCTTGTTATATATATAGATAGATTAATGGTTCTTTCTATTAAATTATAGAGTCCTAACGTTTCTTTTTCATTAATATTCAATTTTCTCCCGTCGGGTCGTATATTTTGTTGTGAATATTCCGTTCTTGGTTTTCAATTATTGCGGTTTCATGGCTGACTTTCTAAAGGTTTGGTTTCTAATGTGTATTGGGCTTCCCGCCACACCATGTGATCGCATCACATTGGTCAAACCAAGTACACATTTTCAACTTAAATACGGGGCAGTAATATAATCATTATTATTATTTTCTATTTTACATCGTTATGTCTCTTCAAGTACCTGGGCTCAATATTAACCAACAAAAGTGAAGTGACGAAAGATGTACATCAACGCATAACAAGTGCGAAACGTGTGTTCTTTAGTCTGAACAATATCTTCAAATCTCGTCTGATATATCAGAAGAACAAAGTCCATCTGTACACAGCATTGGTGAGGCCAGCACTTTTATACGGTTGTGAAACTTGGGCGACAACAGCAACGACAGAAGATTCTATATGCCCTTTTGAAAGAAAGGTACTTCGAAAGATATATGGACCCGTCTACAATAACATGGAAGGTAAGTGGGAGAGAAGAAAGAAAGAAAGAAAGAAAGAAAGAAAGAAAGAAAGAAAGAATACCTGTACCAGAGGTTTGGGAAAGCCACACATTGGACGGATAATGGGACAGAGGCGACTACAATGGCTTGGACACATCTTACGAGCGGACGGATCCCTTCCTAAGATAGTCCTCCAATCTCAACCCACGGGAAAACGCCCGAGAGGACGCCCAAGAACACGATGGAAGGATCGAGTGACGATGATCATTCATGAAGTGGAACCGACAGCTGCGGAAGATGATGTTAGAGACCGGAAAAGATGTAGTGCCATCTGCAGCAAATTTCTCCTCTTATGATTGACTGACTTTCCTATTATTGGATCTTTTTTGTGTTTTGTAATATTTTTTCCTTTCTTCTTCTTCTATTTTCCGATGAGACCTGCTAGGGACCTCGTGCCAATATCAATTATTCACACTTTGTTGTTTTCTCTTCCGTTCCCTCCAGTACTCCTTCATCCGTTCACTATGCTGCTTCTTTCTGTCCTCGGACCACTTCGCACCAGGTTTCTTTGGCAGTCTTCCTTGGAATCCTTTCATACTTAATACCCTTTTTCTAAAGATCTCTCTGTTCACCGTTTCTTCTTCACTTATATTATTTCTTTCTAAATCTTTCTTTACTTCTTGAATCCAGATAGTTGTTGCCCTTTTCTCCCAAAGGTACTTGAATATCCTTTTTGTTAATCTGGAATCATCCATTCTGTAAATATGTCCAAAAAATTGCATTCTCCTTTTTCTTATCGTTTCTGTTATATTTTTTATGTTCCTGTATATTTCATCATTAGATCTTAATTTCCATACTTCTGCTGTTTTCACTGGGCCTAAAATTTTCCTCATGATTCTCCTTTCCTTTGTTATATATTTTTTTGTTTTTTGTAATATTTGTGATATTTATCTTTTCCTAATGTCCTTCTGCTGTAGGCCTCACAGGCCCGTTTAATGCAATAAATGATGATAATGATGATGATGATATCCCTAGATTGGCCTGTTTGCCATCTATTGATGAATGCAGTACATTTGCACAGGCTAGAATAAAATGTGGCTTTTCACCGATGTCTCAGTCTCATTCATGGCAGTGATTATATGGAAGCTACTGAGGTATGGGTGGTGCTTAGTAATGACATTCATGTGGATGCTGTGAAAGGTTCTACTCATAGAGTTAGTACTGCTGTTCTGACTCAGTGAGGAAAGCAATGGCAAACTACCTCACTCTTCTTCTTGCCTAGTACGCCTCAATATACGCCTTGGCGTTTTGTGGGTAACTACCCACATGACCTAACAGCGGTACTTTTTGAGGATTCAACCAGCCTTCGGGCTGACTACCTAACAGACAGACATGTCCCTTGAACGAGCACGATTGAACCTGTTTAGCTGATCTTGCTTTCTTGTGCTCCCGAAATCTCTTCATCTTCTCGCTATAGCACTTTCTGCGCTCCTCCGTCCAGGTTCTTTTGGATGCAATGTTTGGGTGGTCAGATAATTGATGATTGTCAACTGAATTTAGAATTTAGAATGTAGGTCAGTCCAGTAACATACAGGGTCTTTATATTTGCTTGACAAGGACATTCTCGCTCACGCGCTCAGCCAGAGACAGCTCAGTTCCCGGCGAACACACGCGCGTATATACGGCAGAGTACGGTGCTGAAAATCAGAATCATGCATTTTTATTCACCATGTTTACAGTAGATGCTGAAAATGTTCCCCGTCAGCTGCCAAACATAATCGGCATCTCCTTATGAAGTTTCCGGTTACTCTGGTTAATTTAGCTTCAGTAAGGAAACCTTCACGTCTATTTTTATTGTTTACTGAACCTGTACGTTTGAATCTCTTAGCCAGTTGTCTTATTGTCCGATTTATAGGAATGGGTCCCACTGGAAATCTCACTCCAAACTTTTGTCTTGTTCTAGCGCACGATTTCCTGCACTTTATGTACGTATTGTGCAGATATACACGTTCACGTAACTAATATTTTACACAAGGCATTACAGCACTACACACAATCCTTACTGAAGCTAAATTAACCAGAGTAACCGGAAACTTCATAAGGAAATGCCGGTTATGTTTGGCAGCGAATGGGGAACATTTTTAGCATCTACTGTAGTAAGTATGGTGAATAAAAATGCATGAAACTGATTTTAATCACCGTATTCCGCCGTAAATACACGCGCGCGGCAGCCGGGAACTGAGCTGTCACTGGCGGAGCACGTGAGCGAGAATGTCCTTGACAAGCAAAAATAAATACCCTGTATTACTTGAGTTGTCTATTTCCTGAAGGTCTTTTTATAGGAGCAGATGACCTCGTAGTTCCGCCCCTTAAAACAACAATAACTAACTAACTTTTTCAACTTTATGTAGCCAGTTCTTCTTAGCTTTCTTTGAGTGAGTAAGATGTAGAATTGTTTTAGACAGCCTGTTATCACTCATTATCACACAATTATTATTATTATCGTTTCGGTCGTCTAGGGACCATGAGGCAATTTCAATGCTTTGTCCTTTGCTGTTCCTTCTTCTTCCTCCAATATTCCTTCATAATCTCATTATGTTTCCTCTTCCTTTCCTCGGACCATTTCGAGCCGATTTCCCTTCCTGCCTAGGAATACTTCCATTTTTAGTACTTTTTGCCTAAAATTATCTCTTTGTGGTGTACCTTATTCTCTGGTATTGTTTCTTTCCTAATCCTTTTTGGCTTCTTGTACCCAGGTTACTGTTGACTTCTTGTTCCACAGGAATGTGAAGATGTGCTTGGTTAACCTACTGGCATCCATCCCGTTCAAATATCCAAAAAATAACAATCTCTTCTTCCGTATTGTTCCTGATAGTTTTTCTATTCTTCGATATATTTCATCATTACTTCTTAATTTCCAGAATTCTGCAGTTTTTAAAGGACAGTCGTCCGGGCAGTTCTTTCAGGAAGGTCTCCATTACCCCTAACTAGCGGGAGAACTTTCTACTAAGCCCACGAATGGTAGCGCGCTCTTAGTCCGGTTTCTTTTCGGTCCACTCTCGTATATATTTACCCCCACATAATCTAATTGGACAGATTATGTTCACCGGCTGAAAAGCATAAATTGATAATTGGTACAGGAAACATTGTAAAATTGGCTTCAACATTTCTCACACTTCTAGGATAGTAGAGTTGGGAATCGAATCCACCTCTTAAGCATCATCACGAGTCTCAGTGTATCCCTTTCTTGCCCTCATACCAGAATTAAATTTCTGCGCAGAGCTGAGAATCAAACCAATAACCTCAGGAGTGGTAATCAATAATGCTAACCATTACCCCATTACGGAGGGATAAATTGTATCTGTCTATAGATCTGATATGCAGCACAGCAGGAACAGTTCTCTCTATTGAGCCTGCTGTGACCTGTTGCTTGCGATGGATCGATACAGTGTGTATGTGTCTCGATACAGCAGTCGATATGGCAGCAATAATCTGGCCGTACTGGAGGCTGTCAAACACTACGTGCGTAGTGAGAGCGAGTGAGCAAACAAGGTACTGATGAGAGACCTGGTCTGGCTCTAGTCAAAGCTACATGCGAGTATTGTGCTGCTTGACTTTATATCCTACATGTCAGTGAACTCTGCATCGTAGCCGTGTGTTTTAAAGGCTCCCACAGCGACTGCAAGGGGGAGGAGCTGGAAGTTCGAAGAATGAAGGATGGAATTTCTGCATCTACAGCACTCATCCTATGTGTTTTTACTCAGATTTTTACAAATTCCTTTAAGGGGACCAATTACTCCCAATACCAACAATGTTAATTTTGCGAAACTTCGGTGTGCTCATCCCCCAAACTATTGCAGATAGATCAATAAAATTTCCTATAGTAGTAACAGCAGACTTTATCTTGCCACGGTGGGTGAGTGGATAGCGTGTCGGTCTACTAACCCCACGATTGCAGGTTCGCTCCTGGCCGTAGTAAGAGATTTTTGAAAGGCGGTAAAAATACGACACGCATGTCATACGATGTTGGCATGTCAAAGAACCCATTTGAATTCAGTAGGCCGTGTTCATAATGGCAAAATTAATCTCGGGAGTTTCCGCCAACACAAAGTTCCTCATTTCTCTACTAGAAAGCGCTATAGTGTTCAAGGAGCTTAGATATCAAACCTCCTTGACTTTCATAGTGATTCAAAGAACAACCTCTGGGTGTCAATTTACAAAGCTTGCACCCGGCAACCGAGGCCATACGATATTATAATTATTATTATTATTATTATTACTATATTGTTACGTGCCACCCCCTAGTGGCACTTTTGATAACTGGATTACCGTGGGTAGAATGCACAACACCAATTACTGCTTTAAAGAGAAATTAGCTTTATTGCTTGCAGGTCAGAAATCTACACCGTACAATAAGCAGGTAGAAACAATTAGCTGTCTTACAGAAGCTCCCTCAGCATGGGGCTTGACTCACCCTTTCACTTGTCAATGGGCCACAGAAGTTAATCCCTCCTAATGAGTCCGGTCCCGTACGCTGGCTGAAAATAGCTGCACTAAGTCTGTCGCACTAGGTAAGCACACACTCTTCAATACCCAGCCTCTCCGTATGATTCACACTCCTTCACTGGCAAGAGAATCAGCTTCACTAGGGGGTTCGCAAGTTACGTCACCACACTTCTGTCGCTCAGGGTAAACGCTCGCACTAGCTCGAAAAACACACCACACACTGGTTGAGAGGTCGCTCTTATATAGCAGGCCGGTGACTCAATAAATGCTTCTAGACCCATCCAGGGTTCACGGCTTCTCGAGGCTTCCTTCACTGGCTAAGTCACGAATATTCTGGACCATCCCTTTGTCCTAGTAGTCCTGTTGCATAAGGTGCACGCAATACACTGAGGCAGAGCAGCCCAGCCCTGGGGCAGTTGTGACTCATGCGGCGAGCGATGAAACGAACTCACAGCCGTAACACCACCCCCTTCCTAAAAGGCTGATCGTCCCGATCAATCATTGGTCCGTCTGTGTCCCTCCGTAGGCTGCCAGGCGATCTCGATGCGCGATCTTCATCTTCGCCCTAGGGCTCCACTGGATCCTGTAGACGACATCGTTGATCCGTTTCACGACTCGGTACGGGCCCATCCAGGACTTCTGCAGTTTGGGTGACAGGCCTTTCTTCCGTAATGGGTTGAAGAGCCAGACCAGGTCGTCCTCGTGGAATCCGCCGGCATCCATCTGCTGGTCGTATCGGGTCTTCATTCGGTCGGTCTCGATCCGTAGTTTCCTCCTCGCGAACGCGTGCACGTCCTCCAGTTGGTCGACCAGTTCTTGACAATACTGACTTACCGGGACCGGACCATTCCCAGGTCGGCCGAAGGCAAGATCGACTGGTAGACGGAGTTCCCTCCCAAACATGGCCCGGGCTGATGTGCACCCGGTGGCTTCATGCACGGCGGCGTAGTAGGCCAGGAGAAATAGAGGAAGATGTCTGTCCCAATCCCTCTGGTGCTCGCTGACGACTATTCGGAGATGGTTCTCGATGGTGCGATTGAATCGCTCTACCATCCCGTCGGACTGAGGGTGTAGCGGCGTCGTCCTTGTCTTCCGGAATCCCAGCAGCAGGCATAGGTTCTGGAACACCTGCGACTCGAAGTTCCTCCCTTGGTCGGAGTGCAGCTCCAGGGGTACTCCGGCTGACGAATTCCTTCACCAGGGTCTCTGTGATCGTCGCGGCTTCTTGGTTAGGGAGCGCATACGCCTCCGGCCATTTGGTGAAGTAGTCGCTGACGACCAATATGTAGCGGTTCCCTGCCTCGCTTAACAGGAATGGCCCAGCAACATTGATGGCCACTCTCTCCATGGGGCCGCCCACGTTGTAGGTCTTCAGTGGACCCCATCGTCTTTGTCCTGGGCCCTTGCTGGCTGCGCAATCGTGGCACCTCGCGCAGTGGTTCTCCACGTCAGTTCGGCATCCGATCCAGTAGAACCGCTCTCTCAGCTTCTCCAGGGTCTTCTTTATCCCTAGGTGTCCACCAGATGATCCTCCATTGACTTCCTTCAGGACTTCCACCGTCATAGCCTTTGGAACGACGACTTGTTCCCGAGATGTCTTCCCGTCGGTGCTCTCCCAGGTACGGCATATGAAGCCATCCCTCACAACCAGCGAGTCTCACAGCGCCCAGTAGGACTTAAACTTTGGGCTGCAGTCACTCACAATGTTCCACCCGGGTCTGGGGACACAGGCCCTCTTCCATTCGGCTATCAGTCCCAGGTCATCATCTTCTGCTTGTGCCCGCGTGAAAGATTCGCGGCTCCAGCTCCCTTGAAGTTCCACGGAAGTCCTTCGGCACTGTATCCCGGTGTTCTCCTCCCTTCGGGCACAGAAGGTGCAGTCTTCGGGCCACGGTCTTCGTGACAGGGCGTCGGCGTTAGAATGCAGTTGGCCTTTCCTGTGCTGAATCTCAAAGTTGTACTGTTGAAGCCTCTCTAACCACCGCGCGAGTTGACCCTCGGGCTGCTTGAAGTTCAGGAGCCACCGCAGGGATGCATGGTCGGTCCTGATGAGCAATTATTGCCCGTACAGGAACTTTTGGAAGTGTTCAATGGTCTTCACGATGGCGAGCAGCTCCTTCCTGGTGACGCAGTATTTCCTTTCTGGCTTTGACCAGGCCTTGCTGAAGTAGGCCACTACTCTCTCCTCGCCGTCCACTACTTGCGACAGGATGCCCCCTATGCCAAAGTCGCTGGCATCGGTATCGACGATGAACCTTGTTCCAGGTCTGGGGTAGGCCAGAATAGGCGCGGTGCACAGAGCCTGCTGGAGTTGTTCGAAGGCACTGTGGCATTCTGCTGTCCATGTGAAGAGTTGGTCCTTCTCAGTCAGTCGATGTAAAGGTTTGGCGATGTCGGCGAATTCTCTAACGAAGCGACGGTAATAAGTGCCCTGGGGCAGTTGTGACTCATGCGGCGAGCGATGAAACGAACTCACAGCCGTTACAATATTATCTCTGATTTAAATTTATTTTCAATAAAATTAGTTCATATATTATTTTTATTTTTTATTTTCTATGAAACTAAAATAAAAACGAAAATTTTCCTTAAGAGCGTAAAAAATCCCTCAGTATGCCTTCCTTCGAAGGGCAAGTAAAGCCGGCGGTCCCATGTCATAGATTTATGGCATATTAAAGAACCTTCCACTAATTACACCTGTGTGAAGCTAAATATATATAGGATAAACATTCGACAAACGCTCTTAGGTTCCGACGTTCGTCGCCAGGAGCCGACTGCGGTGGCATCTGGTAATCAATTTCTGAACTAGTAGTCGTTGACGGTGGCGATTGGTGGCAAAAGTAGGAATTACTTGAAAAAATGCAATGTCTCAGTCCTCACATGAATTGAAAACAGATAACACACACTTATACAGTCATCACAATTAACACCGGTTATCTGGTAGATTCTACACACACCCAAAGTACACGAGGGTACATGACCGCGTTGTCGCAGCCCCTAAACTGAGGAACCAACCATCGTATTTTACATTTAAGTTTCACGTCATAATTTTTCTGTCTTTGTAAGGATATTCTGTTATGTTTTTATCGATAGGTTATTTAGGTAGTAAAATAAAAGTATTGTACTTTAAATTAGACCAATGTTATTTTAATTAGGATTTTCTAATAGTTACTTCAGTATATATATTTTTTATGCTGATGAAGATTCCATTGAGACTTGAAACATAATACACTGCAGAAAATGGAAATTGCAACACCATGAAGGCATTGGTCGTTTGTGTTGATTTTCAAGATATGGAACGATGCCATGTAGGTATATATAAACGATCAAAGTTTCAGACCCATTGGATTGTTGCTACAGGTCTCCCCACGTGATTGGTCGCTGAGGAATCAACTCCAGAATGCGGACTCTGGTGTAGCGTAGTTGACTTGCAGTATGTGCAGTGAAGTGTTCCCCGTCCAACATGCCTCGGCGACTGAGAAGAGCACGCTATCAACAACTGTCGCTGATTGAGAGGGCTCGGATAATTGGGCTGTGTGAGGCTGGATTATCGCTAAGGACTGTCTGCACATATTGGCCGACAGGCATCTACGGTACAATGTTTATGGCAGCAGTGGTCAAATGAAGGTACCCACACTCGTAGACCTGGCAAAGGCCCAGCGCGACAGACAACTGTGAGAGAGGATCGCCGCATCATTCGGATGGCCCGGATGGAACCCCATGCAACAGAAGCGCAAATTCGAGCAGCTGTGGCACCCCACGTTACACAACGAACAGTTGGTAATCGCCTGCGTGCAGCTGGCTTACGATCCCGTGTCCCTGCAGAAGGTGTTCCATTCACCCCACAACAGCGACGTGTAAGGCTGCCCTGGAGTCGAGAACGACGTGGGTCGACGAATGGCATAGGGTCGTCTTTAGTGATGAATGGAGCTTCTGTCTTGCCCGCAGTGATCGCCGGAATCGTGTGCGCCGACGTAGCGGGGAGAGGGGCCGCCCAGACTTTATTGTCGAGAGGCACACAAGGCCAACACCAAGCATTATGGTCTGTGGAGCTATTGGCTATAATGTGAAACCACAATTAGTGCTTGTTGAGGGCACCATGACTGCTCGACAGTACGTTGATAGGGTACTCAATCCAGTGGTTGTCCCTATGATGGCGAACATTGCTAATGGGATGTTTCAGCAGGACAATGCCCGGGTTCACAATGCACGCATCTTCAGAGAAGCTCTCCACGACATCACAACCTTAGAATGGCCCGCCAGATCCCCGGACCTCAATCCTATTGAGCATGTGTGGGACATGATGGGTCGACAACTGGCCAACCGTCTTCAGCCACCCACAACTCTGGAACAACTGACTCGTGCAGAGCAGCAAGCATGGGCCACAACTCCTCAGGAAGCGATCCAGGGCCTTATTGACCCCAAGCCTCGCCGAATTCATCAATGAATTGCAGCTCGTGGAGGGCACATCCTGTATTGATTGTTGTCCAAACTTGCGGTCAGAGGGACCTGAAAGTGTAATCATCGAACCACAACCGAACACTCGTCCTGCATGTTCAATTGCAGCAATGTAGCACTAATCCTTCTGGGTGTTGCAAATTCCATTTTCTTCAGTGTATTATCTAACTAGATTATGCAAGAGCAGGCGTTTTCAATCTTTTCTGAGGCACCACCCTCTTGTCATACCTAGTAAACGAACACCATGAAATCGAATATAATATTAATAATAATAATTATAAGAATAATGATAATATTGGAACAATCATGTTCCTCTATTTCCCTTTCCTGTCTGTCTTTCTCTCCATTCATATTTTTTTTCGTATTACCGTCCTATTTTTAGACCATGATTATTTATAATTTATTCTGAATGTTCTATAAAACGTATTTTATAATATTATATAGCCTAAATTTAACTACAGTCGAGTCCTGCCAATACGAAAATCCGTCTAATCCGAACAGGGCTAGGGAAATTTGTTTTCAATTTCTAAACAGGGAGAAATAAAGATTAAGATTAAACTAGTATTTCTAAGTAAAACCGTAAATTTATTAACACAGAAAAACATGAAATAAAAGCTACAGGAGTAAACCGTGCATCTGTCGGCTATCTTACACACAAAAACTGAGAAACAGAAGGCCTAGACCTACGATCAATTTCAACTAGTTCCTACTTTTGCTACCAAACGCTACCGTCAACGACTCCTAGCCGCGAACTTGGCTACTAGATGCCACCGTGACTGGCATCTGGCGGTGAACGTTGGAACTAATAAAGCGTTAATCAAATATAACCTGCAAATTTAGCTCCACACAATTCTAGTTAGGGGAAGTTTCTTTTACATGTCATAAATATATGATATCGGCCGGACGGCTCCACTTCCTCTCCGAAAGAAGGCATTTAAATTTAACGCTCTTAAAAATTTCGTCGACTTCGGTCGGGTTTGAACCCGCGACCATAATAGTACATTATGCAACGAGCCTATAATGGCTATAATTAAGACACGAGTATTTTTATAAAACGAGCGTATGCGAGTTTTATAATTTCCATACGAGTGTCTTAATTACCATTATAGGCGAGTTGCATAGGACTGTTTATGATCGACGATAATTATAACTTTATTATATGTTTTAACATAAATACTGTATTCATAAATATCTGTTCAGTCACTAGAATGTTGTGATCGGGTGCTGCGGTAGGTAGTATATCTCTCTTGTCCAAGCTCTCTGGACAACCGACGCATGCGCTCTGTGTGCTTCAATACCATATGTTCAGATTGCGCAGCAGTATTCAGTAAAACTGTCACTGAAGTCGTGTCAAAACCACGCGCTGTGTAGAAATTGGATTTGGGGATATTAAGGTACCGTTACAGTGCTATTTCTTGTCTCATATTCGCCAGTTTATTTACGCGAACATATGGACGGTGCGTATTCCATGTCGGTAATTTATTATAGTTCGATGTTGTGTTTATGTCCGACATGTTGGATTTTGAGTGCATGCGCGAAGGTATCGTTACCTAATTGGTCAATGAACGAGCTCTGATTGGCTGGAGAAACTGTATCGTAATGAAAAACGGTGTTATAATGACTATCATTATGATACAGTCTTCTGGCACATAATAGTGAGGGTCGAACATAAAATGCGATGTGTCTCGTCCAATTTAATCCTAAATGCAAAACTAAAACCTTCAATAAAAGATGAATACTTTACATGAAGAAATAACCTTGACTCATGATAACTTTTTAGTTGAGGATTTGCCAATTCGGAAAAGATTTACACCACCAGAAAACAATCCTTGAATTCTTGATAACATGACAGTTTTGGATCAGTTAACAATCCTTGGATTTTTGCTAAGATGACTGTTTTGGATCAGTCAACAATCTTTGAACAGATTTGAATACTTCTAGACGGATAAATATGAATTTCTCTAGGTGGTGTGTCTACGAGGACACCAAACAATATGGAAAACATCAGCGATGTTTGAAGAAATTATCAGTTTTGATAACCAACTGCGCGTATTTTAGCCTATTTTCAATTTTGAAAAAAAAATGGGCTTATGAGATCACTTTTTGTCCGTGTGTGTGTGTGTGCTCCCCCTAATAACTTCTAAACGGATGGAGCGATTTCAATAAAACTCGGTAAGTTCATAGCACTATTCCGGACGACCCTGACCGTGCCCTTAAAATTTTGTTACGTCTCACCAATCCAACATGGCGGCTGTGCGAAATATTTAACCAGCATTCATTATCTCCGAAACTATTCCCGGTATTGTGCCCGTTTAGACCGGAGTCCGCACGACCACATATGCATTTTACCAATAATCAGCCAGCACGAGAGTCAAAATATCCCGGAGCGCCAGATGGGTTAAAGCAATCGCAAAAACGACATCAAATGAAAAAAAAAATGCTTTACTGATTTTTGGCTCAATGCAACAATAAGGATAGAAGGAGATTCAATTGGGTATAACACATCTGGTAAAATTATCTCAGTTTATTTTGAATTTAAAATTGACTGCAAAGATGCTCAAAGCAACATCATCCACGTGTGGCGATCCACACTCTTATTTACATAATATACAGAAATTTTCCAAACACATTTGACAATTATTTTTTGGAAACACAAGTCTGATTGTCAGTCCTGTAGACTGTGTTCCAAAATTATTTATGATTAAATCCAGTTCAAATGTAATTGTCTCTACTGGAAATATCGTAGTTCACTGTTTGAATTTTTACATAATATTAACACTCGTAGAATAAATGTTCATAGAATTTTTAACTTTCACTTATTTTCCAGTTTCAAAAAATATATTGTCGAAAAATATTATTTCTGAATCAACACAAATTATTTACACATATTAATAACATCTGAAAAGTATTTGACCTTGAGCATAGCATCGAAGAACTGTGCGAAGCACAACAACAATTAATTGTTCTTCTGACATTAAACATTCGAGAAGTGACTCGATTATGAACTTCAAGTTCCTAACAAAAATATATGATTTCTGAATCATCAACTTGATCACTAAATTGTTGAACCATTCAACTATTCGATTTTCCACTTGGAATCATTATTATGAAAAATATTTATATTCATGGCCATTTTAGCAACTTTCACAACTTGCAATTCTTCGACAGAATGCGGAAATAAGAATTATAGCTTCATAATAAATTCATTTAGTTCATGGCACTAGGATTGAAAACATCCTTCAAATTATTCGTGGTTAAATAATTATTTTTAATTGGCAGTGGCCCATTTTATTATTTGTGTAAGAACACAATATTACAACAACAACGGCAAAGGTCTTCCTCTGAAGAAGTATAAACTACTATCATGACACATCCGGGTTCTAGCAAAATCAAAGTCTAAATGGAATGCGTAAACAAGGTTGAAAATAATAACTGATGGTTTCTAAGAAATAACCTTCGGGTCATTCATACGACGAAATGTGTAGTTCCAATACTCCTACTATAAACCTGAGCCATCGAACCTGCTATTTGATTGATGCTCGAAAAAACCTCCTCATTCCTGCGACTTAAACATGCGCACCTGGGAATGGCATTTCAACTACTCCACACACATAAATTTTCTTCCCAAAATTTATACAATAAATCAAGCCTCTTCTTGTTATCAACACTGGAAGATTAATAAACTTACAAGTTTATTTTATTTGACCATTCAGTTCAACCCGCGAATTTACCATACTTATGAAAAGCTTTATTTCACTTTCGAGTGTATTTACGTCATGATTTTATATAAATACAAAAATATCCTATTTGATACAAATATCATTTGCTTCCCGTTTCATGCCTCTCCGTGTTATCTGAAAAATATACTTTGCTCATTGCAAATATCAACTGTTCAACCAGAACTGAAATGTTGGTTGAATGCGGGCTTGCGCTAACCACTCTCCTTCGGAAAATCTCCTGTTCGAAACTAGAAATGATTAAACTACTTCATAGGCTCTTTTTCAATACATATGACTATTATAAAATATAATATCCAAGAATTATTTAGAAAAATTATAAAAATTATTATTATTATTATTAGTGGATTATTATTATTATTATTAGTTATATTATTTTAAATACGTTTAATTATGTGAGAAACCACATGTTCGAACCTTCGAATATGGAAAAAATATCCATTCCTCAACAAAAATAATTATTAACTTTTACAGTTACATCGGCTGATTACCGTGATTTCCCAAAAATATGAAATATTCAAATAAATGCTCGATATGCTCGGTCATCGATCCTAAACTGTTCTGAGTGCTGAAAATGCTCAGAATAACTCTAACAAGTCTTGCGTAAATCATTGCAAGATTTAAATACGAAGAAAAATAAATGTGTTGGTCATCTGCCGAAAAATAGTTTGTTCCAATTAGCTAGGCATAATATAATTCAAATGTGGCTTACATTTCTTGATGGTCTTGAAGCGTAGTAAACCTGGTCTGTACCAGATTTATCCATAGACATGCCCTATCGGACAAGCACGTATAATACTTGTATCGGCCGCCATTATATACCCACAATCCGTCTAGTCAGACATAGTGGTCGTATCTCTTGAAGTTTGAATTAACTGTTGTTCCATTTTAATATGGGCTTCTATTGAAGTCATAACAGTTTGCTTAAATGGGGTCAGATCTAAGTGATCTATTCTTAGATATGTCAGTTGTAACATAACTCACGGTAATCTTTTCAGTACAAGAAAACACTGATAATCTAACCAATCAACGGCTGTTCTGAAGATCGTTCCCTGGGCATGGTTTATCACCATCTACCATGCGCGAAGCAACCTGTAGTTTCCCTGCGTAGACTAGTGAAAAACACCGTGATAGACTGGTCTTCAGTGTACTGATAGATCGGAGTGGTTAACCAGTTACAAATATGAAAACTGACTGAAATGGATTTAAATATCCAAGTATTAGGTTATTACTGGACTGTGACAAAGTACTAATTCTAGACAAAGTCTAGCATATGTCCATGTAGAAATAAAAATATTTCTACCAGTGTCTGTAGAAAATAATCAATCACCTCAGTGATTCTCCTCGCCGGAAACTTACTAAGTTCCACCTCGTAGCGCAGCACTTTTGTGACTATCACAACTTTGAAAATTACTTCTGCGTAGATCCGGCAACCATGTGCCTTGGCTCAGCGTAGCAGCAACTTGCTCGGCAAGTGCTTGTGTTGGAATGAGCTACAGATACCTCGGCCGGCCGGCTTTTATTCAAAACTGCCAGGGTCACGCGTCATCACGCTGAAATCTAGAAATCATCATATCTCTGGTATCCCTGGTCCGATTTACTTGAAACTAAGTGCATTCTCTTTCATTTGGCCGTGCCAGTAATCTGATCCAAGTCTCAAGTCTCTACTCCATGGTTAACTATTTAATCAATAAATAGCCTCGACCTCTGCTATTACTCGCTACGTCACTTGACATGCAGTTAGCGGTATATTCTTTCCAATTGCTTCGAGAAGCAATGTAGCGCGATATTCAAATATCTCAACTTACAACAGCGGCTGTGGCCTTTCCCTTGATATCTAGGTGTCTGAATCTTGGAATACCCATTCCTAGAGTTGGGCACAGTATCTCCCTGGAATTCTTTACGGTTATGAAGGGAACTAATAGAAGTTCACCTATGTGACTTTTGAAAAACTGGTAACTACAAAACCAACATGGCGGCCACGCGAATTTGCGACATTTAAATAGACGTTTCTCGCGATTTAACCAATCAAACGCAATAAAACTTGGTACAGCATATGTTTATACACATTGTAATGCACCGACATCTAACTTGGTTCAATTGTTTACATAACCACAAGATGGCTGATGTGCGAAATATCTCACCGGCATTCTATATCTCTGAAACTATTAGCGGTATCACCCTGAAATTTTGTACAGAGATAAAGGGCCCTACTGGAAGTTCATCTACAAGACTTTCAAAAACCGGTTAACTACTAAACAAACATGGCGGCCAAGCGAATTTGAAAATTTTAAATAAACCTTTCTCGCGATTTAATGTTCCAACCACAATGAAATCTGGTACAGGAAATGTTTATACACATTGTAATACGCTGGTATCTAATTTAGTTCAATTGTTTACATAACCTCAAGATGGCGGCTTTGCAAATTTTGAAATTTTGTTTTTATTTCTTATGTCGTAATCATGCGATCGAAGTGAATGTTTGAATAATGAACCTACGCAATAATTTTCCTTTAATGGTAGATGACCCTATGGCTTATACATTTAACAATCCAACATGAGGATCATCCGAAATATTTAGATGGCTCTGAATATCTACGAATCAATTATAGCAATCAAACTGAATTTGTTTTATGTTCATAGGGGCTATGAACATAAGTTCACCTATAGGACTTTAAATAACCTGGTGATCACAAATCCAACATGGCGGAGACACGAATTATAAATATTCACATGGACGTTTCTCGCAATTTAACCATCCGAGTGCAGTGAAACTTGGTACAGTAAATCCTTATACCAAAGTTAATCCACTGGCATCTAATTTATTTCAATTGTTTCCATAACCACTAGATGGCAGCTGTGCGAAATTTTAAAAGCTCTTTGTTACTTCTTGTGTCCTAATCGTGCGATTGAAGTTTGAATGCTACACGTACACAATAATCAACATGTAACAGTACATAACTCTAGGACCTACATATATAAAATCCAACATGGCGACCATCCGAAATATTTAGTCGGTTCTCAATATCTACGAATCTATTACAACAATCAAACTGAAATTTTGTATGTAGATAGAGGCAATTAACATAAGTAGGATATATGAAAATAGGCTGTATAGTTCTTCATGGAACTACTTGTTCATTTATGTATTCATTTGTTTATTCATTCATTCATATTTCTTTCTTTCCTTCTTTATCGTTTAGGACCACAGGGCTCGTATCTACTCTTCGGTAAAATTGTTGATTTCGTCTTCTTCCAATAGTCCCTGACTATGAGTCAGTCTTCTTTCTCCTGTCCACTTAGCTCCTGTAGTCTTCTTACTTATAAGGGACGTTGGGAAAACGCCCTGTCGGATCACCTGACGGAACATCAGACGGTCACGGGTTTGTTCCAGTGAGATATCTAGTTGTACCATATCTGACTTAACTGACGCAATCCAGTTGTTCTTAGAAGCCTTGCCTCTTCCTGTTACTGTGAATATCCTGTTGGTGAGTCTTTCAGAATCCAGACGTGCCAAGTGTCCATGATAGGTCAGGCGTATTTTCCTTATAGATGTGATGATGTCCTCCTGGTGTTCATACAATTCATCATTATGACAGATTCTGTAAATTCCTCCTTCCTCTCTAATTGGACCTAATATTCTCCACAGGATCTTCCTCTGTTTTAACTCCAGTTTTCTGAGTGGGCCCTTTCTGGTCATTGCAAGGCACTCAGAAGCATACGGAACAAATGGATTGACAATCGAGTTGTAGTGTCTGAGTTTAAGGTTCTTGGAGAGGCACTTAGATGAATAGATACTACAACAGGAATAATTGGCCCTTTCAAACTTGGTACATCGGGCATCGATAGCTAGGTTCTCGCTCTGATTCGCAGAAATCCATTCTCCCAAGTACTGCAGGTACCCTTCGTATGGTAGTGTCTGTGAGAGGAATATTAGAATGGGTCTCTTTGATATTGCATTTATTCATTAATTCATTAATTCATTTATTCATGTATTTATTTATTGAAAAATGAAAATCCACTGCCTGCTTCCAGTCTCCGACCGGGTCAGGAATGGAATGAATGAAGCCCCCATCTAGCGGCGAGGATACGAAGTGTGCCGGCTGCCGAAGCCTGTCGCACTCCTCTGGGGCAATGATTAAATGAATGACAGATGAAATGAAATGATAGTGGAGAGTGTTTCTGGAATGGAATTGTGACAGGGAAAACAAGAGTACCCGGAGAAAAACTTGTCTGCCTCTGTTTTGTCCAGCACAGATCTCACATGGAGTGACCGGGATTTGAACCACGGACCCAGTGGTGAGAGGCCGGCGGGCTGCCGCCTAAGCCACGGAGGCTGTATTTATTTATTCATGTATTTATTTATTTCAACCTAAATATACCCTTAAGAATAGTTTTACTCAAAGTTTTAATTAGAATACATTTTGGCTTAGAAAGAAGCTGAAGAAGACTCCATTGATGGGTCGAAACATGTAGGCTACTTTATTCAATATACGTTTCATAAATTGTATTAATACTAATAATAATAATATATATTTTTTAGCGTATGGCTTTTAGTGCCGGGAGTGTCCGAGGACATGTTCGGCTCGCCAGTTGTTGTAGCTGCTTCGAGACGGACACCCAATGGGTGAGCTACAAGTACCGTTGGGGAGGAAAGTTGGAATGGAAGGTCGAGGAGTTGGAAGGTAGCGGCTGTGGCCTATAGTTAGGGACCAACCCTGGCATTTGCCTGGAAGGAAGATGGGAAACCACAGAAGACCTTCTTCAAGGTTGCCGGCGGGGGGATTCGAACCTCCTTGCCTCCTGCTAGCAGTCATGCCGTAACGACCACGGCTAACTCACCCGGTAATAATAATAGTAATAATAATAATAATAATAATAATAATAATAATAATAATAATAATAATAATAATAATAATAATAATATCGTATGGCCTCGGGTGCAGGGTGCAAGCTTTGTAATTTGACACCCAGAGGGTAGCTTGCATGTCGAATTTCGTTGTTCCTTGAATCATTATGAAAGTCAAGGAGGTTAGATATCTAAGCTCCTTGAACACTATAGCGCTTTCTAGTAGAGAAATGAGGAACTCCCGAGATTAATTTTGCCATTATGAACACGGCCTACTGAATTCAAATGGGTTCTTTGACATGCCAACATCGTATGACATGCGTATCGTATTTTTGCGTATTATTTTTAAGTGGCAACGATGTTAATAAAACTAATTTCAAAATACTTAATGATGATAGGCATTTGATGTCAATTTTTAGCCATTATGGGTGCTATTTTTGCTCATTATAAATGTAAATTAGCGACATGTATGCGGGTGCTGCCATCTAATAGAACAGCCCATGCAGCTGTACAGCATATCCAGACTTCACCTTTAAAAGGAATGAAGCCACGAGTATAAAACCAGGCTGCTTTATGTGTGCGTGTGTGTGTGTGTCTGTGCTCTCACATACATGAGCTAGGCACGCACGTCTTGTTTGACAGCTCCAGTATGGCCAGATTATTGCTGCCATATCGACTGCTGTATCGAGACACACACACATACACACAGTATCGATCCATCGCACGCAACAGGTCACAGCAAGGCCCAATAAAGCGAGCTGTTGCGTCTACTCCTGCTGTGCTGCTGAATAACTGATCTAGAGTGTAGAAGGACTTCTATTTTACTCGATTCTTCTTCTCGTATACGCCTCAACACTCAATTCTAAATATTGCGTGAACAGGATTTATATCTTCCCTACGAACAAGGTAATACTGAAAGATGGAATATCACGGCCAAGTAATTATAAGGCGTGATCAAGAAGGTTCCGTTTCTGGACGTTGCTGCAGCGTAGCGCGACTACGATGTGGGTATACAGGATGTGCCCCTGGTGATATTACGAACTTTCATGGAATATGGAGTAAGGCAAATGGACCCATTTCAGAAAAGTACCCATCGTCCGGAAACGATCGAGTCAACAGTTATTAATAATCGCAGTTGTTTAACGTCCGTCCTCAATTCTAGTTCTTGACAGACGCCGGGGTGTGAAATGTCGACCCGCAGGCGGTCTTTAACGAGCCGGAAACCAACGACATGGGATTGGCATGTGTCAACACCCGTAAACGCAACCAACCGCAGTCAGGTTTAACCCCGCTAACTTGGCATTAGTAGACCAACTCCCGTGTCCACTTCTTGGCCATCTCGTTCACCTGATCTCACCCCACTGTATTAATTCTCCTTCAACCTTCAGGACACACCTGCCTCCATCTTCGTTCTCGAAGAGAGAAGAGAAAATACATGGCAGATTCCAGCGGACATCCACTCCACGGAAGCACTACAGACAGACAGACACATGGAAAGGTCCAAACTTTTAGCTCAGACATTTACACACATTAAAAAAAGTTTTGCATCACCTCGGTTCCAAGAGTTCCGGAACCTTTAAATACAAAGGGAATAGAGATCAACACAAACAACATTTCAGCTCGTTTTATTGCTCATGAGACCCACACATTGCATGTTGTACCATCATACAGCTAGACTTTCAGCATTTGTGGTCCAGATTGCAGTACACACCACTACCTCTAATACCCAGTAGCACGTCCTCTTGCATTGATGCATGCCTGTATTCGTCGTGGCATACTATCCACAAGTTCATCAAGACACTGTTGGTCCAAATTGTCCCACTCCTCAACGACAATTCGGCGTAAATCTCTCAGAGTGGTTGGTGGGTCAAGACGTCCATAAACAGCCCTTTTCAACATATCCCAGGCATGTTCGATAGGCTTCATGTCTGGCGAACATGCTGGCCACTTGTCGTTATCTTGAAGGAACGCATTCACAAGATGTGCACGATGAGGTCGAGAATTGTCGTCCATGAAGACAAATGCCTCTCCAATATTCTGCCGATATGGTTGCACTATGGGTCGGAGGATGTCATTCAGGTATCGTAAAGCCGTTTCGGAGCCTTCCATGACCACCAGTGGCGTACGTCGGCCCCACATAATGCCACCCCAAAACATCAGGGAACCACCACCTTGCTGCACTCGCTGGACAGTGTGTCTAAGACGTTCAGCCTGACCAGGGTGCCTCCAAACACGTCTCCGACGATTGTCTGGTTGAAGGCATATGCGACACTCATCGGTGAAGAGAACGTGATGCCAATTCCGTGGGGTCCATTCAGCATGTTGTTGGGCCCATCTGTACCGCGCTGCATGGTGTCGGGGTTGCAAAGCTGGACCTCGCCATGGACGTCGGGAGTGAAGTTGCGCATCATGCAGCCTATTGCGCACAGTTTGAGTTGAAACACGACGTCCTGTGGCTGAACGAAACGCATTATTCAACATGGTGGCATTGCTGTCAGGGTTCCTCCGAGCGGCAATCCGTAAGTAGGCCTAGCGGTCATCCACTACAGTAGTAGCCCTTGGGCGGCCTGAGCGAGGCCTGTCATCGACAGTTTCTGTATCTCTGTACCTCCTCCATGTCCGAACAACATCGCTTTGGTTCACTCTGAGACGCCTGGAAACTTCCCTTGTTGAGAGCCCTTCTTGACACAAAGTAACAATGCGGACGCAATCGAACTGCGGTATTGACCTTCTAGGCATGGTAGAACTACAGACAACATGAGCAGCGTACCTTCGTCCTGGTGGAATGACTGGAACTGATCGGCTGTCGTACCCCCTCCGTCTAATAGGCCCTGCTCATGCATGGTTGTTTACATCTTTGAGCAGTTTTAGTGACATCTATGAACAGTCAAAGGGACTGTATCTTGGATACAATATACACAGTCAACGTCTATATGCCGGAGATCTGGGAACCGAGGTGATGCAAAACTTTTTTTGATGTGTGTATATAAAAGATTCGCCGCCCACGGCTTTCACTGGAAGATCTGCACGACTGACGGTCACCACACTCCGGATGACAACTGCAAATGCCAACTGTGTGGATTGAAATGTACGCAGTACCACCTGAAGAACAGCTCTAAAAGGGCAATTACACTCGCCAATTACGCCAAAGACCTATAATTTCGTGTAAACGCGTCTTAGGTGCACATTGTGCATTGTAAATAATAAATGAATGAATTAATTCTTCTTGTGGGGGCCTGTGAAAAGTTTTGTTTATGAGACACCCATCAAGATGTAATATGATCTCCTGGCAAGAATTCTCATTACCTGTGACGCTGTCCAAATGACACCGCGTATATGCCTGCATTGACGCAGGGGGACGCCATTTTGAACAGTTGTTGTAAATGTAGTAGCAGCTTTTGAAACGTGTGCAGGTAAACCGAATTAAAAGCGTAGCATTTTATGTTTATAACATGTGACTTGATCGTTTCCGTACTACGGTTCCTTATCTCAAGGCTGCGGATTTTAGGCAAATGTTTACTTTTTCCTTAACTTATACCTGACTCACCTTTTAAAATTTCATGTTTCCTGAACATTTAGGTCCATATAAAGTGCCTAAAATTGCCTATTTTTACGTTAGCGCCTATTTTCCATTCTAAGTGTATTTTTAGTGCCAATTCTCCAGTTTGACTAGATTCTCCCTCGTTAGATTTGAATTTCTGTTTTAATTTTGATATTTTACAATATTCATAATAATGGTCTACTCTATTGTACCATTCTTTTTAAAGAGCCTGTAACATAAATATAATCTATGATTCTTATGAGCCTGGACCATTGGTGTCGTGCCACAAGCGACCCAAGCACTGATGTATCGGTGGAATCTGGGAATTTTTAACGCATCTTTCTGGGGGAGGAGGGTTTACCCCGTCATGTAGACTGATTGGAAGACACTATGAGCCCGTATTAGCCTACTTTCCACATTTTTTTAAATCCAAATACCAATATATATGAGAAAGTATGCAAGCCGACAGCTTTAAACTATGCACGCGTATAGTACATGACATTCTATATTAATTTGGAGTAACTTATATACGTCAGTGCTACCAACATGATTCTAAGCCTGCTGAGAGGTCCAAATTTAAATACATGTAACTTCCATACTATCATTTGGATTTCAACCAAATTTCGTATGTGCTATGTGTAGCATAACAGCTATGACTATGCGTATTCTTAAGAGCAACCAGAGCTGCCAACTGTTAATGAATGCTGTCTCTATTTTTTTTACCCTAATATCAATATATCAGAAATAATGCAAGCCAATAGCTCTAAACTTTGCACACGTATAGTACCTGGCATTCTAGATTACTTTGGAGTAACTAATATACGTCAGTGCTGCCAACATGATTCTAAGCCTGCTGATAGGTCCAATTTTAAAATGCATGTAACTTCTATACTAACTAATGGATTTCATTCAAAATTGGCACAACAATAGATCATATTATTTCAGAATATTTCTGACCAATACATTCATGACACTGTTGCCAACATGATTTTACGCGCGCTGTTAGATCCAATGTTTAACTGCATGTAACGTCCATGCTATTCATTGGACTCCAACCAAATTTTGTATTCTGTACCTTAAGAGATGGAACTAAGAATATATTCAGTCACCAGGGCTGCCAACTGTAGTGCTCTATTAGGCTACATTATGCCAGGTATACAGTATTTCGAACTAATTAGAAATTTCGATATTACCAACTTAATTTCGTCATTATTCTAGATAGATCCATATCGATTAATCATTGGCATGAATCTTAAATTTTAAGAAAAGTAGGCTCTTTAGTTCGTCACGGAACTTCTTGTTTTTCTTGTGACTTGCAACCAGTCAACATCTGTGTTACGTTTGCTTCAAAACTTGTTTGTGCAATGGAAGAATCCTATGTTATTACAACTAATAAATGTAAGCCATCTTTAGTGTTTGGATTGTATTCATACCGAGTTCATAAGACTACTCAACGCTGTACAGCTTTCCCCGTATCGGCAAGCTGGTGAACGATGTCGTTTTATCCCGCACAGATACAAACCGATATAAAATAAGTACATTCATTTACGTATTTCACAGTCCTACAACAGAGCCTTTTCATATAGGCTATAAGGATTACAACGCGACCATGAACGCAATTTTTCAACCACCCCGAGCTGAGAAAAAGTTACCTTACAAAAGTGATAACTTTGTTCCTTGGAGACACAACATTTTGAAATTATTAAACCAGTTATAAAACATTCCAATGTACATTGTGTTAAAACTTGGATTCGATCTGATGACGGGTGTTTGTGAAACTAATTCTTAAAGGTTGAAACACGCTTAATAACGAGCACGCTTTATGTTCCAGCTGCGATAAAAAATATTAAAATATAAATGAAAAACTCCAAACTTACTACATGACTTAACATAAAATATAACTACAAAAATGATGATGTTATTGAATTTTATGTAGGCCAATTGGTTACTTCACAAACAACTTTCAAACTCGAGTGTACATAATATTTTGGTCGACAGTAGAAGTAAATTAAGTTAAAACGGCGCACCATAAAAATTCTTCTCTCGAACAATGGGTCGCATGGGGCACTGTAAGCTACTAGCAGGGTCGCATGCGGCACGGTCGCACCCGGCACGTAACCGTACCATTAAACACTACAAGGACGGATAGCAACCCCTTCCTCCTTCCCAGCTTTGGAAAGCCCAGCAATTAGTGACACAATGCGAACGTCCCTATCTCTTTACCGGTCGAACATCAATTCCCCTCGATTTTCCTTAATTCCACTCGGTACTCCAAGGGACCCAAAATAGAGTTCCTCAACTCCGCTCAGGCTTTGGCAAGGGGTCGGCAAAGGGGTTATCCCCAATGACGTAAACAAATGTCATAACCCTCCTATTCGCATACAGAGGGCCGTGTCAAACAACTTCTGCAGCGCAAGACATTGTTGTGCCATTGGTCAACCACGCTGATGTCAAGTCCGCTCATTCGTTAAATCAGGGTATAAAGTGTTTGGCACATTATAACTTATATGGCAGAAAATACAAGTGATTTCAAATTAATCATAATATTCTTTTAAAAAGGAAGTCTATTTTTATACAAATTTTATGCATTGTTTTTAACATGTGCATAATTAAATGTTTGTATGTTTTTTCCTAGTCAGCCATTGTAAAATTAAATTCAGATTATAATAGGTGTATAATTTGTACCTAAAAACATACTTTCGATATCAGCTGCTGATGCTGGAAATACTGTTTTCCAGCCTAGAACGGAAAAATCAGCTGCATTCCCACACAACAAATTAGTTATGAATTCTAACTCTTATAGAGCTGGGCTTGTTTACCGCAACAGCTATTCGGATTTAAGATATCGTCTGCACACCACGTTTTCTATGCAATCATCTCGTCTGTTATTATCAGTTTACAAGTGATAAGAAATTGTTAAATGAGGAGTAGACTAAGTAACAACAAAAAGTTAAACAATTCTACTCTATGTTTTGAATTATCTGTTCCACTTATTTTAGTCAACTTAAAAATGTAAAAACTGAAGCAGTGGTTATTGTGCTGCTGAAATATAACTGACCACGGTAAGTTGTTTTGAGAAGTTATACTTAATTTGCTATCATTAATAGAAGTTATATTAGAAGCATTGATTATAATCAATGTTAGAAGTGAACATGGAAGACTTGTTTCGTCTAAGAATGCATAAGGATAAAGAGACCGCGACCGAGCGGAGTTGAGGGACTCCTCTGGCGATTACCTGGAGTGTCGAGTGGAATTGAGGTAACCCTGGCTACCTGACTCAGGTACCCGAGTTGAATTGATGCCCATCCTCTTTACCTTTATAAATATAACCTTTTTTTTTTTGCATATTAAGTCTTTCACGGCCCGGATTATTATATAAATAATTCATGCTTTTGGGCTAATGCCGTGTGTATTTAGATTTGAACCATACGTTTCGGAGAAACCTTGCCTCCTTTTCCAATGGAAATAAACAATGTGGCCAAAGAAAGTACATCAATGAGATTACAAAAAAAATAATAAAAAATATAGATAAATTCCTCTGTTCGTCACCAGAGAGCAGCTGCCTGTATGGCGTTAGGTATCGTTCAGATACACTTTCCTTTTGATTATATTTCCTTGTATCCATCTAACCCTCCCACATCCCCCCCCCCTTTCTTTTGGACATCCTCATTCTTCGAGGAGTCTCTATATTTTCACCCCGCCCCCTTTACCTTGTCGTTACTACTCTGTCCGCCTTTCTACCATGGTCCATACAGTAATTTCTGGCAGCTGCTCTCTGGTGACGAACAGAGGAATTTATCTATATTTTTTGTATTTTCTTTTGTAATCTCATTGATATACTTTCTTTGGCCACATTGTTTATTTCCATTGAAAAAGGAGGCAAGGTTTCTCCGAAACGTATGGTTCAAATCTAAATGTACACGGCATTAGCCCAAAAGCATGAATAATTTATATAAATACTAGCAGAAGTACCCGATCTTCGAACGGTGTTCGTTGTTAACACCAGACATTATCAATTGAGCTACTGTTGCAATGGTTAGCAGTTTGTCATTCCTTCAAGTTGATCAGAACGAAGTTAGTTTACTGGGAATATCACACACACACTGTTTATTTAAGGCCCTTAAAATGTAGTTTTCGGAGACCCTTTATACATTCCCGAATTTTGGGTCTCACATTGAGAAGCGCAACATATGCTTTGGTCGTCCTTCTAGGATAATTTTTATATTTCGCCTATTTTAGCATATATTGAGAAGTTTTTCTCTATATCCACCCTTCTAATGTATGAAAAGTACGGTGAAGAGTTTTATAAATGATTGGTGTATTGACTCTGATACCTAATTTTACGATGCACCAAGCATCCGAACACGAGGTATAGGCGTAGATAAAGATACACAGAAAGACAGACAGACAATTCTATTGTCTACAACATATTACCCAGATATCCAAATATGGGTATATCTACCACACAGTATCAAATAAAATCATCCTTACGATGAACGCGTATGTCGACAAAAAAAAAAGTTAAAATGTGCTCTCAGACTAAATTTACCTAACGTGTACTTCTTGACGTGAAATACATTTGAAAGCCTTGTAGACGAAACGCAAATCACGTCACATAAAAACTGACCCTCTACGTTGTGCTAGGTGCCCATACACAGAAAGACCCCTTTCATAAATTATAAAGGCTTGTGGTGCATGAAAATTCAGGTTCTTTAGCCTCAAATTTCCCAAATTCCTAAAAGTCGCAAAAAAGGCTGGTCAATTCTTGGAATTTCATTTTTACTAGAACAACTACTGCACATCTGGTACGCGTGCTCTGTTGGCCTTTAGAGCTCGACGTGTTCACTTGAAGAAAACGTAATAACGAAAATGGAATGTGCTTGTTATTTACTGTGAAGCCAGCTATGGACATGATGTTCAGTCTGTAATTGTGAGCTATATATGCCGATTGTGAAATGTATTTGGTTTCTTTTAATACCAATATTGCACATTAAATTGAGTTGAAGTCATTTACGTCACGGTTTTAATGTTTTTTTTTTATATTTGCTCAGTTATACATCTCTGCCTATTGTTGTTTGTTTGAGTCTTCAGTCTTTTGACTGGTTTGATGCAGCTCTCCATGTCTCCCTGTCCTGATCTAATCGTCGTATCTCTACATAGCTACCACACCCTACATCCGAGGCAATCTGTTTAACATATTCTAACCTTGGTCTACCCCTACAGTTCTTGTCCTCGACCCTTCCTTCCATATGCTTGATATTCCTGGGTGTCTTAGTACGTGTCCTACCAACCTATCTCTCCTCACCAACTAGTCTAAATACCTCTTCGTTTGTAACCCTATCTACCCATCTGATCTTCATCATTCTCCTGTAACACCACATTTCAAACGCTTCAATTCTCCTCTTTTCTGCTGCATCAACAGTCCAAGTTTCACTTCCATTGATAGAGCGCAACGCTCCAGACAAAGGCTTTCAAAAATGACTTGCTAATACCTAAATCTATATTCGATGTTAACAGATCCCTTTTTTGTAGAAATGCTTTCCTTGCCTGAGCCAACCTACTTTTTACATCCTCTTTGCTTCGTCCATCACTGGTTATTTTGCTTCCTAAGTAACAAAAGTCTCCTACTTCCTTCAGTTTTTCACCTGCCAATTTGATGTCCATGGAGGTTTCTGATTTATTTCGGCTGCATTCCAGTATTTTTGTTTTACAATTATTAATTTTCATCATGAATTCTTTTCTCAAGACGGAGTCCATATTATATAGCAGTTAATGAGCCTATTTTAAGCGCCTAAAACATTACCTTTTAGAGCCTTAACTTCCGGTGTCTACTTATCTCAAATTGATCCATTTGCCTTCCTCAATCATCCCTGGCAGTTTGTGACATCATCACGGATACTCTCTGCCTTTCTTTATTCGTATCAGGAGCACCAATCACAAATATATATCACAAATGGTAAACAGTGAGAATCAAATTCAAATAAAAATAATAATAATGATAATTAATAAAGACACAAACTATTCTAGATCTAATATTAAGTGAGGACAGAAACATACAAGTCAGTTGTACAACACACAAACATCTGACCGCCAGGTAATCCACAACCAAATTAAATGTTCTTTGTCCAGTAACGGGCGACGTCAATAGCATTCGGGTTGGCAAGTGGTAAGTCTTCCATTGTGCATGTTGCTGGACATAGTGGGCACTGGTAAAGATGTTGGATTGTCTGTAGTTCCCCACAATCACAGAGGAGAGAGTCACTCGAAAAACTCCATTTCTGCAGGTTCATCTTGGTTCTCCCAACTCCAGTCCGCAGTCTGTTGAGCGCCTTCCATGTTGCCCAACTTTCCATACGGCCCGGAGGAAGACTTTCTTTTGGGGTCATCCAGCCGGACAGATGACCAGTTCTTTCCTTCCACATTCTTGCCCTAGCAGTGTCAGCATTGCCTTTAAGGCTGACTGTTGTCCGAAGGAAGCTTTCTCTAGATTTATAGCGAGTTCGGGCGGGGGAATATCCAAATAGTGGGTGTGTTTGTGATGTGGATGCCTTAAATCTTTCCTTGTTCGCTGCTACCTCCCTGCGTATCTCCCCAGGAGCAATACCAGCTAAGCAGTGGACTTTCTCAACTGGAGTAGGCTTCAAGCAACCAGTAATGATTCTGCAGCTTTCGTTGAGTGCAGTGTCTACTTGTTTAGTGTGTGCTGATTTATACCACACTGGACTGGCATATTCGCCCGCAGAGTAGCACAGAGCTAAAGCTGATGTTCTAAGGGTTTGTGGCTGGGTTCCCCAATTAGTACCCATCAACTTGCGAAGAATGTTGTTTCTTGCGGATACCTTTTGCCTGATGTTTTGGCAGTGCTTCTTGTAGGTCAATGTACGATCCAAGGTGATTCCTAGATATACGCTCTGTATAAGCACGGACACGTAGGCAAGGTAATTAGTGCGGCAGTCGTATCTTGCCGAGTTGCTTGGGTTAATTGTGGCAACGGAAACAATGGCGACGTGACGTAGTTGCCAAATTCATCCAAACAAGACCAACGTGCTGTTATTATTCTCTTGTTTGCCGAAGGACAAACACCAGTGGATATCCATCGAAGAAACATGTGTCAAAAACCTCCGTTGTGGAATGGTTGCGCCAAGTTCCGTGCAGGTCATGTTTTGACACAAGACGCCGGTCAATCTGGGAGGCAACACTGGAGTAATTACGGCGTGCATTTAAGGTGAAACGTCCGGAGAACTAGGAAGAGAGGTGATGCTGTTTTATGATCACGCACGTCCCCATACCGCAATGGTCGAACGCAGAAAGTGCACCAAATCAAGTTGGAGACACTCTAGGAAACCACCCTTTAGTCCTGATCTCTCTCCATGCGGTTATTACTCCTTCGGTCCATTAAAAAAGGCCTAGAAGGGTCGACATTCCTGTAAGACGAGGATGTGCAGCAGGCGGTTACAGACTTCGTCAAGTAACAGGACATGGTGATTTACCACACGGGCATCTTTAACCTGGTGCAATGAGTGCATCAATGCTCACACCGATTTTGTAATGTATGGCCGTCAAACGGAAACTTTCAGATCACGCCTTATAGTATCCATTAATTCTTCTAGGTTTTAGCTGTCTCTGTAGCAGGAATTCACCTAGGTACACTAAGTCAGGCTCCTCAGAGGGGTTTAGGTACACCCTATCCGGACCATTGTAGGGGTAGGGAGGAAATGCACTACGTCACATATATGAAACGCATCTCACTTCTTTGCTGGGGCAACTACGAGTTCATTCAACATTATCTCCTCCCTATAGTGGTACCAAAAGATGACACGACATAAACCGAGATAATTCGCCAGTTCTATCACTGTCAACTAAGAACGAGTAAGGTAGGCAACTCCGCATTACTTATGTGTTTTGTTAGTTGCATAAGAGATGTACATCACGGCGTTTCTGCTCGGGGACTGAATACGGTGTCATAAACAGGACTGTTTTACAGTGATGTCTCATTTCAGGGACTTGAACATCGTGGTCATATAACTCCATGTACTGTACTTGGGTCTGTGTCGAATTTGTCTAATAACCTGTGATTTTATGGTGTCTGAAGAAGTGGGTGTACTTGTAATTCAGGTGAGGAATTTAAAGGAGGTGACCGTGGCTCTACGTTAGGAACCAACCCGCCATTTCACTGGAGTAGAAGTGAGAAACCACTGAAACTCACTCCCTGAGGTGGAAATCGAACCCACCTCCAATCAGTTTTACCTCACGAAGCTGAGTGTACCCCGTTCCAGCCCTATTACCAGAATTGAATTTCTTGGGAGAGCCGGGATTCGAACCCTGACCTCCGGATGACAGCCAAGAATGCCACGAGGTGGTTTTACAGTCAGTTATATTGATCGGTCGATCGGATCATTGGTCGGTCGGTCATTTGGTCCGTCGGTTGGTCGGTTGATTCGTCTGTCGGTCCGTCGGTTCATCGGTTGGTCCTTCAACTAGTCGGTCCATCGGTCGGTCGTTCCGCCGGTTGGTCCATCAGTCAGTCCGTCGGTCGGTCGGTTGGTCCGTCAGTTGGCCCGTTGGTCGGTCCGTCAGTCGGTCGGTCATTTGGTCTGTCAGTGGGTCCGTCAGTCGGTCCGTCGGTCGGTCGGTTGGTCCGTCAGTTGGCCCGTTGGTCGGTCCGTCAGTCGGTCGGTCATTTGGTCTGTCAGTGGGTCCGTCAGTCGGTCCTTCGGTCGGTCGGTCAGTCGGTCGGTTGGTTGATCAGTTAGTTGGTCGGTCGGTTGGTCCGTCAGTCAGTCCGTCGGTCTTTCCGCCGGTTGGTCCGTCAGTCAGTCAGTCGGTCTTTCCGCCGGTTGGTCCGTCAGTCAGTCCGTCGGTCTTTCCGCCGGTTGGTCCGTCAGTCAGTCCGTCGGTCTTTCCGCCGCTTGGTCCGTCAGTCTTTCCGCCGGTTGGTCCGTCAGTCAGTCCGTCGGTCTTTCCGCCGGTTGTTCCGTCATTCAGTCCGTCGGTCTTTCCGCCGGTTGGTCCGTCAGTCAGTCCGTCGGTCTTTCCGCCGGTTGGTCCGTCAGTCAGTCCGTCGGTCTTTCCGCCGGTTGGTCCGTCAGTCAGTCCGTCGGTCTTTCCGCCGGTTGGTCCGTCAGTCAGTCCGTCGGTCTTTCCGCCGGTTGGTCCGTCAGTCAGTCCGTCGGTCTTTCCGCCTGTTGGTCCGTCAGTCAGTCCGTCGGTCTTTCCGCCGGTAGGTCCGTCAGTCAGTCCGTCAGTCCGTCAGTCAGTCCGTCGGTCTATCCGCCGGTTGGTCCGTCAGTCAGTCCGTCGGCCTTTCCGTCGGTTGGTCCGTTCGTCGGTCAGTTGTTTGTTTGTTTGTTAGGTTCTCCCTTTTGATTGTTAAAAATAACATTCAATTAAGATGGAAAATTCGATATCTGAAGAATGCAGACAGAAAATGGTCAATATAATCAGAAAACAGGAACCCAGATATTCCTCCTGCGTGGCTTAAGGTTTTCCAGATCGAATCCTAGCGCAGTTGGTTGGCAGTTCAGGGCACTAAATTAAAGGCGAGGCGTGTTAATAAGTTAACTAGCATATTAAATATCCTCTTCAAGAGTGAAATATTGCCAACTCCAAATTGGACAGAGATGAGAAACAGGCTTATAATACAACCTGTTGAAAGGTACAGTTAGAGAAATATCCCGTGTGAATACGCTTTAAAAACAAATAAATAAAATAAACTTAACTCAGCGTAGCTGAAGGAAAAATCCTTGAAAGCCTAGACTACAACTTCTTCCAATCATGCTTGAGAGTCACTTGTGAGTTCGATTTCAATCGCTCTCCAACGATTGGAGAGGAGATCAATTACTTTGTTCTATATCGAGCCACTAAGAGATTAAACGTTGACCGATTGAATTCTCTTTGCGGTGAAGTGCACATTGAGCAAACAGACAAGTCCATTGAGAGTTCCAGCAATGAAAGTGGAAGGAATGTTTGACTAAATCACCAATTGCTCAACTGCTCTATTATCTCCGAGATATTTTGTTCCAGAGTTCTTTTACTCCCGCAAGAGCTTATTTAATCTGGGAACACAACAGAAATGGAATAAAGGTACAGTTACCACACTGATTTCTAAATGTTTGGCAAAGTGTGTTATTACCCTATTTTTAGCATATTTTCATTTATGAAAAAATACGCTTAGGAGATCACCTTTTCTCCGTGTATCTGTCTGTGTGTGCGTGTGTGATGGTGTGTCCCCCCCCCCTAATAACTTCTACACGGCTAGAGCGATTTTAAAGAAACTCGGTAAGTTCAAAGCAAAATTCCGGAAGACCCCGACCGTGCCCTTCAAATTTTGTTACGTCACACCAATCCAACATGGCGGCCGTGTGAATATTTCACCAGCATTCAATATCTCCAATACTATTACCGATATCACCCTGGTAAAAAAATTTACGGTGATTAAGGAAACTACTTGAAGTTCACCTATGTGACTTTTGTAAACCTGGTAACTACAAAACCAACATGGCGGCCAAGCGAAGTTGCGACTTTTAAATAGACGTTTATCGCGATTTAACCAACCAAACGCAATAAAACTTGGTACAGTATATGTTCATACACATTGTAATGCACCGACATCTAACTTCGTTCAATTGTTTACATAACCTCAAGATAGCGGCTGTGCGAAATATTTCACCGGCATTCTATATCTTCGAAACTATTAGCGGTATCACCCTGAAATTTTGTACGGAGATAAAGGGCACTACTGGAAGTTCATCTATAAGACTTTCAAAAACCGGTTAACTACAAAATGAATATGGCGGCCAAGCGAATTTGAAAATTTTAAATAGACCTTTCTAGCGATTTAATGATCCAAACGCAATGAAACTAGGTAAAAGAAATGTTTATACATATAATGCACTGGTATCTAATTTATTTCAATTGTTTACATAACCTCGAGATGGCGGCTGTGCTAATTTCAAAATACAGTTTTTTATTTCTTATGTCGTAATCATGCGATCGAAGTGAAAGTTTGAATAATGAACCTGAGAAATAATTTTCCTTAAATGGTACATGACTCTATGGCCAATACATATAACCATCCATCATGGCGGCCATCCGAAATATTTAGATGGATCTCAATATCTACGAATCTATTACAGCAATCAAACTGAATTTTTAATGATCATGGGGGCTATAAACATAAGTTCACCTAAAGGACATTCAATAACCTGGTGATCAGAAATCCAACATGGCTGTGAAGTGAATTATTAATATTCACATGGTCGTTTCTAGCAATTTAACCATCCGAGTGCAGTATCACTTGGTACAGTAAATCCTTATACAAATGTTAATCCACTGGCATCTAATTTTTTTCAATTGTTTCCATAACCACAAGATGGCCGCTGTGCGAAATTTTAAAATCTCGTTTTTACTTCTTGTGTCCTAATCATGCGATTGAAGTTTGAATACCACACGTACACAATAATCTTCATGTAACAGTACATAAATCTAAGACCTACATATATAAAATTCCAACAAGGCGACCATCCGCAATATTTTGTCGGGTCTCAATATCTACGAATCTATTACAGCAATCAAACTGAAATTTTGTATGTTGATAGAGGCAATTAACATAAGTAGGATATGTGAAAATAGGCTTTAGTTCTTCATGGAACTACTTGTTTTATTTTATTTTCTCACGAGAAAAAGGCGTGCCAGCATAAATAAAAGCAAAGGAATCTCTCATATAACATATTGTTGTACCCCTAGGGTACGCTACCTCCATCCCCTAAGTAAAATCTACAAAATACCAAAACTACACACTTCTGATCTAAAAACCTTATAAAATACTACCTATAAATTACATGAAGAACAATTAGCACATACATGAACTCAGGTAGCCTCGTTGCACAAGCAATGACCTGGGAGAGGTGCACGACTCGGTAGGAATGTGAGGATTCCGCCGATCGAGCACACAAAAGGTATAAGAACCCCAGAGGTCAGATACCTGGGATCATCAATCACTCAGTCCTCACTCAGTGCACCGACGGATTGAACCTCTGCTGTCTGCTGGACGGGTAAGTGTCTTAGCGATCTACACACTCACCTCTACACTGCACACTCACCTCCCCTGTGCTTGGACTGTCATTATTTATTATTATTTGTTATTAGAACTGCTAGCTCTATCTAGTGTTCCTCCAGATCGAGGTACACATTAAACTCATAAATACTAGAAGCCACTGGTCTTAGTCTTTTATTTATTTAGCTAGTAAGTTCCTACCCTATTAGATTCCACTTTAGGTAGGACCTAGAATTAGCCTTATTGTGTACTTGCTTGATTGCTGCTTGTAGTCAGCTGAGCGTCCTTGCTCCACGCTGACACTAGCGAACTCTCCACTTACTCGCGTGCATACGACTCACTGTAGACCGCGTGGCGCAGTTGTCGCGCTCTGAATTATAACTTAATAGCTCTTGTAAACTACCCCTTTATCTAGAACTACCCCGTCAAACAGTACATTAGGGAGTTCTCCTGGCTGATCGCACTGTCGATCTCCATTCATAAAACACTCCCTACCGCTTGCAGTATTCGCCAAGCTTGACCCCCATTCTAGACTAATTTCATCCCCTAGATTTATTATTTGTACAGGCATCCCTCACAGGAACCTTACAACATGGATGACGATGATGATGATGATGGTGATAATTGCGGCTAGGATTTTTATGTAATATCAACTACCAAAAATGTACATATTTATGTAATAATATCAGGTGAAATATATTATATTACATTGAAAAAAATTAAAATATGTTATATTTAGATAATTTAATCTCTACATAGTGTAAAACGAAGTCGCCGATTCTTGTATGTAACGGGAAATCTTGAGAACCACTGGATGGATTTTGATGCGAGATTCACCATTCTGTAAAGGACGTCTTGAGAAAGGTTTCTATAGAAAAACATTCATTTATGACCAAAGGAAGCCGAGTAATGAAGATTTCAGTGAATCGTGTCGAAGAAAAATCTGCCGTCCGTGTTCCTCTTAAGCCTACGCTGGGTAAACCATTAAACATACACTGAAGAAAATCGAAATTGCAACACTCAGAAGGAGTGGTGCTACATTCCTGCAATTTAACATGCAGGACTATTGTTCGGTTGGGATTCGATGTTTACACTTTCAGGTCCCTTTGACCGCAATTTTGGACAACAATCAATGTGCCCACTACGAGCTGCAATACATTGATGAATTCATCAAGGCATGGAGTCAATATGGCCCTGGATCGCTTCCTGAGGAATTATGGCCCATGCTTGCAGCACTGCACTGGTCAGTTGTTCCAGGGTTGTGGGTGGCTGAGGACGGTTGGCCAGTTGTCGACCCATCATGACCCACACATGCTCAATAGGACTGAGGTTCGGGGATCTGGCGGGCCATTCTAAGGTTGTGATGTCATGGAGAGCTTCTCTGGAGATGCGTGCAGTATGAACCCGGGCATTGTCCTGCTGAAACATCCCATTAGCAATGTTTGCCATCATAGGGACAATCACTGGATGGAGTACCCTATCAACGTACTGTCGAGCAGGCATAGTGCCCTCAACAAGCACTAATTGTGATTTCACATTAAAGCCAATAGCTCCCCAGACCATATTGCTTGGTGTTGGTCCTGTGTGCCTCTCGACAATAAGGTCTGGGTGGCCCCTCTCCCTGGTACGTCGGCGCACACGATTCCGGCGATCACTGCGGGCAAAACAGAAGCGTGATTCGTCACTAAAGACGACCCTATGCCATTCGTCGACCCACGTCGATCGTTCTCGACACCAGGCCAGCCTTACACGTCGCTGTTGTGGGGTCAATGGAACACCTTCTGCAGGGACACGGGATCGTAAGCCTGCTGCACGCAGGCGATTACCAACTGTTTGTTGTGTAACGTGGGGTGCCTCAGCTGCTCAAATTTGCGCTGCTGTTGCATGGGGTTCCATCCGGGCCATCCGAATGATGCGGCGATCCTCTCTCACAGTTGTCTGTCGCGCTGGGTCTGTGCCAAGTCTACAAGTGTGGGTACCTTCATTTGACCACTGCTGCCATACACGTTGTACCGTACATGCCTGTCGGCCAACATGTGCAGCGACAGTCCTTAGCGATAATTCAGCCTCACACAGCCCAATTATCCGAGCCCTCTCAAACGGCGACAGTTGTTGATAGCGTGCTCTTCTCTGTCTCTGTTGACGGGGAACACTTCGATGCACAGACTGCAAGTCAACTACGCTACACCAGAATCCGTATACTGGAGTTGATTCCTCCGCGACCAATCACGTGGGGAGACCTGTAGCAACAATCCAATGGGTCTGAAACTTTGATCGTTTACATACCTACAAGGCATCGTTCCATATCTTGAAAATCAACACAAACGACCAATGCCTTCATGGTGTTGTAATTTCCATTTTCTTCAGTGTATCTATATACTGTACTATGAGTGTAAGAATTGATCAGCATGAAAAGTTCTAAAAAAAAAAAAAGTCCCCGGCAGCATATGTCTATCTTTAATACATCGCCCACTATGAGAATATTTACGTTTTCATTTCTACCAACAATCTCCATTCTGTTGAAATTCAAATTACTAGCTTTGGAGCGAGTTTAGGAGCTAGCAAGTGAGACTTTCAGCCCAGCTTCGGCCAGCATCAAAGTATCGAGTTGTGTCTAGTTATGACTTCAGAGAAGAGTGTACACAGACTGGTCCACCAGCCCCTTATTATTATTTTTTTTTTTGGAGAAAGGCAACCCAGCTAACGCGTATATCATAGCCATCCTAAAAACATTAGTACCTGCTCCTGCATGGGCTTAATACTGTACAGCTTTACCATTGAGTTCATGCCTGCGAATATAGTACAGTAGAAATCATCAGCGGTAGTGTTATTTCAATGCTCTCAACTGTAATGCATGTTTTAAACGATTACAGCTCCGAATAACACCACATTACGTTTGGACAGGTGCCTATGGGGGCTACGAATTAACTCAATACGTACCAGCAATCCGCTATGGCTATCGGTAGCTAAGGTGGCTAAGTCATGTATTCCTGCTGTTGCGTTTAACATGCTCCCGGATAGCGGGTTCGATCCCAGGGCTGGTACATGTTTTTCTTCCCTTAATGCCGTTTACAGTGGATGTACTATGGCCGCTATGTACCTGTTCCAACGAGTGATTTTTTTATTTGTCCTAAAAGGTCCGATTCTATCCGATGGTACGTAGCTAGGTTGGACGACGACATAATGATCTGTAAAACGAAAGCAAGGTAATTCAGGGTAGCAAGTGTTCAAAATGTTGACCACCTTTGCTTAAAGGGAAAATCAGATTCACTCAAGTCACCGCACGTGTCGCTCAAAACACTCTAACCTCAGGATGTAAACCATTCTTACGTTCGGAAAATATAAAATTTTATTACTTCAACCGCTAATGAGGAAAACCGTATCGTATTGAGTTATTCGATTGTTAAAATGGTTTTTCTTTCTAAAGATATGGTAAGAGAGAAACTGAAATTATCCGAAACGAAAGCTACTAACTGAATGAGCGTCTGCTGAATGAATTTTCAGGTAGGATTATTTTTATACAAACAAAATAAAGTGTGTTGGCATACATGTGGAATTGATTTTCAAATCTCTATCATCTACTCGAGACCAACCTGTGTCATCCTGGAAGTGGTTTTTCGTGGTATCCCACTTCTACTACAGATATAATGCTGGGATGGTTCGAAATTTAAGACCACTTCCACCTCCTTAAAACTCCTACCTTCAGTTACAAATACACAAACTACTACCAACAACGTAATAACATAGGTTATTAGACAAATTTAAACACACGCAAGAACACAAGAATGTGATGATCACGATGTCCAAAGCCCCTAAAATTTGAAAAGAAACCTCAAATATTCACGCCGCTGAGAACAGCAAAATGAAGTCTCATGTGCATTGGCTCATAGCTCATGAACGATTAGTCTTACTGACGCGGAATTTAAATTAAATAGCACTTTGAACCTTCTTCTCCGCCTTGTAACTGGTTGTTCTTTGAGGCAACTATTATCCTAAAATTGGCTACGATGGTGAAAATACACTTGCGAAACATTTCACTGGGTAATTTCCAGCCAATGGTAGCTACTTAAAACTCTGATTCTTAGCTTGAAAGCAGTGGATGAGGGTATATTAATCACACCGTACCAGTGTAAACACCCAACTGATTAGCCTACAAATGCCAATGATATGACAGTTTAAGTGTTAAGAGTACTCGTCAGTTGCATCGAGAACAGCCCATAACCGCTAGAACATTACAATATTCCTAATTACCATAGCTCTATAACGTAATGGTTCCGCTACCCACAATGCAGTGGAGGCGCAAGTGGCTAGGTGATGCAATCGAGATGGCTGTGGGTTAAGCAAACACCTGCACTTTTGAAAGCCATCACAACAGAACAGAACAAAAGAAAAATGAATCTTATCCTTGAACGTGAACATTAATATTTATAATGCCCGACGACTAAAATGGTATTCGAACCGGTTTTAGATAAAGGAAGTCTAGAGTCCAACCCAAAAGTTCTCACTATCTTCATAAATCAGCAAAATTCAACTTACTCTGCAAACGAATACATCGTAAGTGAATAAATGCGGTAATGTGACTTTGTAAGTGTGGCTGGATATTATATTCCCCACTAAAATGGAGCACGGGGCTGTCGTTCAAAAAACTTCGCCTGCGACTGGATTCGATGCAGTACTGGGCTCGGTCACGCATACCGCGTCAGATCCGACTTTAATCGCCTCAGCCGCGAAGACAACGTACACATTGCGCGCTACACGGATACTAGTTAACTAGGCTGTTCCACCTCAAACGTTAGTATGCGTGTCAATGTCATGGTTTATATAATGTTCATTTAACATTCTACTATTGCAGATCACGTGGCGTAACCTATTAATTCGATTGTATTACATGTATATGTGTTCTTCAAGGAGCAATGAATCACATGTTCGTAGAATGGTCCTTAGTATTTGACGCCGAACTGAGTAAGGTCGTTTTATCATTTTAAATGATCTTGTCGACTTCGTCGTTACGCTGGGGTCTGGCGTTACGTTACAGCGACGGGATGATATGTACCCAGATGCACTGAGGTGTGTAACGTCATAGTACTGCTTGGTGCATATGTTCCCCGACAATCTCTACTTCGTTGGTATAAGACAAAAATCCCCGATTCTTGGATGTCACGGGTAATCTCGAGAACCACTGGATGGATTTTGATGCGGTTTTCACCATTCTGTAAAGGATATCTCGAGGAAAGATTATGTAAAAAATAATTTATGTATGATCAAAGGAAGCCAAGCAGTAACGATTTCAGTGAAAAAGTCGAAAACAAACTTGGCGTCCGTGTGCTTCTTAAGCTTACGCTGGGCAAACCGTTAAACATTATCAATATACTATGAGCGTAAGAATTGGTCAGCATGAAATGTTCTACAAAAAAGACCGTGAGAGCATATCTCTATCTTCAATACATCGCCCACTATAAGTGATTTTCAGACTGGATGGAAGGGGCACGTCCCCGCGCGCTCTGTTGAGCGTGACGGCATCCCTCGCGCTTGACCTTGCTTTGCCCTTGTTTTGCACTTGCCGTTCGCAAGTAATTTGAAACAAGATATGCAAGATAAGTATTATGCAGATAATTTTCTAATATGTCGCTTCGCTCGAAGCCTCCAGTCTTTCTAACATTTTTCAGCATTTGTAGCATTTAAAATTATACAAAGTCTAGTCTTTCAGACTGACTGCATTGCTAGGCCCATGGCTCAGTTTACATTGCTGTCACACAGGCAGTGCGCACAGCAATATCTACTACCAAGAGAATTGTAATGTTAGTTGGGTTTCATAAAACTTAATAATAAGGGACTGGTGAACCACTCTGTATGTGTATGGTGTTGAGCTGTTCACCTCGGGTTTTATGAATTGTGTCTGGTACCAGCCGTCCGTGCACCTTTTAAGCGTACGCTGGGTAAACCCATAAAGATACCGGCCGAAGCTAGGGTGGGTTGCTAGTTTGTATATAAATGATATATTACGCATTAAAGTGTGGTACAATAATTATTAATTAAGCACGGCCATATTATATCAAATTTAAAGAAATTCAATTTTAATGTATGATAAATTGCGTACGAACTCAAGAATACGTATTGTAAGGGGCACTCTTTGTTTGCGGGGTGGGAGGAAATATAGCAACCTCTCTGAACAACAGGTTGAAAAGTAAAGTCTCAGGCACTCATTGGATAACTGAAATAAATTTACGCCCAGCCGCTGAGTATGTGGTAAGGTGTGACATAAATTCCCAAACTCTGATCTCCACTAATATCTTTCTTCGAATTCTTCCCTGGCTCTTTCTCAGTGGCTTATGAATTGGATGAAAGATCCGTTTCATATACCCGAGTTTCTAGTGAACAATATGAGGCGTCTGGTATTAAAACAAGATTTAATTTATTTGGCAGAGCCCGGAATTGAGCCTAAACCTCTACGGTAATAGCCAAGAATGCTAGTTACTACACTAAGAAGTAAACAGATTATAGTTTTCTAGTGGACCCGTGCGAGAAACCACACTTTCCCCAATAGGTTTATAATGAGAGACTTAGGGAGAAAGGTTGTTATGTTTTTATTCCAACCCAATGATTATAGAACACGATTTACATTTCAGTTTGAATTCCAAGTTCTACGTTCCCTAACTTAAGAAGGCAATCACTGAAAAATTGGAACATCATAACACTCACCGGTTATTCGATATTAATGAAATTATATGATTTGAGTACCGGTACTCATTCCTTTGAATTACTGTTTCTGAAATCCATGCAAAATGACAAAAGAAAGGCCTCATAATGTTAAAATGACATGAAACAGGTGTCACAGCGGCCAAAATTTGAAGTGGACAGCAATTATGGAGCGTATTTTTCTACAGCAACTGTATCTGCAAATCGCACACTTCGTACATTTTTAAAGTCATTTTTTAAAGAAATTATAGATATTTATGAAATTAGGGTGCAATTCGTCACTGATAATGTTTATTATCTTTCACTTGAATGCTCATTTGTCACGGTCGGTCGCTTGTGAGCGCAGCAGGAGGGATCTATACTACTGAAATAATATATATGATGCGACTGTTAATCTCGTCATTATAAGCCACGGAATCTCCTTTTGACGTGGAATTGTGAACCACATGACGTGTCATTTCACCTCAGAAATCCCCCAGGCTTTGACCAGAAATTGAACCCAGTCCACCTTGGTGGTCGTCAAGCAGCTGTTTTCCTCATAAAGGAGCCCAATTAGGAGAGAAACTCTATAATGAGGGCTGGTTGCTAAGTTGCCTCTCAAACATGGAAGGTCTTTAGTGTGAGCTACGAAAACGACAGCACTAGAGCCATTCAGGCACATAAGATGACTTGATTCACACTCTCAATGGATGGAAGGGTTAAGCCTGCTAATTGCATGGGGCAATTTTAGTGGAGAAGTGCTTAATTGCCGGTGTAATGCAGTACAATGCGTGACTTTGAAAATAGAAAGCACCTGAATGATATTAATGGACTCGGACGTGACAGGGATAAGACCGAGAACTCCCTACAAGTAAGTTTTCCCAAAATCATCTCAAGAAATGACTGAAATTCAATGTAGGGCTATGGATGGTATAATCTGATACTCTTTTAGGAGAAAATTTAGTACGGTCGTATTTTTTCTTAAAAATCAGCAATTTTTCAACGTTTATACCATGTTTTGTGTGGGGAAGCCTTTCTTGGAAGCCTTTTTGAGAGGTGAAAGGCTGCTTGAGCATTCAGCTCTCAAAGAGCCCACTGATGAGCCACCTTGGTGTTCCCAGGCGAAACCCCACACAAGACACGGCATAAACCTGAAAAAATCGCTGAGTTTTAATTCACTGGCCGTGAAAGCCCAATATACCATCATATTTTTCCTTGTTGGCAACTCTCATCGCTAACGCAATCAACAGCTTTTGTGAATAAAGACGCTGTAGCAGCGTCGAGAGTAGAGTATCATCAAGGCAGTGCGAGAGTAGAGTATCAAGAAGACAGTGAAGAAAAAAAGGAGAGTCTTGGGATTGTTATGTAATGATTAGAGTGTAAAAAATAATGAGATTTATGTGTTGATAAATGTCAAGGATAATAGAAACAGTAACATTGTTTTTAACGGTTGCTTTCACGCCAGGATGTGCCATATTATGAATTTGTTTGAAAATTTTGGTGCGAAATAACTTTGGAACGAAAGGGAGAATGTTGCTAGTCGAGACATCACACTACAACATGTACTGGGAACCTAACTGACACTGTTTGAATTTCACTAATATATCGTCTTGTCGTAACTGCTTCAGTTCTTCATCATTTTCTTGGTGTTTTGCTATAACTTCATAATCAATCACTGAAATTTCATTAAGTCTTGACAGAGTATCGGCTACCACATTATCTCTGCCTCTGACATGACGTATGTCAGTCGTGAACTGCGAGGTGTACTGCAGGTGCCGCAGTTGCCGAGGGGATACCTTCTCATTCTTTTGTTGGAATGCGTAGGTGATTGGTATATGGTCCGTTAAAATGGGAAATTAGAGAGTGCTGTTGCAGCATCGAGAGTAGAGTATCAAGAAGGCAGTGAAGAAAAAAAAGAGTCTCGGGATTGTTACGTAATGATTAGAGTGTAAAAAATAAAAAGATTTTTGTGTTGATGAATGCCAAGGATCAGCATCGATAGTAGAGTATCAAGAAGGCAGTGAAGAAAAAAAGAGAGTCTTGGGATTGTTATGTAATGATTAGAGTTTAAAAAATAAAATGATTTTTGTGTTGATGGATGTCATGGATAATAAAAACAGTAACAACTTGATTGATTCCTCAATATAGCATCCCCATATTCTGAAGCGGAGAATTGTCACATACGATGTTTAGAAGAGTGGTATTGCGAGTAGAATAAAGCTACAGTTTTATTATATAAGGGCAGGCACATACCCTACTATAACATTCATTAATTTCCTCCAACTCACCTGCTTTTGTTGAGAGACGGCAGATATTCGTTTCCATGGCAACAACGTCTTTGCTCGCGGGGACAAGAGTGACGTAACTAGGCGCGGATCTGAAGAGTCAGACATGGCAACAGCCAAGCATTCAAGTACGTTGCTAAAAGCTCATAAAACATGACCTACCTGTAATTTCAATATCATTGAATAAAACCCTCTCACGATACAGCGCTCAGGGCCTCACAACTTGTGTGTAAATACAGTATTAAACCACGTATAATTATATGAATAACGTTGTAATTATAAAGTTATATTGTATATCAATTATGTAGGTTATAATAGTTAAACGTAGCCATATAAGTTAGTTCATGGCTACATTTGTTAAGAAAATGTGTGCATTATTGGCAATAATTTGCAACTTAACCGATTAGAAGTCGCACCTGTAAGAAGTTTAAAAGGTTAAAGTAAAAAGAAGTAAAAATATAGTAAGATAATAAATAATAAAGAATATAAAAATGAACAAATTTTAAAAAATTGGGCTACACAAGTTTTAAAAAAATAAGAATTTTAAAAGTTAAAATCTTTGAATATATTAAAAATTTCAAAAAATTAAAAAATAAAGAAATTAAAAACTTCAAAATGTAAACTATTAGCAATTTAATTTTTTTTATATAAGGATAAGATAAACTTAAAAATATAAAGTCTGGCTGCGTGGCTCAGGGGTAACGTTCTCGCTTGCTGAGCCCAAGGTTGCAGGTTCGAAACCTGGCGCAGTCAGCTGGCATTTGAGGGTGCGCAAATGCGAGGGAGCCCTGTCAGTACATTTACTGGCACGTTAAAGATCCCCTTCGGGGCAAAATTCCGGCACCCCGGCGTCTCTAAAAGCCAGGGTAGTTAAAAGGGACGTAAAACGAATAACATTATTATTAAAAATATAAACATAGGAATAAAACAAAAAGTACAAATATTAAAATTAAATTTCTGAAATGCTTTTAAATTAAATTATGATTAAAATGAGAATTAGAATTTGAAATTTAAATTTCAATAAAATTTAAATAAGAAATGCAACTTTTTAGTATATTTTTTAAATTGGGCTAAATTGAAAATCAAAATTTGAAAATTCAATTAAAATTATTACATTTTGAATTTTGAATTTTAAACTGGATTAGGTGTTTTAAATTGAATTTAAATAAATATCGAAATAAATTAAAATAAAAATATAATAATAAGAATATAAAATAAAATTAATTAATAAATGGAATACAATTTGAATGGCATTCGAACCCAAGTTGAGCTCACCATTGATTCCACTAGTATTGCTGCTTTTTGCTTCATTTAAGAGCTTGAATATTTTTAACCTCTACCTCAGTTAACGTCCCCTTAAAGAAATGCCACAGATAAAGCATAGTGGCCTACAAATGAAGTAAATTGGCATATTTTCATCTGAACTTCAGTTAAGGTTGATCAAGTTGATTTTGATAAATCAATTCAGTGAGTTATAAATGAAGTAATTAAAAAAAGAAATATTTTAACTTGAACCTCGGTTAACGTCCCCTTAAAGAAAATGATCAACTTGATTTTGATAAAGCAAAAGTTACCGTTTGATGCCTATGATTGGATTAAGTTGTTTGACATTTTGAAAACGATTGGAATAATATAGAGGGATATGAGAGTGCTCTACAATCTATACAGAAACCAGACATCAGTTATTTGAGCCGAAGAACATGAGAGAGAAACTGGTATTCAGAAGGGTAGGGCTGCAACTTATCACCCATACTGTTCAACCTATACAGTACATTAAAGAAGCAATATAAGACATTTCAGAAAAATTCAATGTAAGAGTAATGAATCAAGGAGAAATAATTTTAACTCTGAGATAAGCTGATGACATCGCCATTTTAGCCAACACACCAGAGGGTGTGAATGAGTTTTTAAATTGTAAAGATTCTGTTTTGAGGGAAGAATTCATGATGAAAATTAATTAATGTAAAACAAAAATATTAGACTGCAGCCGAAGAAATCAGAAACCCATATGGGCGTCGAATTGGCAGATCAAATGCTAAATTAAGTACGAGACTTATATTACTTAGGAAGCAAAATGACCAGTGATGGACGAAGCAAAGAGGATATAAAAGAAGGTTAGCACAGGCTAGGAAAGTATTTCTGCTGAAAAGGAATCTGTTGATATCAATAGTAAGCTAGATTTAGGTATTAGGAAGTCATTTTTGAAAGCTTTTTCTGGAGCGTGGCGCTCTATGGAAGTAAAACTTGGACTTTGGGAGCAGCAGAAAAAAAGGAGAATTGAAGCGTTTGAAATGTGGTTTACAAGAGAATGGTGGAGGTAAGATGTGTAGATATAGTTACAAATGAAGAGGTATTAAGGCGATTGGGAGAGGAGAGATGTTTCTGGCGACTGCTAATGAAGAGAAGAGATAGGTTGGTAGGACACATACTAAGACACCCAGGAATAGCTAACTTAGGTATGGAAGGAAGGGTCGAGGACAAGAACTGTAGGGGTAGACCAAGGTTAGAATATGTTAAACAGATGGCCTCAGTTGTAGGGTATGGTAGCTATGTAGAGATGAAACGATTAGCTCAGGACAGGGCATGGAGTGCTGCATCACACCAATCAAAATACATAAGACACAAACGCATAAAGCTACCTAAAAGAAATTGGATATTTAACAGAAATGCCACAAAAATTGATCGTATCATACACTGACCCACCCCCTAGAACTGAGAATATCAAGCAAGGGTTGGTTGGTTGGTTCCTTAGTTTAGGGGTTGCGACAACGCGGTCATGTAGCCCCGTGTACTTTGGATGTGTGTAGAATCTGTCTGATAACCGGTGTTAATTGTGATGACTGTATTAGTGTGTGTTATCTGTTTTCATTTCAAGTGAGGACTGCAGACATTGAATGTTTTCAAGTAGTTCCTACTTTTGCAACCAAACGCCACCGTCAACGACTACTAGGTCAGAATTTGATTACCAGATGCCACCGAGAGTCAACGTCTGGCGACGAACGTCGGAACCTAAGAGCGTTTCTCGAATGTTTAACCTATATATAATTTAGCTTCACACAGGCGTAATTAGTGGAAGGTTCTTTAACATGCAGGCATTCCGTGAAAAGCATTCTCTAATTTGTCAACGCTCGATGTCCCTCAGCCTTAGAAAACAACTGGTTAAGACATACATATGGCCAGTTGCATTGTGCTGCAGTGAGACTTGGACAATGAATAGAGGTGACATTAAACGACTAGAAGTGTTTGAGATGTGGTATTGGCGCCGAATGGAAAAGATCAGCTGGGTAGAGAAAATGACCAACATAACGGTGCTGGATCGAATAAAGGAAAAACGGCAAATGATCCGCCAGATATATAGAAGGAGATCCACCTGACTTGGCCACAGGTTACGACATGGTGGCCTGATGATCGACATACTAGAAGGCAAAATACCTGGAAAACGTCCTCACGGGAGGCCACGGAACACTTTCATGAGATCTTTCCTAGATAGCTCTGGCCTACGAAGTTATGAAATGGTCAAAAGGACAGCACAAGACCGAACAACGTAGAAAAGACTCATTGTAGGGGCAGACCAGTCGCTTGACTGAAAAACATGATGATGATGATGATGAAATCTATGACATGGGACCGCTGGCATTACTTCCCTTCCGAAGGAAGGCATACCGAGGGATTTTTAACGCTCTTAAAAAACCGACGACTTCGGCCAGGTTTGATCCCGCGATCTTGGATCAAGCAAGGGAAAGAAGGATACTTCATATTCAATTTACTTTATTTTCTCTATACTACGATGGATAGCAATAAATTGTATCGGGTTAAAGTAGGGAATACTTTGATCGCTTGACGAGACGGTACCCAGGGGGCCATTACCGCCAGCCTTTGATGTATGTTTATCAATGTCTGCTACCCGCTCACCTGTTATTAATGACTATTTGTCCGCTGCAGGCTGTTGTAAATAGATCCACGTTCGATACCCGCTACTAATACTACCCTAGAGCCACGCACAGATTAACCTTGAACAAACAGCCGTCAGCGGTCAACACACACACACGTTTTATTAGCAAATTTTAATGTAGTCTATCAATGATTACTATCAGCTTCAGTAGCGTACTTGGTAGCAAGCTGAACTGCTGTGCCCAAAATCGCGGGTTCAAACCCGGACGAAGTCGGGGAAGTCCTTCGGAGGGGAAGTAAAGCCGGCGCCGGTCCCTTATCATAGATTTATGGCATGTAAAAGATCCTTCCACTAACTAAACTTGTGTGAAGAAAAATTTCTTGGTTAGTTTTCGTTGAAACGCTCTATCAAAGTTCCAACGTTCACAACTACAGTAGATGTCAGTGACGACTGGTAGCGAAAGTTGGATCTATTTGAAATTAAACGGAGTTTGTAGCTCACCTCATTGGTGTCCGCTTGAAGCAACTACAGCCTCTGGCGAGCCGTACATGTCCTCGGACACTCCCGGCACTAAAAGCCATCCGCTAAATAAATGAAATGAAATGAAATGAAATGAGAATCCACAGTCTGTTCCAGTCGACCGACTGTAATTTATGAAGCCCCCCCCCCCCCATCTAGCGATGGGTGAGGATATAAACTGTGCCGGCAGCTGAAGCCTGTCGCACTCTCCTAGGGCAAGGATTAAATGAATGAGAGATAAAATTAAATGATAGAGTATTGCTGGAATGAAATTTTGACAGGAAAAACCGGAGTACCCGGAGAAAATCCTGTCTGTATCCGCTTTTCTCCAGCACTTAATCTCACATGGAGTGACCGGGATTTCAACCAGGGACCAGGCGGTGAGAAGCTGGCGTGCTGCCGCCTAAGCCACGGAGGCTCTTACGCTAATTAAATAAATAAATAAATAAATAAATAAATAAATAAATGAGTAAATAAATAAATAAATAAATCAGCTAAGAATCAATAATATTTACTCTGCTAGTAGAATAAATTATATTTAACGTAATAATTAATAGATAATCCTTAATACCACTACGCTAATCAATAGACGACAAATTAAGAATCAACTATTCACTTGTTGAACATCTCTTCAATTGTTTGATTGTTGTACTTTTTTCGGCTTGACAATGAAGCCTTCTTTAACTAAAAGTTCGATTAAGAATATTTGTTAAGATATGCAGAACCTCCGTGGCTTAGGCGGCAGCACGCCGGCCTCTCACCGCTGGGTCCGTGGTTCAAATCCCCGTCACTCCATGTGAGATTTGTGCTGGACAAATCGGGGGTGGACAGGTTTTTCTCCGGGTACTCCGGTTTTCCCTGTCACAATTTCATTCCAGCAATACTCTGCAATATCATTTCAATTCATCTGTCATTCATGTAATCATTGCCCCCAGGGGAGTGCGACAGGCTTCGGCAGCCGACACAGTTCATATCCTCGCCGCTAGATGGGGGCTTCATTCATTCCATTCCTAATCCGGTCACTCGACTGGAAGCAGGCTGAGGATTTTCATTAAGATATGCATCTTGAACAGTATCATAAAGTGCTTGCATACAAAGATGATATCGTATTCATAGGAAGAAATGTGACTGAGATAAGGAAATCGTTTATTTATCTTGAGGAGACACCAAGAGCACGCTGATGAGCCAGCTTGGTTTCCTAGGCGAAACCCCACACAAGACACGGTGAAATCCTAGAAAAATGCTTGGTTTTAAATCACTGACTGTAAAAGCCAATATAACATCTATTTAGAAGCCTTCATAGGGAGGTTATTGCTGCTTGAGCTTTTAGTTCTCGCAGTGAAGAGGCGCAGGTGCGCTTCATAAAAATTGAGGTAACGCGCAGTTCGTTACTCCTGTGGGGGTCTGAGTGGGGACACCAAGAGCCCGCTGATGAGCCAGCTTGGTGTCCTAGGTGAAACCCTACACAAGACATGGCAAAAACCTAGAAAAATTGCTGAGTTTTAATTCACTGGTCATGAAAGCCAATCTTTTTGAGGAGATAGCTTTAAAATTAAGTCTTAGAATGAATAACCAAAGAACTCAGTACATAGCAATGAAGAGGAATACTGACGTGTTTGGAAATCGATTACCTCTTCTTGTTCGCAAGCATAGTTTTCAGCGGGTTGAACATTTCAAACTCTTCGGAGTCATGATTGATGAACAGAATAATAGAGAGGTGGAAATTAAAGTTAGAATGCTAACATGGTGTAGTTTTTATTGGGATCCAAACCGGGTGAGTTTGCCGTGGTCGTTACGCAGTGGCTGCAGTCAGTCGCTCCCATCCTGGAGGCGAGTAGGTTCATATCTCCCTGCCAGCACCCTTGAAGATGGTCATCTGTTGTTTCCCATCTTCCTTCCAGGCAAATGCCGGGGTTGGTCCCTAACTATAGGCCACAGCCGCTACCTTCCAATTGGTCGTCCTTACATTCTTACATTCCTCCCCAGACAACACTCCACACGCGACGGTACTTGTAGCTCACCCCATGGGTGTCCGCATAGAAGCAGCTACAAACTCTGGCGAGCCGAACATGTCCTCAGACAATCCCGGCACTAAAAGACATACGCTAAAAAAACAAAAATGGGATCCAAATTTTTGACGATTAAAACAAAACAAAGCAGGAAGAACACCAGTTGCAGATTTTCGAAAATAAAATATATAGGAACATTTTTGGACCATTCCTTGTTTCCGCATCTCAAAGCTCGAAGAAAAAGGGATCTAATAAAGACGTACACTCACTGTCACAGCAACCAGCAATACTCAACATTATTAACTCCAGAAGACTTCAATGGGCTGGTCATTTACTAAGGATGGGAGATGATAGAATGGTCTTACAAATTTTTTAAGAAGAACCAAGAGGACAAAGGCCAGTGGGAAGACCACAAAGTCAGAGTTCAGTGGAGGCTTTTTTAGCTTATTTTCAATTTTGGAAAAATAGGCTTATGAGATCACCTTTTGTCCGTGGCGATTTCAATGAAACTCGGTAAGTTCATAGCACTATACCGGACGACCCCGACCGTGCCCTTCAAATTTTGTTACGTCACCCCAATCCAACATGGCGGATGTGCGATATATTTCACCAGCATTCAATATCTCAGAAACTATTCTCGATATCACCCTGGATTTTTCACGGTGATAAAGGAAACTACTACTAGAAGTTCACCTATGTGACTTTTGAAAAACTAATAACTACAAAACCAACATGGCGGCCACGCGAATTTGCGGCTTTTAAGTAGACGTTTCGCGCGATTTAACCAACCAAACGCAATAATACGTGGTACAGTATATGCTGATACACATTGTAATGCACCGACATCTAACTTCGTTCAGTTGTTTACATAACCACAAGATGGCTGATGTGCGAAATATTTCACCGGCATTCTATATCTCTAAAACTATTAGCGGCATCGCCCTGAAATTTTGTACGGAGATAAAGGACACTACTGGAAGTTCATCTATAAGACTTTCAAAAACCGGTTAACTACAAAACGAACATGGCGGCGAACCGAATTTAAATTTTAAATAGACCTTTCTCGCGATTTAATGTTCCAAACGCAATGAAATCTGGTACAGGAAATGTTTATACACATTGTAATGCACTGGTATCTAATTTAGTTCACATGTTTACATAATCTCAAGATGGCGGCTGTGCGAATTTGAAAATTAAGTTTTAATTTCTTGTATCGTAATCATGCGATCGAAGTGAAAGTTTGAATAATTAACCTACACAATAATTTTCCTTTAATGGTACACGACTCTATGGCCTATACATTTAACAAACCAACATGGCGACCATCCGAATTATATAGACGGCTTTGAATATCTACGAATCTATTACAGCAATAAAACTGAATTTTTGTATGTTGATAGAGGTATTTAACATACGTAGGATATATGAAAATAGGCTGTATAGTTCTTCACGGAACTACTTGTTTGAGATCGGCGTGGGATCCTCGTATCCCATAGATCTGCGCAGATAAACAAAACGTTATCCACATCCGCACATTTGTTATCCGAATCCGCTGACATTGCAATGAAAATGAAAATCCACAGCCTGCTTCCAGTCTCTGACCGGGTCAGGAATGGAATGAATGAAGCCCCCATTTTGCGGCGAGGATATGAACTGTGCCGGCTGCCGAGGCCTGACGCACTCCTCTGGGGCAATGATTAAATGAATGACAGATGAAATGAAATGATTGTGGAGAGTGTTGCTGGAATGAAATTTTGACAGGGAAAACCTGAGTACCCGGAGAAAAACCTGTCTGCCTCCGTTTTGTCCAGCACAGATCTCACATGGAGTGACCGGGATTTGAACCACGGACCCAGCGGTGAGAGGCCGGCGTGCTGCCGCCTAAGCCACGGAGGCTTAATGACATTGCAATAATATCTTTAATTTATTATATAAAGCATAAAGTATTAAAGCAACACCTTTAGACATTTGAGGAGAAATTCGTTCCCCTAGCCTATGTGTGAATCGCAAGACAATGTTGACAGAGTTTTGTCCCTCTGAGTAACGGCTCGTCCAACAGCGAGTGATTAATTATAACTCTTACCTTGTCGTCTGATATACCCTCGCAAGCAAGTGCAGGTATAAACTACCTCTTTTGGGGGCACATACGTCAACACTAATTGCAGGAATATCCATGACTGGCTTCTCTCACTTCTCTGTTATTCTCATACACTCCAAACGAAAGCAAATAGGGAAATAACAAGAAAAGTAAAAGACGCAGATCTTTGCGCAGAAACTTAAATTATTTTATGTTCGACCCTGACTATTATATGTCAGAAAACTGTACTATAATGAGGCTCATTATAACATTATTTTTCATTGTGAAACAGTTTCTCCCACCAATCAGAGCTCAAGAAACAGTTGTTTGACCAATTAGATAATTAGATGCGCTGAGTTCCACGGCCTTCTAATTTAAATTTCACTGCCTGGCCTAATGTCATAGTAGGGTAATAGAGGAGGCCATGGTCAAATACAAGGCATTCTCTGCGTCTCATGCGCTCTGTTCAGTACATAAAACAGGCGAAATCTCGACAGATATTTACGAGTATTTATGTTCGAACATAAAATAGTTATAATAATTACCGTCGAACATAAACAGTCGTATGCAACTCGCCTATAATGGTAATTAAGACACTCGTATGGAAATTATAAAACTCGCATACGCTCGTTTTATAAACCTACTCGTGTTTTAATTATTGCTATTATAGGCTCGTTGCATAATGTACTATAAAAGAAATCCAGTTCAACATTGTATTCTAAAAACTATCCGCAAATTTACTCTACACATTATCCACAGCTTATCCGCTATCCACACAGCCATGCAAACTCTATCCGCATGGCGAAAAATGTTTCGGATATCCGCATCCGCGCAGGGTTTTACCCATAGAAGCCTTCTGAGTGAGTGAGTGAGTGAGTGAGTGAGTGAATGTAATTAAGATATCGTTGTGTCAAATCTATATATTAATTGTTAGTGGGAATCAGTAATTTACAGATTTGACACAAAGATACCATAATATTTTCAATTTAACATTTAGTTGAAGAAGGCTTCATAGGGAAGCCAAAACATGTACAACATTTAAACAATTGAATAGATGTTCAACAATTGAATGGTTGTTTCTTAATTTGTATTGTAGTATGATTACCATCAGCTACGAATGAATAAATTGGAATCCTTTCTGAAAAGGCATAGAGTCAACAAGTAGTTCTCTTCTAATAGCCTGGATAAATGCACTGTATGTAAACTATCTTCTTCGACCACCTCGTGGTGTAGCGGCTATCATTATTGTTTGACCCTCCGGAGGTCTGGATTCAATTCCCGGTTCTGCCAAAAAACATTGTGTATGGGCCGGTACGTATACTCAACCTCTTGGGGTGAAACTGAGAAAAGGAGGGTCCGATTTCCACCTCAGCCATCCTGTACGTGGTTTTCCTAGGTTTTCTTACTTCTACACCAGGCAAATGTCGGGATGGTACCTAATTTACGGCCACGGCCGCTTCCTACACAAATCCTACCTCAATTACAAATTCTCACACTAGTACAGACATCACAGTGACACAGATCATCAGACATATTCTACACACACCCTAGTACACGGGGCTACATGACCACGATGTCGCAAAGCCCCTAAGCAATTAACAACAACAACAAAACATAGGTTTAATAAAGATTTCACGCCACGTGATATTCTGAATGTTGAAGTGATAGAAGCTATTTTAATGTTGTCTATTTCTATTAATCCGTTTTAGGGCAGAATATTTTTTTCTAATTTTTACTTTAATTTTCTTAATTTAAATTTTCATTTCAGCTCTAATTTTTATTTTTATTTTAAATATTCAAAATTACTTTCTTTAATAAATTTTAAAAATTACCTATTTATTTATTAATTAATTTTAATGTTGTAATTTCTACTTTTTAATTTGAAAATGAAAATCCACAGCCTGCTTCCAGTCTCCGACCGGGTCAGGAATGGAATGAATGAAGCCCCCATCTAGCGGCGAGGATATGAACTGTGCCGGCTGCCGAGGCCTGACGCACTGCTCTGGGGCAATGATTAAATGAATGACAGATGAAATGAAAAGATAGTGGAGAGTGTTGCTGGAATGAAATTTTGACAGGGAAAACCGGAGTACCCGGAGAAAAACCTGTCTGCCTCCGTTTTGTCCAGCACAGATCTCACATGGAGTGACCGGGATTTGAACCACGGACCCAGCAGTGAGAGGCCGGCGTGCTGCCGCCTAAGCCACGGAGGCTAAGACTTTTTAATTTAATGATCTTAATTTTATTTTAATTTTTATTGTGTTTTATTTTAATGTGTATATTTATGTTTTATTTTATTGTTTAATTTTAATATTTTGATTATATTTACTAGTTGAAATTTTATCCAGCACCATAAAACTAGACAGATATAATATTTGTTTATCGGAAATATTTCATCCACAAGAAATTTTGTTGTAATAATTCTGAACGTTTCAACTATTAGCACCTTTGATAATAACCTACAAACTCTTTTTATAGTAGGTGGTTAATATATAGAGCAGTATCTTACAAAGGGTTAATGAAAGCTTTTCAATCGGTCAACACAAATTGTACCCAATTACATTAGGCAGGAATACTTAGTATTTACATGTCCTAACATGAAAGAAACGAGTTGTTATTGAAAAATAACACGCTTTTATGTACAAAATGAGTTTTGATTATTATCCTACTTTTCAAGTGCCTCCGTGGCTTAGGCGGCAGCACGCCGGCCTCTCACCACTGGGTCCGTGATTCAAATCCCAGTCACTCCATGTGAGATTTGTGCTGGACAAAGCGGAGGCAGACAGGTTTTTCTCCGGGTACTCCGGTTTTCCCTGTCACAATTTCATTCCAGCAACACTCTCCACTATCATTCCATTTCATCAGGCATTAGCTTGCCACGGTGGGTGAGTGGTTATAGTGTCGGACTACCAACCCCAAGATTGCAGGTTCGCCGCTGGCCATGGTAAGTGATTTTTGAAGGCGACAAAAATCACGATACTCATGTCATACGATGATGGCATGTTAAAGAACCCATTTGAATTCAGTAGGCCGTGTTCAATGGCAAAATTAATCTCGGGATTTTCCGCCAACACAAAGTTCCTCCATTCTCTACTTGAAAGCGCTGTAGTGTCAAGGAGTTTAGATATCTAACCTCCTTGACTTTCATAGCGTTCAAAGGAACGACGAAATTCGACATGAAAGCTACCCTCTGGGTGTCCATTAACAAAGCTTGCATCAGGCACCCGAGGCCATACGATATTATTATTTGCTGTCATTAATCCAATCATTGCCTCAGAAGAGTGTGACAGGCCTCGGCAGCCGGCACAGTTCATATCCTCGCCACTAGATTAGGCTTCATTCATTCCATTCCCTGACCCAGTCGGTCGACTGAAAGCAGGCTGTGGATTTTTTCATCCTACTTTTCACTTTTTGCAAAAATGAGGAAAAAGACGACTTATGAGATCGATCCGGGAAAATGTGTGTGTGTCTGTCTGTCTGTCTGTCTGTCCGTCAGTCTGTCTGTCTGTGTGTGTGTCAACCCCCCCCCCTATCAACTCCTAAACGGCTGCAGCAATCGAAACCAAATTTGGTATGAATAAAGATCTATACCGGAACATCTCAATGCCATACTTGAAAATGATGTCAGTGCTAACAAATGCTGAAAAACCGCAATTGAAATTTGAGCTTCATGTTGGATATCTTGAAATGAATACATGATAACTATTCCACAATTGGCACACAATTAGATGATTTTTTTTTCAGTTTAATTTGCAGGAGGCCATATATGACAGTGTTGCCAACAAGATTCTAAGCCTCCGTATAGGTCCAAAATTTAAATGCATGTAACTTCTATACTAACAAATGGATTTCAACCAAACTTCATATGTACTATGTGTACAGAAACAGATATGACTGATCGTATTCTTAAGAGCCATCAGGGCTACCAACTGTTAATAAATGTTCTCTCAATTTTTTTTTTAAATCCAAATACCAATATATCAGAAAGTATGCGATCCAACAGCTTTGAACTTTGCACACGTATAGTAGCTGACATCCTAGATTAATTTGGAGTATCTAATGAATGTCAGTACTACCAACATGATTCAAAACCTGCTGATAGTACCAATTTTCAAATACATGTAACTTCTATACTATCAATAGGATTTCAAACAAATTTCGTATGTGCTATGTCTACTATAACAGATATTACTATGCGTATTCTTAGGAGCAAACAGGGCTGCCAACTGTTAATAAACGCTGTCACTATTTTTTACCCTATTATCAATATATCAGAAAGTATGCAGGCCAACAGCTCTAAACTTTGCGCACGTATAGTACCTGACATTCAAGATTAATTTAGAGTAACTAATATACATCAGTGATGCCAACAGGATTCTGAGCCTTGTGATAGGTCCAATTTTAAAATACCAGTAACTTCAATACTAACAAATGGATTTCATCCAAAATTTGCATAACAATAGATCATAATATTTCAGATTATTTCTGACCATCACATGCACGACATTGTTGCCAACATGATTTTACGCACGCTGATAGATCCAATGTTTAACTGCATGTAACGTCATGCTATCCATTGGACTTCAACCTAATTTTGTATTATGTACCTTAAGAGATGGAATCAAGAATATATTCAGTCACCAGGGCTGCCAACTGTAGTGCTCTATTTGGCTACATTATGCCAGGTATATTTTGAACTAATTAGAAATTTTCATATTACCAACTTAATTTCGTCATTATTCTAGGTCCATATATAGATTAATCATTGGCATTAATCTTAAATTTTAAGAAAGTAGGCTCTTTAGTTCGTCACGGAACGTCTTCTTTACATACTTTTTTCCCCCTAACGTAATTGGGTGCAATTTGTGTCGACTGACTGGAAAGCTTTCTTTAATATTCTGCATATTTTTTGAAAAACTGGCCTTGCAAAATATGCTGAATATGTATTATTAAGCTATTTGATAAAACTGCTGTTTGCCTGTTGGAAATTCATAGCAGCTGAAATGTATCATTAATTTTTTCTATGCAATTCACACACACAGAACGAGAATTGAAGAGCAAAGTCCAGAGCTTCAACAGACTAATGGAGCTGCCCCCATTTCATTTAACGATGTTACGTATGGACGCATATGCATCTATTTAATTTCTTTAATGGGGAAGTCATATTATACTTAATAGCCCTTCATATATAATTATTTATTTAATTAATATAAGTCCTTTGAAATAAAAATGTCTCTCCGGAACTGATAAATTAATTCACGGGCCTTTTGCCTGGCCTTTTAAGAGGCAGCTCTTTTGGGTGATTTTAAACTACTGTATTGATTTTCAAAAGTAATTAAATAACTTCATTAAGATATTCAAAAGTGATTTTATCGTCGGATTTCGGGAAGGCCGCAAAAGTCCATTCCAATTCGTAGATGATCTCTCGTATTACATTGCATGGTACTACGGCAAAATTAATTAAACCAGACACAGGTCTAGAAATAGAGTTCTGAAAAATCAAATTCAAAATTTAATCAAAAAGCATAAAAACAAACAAAAAATCAAAAACAAACAAGAAAAACTTAACAAACACAAAATCACAACCAAAAGGCAGAAGAAAACAAAATACACAAAAGCAAAGACAAAATAATAATAAGAAAATGTATTACAAGAAATAGAAATAAAACACAAAAGATAAAAATATAAATCAATCCATAAGAACAACAAAAAAGAATTCGAAAAAAATATAAAACAGTAAAAATAAAACAAAAACAAAAAACGAAATAAAAACAAAAACAAGAAATCATAAAAACATAAAAAACAAAACAAAATGCACAAAGAAAATAAAAACAAACCAAAGAAAAAACAAAAATACACAGAAAATCAAAAAATATACAAAAACAAACCAAAACAAAAACAGAGATTCATAAACAAAAATAAATTAACTAAAAACACAAAAGGACATAAAGCAAAACCAAATTAAAAAGACAAAAGAACAATCAAAAAGAAAACCAAGGTTTAAATGATGTACCTAAGCAATATTTCCCCGCGAAACCATGGCCTCTCACGGTGCATTGCGCGATGCATTGTGCACAATACTAAGTTGACTACAGTGCAAACTCCTACTTTCCACGCTTGTTTTCACTCGCTCTGCCACTCTCCCTCTTCCTCACCTTCCCCGCTTTTACGCCCTCACTCCGAAATATTTACTTGCAGTGTATTTGAACGAAATCTCGTATGCGCTCATATACAATTCATCCGATTGCGATGAAGCTTTGGCGAGTTGTTGTGCACGCTCCCACAGATGTTTCTGAATTAGTAAATCCATTTTACGGAAAAATAAAAAAAAAAAAGATTTTGTGTATACAAAAGCACTTCAACAAACAAGATTACAACGCAAAAACTTTCTTGGATTGGCATTGCAACGCATGCTGAGTACAGCTAGTGCTTCTACAGGGCGCCCGAGAATGTTCTCCGCACTGGGTACGTGCAGCTGTGAGAGATTGAGTCATAAGTTTAGTTTGCTGCACTGTGTCCCGCGTGTGGGCTGTCAGTGTGTATTGCGAGAAGCGAGCGAGCCTGTATGTCATCAGTGTGTATTGCGATAAGTGAGCGTTCTGATAGATTATTGGAAGAGTGCAACAGTATAGAGGCGGTAATGTTTACTACTGAAGAGAGAGTTATTTTGGTGGAATACGTTTCTCGCGAAGGCGATCGGTTTACAGAAAATGTAAAATTAAGATTTCAGGCGCGGTTTCCTAATCAAAGTGTCCAAATCGTGATACCGTTCGGGATTTGGTAAGTAAATTTCGTGTGACTGGCTCAGTTCACGATGTACCGGGAACAGGCAGGCCTGCGCTTTTAACAGACGAATAACTTGTTGAAATCTCCGATATAATGCTGCGTAATCCAAGTAAATCAACACGAAAATTAGCTCGACAAACAGGAATCTCTAAGTCGACAGCATTGTTCCCTTATAAAGTTACCGTCGTTCATGAATTAAAACAAACTGATTACGGAAAAAGAGTGATGTACTGTGAATGGTTCCAGCATCTGTTATGAATGGCTGTAGTGAGTACAAATTTACTGTTTATTTGTTATGATGCAAGTGGCAGCCGTGCTGCCAACGTAACTGCTGTAGCTAGCTCTCCCAGACGCATGTAGGCGCTGCGGAGAACATTCCCGTACTCGCTGTATAAAATTGGCTAATATTCGTCCCTTGTTAGTAGCTCTCAGTGGTGGAGTATCGCATGACAGACTGTAAACAAAAGCGAAACATTACCTCACTAATGTTACAGAGTAGATTTTAAGCGCTTTACTGTGGCCTAAGGTTACATGTGAGCTCTAAAGTTACAGAGATCTCTACCGTGTGCTCGGGTAACCACCCCTCTTCAAATGCTTATTAAAATAACGCAGTCCTCTTTTGCAAAGTGGCTCTGATATTACACCCTGCTATGAGAATCCCCTCTTAAACTACCGTATTGGCAACTCAAACTAACACTTGGGGCGCTGCGATCGTCTGGATAAGTAGGGTAAAATTACTCAATAACACGCGTTTGATATGGAACACTTTTTATTTTTCGGTTATAATCAGTAAATGTGGTCCCTAAAATAATGACAGTGTTATTTTCAATTGTATATATGTATAACTGTGCGATACACGTGATCAAATTTGTGTGTTCCACTGGATTTTATGTGTCAATTGCATATTATCAAGCATCGGTTGTCTGCTGGTATTTGTTTTTGTGCAGTTTGAGTCATGGCGCTGTTACGTTTAAAAGCTATATTTGAGTTTGCTCACTGTACCATAGACTCTAGAAATTATTTGCTGCTTGGTAGGGCGAAGGGATGAGTTTAACTTGTATTAAAACTCGGGATAGACAGGAATTGCTTGATTTGGATGGTAAGTATTTACCCTGCGAAGTCAAATTAGGCCCATATGACTCGTAGTGGAATGGCTCGGATATCGCAGAGCGAGGTGATGACGGTTGGTGGGGTTATTGGAAATGAACAAGGGAGCGGGAAAGGATACCTGACTGATGAAGCATGGCTGTCCTCGGCTGGTGTAGGCCTAGCCTTGGCTGTCTTGGTACGACTTGGCTCGGCGAGACGGTGCTTGGCTGCCTAGGTGCGGCTTGGCACGGCGTAAGTGAACAACCCGTCCTGTCGTCAGTGAGTGAAGTGGTGAGTGGTCCAACCCGCTCTTGATGCCCGTATTTATTTGGTATCGTCACCTTTCGGCTATTGCTATTTGCATCTTTTGGAAAGTGATGAAAACGTATATCCGCTGCCCTCTTATACATCGACTTACAGCCGTAAACTGAGCAATATACTTTGCTTTTACTCATTTTTCACTCTTATCAACGACTAAAACTTATTACTTATGTGTAATCACGAAGAATTTACCACGATCTGCTTACCAATACAAGAAACCATATGCAAACAGTCACCACGTGACAAATGTACCCTACTTCGTAAGTTTCTCATTTTTACCGCTAGATGTCATATCAGATAGCTGGAGTTGCCAATAGTGGAGACGCTGCTGTGGCGTAAAAGGAAACGCTTACGATTGCTCGAGTAAAGTCAAGGCATTTTTTAATAGGAAACCCATTTTTGACACTAGATACCTGCACCGGCTTTGCACTAGTGCAGCTTAAGGCATAAACGATCCTTTAAAGTGGCACCAACTGAATAGTTGAACAAAACAGTTCGTTTCTTTATACTGTATTGTCCTGGGGGCTGGTAGCTCGAGTTAGGGTGGTTTTGTCTAAAAGACGATGTACTTGTCTGCAGGACAATAACTCGAGTGTAAGGAAGTGGGTGTGAGGTCTGTAATGAATGAAGCAAGCAAGCAAGCGGCGAGCCATGCTTATGGATCTATTACTGATGCGTGTTTACAAGGTTAAATACCAGACAAATAAGACAACCGCCGTGGCGCAGCTGACTAGAGCTCGCAGGCTGGGGGCCTGAGTTCGAAAAAGGGGGGTTTCAAGAAATACAAAAAAAGGTGGTTTAAAAGAATGTAAATGATTTAATTACTAAAAGTGTGAAGAATGAATGTGATGAATACAAGTATTAGGTCTGGAATGTAAAGGACTCACTAAGGACACCCTTTTTGAGTACACTCACCGGACTGTAGAGCGGTCGGACGTCAGGCAGCACCTCGGCGTGTGGTAGACGACAGAGATCTCAGTTCCTGGTGTGGGGTGTATTTAAGTGAATCGTCAATGTTTGTGTTATTCAGTCAGCAAATTTTTGTGCTACATAGTAGGAAGCTACCTGCTTGGACTTATGTTGTAAGGATGTTGTGAAGATTACCACATGTGTGTGTGCTTGGTTTGTCAAGCTGAGTGTGTTTGCAATGGCTAGACGTTTGCTGTTGTTGGTATCTCTGGGGTTGTGGCGTGAAATGGGGGTGAAGGGTGGTGAAAGGGGCTGATAGGGGGTGGCCATACCCTGTGGGAACCCCAGGGTATAACAATACGCTTCTAGCACACAAACGACTGATCAGCTGTAATGAAAAATGATTAACATTTACTTATATAAGATAAAATACTTAAGTTATCATTCTGAAATAGTACATTATGCAATAATTAAGACACAAGCATTTTTATAAAACTCCATACGAGTGTCTTAATTACCATTATAGGCGAGTTGCATACGACTGTGTATGTTCAGTGATAAATATATAGTACATTATGCAACGAGCCTATAATGGCAATAATGAAGACACGAGTATGTTTATAAAATGCGATTTTTTTAATTTCCATACGAGTGTCTTAATTACCATTAAAGGCGAGTTGCATACGACTGTTTATGTTCGACGATAATTATTATAACTATTTTATGTTCGAACATAAATATTCATAAATATTTGTCGAGATTTCGCCAGTTCTATGTACTGAACAGAGGGCATGGGACGCATAGAATGCCTTGTACTTGATCATGGCCTCCTCGATTACCGCACTATGACACTAGGCAACGCAGAGAAATTTAAATTAGAAGGCCTTGGAACTCAGTGCAGGTGCGATGCTATCGTTATCTAATTGGTCAAACAACTGTTTCTTGAGCTGTGATTGGTGGGAGAAACTGTTTCATAATGAAAAATAGTGTTATAATGACCATCATTATGATACAGTTTTCTGACATATAATAGTCAGGGTCGAACATAAATTATTTTATGTTCGAACACAAATATTCATAAATATGTGTCTAGATTCCGCCAGTTTTATATACGGTACTGAACAGAGCACATGGGACACAGACCTTGTATTCGACCAAGGCCTCCTAAAATGCCCCACTATGATACTAGCCACCCAGTGAAATTTAAAATATGAGGCCGTGAAAGTCAGCGCAGGTGCGATGCTATCCTCACCTAATTGGTCACACAACTGTTTCTTGAGCTCTGATTGGTGGGAGAAACTGTATCGTAATGAAAACTTGTCCTATATTGAGCCTCATTATTGTAAAGTTTTCTGACATATAATATTTACATTTCGCCAGGGTCGAACATAAAAGCGTTATCATTCACTGATACCAACATTATAATTAATGGATTTTTAAAAACAAAATATTAAGAAAACTGTACATATAGGAACTAACCAATGAAGATAAAGGTTTGAAGAAAATTTCCAAATTAGAATCATTATTGTTGTGCTTCAATCTTTAAATTTGTAAACAATTCTTTGGTAAGTTTTGAAAATTTTTGAAGTAATGTATTTTTTCTCTAGTTAAATAAATACTGCAGCCATTATTCTAGGTCAGATTAATGCACACAAAGATACTGTGGAACTTTCAAGAGAATAGGTGCAGTAATTTCTGAGATAGTCCCTCCCTATATTATTCTGCTAAGGTCCCATTCCAGTTTTGTACCGAAAATAAGGTCCCATTAACCCCAACCTACACATATGGGGTACCTACAGGTTCAGCATAACCCAATGCGTACGCGAAACGCACTCACTTACTCTTTAAATGCCTCATAAATAAAAAATACCTTAAAACATGTATATTTACAATGAAATAATGAAAGAAAGCAACACGGTAACCATGGTAACAGAATCTCGCAGGTCCATCTATTTCTGTAAGACACAATGCAATTCCAATTATTACATAACTGGGAAAGTTTCCAGACGGTTATAAGGTTATCACTGAACCAAATTAAGCTGTAAAATTCATCAATACATACAGTAAAATGTGCTTAAGGGGGTCAAGGGGCACTCTAGAATTTTTTCACGCAATTTTCACGTGTGAGTGTGGTACGAAAGGTCTTTTTCACCCGACTATAAAGGGTCTCCGAAAACCAAATTTAAAGGCCATTCAATTAACAGTGTCTGTGGTATTCCCAGAAAACTAACTTAGCTCTGATATACCTATGAAGGAATGACAAACCCCTAACCACTACACCAGTAGCTGAATTGATCAAGTCTGATTATTCATACCAAGGATAAATCAGTCATAGCATTCATGGTTGAGATTTTGCTAAGTGTACTCTTTACAACTAGAATATTCACGGGCGAAGCCGCGACGGGTAATGCTAGTATAACTTATTTTCATAAAAATAAAAATTGTAAGAAATGAGTGTCAAAAAGAATGTCTACTAAAGTAGATGAATAAAGACTTGTTAGATTTTTGTCAAAGTTGACAACACTTACTCTCAACTCGGAACTACAATAACATTTTTGTTACAAATAAACTTCCTATGATATTTCAATGTGTTGTGAACCCTAAACAACAAAAAAGATAAAATGGATTTTTTTTCACCAAAGCGTAAGTTAGCAGTAAATGTAATTTTTTTTTTTTCAAGACTATGGAATAACCAATCTCATTTTTGGTACAATCGTGTTGACCAACTGAAAAGCACCAAACTTTTGTTTAATATCTACATATTTAACATTTAGAGGGCGGTAATATTTATGATTTTTCCTTCACATAATCTGCAGTTGGCTGATTTTATAATTCTTTGTAATGATTATTTTAATACCACTTTTAGAACTTGTAAAAGGTACCTATGTTCAAAATTTCATTCAATTGGAACAGTAAATTTAAAAAATGTAAATCGACCGTGTATTTAATATAAATTAGATGGCATGGGTCTCCCTTCCATGGTGGCTAATAGTGAATTTCCGTATTGAACACACCGATTGGTCGGTCTATTCGCGTCGTGCTATGCATTCCATGGTCATAAAATAACGTATTTATGTTTTGAATATTGGAGCGGTTTGTTGCTTGGAAATTATGAGGTAATTCTGCTGATTCCAACTATATCTTTCGTTAATTTCCATCTGCTGTACAAATAATTATCTCATAATTACGCGTTTTTTGTGGGATACTATCATGATTATTGGTCGATAAGATCTTTGAAGATATTTTTATCATACTACCAAAGAAATAAAATAGCGGGATATTAGATGCAGTAACAAGGTGTTCAGGATTGCTTCTTGTGAGAGCCTGCTCACATGGCAGTGGGGCACCTTGGAAGACTAGACGTAAACTAAGCCCGCCATTGGCTATATGGACAACTAATCAACAGCTCTGCCCTATATGGTAGCGAATCTGATTTTGTAGCCCTTGTTTTTTCTTTGTTACTTACTTCTTACTTAATTCCTCTTGTTCCCACTGGAACATAGGGCATCCGTGAAACGTCTCCATTGCGGTATTCGACTTGCCAATGCTTTAACTTCTTTCCAGGTCTTCCCAATTTCAAGTTCGTCCTCCTCTACAGTCCTCCTCCAGGTCTTCTTAGGACGACCTCTCCTCCGTGCACCTTGCGGATTCCATTCCAATGCTGTCCTTTCTACAGATCCCACTGGCTTCCTCAAAGTATGACCTATCCATTTCCATTTTCTCCTCTTGATTTCCACTTCAACTGGAACTTGATTTGTTATTCTCCATAGTTCTTCGTTGGATATTATTTCCGGCCATCTGATGTTTATGATGCGCCGTATACAACGGTTTATAAATGTTTGCAGAAGATTTGTGATAGTTCGTGTAACCTTCCAAGTTCCACAAGCATATAGAAGGACAGACTTAACATTTGTATTGAAAATTTTAATTTTCGTTTTCCTAGCAATGTTTTTATTCTTCCACACCGCATACAGCTGTATAAATGCTCCATTTGTTTTCCTTATTCTCGCTTTCACATCTTCTTCTGCTCCTCCTCCTCTTGTCACTACACTTCCAAAATAAAGAAATGTTTTAACCTCCTCAATCTCTTCTCCTGCCACAATCAACCTTTCTTCAATTTTGGCATTTACTCTCATTTCCTTGGTCTTATCAATATTTATGTTGAGTCCTGCAGCCTCTGCTTCCTTTCGTAATCGTTCTAGCTTGTGTTTCATGTCACTAAATCTTGAAGACAAAAGACAAATATCATCTGCAAACTCTAGATCTTCCAGTCTTTCCCCCATTCCCCATTGTGTTCCTCTTTTCCTCCTACCCAACATTTTGCTCATAACATTATCCAGCACCAATAAAGAGAGTGTTGGTGACAGAACGCATCCCTGGCGAACTCCACTTGTGACATTCACATAGTCTGTGAGCTTCCGCTCGTGTACTACTTTACACCGGTATCCTTCATACATTTCCTTCATAAGATTTAAGATCATATGTGGTATTCCATATCTCATCAAGGTGGAATGTAGGTATTATTCTTAGAGATTATGTCGTCGTCGTCGTTCTGGCTCTTGATCTGACTGGATTAATTAAATAATTAATACAACTTTGTGCATTAGTGAAATGATTCAGCCCTAATAAGATTTACGGACCATTTCATTAGCATTATCATCATTCAACACAAGATTTCCTGTCATGGTTTTAAAAAGTCATGCATTTACATTGAAAAGCAAAAAGAGTTTTGAATCATAACCCTGATGAGATAGCTATGATCCCCCTTAAAAATAATCTCCACCACCGCCACCTTCTACTCCCCCCGCTACCCTACCTTCACCAAACCAGCCTCTCTGCCACGTCCAAGCTCACAGACATGTCTCTACTTAGTATAAAACAAAGTCCCCGATTTGTGTTTGTTACGGGTAAACTCGAGAACCACAGGATGGATTTTGATGCGGTTTCCACCATTCAGTAAACGATATCTCGAGGATGATTTCTGTAAAAAATAATTTATTTATGATCAAAGGAAGCCGAGCAGTAACGATTTCGGTGGAAAAGTGAGAAAATACCTGGCGTCCGAGCGCTTTGTAAGCTTACGCTGGGCAAACTGTTAAAAATATCTAAACACTATGAGTATAAGAATTGTTCAGCATGAAAAGTTCTACAAAAATGTCCACGAGAGCATATGTCTATCTTCAATACATCGCCAACTATGAGTGTTTTTACGTTTTAATTTCTTCCAATTATGTCCATTCAAACACTGAGGCAACAGTTTACGAGCTATCTAAGGGCGAATCCATCATCCCTGTTACAGCCTAGCTAGTGGGCGAACCTATTGCCCCAGATACAGCCAGCAGCAAACCGTTGAGTCGTGTTGAGTTAAGACTTCTGAGAAGGGTGGCTGTGTTTGGAGTTTCCCTGGAAGTGCAACTCGGGTTTTCTTCATTTCACCTGTGAACTTTTCGTTCCGCAAAATTCACAGTCAAGTTAAGATTGGACGGAAGGGGGATTTGTGTTTCATGCACGTCGCCATTCTTAAATTACGTCTGTCAAGAATTTGTTGCACATGCATATCCATGATAATATAACTAATAGTCCAGTCAGTGATTTTAACCCATCATGCCGAGACGTAAAACGGATATTGGTCGTTGTTCACTGACACTGGAGAAAAGAAAAGCGCTTGTCACGTAATGCATTCTCCCGGGCGAAGCCGGGTTGGGTTGCTAGTTTGATAATAAATGGTAATTTGACTCCCCCCACACGCTCTATGGAAATACACCCATACTAATGAAAATGTTGTGTAAACAACAGTCATAACTTACTTGATTTTATGAGCGTGCATATTCGTCTTATTTAGATTAAAAAACAGAGAATCGATAGTTACATATATCGAGAGTGATATTAAACATTACCATCATTCATAGCCCATGTCAATACACTGCTGTGTTGGACTAGGCAATTCACAAATAAAATGGAATGGATGCTGAATGAAGATAAATATAGCCTATATTTTTCTCTTGTTTGTTTGAATAGTAGCTGAATTCCAACAGCGATGCAGTAACATTTCGTGGAACTCCAAATACATGAACCAACATCCGTAGCCAAGAGGAATTAGTTACTTTTCCCATTTTCATCCTGGGAATATGCCGTGATAAAAGTGTAGTATTATTAGAAGCTTTTCAGCCCTTTAATATGAGTGTCTCGAATTAGAATGAACCGGATAAAGGCTATTTATTTCCAAGTGCAAGAAATAAATTACATGGATTATTAAGTGTAAAAATAATTCATGTAATTAATTGTGTAAATAATTCATTGTGGGGTTTGAAGCCATTTTTCAGTGTTGCCTAAGCAAACAAAAGTTTGGTGCTATTCAGTCGGTCAACACGAATGTACCCAAAAAGAGTTGGGTCATGCCCTAATCCTGAAATAAATTACATGAGATTAATAAATACACTAGGATGACCAGTTTCGATCGTCAAGCGATCATCATTAGATCTATTACACTTAGGCTATAACATCTATGTTTGAGAATACAGGTGAAAAATATTTACAATATGTACAATTATTTAGTTGCAGTATTGGTAATGCAACTGTCAGTGTATGCTAAATGTAGTATATCTGATGTTAGTTGAAATGCTAAAATGGTGATATAAATCCAGAGTTTGTCTGTTTGGGGTGACTATATATATATATACATACACCGCAGACAGGCCAACAAGGACCACGCAAATATCACTTCTTTATAGGTCTAGTTTCCTTCTTTCTCTTCTAGAAATATTTCATCCTGGTCGACTGCGCAGCTCTTCTTTCAGCAGTCCATTCTCCTCTGTTGAGATTTTTCTTCTCCCCGACAAGAATTTTGAGGCCATCTTTTTTTTTTCTGTACTCTATTCGATTAAGACAATCTTCTTCAGTAATTTTGAAATTTTGAACTTCTTCTTTCGTTTGTTTTACATAGCCTCCTTGCCCTTTATAGTTCCAGATTTTATCAAAAATTTGTTTGTTTAACCTTGAGCAATCCATGCTGACCATATGTCCGTAGAACTGAAGTCGCCGTTTTCAGATCATCACTTCAAGGTTGTCGATTTTACCATAAATTTCTGCATTGGATCTCAGTCTATAACCTTCCTGTGTTTTCCTAGAACCATAAATCCTTCTTATAAAGTCAACTATGGTTATACTGTAATTTTACAGGCTACTACGTATCTGGTTGTCTTCCTGGCTGGAGCTTCGAGCAGTTTCGTGCTCACTCTTGCGCCAGTTGAGGTCGACTGAACCGGGGTGTTAACTGGACGAAACTGGTTTTTCCTTCCCCCCCCCCCCCCTGTTCATATGTGCTGCCTGAGGTCAGTACAATGTGTGTTTGTGTGACGTTGCCAAATCTAGATAAGATGTATGTTATTGAATACAGGAAGGTCTACAACTATTAATGACCGTGGAACTGTCTTCGCCACGCGTGGACTAAAAAGATATTCGTACTAAGCGCTGTCCGGTCTTTTGAAGACGTCTCGGCACCTTTAATACTGCCGCGAATACCGGCTTTGGTTTATTGCAGAAGAAAGTACATAGTACACCTGATCCAGATAACATTTACGATTTACGAAAGAGTATTTACAATAATGTGTACGCTGTGGTCGGCCCTGATCTTTGAAAGGATGATCACTCATTTAAGTGGGGCGGCTTCGGTGGCATAGTTGGTAGCGTGCTGAGCTTCTATGCCCAAGGTCGCGGGTTCAAACCCGGCTGAAGTCGTCGAATTTTTAAGAGCGTTAAAATCCCTCAGTATGCCTTCCTTCGGATGGGAAATAAAGCCGGGGATCCCATGTCATAGATTTATGGCATGAAAAAGAACCTTCCACTACCTACACTTGTGTAAAGCCAAAATTTGCAGCTTAGTTTGATAACGCTCTATAAGTTCCAACGTTCATCGCCAAGTGCTGACTGCGATGCCATCTAGTAGCCAATTCCGCAAGCTAGGTGACGTGGACGGTAGCATTTGGTAGCAAAAGTAGGAACTAGCCTACGGTACTTGAAATTATTGTCTGCAGTCCTTACTTGAATTAAAAGAGATAACACGCACTAATAAAGCCTCCGTGGCTTAGGCGGCAGCACGCTGGCCTCTCACCGCTGGGTCCGTGGTTCAAATCCCGGTCACTCAATGTGAGATTTGTGCTGGACAAAGCGGAGGCAGACAGGTTTCTCTCCGAGTACTCCGGTTTTCCCTGTCAACATTTCATTCCAGCAACACTCTCCACTATCATTCATTTAATCATTGCCTCAGAGGAGTGCGACAGGCTTCGACAGCCGGCACAGTTCCTATCCTCGCCGCTATAAGGGGTCTTCATTCATTCCATTCCTGACCCAATCGGTCGACTGGAAACAGGATGTGGATTTTCATTTTCTACACAAATTAATACAGCCATCACAATTAACACCGGTTATCAGACAGATTCTACACACACCCAAAGTACACGGGGCTACATGACCGCGTTGTCGCAGCTCCTAAACTAAGGAACCAACCAACCATCATGTAAGGGGGCTTACCCATACGTTTGCTATACTCACCCCATGCTGGTAGGTTATATATAAGTTGTACATAGCGCAGAGTCTAGACTTCATCCTCCTAGCCTCAAGTGATTCCCAACCAAGTTTCTTTAACATTCGGGTCACACTGCTCCTGGGATTTCTTTGTACCATTTCCAACTCATTGATGAGCCCTACTTGATATGGATCCCAAACCGCCGAAGCTTATTTCTTTTATCGGCTCTATGCCTGTTAGTCGGGACATAGTATATGGGTGGTTTGATGAGGGGTGGTTTGGTGAGGGGTATGGGGTTGAAGGGGAGCATTCCGTCAATGTTGAGCTAATCAATATTGCACGCCCAGAGGATATGTGTGTGTGTTTTTTTAATCCACATTAACACAATGGAAATCCACTGTAAAACTTGGAAACCTAATTGAATTGGTTAAAGCTAATAGAGATTAAGTTAATTTTGTTTTGTTGTGTTTAAGTGGGAAAGAAAACTTTTCAGGCAATAAACTGATTTCATGAATGATCACGGAAACTTTTAACACCAACCGTGGTAGATACACACGCGCTAAGCCCGGGTTAACTCCACGGAATCGTTGGATGAATGAGTCAAGCCTCTCCGTTCAGCCCCCACCTTCAAATGTTTTTACGTGTATTGTTAGCCTACTATCGAATTGTTTAAAGAGTAAGTCTTATGAGATCTACATGGGTCAAATATTCGTGTGTTGTATGTACGCATGTATATCAATTCCCAAACGAATGTATTACCTAACTATAGAAGTTAAAGGGTTGAAACTTAATACAATTGAAGAAGATTTCAAGGCTTGCTATCGAAATTAGAATAATGATTCTAGTGCTTCAAACGTTTTTAGCCTATTTTCATTTATGAAAAAATAGGCTTATGAGATCACATTTTGTCCGTGTGTCTGTCTCTTGTGTGCGTGTGTGATTCGTGCGTGATTCCGGACAACCCCAACCGTGCCTTCAAATTTTGTTACGTCTCACCAATCCAGCATGGCGGCTGTGCGAAATATTTCACCAGCATTCAATATCTCCGAAACTATTATCGATATCACCCTGGAATTTTGTACGGTGATAAAGGGAACTACTGGAAGTTCACCTATGTGAGTTTTGAAAACCTGGTAACTATAAAACCAACATGGCGGCCAAGCGAAATTGCGACTTTTAAATAGACGTTTCTCACGGTTTAACCAACCAAACGCAATGAAACTTGGTACAGTATATGCTTATATACATTGTAATGTACCGACATCTAACTTCGTTCAATTGTTTACATAACCTCTAGATGGCGGCTGTGTGAAATATTTCACCGGCTTTCTATATCACTGAAACTATTACCGGTATCACCCTGAAATTTTGTACGGAGATAATGGGAACTACTGGAAGTTCATCTATGAGACTTTCAAAAACCGGTTAACTACAAAACAAACATGGCGGCCAAGCGAAATTGAAAGTTTTAAATAGACCGTTCTCGCAATTTAATGATCAAAACGCAATGAACCTTGGTACAGCAAATGTTTATACACAGGGTAATGCACGGGTATCTAATTTAGTTCAATTGTTTACATAACCTCAAGATAGCAGCTGTGCGAATTTTAAAATTAAGTTTTTATTTCTTGTGTCGTAATCATGCGATCGAAGTGAAAGTTTGAATAATAAACCAACGAAATAATTTTCCTTTAATGGTACATGACTATATGGCCTATACATATAACAATCCAACATGGCGACCATCCGCAATATTTAGTCGTTTCTCAATATCTACGAATCTATTACAGCAATCAAACTGAAATTTTGAATGTTGATAGTGACAATTAACATAAGTAGGATATATGAAATTCGGCTTTAGTTCATCACGGAACTGCTTGTTATTTGTAAATTTGTATTTGATAAGTTTAACAAATGTTGAATCAATGCATTGTTTCTCAAGTTACTTACATACTGCGGCTATTATTCTACTTCAGATTAATGCACATACACACATAAAAATACCGTAAAAATTTCAAGTGGTTCGATACAGCGAATTCTGGGATAATCCATCTTATTTGTATAAAAAGACAAGTTGTAAGAAATGACTGTCAAAGAAATGTCTGCAAAGGTAGATGAATAAATATTTGGTAGATGTTTATCAATGTTGACAAACTTCAAGAGCCCTTATCTAGGTAACAGATTAACATCTTTGCTCCAAACTAACTTCTTATGACATTTCAACGTGCTGAAAATCTAAAATATCAGAAAAGAGAAAAATGTATTTTTCAACCGAAACCGAAGATAGCGCCACTTTAAAACAATTCTTATATTTTGGAAAAAATGCCACACTTTCAAGATATATAATTATTACTCACAATCAGCAGATAATCTCCACATTTTCCTCCAGTGATGAATAATTGGTACTCACCTAGAACAAAGAGAAGATCAGAATTAACATATTGCTCAGAACTGTATTTATTAAAAATCTATTACAACGGGAACCATGCTTCACTTACAGTGAACAGTGGGTCAAAATCGAAATATAGGGCGACAAAATTATTTTTACGTTTTAATCATGAATTTAGAGAGAAAGCAACGTATATAATTTGTTTACTTCATAATAAACATCAGTTAAGATCTTTTCTAAGCTACGTCTACAAATGCAAGAAATTGTCTAAGACTAGGAATTGGATAGAGCATTCAGTTATGTCTTCAGAACAATTTTCTATCTTTAATTTACTTTTAACAAAGCCACAAAGTTTCACTTTTGACATAATCGTCGAAACCAGTGCTTCAAACAGTTGTAAACGTGTGAGAAGTGGTTGCGCGGCATCTTCTAAAACGTAAAATATCTAAGTAAGTTGAAAAAATATGCAAAAAATCTTATAACAGGCGTAAACTACAAGACTTTATCTACATTTTAACATTAAGTAGAAAGTGACGCAGAGTGATGCGACATACTAAAAATCTAAGTGGAAAATATAATTTTAAAAATAATAGTTAAATATTATATAATGCAAGCTAAAATTACGTAACAATTACGCCCATTAATAATTGAAACACGTTACAAAGACCATACCTTCAGCTGCATGTTCCATCTTAAAGCATCACACTAACCACAAAGACAACCAAACCATAGCCACTTACATTCACCCTCCAATTCAGACTGCTCGAACAGTGGTGACAGATTTACACTAGGATGCGTTTGTATCCCAGAATAGTGAGGGCAATTATATTAGAATGCTGTAGAAGTAATAAATTTTGATTTTTAGTTTTGAAAAAAAAAATGTCCTCGTAGATTTCGATTTTGACCCACTGTGCAGTGGTGTGAAAATTATTAGATTCAACGCCAGTCTCCCTAAGTTAAATTTCGAATTTTCACGACTTAAAGCACGAAATATGTTTGAAAGGTGCTGAAATTAATTCAAATGTTTAACTAAGGGTCTTAATTATATTTAATTTTAAGATACTCACAGTAAAATGATTTTTTTAAGAATTTCCACTAAACATGGGCCTTAATAGTGCAAGATGCCACACGTTTCGTTTCGATTGCTTGATTCTACTTTCCGTGTGAATTTAGAACAGAGAGATTTGAAATATCTTTACTGATGGTCCGTTCTCGAACTATTCAAAAATTTGTGGACCGTGGATTGAAATCAACTTATTTAGAGTGTACATTCCAACGTCAATGAAAACAGAGAAAACGGGACCAGCTCAAGTATTCCTAGGAATCGCCAAATTTGAAACTTTCTACATGCAATTCCTTACGGGAAAAGTTTTAAGTCCACAGGGGAGAAAACATTACTAAATAGGTAATAAAGATTTCAGCGGTTGATCAATAAAATTATTTTGAATAAAACATTGACCGTGATTTTTTTTTTTTATTTGAGTCTAATCATTTTTACACCCCTGTAGGCATTTTAGTGTTTTTAGTTCAGGAAATGTCTTATTATGTAGGTTAATATTAATTATGAGGAATCCATCATACGTCACATCCAAATTAAAACTTCACACATAAAAGAATGATGGTGATGAAGATGAGGATGATTATGATTACTTAGAACAACGTGATGATAGAGGAGAAAGGGTACATTCGTTGCCATTTGTTATGTGTCCCAACCCAAATAGCCAGATTAGTGATTCACCCTGGGATAACAATCAATCATTTGTATAATTTATAAGTTAATTCATATTGATGAATGAAATAGTAATTAACATTAGTTTCCATTTGTATAATTTATAAGTTAATACATATTAATGAATTAAATAGTAATTAACATTAGTTTAATAATTTTTAAATAACCTTTATTGGATTATTGATAATAATTCAGTGTTTGTAGACTAAAGTATATCTGTACGATATGGGTTTTCATTTCATTTGCCTCGTAAGACATACAGAGGAAGACGTGCATTCGATCACTCACCAACACAAAGACATTTGACGATTATTTACTGCTAATACATTCAAATAAAGTTTGGAGTGTTGGTTCCCCAGTTTAGAGGCTGCGACAACGCGGTCATGTAGCCCCGTGTACTTTGGGTGTGTGTAGAATCTGTCTGATAACTGGGTGTATTAGTGTGTCTTATCTGATTTTAAATCAATTAAGGACTGTAAACATTCAATTTTCAAGTAGATTCTACTTTTGCTACCAAGCGCAACCGTAAACGACAACTAATTCTGATCTTTGTTACTAGATGCCACCGCAGTCGGATCCTGGTGACGAACGTTGGAACCATAGAGCTGAGTATGAGAGTAATTGCAACGTGTACGGTCTTCCTCCACTGAGCAGTCGGCGCACAGTGGGTGACGTGAGATTCCTTTGGAAGCTGGTAAATGGCGGAATTGACTCTAATCAGTTACTAGCTGACTTGGGTTTTCACGTCCCTCAAAGAACCACCAGACGGAAACACACGTTCCATGGGGTCAGATCGAGAATTAATGTGCACAAAAATTCATGTCTGATCCGGTTGCAGTCAACATACAGCTTAATGGAGAGTAAAAGTGCTACTGATATTCACTTTGACTCTCTAACATTTGTTATGAGATACATCTCAAGTGGGTTGTAAAATAATGTATGCATTTTGTGTTATTTTCTATTTGCGTTGATTGATTGATTGATTGATTGAACATGTGGTTGAATGAATGGTTGATTGATTTTTTGATTTAATGTACGAGCGACTTAAGTAATGTATTTTTTAGCCTATTTTCAATTTTGAAAAAATAGGCTTATGAGATCACCTTTTGTCCGTGTGTGTGTGCGTGTGATTCGTGTGTGTGTCCCCCCTAATAAAATCTAAACGGCAGGAGCGATTTCAATGAAACTCGGAAAGTTCTCAGCACTATTCCCGGCGACCTCGACCGTGCCCTTCAAATTTTGTTACGACTCACCAATCCAACATGGCGGCTGTGCGAAATATTTCACCAGCATTCAATATCTCCGAAACTATTACCGATATTACCCTGACATTTTCCATGGTGATAGAGGGAACTACTATAAGTTCACTTATGTGACTTCTGAAAACCTGGTAACTACAAAACCAACATGGCGGCCAAGCGAATTTGCGACTTTTAAATAGTCGTTTCTCGCGATTTGACCAACCAAACGCAATGAAACTTGGTACAGTATATGTTTATATACATTGTAATGCACCGACATCTAACTTCGTTCAATTGTTTACATAATCACAAGATGGCGGATGTGCGAAATATTTCACCGGCATTCTATATCTCTGAAACTATTAGCGGTATCTCCCTAAAATTTTGTACGGAGATAAAGGGCACTACTGGAAGTCCATCTATAAGATTTTCAAAAACCGGTTTACTACAAAACGAACATGGCGGCCAAGCGAATTTGAACATTTTAAATAGACCTTTCTCGCGATTTAATGTTCCAAGCGCACTGAAACCTGGTACAGGAAATATTTATACACATTGTAATCCACTGGTATCTAATTTAGTTCAATTGTTTACATAACCTCAAGATGGCGGCAGTGCGAATTTTAAAATTAAGTTTTTATTTGTTGTGATGTAGTCATGCGATCGAAGTGAAAGTTTGTATAATGAACCTACGTAATACTTTTCCTTTAATGGTACATGACTCTATGGCCTATACACTTAACAATCCAACATGGCGACCATCCGAAATATTTAGACGATACTGAATATCTACGAATCTATTTTAGCAATCAAACTGCATTTTTTAATGTTCATAGGGGCTATGAACCTAAGTTCACCTATAGGACTTTAAATAACCTGGTGAACACAAATCCAACATGGCGGTGACGCGAATTATAAATATTCACATGGATGTTTCTCGCAATTTAACCATCCGCGTGCAGTGAAACTTGGTACAGTAAATCCTTATACGAATGTTAATCCACTGGCATCTAATTTATTTCAATTGTTTCCATAACCTCAAGATGGCAGCTGTGAAAAATTTTAAAATCTCCTTGTTTTTTCTTGTGTCCTAATTATGCGATTGAAGTTTGAATACTACACGTTCACAATAATCTGCATGTAACAGTAAATAACTCTAGGACCTACATATATAAAATCCAACATGGCTACCATCCGAAATATTTAGTCGGTTCTCAATATCTACGAATGTATTACAGCAATCAAACTGAAATTTTGTATGTTGATAGTGGCAATTAACATTAGTAGGATATATGAAAATAGGCTGTATAGTTCTTCACGGAACTACTTGTTGTTTGCTGTTATCTAGATCCTCGAATGTCACTCTTGTGTTACTTTTTTTTCCCAGTTTCTGAACTTTTTCTTCTTATCTTTTATTTTATGTGTTTACCTTTTTCCGTTTACTGTAGATAGTTTTGTTCTTTCTGTAATAAGTATTTCAATGTTTCTAGAACATGAACGAATGCTGGGGATAGGATGTTTGAGTTCGTGTCTGTATGGTTGTGGTTGTTGATTTATAATAGACTAGAAACCTCTATGGAGATCAAATTGGCAGATGAAAAGCTGAAGGAAGTAGGAGACTTCTGTTACTTAGGAAGCAGAATAGCCAGTGATGGACGAAGCAAAGAGGATATAAAAAGTAGGTTGGCTCAGGCAAGGAAAGCCTTTCTACAAAAAAGGAATCTGTTGACATCGAATATAGATTTAGGTATTAGGAAGTCATTTTTGAAAGCCTTTGTCTGGAGCGTGGCGCTCTATGGAAGTGAAACTTGGACTATTGGTGCAGCAGAAAATAGGAGAATTGAGGCATTTGAAATGTGGTGTTACAGGAGAATGATGAAAATCAGATGGGTAGATAGGGTTACAAACGAAGAGGTATTAAGGCGAGTGGGAGAGGAGAGATGTTTCTGGCGACTGCTAATGAAGAGAAGAGATAGGTTGGTAGGACACATACTAAGACACCCAGGAATAGCAAGCTTAGTTATGGAAGGAAGGGTTGAGGACAAGAACTGTAGGGGTAGACCAAGGTTAGAATATGTTAAACAGATTGCCTCGGATGTAGGGTGTGGTAGCTATGTAGAGATGAAACGATTAGCTCAGGACAGGGAGGCATGGAGAGCTGCATCAAACCAGTCAAAATACTGAAGACTCCAACAACTACAAGTGTATTTCTATTTTTTGTTCGTGTTTGCTGTTTTTGTTTTGTTTATACTTGTAAATTTTATTGTTAATTATTATATTGTCTCTAGTGGAGTATATCTGTCTGACAATAAAGAATACTTACATACTAACAGCGTTAGTCAAATCTAACCTATAATTTAGCTTCACACAAGTGTAATTAGTGGAATGTTCTTCTACATGCCGACATTATTTCTCCTACGAAGGAAGGCATACCGAGGGAATTTTAACGCTCTTAAAAAGTTTGGAGTGTGATTGACAATTTTATTTCGACATACATCACCAAAGATAGACTCGAGTTTTATATACCATTTTATTTCTTAAAATATTCAAATGGTGAGAAGAAAACACCCATGTTTCAGCTTCAACTAGCACATTGTCTGCTCCACACAGTTTCCATCTCTGTTGAATGTCTCTGGAGCACAATGGCTGTCTCATATCGAACGAGGATTGTAAGAGTCGCGTCATATCGATATATTACGAGGGATTATCTTCCCTCTAGGCTCAAGTTACAATGAAAAGTACTGATGTCTGGTTCTAATATGACAGCAGAGATGATGAAGACAGGAGACGTGAAAGGAGGGTCGACCTTTCTGTATATTTCAACATGCCATCACTGCATTTTATACGCTGTCTTTTCCTATTTTAAATACTTTAAGAAATTCATGATTGCCCCATAGACATACATGTTACATTGTGTGGGGTAAGTAGTTTAAATTCCGGAACACCTTGGTTTTCAGCGACATTATCTGGATGTTTCACTCTTACACTAGAAAACTTAGGAGGCCATTTCTTCATTGCCATCTTATACAGGGTGTTTAGAAACAAGAAGTTCCGTGACGAACTAAAGAGCCTACTTTTATTAAAATTTAAGATTCATGCCAATGATTAATCTTTATGGACCTATCTAGAATAATGACGAAATGAATTTGGTAATGTCGAAATTTCTAATTAGTTCGAAATATACCTGGCATGATGTAGCCTGATAGAGCACTACAGTTGGCAGCCCTGGTGACTGAATATATTCTTAGTTCCATCTCTTAAGATACAGAATACAAAATTTGGTTGAAGTCCAAAGGATAGCATGGACGTTACATGCAGTTAGACATTGGACCTATCAGCGCATGTAAAATCATGTTGGCAACAATGTCATGCATATGTTGGTCAGAAATAATTTGAAATATTATGATGTATTGTTGTGCCAATTTTGGATGAAATCCATTTGTTAGTATAGAAGTTACTGGAATTTTAAAATTGGACCTATCAGCAGGCTTAGAATCATGTTGGTAGCACTGATATACATTAGTTGCTCCAAATTAATCTAGAATGTCAAGAACTATGCGTGCGCAAAGTTTAGAGCTGTTAGCTTGCATACTTTCAGATATATAGATATTAGGGTAAAATATATAAACACCATTTATTAACAATTGGCAGCCCTGATTGCTCTAAAGAATATGCACAGTCATATCTGTTATGGTACACATAGTACATACGAAATTTGGTTGAAATCCAATTGATAGTGTAGGAGTTATATATATTAAAAATTTGGACCTATCAGTAGGCTTATAATCATATTGGCAACACTGTCATGTATTGCCTCCTGCAAATTAAACTGAAGTATTATTATTTATATGTGTACCAATTTTGGAATAGTTCCCATGTATACATTCAAAGATATCCAACATGGAGCTCAAATTTCAATTGCGATTTTTTAGCAGTTAGTAGCTCTGACATAATTTTCAAGTATGACAATGAGATGTCCCGGTATAGATCTTTACTCATACCAAATTTGGTTTCGATATCTGCAGCCGTTTAGGAGTTGTTAGGGACACACACACACACACACACACACACAGACAGACAGACGGACAGAAATTTCCCTGTATCGATCTCATAAGTCTACATTTTCCTCATTTTTAGCCTATTTATAATTTTGAAAAAATAGGCTTATGAGATCACCTTTTGTCCGTGTGTGTGTGCGTGTGTGAGGTGTGTGTGTGTGTGAGAGAGGTGTGTGTGTGTGTCCCCCTAATTAATTCTAAACGGCTGGAGCGATTTCAATGAAACTCGGTAAGTTCATAGCAATATTCCGGGTGACCCCGACCGTGCCCTTCAAATTTTGTTACGTCTCACCAATCCAACATGGGGGCTGTGCGAAATATTACACCAGCATTGAATATCTCCGAAACTATTACCGATATCACCCTGGAATTTTTCACGGTGATAAAGGGAACTACTAGAAGTTCACCTATGTGACTCTTGAAAAACTGGTAACTACAAAACCAACATGGCGGCCAAGCGAAGTTGCGACGATTTAATAGACGTTTCTCGCGATTTAACCAACCAAACGCAATACAAATTGGTACGGTATATATTTATACACATAGTAATGCAGCGACATCTAACTTCGTTCAATTGTTTACATAACCACAAAATGGCGGCTGTGCGAAATATTTCACCTGCATTCTATATCTCTGAAACTATTAGCGGTATCACCCTGAAATTTTGTACGGATATAAAGGGCACTACTGAAAGTTCATCTATAAGATTTTCAAAAACCGGTTAACTACAAAACGAACATGGCGACCAAGCGAATTTGAAAATTTAAATAGACCTTTCTCGCGATTTAATGGTTCCAAACGCAATGAAACTTGGTACAGGAAATGTTTATACACATTGTAATGCACTGGTATCTAATTTATTTCAATTGTTTACATTACCTCAAGATGGTGGCTGTGCGAATTTTAAAATTAAGTTTTTATTTCTTGTGTCGTAATCATGCGATCGAAGTGAAAGTTTAAATAATGAACCTACGCAATAATTTTCCTTTAATGGTACATGACTCTATGGCCTATACATTTTACAATTCAACATGGCGACCATCCGAAATATTTAGACGGCTCTGAATATCTACGAATCTATTATAGCAATCAAACTGAATATTTTTATGTTCATAGGGTTTATGAACCCTACTATGAACGTTCACCTCTAGGACTTTCAATAATCTGGTGATCACAAATCCAACATGGCGGCGACGCGAAGTATAAATATTCACATGGACGTTCCTCGCAATTTAACCATCCGAGTGCAGTGACAATTGGTACAGTAAATCCTTATGTGAATGTTAATCCACTGGCATCTAATTTATATCAATTGTTTCCATAACCACAAGATGGCAGGTGTGCGAAATTTTAAAATCTCGTTGTTACTTCTTGTGTCCTAATCATGCGATTGAAGTTTGAATGCTACACGTACACAATAATCTTCATGTAACAGTACATATCTCTAGGACCTACATATATAAAGTCCAGAATGCCGACCATCCGAAATATTTAGTCGGTTCTCAATATCTACGAATCTATTACAGCAATCAAACTGAAATTTTGTACGTTGATAGTTGCAATTAGCATAAGCAGGATATATGAAAATAGGCTGTATAGTTCTTCACGGAACTACTTGTTGCAAAATGTGAAAAGTAGGCTAAAAATGTGTCCGATATTGCAACAGGGGTTGGGATTAGTCAAAGCGAGAAGAAATGTTCCTATAAACATATGTTCGGAAACAAATACCTCTACTTTCGTTATTCTATGAAAGCTATTAATAACATTTAATGAAACCTAGTACTAAATACAAGGTTAGCATATGATTTATGCGATTTCATGTACGGTACATATATTTTTGAAAGTATACATGTATAACTTACAACCCCCGTGGCTCATAATCACTAGATTCACGGTCACGTAAAACTACAATCTTCTTCTTCCTTTATAACTTACAACATTGACACACATTCCAATTTCAAGAGACACTCATCAAGTTTATTGAGTCTGCTTTCTACAAATGCTCGGTGCGCCCTCTTCGCGTCACATGGCAAAGATCGACACGGTAGTTTATCTCCGACCACACACGCTGAAGCACATCCTGGTCAATTTTAGCTACATTCGCATGGATCCGATTCAGCAGTTCAACAAGATTAACTGGCATCTGTGGTGCATAAACTTCTTCTATAATACACCGACGAGGCCAGTGCATAAGACATCGATCTGTGATCAAGGCCTATCAAGTCCAACGTTCAGGGAGTTGTTCATTAAGAAAGTGGTGCAAGGTGGAAATGTGGGAGAGCTCAACAGTTTCGTCAGAGGCAGACGGGCGGCCGGTGAATTGTTCCTTACACAGACATCCTGTGGTTACAAATTTCGAACACCAAGCACGTATAGTGTTTTTATTTGGTGGTTCCTCATGAAATCGCGTGCGGAAATTTCTTTGAACAGTGCTTACACACTTAGTTGAGTGAAATTCAAGAATGCAATAAGCACGTCCCTTGCCTATCACCGGTCAGATAACACTGTCTAGCAGCCGACCAGTGTACTAAGCCTTTCCGCAGTAAACTTCAGACTAAACATGATGAGTTTCTCTTTTAATTGGTATGTCAATGCTGTAAGCGATCATCATGATATTCTAAAGGCCTTGTCGATGCAACCACACTATTCTGTCGTTAGCGGTTCGTTTCAGTTCCATGTAATCGTCACATCCCATTCATTCTATTCTTGATGTCTTCCAAATACATCGTCCGTCCTAGGCCGTCCTCTTTCTTTCTATCCCAGCATTTTCCCTTCAAGAATATTAACGTTGAAAGTGTTGTGCCTGATGACGTGTCCAATAAATTTTATTTTTAGTCTACTTTTCACATTTTGCGAAAATGAGGAAAAAGTAGACTTATGAGATCGATCCGGGAAAATTTGTGTCTGTCTATCTGTCCTTCTGTCTGTCTGGCTGGCTGTGCGTGTGTGTGTATCCCCCACCCTCCTATCAACTCCTAAACGGCTACAGCAATCGAAACCAAATTTAGTATGAGTAAACATGTATACCGGAATATCTCACGTCCATATTTGAAAATGATGTCAGTGCTACCAACTGCTGAAAAAACGCAGTAGAAATTTCAGCTCCATTTTGGATATCTTGTAAAGTATGCATGGGAGCTATTCCAAAATTGGCACACATGTAGATAATACTATTTCAGTTTAATTTCCAGGAGGCCATACATGACAGTGTTGCCAAAATAATTGTATGCCTTCTGATAGTTCTAATTTTTAAATGCATATAAATTCTACACTATCAATTGGACTTCAACCAAATTTTGTATGTATTATATGTACATAAACAGATATGACTGAGCGTATTCTTAAGAGCCACCAGGGCTGCCAATCGTTAATAATTGCTCTCTCTTATTTTTTTAAATCAAATATCAATATATCAGAAAGTATGCAAGCCGACATCTTTAAACTATGCACACGTATAGTACCTTACATTTTAGATTAATTTGGAGTAACTTATATAGTCAGTTCTACCAACATGTTTATAAGCCTGCTGATAGTACCAATTTTTAAATACATGTAACTTCTATACTATCAGTCGGATTTCAACCAAATTTCGTATGTGCTATGTGTAACATAACAAATATGGCTATAAGTATTGTTTATTAAGAGCAATCAGGGCTGCCAACTGTTAATAAATGCTGTCTATATTATTTTACCCTAATATCAATATATCAGAAAGTATGCAAGCCAACAGCTCTATCTTTTGCACACGTATAGCACCTGACATTCTAGATTAATTTGGAGTAATTAATATGTCATTGCTGCCAACATGATTCTAAGCCTGCGGATAGGTCCAGTTTGAAAATACATGTAACTTCTATACTAATAAGTCGATTTCATCCAAAATTGGCAAAACAAGATATCATAATATTTCAGATTATTTCCGACCAGCACACGCATGGCATTGTTGCCAACATGCTTTTACGCGTGCTGATAGATCCAGTGTCTAACTGCATGTAACGTCCATTGGACTTCAACCAAATTTTGTATTCTGTATCTTAAGAGATGGAACTAAGAATATATTCAGTCACCAGGGTTGCCAACTGTAGTCCTCTATTAGGCTACATTATACCAGGTATATTTCGAACTAATTAGACATTTCGATATTACCAACTTAATTTCGTCATTATTCAAGATTGGTTCATATAATGCAGATTATTCATTGGCCTGAAACTTAATTTTAAGAAAAGTAGGCTCTTTAGTTCGTCACGGAACTTCTTGTTTTCTTTCCCATTTCCTTCATTAATCTTCTCTCTTCTTTGACATCCAGGTTGGTTTTTCTTTCCATCCCGCTCGTTTTTGTCTTTTTCCGCCATTTCTACATTTCATCAGCTTCAAGTCGATTCTTTTCGAATTTACCCAAAGTCCAACTTTCACTTCCATAGAGCAGTGTACTCCATACAAAGGATTTTCTTTCATCTATATTCATATGTTTGCTGAATAAAATGTTTTTCTTAGTCATAAATGCCTCTTTTGCCAATGCAATCCTTCTCTTCACTTCCATTAAGCATCTATTGTCTTCTATGATTATACTACCGAGATTGCGGCTTCGGTGGCGTAGTTGGTAGCATGCTGAACTGCTGTGCCCAAGATAGCACGGTTCAAACCCGGCCGAAGTCATCGGATTTTTTAAAAAAATCCTTCAATATGCCTTCCTTCGGAGGGTAAGTAAAGCCGGCGGTCCCATGTCATGGATTTATGGCATGTAAAAGATCCTTTCACAGACTAAACATGTGTGAAGCTAAATTGTTAGGTTAGATTTCGTCGGAACGCTCTATCAAAGTTCCAACGTTCACCACTAGATATCATTGATATCTGGTGACGAAAGTTGGAACTACTTGAAATTGAACGGAACTTGCATCTCACCCTAAGGGTGCCCACTTGAAGCAGCTACAGACTCAAGCGAGCTGAACATGTCCTTGGGCACACCCGGCACTAAAAGCCATACGATAAATAAATAAATAAATAAATAAATAAATAATCCACCGAGATAACAAAATTGTTTCACTTGTTCAATTTTCAAGTCATCAATTTTTATATTGGTTTTATTTTCTTCCTTATTTTTCTGAACTACCATTACTTTCTTTTTCCGTTTGTAAGCGATATACTTTCAATAATACATGAAATCGCTGAAATCATTTGTGCTAACCCTGTATTTACTCAGTGATATATTAACATTGCCACTCTCGACAAACAAGTCCCCTACCCACCTTCTACTTCATCCTTCTAGAACTATTAATCAACCACAGTCACGGGCTCTGTAGCCATGCTTTTGGACACTCTGAACAAATGAAGCACACACACGCGCACAACTTCAATGTGGCTTTTGAATTGTAATCGTCTGTAATGTGTTAGGCTGCTAGAGTAATCAGCTAATGTGAACCACCTCATCTTGTATAATTAGTAACAGGATATCTAAAGTGCCCAGTACTTGTCCACTGGCCTGGTCAATTAAGACTCCTGTAATTACGATAGAGAATGCAAGCAAGGATGCGTATCATTAACGTCCCACAAGTAGCGTGGTGATCCCAAAATTGTAGGCAAGGTAACAGGAGTAAGATTTATCCCCAGGCAGGACCTATAACAAAAAAAATTACAGTCAGTCTGAAATACTAGACGTTATATCATTTCAAATAACGCATGCTACAAATGCTACACATGTTGGAAACACTCAGGAGGGTTTCTCGCTTCGCTCGAAGCCCCAGGACTCTTTCAACAGACTCCATTACCCATTAACATAGGCTTCTCGCACGGGCACGTCTTTAAGGGTCACCCTGTATATGATTCTGACATCTTTTACAATCTGATATCTTGCAAACCTCTTTAAGGGTCACCCTATATTTGAATTGAATCTAACATACTGTACACCTAGTTAAGTGTCACCCTGTATTTTGCTCTGACATCTTGCCCACCTCTTTAGGAGGCACCCTGTATTCTTATCTGTCATCTTGTATATCCCTTTAGAAGTCACCCTGTATTCTTGTGTATCATCTTGTACACCTCTTTAGGAGTCACCCTGTATTCTTCTCTGCCATCTTGTACACCTCTTTAAGATTCACCTTGTATTCTTATCTGGCATCTTGTATATCTCTTTAGGAGTCACCCTGTATTCTTCTCTGCCATCTTGTACACCTCTTTAAGATTCACCTTGTATTCTTATCTGGCATCTTGTACACCTCTTTAGGAGTCACCCTATATTCTTCTCTGGCATCTTGTACACCTCTTTAGGAGTCACCCTGTATTAGTTTCGCTTCGCTCAAAGCCCCAGATCGCTCGACGCCCCAGGACTCTTTCAACAGACTCCATTAACCATTAACTTAGGCTTCCCGGGCGGCTGAATGACGTCACCGTCTCCGTCTCCGTAACGCATAACTTATGACTCAAGCATAACGATGAAGTCGACAAGATCATTTGAAATGATAAAACTTTTTTATGTTCGACCCTAACTATTATGTGTCAGAAAACTGTATCATAATGAGGCTCATTATAACACTTTTTGTCATTATGAAACAGTTTCTCCCACCAATCAGAGCTCAAGAAACAGTTGTTTGACCAATTAGATAAGGATACCTTCGCGCATGCGCTCAAAATACAACATGTCTATATAAATTACCGAAAGTGCACCGTCCATATGTTCGCGTAAATTGGTGAATATGAGACCAGAAATAGCACTGTACCTTAATATCCCCCAAAACCAATTTCTACACAGCGCGTGGTTTTGAAACGACTTCAGTGACAGTTTTACTGAATAACGGTGCACAATCTGAACATAATTATGGTATTGAAGCACACAGAGCGCATGCGTCGGTTGTCCAGAGAGCTTGGAAAAAAGAGATATACTACCCACCACAGCACCCGATCACAACATTCTAGTCACTGAACAGATATTTATGAATATTTATGTTAAAACATATAATAAAGTTATAATTATCGTCGAACATAAAGAGTCGTATGCAACTCGCCTATAATGGTAATTAAGATACTCGTATGGAAATTATAAAACTCACATACGCTCGTTTTATAAAAATACTCGTGTCTTAATTATAGCCATTATAGGCTCGTTGCATAATGTACTATTTTGGTATTAACACAACGAGATAGAAACCTTCCCTTCTTAGGATCCTACACTCACAATGAAACCCTAATCAATGTCCGACATCAAATCATTCGTTCCATACTGGCCAAGAGCTTGAAGGATTCATTATTTAATGTTGTTGTTTGAGTCTTCAGTCTATTGACTGGTTTGATGCAGCCATCCATGCCTCCCTATCCTGAGCTAATTGTTTCATCTCTACATAGCTAACACATCCTACATCCGAGGCAATCTGATTAACATATTCTAACTTTGGTCTACCCCTACAATTCTTGTCCTCGACCCTTCCTACCACAACTAAGCTTGATATTCCTGGAAGTGTTAGTACGTGTCCTACCAACCTAACTCTTCTATTTATTAGTATTCGCTAAAAACATCTCTCCTCTCACACTTGCCATAATACTTCTTCATTTGATACTCTTATCTACCCATCTGATCTTCATCATTCTCCTGTAACACCACATTTCAAACACTCTTATTCTCCTCTTATCTGTTGCGTCAACAGTCCAAGTTTCACTTCCATAAATCACCACGCTCCAGTCAAAGGCTTTCAAAAATTGATTTCTTCGTAATACCGGTACCTAAATTTATATTCGATGTCAAAATTTGTTATCTGTAGGAATGCCCTCCTTGACTAAGCCAACCTCCTTTTTATATCCTCCTTGCTTCGTCATCACTATTTTGCAGTAACCTACTTCCTTTAGGTTTTCAGCTGCCAATTGCCTGGTGAGATTTATGGCATGAAAAGGAACCTTCCACTAACTACACTTGCGTGGAGCCAAAATTTGTAGGTTAGGTTTGATTAATGCTCTTAAGTTCCAACGTTCGTCACTGCGGCGCTGATTGCGATGACATCTACTAGTAGCGAAGTCTGTAGCTAGGTGTCGTGGATGGTAGCCTTTGCTAGCGAAAGTAGGAACTACTTGAAATTATACTATGCAGTCCTTACTTGAATTAAAACAGATAACACACACTAATACAGTCATCACAATTAACACCGGGTTTCAGACAGATTCTACACACACCCAAAGTACACGGGGCTACATGACCGCGTTGTCGCAGCCTCTAAATTGAGGAACCAACCAACCACAAAATGGTGACTGATTTAGATTCTTATTTTGATTCGAATCATTTGCACACCGGGGCAGATGCCCTCGTAGTTCCGCCCCTTTAAACAACAATAACTACTCTCGACCAAAGTATTATGTGGACTCGAGTTTGAAGGTTGTTTGTGAAGTAACCAATAGGCCTACATTGAATTCAATAACAACATCATTTTCGTCGTTCTATTTTACGTTAGTTCATGTAGGTTTGGAATTTTTATTTTATATTTTAATATTTTTATCGCAGTTGTAACACAAAAAGTGCCCGTTTTTAAGCATGTTCCAACCATACGTCACATTTAAGAATTATTTTCTCAAAAACCCTTCATCACAGCGAATCCAAATTTTAACACAATATATAGTGGAATGTTCTATATCGGGTTTATTAATTTCAAAATTTTGTGCGTCCAATAAACATAGTTGTTGTCATTTTTGTAAGGTAACTTTTTTCAGCTCCGGGTGGTTGAAAAATGTAGTTCTTGGTCGCGTTGTAATCCTTATACATCAAAAGGTTACTGTGAAATACGTAAATTAATTCACTTATTTTATATCGAATTGTATTTGTACGGGAAAATAAGGCATGGTTCCGCAGCTAGCCGATACGGCGAAAGCTGTACAGCTGTACAGTTATACAACATTCCAATGTATATTGTATTAAAGTTTGGATTTGCTGTGATGACGGGTTTTTGAGATAATAATTCTTAAATGTGACGCATGGTTGAAACACGCTTAAAAACGGGCACTTTTTGTGTTCCAACTGCGATAAAAAAAATATTAAAATATAAATTAAAATTCCAAACCTACATGAACTAACTTACAATAGTACGACGAAAATGATGATGTTATTGGATTTTATGTAGGTCTATTCGTTACTTCACAAACAACCTTCAAACTCGAGTGCACATAATATTTTGGTCGACAGTAACTCATTTGTACACCTCTGTATACTGTATAATTGGGCACAATCATGTTGACCGACTGAAAAGCATAAGGGATTACTAAGCAACACTGAAAAATGTCTTCTCATAATTCAAAGTGTGTTGAATTTGTCTGATAACTGTGTTATTAACATGGCTGTATTAATGTGTGCCTATTTGCAATGGATACTGGACATTAAGGCAAAATACACAGGATCTACCTGAGCTGGACACATTGCTCAGGATGATCTGGGGGTAGAATTACAATGTAGAGGGGGTCGCGCGAGTCCAATGTTCATGGTATCGATCGCGCTGTAAATCACAGTGATAGGAATAGGTCAGGCAGAAACACTCCCTGTTCGACATCAGCTGTTGTAAATAATGAGTTTATTACTTTTCTGACTCGCTGGTCTTCAAATCTGAGACTCAAGAGGTTACGTGAGGGATGAGATCCAGGGGTGGGTATCAAACATCTAATCTTCTTCTTCCTCCTCTGCTTCTTCTTCTTCTCCCCTCCTTCTTCCTATCATTCCATTTTCATTCTCCTTCTGCTCTTTCCTCTTTCTCCATTATTTTCTTTTCTTTCTATTCTTTTCTTAGTCTTCTTCCATTTTCCTCTTTCATATTGCTTTCTTTTCATTTTCTTCCTCCTCCTTCTCTAATTCGGCCTCTCTTCCTTAGCTTCTCTTCTTCCTCCTGTCTCTCCTTCTTCCTTTCTTTTCTTCTTCGTCCTTCTTCTACTTTCAGTTCCTTTTATTTGTTTGTTTCTTTCTTTCTTTGTTTCTTTGTTTCTTTCTTTCTTTTCTTAGTCTTCCTTAGTCCTGCGATTTCAGATTCCTTCTTTTTTCTTCTTCTTCAGGGCAGGGCCGACTCCGTGAGACATCAGAACAAGAGGACCGTTATTTGGCATTTCCTCTATTGTTTTCTTCTTCTTTTCCTTTGCTTGCCACGGTGGGTGAGTGGTTAACGTGTCGGTCTACTAACTCCAAGCTTTCAGGTTCGCTCCTGGCCGTGGAAAGTGATTTTTTTTTAAGGCGGCAAAAATTACGACACTCATGTCATACGATGTTGGCATGTCAAAGAACCCATTCAAATTCAGTTGACCGTGTTCATAATACCAACACAAAGTTCCTCATTTCTCTACTAGAAAGGGCTATAGTTCTCAAGGAGCTTAGATATCTAATCTCCCTGACTTTCATAGTGCTTCAAGGAACAACGAAATTCGACATGCAAGCTACTCTTTGGGTGTCAAATAACAAAGCTTGCAACTGGCACCCGAGGCCATACGATATTATATTATTATATGTTTTCCTTTCTTTTCTTGTCTATTTCTGTCTTCGTATTCTTCTCCTTTCTCTTTCATATTCCTTTCTTTCCTTCATCCTCCTCCTACTTTTCACTTCTTTTCTTCCTTTCTCTTCATCGCATTCTTCTTCTTCTGACTCTTTCATATCCCTTCTTCTTTTTTCCTCTTTCTACTTTTCGTTTCTTCTCCCTTTCGTTTCTTAGTAATCTTCTCCTTCCTCTTTCAGATTCCTTTCGTTCATTTATCCTCCTCGTACTGTTTCCTTTATTGTCTTCTTCCTATCTTCTCTTCATATTCATCTTCTTCCTATTTTGTATTACTATCTTTTCTTCATCTTGTCCCTTTTTCTGCTACTTTTTACTTTTATTTCTTTTTCTTCTCCCTTTCTTTCCTTGCTCTTGTTCCTCTTCTTTCGTCTTCCTATCTTTCACTTTACCTTCATCTGGTCCTCCTCCTCCCCTTCTTTAGTTTCTTGTTCTTCTCCTTCTCCCTTTACCTTTCTTTTCTCTTTCATTTCTTCCTCCTCTCATCCTTTTCTTTCCTTCTTCCTCTCCTCCCTCTTTCTGCTTATTTTTTCTTTTATTTATATTCTTCGTCATTTTTCCTTAAATTGGGTTCAATTCCATGACATTTTTCTTCCATTTTCTCCTGTCCCCCTCCTCTTCAAATCCTCAATTACTAGTTCATTCACCATCATGTCTGTTTCGCAACTTGATCCCTTGTCTTTCTCTGGACCTTGTACGCTAGAAATCTTCGATCCATGTCCTGTCACATTATCTGAAAATTTCCGTTGCTTTGCTTTCTATTTTGTTGTAATTTTCTTTAGGTGGGAGGAAGTATTTTATTCACATTTTTTTATGTTTTGTTTTTTGTGTAAGTTTCTTATTCATTTTGGGACTTCAGACCCCGTATTCATGTGGAATCAGATCAATAACCTATGTCATGTTGATTGCTGTGGTCGAGTGTGTATTTGTATGATGCTCTGATGAGGCTATGATTCGTGAGGAGTTGGCCGTGGCTTTAAGTTACGAACCATCCTTGCATTTGTCTGGAGTAGAAGTAGGAAAAGTACTTCTACGATGGCTGAGCTTGTACTCACTCCAATCATTTGTCAGTTTTGCCTCAGGAGGCCAATTGTACCCCTTTCCAACCACCAGAGCCGGAAACCAAATTCACGATCCGAAGTCTCCTCCTCCCCAAGAGACCACAGAAGGCGGCCAATGAATGTCAGCTATCCTGATTAAGTCGTCATTTCCATCAAAGATACAACCAGTATCTTCAAAATCTACCCTTCCTTAAAGCTCAAGATGCTGTTCCAAATCTCATTAATGAAAAGATTACAGTCTTGTACATCTCAAGTTTTAATTTAACTGACATAATTATATTACATCACCCTCCATTTACGCCAATCAGGCTTAATTCTTTCACAAATTAATCTTTCACTACCTCTCATTCCACCCAGTGATTGGCCTGTTCCAAATGATTCACATTTTACCCACAATTATGACGTAATCTCTTTCTCCCCTGGCACTCACCAACATTTGTGTCATTATCCTACAAATTTTTGGGCCATCCTTTTCCAAGGCTGCCTGTCAAGATACAAATCTTTGCTAAGCTTCTTTGATATTAGCCACAAGCTCAACGTCATCTGCAATCAAGAGTTTCCATCATCATATATATTATTTCCTGTGGCGCTCACAAGCGACCGATCGTGACAAATGAGCATTCAAATGAAAGAGCACACACATTAGCAGTGACGAATTGCACTCTAATTTCATAAATATCTATATTGTCTTTGAAAAATGACTTTTTTTAATGTACGAAGTGTGCGATTTGCAGATACTTTTGCTGTGGTAAAATACGCTCCATATATTTCTGTCCCCTTCACATTTTGGCCGCTGTGACGTCTGTTTCATGTCATTTTAACATTCTGAGGTCTTCCCTTTATCATTTTGCATGGATTTCAGAAACAGTAAATCAAAGGAATGAGTACTCAAATCGTATTATTTCATAAATATCGAATAACTGATGAGTGTTATGATGATCCAATTTTCAGTGAATGCCTTCTTAAGTTAGGGAACGTAGAACTTGGAATTCTAACTGAAATGTAAATAGTGTTCTATAGTCATTTGGTTGAAATAAAAACGTAACCTTTCTCCTTAGTCTCTCATTATAAACCTATTGGGGAAAGTGTGGCTTATGAACATGCGAGATTTCTCGCACGGGTCCGCCAGTCTAAACTTATTAAACCACACAGGAAATCTAAGATCACGAAGAAGACGAATGGGATTAATGCTGATCCTCGATGTAGTCCACTGTTACTTCCAATAGTTCCATCACCCCAGCAGGAATGGAAACCACAGTGTTTCAACTTCCATACATCTCTATCGCAAAAGATTGCTTTGAAGCCATTTTTAGCCTACTTTCGATTTTTGCAAAAAATGAAAGTAGACTTATGAGATCAACACAGGGCGAAAAATTGTGTGTCTGTCTGCGTGTGTAGGTGAGTGTGTGTGTGTGTGTGAGAGAGTGCGTACTCTGAATGTCGGTCCCCCCCCCCCCCCTATCAATTCGAACACGGTGAAACCGAATTGAACGAAATTCGGTACAGAGATAGCACTAGCAAAGGGCACCTCAGTGTCTTGTTTTATATCGCCGCCATCTTGACGAAAACATAATGGCGGCCACCCAAATGTTTAAAGTTTAAATCAAATTACGACCAACCTAATCATCTGATCTCTACCACATTTTGCAACATGATACCTTTATGTACGAAGAATCTTTTGACCAAACTACAAGGTCATCAGCCCAATAATTTGCGGATGGTGGCCATGTATGTGTGCAAATCGATTCACTTATCAATTCAAACTCGGTGTCACCGAATTGAAGGAAATTTGGTACAGAGGTAGCACTAGTAAAGGGCATCGCAGGGTCATGTTTTATATTGCCGCCATCTTGACGGAAACGTAATGGCGGCCACCCAAATGTTAAAAGCTTAAATCACATTAGAACCAACCTAATCATCTGATCTCTACCAAATTTTGCAACATTATACCTTTATGTACGAAGAATCTTTTGACCGAACTACAAGGTCATCAGCCAAATAATTTGCGGATGGTGGCTATGTGTACAAATCGATTCCCCCTATCTATTCAAACATGGTGAAAATGAATTGAACGAAATTTGGTACAGAGGTAGCAATAGCAAAGGGCACCTCAGTGTCTTGTTTTATATTGCCACCATCTTGACGGAAACGTAATGGCGGCCACCCAAATGTTAAAATCTTATTTCATATTACGACCAACCTAATCATCTGATCTCTATAAATTTTGCAACATATACCTTTATATAATAAGCATCTTTTGACCAAACTACAAGATCATCAGCCCAATAATTTGCAGATAGCGGCCATGCATGTGTGCAAATTGATTAACCATATCAATTCAAACACGGTGAGACCGAATTGAATGTTGTTTTTTTTACAGAGGTAGCACTAGCAAAGGGCACCTCATTTTCATGTTTAATATCCGTATAGCACGTTGTATTTCAACAAGCTACTACAACCAGCATTCAATTATACTCCTTGAAAAGGACAAAGAGTTATAACAATATCCATGCATTTAGGAGAAATTGCGCTATATGTTCTTTACTGAACATCTTGCTCAGTGTTGCCATATTAACAATTAATATTTTAGTTTTCAGTCGGTCAACACAACATTATACCAATTATTGAAATATGTGAAAAACAAGATGTTCAGTAAAGAACACATAGCGTACTTTCTCCAAAATGCATGGGCATTGTTATAACTCTTTGTCCTTTTTAAGGAGTATAAATGAATGTTGGTTGTAGTAGCTTGTTGAAATACAACGTGTTATACGGATAATAAAAATGAATATGAGGTACCCTTTGATAGTGCTACCTCTCTACAAAATTTCATTCAATTCGGTTTCACCGTGTTTGAATTGATATGGTGAATGGATTTGCAAACATACATGGCCGCTTTCTGCAAACTATTAAGCTGATGACCTTGTAGTTCAGTCAAAAGATTCTTCGTTCATACATACCAAAGTATGTTGTTGCAAAATTTGGTAGGGATCAGATGATTAAGTTGGTCGTAATTTGATTTAAGCTTTTAACATTTGGGTGGCCGCCATTACGTTTCCGTCAAGATGGCGGCGATATAAAACAAGACAATGAGGTGCCCTTTGCTAGTGCTACCTCTGTACCAAATTTCGTTCAATTCGGTTTCACCGTGTTTGAATAGATAGGGGGAATCGATTTGCACACATACATGGCCGCCATCCGCAAAGTATTGGACTGATCAACTTTTAGTTCGGTCAAAAGATTCTTCTTACATAAAGGTATAATGTTGGCAAATTTGGTGGAGATCAGATGATTAGGTTGGTCGTAATTTGATTTAAGCTTTTCACATTTGGGTGGCCGCCATTACGTTTCCGTCAAGATGGCGACGATATATAACATGAAGTTGAGTTGCCTTTTGCAAGTGCTACCTGTGTACCAAATTTCGTTCAATTCGGTTTCACCGAGTTCGAATTGATAGGGGGAGGGGGGTACAGGCATTCAGAGTACACACACTCACAAACACACACACAGACACACAATGTTTCGCTCTTTATTTATCTCATAACGCTACTTTAATTTTTTGCAAGAATCGAAAGTAGGCTAATAACCTGAAATCACTTACATGTGATCAAGATTTATCCTATATTGTTACGGACTATTGAAGAAGAATAAAACTACGGGATGGCATGTTTCGCTTGCCAAGCGAGCATCATCAGGTCCAACGATGAAACTAATATAAACTAGTTGAAACCCGTCAATACATGACGGTCAATAAGAATATATTTACTGAAGAATTTTCTTATTTACGTTCTTTGTACAGGTATTTTTTGGCACTATTGAAACTTTAAGTGCGTCAAAAGTTTGCCCTCTTGACATTGCAACATACTGCTGGCCATGACTGAAAACTTCATGAGGCAAATTGAGACCTATACGTTCCAGAGTTCCCCCTTGAGCTTTATTGATTTTTGATAAAGTATGCCAAGCGAATCGGAAAATGTTGCCTCTTAAAATAAAATGATTGTTTTACCGATGGTGTTAAATCAAGTCGAAGGATTTGACCTCTCTGCCTAATTTTAACAGCACTTATTTCCAAATCCAAGCATTTTCATGCACATTTCTTATAATTAATATGGAATCAAGTCGAAGGGTTAGATCTCTCCGCCTAATTTTAACTGCACTTATTATTTCCAAATTCAGGCAATTTTCGTACATATTTCTTATAATTAATATGGTAGCATATGGTAGGAAACTTCAGATTTCTAAGGAGCATATCTATGGGTAAATCGTTTGGAGTATGTGGAAGCAAATCACTTAATTCCAAGGAATTCAAGAATTCTGAGGAATCTATTATATACAACTGGCCGCAGGAACCGTCGCTTATAATTTTGGAATATACATTAACGAAGAAATGCGATGATGTGCAATTCCATACATTTTAAAACAATATGGACAGTACGCATGTTGCACAGTGACATTGGCACCAAATGAAACCAAGGACATAGCATTTGTTGTCTACCCGATTATTCTCTCTTAAATTCCTTGAGATATCATTTCCAGTGAAAAAGTGTTGCAGTCTCTCAAATATTTTATATTTAGTAAGATCAATTTTGCCATTACAACACCAAAGGTCAAAGTAACCAAGCGTAGATTTCTCGCTACAGAAATACAGTGCAGAACAATGTTTACATTTGTTCGTCAAGGACCCTACACTGTACGGCATAATATCTGGAATTGTTTCTGAAATGGCATTTTTATAATCGATTTTATAAGTGGCTTCGTATTTTTCTACGATTTCCCACTTTTTGTGGCTAATGTTCTTTTTCGTCAAATGGGTATATTTATTGTAGCATTTATCTCCAAATTAACGTCATATTCAATAACACTATAGTGGCCTGCATCAACGCAGCCACCAAATATTAAAGGGCAAATAATACTTCCATTGCCAAAATCAACAGCGTGGTTAGACTCATTGTTATGTACTCTAAACAAATAATCAATAAACAATAATATTCACTTATACAATGAAGTTCAGATACTTTAATTCTCAAGTTTGTTGCTGATGAGAATGCGATGATACTGATCGCCAATAATAAAATCCTTATAATTATTCATGCCTGCAACAATTTTAGCTATTTGCTTGCAAACGCAGCTCAGGATGACGTTCTGCATTTTGGAATAAACAGTACGAAACTGCTCTAAATAAGCAATTTCCATCACCTGTTGTAGGTACAATCCTTTGCATTTCCATGACAGTAAATACTTCGCCAACTACTGGAATGAGCATAGACTCACTTCGACAGCCACCGTAATGGAGAGAGTTTAAGAGTTAGACTATATGTTCAGTGCTTGTCAAAAATCGTATTAACACAGGGTAGCCCAATCTTAAGGCTATATTCTGAGCTATCGCCCCGGATTCCGGGCTCGATCCCTGGTTTGCCAAGAAATTTAATTCTGGTCTGAGGGCTGGAACGGGGCGCACTCTTGAGGCAAAACTAAGGAGAGCAAGGTTAGATTCCTATCTCAACAATCTGCGATGTGGTTTTCTGTGGTTTGCCACGTCCACTGCAGGTAAATACCGGGATAGTTCCTAACTTAAAGCCTCGGTCGTCAATTCCCCATTCCCCACTTGAATTACAAATTCACACATCAGTACAGCCATCACAATAACACAGGTTATCAGAGAAACTTTTACACACACACCAAAGTAGACGGGGCTGAGTGACCACGGTGTCTGAGTCCATCAAATGAATTATTTTCGTCAATTGTCTCTCATGGCGAAAGCGATTGAGGCCATCTTTTATTTAATATTTAAAAGTATATGGCAATGTAAATAACAAAAATAAAATATGTTAAGAAAATGAATTACCAATAGCCAGAAAGAATAATTAAGAAATAAACACACATGTCTGAGGTGAGATGCGAACTCCTTCGACTATGCGAAATTCATTCCTGGGTCCGCCATGTTACCCCTGAGCCACCCAGTCAACAGACTTCCAAAGCAATATTAAGTTATCTAAACAACAAACGAACTCAAACGCCTGTTGAAGTTCATCAAATCCCTCTTTTGAATTCTCAAACACAAAGATCACACTACGATACGGTGAATCCTTTATCCGCCATTTCTCTAGAAATGTAATTCTGGTCTGAGGGCTGGAACCGGGCGCACTTTTGAGGCAAAACTAAGAAGGGCAAAGTTCGATTCCCATCTCAACAATCTGGCATGTGGTTTTCCATGGTTTTCCACTTCCACTGCAGGTAAATACCGGATAGTCAATTTCCCATTCCCCACTTTAATTACGAATGCACACATCAGTACAGCAATCACAATAACACAGGTTATCAGAGAAAATTTGAGAGACACACACACACACCAAAGTAGACGGGGCTGAGTGACCACGATGTCTGAGTCCATCAAATGAAATATGTTCGTCAATTGTCTCTCATGGCGAAAGCGATTGAAGCCATCTTTTATTTAATAATTTAATAGTGTATGGGAACGTAAATCGTGGATAATTCCTTACTTTACGGGAATAATAAGAGTAAAATATGTTAAGGCAATGTATTACCAATAGGCAGGAAGAATAATTGGTAAATAACAAGAAGTTCCGTGATGAACTAAAGAGCCTACTTTTCATGCCAATGATTATTCTACAGTATATCAACCTATCTAGAATAATGACGAAATTAAGTTGCTAATAACGAAATTTCTAATTAGTTCGAAATACTGTATACCTGGCATAATGTAGCCTAATAGGGCACCACAGTTGGCAGCCCTGATGACTGAATATATTCTTAGTTCCATCTCTTAAGGTACAGAATACAAAATTTGGTTGAAGTCCAATGAATAGCATGGACGTTACATGCAGTTAAACATTGGATCTAACAGCGCGCGTAAAATCATGTTGGCAACAATGTCATGCATGTATTAGTCAGAAATAATCTGAAATAATATGATCTATTGTTGTGCCAATTTTGAATGAAATCCATTAGTTAGTATAGAAGTTACATGCATTTTAAAATTCGACCTATCAGCAGGCTTAGAATCATGTTGGCAGGACTGACGTATATTAGTTACTCCAAATTCATCTAGAATGCCAGGTACTATACGTGTGCAAAGTTTAGAGCTATTGGCTTGCATACTTTCTGATATATTGATATTAGGGTAACGAAAATAGGGACAGTACATATTAACAGTTGGCAGCCCTGGTTGCTGTTAAGAATACGCATAGTCATATCTGTTATGGTACACATAGCACATACGAAATTTGGTTCAAATCCAAATGATAGTATGGAAATTGCATGTATTTAAAGTTGGACCTGTGAGCAGGCTTAGAATCATGTTGGTAGCATTGACGTATATGAGTTACTCCAAATTAATATAGAATGTCAGGTACTATACGTGTGCATAGTTTAAATGTCTGGTACTATACGTGTGCATAGTTTAAAGCTGTCGGCTTGCATACTTTCTGATATATTGGTATTTGGATAAAATAAATTAGGAGCATTTATTAACAGTTGTCAGCCCTGGTGGGTCGTAAGAATACGCTCAGTCATATCTGGTTATGTACACATACAACATACGAAATTTGGTTGAATTCCAATTGATAGTGTAGAAGTTATATGCATTTAAAAATTGGACCTATCAGCAGGCTTATAATCATTTTGGCAACACTGCCATGTATGGACTCCTGGAAATTAAACTGCAATATTATTATCTATACGTGTGCCAATTTTGAAATAGCTCCCATTCATACCTTCCATGATATACATCATGGAGCTCAAATTTCAATTGCGATTTTTTAGTAGTTAGTAGCACTGACATCATTTTCAAATATGGCCGTGAGATATTCAGGTATAGATCTTTAATCCTACCAAATTTTGTTTCGATTGCTCCAGGAGTTGATAGGGGGGGACACACACACAGACAGACAGAAGGACAGACAGACAGACAGACACACATTTGCCCGATCTCATAAGTCTACTTTTTCCTCATTTTTTCAAAATGTGAAAAGTAGGCTAAAATATGTGTCGGAGGTGGGATTCGAGCTGCTTCCATTGGGCGGTGCATGAATTAATAGTTTTCAACGCTGCCGTTTGAGCTACCGAATCACTGGTGGAAGAGCGCAATATTAAGTTACTTAAACAACATTCACACTCAACAGTCCGTATAAGTTCTTCTACATTTCCCGTCTTTTATAATATTCTATTCCTGTTTTTATCGTGGAAACTTCATAATCAATATTCCCCTCCTTTATTATAATTCTTATAAATATCTATTACATTAAAACGCGGTGGATATCCGCCATGTCTGACATTAACCAATGTGAATCTGCGCATGCGCTTGAGCCAATAATTTTGCAGTTTAGTTTATAAATTTAAAATAAAAATATATGGTCGCCTCCGTAGCGTAGCGGTCAGCAAGGTTAGCTGCCGCCCTGGAGGTCCTGGGTTCGATTCCCGGCTCTGCCACGAAATTTGAAAAAGTGGTATGAGGACTGGAACGGGGTCTACTCAGCCTCGGGTGGTCCAAATGAGTAGAGGGGGTTCGATTCCCACCTCAGCCATCCTCGAAGTGGTTTTCCGTGGTTTCCCACTTCGTCTTCGGGCAAATGCCGGGATGGTACTGCCCCCGTAAATTGAATTATACTGAGACCACGGTGGCTGTATTGGCATATGTGAATAAAGTTATGGCCGTCATAGTTGTGACGTGTATATTCATGACGTAGGCGTGGATGACGCAACGCTCGAGCAAGTAGGCTGGCTGAGCTTAGATTCTTGCTGACGTCACGATTTTGTTCGAGAAGGATCTTAGATTTACGACGCAGTCGCAGGGAAGCAAGTAAACGTGCTGAGGAAGAAGTTACGCTATTGGAGGAGAGGCTCGAACCAATGAATGAAAACTTGAAGGGAGACGGAGATTACTGAAACTACCATATTTAATAACTTTTGGCATGCAGAATTGTGGAAAACTATTTTCAGTTATGGCATTGATTTGGAATTTTGAAGAAATTAATTATATGTTTTTGAAATCTGAAAATCCGTCAAGAATAGCCAAAGTTGGAACTTCGAGTAATGATGGAAGAAGAAGCTATGGTAGGGATGGATACGCCCCTTCAAAGTTGATAAAAGGCCTTGCACAGCAGAGAGGAGCTTCTCACTTCGTGGTTTTATTCTGACTTCATAGTCTGACTTCGTGTTCTGATAGAACAAGCATATCGTCATAAGCAAGCGTGGCAGAGCCCACCGCATCGAACAGTATTGGGTATCCAGCAGTGCAATTTTACTGTTACTAAAACTAGGCGAAGTTGGAGCGCACACATAAACGATTCTACAAGTTTATCTATCAAGAATTAGCTACTGCATTTATACTAATTCAATAGTGCATTACAATATTGAGGCGTGTGCGAAAGTTGAACTTTTTCATTATAATACTTCAGAAGATATTCGCATTTAAAGACTGCAGAAAAAAGTGTTTTTTCTCGAATCCTGAGAAGCACTTTTACTACCACATTCTACGCTACGGCAGACACGTGTATTGCAACCGTGATACTGAAGATCACATTTGGTGATACAACGCTACATTCTACAATGGAACTATACAATCTGGCAGTACTTTCGACTAACATTATAATGGAAGTGGAGATGGAAGACTAAAACTTTATGCAATTGGGACATACATCAGTAGTGTGAAGTAGCAACATGGAGCTTCGATAATCGTCATTCTACAAAGACGAGCATGTAGTGAACATTCAGCTACACTCATGCATCGTAATCCATCGCTGAATTACATCAAATGGCAGTGGAAATAAATTCATACTCCACAATTATGAACATTTCTGCGGAAATATTTGCAATGAACTTCATGGCTGATTTCTACAAGAACTTCAGGGAACTTTCAAGAGTGGCAAGGGTTTTTCCCAGCACACAAAGAAGAGTTTTGCCAGAAGGATGTCTATCGTCTACACGGAGCAGTGCGATTTCCGGAGGAGGAAGCTGTTCTATTCTCCGAGGGCGCAGGTTCCAGGTTCGAGGTCGGTGCACATCTATCCTGTGGTGAAATGGAACCAGCAGCAGTCTTCTGTGAAATTTTCTTCTAGAACTTCAATCCAACAGATAAGGTAGCCGTGAACGTTTCTTGATTTATTTGAGCCATTTTAGTGAGATCTGAGCAACTATCTTTCCCATATTTTCTGTCATATATTTGATTGCCCCATATTCTTTTGCTAGATGTTTCTGTACTCTGTACACTTTGCAGCTTTATGCCATTTTCTTCGATTTATTGAGACATTATTATGTCATTTGTGGTGTATTCTTTGAATACACGGTACCTGAGATATAATGTCTACTGCTCCTTGCATGTTCATTTCTTCCTTCCTCTTTGCCAAACACCAACAGTGATCTTCTGTTTTCTCCTTGTTGGGCAAATCTCTTACGTCTTCATAAGTATGTTTCAGATATATAACTTCTGTGACCCATCTAGCGTCATCTAGTAGCGAACCTCTGAAGCTACTCAATTCCTCATCGTGCAAGAGGACTTACATATCCATCTGGCCACCAGATCTTGTTACTATCGCCAGCTATTTTCTCCTTGAGCAAGAGGACTACGTCTACTGTTTCACTCACCATGCTGCGCTAATATCGCCTACTATCAATTCTTAGAAGACCATCCATCAAGAAGAAAATTTATTTTTGATAAGTTGGTTATGCTGATATGTATACCTTTTGTTTCCTACCCCCACTCTCTCCCCTTCCTAGGACCTTCCGTGCTTCGTTGAGCAAGTCTCACTTCTTAGTCGGCAGTTGAAGCAATCAGTTAAGGCTCAACCAGAGCTAGCCTCCTGACCTAACGAGGCATTTTTTAAATTCCACGCCATGTTGGAACTCTAAGCATCAGTGAGGAACTTCACTTCGACATGCAACAAAGATAAGTACCTTCTTCAAGTTTTAACCTCATCTTCATGGTTTTAACTTCCACGTGGTTTTAATGATACTTTTATAGACAGTGTGAAAGTATTTATTTTGGGGCAATAATCATTCTTCGTGGGATTTGCCATGTTGAGCTTTCGCTTGTATAAGCCTACTTTACCATAAAGAGCTTTTATTAAGCTATTCTAATGAGAAATCCTCTCACTACGTGGGATATTATCTAATTACCCGCTGTCTATAATTCAACAAGCTAGTTCCTCCGCTGGATTTACATTAGCCCCATTTTACTGCTAAGATTGTTCTGGAACCTTCTAGATTCGGTACTCAATCTACAAGTCCTGCCGTCATGTATTTCTCACGTACCTGTGAGAATTCTGTTTAAAATCGAATTATCTTACTTCTAAATTACTACATAGTGAAGTTTCGTCCACCGCGGGAATTTTCTATAGCGCATTTAATTGTAATTTACAACTTTCTCAAGAAATAGACTCTCACTTATCTAGTGAAACCAGTTATTTTCATCATTGCAATAACTTTCTTTTCCATAAACTTTGTGTCTACACAGTGAACTTTTCATATGTTTCAATGAACTATAGTGAAAACCAGTGCTTGCTCAACTTTTCTACCGCGTCGCGATCGTCCGCTTATATTCAAATAAGGCCATGAACATTTTCCTTAATTCCCATTTCTCTATCCTAAACCTCTTACTAACAATCTGCAATAAACTTTTAATCTAGGTCTGTTCCAATAAGGTGTCATTCCAAGAAGTGCCCTTCCATTTTTGTTGGTTTATCATTAAGTATCTCTGTATAATTACGTGTCTAGCACACGTTTCAAACTTACATTGTTCCTCCCTTCAAAACCAGGGAAAACAATTCTCTCAACTCTTGAGTGAGTTATTTTTTTTGAGTCTCGCTAAATGAAAACTGCCTCATTTAACTTGCGAGTCTTATTTAAAGTATAGGAGGTCTAGAACCTTCCTTCTGATTAACTTTTCAGGTTCACAGTAAGTGACCTGCTCTCTTTGTATAATTCTCATAAAGTAATTCTGTTTAAATATAAGAAGTTGTAGGAACTTCCTTTTTATTCTTTAAGTTTTCTACTTTGTTATCTTCGAAGTTGTTATTCTCGTTAGAATGTTCTTTCAGAGGTTTCTTATAGTACACTGCTTGTACTCTTGTAAATGTTAAAACTTTAATTATTCCATTTTGCCTATTTATTAAATCTTACCAAGATTTTAATACAAGGTTTAAAAACCTTAAAAATTGTCATTTGCCTGGAGCAATTTCTGAACGTTGTTGGAGGTCTGCGACCCCAAATTGTTAACTACATAGAACATATTTATTTGTTAAAGTTACGCTTCTTTGAATTGTTAAATAAATTAAATATTTGTTTTTGGATTCTCACTTTTCCCATACAACGGTTAAGCAAGGTCCTGTACTCCTTGGCTCTCCCTACTCGATGCCCTTAAATCTATTGATAGGGATTTCACCACTCGTTGCATTTGAGCAAAAACTCTTAGTGGTAATCTTGTCAAAGCTTCTCTTAGCTTTAATAGCTAATTCTAATTGGCCAGTAAGGCAAGTAAAGCTCGCTACGCCAGCTACCTGCTTGTGGAGATCCTCTCCGAAAACTTATGGTCAATTTCCCAAAAGATAAGTGTTTCTTTTTTGTCTAAGCTTTTAGCCGGCCTCTCGCTGAGTAAGGGCTTAGCCATTTCCAAATGCAACCATTGGGTCACTTACCAAAATCACTTTCAAAGTTATAATTTTTTCGTCACTCCCCTTACTTGAAGCACTTGGTCGCTCTTTTCAGGAATTCTATAACTTCAAAAAATTGAAAATACCAAGCTTGATTAACTATTGGCATTCTTCGAATCGTTTCGAAAAAACTAATTTCTTTGAGAAGACATACAATAAATCGTTTGCTCTCTGTCTGGCCAGACCATCACCCTTCCCTATAGTACTTTTATTCGTGCTTGGGAGGAAAGACACTAAAGCCTCTCTCTTGCAAACTGCCCAAGTCTTAGCTGCGGTTCCCGTTGGCCTCGACCAAGCTCGTACCTATTTTAGATATCAGGAGGTTAAGTTTCTGTGGCAATCGCCTTTAAGTGTGTTTAAAGTGAAGCTCATTAATTTTGTGGGGCTCTCCTCCTATTTTTCGATCCTTTTTCTTCAGTCCGAAACCCATTTCCTTTTCTTAATCATCTTCCCTTGGTGGGTGGGTTATTCCCCAGCCTATAATCTACCCAAAGATTGGTGCCGAAACCCGGGAGAGTCCTTTTTTCAGTTTTTCTATTTGGCAATATTCTGCAAATTATTAATATTTACTTTGAATTTTTCAGCTATAATTACATCGTGCAAAGCCTGTGAAAGGGAACGAGACCACTCCTGTCTTCTTTGGTGGGTCCCGTGCTTTCTACCCATTCGCTGCTGCCAGCTTGACAGCATTTCCAAGGTTCCACAGTATCGTGAGTTACATTTCAATCTATTTTTTATAACATGGCTCCTACTGAGAAGGATAAAGATGAAAAACTTACTTCTAAACGAGCATCCTACAAAGGACAAATTACCCGTTTCAGAAAGTACATAAAAGAGCTAGATCCCTCAGAAGCTCAATTAGACTTGTTAAAACATCGCGTACGAGATTATGAACGGTCTTACGAAAATTATTGTAACATCCAAACTGAAATAGAAACTTGCATGCTCAATCAAACCGAAGATCGAGTTGAAGTAGAAAACCAATATTACGAAGGCATAGGTTCTGCTTTCAAAATAATACGCCAACTCGAAGAGGAGCAGAAACAGGACGCTTCTGTTCTTGGTTCCCTTCACGAACCACAAACTTCTTTCCGTGAGGGTACTCACAAGCCCAAACCAATTTTACCGAAAATTGATTTGCCCCATTTTTCTGGAGATGAATCCGCTTGGGATTCTTTTTATGAATTATTTTGCTCCCTTGTTCACGACAATGAAGACATTCAAGTCATTTACAAGTTTCAGTATTTGAGATCTATCCTCCGAGGTCAAGCTTTGCAGTTGGTCGAAGCACTTCCTCTTCGTGCCGAAAATTATTCCATTGCCTTTAACTTATTAAAGGATAGATATGGAAATTTACGGTTACGCATTCAACGACACATAAGGGCTCTATTCAATCTACCTGCGTCACAGCATAATGACGTCACTAGTCTGCGCACTCTAGTTGACACTACACAGCTTCACGTAAAGGCTTTGTCCCAATTAGATCAACCTACTAATTATTGGGATACTTTCCTAATACATTTAGTGGTTTCTAAAGTTGATGTTGCTACCCTCAAAGCTTGGGAAATCGAACTTTCTAAAGAAGACGACTATACTTACGAGCATTTAGTCACCTTCATAAACGCTAGATGCCAACTTTTAACCGCGCTAACTAATCAGAGCGAACCTTCATCTCCTAGTTCCAAATTTGAATTAATGTCCATCAAACCCAAAAGCGAACGCTCAGCGTCTAATACCCAAAAATCAGGTTTCAGCTCATCCAAATTCAAATCAAACACTACTGGTTACCCAACTAGGTCTTGTGAACGTCGTGTTGCTAGCTCTATTGTTTTAAATACGCAAAGCGAACCTCGCAAAAGTTTAAACGAACCTGTAAAGTGCATACTTGTAAAGATTCCCATGCCCTATACTTATGTAAATCCTTTAAAGAAATGTCAGTCGACGACAGATGAAAACTAGTTGCTCAAAATAAACATTGTTTCAACTGTCTAGCGCCCACGCATTCTGCTTCTAATTGTAAGTCCACAAGACTTTGTTACCATTGTGAAAAGGCTCATCATACTTTGCTACATCGTCATGATCAGGCAAGGTCATCAACAGCATCCACTTCTCCTAAAAATTATAGTGTTAACAGTTCTAATGCTTCATCATACATTCAAAATGCTAAGTCCATTCGCAGTGCTCAAGTATTGTTGTCTACTGTTCAAATTGAAGTTCAGGATAACTTTGGCAACTGGGTCCGTGCACGCGGCCTTCTAGATTCAGCTGCAACTCATGATTTTGTGTCTAATTCCTTGATTAGAAAACTAGGCCTACCCGTAAACCCCACTTCTATCAATGTGTCGGGCATCAACAGCTCAAAATCGCAAGCTTTACAATTTTCAAAACTAACCATAAGAGATATTTGTCATAGAAACAACTTTTTTAAACTTAATTGCCTAATTCTCAATAGCATTGGAGAAGACACTCCTAGTCACTCGGTTGATATTTCAGGGTTAAACATTCCCTCGCATTTAAGGTTAGCCGATCCTTCGTTTAACCTACAAAATCCCATTGACATACTCTTTAGTGCCAATGTCTTTTGGAACTGCCTTCGGAAACAGGTTCGCAAGCTATCCTCAAACGTGGTCGCTAGAGACACTAATTTTGGATGGATTGTCACAGGGCAACTTCCCCATTATTCAACCCAACCTGCATCGCAATGTTACTTCTCCAATACTGATCTGGAACAGTTTTGGAGGCTTGAAAATGTTGATTCTCCTAATGTAACTTCTTCAGAAAATGAATTCTGTGAGCAACTTTTTTTGAACACGACCACTCGTTCTTCTGATGGCCGGTTCATTGTTCAAATGCCAAGATTACACAATCCCCCCAAACTTATTAACTCTCAGCCTAAAGCTCGAAAAGCCCTCTTTGCTATCGAGAGCAAATTCAAAAAGGAACCCCTTGTCAAAAAGCAGTACACTGAGTTCATGGATGAGTATGAAAGCTTAGATCATATGGAGGTTGTTAACAAATCCGATGATGAATTGCACCCCCCAATTGAAACGGTTTATTTAAATCATCATCCTGTGTGGAAAAACCCTCTTGTAAAAGATAAAATCCGAGTTGTTTTCAATGGTTCATCACCCGACGTTAATGGCAACAGCCTTAATGACACTCTTTATTCTGGTCCTGCTATTCAATCAGATTTATCTGCTATACTTTTAAACTTTCGATTATTTCCCATAGCTGTCATAGCCGATATAAAACAGATGTACCGTCAAGTGTTAATTCAACCAGAACAACGAGATCTTCAAAGAATCTTGTGGCGTGATGAAATCAATAAGCCCATTAAGGTATTTCGCTTGAAAACGGTTACTTATGGCTTAAAACCTTCTGCTTTCCTTGCTATCCGATCCCTACACTTGCTAGCCTCACAAGTTGGTCATTTATTTAACCCCAAAGCCTCTGAAGCATTAACTACGTCATTCTATGTTGACGATTACTTGCAGTCCTTCTCTACTTTGGAGGAAGCTTCTTTTGTGTCTTTAGAACTTCAAGCATTACTAAGGAATGGAGGTTTCCCACTTCATAAGTGGAACTCCAACTCCCCTGAGTTTCTCGCCCAATTTCCCATCGAAGACGTAGATCCCTCTTCTGTCGAAATTTGTGGAAACTCCGAATCTATAAAAACTTTAGGAGTTCATTGGTGCACTAGCACTGACACTCTTATCTATAAAGTTACGCTCGCAGAAGAGCTTCCTAATACAAAAAGACAAATCCTCTCTGAAATTGCAAAAATTTTTGATCCGCTTCAATTTCTTGCCCCAGTTATCGTTATAGCCAAACTCTTCATGCAAGAGCTGTGGTCGCTTAAATGTGAATGGGATGACACTGTCCCTCTATCTTTTCTGAATCGTTGGCTCTCGTTTCGCAGCAATTTGCTGGATCTTTCCCTTATTGAAATTCCGAGGAATTTAATCAGCTCTCATTCTAATGCATTCTTTTTCCTCCATGTGTTCGCGGACAGTTCCGAAAAAGCTTACGGTTGCTGTGCATATTTAGTTTACCATGATTCATTCTATGGATCTCTAGTTTCCAACCTTGTTTGCGCCAAATCGAAGGTCGCTCCTCTTAAAACAATCACTTTGCCTAGGCTCGAACTGTGCGCTGCACTCATGGCTGCAGAACTTGTCAAGAAATTACGGGAAGTATTGAAAGTCGAATTCTCGCAAATCTATCTCTGGAGCGATTCCATGATCACCCTTTCTTGGATCGCTAAAAACCCCTCTCACTGGCAAACTTTTGTCGCAAACAGGGTTTCCAAAATTCAAACTCTTTCTTCTGAATGTCAATGGAGGCATGTTCCCAGTGCGGATAATCCAGCCGACATTATCTCTCGTGGTTGTTTACCCTCTCAATTGGCAGCTTCCCAATTGTACTGGCATGGGCCCTCGTGGTTAATCAAAGACTCTTCTTCATGGCCTGCTAAACCTCCAGCTACAAACTCCAACTTGCCTGACGCAAAAGTACCTCTGTCTATTGCCTCGTGTCTGGTTTCTAATGCTTCTTATCCTTTGTTGTCACGCTATTCTTCCTTTCATAAATTAATACGAATTATCGCCTATCTCCTTAGATGGAAATATTTTGTGGTTGACCAACCTCTTCTCCCCAAGCCACACCTTACCAATCATGAATTGAATCTCGCCACCATTAAAGTTTTACAACTGACACAGCAAGAAGCCTTTTCTTCTGAGTTGTCTTTGCTTTCTTCTAAAAGAGATCTTCCCAAATCCAGCCGTCTTCGTGCTTTAGCCCCGTTCCTTGATGACCATGGGTTACTCAGGGTAGGTGGAAGGCTCTCGCAATCTTTACTCTCTGAGGACAAAAAGCATCCCGTTATTTTGCCTTCCAAACATCACGTTACTTCTTTAATTATACGTGACTTTCATTATCGTAATCTGCATGTTGGTCCACGCACTCTGCTTTGCCTTTTAAGGGAAAAGTACTGGATTATAAATGGAATTCATGAAGTTTCTTCTGTAATTCATAAGTGCATTCCTTGCTTTAAAGCGAAACCTAAAATCAATACTCAATTAATGAGCGATCTGCCCTCTTTTCGCTCTTCTCCTATACGCCCATTTGCTTTAACTGGTGTGGACTATATGGGTCCGTTTCAATATCAACGAAATTCTCCTGAAGCTAAACGCAAATTGTTTGGTAAGCTTTATGTTTCTCTCTTTGTTTGCATGGTTACAGGCGCAATCCACTTGGAACTAGTAACGAATGCTTCTACTTCTTATTTTCTATCAGCTGTCTCTCGCTTCACTGCTAGGCGTGGTGTGCCTTCAGAGATGTTCTCTGATACCGCTTCCACTTTTCAGGGCGCAGCTTCCCTGTGGAAGAAAGCTCTTACTTCCTCTCCTGCCATGGAACAAATTTCTAATTTTTCCTACTCAAAGGGTTTCAAATGGCGCTTTATACCTCCTTACGCTCCTCATCACGGTGGTAGGTGGGAATCTTGCGTAAAGCTCACTAAACGTCATTTAAGAAAAGTCTTAGGTAATCGAATTCTGACTTACGAAGAATTCAATTCACTGTCTGTTCTGATTGAAGGTGTTGTTAATTCTCGACCTTTAACTCCGCTGTCCAATGACCCTGATGACCTGCTTCCACTTACACCTGGTCACTTCCTTATAGGCACTTCTCTTTCTGCTCCTCCTCCTTTTCCCAATTCTTACAGGGATTCTAATCTACCTATAGCTTGGCGGAAACTTGAAGCCCTCCGTAATTCTTTTTGGAAAAGGTGGAACTTGGAATATTTAACTTCCTTACAACGGAGACAGAAGTGGTTTCTTTCCAGTCCCGACATTAAGGTGGGGGACTTGGTCTTGGTTAGGGATGTCTCACCCCCCTAGTATGGATTTCTGGTAGGGTGACCGAATGTTATCCTGGGAGAGATGGGAGAGTCAGGGTGGCCAGAATCTTGACCACCAATGGACCAATCACAAGACCACTGTCTTTGATCGCTCCGCTGCCATTAAATGTGTAACTGCTTATTTGCTCTCTGTTGGTGTTTGTCCCCCCAGTATGGTGTATTCTTTGAATACACGGTACCTGAGATATAATGTCTACTGCTCCTTGCATGTTCATTTCTTCCTTCCTCTTTGCCAAACACCAACAGTGATCTTCTGTTTTCTCCTTGTTGGGCAAATCTCTTACGTCTTCATAAGTATGTTTCAGATATATAACTTCTGTGACCCACCTAGCGTCATCTAGTAGCGAACCTCTGAAGCTACTCAATTCCTCATCGTGCAAGAGGACTTACATATCCATCTGGCCACCAGATCTTGTTACTATCGCCAGCTATTTTCTCCTTGAGCAAGAGGACTACGTCTACTGTTTCACTCACCATGCTGCGCTAATATCGCCTACTATCAATTCTTAGAAGACCATCCATCAAGAAGAAAATTTATTTTTGATAAGTTGGTTATGCTGATATGTATACCTTTTGTTTCCTACCCCCACTCTCTCCCCTTCCTAGGACCTTCCGTGCTTCGTTGAGCAAGTCTCACTTCTTAGTCGGCAGTTGAAGCAATCAGTTAAGGCTCAACCAGAGCTAGCCTCCTGACCTAACGAGGCATTTTTTAAATTCCACGCCATGTTGGAACTCTAAGCATCAGTGAGGAACTTCACTTCGACATGCAACAAAGATAAGTACCTTCTTCAAGTTTTAACCTCATCTTCATGGTTTTAACTTCCACGTGGTTTTAATGATACTTTTATAGACAGTGTGAAAGTATTTATTTTGGGGCAATAATCATTCTTCGTGGGATTTGCCATGTTGAGCTTTCGCTTGTATAAGCCTACTTTACCATAAAGAGCTTTTATTAAGCTATTCTAATGAGAAATCCTCTCACTACGTGGGATATTATCTAATTACCCGCTGTCTATAATTCAACAAGCTAGTTCCTCCGCTGGATTTACATTAGCCCCATTTTACTGCTAAGATTGTTCTGGAACCTTCTAGATTCGGTACTCAATCTACAAGTCCTGCCGTCATGTATTTCTCACGTACCTGTGAGAATTCTGTTTAAAATCGAATTATCTTACTTCTAAATTACTACATAGTGAAGTTTCGTCCACCGCGGGAATTTTCTATAGCGCATTTAATTGTAATTTACAACTTTCTCAAGAAATAGACTCTCACTTATCTAGTGAAACCAGTTATTTTCATCATTGCAATAACTTTCTTTTCCATAAACTTTGTGTCTACACAGTGAACTTTTCATATGTTTCAATGAACTATAGTGAAAACCAGTGCTTGCTCAACTTTTCTACCGCGTCGCGATCGTCCGCTTATATTCAAATAAGGCCATGAACATTTTCCTTAATTCCCATTTCTCTTTCCTAAACCTCTTACTAACAATCTGCAATAAACTTTTAATCTAGGTCTGTTCCAATAAGGTGTCATTCCAAGAAGTGCCCTTCCATTTTTGTTGGTTTATCATTAAGTATCTCTGTATAATTACGTGTCTAGCACACGTTTCAAACTTACATTGTTCCTCCCTTCAAAACCAGGGAAAACAATTCTCTCAACTCTTGAGTGAGTTATTTTTTTTTGAGTCTCGCTAAATGAAAACTGCCTCATTTAACTTGCGAGTCTTATTTAAAGTATAGGAGGTCTAGAACCTTCCTTCTGATTAACTTTTCAGGTTCACAGTAAGTGACCTGCTCTCTTTGTATAATTCTCATAAAGTAATTCTGTTTAAATATAAGAAGTTGTAGGAACTTCCTTTTTATTCTTTAAGTTTTCTACTTTGTTATCTTCGAAGTTGTTATTCTCGTTAGAATGTTCTTTCAGAGGTTTCTTATAGTACACTGCTTGTACTCTTGTAAATGTTAAAACTTTAATTATTCCATTTTGCCTATTTATTAAATCTTACCAAGATTTTAATACAAGGTTTAAAAACCTTAAAAATTGTCATTTGCCTGGAGCAATTTCTGAACGTTGTTGGAGGTCTGCGACCCAAAATTGTTAACTACATGGAACATATTTATTTGTTAAAGTTACGCTTCTTTGAATTGTTAAATAAATTAAATATTTGTTTTTGGATTCTCACTTTTCCCATACAACGGTTAAGCAAGGTCCTGTACTCCTTGGCTCTCCCTACTCGATGCCCTTAAATCTATTGATAGGGATTTCACCACTCGTTGCATTTGAGCAAAAACTCTTAGTGGTAATCTTGTCAAAGCTTCTCTTAGCTTTAATAGCTAATTCTAATTGGCCAGTAAGGCAAGTAAAGCTCGCTACGCCAGCTACCTGCTTGTGGAGATCCTCTCCGAAAACTTATGGTCAATTTCCCAAAAGATAAGTGTTTCTTTTTTGTCTAAGCTTTTAGCCGGCCTCTCGCTGAGTAAGGGCTTAGCCATTTCCAAATGCAACCATTGGGTCACTTACCAAAATCACTTTCCAAGTTATAATTTTTTCGTCACTCCCCTTACTTGAAGCACTTGGTCGCTCTTTTCAGGAATTCTATAACTTCAAAAAATTGAAAATACCAAGCTTGATTAACTATTGGCATTCTTCGAATCGTTTCGAAAAAACTAATTTCTTTGAGAAGACATACAATAAATCGTTTGCTCTCTGTCTGGCCAGACCATCACCCTTCCCTATAGTACTTTTATTCGTGCTTGGGAGGAAAGACACTAAAGCCTCTCTCTTGCAAACTGCCCAAGTCTTAGCTGCGGTTCCCGTTGGCCTCGACCAAGCTCGTACCTATTTTAGATATCAGGAGGTTAAGTTTCTGTGGCAATCGCCTTTAAGTGTGTTTAAAGTGAAGCTCATTAATTTTGTGGGGCTCTCCTCCTATTTTTCGATCCTTTTTCTTCAGTCCGAAACCCATTTCCTTTTCTTAATCATCTTCCCTTGGTGGGTGGGTTATTCCCCAGCCTATAATCTACCCAATTTGCATATTTAAACATTTTGGATCAGTTTATACTGAAGTTAAATATCCTTTCGAGAATTTGAATTTTTCTTTTAGTCACGATTTGACTGTAAAGTTAACGATTTTCTATGGCAAGTTTGAATTCAGACAGCGTGTCGTTTTATTAAAGTAATTCTTTCCAGTAAATTACTTTGACCAATTTTCTGTCATCCTCAAGAAAGAAGAATGATTAAAAGATTTTAGAGCGTTAAAATCTACTACTTTATCGACGATCTTGGAAATACTAGTCGTTTTTATGAACATGATTGAAACACAGACATTTTAGTCAATTCTGAAATACCATTGCATTATAGACAATTTTATGAAATATGAACTTTGAATACGATTTATTCAGTACACTATAGTAATGAACATTTGATAGGAGATTTTCTCAATTCTAGATTGAAACAATAATGTTTGCATTTTCTAGTCTATTTGCATTCTATTCGACTATTTCTGCAGTTAAATGAATTTTGCTTGAATATAGTATTTTTATACTGCGATAATTATGATGAGATTAATTCATTTTGATAGACCAGGGAGGCGTGTCTAATCGTATTTGCTAGTAAATTTATTTGTGACTGGCAAATTTTTACTTCATATCGCTTCATGAATGAAACACACGAAGGTTAAATATAATAACAGTTTTCGATACAATTGATGAATATAAGAATTTTTTAAGAGGAACTATGGATGTATAATCGTTAGTTCAGTGGACGTGTAAAAGTCGCTGATGAATAATGCCCTTTAATAAGTGAAGGAGGTTCCCACAGTTATATTGATGATGATGATGAATTTATAAGTGGAGGTTTTTTGTGTGTATTGTGGAAGATTTTGATGCCATATATAATGAGATATATGATGAATTATGGGCCAATTTTGTGCGTTTGTGCGAGGTATGTTTCCGCTGAGTTGTATTGTTCAGGTCCATTGAAAATTATTCATGTGAAGTTACTGTTAAAATTAACAAGAGTGATAAATTGATTGAATTATAGATTTTGAATGGAGGTTACCGTCACAAATAATAATTATTAAATCTTATTAAACCTGAATCTAAAATTTAAATATAAGTAACCTTCATCGGTCGATTATATTACCACGATTTAAGAAAATATCAACCGGATAAACGTGTGGTTAATGTATTTCAAATATAAATAAAATATAAATAATGTAAATAACTATGTAAATATCTATAATAATAATTTGAAACAAACGGGATTAATAGAGGCGTGTAAAAGTTTTTCAATTGTCGTTTGACTAAGTTATGAACAATCTAAATGTTATAAATAATTATTGAACACTATGATATAACATTATGCGTTTTGCTATTAACATTCAAACAACGCTAGTTCGATAATTGGAATAAACATTTAAATAAGATTTGAGATTAACAGAGTAATCCATTGCAATGTGAACGGAACTTGTATAAATTTTGCGTGATAATATTTGAGTTGAGATGTGAGCATTTAAATTGTTTTGAATGAGAGCTAGACTCTGCGTTGGCCAGCATATGGTGACACTGGTTAGGCAGCTGCGTCCATTTGACGAAGCAAGCATGCAACACTGCTTAGGGTGTATTGCAGGTGGCCAGATAACTGAATGGTGGAGGTCAAGGTCAACTATTTAGCGGCCTTGCGGTTATTAATAAATGTGTGTCAATTAACTAAATTATGAAGTTCATGAACAAGGAAACAAATGCTATATGTCTCGTCCCAGCCCCCTTATCCATTCCAATGTGCATTGTTGTTATTATTACGTTCTTTTGAGCTAGAGAAAGCTGAATTTTTGTATGTGAAGTCTACAGTCCTACAGGAGGACATGGTTGCATTGACAATGGCTTCAGACAGCCATAACTATTTTGTTGTTAAATTTTGTTAAAATATTTTTTTTTCTTTATGTGAAATAAATTATTGTGCAGTTTAAATTTTCTGGTCTCCGACTTGGTTCATTTTAAATATCGTGGTGGAGGTTATTGTGAGGGCATACTATTAAGTGATCCAGTTGAAAACCCAGACCCGAGATTAAATTGAATAGGTAAGTAAAAGGTAAGTATGAACCCCCGTATATTTTGGTGTGTTCCACAATAATTTCATGTTAACTACTGTGCTCTAATCTCGGTAATATCTGTCAGTGCCATTTTCATTGATGTAGCTGTGCCGGTGCAATCGATTATTGGCAATCCGATTGAGGGGGCGGATTTCTGACAGCCTACTATCCGGATTATCGGGGACAGTACCTACTGTAAGGCCACGGCCGCCTCCTTCCCTCTTCCTAGCTTATCCATCCCAATATGTCTTCCCTTCCCATCCCTCATGAGGCCCCTGTTCGCTTTGCAGGTGTTTTCTGGAAAATCAAAATAAAAACAAAATAAAACAAAATAAACAAAACAAAATCAAAATAAAACAAAACAATATCCTGTGTGCTTCAATGCCATATGTGCAGATTGAGCACCAGTATTCAGTAAAAATGTCACCAAAATCGTTTGAAAACAACCCGCTGCGTAGAAATTTGATTTGGGGATATTAAGGTACAGTGTCTCATATTCACCAGTTTATTTACGCGAACATATGGACGGTGCACTTTCGGTAATTTAAATAGACATGTTGGATTTTGAGCGCATGCGCGAAGGTGTCCTTTGGCCAAACAACTGTTTCTTGAGCTGTGATTGGCGGGAGAAACTGTTTCATAATGAACAAGATGTTCAGTAAAGAACATATAGCCTACTTTCTCCTAAATGCATGGGTATTGTTATAACTCTTTGTCCTTTTCAAGGAGTATGATTGAATGTTGATTGTAGTAGTTTGTTGAAATTCAACGTGCTATAGGGATATTAAACATGAATATGAGGTGCCCTTTGCTAGTGCTACCTCTGTACCAAATTTCGTTCAATTCGGTTTCACCGTGTTTGAATTGATAGGGGGAATCGATTTGCACACATAGTTGGCCACCATCTGCAAACTATTGGGCTGATGTTCTTGCATTTTGGTCAGAATATGTTTCCCACATAAAGATATGGTGTTGCAAAATTTGGTAGAGACTAGATTATTAGGTTGGTCGTAATTACATTTTAGCTTTTAACATTTGGGTGGCCGCGATTACGTTTCCGTCAAGATAGCGGTGATATAAAACATGACACTGAGGTGCCCTTTGCTAGTGCTACCTCTGTACCAAATTTCATTCCATTCGGTTTCACCGTGTTCGAATTGATAGGGGGAATAGATTTTCACACAAAGATGGCCGCCTTCCGCAAAATATTAGGCTAATGACCTATTAGTTTGGTCAAAGGATGCTCCCTCCATAAAGGTATGTTTTTGCAAAATTTGCTAGAGATCGGATGATTAGGTTAATCGTAATTTGATTTAAGCTTTGAACATTTGTGTGGCCGCCATTACGTTTCCGTCAAGATGGCGTCGATATAAAACATGACACTGAAGTGCCCTTTGCTAGTGCTACCTCTGTACAAAATTTCGTTCCATTCGGCTTCACCGTGTTCGAATTAATAGGGGGAATCGATTTTGACACAAATATGGCCGCCATCCACAAACTATTAGACGAATGACCTATTAGATTGGTCAAAGGATGCTCCCTCCATAAAGGTATGTTGTTGCAAAGTTTGGTAGAGATCGGATGGTTATGTTGGTCGTAATTTGATTTAAGCTTTGAACATTTGTGTGGCCGCCATTACGTTTCAGTCAAGATGGCGGCGATATAAAACATGACACAGAGATGCCCTTTGCTAGTGCAACCTCTGTACCAAATTTCGTTCCATTCGGTCTCACCGTGTTTGAATTAATAGGGGGAATCGATTTTGACACAAAGATGGCCGCCATCCGCAAACTATTAGGCTAATGACCTATTGATTTGGTCAAAGGATGCTTCCTCTATGAAGGTATGTTGTTGCAAAATTTGGTAGAGATCGGATGATTAGGTTAATCTTAATGTGATTTAAGCTTTGAACATTTGTGTAGCCGCCATTACGTTTCCGTCAAGATGGCGACGATATAAAACGTGACACTGAGGTGCCTTTTGTTTGTACTACCTATGTACCAAATTTCGTTCCATTCGGTTGCACCGTGTTCGAATTAATAGGGGGAATCGATTTTCACACAAAGATGGCCGCCATCCGCAAACTATTACGCTGATGACCTATTAGTTCGGTCAAAGGATGCTCCCCCCCCATAAAGGTATGTTGTTGCAAAATTTGGTAGAGATCGGATGATTAGGTTAGTCGTAATTTGATTTAAGCTTTGAACATCTGTGTGGCCACCATTACGTTTCCGTCAAGATGGCCACGATATAAAACATGACACTGAGGTGTCCTTTGCTAGTGCTACCTTTGTACCAAATTTCGTTCAATTCGCATTCACCGTGTTCGAATTGATAGGGGGGGGGGACAGACATTCAGAGTACACACACTCACTCACACACACACATACACACACAGACTCACACACACACATACACACACACAGCCAGACACACTTTTTTCGCCCTGTGTTGATCTCAAAAGTCTACTTTCATTTTTTGCAAAAATCGAAAGTAGGCTAAAAATAGTGTTATAATGGCCATCATTATGATAGACAGTTTTCAGACATATAATTGTCAGGATCGAATATAAAAGACCATTTATTAGACTATCATTACAAAAACCATATAAAAGATTTTTAGAAGTAAATGGAGAAATGTGTGTTAGTTTTATCGACTGGTGAAAAGCATTAGACTGGTGAATGCTGATGAAGATTCTGAAAGATACTTGTATAGATTGCATATGGGCCAGAGTGCGCTAGTTCGAGTAGAACAATAAGAACCTGAAGAGGTGGCTATTGGAAGAAATGCGAGACAAGGTTGCAGTATGTCACCAACACTTTTCTATATATAATCTATGCCGTATAGCTAAGCAATAAGGCCTTGGAAAACTCAAAAGGACTGGTAGTGGGACGAGAAAGTATAAAAACCATCAAGTGTGCTGATGACATGATTGTTGTAGCAGAAACGGAGGAACAGCTACAGTTAATGATGGAGAATATTATAAGTGTGGGTAAAGAGTTCGAATGAATATAAACATTAGCAAGACAAAAGTAAGGAGAATAGAAAATACATGTAATATAACAATAGCTTGAAAGTGAAAGGGTTTAAGACTCTTTAATCGCCCTTGCTTTGAACAACTCGTTCACTGAACAATTATTCTTTTTTTTCTTCTTTTTTACACAAATTGCTGTGATTTCGGGTGTTTATCATTTTCAAATAACTTAATTCAAATATTTGAACAGTTGATTTATTTTAATAATCGACTATTAGAAATACTCCAGAACTTCAACTAATCGTAAAAGTCAGACATTCACATTGTTCGAACATTTGAATTCATCGAATAATTTATTTGAATTTCGCATTGCTGAATATTCGAAGTAGCCGTGTCGGACTACCAACCCTCAAGTTTGCAGGTTCGCTCCTGGCCATGGTAAGGGATTTACGAAAGGCGGCAAAAATCACGACACGCATGTAATACGTTGTTGGCATGTTAATGAACCCATTTGAATTCAGTAGGCCGTGCTCATAATGTCAAAATTACTCTCGGGATTTTCCGCCAACACAAAACGTTCCTCCATTCTCTACTAGAAAGCGCTATTGTGTCAAGATATATAACCTCCTTGACTTTCATAGCGCTCCAAGGAACAACAAAATTCGACATACAAGCTGCCCTTTGGACGTCAAATGACAAAGCTTGCACCCGGCTGCCGAGGCCATACGATATTTCTTTTTTATTTATTTTTTAATTTTTTAATCGTTATGCCCAACTACGCAGCGCGCTTGAACTTATTTTGCACAATGTTCCTTCTTCTTTCCTTCCCAATATCTCTTCATTCCTTCACTGTGTTCCTTTCTGCAAATTTATGTTTGATTACTAGGCTTCTAAATTTTACTCTATCTGGAATGGTTTTCTCAGCAATACCCATTTCTTGTAGATCTTCATGTATTTCTGTATACCAATTGTTCCGCATTTTCAGGGTTAGCGCTAGATTAGAATTCTCTTCGTCAGCCTGTCGTTATCCATTCTGTGAAGGTGTCCGTAGAATTTTAATCGTCGTTTTCTGATAGTATCTGTGATTTTTTCTGCGGATTGAAAAATTTCATGTGGTTTCTTTTTAATCCAAATTCCATTTTCGAACTTGGATCCTAGAATTTTTCTGAGAATTTTCCTCTCTTGTTTCTCGATGCTTTTCATTTGTGACCTGCCCCCAATTATCAGTGTTTCGGATGCAAACAGTGCCTCTGGTTTGATGACTGTCTTGTAGTGTCATTCTTCTTCTTTCTTCGTTTTGCCCACTTAGGGAGCGCGCTTGAACTTGTTGACTCGGGTTTATGGAGCTTTTCTCTTCTTCTCCTCCCAAAATCTCCTCATGAACTCGCTATGCCCCTTCTTATGTTCCTCCGTCCATTTTTTTCCAGTGGTCTTTTTAGCTTTTCGGCGAAAGTGTGATTTGTAACTCGGGTTCCAAAAGTTTTGCGATTCATGATGCTATCTTCTGTAATGTTTATTTCCTTTAAGTCCTGTTTGATTTCTTCTAACCAACTGATTTTGACCTTCTTTGAATTAATTATATCAAGCAGTTTTTTGCATATCTTGTGTTGTCCATTCGGCAGATGTGACCATAAAATTTCAATCGTCTCTTACGCACGGTATCAGTGAACTTATTGATTACTGTGTACAAGTCTGTGGTTTTCCTTTTAATCCATATACCATTAACATAAACGGGGCCTTATATTTTCCTGAGAATTTTACGTTCCTGGATTTCGATTTCACCAATTTGAGAGTGGCCTCCTAGAGATATAGTTTCGGAGGCGTACAATGCTTCCGGAAGAACAACTGTCTGGTAGTGCCGTAGTTTTGCATTTCGTGACATCACTCTTTTATTATAGTGATTCCATGTTATTCGGTATGCTTTCTGAAGTTTTGTAGCTCTTTCTAAATTAGCTTTCCTGTCCAATCCAGACGGTACAATAATTTCTCCTAAATATTTGAAGGAAGGTACGTGTCTAATTATTCCATAGTTGGTCTGTAGTGGAGTTCTCGGGATATTCTGGTCTCCATTTACTATGAAATGCGTCTTCTCATACGATATTTGGAGTCCTGTCTTTGATGCTAACTCATGTAACTTCTCTATGGCATACTTGGTTTCTTCACTAGTCTTGGTAAAGATAGCTAGATCATCAGCAAAAGCTAGGCATTTTACTTTTATTTTCTGTTCCAGAGTACCAATGCTTATGCCTTTGATGTTGTTTTCCCACTCCCTGATGACTTTGTCTAACACTAAGTTAAAAAGCAGTGGGGAGAGGCCGTCACCTTGTCGAACTCCGGTATGTACTTCGAAAGGCTCTTGTAGTGTCATTATTATTATTATTATTATTATTATTATTATTATTATTAATGGAATATTTGAATGATAATGTTCAGCCCTATCCCTTCACTAGTCATATGAAACTAGAATTCCATTCTCTGTTTTGTCTGTCATTCAGCACCAAACACCTGTGGAATGGTATGTTCGCTTCGGGTCTGGCATAGCCTGGGGCTAGTATTTTATTATCGGCCCTAATCGGATATTCTTGTTATGCGGTCGAAGCAAAAAAAAAATCGAGGCTGCCGCAACATGGCTGCAGTTTCCCGTAACAATAGTTTTACCAGCGCCGACAATTTTCATCAGATACCCGTAATGAAATTTTTAAATTACCAACCAGAAATCCAGGCATGCTTTAAATACATATCCCAGTAACAGTCCATTAGGAATTAATTACAAAGGTACAGTCAGTATCAAGAGAAAAATGGTTGCCATTCCACATGATGATTGAAAAAGTAACACGCTATTATTGAGGCAGTGGATTTGCTCGTAAACTTGGCGACATGGTTGGATACCAGGGGAGGGGTCAATCTACGTGTATCTAGCATAGAAGTGTGGTTGGCGACCACGGAATCCCAGCTGAGTCTGGCATTGCTTCCACTTGCTTGTGCCGGGCTCCTCTCCGTCTTCCTTCCTGTCGACCTCCCTTGGTCACCTCTTGTTCTCTTCCGACCCCGACGGTACTAGGGTATCCAAGGGCTAGGGAGTCTTTCACTTTCCCGCCTTAATTGGCCCTTGTCTTATCTGTGGTTCGGATTCCACTTAAAAAGGAGGTCCCGTGGCTTATGATCTCGAGATTAACGGTCACGTTAAACTACAAGCTTCCTTTCTTTCCTGATACCCTCCTTCTTCGAGGGGTCAGCCTTATTTTTCTTTTCATGTTATCTCCTGCCTTCTGATCAAGGCTCTCAAGGAGGCTGGGTGTATGTAGCCCCACCCTGTCTGGTGCACACTGGATAGTGCTATACCCTTAGGGGCTCACAGCTGGTGGGTTTGGGATTTGGTGACCCCGAGGGATTCCTGAGCTGGGTCCGTTTTGTCCCCTTGTTTTCTCTGAACTTGGAGTGGGCTCCTTACTCTTTCCCCTTTCCTATCTGCCTTTCATGGCTCTCCATACCTCCAAGACCCTCAATCCTCATTCTTCGAGGGTTGAGGGCATTTCTTTTCTACTTGTCCCTTATTTGCCTTATCCTTTATTTGTTTACCATTTCTTCTTCTAGTATGTAAGTCTGTATTAGTATTAGTTGTAGTTTTCATTCTCATCTCATCTTTCATTATCACCCAAACCATTAGGGGCCGATAACCTAAATGTTAGGCCCCTTTAAACAACAATTATCATCATCCTAGAAGTGTAGGTACAGACAGCCCACAGGAAATGACACACGGTTGAATGATACTTCTTTAAAATCAATTTTAAGTCGCCTACTTGGGGTGTGCAATCACTCAAGATGGATGTGTTAGACGAACATCACTTCAGAAGATCTACCCTCTTATTGGAATATCTCCACCTCATGTCCAAAGAATGGTAGCTGCATCATCTGAGAAGAAACGGCAAGAAACCGATTCAAGGCATCCACTTTTTGGCCAACAACCAGCCCGACAGAGACTTAAGTCCAGAAACAGCTTTTTGAGGGGAGTAACAGCCCTCGAAGGCTCACAAGAAGCTGCCCGCGTGAAGATATGGAAGACAGAAATCAAAGACCCAATTATTCCTCTCTCAGAAATAAATGGCACCTGGCCACAACTTGTCATATGGAACGAAAGTTTAGTGCTTTTGATTCGGTCAACATGAATGTACCCAAAAGAGCTGGGTTATGCCCTAATCCTGAAATAAATTACTTTATTTATTGCCCTTCACTCACGCTAGTGTGTACACTCTGCTATACTGCATTATAAGCAGTTCGCCAACTCAGCCCGTCGCGCGCGCCTTACTCACTGCTTATTAAACGTTACCTCTGATTAGGAAACAGCCCTTTATTTTAATGGTTAATTCTTAGAGCTTCGTCCACCTCCCCGATACGCTTAGACCAACCCTCCAAATCACCCGACCAGGCTCGACTTGATCGCGCGTCCCCTAGAGACACGCCAACCTACACACATCCCCTAGTTCTACCCACATGAAATGAAAATCCACAGCCTGCTTCCAGTCTCCGACCGGGTCAGGAATGGAATGAATGAAGCCTCCATTTAGCGGTGAGGATATGGACTGTGCCGGCAGCCGAGGCCTGACGCACTCCTCTGGGGCAATGATTAAATGAAAAACAGATGAAATGAAATGATAGTGGAGAGTGTTGCTGGAATTAAATTTTGACAGGGAAAACCGGAGTACCCGGAGAAAAACCTGTCTGCCCCCGCTTTGTCCAGCACAGATCTCACATGACCGGGATTTGAACCACGGACCCAGCGGTGAGAGGCCGGCGTGCTGCCGTCTAAGCCACGGAGGCTTCCAGTTTTACCCTCATAAATTACTTTATTTATTTCAGGATTAGGGCATAACCAAGCTCTTTTGGGTACATTCGTGTTGACCGACTGAAAAGCACCGAACTATTGTATACTAAGGCAACACTGAAAAATGACTTCAAACCCCACAATATTGCCATATGGAATTTGGAAATCATTGAACAGGCTGATGACGGTGGATTCACGCTGAACGAACAATCTCAAGAAATAGAACATGCTCGTCAACAATGATGAGTTCTGCGAATGCAGCATATTACTAGATCCAGAACACCTGCTGATCTGCCCCTTGATGGAGGACATATGTTCAAAAGACGATCTTATGACTGCTAATACTAATGCTGTTACTGTTGCTACTTCCTGGCAAAAAAAAAAAAAAGTCATCTCGGCACGCCGGAAGGCGGAGGTAGATCTCACCGGGCAAACTTGGGGATAGGCAAAAATAGGCAGAATATGCAGGTTTTCATAGAAAGATCAGACCTCATATATTGCGAGAAAGTTTTTTTTTATAATTGGAGCTTAATTAACTTTGTTTTTCATCATTTTATGCATATTATAAACATTTTATTGGCTTATGGGGACGGTAACCTTCTTGTCATTTGGGGTCCATTTTTAACCTATTTTCAAATTTGAAAAAATAGGCTTATGAGATCACCTTTTGTTCGTGTGTGTGTGTGTGTTTGAGGAGTGTGTCTATGTTCCCCAAATAACTTCTAAACGGATGAAGCGATTTCAATGAAACTCGGTAAGTTCATAGCACTATTTCGGGCGACTCCGACCGTGCCCCCCACATTTTGTTAGGTCTCACCAATCCAACATGGCGGCTGTGCGAAATATTTCACCAGCATTCAATATCTCCGAAACTATTCCCGATATCACCCTGGAATTTTTTAGGGTGATAAGGGAACTACTAGAAGTTCACCAATGTGACTTTTGAAAAACTGGTAACTACAAAACCAACATGGCGGCCACGCGAATTTACGACTTTTAAATAGACGTTTCTCGCGATTTAACCAACCAAACGCAATAAAACCTGGTACAGTATATGTTTATACACATTGTAATCCACCGACATCTAACTTCGTTCAATTGTTTACATAACCTCAAGATGGCGCCTGTGCGAACTTTTTCACCGGCATTATATATCTCTGAAACTATTAGCGGTATAACCCTGAAATTTTGTACGGAGATAAAGGGCACTACTAGAAGTTCATCTATAAGACTTTCAAAAACCGGTTAACTACAAAACGAATATGGCGGCGCTCTTAGACTTCCGCCGGCTTTGAACCCAGGACCGTGGGCATAGAAGTCCAGCATGCTACCAGTTAAGTCACCGAAGCCGCTTCACACTTAGATGGAAAACTGAATGTGATCTCGTGCGAGTGCGTTGTCATGGCAACGTCTGATGGCTCATCCCTCATCAATTTAGTAGTGTTGTCATGGCAACCTCTGATGGCTCTTGGCATTTTCTTATAATTCCGAAGTTATTTTTCTCATCCCTTGGCGTAATGGTGGGTCATATCAAAAATTCTTTCAGACAAAAATTTTAGGTAATTATTAGGGGAATATTGTCCATTTTGTACGGTTTTGATATTGTGCCTATTAAGAGAGATATGATTAATGTTTCCCGAAAAACCCACTTTTTCTCACCCCTTTGGTCAATGGTTGGTGCTATCACAAACTTTTCAAACATAAATTTTTGGGCCTTATCCGACACATAGTATGAACTTTGAATGGATTCGATATTTCAAATATTAAGAGAGTTATAGCGATATTTCACTTTTTCGTAAAAAGCCCCCAATTTTCACCCCCGTCGACCGACTGTGCCCATTTACGAAATCGACCGAGATTTTATAGGGATACATATTAAGTAAAAATTTCAAAGTGATCGGTGCAAAATTGCGGTAGTTATCGTGTCCACAAGAAAGTGATATATAGATACATATATACATAAATTATATATAAACTTTTGAACTGACGGTGGTTTTGGGGTCTAGGGGATGTGAAACGCGAAGATATGTCGAAATTTTCCGGAAGTCGAAACATGGTACCCATTGCAATAGTTAGCTTTCTAATGAAATCTACCTGAAACACGAGCCTTACAGTAGTCGCATATGATGTGTAACATGTGACATGTTATTCCTTGTTAACAGTGAACTCTGTTGGTCATTGAAATAACTACTTGTAAAACTGCAGTGCCAAATCCTGACCGGTTTTCAGCAAATATCATATAATGAATATTTTCACACCAAACAACGACAACTTGAAGATGATTTATTGTAGGAATATCTTTAATGGGGCCTCCAAACCTGGAAGTAATTTTGTATACGATATAGTTTCCACATAGCCACATGGCCGGCAGTACCTCGAGTGCTTACATTAAATAAGTTGGTTGGTTGGTTCCTCAGTTTAGGGGCTGCGACAACGCGGTCATGTAGCCCCGTGTACATTAGGTGTGTGTAGAATCTGTCTGATAACCAGTGTTAATTGTGATGGCTGTATTAGTGTGAGTATCTGTTTTGTAATTCATGTAAGGACTGCAACGTTGAATATTTCAAATAGTTCCTACTTTTGCCGCCAAACGCCACCGTCAACGACTACTAGGCATAGTGCAGAACTTAGCTACTAGACGCCACCGCAGTCGACTCTTGGCAACGAACTTAGGAACCTAAGAGCGTTGTTTACATTTTAACCTATACAATTTAGCTCCACACAGGTGTAATTAGTGGAAGATTCTTTAACATGTCATAAATCTATGACATGGGACCGCCGGCTTTACTTACCCTTCGAAGGAAGGCATACTGAGGGATTTTTAAAGCTCTTAAAAAATCCGACGACTTCGGCCGGGTTTCATTAAATAAGAATACAGCAAAAGTATGAAGATGTAATAAATCATAATTGTTTTCAGCAAATTTGGTATAATTAATATTTTTACACCAAAGAACGACAACTTGAAGATGATTTATTGTAGGAATATCTATAATGGGGCCTCCAAACCTTGAAGTAAACCGTAAGCTATGTTTCCTCTTACACATTTCCGTCCCATTTCCAATCTCTGCCACCGCGCGCGCTCATTGTTTCCGTCGCATTGCCATCCCATTTCCGTTTCATCGTCCCATTTCCGTTTCATTGTTCAGAATCACCCCCACAAAAGATATACAGCAACCGAGTGGAAAGATATTACACATCAAAATGTAATTTGATTCGGACACGGAAAATAAAATAAATCGCTCAGGATGGTCGGTAGTATGGAGAAGGAGATAAAGTCGAGTTGTAGAAAAGCCAACGCAGTGAGTTCTCAGTTGCGATCTAGAGTATTCTGCAAGAAAGAAGTTGTGTAGCCACAAAACTCTCCCTACATCGCTCAGTATTTAGACCGATCTTGCTTTATGGAAGTGAGAACTGGGCAGATTCAGGATATGATGATGATGATGATGATGATAATTGTTGTTTTAAGGGGCCAGACATCTAGGTTATCGGCCCCTAATGGTCTGGGTGATAGCAAAAATGTCAATAAAATGGAAACCAGAACGAAAATTAAATGAGAAGGAAAATACGTACAAAAAGGAACTCAGATTGTAACAACTTACAAAATGGAGGGCGGTAATACGTACAAAAGAGAATTTAGAACGAAAATACTCACAAAAGGAATAGATTGAAAAAACACACAAAATGTAGGTTAAGTTCAAAATACTTACATTATGCAAGTGAAATTCAAAATACTTACAAAATGCAAATGAGATTGAAAATACGTGCAAAATGCAATTGAGGTTCAAAATACTTACAAAATGCAATTGAAATTGAAAATACACAATTCAATTCAGATTGAAAGTTCCCATTTCCAATCCAAAAAATTCACAAAGTAGAATTGAAATTGAAAATGCTTACAAAAAGTAATTGAAATTGAAAATGCTTACAAAATGCCCGGTAGTTTCAACTACTCATTTGGATAAACAATACTGACAAAATGCAATTTAGATTGAAAATTCTTACAAAGTGTAATTTAAATTCAAAATACCCCAAAATGCAATTAAGAATCAAAATACTTGTAAAATGCCGATGATACAAAATGCAATTTAGATTGAAAATACGTTCAAAAAGCGGTTTAGGTTGAAAATACAAAATGCAATTGTATTCAAAATACTCACATAAGTCCCGGCCCGGATATTGAAAGACTTACCAAAAAGCAATTTAGATTGCCAATCCTTACAAAATGCAACTGAGGTTGAAACACTCGCAAAATGCAATTCAGATCAAAAAAACGTACAAAATGCAGCGTAGTTTGAAAATACCTACAAAATGATGTTGAAGCAAAAAGGAAAAAGCGCTAGGGAAATTAGATACACGGGAGGTCAACTAACAAAAACAGTGCGGGAATCTTAAAGAGAAAAGGAAATATAATGAAAAGAAAACAATATGTCTGACCCCTCGAAGAAGGAGGGATCAGGAAAGATGAGACAAGGCCTAATTAAGGCGGGAGAGTGAAAGACACCCTAGGCCTCAGATACCCTAATACCATCGGGGTCGGAAAAGAACAAGAGTTGACCAAGGGAGGTCGACAGGAAAGAAGACGGAGAGGTGCCCGGTACAAGTAAGTGGAAGCAATAGCTTCAGGATATCTGATCCATAGGATAGAGTTAACTGCTATGAGGGTAGAACGAATGATTGCTGGGACAAATAGATGGGAGCAATGGCAGGAAGGTACTCGTAATGAAGAGATAAAGGCTAAGTTAGAAAGGAGCACGGTAGATGAAGCTGTTAGCATGAGTCGACTCTGATAGTGCGGTCATGTGAAGAGAGTGGAAGAAGAGAGATTACCTAAGAGGTTAATGACTTCGGCTGTAGAGGGTAAGCGAAGTAGAGGTATACCTAGGAGGTGATGGTTAGATTCAGTGTTGAAAAACATTTCTTTGTACAACTTTTCATGCTGAACAATTCTTACACTCATAGTATATAGATAATTTTACGGTTTACCCAAAGAAAGCTTAAAAGGCACAGGGACGGCAGGTTTTCCTTTGACTTGATTCACTGAAATCGTTACTAATCGGCTTCCTTTGGTCAAAAATGAATGTTTTTCTACAGAAGCCTTCCTCGAGAAGTCCTTTACAGAATGGTGGAAACCGCATCAAAATCCATCCAGTGGTTCTCGAGATTACCCGTGGCATCCAAGAATCGATGACTTAGTTTTGTACTGCGTAGAGATGTTACGTGGCCTTCTTCGAGGCCGTGTGCTGGTCTATCTAGTTGACGCCCGTGGGCGACCTGCGTTTCCGAATGAAGTGATGATGAAGACGTTACAAACACCCAGTAACGGGGTCATGAGAATTAACCCCGGGAGATTAAAATCCCTGATAGCCCGGCCATGAATTCTACTTTTTCTACTTATACTACTTATTTCTAACATAATGCTAACAAGGAAAGTGTCAGGTCGAAACCTATCTGGAAAATTTGTGGACGCAATCGTTGTACTACAGGTTCTTTCACTCAATGTGGGGCCGGTCGCGCGGCGTGTGGAGGGTCGAACGAGCACATGGCAACTCACTGAGTTTGGGGTCGAGAGAGCGCCCGTACGAATCGCATGAAAATAACAAGCACACATAATCGAAGTCACATGTCTCAAAAGATGTTGAAAATGTCCTCCACCTGCATCTACACGGGGCGTGGTGGCGCAGCGGTTAAGCTGTATGCCTCTCACCAAGGTGGACCGGGTTCGATTCCCGGTCAATGCATGTGAGATTTTCGAAGTGAATTGCCATGTCCTGTGGTTCGGATTCCACGTAAAAAGGAGGCCCCGTGGCTCATGATCTCGCGATTAACGGTCACGTTAAACTACAAGCTTGCTTGCTTGCTTGCTTGCTTGCTGCATCTACACATTTCTGGCATCTTCTAAGAAAATTTTCATTGTCACGCATTAATTCATCTACCGAGATAGCCTCAATTTCTCTCGTGATATTTAGTTTGCGTTCATCTCGAGTGTGAGAGTTTGTTGCACAAGCCTTGTTTCAATTTTCCCCATAAATAAGAATTGAAGCAATAGGCTTTAACATTTGGCAATAACACGTTATAAAATTTAGAAACACAATAACAATTAAGCAATAACCACGTAGCCTTCACACGTTATAAACTTATAACACGTGTAACTTAAAATAGGCTATAACCAAAATAACGAAGTCAACTTTACTCGTCAAATCCTGAGTCGCAACTGTCTCAGTTCCGTGTTGAAATGTGCACGTCTGACCTTTGGCTCGATCGTCTACCTACTTTGAGTGAAAGATCCTGTGTAAGAGGACAACGTGCGGAAAATCAACTGCCAGATTGAACTGCAAGGCTCCGATATCGTAACTGACATCCTGGTACGCAGGCATGACAGCTGGGGGAGCTGGACATCCCTGTGGCACTCGGAGTAGTAGTGAGGCGGGGCGTATATGCTAACTGGAGGGTGCGGCTCCTTCCCACCGGCCTTGACTGATTGCGCGATCACGGCTGTCCATTCTAACATGTACGGTACTCGCTACCTCCCATTGATTTATATGAGAGATTTGCCACATGATTTCAGAGCCTTGCAGTTTAATCTGGGAGCTGATTTTCCACACGTTGTCCTCTTATAGCACAACGATTGCGTCCACAAAGTTTCAAGATAGGTTCCGGCCTGTCTTACCTGATACTTCTCTTGTTAGAGAAAAAAATAGAGAAGAAGAAAGAAACAAAATGCCCTCAACCCTCGAAGAATGAAAAGTGAGGGACTCGGAAAGAAGCAGAGTCATGAAAGGCAAATGTGTACGAGGAAAGAGGAGCGGGTCCACGCCGAAGGTAATAGGAAAGGGGGAAAAGGACTCAGCTCAGGAATCCCTCGGGATCACCAACTACCTAACTTAAAAGCCTTGAGACCTGGAGGATGTAGCACTATCCAGGGTGCACCACAAGTGCTGGGCTACACACACTCTGCCTTCTGTAGGGTCTTGAGCAGAAGGCAAGAGCTGCTGTGATCCCTTGAGGGTGTAGCACTATCCAGGGTGGGATCCACACACACTGCCTCCTTTAGGGCCTTAATCACAAGGCAGGAGATACTGTGAGCCCTTGAGGGTGTAGCACTATCCAGGGTGGGGCTACACACATCCTGCCTTCATTAGGGCCTTGAGCAGAAGGCAGGAGATACTGTGAGCTCTTGAGGGTATTGCACTAGCCAGGGTGGGGCTACACACATCCTGCCTCCTTTAGGGCCATGAGTAGAAGGCAGGAGATACTGTGAGCCCTTGAGGGTGTTACACTAGCCAGGGTGGGGCTACACACTCCCTGCCTCCTTTAGGGCCTTGAGCAGAAGGCAGGAGATACACTGAGTCCTTGAGGGTGTTGCACTAGGCAGGATGGGGCTACACACACCCTGCCTTCATTAGGGCCTTGAGTGGAAGGCAGGAGCTACTATGAGACCTTGAGGGTGTAGCACTATCCAGGGTGGGATCCACACACCCTGCCTCCTTTAGGGCCTTAAGCACAAGGCAGGAGATACTGTGAGCCCTTGATGGTGTAGCACTATCCAGGGTGGGGCTACACACACCCTGTCTTCATTAGGGCCTTGAGCAGAAGGCAGGAGATACTGCGAGTCCTTGAGGGTGTTGCACTAGCCAGGGTGGGGCTACATACACCCTGCCTCCTTTAGGGCCTTGAGCAGAAGGCAGGAGATACTGTGAGCCCTTGAGGGTGTTGCACTATCCAGGGTGGGGCTACTCACATCCTGCCTCCTTTAGGGCCTTGAGCAGAAGGCAGGAGATACTGTGAGCTCTTGAGGGTGTTGCACAATCCAGGGTGTGGCTACACACACCCTGCCTCCTTTAGGGCCTTGAGCAGAAGGCAGGAGATACTGTGAGTCCTTGAGGGTGTTGCACTATCCAGGGTGGGGCTACACGGACCCTGCCTCCTTTAGGGCCTTGATCAGAAGACAAGAGAAACTGTGAGCCCTTGAGGGTGTAGCACTATCCAGGGTAGGGATACGTACACTCTGCCTCTTCTAGCGCCTTGAGCAGAAGGCAGAATATACGATGAAAAAAAATGAAGAGGTCCGACCTCTTGAAGAATGAGGGTATCAGGAAAGATGATAGAAGGGCCAATTAACGCGGGAAAGTGAAAGACTCCCTAAGCCTCAGATACCCTAATTCCGTCGGGGTCAGAAGAGAACAACAATTGACCAAGGGAGGTTGATAGGACATATGACAGAAAGGAGCCCGGCACAAGCAAGTGGAAGCAATGGCGGACTCAGCCAAAGCACGTCCCACTATTGTGGGCTTCAGAGAGGAGAGAAAGAAGTGTATTACTTTAGGATAAAGATCATGGACGCAAGTAAAACTTTCCACCTAAAGCCTTCATTCGTTTTTTGATATTAAGTGACCACTTACAAGTTTCTCTCGGTAATATTTCGTCACATATATTATACGTCACCCACCGCTGCTTTTAATGGTGCTCATAAAAAGGGGACTATTTTATCGCTTACTCGGAAATATCAGTCCATATTAAAATAACACTTAAAAAGGAAATCACCCTTCCCAGCTGTAGTCCGTAGTGGGTCGGAAAATGGTTCACATTTATCAGCTCAGTGGGTGGTGAGAAGTGCGCAGTTGGTAGGCCTGTGTAAGTACTCACGTCTGTTCTTTTTTTTTCTTCTTTAATGGGGTGTTGTGTCTGCCATCGATCGACGAGTTCAACGTCGAACTGGCTATGGTCTTACATTCATACTCCCGCAACCTGTCACCACTGAATGGAGAACTCGTTTTTATACAATACTGGTACAACCTTCTTTACAAATAGCTGCATGTATTTAGTTGATATGATGTATTAAGATTTCCCAAGAATCAGCAGTATGATGGAAAGTTCTTTAGTTATTATTCCGGAATAGTCCTCCATTCGGATCTCCAGGCGAGGACAACTGAAGAGACGAAACTAGGGAAATATAGTAGAAGAGAGAAAAGAATAGCAACATGGAATGCGCAATCGAAATCAAATGTAGAATTTTACAAGCCAAATTAGCATTTCACAAAAAGAAACGTTTATTCACTACAAATTCCATTAATTAGCTGGACAGAAAAAATAATGAATGTAGAAGTATTTAAAAAGGTGGAGGAAAATTATACCTTATGGAGAAGGAAGACTAGACTGATAGGGCATATTTTGAGACACGATAGCCTGCTGAAAACGGTATTGGAGGGAATGGTTGAAGGCAAAATATGTCGAGGAAGACCACGCCTACAATATGTAGAGCAAACCATGTCTCATGTAGGATGCAGAAACTATGAAGAGATGATGAGGAAAGCTATTAATAGAGCCGACTGTAGAACTGCCGCAGACCAATCCATGGATTGAATACTTAAGAAGAAGAAGAAATCTTCACAAGTTTCTTATTTTTAGGACGTGACGCATTACAAAGAACATTGGCATCTGTAGCATGATCTACTGCTTGTCCATAGCTTCTCTAAACAGCGACACTGTGTTCAGCCCAAACCACTGGCTTAAGTTCTTTAGCCAGGATATTCCGTTACATCCTGGCCCCTAACTGAGTAATAAATATGTTAAATGTTCCGCCTAATCAATACTTTTTTATTAATTAAAGATCACTGTGTGGTCATTGGTGGGACATGTTACACGGCCTAATTATTATTGATCAGCCGATATGAATTAATGAATGTCAAAGACACAAGAAATATATTGCTTAACACTAAAAAGTTCCTTGTTATTAAACCTTATATGTTTCACCATAAAGAAGAATGGGAAATTGAACGTCTAAATCAACACAATAGTATGTGGAAAAACGTGGCTAGTATAAGTCTTATAAACTAGGAAACACTTTTAAAATGGTAAAACTGTGTAGCTCAAATCTTCAGAAGTGTTCATCGACGAGAAAAATGATGTTAATGAAAAGCTATTGCCGATGAGCCAGTTTGGTGTTCTAGGCGAAACCCCACACAAGACACGGCACAAACCTAGAAGAATTGCTGAGTTTTAATTCACCGGCCGTGAAAGCCAATATACCATCTTTCTAAGATTTTAAATTTACATTTTGATTAATAAAGACCTAAAACCCTGATAAGTTAAAAATTATGACTTCTACAATTTCTTAGAAATGCAAATAAAACAAGTTGTTCCGTGACGAACTTAAGAGCCTAATTTTATTAACATTTTAAAATTAATCTAAAATATCATTAGCTATTATTGTGCCAATTTTGGATGAAATCCATTTGTTAGTATAGAAGTTACATGTAATTAAAAATGGACTTATCAGCAGGCTTAAATCATGTTGGCAGCAATGACTTCAAATAAATTTAGAATGTTAAGTACTATACGTATGCAAAGTTTAGTGCTGTTGGCTTGGATATTTTCTGATTTAATGTATATATTAGGGTAAAAATAGAGAGAGCATTTATATACAGTTGGCAGCCCTGTTGGCTCTTATGAATACGCAAATTCATGTCAGTTATAGTACACAAATCACATACCAAATTTGGTCCAAATCCATTTGTTAGTAAAGAAGTTATATGCATTTAAAATTTGGGCCTATCAACAAGCTTAGAATCATATTGGCAGCACTGACGTATACCAGGTACTCCAATTTCATGCAGAAGGTCATGTACTGTACGTGTGCAAAGTATCGAGCTCATAGTTTGCGTACTTTATGATATATTGCTATTAGGATTTAAAAAAATGGAGAGAGCATTTTTAGTTGGCAGCCCTGGTTGCTCTTAAGAATACGCATAGTCATTTCTGTTATCGAACACATGGTACATACGAAATATTGTTATCTATATGTGTGCCAATTTTGGAATATCTCCCATGCATACTTTCCAAGATATCCACCATGGAGCTCAAACTTCAATTGTGAGTTTTCAGCAGTTGGTAGCACTGACGTCATTTTCAAATATGGCATTGACATATTTATTCATACTACATTTTGTTTAGCTAGCTGCAGCCATTTAGGAGTTGAAAGGGGGTGACAGACACACAGACAGGCAGACAGACAGAAGGACAGACAGACAGACACACATTATCCCGGATCAACCTCATAAGTCTACTTTTTCCTCATTTTTGCAAAATATGAATAGTAGGCTAAAAACTCAGCACTGGGTTAGCAAATAGCTAACCGGATAACTCTGCACTTTAAAGGATAATGATATTGGTAATTTCTGAATCGTTGTTCATTCGCCGTAGTACTTCCACATTTGTGATTTTAGCTGACGTACAATAAATACTTGAACAAAGAACACGTTTCTAAGAGCTTGCGTTCTCATAATACCGTATAGGTGACATTATTGACCTTGAATGTACAGATGAACAAACAGCACGCAACTAAGACATTGCATTCTTATAAAACCGCATAGATGACGTTACAGACCTTGTATGCATAGATCAGGGGTCTCCAAACTACGGCCCGGGGGTCACATCCGGCCCGCGGACAGATTTTGTCCGGCCCGCGGAGAGCTAGCATACTTGAAAACTCCTTTTAGAGAACATATTTTATTTATAGCAAATTAAATTTAGTTTACTGAAGTATTCTAATTTTATGTTGAATAATTATTAATATGACATCTACATTGATATGGTCATGGGCTAACTACTCATAACATTGTTGTAGGCTTATTGTTATTGTTTTTGTGATAAGTTGGATAAAGAAACACAGAATTGTAATGAGTAAAGACATGTATAACATGCAGACATATGAAATACTAATGAGATTTATGTAATTGAGATTTTCCACTGACAATAGTTTGTAGTTGTGGACTAATTTTACTTGTACCAATTATTAAAAGAGATTTAAGATCCTCATCAGTTAATTTAGATCTGTAAACATTTTTTGTGTACTTCATTTTGGAGAAGGTCTTCTCACACAAATAAGTAGTACCAAAAACAGAAAACAGTCCACGAGCAAATTTATGCAAATTATCAAATTGTGTCAGTGGAAGACTCTTATAAAATTCCAACAAAGATGAGTTTTGATATTTGTTCTTAATTATATCACTGCACTGCAGTTCAATCATTTCCATTTGAAGTTCCGGGGCTAGGGTTTCAATGTCAGTATCAAAAGGATCCTGAAAAATCTTAATTTGATTCGCAAAGGCATCGAAGTCCGAGAAACGAGTATCAAAATTTATTTTCAAAGCACTCAAAGTTTCGATTGCAAAATCGATAGGAAACTCAGTCTCAGTGGTGTGGCTGAATATTTCACATGTTTTAAAATGTGAAAAACATTTACTTCGTAGTTGTGATTGAAACAGTATCAATTTCTTCCGGAATGATTTGATATTAGTGTATAAATCAGGAAGATGCTGGTTTTGTCCTTGCAATCTCAAATTCAGTTCGTTCACATGTTTTGTCAAATCAACATAGAATGCTAACTAGCACAGCCATGCGTTGTTTTGTAATTCAGTAAGAGGGCGATGCTTTTCATTCAAAAAAATTCGATCACTGCTCGAAGTTCAAAATAGCGCTGAAGGACTTTCCCACAACTAAGCCAACGTACGGCAGTATGATAAGGTAAGTCATTTTCTACAATCTCTTCAATAAATTGTCGGAATTGTCGGTGATTCAGCCCAAAAGATCTCATAAAATTAACAGTTGATATGACTGGTTTCAGAACTTCAGACATATCCAAACATTTTCCGCACAAAGACTGTTGATGAATGATACAATGTAAGACTAATGGTTTTGAACCACCGTCATTTTCTACAGCCTTTGACACAAGAGCGACCACTCCTTTATCTTTCCCACTCATGTTTTTGCCTCCATCAGTTGTAATACATTTCAAGTTTTTCCATCGAAGGTTCCTTTGATTAATGGCCATTTCAACTCCTTTAAAAATATCTGTACCAGTAGTTGTGCCATGAATACTATACATATCAAGAAGTTCTTCATGCACTTCATAGCTTTTATCTACTCCTCGAATATAAATCAACACCTGAGCAGTATCTGACACATCCGTTGACTCATCCAAGGCCAAAGAAAACCACTCAACATCTCCATTATTGTCGAACAGTTGAGAGGATATATTTTCAGTGATGTTTTCTACCCTTCGAGCCACAGTGTTTGCTGACATACTGACAGTTTTTAATAAATTTACCTTTTCAGGGCACATTTCTTCGGCTGCTGCAATTATGCATTCTTTGATCATTTCTTTTGCAATTTCAAGAGCCACACGAAAGCTGGCACGAGTTGCAGCCTCTTGTTCGGTTTTGAGTTTTGTAAATGAAGATTGCTGCGATTTCAATCCGCGCTTCATAGCTTCGAATTTTTCTGTCCGCAAACTTCCTGTATATTTTGAGTAATTTTGAAAATGTTTTGTTTCATAATGACGTTTAATGTTATATTCCTTGAGAACGGCTATGCTTTCATTGCAAATCAAACATAGCGCCTTGTTACTGGACTCAATTACGAAATACTGAATGTTCCACTCATCTTTGAATTTTCTTCATTCACTATCAATTTTTCGCTTCTTTTCCATACTACTAAATCACACACAAAAGCAACAATTCAAATCAAAATACTGTTACAAAGATGTCTTAAACTTAAATACGCACAAACACGTTTTAAGGAGGTACGCACTATTTTATTTCACAACAGTGTCATAGGACTGACTTGTGGTTGCGCAACTAGCCTTCTTATATATTCCAATTACTGCCATCTAGAAGTGAGTGGAAGACACCAGAACTCTCTCGAACCAACGAGATTACTCTGTACGTGCTATTAGCGCCATCTGTTAGCGATAGAAGGTACTACCTATTTCCGCTTGTGTCCACCAGATGTCGTGTCACGTTACTCCTCATGGCTCGTACTCTACGACTAATCTAGAAATTACAGATAATGACAGGAAAATTAATAATATGCAGTGTTGCCGTTTTGCGGACTTAAGTCCGATTTGCAGCCTTTTTTCAACGTTGCGTACTTTTTCGGACTTTTTTTTTCATCAGTGGACTATTTCACTTTTTACCACCGGCAACAATGATAATATGGTTTTGGCCCTCGGAACTTACTGGAGTAATCAGTATGGCCCTAAGGCTGGAAAGTTTGGAGACCCCTGGCATAGATCAACAAACATCACGTAACTAAGAGCTTGCGTTCTTATAAAAGCGCATAGATGACGTTACTGACCGTGTATGCATAGATGAACAAACAACACGTAACTAAGACCTTGCGTCCTTATAAAACCGTATAGATGACGTTACTGACCTTATTTGTATAGATGAACAAACAACACGTAACTAAGAGCCTCGTTCTTATAAAACCGCATAGTTGACGTTAGTGACCTTGTATGCATGGATCAACAAACAACACGTAACTAAGAGCTTGCGTCCTTATTAAACAGTATAGATGACGTACAGGCCTTATATGCATAGATCAACAAACAGCACATAACAAAGGGCTTGTGTCCTTATAAAACCGTATACTGTAGATGACGTTGTTGACCTAGTATTCATAGGTTAACAAACAACACGTAACTAAGACCTTGCGTTCTTATAAATCCGTATAGATGACGTTACTGACCTTGTAAGCATAGATGAACAAGCATCACGTAACTTAGAGCTTGCGTCCTTATTCACCGTATAGACGACGTTGTTGACCTAGAATGCATAGGTGAACAAACAATACGTAACTAAGAGCTTGCGTTCTTATAAATCTGTATAGATAACGCTACTGACTTTGTATGCATAGATGGTTACTTCAAAAAATTGCTAAAATATTGGTGTATCTGGTGCCAATAACGTTATTCATGCCCAAATAAGGAATTGTCATTTTTGTACGGATCTCGTACCGCCAGTTCAACGGTCTATGTCCATATATCAATCACACCACGCATATGATTCTCCATTTTCTTCTTCTTTCTTTGAATTTGGCTTACTGTGGACCACGAAAAACAATTGATTTGCTGGACAGTTCCTTTCTCTTCACCCAGAATTTCTTCATCCTTTCACTGTGGTTCCTCATCCTGTCCTCTGACCAGGTGTTCTTTGTCATTCTACTAGGTCATCCCTTGAAGTCATCAATTTTAGCTCGAAACACAGCCCTATTCCAGGTGTCTTTTGTATGTACGACAACTTCCTCCATGTCTTTTCTCGTTTCCTCCACCCACATTGTAGTCGCCTTTATCTTGGTGATGTAATTAAAGATTCCTTTCGACATCCATTCTTATGAGATGTCCATAAAATTTCAGTCTCCTCTTACGCATGGTGTTTACGCAAGGTGTCCGTGATCTTCTCTGCCTGTCGATATAGATCCTCATTTCTCCTATTTCTCCATGTACCATTCGTTTTTTTTCAAGCCCCAGTATCTTCCGAAAGATTTTTCTCTCTTTCTTCACTAATTCCTCAATTTTCCATTTTTTATTAAGAGCGTTAAAAATCCCTCAGTATGCTTTCCTGCGGAGGGGAAGTAAAACCGGCGGTCCCATGCCATAGATTTATGGCATGTTTAAGAACCTTCCACTAATTACACCTGTGTGAAGCTAAATTGTATCGGTTAAGAATGTAAACAACGCTCTTAGGTCCCTACGTTCGTTGCCAAGAGCCGACTGCGGTGGCGTCTAGTAGCTAAGTTCTGAACTAGGCCTAGTAGTCGTTGACGGTGGCGTTTGGCGACAAAAGTAGGAACTATTTAAAAATTCAAAGTTGCAGTCCTTACTTGAATTTAAAAAAAAACAGTTACACACACTAATACAGTCATCACAATTAACACCGGTTATCAGACAGATTCTACACACACCCAAAGTACACGGGGCTACATGACCGCGTTGTCGCAGCCCCTAAACTGAGTAACCAACCATCCAACCCTTTTTTTATTTAATATCAGGCATTCGCAACCGTAAAGGCCTTCCGGCTGGACAACCGTGGTATAGTGTCGTATCTTCGTCCGGCAAGATATCGAACTCTTATTGTATCTAAATTCTACTAATCTAGCTCCATCTTCCTGGCTCGACCTTTATTTGCCTCCATTTTATTATAAATAACTTGGCATTTGAAGCAACAACCAATACAAATCGGTCAGCCACAGGTTAGCGCAACCATCATCCCTCACACCGGCTATAAAAAGCAATATTTCTTTGAGAGTAACAAAATTCGAGAAATCGATATCTGTTAAACGGAGTGTACGTGATTCAATAAATTGATATGGAGAACAGCTCACTGCTTATCTGACTGATGGTTGACGTGATTTGTGTACCAGAGTGTTAATCACGTTATTTGGAACATGCATTCATCAATCATTTAGACCAATTCATCTGTGTGGTCTGCACACACATTGATTCTATCACAGCACATAACATCGTCTGGCTCAAGAAATACTGGACATTCAACGTCAACAGCTTCTGATGTTTAAATGTGCAGTTGACAGCATTATCAGCAAGTTTATTGCTATTTGCCAGAGGCTGTACCATTCCTCTGGGAACTTCTGTCAAAGGAAGGAGATTTATAGCCAGTGCGGGCATACTTTTTTTCTTTCGTGGTATAACATGAACATGTATTGTAGGTCACAACCACGTTGTGAAGAAAAATGCTTCCGGAAGTACAAAATATTCAAGTCCAGCTGTGATTATCTTCGTTAGTTAAATAATAACCAGGGCTCGGATTCTGATGATATGTCATCTTTTTTTTTATTGTTCACCACAGACTCTGCTAAGGCGGCTTCGGTGGCGTAGTTGGTAACATGCAGATCTTCTATGCCCAAGATCGCGGGTTCAAACCCGGCCGAAGTCGTCGGATTTTTTAAGAGCGTTGAAAAATCCCTCAGTATGCCTTCCTTCGGAGGGGAAATAAAGCCGGTGCGGCGGTCTCATGTCATAGACTTATGGCATGTTAAAGAACCTTCCACTAATGACACCTGTGTGAAGCTAAATTATATATACTTTTCTTTTTGACCCTGAGAGTCGCATATTTTTTCCGTATTGACTGAATTATATAAAGAACAAAGTTCCAAATGGTTCCGCCTCGTCAATACTGTTTATTAAAATTTCGTGATACAATCACCTGTCTTTTAACACATGGTACATGTTTCGACGTCTAACACTTATTGACGTCTTCATAGGCCTATTTTATTTGGGCAGCACTTAAAACATTCACTTTATATACTGGATGTAGTTAAAAATTGTACATGAAAACACACATAGATCACTTAAAGTATACACTGTAACACATTAAAAAGTTGTTAAAACATTTTCTTATGTTTAAAAGCTCAATAAAACCCTCAGCCGGGCTTGAGAGTCTTTCTTGGTTTATTTCATGTCCTGTTTCTAATGTTAGTTTCAAAAGCCCAAGCATTGCCGCATTACATCTTGGGAATGGTCACCCCTTGCTTGGGCTTTTGAAGCTAACATTAGAAACAGGACATGAAATAAACCGCCAAGCCCGACTGAGGGTTTTATTGAGCTTTTAACATAAGAAAATGTTTTAACAACTTTTCAATGTGTTACAGTGTATACTTTTAGAGATCTATGTGTGTTTTCATGTACAATTTTTAACTACATCCAGTATATAAAGTGAATGATTTAAGTGCTGCCCAAATAAAATAGGCTGATGAAGACGTCAATAAGTGTTAGACGTCGAAACATGTACCATGTGTTAAAAGACAAGTGATCGTATCACGAAATTTTAATAAATAGCGTTGACGAGGCGGAACCATTTGGAACTTTGTTCTTAATATAAATTATATATAGGTTAAACATTCGACGAACGCTCTTATGTTCCGACGTTGGTCGCCAGGAGCCGACTGCGGTGACATCTGGTAATCAAGTTCTGAACTAGTAGTCGTTGATGGTGGCATTTCACGGCAAAAGTAGGAACTATTCGAAAAAATTCAATGTCTGCAGTCCTCACTTGAATTGAAAACAGATAACACACACAAATACAGTCATCACAATTAACACCGGTTATCAGACAGATTATACACACACCCAGGGTACACCGGGTTACATGACCGCGTTGTCGCAGCCCCTAAACTGAGGAACCAACCAACAAACCAGACTTTGCTAACTTATATACAAATCCAGCTCATAGCCCCCACATTACAAATGCATATTGTGACAGAATCGTGCGAGCGCGCCTGGTGGCAGACTCGTGCGAGCGCGTGGCTCGCTGGCTGCAATTTTGTGAGTTGGACCGGCAAGCTGGCAGTGGATGAATCGAGAAGGCGGCGATACGAGAGAGAAGAGATTTAGTAGGCTATTCTGTGAAAGGACCAGTGTTGAGGATTGGTGTGTAGAGTTTCAGAAAGACTAGAGCTACTGTCGACCAAAATATTAGTTTGAAGGTTGTTTCTGAAGTAACCAATAGACCTACATGAAATCCAATAACATCATCATCATACAGCATACCTTTTTGATGTATAAGGATTACAACGCAACCAAGAACTACATTTTCAACCACCCCGAGCCGAGAAAGAGTTACCTAACAAAAATGATAACAACTTTGTTTTTTGGATACACAAAATTTTAAAATTAATAAACCAGTTATACAACATTCCAATGTATATTGTGTTAAAATTTGGATTCGATCTGATGATGGGTTTGTGAGATAATAAATCTTAAATGTGACGCATGGTTGAAACACGCTTAAAAACGGGCACTTTTGGTGTGCCAACTGCGATAAAAAAAAATATTGAAATATAAATTAAAAGATCCAAACCTACATGAACTAACTTAAAACAGAACGACGAAAATGATGATATTATTGGATTTTATGTAGGTCTATTGATTACTTCACAAACAAACTTCAAACTCGAGTACACATAATATTTTGGTCGACAGTAGACGTTCCCAGTTTAGATTCTAACGAATACTATATTAATATTTATGAGTGTAAGGTTTGACAAATAAAGAAGTAGTGTATTTGTATATGCCTGACAAGTTATTTCAAGAACCGTAAACGTAACAATATTAAAATTAAGTCATTTTTCTAAGTATTTTGCTTTTAGGTCATTTTCTCGCTTTTCGCGTCATTATTATGTCATTTTACGGAATATATTAGAATATTTTATACGTTTTTAGCCTACTTTTCACATTTTGCAAAAATGAGGAAAAAGTAGTCTTATGAGATCGGGCAAATGTGTGTCTGTCTGTCTGTCTGTCTGTCCTTCTGTCTGTCTGTCTGGCTGTGTGTGTGTCCCCCCCTATCAACTCCTAAACGGCTGCAGTAATCAACACCAAATTTAGTATGAGTAAAGATGTGCACCGGAATAGCTCACGTCCATATTTGAAAATGATGTCAGTGCTACCAACTGCTGAAAAAACGCACTAGAAATTTGAGCTCCATGTTGGATATCCTGCAAGGTATGCATAGGAGCTATTCCAAAATTGGCACACATGTAGAAAATACTATTTACGTTTAATTTCCAGGAGGCCAACCATGACAGTGTTGCCAAAATAATTTTAAGCGTTCTGATATGTCCAATGTTTAAATGCATATAACTTCTACACTATCAACTGGATTTTAACCAAATTTTGTATGTAATATCTGTACATAAACAGATATGACTGAGCGTATTCTTAGGAGCCACCAGGGCTGCCAACTGTTAATAATTGCTCTCTCTATGTTTTTATCCAAATACCAATATATCAGAATGTGTGCAAGCCGACAGCTTTAAACTATGCACACTTATAGTACCTGACATGTTTGATTAATTTTGGAGTAACTTATATACGTCAGTTCTACCAACATGATTCTAAGCCTGCTGATAGGGCCAATTTTTAAATACATGTAACTTCTATACTATCAGTAGGGTTTCATCCAAATTTCGCATGTGCTATGTGTAACATATCAGATATGACTATAAGTATTCTTCAGTGCAATTAGGGCTGCCAACTGTTAATAAATGCTGTCTATATTTTTTACCCTAATATCAATATATCAGAAAGTATGCAAGCCAACAGCTCTATACTTTGCACACGTATAGCACCTGACATTCTAGATTAATTTGGAGTAATTAATACAAGGCAGTGCTGACAACATGATTCTATGCCTGCTGATATGTCCAATTTTAAAATACATGTAACTTCTATACTAACAAATGGATTTCATCCAAAATTGGCACAACAAGATATCATAATATTTCAGATTATTTCTGACCTGCACACGCATGGTATTGTTGGCAACATGCTTTTACGCCTGCTGATAGATCCAGTGTCTAACTGCATGTAACGTCCATTGGACTTCAACCAAATTTTGTATTCTGTACCTTAAGAGATGGAACTAAGAATATATTCAGTCACCAGGGCTGCCAACTGTAGTGCTCTATTAGGCTACATTATACCAGGTATATTTTGAACTAAGGTAATTAGATATTTCGATATTACCAACTTAATTTCGTAATTATTCTAGATAGGTTCATATTCTGTAGAAAAATCATTGGCATGAAAAGTAGGCTGTATAGTTCTTAACGGAACTTCTTGTTAATGGTTTATGATGCAATTTTTTTTGCGTATGGTAGTGGGTATTAACGGAACTGAAAGTGAGTGTGAATACGAAGACATGAGAATCTTCACAACTTTATACAACCCTTATTTCTTGGAATATGCACATTTCAAGAGACACACTACACTAAAATAATAACCAGTATTTGTGTGCAAATAATTCGTATTTGTCAAATAATAAATAAATTATATTAGGTAGCTATTAAAATCATTTCAACATACAATGACGTAGTCTGTTTGCATTTTTAGCCTACTTTTCATATTTTGCAAAAATGAGGAAAAAGTAGACTTATGAGTTCGATCCGGGAAAATGTGTGTCTGTCTGTCTGTCTGTCTGTCTGTCTGTCTGTCCTTCTGTCTGTCTGTCTGGCTGTGTGTGTGTCCCCCCCTATCAACTCCTAAACGGCTGCAACAATCAAAACCAAATTTAGTATGAGTAAAGATGTGCATTGGAATATCTCACGTCCATATTTGAAAATGATGTCAGTGCTACCAACTGCTGAAAAAATGCACTAGAAATTTGAGCTCCATGTTGGATATCATGCAAGGTATGCATGGGAGCTATTCCAAAATTGGCACAATTGTAGATAAGACTATTTTAGTTTAATTTACAGGAGGCCAACCATGACAGTGTTGCCAAAATAATTTTAAGCCTTCTGATAGGTCCAATGTTTAAATGCATATAACTTCTACACTATCAATTGGATTTCAACCAAATTTTGTTTGTAATATCTGTACATAAACAGATATGACTGAGCGTATTCTTAAGAGACACCATGGCTGCCAACTGTTAATAATTGCTCTCTCTATTTTTTAAATCCAAATACCAATATATCAGAAAGTATGCAAGCCAACAGCTTTAAACTATGCACACGTATATTCTGACATTTTAGATTAATTTGGAGTAACTTATATACGTCAGTTCTACCAACATGATTATAAGCCTGCTGATAGTACCAATTTTTAAATACATGTAACTTCGACACTATCAGTTGGATTTCAACCAAATTTCGTATGTGCTATGTGCACCATAACATATATGACTATAAGTATTGTTAAGAGTAATCAGGACTGCCAACTGTTAATAAATGCTGTCTATATTTTTTACCCTAATATTAATATATCAGAAAGTATGCAAGCCAACAGCTCTATACTTTGCACACGTATAGCATCTGACATTCTAGATTAATTTGGAGTAATTAATACAAGGCAGTGCCGCCAACATGATTCAATGCCTGCTGATATGTCCAATTTTAAAATACATGTAACTTCTATACTAACAAATGGATTTCATCCAAAATTGCCACAACAAGATATCATAATATTTCAGATTATTTCTGACCAGCACACGCATGACATTGTTGGCAACATGCTTTTACGCGTGCTGATAGATCCAGAGTCCAACTGCATGTAACGTCCATTGGACTTCAACCAAATTTTGTATTCTGTACCTTAAGAGATGGAACTAAGAATATATTCAGTCACCAGGGCTGCCAACTGTAGTGCTCTCTTAGGCTACATTATACCAGGTATATTTTGAACTAAGGTAATTAGATATTTCGATATTACCAACTTAATTTCGTAATTATTCTAGATAGGTTCATATTCTGTAGAATAATCATTGGCATGGAAAGTAGGCTGTATAGTTCTTCACGGAACTTCTTGTTGTATGATGAAATTATGTCACTCCCATTCAAATGTTTAGGTCACTTTTAAAATTTTCGGGTCATTTTATGGGATTTTTGCAGTCATTTTTTAATGATGGGACCGAGTTTTTGGTGAAAAAAGTAAAAATTATCGATTCTTCAATTTGTGCATATTATTGTACGAAGCCTCCGTGGCTTAGGCGGCAGCACGCCGGCCTCTCACCTCTGGGTCCGTGGTTCAAATCCCCGTCACTCCATGTGAGATCTGTGCTGGACAAAACGGAGGAAGACAGGTTTTTCTCCGGGTATTCCGGTTTTCCCTGTCAAAATTTCATTCCAGCAACACTCTCCACTATCATTTCATTTCATCTGTCATTCATTTAATCATTGCCCCAAAGGGGTGCGTCAGGCCTCGGCAGCCGGCACAGTTCATATCCCCGCCGCTAGATGGGGGCTTCATTCATTCCATTCCTGACCCAGTCGGAGACTGGAAGCAGGCTGTGCATTTTCATTTTTTCATATTATTGTACGCCGGACTCCTGCGGGTCATTTGTCGGTGGTATTTTTCGGGTTCCGCCATTTTTTTTTTGGAGCATTTAAATGTCCGGTTGAGTGCTGGGGAAACGCCCCCATCCACTAGCTTCAACGCAACAGATACCGCTCTCCCTAATGCCCATCTTCAAATTGCCTCCAGAGCTGCTATCTAGTGAGTTGACGAGGTAACATTACTACGGTAACTATAGAAATGGAAATTACGTACGTAGGAAGGGACTGTATGCAAGTCTGGAGCATTTTATGTATTAGGTTAGCCTTCAACCATGTTTAATTCACTAAAATGTGTTTTTTTATATATACATTTTCAGGTATTTAACATGTTCCAGCTGAATCAATTTGGTTTCAAATTCCATGAGAATTTCATGAGTTGTTAACACCTATATTGTCTTGATATTAACAGGAGGAATTTTTTATAATGTTGATACTTTAAAAGATTGTAGCCTTCTAAGGGGTATTTTGTTAGCATAATTTGAGAAAAACACAAACTAATAAAACAAATGTTTTCCTCACATTCATGGACTACATAAAATTCTGTCCATATCTTGATGTGCCTGTACGCCAGTTTTAAATGTGATATTTGAAGTAACTGTTAAGCTGGAGCATTTTTTTATGCTTATCGATTTAAAAATAAATAAATTGTAAGTGTTAATTTCTCAGAAAGTTCTGTTGCTATTTTACTGAACATTGGTATATGGCCTTATTTCACCATCAGGAGACCACAAACCAAATTTCATTCAATTCTATCAATAATTACTATTTTTCATAAATTCAGTCCCAGCCTCCCCCCTTTATGAGACAGTGGTCTCTATATTAGCCATCTGTCATAAGGACAGTTTATGCTTTCAAAGATGCAGATAGTTGAATCTTTAAGCCAAATTTAGGAGAATTTTCTTGCCGAAGTGCTAGTAATACTAAAAATCAAATATACACGTAATGTGTTGGATAAAATATAAAAAAATAAAAATAAAAACTTTAACAATTAAAGTGTAAAAACAAAATATAAATACAGAATTAACAAGTAGTTCCGTGAAGAAATATACAGCCTATTTTCATATATCCTACTTATGTTAAATGCCCATATCAACATACAAAATTTCAGTTTGATTGCTGTAATAGATTCGTAGATATTGAGAACCGACTAAATAGTTCGGATGGTCGCCATGTTGGATTTTTATATATGTAGGTCTTAGAGTTATGTACTGTTGCATGAAGATTATTGTGTACGTGTAGCATTCAAACTTCAGTCGCATAATTAGGACACGAAGTAAAAACGAGATATTAAAATTTCGCACAGCTGCCATCTTGTGGTTATGGAGACCATTGAAAAAATTAGATGCCACTGGATTAACATTTATATAAGGATTTACCGTACCAAGTGTCACTGCACTCGGATGGTTAAATTGCGAGAAACGACCATGTGAATATTTATACTTCGCGTCGCCGCCATGTTAGATATATGATCACCAGGTTATTGAAAGTCCTATAGGTGAACTTGTGTTCATAGACCCCTATGAACATTAAAAAATTCAGTTTGATTGCTGGAATAGATTCGTAGATATTGAGATCCATTTAAATATTTCGGATGGTCGTCATGTTGGATTGTTATATGAAGACTATAGGCCATAGAGTCATGTACATTAAGGAGAATTATTGCGTAGGTTCATTATTCAAACTTTCACTTCGATCGCATGATTACAACACAAGAAATAAAATCTTAATTTTAAAATTCGCACAGCCGCCATCTTGAGGTTATGTAAACAATTGAACTAAATTAGATACCAGTACATTATAATGTGTATAAACATTTCTTGTACCAAGTTTCATTGCGTTTGGATCATTAAATCGCGAGAAAGTTCTATTTAAAACTCTCACCTTGGCTTGGCGGCCATATTCGTTTTGTACTTAAGCGGATTTTGAAAGTCTTATAGATGAACTTCCAGTAGTGACATTTATCTCCGTACAAAATTTCAGGGTGATACCGCTAATAGTTTCAGAGATATAGAATGCCGGTGTAATACTTCGCACAGCCGCCATCTTGAGGTTATGTAAACAAATGTACGAAGTTAGATGTAGGTGCATTACAATGTTATAAACATATACTGTACCAATTGTTATTGCGTTTGGTTGGTTAAATCGCGAGAAACGTCTATTTAAAAGTCGCAACTTCGCTTGGCTGCCATGTTGGTTTTGTAGTTACCAGGTTTTCAAAAGTCACATAGGTGAGCTTCTAGTAGTTCCCTTTATCACCGTAAAATATTCCAGGGTGATATCGGTGATAGTTTCGGAGATATTGAATGCTGGGAAATATTTCGCACAGCCCCCATGTTGGATTAGTGAGACGTAACAAAATTTAGAAGGCACGGTCGGGGTGATCCGGATTAGTGCTATGAACCTACCGAGTTTCATTGAAATCGCTCTAGCCGTTTAGAAGTTATTTGGAGGGGGCACACACCATCACACACACACGCTCACACAGACAGACACATGGACAAAATGAGATCTCATAAGCCTATTTTTTTTTCATAAATGAAAATAGGCTAAAAATCATAAAAATGAAGTTACGATAATATAAGAAATATAAAATGAAAATAATAAACATAACTAGAAAATATATGAACCGGAAAAATCAATTCGAAATTAGTTAATTAATTCAATAAAAATATCAAAATTAAATCTATAAGAACATAAATTGACAATTAAAAATAAATATATACGGTGCGTTCAAAAAGTAACGAGCTGGAAACATAATTACAGAAACCAGTACCTGTATGTTAGAAGTATTGGCCCTGGCTGTTGAGGCACTTGTCCCACTGTGAGACGAGGCGGTGAATAGCCTTCTCCTAAAATTCCCTGGGCTGCGATGTGAACCAGTTCCGCACGTAAATCTGAACGTCGGCGTCCGAGGTGAATCGTTGGCCCCGCAGAGCCCTTTTCAGGGGACCAAACATGGCGTAATCACAGGGAGAGAGGTCTGGACTATATGGAGGGTGGCCGAGAACCTCCCATTTGAATTTCTGCAGGAGTGCCGCGACTGTTTTGGCCGTATGAGGTCGTGCATTGTCGTGGAGCGACCACGGCGGCTATGGCGTTCACTGTCACTCGGCGGTCCTGGGTAATGAGTGCATCAACCAGCTGGAAATTGTCACCGGTAATGCAGGGGGGTGCCCCAGACCAGGCATCATCGGCTAACGACACCCGTCCTTCCCTGAAGCGCTTGTGCCACGCCTTGACCCTTGCAAGGGACATGCAGTGTTCGCCGTATACTTGTGACATTCGGCGATGAATGTCCGTTCCCCCTACTCCTTCCGCTGTCTGAAAACGAACAACACCTCTTTGCTCTTCGGTTGACGCCCCCATGTCACTGTTTGCAATGCGACTGGCAGCGTTGGACGATTGATGCATGCTGCTTCTCACTTTGTATCGACACGTGACGTGCACGCGTGACCTCTAGCGACGGGCTGTGACCTTCCACGCTCTGGTCGGAACCACACCTCGTTACACACGCCACGATTAGCCGATGTCGTCACCAGTTTGCGCATTCCAGCCTCCGGCTCTTTTCTTTCTGAACGCACCTTATATAAATATTGAAATTAGAGAAACAAAAATATGAGCTACTTTCTTGGTTCTTTTATCATAACCTGTGTATTTATTATGTTTATATTATTTATATTTAATGTTTCTCGATCTGACATTTAAATTTACCGCCCGCCATGTAGATTGGTGCGAGTTGTAACTTCACTTTCGTTTATTCTTTTATCTTTGGTACTCATGCCTATCTTTCTGTGATTGGTCACTTCCTTCTTTGTTGTCGAGCCATCTTGGCATTTCTCCGCCATTCGAGTAAGAAGCTAGACGTGTATTATGTAAAGTTCTTATTTTAATGTGGTAGGCACTCGGCCGATCCACATATTGTGTTAACTTCTGTTTTTCTTCGGTGTTCGTTCTGGAGTACATATCGTGTTTTAAATGTAAATTAATTTTAATTGTGTACGTGTCTGGTTTTGCGTTTGTGCTTCGTTATATTTTGAGCTTCAGAATTCACGTTGCGTCTTGGTGAGTTGCAGAAATGTTTATTTGTTTATTATTTTCGTAATTTATTTTCCTCCCTTTTCTCTTGAGTTTGGTACGCGAGTGTTACCTTTGCCTGGTAGTTTTCGTTTTGGCCGTGTCTCCCTTAATTATGTCTTGGGGTCAGGGCTGGTTGAATTGTAGGGTTCAATCCACTTTCTTTCATGCATTGCCTGACGCTCATATGGCCATGTGATTATGGTATTTTAGCCGTGTTTTCGTGTATTCCATTATGGCCATTTCAGACAATTCTGTGTTTGCCACGTTCGTTCTGGGTCGGAACCAAAACCGGAAAATCCACATCCTTTGGGACCAGCAAAGCGATATTTTGATCTATGTTGCATCTCGTAGCATCCTTAAGATTATTTTGTGTATCTCGTATTTATTGCGATTTGATTCATTTCCCGTACCCTTGTCTTAACGTAGTCCATTTCTGTAGTTCATTTGGTGCGATATGGTTTCGAAGTATTCCGTCTTTAGTTTCTGTATTTTATTGTTTGCGGTTTTGTCGCTATTTGCCTAATTACGGTATGTACCTCTCCCTCCACAACAACACGCATTTCTCTTAATTTACTGTAACGTCATGTCTGTCCTTTAGTATCTTTACATCGCACGTATACCCTAGTCTACTCATATCCTTTCCGTTCTGTTCATCTGTGACTTTTATGTCACTGCACATTTATTGCTGTACTTTGGTACTATTTATCATCTGGTAATATCTGCGTTATTCTGCCTGTTGTTTCATACCTCCCCCCCCCCCCCCTCTTTAACTTTAGCTTGTACATGTACCTCTCTGCATCGTCATTTACTTGATATTTTATTTGAATACATTCTCTCGGCCTGTTTTATTTTTCTTCGAATCTCATTTGTAGAAGCAGTCTTCCCTCCCGGTTGCGTTTTAGACCGAGTGATGGCGTGAGTTGTCTTGGGGTTTTCGGCAGTGCTTATTTCCTTGCGAAATACGCACGTCCGCGCCTCTGGAGGTGTCAGTTGTCATCTTCATGACCTAGCACGTAACTTCCACTGCGTTTACCATCTTTTGCTCTGCGAGAAGATCGATGCTCTACAACATCTAATTGAGGGTAAGTATCTCTCCCGCTCATAGGTAGTTCAAATATTAACATTATTAATAATTAAAATAAATTAAAATGTGAAATCATACAAAATAAAAAAAGACGTTTGCTCTATTCCGGGGTAAGGAAAAGTGTTTTTTATTCCTGGGTTTATTTTGCTCGAAATCTTAACAAATACAGCAAGTGCGAATGAAGGTTCCTTGACCCCGTTTACAGCAATTTGATATTGCCTAAAAATTGCAAAATTTGCCCATTGTTATGGTTTCTGTCGTATTTTATTCAATTAAGTGATATTTTGAGAAATGTTCATTCAGAGCATTTGTGTTTAAATTTTGTGTAGGTGCATGTTATCGGGGTGCAGTTTCAAACACGAGATTTGTAAATGGTGCAGTAGACAATTTTTTTTTCTATATTCCCGAAACATGCAGATATCAGGTTTAGAAGATCTGATTCCGAGTAAAAGCTTCTGTAGGGATGTCTCATTTAGTTAGAAGCTACCCCAAGAGACAAATCTAGTCCAGAGCAATTAGTAAACAATGATACTTCGAGGTACCTCACACCCAGTTTGGTCATGTTGAGTTCAATCGGTATTGTAGCTCCATCATTTTGCGTGATTCAATGTGTCTTGCTCTGTATCCTACTCCAATACTTCCTACATAGCTTGCCCTGGTGGGTGAGTGGTTATCGTGTCGGACTACCAACCGCAAGCTTGCAGGTTCACTCCTGGCCGTGGTGAGAGATTTTCGAAAGGCGACAAAAATCACAGCACGCATGTCATATGTTGTTGGCATGTTAAATAACCCATTTGAATTCAGTTGGCCATGTTCATAATGACAGAATTACAGTAATTACAGAAAGTTCCTCCTTTCTCTACTAGAAAGCCTATAGTGTCAAGGAGCTGTGCATTATTGCATGTAAAAGATCCTTCCACAGATTAAGGTACTCATCGACCCTTCCATTAGTAATTTTCAAGACATTTTTCGATTTTTTTAATTGTCTCATTCGATAGTATGTCCTCTCTAGTTTCCAGAAATATATAGTGTATACTAGTTTTATTGTTGTTTAGCTCATTTATATTCACTTTAATGATCGGTGTGCACGCTTTTCAGCAGCTGTCACTTTGACGCATAGGTGCAGCAGATAAAGCACACATTAATCTGACTTTGAATCAGTCTACTCCAGAACTAAAACAATGTAGGAGACACTCATGTGTCGGAGTATGACCTAAAATCCAAAGAAAAAGGCAATTTTTAGTAGTTGGAAAGTACGACTCTTTACTCTAAATGTGTACCTCAACATTAAGTTACGATTTCTCTCACTTCATTTTTTTTCAATATTTGTCTTGACTTGGGCAGTTAAAATGTCCACTTAGAAAGCAGATATTAGTTTCATTTAAAAACTAAAACATAGACAAATAATGCAGCTATGTTGTAAAGCAGAATGAAGCTGTTAAATTGAAATTAGGGGTCGCGCCCCCCACAATTAATTATTTTTTTCAATAAAAATAACGTAAATTGTAAAACAAAGCTAATATATTTGCCTCAATTAATGATACAAAAACGATTCTGCCTCCGTGCTGTAAAACTCGAATCAGATTTCGTCCCTTTTCTGTATTCTTTCCTGCATTAGTTTTTTTCAGGCGTCTGTGGATGGTAGTCCTCTCTTCGTCCGAAGGTCCTCAATGAAGAAGGTCTCCCTGGCGAGTTCATATGCTAATCTTGATTTTGTATATTTCTTATCCCCAGGGTAGCCTTCAGGAAGCGCGATTTCACTGCTTCAAGGGTCCTCAAGTCTACCAGGGATAATTTCTCCCATATGATTTCAAGTCCATATGTGGCGATGGGCGTTATTTTCGCGTCGAATAATGTCATAGCAGTTCCCAAAGAGAGCTTCGTGATTGTTTTGATGTCATATATGGCTTTGGTAGCGGCTATTGCTCGAGATTTTATGTGGACTCTGTAGGCTCTTGCTGTTGTTTGCAATGTCAATCCTAGATATTTAAATGTATTGACTGACTTAAGGGGAGTCGTTCCTAGGTATATCCTGTCTCCTAAAGCCTCTCTGCCTCCTTTTCGAAACGTCATTTTCACTGTTTTCTCTGTGTTTATTTTCATCTTGTTGTCCTTTGCCCACCTATCTAGATTGTCTAAGCCTTTTTGAACTTCAGTAATGGATCCCGAGCCAATGACCATATCATCTGCGTATAATAATATTGTGAGATTTGCTGTTCCTTGCCCAGTTGCCATCACCACATCATATGTCGCTATGTTGAACAGGAGGGGGCTAAGTGGGTCTCCTTGAAGTACGCCATTGGTTTGCATTATCAAATTCGAGGTTGAGACACGGTAATCTATTTGTATGAAGTTTGTCGTCAGAATGTTACTTATCAGGTTCGTTAGTTTATTACCCTTACCCACTATGGATTCCAGTTTTGCGAGTATTAAAGGCCTGCTTAACATGTCAAAAGCTTTTGCATAATCAACAAAAACAACATGAAATTTTCCACCAGGGAGTCGTAGTGTTCCTTCAATGTCATTGAGTAAGTTGGTAATGGCATGAAAGGCACTCCGTCCTTTACGAAATCCAAACTGTTCATCTGGGAGTTTATGGTCTACTTCTTCTGCGATCCTCTTCGTAAGGAACTTTGTCATTTTTTTCATCATGGTCTTTTCTATAGCAATCCCTCTGTAGGAGTTCGGATCTGACTGGTCACCTTTCCCCTTAAACATCACTTTGATAGTCGAAATTCCCCATGATGAGGGGATGTTACCCATTTGAAGACAAAGATTCATTAGGTCCGAAATTGCTGAAAGTAATACCTCTGATGAGTCTTTCACATGTTCATTGCATATACCGTCGGGTCCAAAGGCCTTACTGATTTTTAGTGACATAATAGCTTCGTGCACTTCCTCCATTGTGAACGGGTCAGTTTCTTTTTGGTATGTTCCTGACAAAGCTACCACGGTATAGCCAAGATCTACTTCAACGTTTAGTATGTTCCTGAAGTGTTCTTCCCATTCAATCATTTCTATTTTTCCATTACATTGTATTTTCCTAGGGTTCAATGCTAGAAATGGATCGCTGACAGCGTCTTCTATTATCCTTCTCGCCTCTTTTTCCAGATGTTAATTTCGTTTTACAGATAACAGCATTTTTTATTCCTTCTTAATGATGCTGTAATGTTTTATTGCCTCCTGGTTCTGATTGAATTTTACTGCATGCATGGCCTCAAGGACGCATCTTCTCAACAAATAGCATTCTTTATCAAACCATATTCGCGATCTTATTTTCCGCTGATACACAAATGCAGATATAATTGTCTTTTCCAGGGATAAGGCGGCTGCGTCAATGTTGTTTTTCTCCATGCAATTATCAGGTTCTTTCCATTCCTCAAAGTTCTGTTTAAGAACATCTTTATCGATCTGTCGAGAAGGATTAGTATCTTCAGGTTTTTCTCTATTATCCAATCTTGAGATGTTAAAGTGGGTCGAGACTGGACAATGTTTCTTTATCAGCGCCTCCTCCGAAGTGAGACATACAGTGTAATTCAGAAGCTTAATGTTGCAGCCTTTATAAAAAAAACTAAATCTATTATGCTACACCCTGAATGTGCAAAATAATTTCTGTCTTCAACCTTGTTAACAAGGATAAAGCCTTCCTCTGTCATTAGTTCAAGTAGTTCTTTCGCTCTTTGATTATCAATGTCTAGTCTGCAGTTTAGGTCTCCAGCCAGTATTATGTCACTGCCTGGAGCTACGTGTCTCAAGGGAAGCATGATGTTACTATCAACTCTTCAATAGGTGTTAGTGGCGATGCATATATGGCAATCACTGATATCCATTCGAAGTTTATTATCAACGTGTCATGGTCTTGGTGCGTACTCTGAATTTTACCTAGGCTGGGTTTGTAGTAGCAGGAGGTGCCACGCATTGGTCTACCTCTTGGCTCTTGTGTTGCAGGTATATGCTGTGCGTAGAATTCATTAATGTCTATGGGTTTGGTCGAAAGAGTCTCTAGTAATATAAGTATATCATGAGAATGCAGTAGGTTATTGTTAGTGAATGTTGTGGCGCTCTTAAGACCCTCAACATTCCAGAGTAAGATGTGAAGCTGGTTAGGCTGGAAGTGAAATTCCTCTATTGCGGGAGCGAAAAAGCCGATATCGTCTCACGATGACACCACTCGGCCACGCTCCTGGAACGTAGACCTTTGGAAGTTCATGTAGAGGTATAACTACTCTTAGAGCTTTAACCGTGTCGCTGGTAGGAAGTTCTTCACACTCGATTATATTTGTCACATGAAGATTGGTTAGGTGGCGCTGCACCATTTCTATTGTAGCGTTATGGTGGAATCGCCCTATGTATAACCATGCTCTTGGTTCTGCCGCTTGTTATTATGTTATATTTGGCGTACTACCATTTTGGAGTTGATCAAGCATGGGTCTACTGTTGTCGAGATTGATGACTGCGAGTTAAAGTACATGGGTTTACGTTGTGCAGGTCGATAATCGGCAATTCCATCTTTGTATGCACGGCTTTGGTACATTGAAGGTTCCATAGATGTCGTATTAGAGTTGATTGCTTGCACCACTTCATTATTCGTTGTGAGCAAGTTAGATGTCGTATTAGAGGTGATTGCTTGCACCATTTCATTATTCGTTGTGAGCAAGTTATTTCCTCGCAAATCGTCCTTACCACATCGGCTGATAAGTTCAGTATCATGAATGGAAGTTCTCTTATTAATTTCCTCACGTACCATCCTCTTAAGATTGACTGATAAAGTCTCCACCATGTCTTGCATATCCTGCGTTAATTCCCTTGTAATTCTTACCTCCATGTCGTGTTCGGGGAGATGATCTATGTTGCCCAATAGGAGGTTGACCAGTTGGCCACTAGATTGCTCCTGACCCAGAACGTGCTGTTCTGAAAGCATGGCCTCATCTCTCACCTCGAAAGATGTTATCTCCATGCCATGTCCGTTGCTCCCAGAACTGTTCTGCGAGTGTTCGCTAGATAGCACCTGATGATGACCACGGTGTTCTGTATCAATTGCATCAACTCGTCGCTCACTAGGTGTCGTCTTCGAGTTCATTCCTTCATTCTTCTGAATGTTCTGTGATCCGTCATGCGACTGACTATTGCTATGTAAACTAGGCGAGTTGCCGTGAGATGGCGCCACCAGATCAGATCCTTTTGGATAACCTCATTGACCTCTTGCTGAGGAAACTGATTTCTCGTACTATTGTTAGTAACTAGCATGATTTTCATGTCATTAAAACAATTTACAATGACACTCACCATTTTATGAATATCATCTTTAGTTTCTTTCTTCATATATCCACCTACATCAGCGGTATTCTGTAGAAATCTGAGAGCAATTTTCAACCGACTTTCGATCTCGTCCGCCATCTTAAATTCTTGGAATCAGTGATATCAATGTCAAGAAAATAAGATAACTTATAATGAAATGTCTTCAGTAGTGTCGATGAGTACCTTAAACTTGTGTGGAGCTAAATTTCTATGTTAAATTTCGTTGGAACGCTCTATCAAAGTTCCAACCTTCACCACTAGGTATCATTGACATTTGGTAGCGAATGTTGGAACTACTTTAAATTGAACGGAACGTGTAGCTCACCCTCTGATCATGAAAAGAGATCAGTTGTTTTATATACTGTATACACCGCGGACAGGCCAACAAGGACCACGCAAATATCACTTCTTTATAGGTCTAGTTTCCTTCTTTGTCTTCCAGAAGTCTTTCATCCTGGTCGACTGTGCAGCTCTTCTTTCAGCAGTCCATTCTCCTCTGTAGAGATTTTTCTTCTCCCCGACAAGAATTTTGAGACCAAAAATTTTTTTTCTGTACTCTATTCGATTTAGACAATCTTCTTCAGTAATTTTGAATTTTTGAAGTTCTTCTTTCATTTGTTTTACATAGCCTCCTTGTCCTTTATAGTTCCAGATTTTATCAAAAAATTGTTTGTTTAACCTTGAGCAATCCATGCGGACCATATGTCCGTAGAACTGAAGTCGCCGTTTTCTGATCATCACTTCAAGGTTGTCGATTTTACTATAAATTTCTGAATTCGATCTCAGTCTATAACCTTCCTGTGTTTTCCTAGGACCATAAATCCTTCTTAAAATTCTTCTTTCTATCTTGAGCAAATTCTCCATTCCGGTTATATTTGTAGTTTCCATGCCGTACAAGATGACTGGTCTAACAACAGTATTAAAATGTCGTAATTTTGCATTGATAGACAGGTTCTTTTTATTGTATATTAGAGGAGATGCATTATTTTGTAAATTTAAATCTGATCATGTTGCCATTTTCTAATAAAAGTTTATTTCTTTCTATGTAGAGCTTAAATCAACTGCACTTATCAGCCATATTAGAAATTAGTTAATATAGGTGATTCTGAATAACTATGTTCAGCAGGGGGTAAATTTTGATATCATTCTAATGAACTTACTATATTTAAGGAGAATAAAATAGGCCGGTTAGAGATTATAATTTCTCACATGATAAAAATAAGTTAAATGATTCCAATAAATGAAATAGTTGATCCTAAGGTGGAAATAACGTTTCATGAAGTATAAACATCTGGATAATCAGAATATTGTCGTGGTATACCTGCTAATCCTAAAAAATGTTGAGGGAAAAATGTTAGATTCACCCCTACAAATATAATTGTATAAGGTGCGTTCAAAAAGTAAAGAGCCGGAGGCTGGAATACGCAAACCGGTGACGACATCGGCTAATCGTGGCGTGTGTAACGAGATGTGGTTCCGACCAGAGCGTGGAAGGTCACAACCCGTCGCTAGAGAGCACGCGTGCACGTGACGATACAAAACGAGCTACAGCATGCATCAATCATCCAACCAAGACCAAGACAGTAGGCCATTCGACTTGCTTCCTGGTGTGGTTGAAGACTGTGGGGCACCCATTGGGCACACACTTTCCGCAAGTGCAGTCGTTCCTTCATGATGGTGTGCACACTTCCGACGCTCAATCCGACCACGGCGGCTATGGCGTTCACTGTCAATCGGCGGTCCTAGGAAATGAGTGCATCAACCAGCTGGACGTTGTCATCGGTAATGCAGGGGGGTGCCCTAGACCGGGCATCATCGGCTAATGACACCCTTCCTTCCCTGAAGCGCTTGTGTCACGCCTTGACCCTTGCAAGGGGCATGCAGTGTTCGCCGTACATTTGTGACATTAGACGATGAATGTCTGTTCCCCCTACTCCTTTCGCTGTCAGAAACCGAACAACACCTCTTTGCTCTTCGTTTGACGCCTCCATGCCACCGTTTGCAATGTGACTGGCAGCGTTGGACGATTGATGCATGCTGCTTCTCGCTTCACGCGTGTCCTCTAGCGACGGGCTGTGACCTTCCACGCTCTGGTCGGAACCACACCTCGTTACACACGCCACGATTAGCTGATGTCATCACCGGTTTGCGCATTACAACCTCCGGCTCGTTACATTTTGAACGCACCTTATAAATTGAATCTTTAATCATTTGGGATTTAAGGATAACCCTGTAAATAATGGATATCATTGAACAAATCCAGCTATAATGGCGAATACAGCTCCTATTGATAAAACATAATGGAAATGGGCAACGACATAATAAGTATCATGTAAAATAATATCAATTGATGAATTTGCTAAAACTACTAATGTTAATGCTCCAATGGTAAACAAGAAAACAAATCCTAAGGCTCGTAATAATGATGGGCTATAATTAAATTGTGTCCCGTGAAGAGTAGCTAGTCATCTGAAAATTTTAATCCCAGTTGGCACAGCAATAATTATACTGTAGTTGCTGAAGTGAAATAAGCTCATGTATCTACATCCATTCCAACTGTAAATATGGTGTTACGGCTGTGAGTTTGTTTCGTCGCCTCGCCGCATGAGTCACAGCTGCCCCGGGCTGTGCTCTACCTCTGTGTATTACGTGCGCCTTACGCAACGGGCTGCGCGGACAAAGGGATGGTCCAGAATATTCGTGACCCAGCCAGTGATGGAAATCTTGAGAAGCCGTGAATCCTGGACGGGTCTAGAAGCTTTCATGATCGCATTGAGTCACCAGCCTGCTATATAAGAGCGACCTGGCCAGCGAGGTGGACAGTGTTTTTCGAGCTAGTGCGCGCTTTTACCTGAGCGACAGTTGTTGGTGACGTGACTTGCGAAACCCTAGTGAAGCTGATTCTCTTGACAGCGAAGGAGTGTGAAGCCTACGGAGGGATTGTATTTGAAGAGTGTGTGTTTACCTAGTGCGACAGAGATATTGTGGTGAATTACGAAAACGCCGGGGGCTGTTTCCCTAGCCAGCGGACAGCGAAGCAGAGTGTAGTGGTGAGTGACCGGCTATCGTAAATAACTGTAGCGTGCGTATTCAAGGAAGTGTTGCAGGTAGTTCTATAGAGGCCACCAGTCCCATTAGGAGGGATTAACTTTTGTGGCTTATTGACAAGTGAAAGGCAAGTGTTCCGTACAAGAGGAAACTAGAGTGAGATATTAATTGCTTATATTTGCTATTTGTGTGGTGTATCTTTCTGGCCCGCAATGAAGCTAATACGTTTCTTTAAAGGAACAATTCGTGTTGTGCTTCTACCCACCGTAATCCAGTTAACGGAAGTGCCACTAGGGGGTGGCACGTAACAATATGATGAGCTTAAACGACAAACCCAAATAAGCCAATGGCAAGTATAGCATAAATTATTCCTAATGTTCCAAATGCTTCCTTTTTTCCCACTTTCTTGGCTGATAATATGAGAAATTATTCAAAATCCTGGAAGTAGCTACAGACTCTGGCGAGTCGAACATGTCCTCGGACACTCCCAGGATTAAAAGCCATACGATAAATAAAATTGCAACAGCCTCACTTTGTTTCTGAATAAGGATTTTTCTCTCTCAACAAAATACGTGATCATTTACCTGAAAACAAAGAATTCTATATTTCAAATAATCTGGAACCAAGCGTGCATTAATGAACTGGTATCCAGGATAACCTTGAAATTCACGTATCACGCTTGTTATTTACGAGTGTTTTATACGGTGTAATGTAATGAGACTAACTGTAAACATTTTAGCTGTAAATGTGAAAATGATTGCATTACTGGTTGATTCGTTCGAACATTTTATCCGCAATTGTCCAAATGATATAAAATCCACTTTGAAAAAACAAAAAGACGAGTGGGGGTGGGGGTGGTAAATGAGGTGATCATTTTATGGAACACTAGAAAAAAAAACAAGATTTGTGTGAAGTTGGTAGTTCCACAGATGTGCCATTACATGCTGCGATTCCGATCGCAAATGAATTTGGCTCTCGCGAGTGCTTTTCTCTCTTTCCCTCGTACTCTATCTTTCTCTCTCCCTTCGGCCCTCCCCCTCCCACGCACACACACACACACACACACACACACACACTCACACACCCTCACTGCGAGGCTCTCCATTTATGACCCAAGTCCAGGGACATTTCACATTTTTTATGATTCCATAAACGGCCACCAGAGCACATTTCAATAATCTGGAAGGCGTGTTTTTTGGGATATGGTGGAATGGAAATGGAAGGATCCTCACGGTAGAATGCAAATGGACTAATTCGACAGTCGTTTTCACTGCTGTGTGTATATTTTTTTTTATAGTCAAACACGGATATATATCAGAGGTTATATGGGCATATTTCGTAAACATATATTAAAATCTCCCTCCCATCACAGCTTAAATTCAATAAAATTATTTTATCGAGATACAGTAGGTTTTGCTGAGTTCGAGTTGAAATATTGAACTACGTAGCAATAAGATACAATTAAACGAGGGTAATGATTATGTTAATATCTTGCCACGGTGGGTGAGTGGTTAACGTGTCGGACTACCAACCCCAAGCTTGCAGGTTCGCTCCTGGCCGTGGTAAGTGATTTTTGAAAGGCGCAAAAATCACGACACGCATGTCATACGTTGTTGGCATGTTAAATAACCCATTTGAATTCAGTAGGCCGTGTTCATATTGGCAAAATTAATCTCGGGATTTTCCGCAAACACAAAGTTCCTCCATTCTCTACTAGAAAGCGCTATAGAGTCAAGGAGCTTAGATATCTAACCTTCCAAGGAACGACGAAATTTGACATGCAAGCTGCCCTCTGGGTGGCAAATAACAAAGCTTGCCCCTGGCACCCGAGGCGATACGATATTATTATTATTATTTATTATGTTAATGATAATTTTTGTTTTAAAGGGCCTAACATCTAGGTTTGCCTCTCACCCGGAGGCCCCGGGTTCGATTCCCGTCTCCATGAGGGATTTTAGAAACTGACGTTAGGGCTGGATTGGGGTACACTCAGCCTCGTGAGAACAATTGAGGAGCTGTCTGACATTGAGGCAAAACCAAGATTAACGGCCGAGGGGATCCTATGCGCTGATCACGCGGCATCCCAAAATCTGCAGGCCAAATGGCTGGGCAGCGGTCGCTTGGTAGGCCTAGGCCCTTCATTGGCTGTAGTGCCAGGGGTTATTATTTTATTTATTAATTTTTAAACATCTAGGTTATCAAACCCTAGTGGTTTGGAACCAGTAAAGATAAAATTAAACCAACAAATAGATCTACAACTACTTATGAACTACATGTCCACCTTATGGTGTAATGGCTTTCACCCCTGAATTCCAGGTTCAATATGAGTCGTCCAGTTACAAAACTCGTTTAGTCCACTTGTGAATAAGAATCATTTTCATGAGAAATGTTTCTCTGGACTTTGCCTCACGTATCTTTTGTGTTTGTTGTTTTCTACTTTTAGCTTTGTGTTTTTGGTTTTGTGTTTGCTTTGAGCTTTAGCTATTGAATTTTATTTTATGCTTTTCTTTCTTGGTTTTGAGTTTGCTTTCTGCTTTTGCTTTTTTGAATTTTGCTTATTGCTTTATGATTTTTGCTTTTTATTTTCTGCTTTTGTTTTTTTTGAATTTTGCTTCGTAATTTTTTTGTTCGGTTTGTGTTTGTTTTCTACTTTTGCTGTTTTTGAATTTTGGCTTTTTGCTTTGTGTATCTTTTTTTTTGTTTTCTGCTTTTGTGTTTGAATTTTGCTTTTTGCTTTGTGTTTTTTGTTTTTTGTTTTGTGTATGTTTTCTCGAAAATCAAAATAAAACAAAACAAAATAAAACAAAATAAAACAGAATAAACAAAACAAAATAAAAATAAAAGAAAGCAAAATAAAATCAGCAAAAATAAACAAAACAAAATTAATCACAATCAAAATAAAACAAAACGAAAAGAAATTTAAAACAAAATAAAACGAAATAAAACGTATCTTTTGTGTTTGTTGTTTTCTAGTTTTATCATTTTAAATGATCTTGTCGACTTCGTCGTTACGCTGAGGTCTGGCGTTACGTTACGGTGACGGGACAAAATGTACCGAGAATGCACTGAGGTGTGAGACGTCATAGTACGATGAAGCAGCCGAGTGCCAAGAAGGCAGTGCGAGAACAGAGTTTCAAGAAGGCAGTGCGAGAACGATCAAGTTGACAGTGAAGAAACAAAATAGAATCTTGAAACTCGGATCTCTCACTGCCTTCTTGGTACTCGGCTGTTAGCATTTAAAATGATATAAAGTCCAGTCTTTCAGACAGATTATCTGTGTCTTTTTGCTTTGTGTTTTTGGTTTTGTGTTTGCTTTGTGCTTTTGAATTTTTCTTTTAGCTTTTCTTTCTTGGTTTTGTGTTTATTTTTTGCTTTTCCTTTTTTGAATTTTTCATTTTGCTTTATGTTACTTGCTTTTTGTTTCCTGATTTTGTTTTTGTTTTTAAATTTTGCTTTTTGCTTCGCCTTTTTCGTTTTGGTTTTGTGTTTGTTTTTTGCTTTTACTGTTTTTAAATTTTACTTTTTTCTTTGTGTTTCTTTTTTTATTTCAGCTTTTGCTTTTGTGTTTGAATTTTTCTTTTTGTTCGTGTTTTTTGGTTTCGTGTTTGCTTTCTGGAAAACCAAAATAAAACGAAACAAAATAAAACAAAATAAACAAAACAAAATCAAAAAATAAACAAAACAAAATAAAAAAACAAAATAAAACAAAACAAAAAAAAAATCAAAATAGAACTAAATAAAGTAAAACAAAATAAAATAAAAACAAAACAACATCAAATTAAACAAAATAAAATAAAGTAAAATGAAATAATTAAATAATAGTACATTATGCAACGAGCCTATAATGGCTATAATTAAGACACGAGTATTTTTTATAAAACGAGCGTATGCGAGTTTTATCATTTCCATACGAGTGTCTTAATTACCATTATAGGCGAGTTGCATACGACTGTTTATGTTCGACGATAATTATAACTTTATTATATGTTTTAACATAAATATTCATAAATATCTGTTGAGAGTCAGCTACTGGAATTTTGTGATCGCAGAGCGAGCGTTGGGTGTTATACCTTCGTCTTTCAAGAGCTTTGAACGACCGACGCATGCGCTCTGTGGGCTCTCAATGCCATATGCAGCCATATGTTTACATCAGCCGTCCCTCAGTAATATTGTCACCGCAGTCATTTGAAGACAATGCTCTGTGTAGAAATTAGTGTTAGTGATTTTAAGGTACTGTGCTATTTCTTGTCTCATATTCGCCAGTTTATTTACGCGAACATATGGACGGTGCGTATTCCATGTCGGTAATTTATTATAGTTCGATGTTGTGTTTATGTCCGACATGTTGGATTTTGAGCGCATGCGCGAAATTATCGTTACCTAATTGGTCAATGAACGAGCTCTGATTGGCTGGAGAAACTGTATCGTAATGAAAAACGGTGTTATAATGACCATCATTATGATACAGTTTTCAAACACATAATAGTGAGGGTCGAACATAATAGTACATTATGCAACGAGCCTATAATGGCTATAATTAAGACACGAGTATTTTTTATAAAACGAGCGTATGCGAGTTTTATAATTTCCATGCGAGTGTCTTAATTACCATTATAGGCGAGTTGCATACGACTGTTTATGTTCGACGATAATTACAACTTTATTATATGTTTTAACATAAATATTCATAAATATCTGTTGAGATTGTCACTAGAATTTTGTGATCGGGTGCTGCGCAGGGTAGGATATCTCTGATGTCCAAGCTCACTGACCAACCGACGCATGCGCTCTGTGATCTTCAATGCCGTATGTGCAGATTGAGCATCAGTATTCAGTAAAAATGTCACCGAAATCGTTTGAAAACAACCCGCTGTGTAGAAATTGGATTTAAGGATATTAAGGTACAGTGTCTCATATTCACCAGTTTATTTACGAGAACATTATGGACGGTGCACTTTCGGTAATTTATATAGACATGTTGGATTTTGAGCGCACGCGTTAAGGTATCGTTACCTAATTGGTTAATTGGTCAATGAACGAGCTCTGATTGGCTGGAGAAACTGTATCATAATGAAAAAGAGTGTTATAATGACCATCATTATGATACAGTTTCTTGACACATAATAGTGGGGGTCGAACATAAATAATTTTACGACATGATCCTTAATCATAGGTGGATTAAACGAGTTTTGCAACTGGGCGACTCATATACAGTGAGTCCGGCAATGTTCTCCGCTGCGCCTCCAACGTTGGTAGCACTGCTGCCGCTTGCATCATAACAAATAAACAGTAAACTTTGTACTCACCACAGCCATTCATAACAGATGCTGGAACCATTCACAGTACATCACTCTTTTTAGCCTATTTTCATTTTATGAAAAAAAAATAGGCTTATGAGATCACCTTTTGTCCGTGTGTGTGTGCGTGTGTGTGATTCGTGTGTGTGTGTGTCCCCTAATCAAATCTAAACGGCTGGAGGGATTTCAATGAAACTCGGTAAGATCATAGCACCATTCTGGCCGACCCTGACCGTGCCCATCAAACTTCATTGTGTCTCACCAATCCAGCATGGCGGCTGTGCGAAATATTTCACCAGCATACAGTATCTCCGAAACTATTAAAGATATCACCCTGAAATTTTGTACGGTGATTAAGGTAACTACTAGAAGTTCACTTATGGGACTTTCAAAAACCTGGTGACTACAAAACCAACATGGCGGCCAAGCGAATTTGAGACTTTTGAATAGAATTTTCTCGCGATTTAACCATCCAAACGTAATGAAACTTGGTACAGCAAATGTTTAGACACATTGTAATGCGCCTGTGTCCTATTTAGTTCAATTGTTTACATAACCTCAAAATGGCGGCTGTGCGAAATATTCACTGGCATTCTATAACTACGAAACTATTACCGATATCACCCTGAAACTTTGTACGGTGATAAAAGGCACTGCTAAAAGTTTATCTATTAACTTTCAAAAATCTGTAAAGTGCACGACGAACTTGGCGGCCATGCGAATTTGAAACATTTTAAAAGACTTTTCTCGTGATTTAACCATCTGAGCGCAGTGAAATGTGGTACAATAATTGATTATACATATTGTAATGCACTGGCATCTAATTTAGTTCAATTTTTTTACATAACCTCAAGATGGCGGCTGTGCGAAATTTTAAAATTAAGTTTTTATTTCTTGTGTCGTAATCATGTGATCGAAGTGAAAGCTTGAATAATGAAGCTAGGCAATAATTTTCCTTTAATGGTACATGACACTATGGCCTATACATATAACAATCCAAAATGGCGAGCATCCGAAATATGTTGACGGATCTCAATATCTACGAATCTTTTACAGCAATCAAACTGAATTTATTTTATGTTCTTTGAGGCTATGAACATAAGTTCACCTATAGGACTTTCAGTAATCTGGTGAGCACAAATCCAACATGGCGGCGACGCGAAATATAAATATTTAAATGGATGTTTCTCGCGATTTCACTATCCGAGTGCAGTGAAACTTTGCACGTTAAATGCTTATACAAATGTTAATCCACTGGTATCTAATTTATTTCAATTCTTTTCATAACCACAAGATGGCAGCTGTGCGAAATTTTAAAATCCAGTTTTTACTTCTTGTGTCCTAATCATGCGATTGAAGTTTGAATACCACACGTACACAATAATCTTCATGTAATAGTACATAAATAAAAATCCAACATGGCGACCATCCGAAATATTTAGTCGGTTCTCAATATCTACGAATCTATCACAACAATCAAACTGAAATTTCGTATGATGATAGAGGCAATTAACATAAGTAGGATATATGAAAATAGGCTGTATAGTTCTTCACGGAACTACTTGTTTGTAATCAGTTGGTTTTAATTCATGAACTACGGTATCTTTATAAGGGAACAATTGAAGCTTGTCTCTTACAGCTCCATGTGCTGTCGACTTAGAGATTCCTGTTTGTTGAGCTAATTTCCGTGTTGATTTACGTTGACTACGCAGTTTTTTGTCTGTTAAAAGCGTAAGCCTGCCTGTTCACGGTGCATCGTGAACTGAGCCAGTCACACAAAATTTGCTTACCAAATCCCGAACGGTATCACGGTTTGGACACTTTGAATCAGGAAACCGCCCCTGAAATCTTAATTTTACTTTTTCTGTAAACCGATCGCCTTCGCGAAAAAACGTATTCCACCAAAAACACTCTCTCTTCAATAGTAAACATTACCGCCTGTATACTGTTGCACTCTTCCAATAATCTATCTGGACGCTCGCTGACTGTAATACACACTGAAGACAGGCAGGCTCGCTCACTTATCGCAATACACACGGGGGAGTGCCCCTTTCAAGGACACAGGGCAGCCAACTAAACTTATGACTTAACCTCTTGCAGCTGCACTTACCCACTGCGGAGAACATTCTCGGGCGCCGTGTATAATTCTGGTCTGAGGTCTGAAACGGGGTACACTCCGTCTCGTGTGTTAACCCTCTGTACTGTAAGTTACTGGTCTATATATTAACCACTATTTATATTGTCAATGATGCTGATGGTTGAATCTTGCAGCCATAAACCAACAAATTTTATTTTTGAAGTGTAAATATTACTGAAAACCAAATATTATATCTTTATCTCCCTTGCCTGAAGTATATGAAACAGTTTTTTTTTAATAAAAACAATTAAAATTAAAATGTTTTAAAAATGGAAGACCTAATAAAATTATAATTAACAATAATTAAGCTCAGAAAACTTTAAATTATAATATTTTAATATCCTTAATTTTTAGAATATTACAATATTAAAGAAAATTCATATTAAAATTAAAAAGTTCAAAAATCATAAAATTAGAATTCATGAATGTTTGTCTGTTTGTCCTTTATGCGTTCATAAACCATTCTTCCGATTGCGATCAAATTTTGGTGAGTTGTTATGCACACTCCCGGAATGGTTATAGTCACAGTTAATCCAATTTGCAAATATATAGCGCGAGTAGTTTAAACAAATGAGTGTTGTCGATGCGTACATATACAATTCATCCGATTGCGATCAAATTTGGTGAGTTGTTGTGCACACACCCGGGAAAGTAATAGGCATAGTAAATCCAATTTACAATAGATAGCGCGCGAGTAGCTTCAACAAAATGGCGTGCGATTTGTTTCAAAAATGTTCAGCGCGCCTACATATACCATTTGTCCCATTGCGGTGAAACTTCGATGAGATGTTGTGTATTCTTCAGGGAAGTTTTCTGGGTTAATAAATCCACTTTACAATAGGTAGCGCGCAAGTAGATTCAACAAATGTGTGACGTCGCGCAAATCGTTTAAGAAAATCCCGTATGCGTTCATTTCTCATTCATCCGATTGTGATGAAACTTTGATGAGTTGTTGTGTACACGCCTGGTAAAGTTTTCGACTTGGTAAATACATTTTACAATAGGTAGCGCACGAGTAGATGCAACAAATGAGTGACGACGCGCGAAGTGTTTCAACAAATCACGTATGCGTTCATATCCCATTCACCGATTGCGATAAAACTTTGGTGAGTTGTTGTACACGCTCCCACGACTGTTTCTACATTATTTAATCCATTTTACGATCGTTTGGAGGTAGTTAACGGAAAATCGAAAATAAATATTTATGTATCCAAAAGCACTTCAAGAAACAAAATTACATCGCCAACACTTTCCTTGATTGGGCACAGCTTGTAAGTTTATAAAAATTAAATTTCTATTCTTTTGTAATCTAAATTTTAAGAGCATTAAAATGTTAAAGAAAACAAAAAATAAAATTAATAATAATTAGAGTAAAACAATTAAAATTAAATTACAATAAATACAAAACAAAACAAAACTATACAGCCTATTTTCATATACCCTACTCATGTTAATTGCCTCAATCAACATACAAAATTTCAGTTTGAAGGCTGTGATAGATTCGTAGATATTGAGAGCCGTCTAAATATTTCGAATGCTCGCCATGTTGGATTGTTTTATGTATTGGCCACAGAATTATGTACCATTAACGGAAAATTATTGCGTAGGTTCATTATTCAAACTTTCACTTCGATTGCATGATTACGACCCAAGAAATAAAAACTTAATTTTAAAATTTAGCACAGCCGCCATCTTGTGATTATGTTAACAATTTAACGAAATTAGATCCCAGTGCATTACAATATGTATAATCATTTACTGCACCATATTTCACTGCGCACACAGAGGTAAATCACGAGAAAAGTCTATTAAAATGTTTCAACTTCGCTTGGCCGCCATGTCCGTATTGTACTTTACAGGTGCTCTTTCTCACCGTACAAGATTTCAGGGCGTTGTCTGTAATAGTTTCGGAGATATAGAATGCCAGGGAAATATTTCGCACAGCCGCCATTTTGAGGTTATGTGAACAATTGAACTAAATTAGAAGCCAGTGCATTACAATGTGTATAAACATTTGCTGTACCAAGTTCCATTATGTTTGGATTGTTAAATCGTGAGAAAAGTCTATTAAAAGTCTCAAATTCGCTTGGCCGCCATGTTGGTTTTGTAGTTACCAGGTTTTTCAAAGTCTCGTAGGTGAACTTCTAGTAGTGCCCTTGATCACGGTACACAATTGCTGGGGTTATCGGTAATAGTTTCGGAGATACTGAATGCTGCTGAAAGATTTCACACAGCCGCCATATTGGATTGGTGAAACACAACAAAATTTGAAGAGCACGGTCGGGGTCGGCCAGAATGGTGCTATGATCTTACTGAGTTTCATTGAAATCGCTCCAGCCGTTTAGACGTTATTTGGGGACACACATACACACACACACGGACAAAAGGTGATGTCATAAGCCTATTTTTTTCATAAAATGAAAATAGGCTAAAAAATATCTGCAATAATATTCTGCCCTATAAAGGGTTAAACCCTGAGGAGAGGTGGGTTGGATTCCTACCTCAGCCATCCTGGAGGTGGTTTTCTGTGGTTTTTCCACTTCTACTCCAGGTAAATGCCGGAAAAGTTCCTAACTGAAGGTCAAGATCACCTCCTTCCAAATCCTTACTTGACTAACAAATACACATACTACTACAGACCATATAATAGCACAGGTTATCTGACAACACTCAAGTACACGGGGCTAAATGACAACGATTTCAAAGACCATCAAACGCACAACGACAAACTTATGAACGGCGACTTCGGTAGCGTAGTTGGTAGCATGCTGAGCTTCTATACCCAAGGTCGCGGGTTCAAACCCGGCCGAAGTCGACGGACCGTTTAAGAGCGTTAAAAATCCCTCAGTATGCCTCCTTTCGGACGTGAAGTAAAGCTGCGGTCCCATGTCATAGATTTATGGCATGATAAAGAACTTTCCACTAATTACACTTGTGTGAAGCTAATATTATAGGTTATATTTGACTAAGACTTTTAGGTTCCAACATTGAGTTATCAGTTGGCAGTCAAAGTGAAAGGTCGTGTTTTCCCCGAGCTCTCAGGTGCGCTGAAATGGGTTGTTCTCTGGAGTGTTATCGGGCGAGGATCGGACTGTGGTATGCGAAGGGTAGTCGGGATTTCCGGTGTTTGTGTGTGCGTACGGGACCTAGCAACTTGTGGTTCATAGCCCTAGTGATAGCTGCATTGCTAGTTATTGGTGGAGTGGAAGTGAATCCAGGGCCTGTTACTTCAAATGTGAATCAGGCAAATGATCCAGTGGCAGCTTTAAAGTGTTCGACGTGCAGTAAAACATTGAAGAATGGTGTTGAGTGTGGACTATGTGAGAAATGGTTTCACTTCGGCTGTGTTAAGGTCAAGAAGGAGGATTGTGATGTCGGAAATTGGTTGTGTAAAGTATGTGATACGCCGGACTGTTTGAGGGTGCAAATCAAAGCAAGGGATCAAATAATACAGGAACTTAGAGCAAAGCTTCGTGAATCAGAAGAAACGGTGAAGGATGTGACTGAACGGCTTTCTACTGGGATCAGTGTGGAAGAGGGCGTGCAGGAGCAAACTGAGGATGACGTTATCATAATGGGTGATTCAATGATACGATGGAGTGCGAATATCTCGAGGAAATCAGGTGCGAAAGTGCGGTGTTATCCGGGGATTAAAATTGACCAGCTTGCCCAACAAGTGGAACAATCAAATGTAGAGGACTGTGACAAAGTTAAAGTGTTGTTGCTACATGTTGGGACGAACGATTTGAAGAAGAGAGCTACAGCTGATTACATCATGGGGGAGCTCTACGAACTAGGCAGAAAAGCTAAAAGCAAGTTTAGAAATGCAAAAATTATAATGAGTGGCATTGTTCGGCGGGGAGATGTTCCGTTAAGGCGAGTTAAGACTGTAAATGACCGCATGGACTGGGTATGTGCACAACTGGGATTAGTGTACGTAGAAGCTGACTGCTGGATTGGTGGCCGTGACTTCGCCCGAGACGGGCTGCATCTAAATCGACGGGGCGCTTTTAACCTAGGGAGCCTACATGACAGGGTCATCGGTTCGTGCCGGCTTTTGTGAGGAGGAGCAGGTCCAGAGGTTGCCAGCCGATGGGAACAGAAGGAGCTATTTCAAGATATCTGCTGCGGAGGTAAGACTCTAAGATTACTGCAGGTTAATTGTCAGAGTTTAGGAAATAAATTAATTGAATTTTGGAATCTTGTAGAGACGTATTCTCCGGACATTGTCATTGCAACTGAATCTTGGTTATATGAGGACATAAATAGTAGTGAAATAATTCAAGGGACCTACGAAATGTACAGAAGGGATCGGGGGAAGCGAGGTGGTGGGCTATTTATTTGTGTGCGCAAAAATATAGGTAGTTTCTTAAAGTGGGCTGATATGGATCATGAAATGTTATATGTACAAATTTCGGATAAAGGAAATAAATTCCCTCTTCAGGTGATAGGGCCCCGTATAGAGCACCGAAAGATAACTTTTCTCTCCTCGAAACACTGCATGATACAACTTGTACGGGTAATGCTATGAAAAAGAGCATAATAATTGCTGGAGATTTAAACCTCCCCAAAGTAGACTGGTCCGGTGAGTCAACTAGCTGTGGTCAAGCTCAAAGCGCTGCAAATAAATTCTTAAGGGAGGGGGGATTTTCCCAAGTAGTTGACTTCCCAACTAGAGACAATATTACCTTAGATGTTTATCTCGTAAGACCTGTAGAGCTGTATATTAACTGTCTGAAAGTACCAGGAATTAGTGACCATTCTGCGGTTAAATTAAATATTAGATATGGTGACATTACAAAATTAGACTCTGATGTAGCAAAAAAGATCATATTCCAGTATCGCAGGGCGGATCAGGGCAAGTTTCAGGGGTATTTGAATGAGCTATTTGTAGGATGGGCATCGGAAGGAAATCACATTAATATCCTGTGGGCTAACTTTTTGAAAATTTTAAATAGCGCTGTTGATAAATTTGTCCCATTTAAATTGCTGAAACAAAACCCAGATCCTGAGTATTACACACGAGAAATTAGGAGTCTAAAAGGGAAAATTAGGAAATTATACAATAAAAGACGTGATAGTGACAAGTATATGTTGAAATTTAAGTCCTTATCAAGAGAGCTCGTATTAAAAAAGAGGGCTGCTCATGACAGTTATATGCAAGGTTTACTTGGTTCGGGAGGTGATGGGTGGAAAAAAAATTACAGTTATGTTAGGAGAAGAAAGGGAAATTCAAATAATTTGTCGATGATAATGTCCGGTGACGGTAAATTAATTACTGAGAAACAGGCCATTGCTAATGAATTAAATGTATTTTACGGTAGTGTGTTCAATAAATCCAATAGCTGTGTGTTGGACCTTAACGACGCATCAGGGGCTCCCCTGTTCCAAATAAACCAGTCAGCAATTGTAAAGCTAATACAAAAACTACGTTTCAATGTATCAAAGGGTCCTGATAATATTGTTAGTGAAGTACTTAAAGTAGGAGGTAGGGCCGTGGCACGATACTTGGAGGTGATGTTTAATGTGTCCATAAACAATGCGCAAATCCCAGATGACTGGAAAAGAGTTACGGTAGTCCCAATATTTAAGGGAGGGAGCAGACTTGAATTGGGCAACTACAGGCCGGTTAGCCTTACGTCCATCGTTTGTAAACAGATGGAGTATCTCATTTGCGACTACTTGAGGGAACAGTGGGAAACATTATCATGGTTTAATGATAGGCAACATGGATTTCGGAAAGGTTACTCTTGCGAGAGTCAGATGCTATCACTTTTTCAAGACATTAGCGAATCGTTAGACCATGGAGTTTCAGTCGACGCCGTGGTTATAGATTTTGCGAAGGCATTTGATGTCGTACCGCATGACATGCTACTCCATAAATTAGCTTCGACGAAGATTGATAGAAGAGTAATTTTATGGATCCAAGAATTTTTGACGGGTCGTTCACAGAAAGTGAAAGTCGAAGGCATATTCTCGGATGAAATTACCGTAACGTCGGGTATCCCTCAGGGCAGCGTAATCGGAACTTTGTTATTTTTGGCGTTTATAAATGACTTACCAAATGGGATTCGCAGTGACTGTCGATTGTTTGCGGATGATTGTGTAATATATCGAAAGATACATGACTCACAAGACAATGCAGTGCTTTAAGAGGACCTGAACCTGGTCTATAAGTGGGCGATTGAAAATAAAATGAAAATAAACACAAGAAAATGTAGTCTCTTAAAAATAGGGAAAGTGCGGAGGCAGGATTTTCAATATAACATTGGCTCGGAAATACTTGTAGAAGAAGATTCTTGCAGATATTTGGGCGTTCACGTAAGGAATGATATGAAATGGAGTAGTCATGTAGGATGAGTAGTTTCAAAAGCTTACAAATCCCTGCACTTTGTAATGAGGGTATTAAAAGGAAGTAGTACCTCTGCTAAAGAATTAGGCTATTTGTCACTTGTAAGACCTATTCTGGAATACGCATCGGTGGTTTGGGATCCATATCAAGTAAGGCTCATCAATGAGTTGGAAATGGTACAAAGAAAGGCCGCTAGATTTGTGCTCAGTGACTTTAATCCCAGGAGCAGTGTGAGCCGTATGTTAAAGAAACTTGGGTGGGAATCACTGGAGGCTAGGAGGATGAAATCTAGACTCTGCGCTATGTACAACACGTATACAAATCAACCAGCATGGGGTGAGCTTAGCAAACGATTGGGAAAGCCCACTTACATGGGTAGGAGCGATCATCCTTTCAAAGTTAAGGGCCGACCACAGCGAACAAATTATGGTAAATATTCTTTTGTAAACCGTGCCATTGATAACTGGAACTCTCTACCTGCCGCAGTCTTAGAGCCTTTTCCCAAACATATAGGTGTGTTTAAGAAAAGACTGAATAATTGTGTAAATACTCCAGTTTAATTGTTGTATAATTGTTATTGAATTGTTATGTATAATTATTTATTTGTTATGTATATCCAATTTGCCACCGGGGGACACTCCCCCCATTGCAAATAAATGAATGAATGAATGAATGAATTCGTCCCCAGGAGCTGACTGCGGTGGCATCTAGAAACCAAGTTCAGAACTAGTTGGTCGTTGGCGGTGGCGTTTGGTAGCAAAAGTTGGAACTACTTGAAAATCGAATGTCTGCAGTCCTTACTTGAATTGAAAACAGATAACACACACTAATAAAGCCATTACAATTAACACCGGTTATCAGACAGATTCTACATACACCCAAAGTACACGGGGCTTCATGATGGTGTTGCCGCAGCCCCTAAACTGAGGACCCAACCAACCAAAATTATGAACTAGAAGATGAAAAGGACAAAGAGAGGAGCTTGGCCATCGTGGTCATTCGGCCCCGTGTACTTCGGTGTTGTCATAATTTGTATGATAACCTGTGTTATTGTGGTGCATGTAGACGTTTGGGTATTTGAAATTCTGGTGAGGATTGGAAAGGAGGTGGCCGTGGCCCGTAAGTCAGAAACCATACCGGAATTTGAAAAGAATGGAAGTGGGAGACCACAGGAGACCACTTCAGGGATGGCCGAGTATGGAATCGAACCTACCTCTCCTTAGATTTGCATCACGAGGTGATTGTACCCCTTCCCAGCCCTCAGACCAGAAAATATTGGCAGAGCTGGGTGTGAGTGGACATTGTATCACAGCTTATGTTATTTTAGTCTGGATAACATGTGTTATTGTGATGGCTGTATTAGTGTGTGTATTTGATATTCGGGTGAGAAACGTGAAGGAGGCAGCATTTCTTGAAAGAAAACACGTTAATAAAATAGAAGTTCCCATCCTTGGTCATCGTCTTAGATGGACAGGGTATCGGCGCATGAGTGATACAGACTTCCTTGTCAAAGTCACCACGGGGAACTTGGCACTGACTCAAGATAACGTGGGGTCCCTTTGAGGTATTATAAATGGCCATTGAAATCATGAAGGGGCGTTGCAAACTGCCTTTGCACGGTGGCACCAAATTCCCAATGATGCTGTTGCCGTTTTCAAAAGGTGAGCGAGTTTGATTATTGGTTGCAGCTTACTCTTTTTTGTTTTTATTTGTTTTCGATATTTTGTTTTTAGTTTTTTGCTTTTGTGATTGATTTTTGGTCGTACTTTTGATTTTTGTGTTTTGTTTTCATTTGTTTATGACAAGAGTTTAGTGCTTTTCAGTCGGTCAACACATTCGTGTTGACCGACTGAAAAGCACTAAACTCTTGTTTACTAAGGCAACACTGAAAATATGGCTTCAAACACCACAATATTTGTTTATGTTTGATTTTTGGTTGTATTTTTATTGTTGTTTGTTTTTATGTTCTTGTGTTTTGATTTTTGATTGTACTTTTCTTTATTTTTGTTTGTTTTTGTGTTTGATTTTTGTTGTAGTTTTGTTTTAATTTTTCTTTTGTGTTTAGTTTTTGTGTTTGGTTTTGGGTTGTAATTTTGTTTTTTGATTTTTATTGTTTTTTGTTTACCTTTTTTCTTTCTTGTGTTTGGTTTTTGGTTGCCCTTTTCTTTTTGTTTTGTGATTATCTGTTTTTGTGTTTAATTTTTGGTTGTACTTTTGTTTTTTGTTTCGTTTTACGTTTTTTTAAATTTTGTGTTTGATTTTCGGTTGTACTGTACTTATGTTTTTGTTTTTTGATTTTCGTTTTCTATTTTCTTTTCTGTCTAATTTTTTATTGTACTTTTTTCGCTTTTGATTTTGATTTTACTTCCTCCTAGAAATCCTTCTTCTTTGTCGTTTGGGCCTTCTGTTTTCTCCTCTTCCAGTAGTACTCCTTCATTTTCATGAGCCAGCTTTCTTTCCTTCGTCCATACAGGTCTGATGTTTCAAGAAATGTGATTGGTATTTAGACATACGAACACTTTCACAAGGTTATTCATAAAGAATAAGCCTGAACGCTTCAGCCATCAGCATCTTTGATGATGTACTCGTCTTGATGTTCTTACGATAATGGGCGGTATACAGACCACTATCCAAAACATGGCTAAACCATGGTTATCTTAATGTCTGGAATGATAACTATAGGGCCAGACTTGGGACTCGCTTGCCGTTTGTTGGGCATCCCTGGTCTATACGATGAATTTTGAATGGCTTCATTACCAGAGCCATATACACTGTCAGTCAAACAGGCAGGTGACAGTGTGGTTAGCCGGTCACTTCATGAAGTCCATAATATTTAATATTATTATTGGAATATACTAGCTTGTAAATCATTCATTCATTCATAATTCACTTGCCATCACTGAATGTTATAAAAGAATGGACGTAATTAGTACTAGAACGCAGGACAAAATATGTATGGTATGTTTAACAGGCACTTGACACAAAATATGCTCGTTAATAACCAATGGTATTATTTGTAGATTAGTGAAATCATTCTCGTTTAAAAAATGCCAACTGGTTTCCAAATTCCATTGCGGCCTGTTAAATGGAATAACATTGCAATTCACACATAGCGTTTAGTTTTATATTATTTGCAGTATATTTATTTATTTATTTATTTTAACCGAATTCTCCCAATTAATGGAAGACGTTAAGCAAATAACCCAGTCAACTTTTTTTTTGGTTCTTCGCGTTGTTGCAATAGGTTTGTTTACGTTCTTCCGACCACTTTGGTTGCTGTGATCTAACTTCCCATTTGTTTACTTTGTGTCTGAAGGTGTCCCTTTCTGAAATGTCTGTTAAACTTATGTTTGCGTTTTTGAGGTCCTTTCGAAGTTCTTCTAGCCAAGATGTTGAGTTCTTTAGTGAGGCTACATTATCTATTATCCGTTTCGTCAATCGATTTTCTGGTAGTCTAGTGAGATGACCAAAGAATTTCATTTGTCATTTCTTAATATAATTTCGATGTTTCTATTCTAATAATAATGCTATTGGTTTTACGTCCTATTTAACTACTCTGACTTTTAGAGACGACGTAGAGCCGGAATTTTGCACCGAAGTGGATCTTTAACGTGCCAGTAAATCTACTGTCGCGGCTCCCTCGCATTTGCGCACCCTCAAATTCCAGTTGACTGCGCCAGGATACGAACCTGCAACCTTGGGCCTGTTTCAATACGGTTCTGTTGTTTTGATTGATTGTAGCCTGTAACCATCTTGGGTATATCTTTCTCCTAAGATTTTCCTAATGATCTTCCTTCTCTACTTTTTTAATTTCTTCAGGTTCATGTTTATTGTTAAGTGTCAGGGTTTTGCTTGCGTAAAGGACTGTTGGTTTTATGACTTTGTTGTAGTGTAGTTATTAACAAGAAATGAACAATAGACAAATCACTTTCTAAATGTAACGTTGTCCTAACCACATACACCAGATGCTTTAAACTAACCTATGATCACTTTCCATCACGTCGGGTTTCTTAAAGCCGCTTTGTTTTGAAAAGGCTATATTTGGATCTTTAAGCATACAGGCTCTTCATTGGTTATAGAGCTACACGGATTGGTGAAGTATTGGTGTTACATATCTACCATTTCAAGGAACTACTATTTGTCATGAGCAACTGATCACCGTCACCATCTGTTTCTCTTCATTTTATTCTATTCTTATACCCTAAATTTTATGGTGCACCATATCAGGTTTTAAAATACGTATCTTATTACTGTGCTACGCTTTGTTTTTTGTTTTTTCAAAAGATGATGAAGGGGATAAAATATAATTAATCCACGAAACATGTACTGTAAACAAGTTAAATAATTAATTTTATCTGTATAGTATTGATGCAGGCAGATGTTCATTTCTTGTTAATAACTATTATAACATATCAATATGGAACCACCGTGAGTCATTTAAGTATTTTAATGTGTTGTAGTGCCAAATATTTATCTGTTTTGACATCGATTTTTGTTGTAGATGTTTTGGACTACTCATAATGCCTTTTTGACTTTTTGGAGAGATGATTTTCACGTGAGATTCTTTCAAGGCCTGTCGGCTGAGAAACTATTAACAGGAACTAATCGTTGGTTTTTCGGAATGTTCTTCAAGACTAAAGATAGCTTCGAAGCCATTTTTCAGTGTTGCCATATTAACAGTAAATATTTATCTTTCAGTCGGTCAACACAAAAATTATTCAAATTACTGGAATATGTGAAAATAACCAGAAATAAATTCATTTACATGTGATTAAGATTTATATATTGTGGCGGACTATTGAAGAAGAAGAAGAGGAGAAGAAGGATAAGAAAACTAAGGTATGTCATGTTTCGCTCGACAAGCAAGCATCATCGGGTCCAAATAAGTCAGACAAATAGCTCTACAAAACACTACCAAACCTACAGTACACAGACAATCTCTGTCCTCCAAAAACAATATAGACCAACATGAAATCCTGTCAGGAAACTTAGTAAGTGTGATCATTATTACTGAAAAATATTAAGACATTAAGCACCGAAAAGGGAAAAATTACTATTTATTTTAATGTTATAAAAACTTATAAATGACGATCCCTTCAACCAGGTCTTCCTTCCCCAATCTATTCTATGAATGTGTAGCTACTATTGCTGTGAAGCACTTCAGCAGTAAGCCCTAAAACTACAGTACAGATGTAAACTAATATGCGGTAATGAACTACAAGTACTCTGTTGTGATGGGAGCAGATGACCTCGTAGTTCCGTCCCTTAAAACAACAATAACTCTGTTGTGATGATTATGACAATTCTTAATGGTTTAATATTCTTTATCAGTAATAATTACCACACTTACTAAATTTCTGACAGGTCTTCTTGTATTTTAATTTTTGTCTGTGGGTGTCACTGTAGGTTTGGCAGTGTTTTGTAGAGCGATTTACCTTGCTTATTAAAATCTGATGATGCTCGCTTAACGAGCGGAACATGGTGGTGGTGGTGTTGGTGGTTCTTCTTCTTCTTCTTCTTGTGGTTCTTCTTCTTCTGCTTCTTCTTGTGGTTCTTCTTCTGCTTCTGGTTCTGGTTCTTCTTGTGTTTTTTCTTCTGGTTCTTGTTCGAATGGTTCTTGTGGTTCTTCTTCTGGTTCTTCTTCTTCTAGTTCTGGTTCTGCTTGTGGTTCTTCTTCTGGTTCTTCCTCAGGTTCTTCTGGTTATTCTTCTTGTGGATCTTCATCTGATTCTGGTTCTTCTTGTGGTGCTTCTTCTGGTCATTCTTCTTCTGGTTCTTTTCCTTCTGGTTCTTCTTCTGGTTCTGGTTCTCCTTCTTCTTCTGGTTCTTCTTCTTCTTGTGGTTCTTCTTCTGCTTCTTCTTCTTCTTCTTGTTCTACTGGTTCTTCTGGTTCTTCTTATTCTGATTCTTCTTCTTCTTGTTCTGGTTCTGCTTGTGGTAGTTCTTCTGGTTCTTCTTGAGGTTCTTCTGGTTAATCTTCTTGTAGTTCTTCTTCTGGTTCTGGTTCTTCTTATGGTTCTTCTTCTGGTCATTATTCTTCTGGTTCTTCTGCTTCTGGTTCTGGTTCTTCTTTTGGTTCTTCTTCTTGTGGTTCTGGTTTTTCTTGTGGTTCTTCTTCTTCTGGTTCTGGTTCTTCTTGTTCTACTGGTTCTTCTTGTTCCTCTTCTTCTGGTTCTTCTTCTTCTTTTTCTACTGGCTCTTCTAGTTCTTCTTCTTCTATAGTCCAGAGCAATATATAAATCTTATTTCAGGTTATTTTCACAAATTCCAGTGATTGGAATGATTTGTGTGTTGGCCGACTGGAAGATACAATATTAATCCTTCAAGACTCTCTCTTCACTTTAACGTAGGTTGTTTGAAAATAAATATATTTTGGAATTTCCATGCATCTTTTATTAAAATTGCATAATTTTAACGGCACTTAAATGAACATTTCCAACTGGAAAATATAGGCTAAAGTAAATTTTGAAAAAACGGCACATGTTAAAGAACAACACATGTAGGGGGGAATTACATTCAAATGTATACATTAATAACGGGAATCGAAGCTGGTCTACCTCGATGAGAGGCAATCAGATATATTTTGAGTCTTAACATCCAATTCATTTCTGCATCTCATAGAGTTGTATATATTTAGTTTCATCTTCTTCTACCTAATAACAGACAGAAATAAAAGTACCTTGGTATACTTTCGAAGTCCCAAGGGTATTCATCATGTTAACTTATTCGTTGTAGATAATCTTTCAGTTGTCTTATAGTTTTGACTTTCACCGTAGTGACTGGCCTCCAAATTCATCTGATATTAATCACTCCACCAATTTCGAAGACTTGCATCGGCCAGTGGGCTATATGAGTTAGTTATTTATCCATATTACAAAACACACAAAAGCTCAGAATTGTTTGCGTATAAATCATGGAAGGTAAATGTTTGTGCTGGTAATTGTTTCACTAATCAGTTGATAATACCACCATGTATTATCTACCAGGCTCAATGGTAAGTGGCCATAAGCCTTCCATATTACAGCGTAAATATATTGTTACAAATGCATAAAAATCATACCCTGTTATTGGTGACGTTGTTACTGATCAATTTATTTCGGAATGATAGATGGGGCATCAGCTCTCTGAGCATATTGAAACTGTCTTTAAGGGGGCTCATACACAGTCAGTAGGAATTTTCGCACACAGTTACGAATCCTATCATAGCTTCACTAATATGTAACATAGAGTTACGTATAGTAAATATATAGAGCTTTCATCTAATTTAGAGAGAGGAACAGTAGGCTATATAAAGTATTTCGTGATATATTGAAAGGATAATATTCGTGATATTTTAATCTCCGTGAAATACCAGTCTGAATGGAATGATTTTTTTTTTCATGTAAAGTAAACGCAGAAATAGCGAGGATGAACCACCACGAATGCTATATTGTAAATAGTATATTTTTTTTTAAATATTAAATTTGTCTTTCAAAAAATGAACAGTTTTTGGTTTATTTTTCCAAGTATATCTCAATTATTAGCCTACTTTTCACATTTTGCAAAAATGAGGAAAAAGTAGACTTATGAGATCGGGCAAATGTGTGTCTGTCTGTCTGTCTGTCTGTCTGTCTGTCTGTCTGTCTGGCTGGCTGTGTGTGTGTGTCCCCCTATCAACTCCTAAACGGCTGCAGCAATCGAAACAAAATTTGGTAGGAGTAAAGATCTATACCTGAATATCTCACGGCCATATTTGAAAATGATGTCAGTGCTACCAACTGCTAAAAAATCGCAATTGAAATTTGAGCTCCATGTTGGATATCTTGGAAAGTATGAATGGGAGCGATTTCAAAATTGGCACACGTACAGATCATAATATTTCAGTTTAATTTCCAGGAGGCTAAACATGGCAGTGTTGCCAAAATGATTATAAGCCTCCTGATATGTCCAATTTTTAAATGCATATAACTTCTATACTATCAATTGGAATTCAACCGAATTTCGTATGTTGTATGTGTACATAACCAGATATGACTGAGCGTATTCTTAAGACCTACCAGGGCTGCCAACTGTTAATAAATGCTCCTAATTTTTTTTATCCAAATACCAATATATCAGAAAGTATGCAAGCCGACAGCTTTAAACTATGCACACGTATAGTACCTGACATTCTATATTAATTTGGAGTAACTTATATACGTCAGTGCTACCAACATGATTCTAAGCCTGCTGACAGGTCCAACTTTAAATACATGTAACTTCCATACTATCATTTGGATTTCAACCAAATTTCGTATGTGCTATGTGTACCATAACAGATATGACTATGCGTATTCTAAGGAGCAACCAGTGCTGCCAACTGTTAATATGTGTTGTCCCTATTTTTGTTACCCTAATATCAATATATCAGAAAGTATGCAAGCCAATAGCTCTAAACTTTGCACACGTATAGTACCTGGCATTCTGGACGAATTTGGAGTAACTAATATACGTCAGTGCTGCCAACATGATTCTAAGCCTGCTGATAGGTCCAATTTTAAAATGCATGCAATTTCTATACTAACTAATGGATTTCATTCAAAATTGGCACAACAATAGATCATATTATTTCATATTATTTCTGACCAATACATGCATGACATTGTTGCCAACATGATTTTACGCACGCTGTTAGATCCAATGTTTAACTGCATGTAACGTCCATGCTATTCATTGGACTTAACCAAATTTTGTATTTTGTACCTTAAGAGACGGAACTAAGAATATATTCAGTCATCAGGGCTGCCAACTGTAGTGCTCTATTAGGATACATTATGCCAGGTATACAGTATTTCGAACTAATTGGAAATTTCGATATTAGCAACTTAATTTCGTCATTATTCTAGATAGGTTCATATTCTGTAGAATAATCATTGGCATGAAAAGTAGGCTGTATAGTTCTTCACGGAACTTCTTGTTTTTTAAGATAATTTCATAAAAGAGGTTCATCCTCTAGGGATCATATATTGTTTGCCGAGTTTCATCCAGTTTCATCACATAGTTCACGAGATATTGTGTTTTTCCTACCAAAAAAGCAACCTTTCGGGTAAACAGCTTTGAATATTAAACACTCCATTGACAGATAGGCGCATGGTCTCAGCTAAAACGCTGAATTTACTTATAACACTTAACAGATATATTGAGAAAGGTATTTTCTTTCATTTAAACGTTAAAAAAACTTAAATTTTGACAACCGACGGTATATGAGCCCCTTTAAATGTATCTATAGCTACTGTCTGTTGATACAGCTAGAAAACATTACTTAACCCTTGAGAACTGGAGTGAAAATATATTCGTATAACACGAGGACTGGAGCCGAGTAATTTTGACCCTTAGTGTGTCACTCCCTTTTTGTCGTAGTCGTATAGATTATAATGAAGTAATTTTACAACTGGTGTCTTCCTATGAACTATTACCAATATAAAATGAAGTTTATTTATATTTTTTAAATTTAACATGCAGAAAAATGATAATTTTTGTAACTGTATAAAAGGCCTTGATAATGGTGGCAAAGCAGTTATCTCAGTTTTCTTGAACCAAGGAGCTGATGACCAAGGTGTCCCTAGACCCTAAACATGGATCAACAAGAACGTGAGCTATGTGATTGACTGCACCAAAATAGGTAGATTTTCCCCCGTATTTTTTACAGATTGCTCCAACTAACATCAGCCGAAAATTGTCCCGCAAGGACTGGCGCCATGAATAAAACTGACCTGACCATAAATAATGTATAAATAACTGGAGTGTTTAAAACGGTATGGATATGTTTCTTTTGAGGGTGAAGTTCAAGGCTAGGAAGGAAGGTACAGTAAGTGATAGGAAATAAGGGCTGACCAAAACGTAAATATTACAATCAGTCTGAAAGACTAGACGTTATATCATTTCAAATGACGCATGCTACAAATGCTACACATGTTAGAAAGGCACTTTCAACAGACTCCATTACCCATTAACTTAGGCTTCCCGCGCGGGCACCTCTTTAAGGGTCACCCTGTATTTGAGTCTGACATCTTTTACAACGTTTTAAGAGTCACCCATTATTTGCTTGCCACGGTGGGTGAGTGGTTATAGTGTCGGACTACCAACCCCAAGATTGCAGGTTCGCCCCTGGCCATGGTAAGTGATTTTTGAAGGCGACAAAAATCACGATACTCATGCCATACGTTGTTGGCATGTTAAAAAAAACATTTGAATTCAGTAGGCCGTGTTCAATGGCAAAATTAATCTCGGGATTTTCCGCCAACACAAAGTTCCTCCATTCTCTACTTGAAAGCGCTGTAGTGTCAAGGAGTTTAGATATCTAACCTCCTTGACATTCATAGCGTTCAAAGGAACGACGAAATTCGACATGCAAGCTACCCTCTGGGTGTCAATTAACAAACCTTGCACCAGGCACCCGAGGCCATACGATATTATTATTATTATTACCCATTATTTGAATCTGATATCTTGCAAACCTCTTTAAGGGTCACCCTGTATTTGAATTGAATCTAACATACTGTACACCTCGTTAAGTGTGACCCTGTAATTTGCTCTGACATCCTGCACACCTCTTTAGGAGGCACCCTGTATTCTCATCTGGCATCTTGTATATCTCTTTAGAAGTCACCCTGTATTCTTGTGTGACATCTTGTACACCTCTTTAGGAGTCACCCTGTATTCTTGTCTGACATCTTGTGCACCTCTTTAAGAGTCACCCTGTATTCTTCTCTGCCATCGTGTACACCTCTGTAAGAGTCACCTTGTATTCTTATCTGGCGTCTTGTATCTCTCTTTAGGTGTCACCCCGTATTCTTGTGTGACATCTTGTACACCTCTTTAGGAGTCACCCTGTATTCTTCTCTGCCATCATGTACACCTCTGTAAGAGTCACCCTGTATCCTTCTCTGCCATCTTGTACACCTCTGTAAGAGTCACCCTGTATTCTTCTCTGCCATCTTGTACACCTCTGTAAGAGTCACCCTGTATTCTTCTCTGCCATCTTGTACACCTCTGTAAGAGTCACCCTGTATTCTTCTCTGCCATCTTGTACACCTCTGTAAGAGTCACCTTGTATTCTTATTTGGCGTCTTGTATCTCTCTTTAGGAGTCACCCTGTATTCTTGTGTGACATCTTGTACACCTCTTTAGGAGTCACCCTGTATTCTTTTCGCTTCGCTCAAAGCCCCAGGTCGCTCGACGCCCCAAGACTCTTTCAACAGACTCCATTAACTATTAACTTCGGCTTCCCGCGTGGCTGCATGACGTCACGCACTCGCCTTCCTTTACCCATTAACTTAGGCTTCCCGCGCGGCTGCATGACGTCACAACCGTCTCCGTCCCGCATAACTTTAGACTCACGCAATACGACGAAGTCGACAAGATCATTTGAAATGATAAAGACATAGCGCATTAATTAAGCTATGGGTCAAAATACCCGTGCGCCAATCCTCGCGGGTTAACATGCCGTAACGTACCGTAATTCACTTGTTGACATAGTTTTTCTCGTCGTCCTCAGTCAATTGACTGGTTTGATTCAGCTCTATACTCGTCCCTACCTGTGCTAACCGTTTCATCTCTACATAGCTACCACACCCTACATCCGAGGTAATCTATTTAAGATATACTAACCTTGGTCTACTCCTACAGTTCTTGTCCTCAACCCTTCCTTCTATAACTAAGTTTGCTATTCATGGATGTCTGAGTAAATGTCCTACCAATCTACGGCAAAAATATCTCTCCTCTCTCAATCGTCTTAATACCTCTTTATTTGTTACTCTATTTTGTCATCTAATCGTCATCATTCTCCTATAACACCACATTTCAAACGCTTCAATTCTCCTCTTTTCTGCTACGCTAACAGTCCAACTTTCACTTCCATATAGTACCACGCTCCAGACAAAGGCTTTCAAAAGAAACTTTCTAATACCAAATCTATATTTGATGTCAACAAATTTATTTTCTGTGGAAATGCTTTCCTTGCCTGAGTCAACCTACTTAATATATCCTCTTTGCTTCGTCCATCACTGTTAATTTTGCTTCCTAAGTAGCAGAAGTCTCCTACTTCATTTATCTCTTCACTTGCCAATTTTACATCAATTGGGATTTCTTATTTATTTCGGCTGCAATCCATCTTTTTATCATTTCGAATGATCTTGTCGACTTCATCGTTTTGTTTGAGTCAAAAGTTATGCGTTACGGAGACGGAGACGGAGACGTCATGCAGCCGCGCGGGAAGCCTAAGTTAATGGTTAATGGAGTCTGTTGAAAGAGTCCTGGGGCGTCGAGCGACCTGAGGCTTCGAGCGAAGCGAAAAGAATACAGGGTAACTCCTAAAGAGGTGTACAAGATGGCAGATAAGAATACAGGGTGATTCCTAATGAGATATACAAGATGCCAGATAAGAATACAAGGTGACTCTTAAAGAGATGTACAAGATGGCAGAGAAGAATACAGGGTGACTCCTCAAGAGGTACACAAGATGTCACACAAGAATACAGGGTGACTTATAAAGAGATATACAAGATGCAAGATAAGAATACAGGGTGCCTCCTAAATAGGTGTGCAGGATGTCAGAGCAAAATACAGGGTGACACTTAACGAGGTGTACAGTATGTTAGATTCAATTCAAATACAGGGTGACCCTTAAAGAGGTTTGCAAGATATGAGATTCAAATAATGAGTGACCCTTAAAGAGTTGTAAAAGATGTCAGACTCAAATACAGGGTGACCATTAAAGAGGTGCCCACGCGGGAAGCCTAAGTTAATGGGTAATGGAGTCTGTTGAAAGAGCCCTCCTGAGCCTTTCTAGCATGTGTAGCATTTGTAGCATGCGTCACTTGAAATGATATAACGTCTAGTCTTTCAGACTGACTGAAAGTTTTATTTAAATATATTTATTGGTTTTAATCATTAATTATTTTCTCAGGAACGGAGCTCATACCATTTAAAATCTTATTCATAATAATACAACCCCTGTAGGATGGGTACAGCGTTGTATTGGGGTGAGTGCTGTGTGGTACACAGGACTCTACATTGTAAAGGCGGTGTGTGTGTGTGTGTGTGTGTGTGTGTATGTGTGTTTTGTTGCCTGACGTGAGTACTGGAGGTCATTAGTCTGAACACCGCCCATGGTTGTGTCATTCATAAAACTTGACAGCGCAATGACACTACATTAGTCTCCCACACGCCTCAGGGGGCGACCCACAAACACCTGCTGATAACAGAAGACAACGGTTAGATTGAGGATTATAGAGGATTTCTCTAACATCTCGTAAGTGTTACTATTATTTAGTATTGTCTATACCGAGCATTCTCAATCTCTCTGATACATTGAGCACCATCTTCAAGTTATACTAAGTACCCGGGCACAATTAAATCGAATATAAAAATAATATTAATAACGTGGAATCATTGTAATGAAAGGGTGATGTCACTTAATGCAGAATTGAAGCATAATAGAGTACCCAAACAAATTTTTGCATATTGCGATTTGGTGACTTGTTTATATTGCTATGTGTATGTAATAATAGTTCATTAGGCAGTAGCTTGCTGAGCTTCTATGACCAAGATAGCGGGTTCAAACCCAGCTGAAGTCGTCGGACTTTTTCAGAACGTTAAAAATCCCTCACTATGCCGTCCTTCGGAGGGGAAGTAAAGCCGGCGGTCCCATGTCATAGATTTATGGCTTGTTAAAGAACCTTCCACTAATTACGCCTGTCTGAAGCTAAATTATAGGTTAGTTTGATAACGTTTTATTAGTTTCAACGTTCACCACCAGGTAGTGACTGGGATGACATTAAGTAGCCACGTCCGCTGCTAGGTGTCGTGGATGGTAGCATTTGGTGGCAAAAGTAGGAACTACTTGAAAAAATTAATCGTCTGCAGTCCTTCTACCTGAATCACAGATAACACACTCTAATACAGCCATCATAATTTACACCGATTATCAGACAAATTCTACACACACACAAAATACACGGGGCTACATGACCGCGTTGTCACTGCCCGTAAAGTAAGGAACCAACCAACCAACCAATGCAACGAGCCAATAATGACAATAATTAAGACACGAGTATGTTTATAACACGAGTGAAGCGAGTTTTATAATGTTCATACGAGGGTCTCAATTACCATTTTAGGCAAGTTGCATTCGACTGTTTATGTACAACGATAATTTATGTTCCAACATAAATATTCATAAATATCTCAGGAGTTTCTCTCATTTGAGTTTAGTGAACAGAGCGCATGCGCTGTTCTTCCACTAAGGATCAAAGATCTTCTAAAGCTTTGCTCTTCTTCTCCTTGGGAATTGTGTGGGCTCAGCATTTGCTCTCTACCCAATAACAAATTCCAAAGCTTTGAAACATTGTTTATCCTGAACTAGCACCAACAGGTAGCGCACAGGTACTATATGGGATTATTTTGTTATTTTGGTCAAATGACACACAATAGGCTGTTACCAACGCTTTAAATTTAAAATGTATCGTATTATCAACTAATTATTCTACAAATTCGAAGCGTATAGAATGTCAACGGAAGCCAAATCAATGAAGTCCCAAATACAGTAGAACAGTCATGACATCTGGCGGAAAGTTTCGCATAAGGTATCCGTTTACTGAAGAGGGCTGGGTTATTGATTGATTTCCGTGGATCTGATGTCATATGCTTGCTGCCTCCATGGCGTTTTAATATGTTTATATCAAAAACAGCATTCACTAAAATTGTCAGCGAAGTCGTATGCAATGTCCTGTGTAGAAATTGGAGTTGCGGATATTAAGGTACAGTGATATTTCTTTGTCATATTCCCCAGTTTGTTCATGCATTGATCGGATAGGCTTTACATGGTCAACTTTCAAATCATGTAATTCATGTCCGACACGTTGGATTTTGTGTGCATGTGCGTAGCTTTCACGTACCTAATTGGTCACACAACTGTTTAATAATGAAAATCTTTAGCTCTGATTGGTGGAAGAAACTGTATCATAATGAAAACTATTAATTTAATGACCCTCATTATGATACAGTTTTCTGACATATAATATTTAATAAATTCGAGAGACTTGGAGATGGCAGATAATATGCTCACTGGGCGATAGTCACTCACGTTTTTGGCTTGTGTGTTTTTAGGGATTGGAATGACAATAGCCGCTTTCCATAGCGATGGGTACGTACCAGTCATTAACGAGTAGTTGAATATGTGTGTAATTATGGGAAGTATAATGTCAATGATTCGTTTGAATATTTCTATTTCTATATTGTCGATCCCTTTCGATTTTGATTTGATTCTAAGAATGGCACGTCTTACTTGTGACGGGGTGACATGCGAGAAGTAGAATTTTTCTCTGTTGGGGGTGGGGGTGTTGTAGTTGTTGGTGAGAGTTCTGTGTTTTATGTCTGGGTGGACAGAATGTCCTGTATTAGTAAAATAGTCATTGAGTGTGTCAAGAGGTAGATTAATGGGGTTTTCATTTTTTCCTTTGCCTATTCCCATGTTTCTTAGTTCATTCCACGCCGCAGACGGTTTGATATTACGCCCGAGCAAGTTGTGAGCATGCCTGGTTCGAGCGTTACGTACTGCTTGGGATGTCCTGTTTCGGAGCTTTTTAAAGTCATCATAATTCTGTTGCGTGGGTAATTTCTTAAACTTTCTGTGCGCAGAATCTCGCTTAGCCATTAGTTCTTTCAGTTCCGTGCTGAGCCAGGGTGCTGGAGGACGCGTCGCTCGCACAGTTTTCACTGGAGCATGTTTATCATATAGTCCTGTCAAGTAGTCGTTCATTTTGTGTACTTTATCATCTATATTGTGAATATTCAGTATGTCATGCCATGGTACATTGAGAGCGTCTTCTATCAAGGATGGCGTGTCAATTTTAGAGAGGTTGTACGTGATGGTCCTTGGTTTGGTCTTCTTATATTTTAAAGAGTAGGACAAGTAGATTAAGTCGTGGGCAGAAATTCCAGGTACAGATGTCTGCCCGTATTGAAGCACTTTGTCTGTGTTCTTTACTGATATCAGGTCAATTGTCGTGTGTGATGAACGTGTGTGATGTGTCGGTAGTAGGTCTAATATTTTCATGTCACGTGACGCGAGCATATTCAAGAGTTGCCGAGTTTCAGCTTTGGTATTATCGCCTATATTGGTATTGAAATCGCCCATGACTATTACGTGCTGGTAAAGAGGCAGGATGCGTAATAACGCGTTCTCTACGTCCTCTAAATGACCCAGCGAAGGTGCCTTGTAAACAACGCAGACAGCACACTTTTGATGGGCGGTCTCTATTTCGAATAACATAAATTCGGGTCTTCTATTGTACTGGCTATCTGAGCATGCTAGTAATTTAGGATTTAAGTTCGTCTTAACAAAAGCTCCAACTCCACCTCCTTTCTTTCCTACTCGGTCGTTGCGTAATAGTGTGTAGCCGGGCAAGTTAAATGATTTTGAAAGATGGAGTGGCGATAGCCATGTCTCACTCATCAAGCAAATATGAAATACATCACGTATAATAAGTTCTAGTTCATGAAAATGTGCCGATAAGGACTGTACATTTACGTGCGCTATGTGAAGACCTGTCGGATGAAGTAACAGTTTTTCGAACAGGTAATCACGGGCTGCGGTGGAGTCATTGTTCCCTGGAGCTACTTCTGGCACTCTGTCACCTTCACAAGGCCACGGTGAGAGAGGGGTGGGACGGGTGGAATTCCTTTCACTGCAGGGGGTAAGCTGTACCGAGCTGCTGTCAGAGGTCGTAGACCCACATACTAGGTTTGCCAACTTGGGAAATGAGAACTAAACTAACCAAATTGTAGCCTACTATACTGAACTAAGACTAAGATTACACTATACAGGTGAACTAATATTAATTAAAACTAAAGTAACATACAGTGGCCGCTGTCAGCTAGGTGAATGTTCTTTGAATACGGTTTCTAACTAGTTTGGTAGGTCACACATGCGGTTAATCCTAATCTTGCTACCATCGGGTTGCTTGATTAGGATATCGCCCTGCGAACTCCAACAATTTCTAACAGAGAAACGAGAAATTGCAGTCTTCAAAATGGCCAGCCTGGTGGAGGTGAGATCTTCGCGAATTGTCACCTTGCTACCTTTAAGCATTCTTTTTTTGAGAAACACCTCCTGCCTGGTACGGAATGACACAAATTTCACAATAATAGGCCGCGCTTTTCCCGGGGATTTAGGTCCAACTCGATGGCTTCTGTCAATATCATGCAGGTTAACACTTGCGCCGATATCACGAAAGATGTTTAGAGCTAGTTCATCAGTATTTTCTTCGGCACTTTCGTGCACGCCAAAAATCCTGATGTTGGATCTCCTGCTATATTGTTCTAGGGAGTCATACTTTTCTTCAAGCTCGTCTCTAAGGGCTCGTATTTCACTCTCGCGACTCTCAAGCTTTTTGGTGAGATCTGACACCAAGTCCATATTGAACTGGAGTGACTTCTCCAGTTGTTTGACGACAAGTTCAGTCACTCTCTCAGATATGGCAGAGATAATTGTATCGAGGAACTTACCCGAACTGAGGGTCTCGTTGAGCACCTTATTTACGACCTCCTCAACTAAGTTGGCACTACGAACAACTCTCCTGCTATTTGCAAGCGCACAACATCCTTGATGAGCACCAATCTGGCTTCCGGAAAAATCACAGCACTACTACGGCACTACTTAAGGTCACGGATGACATAAGAAAGGCTATGGATAGTGGGCAAGCAACAATCATAGCACTGCTTGATTTCAGCAAAGCATTTGATTCTGTTGATCATGACATATTACTCTCTAGCCTATTCAAAATTCATCTCTCTATGAACAGTATCCAATGGGTGGACTCATACCTACATGGGCGCCAACAGCGCGTTAAAAGTAATTCAAATCAAATGTCTTCTTGGCGCTCAGTGGTGAGAGGAGTCCCTCAGGGATCAGTTCTAGGACCCCTTCTCTTCTCGATCTACATAAATGATATCACTTCATCGATAACTAAATGCAAATATCACTTATACGCTGACGATGTACAACTCTATCTGCATGCTGCACCAGAAAGACTATCGCAAGCAATCAAAGCTTTCAATGAGGACTTAACTGAAATTTGTAATTGGTCCAATTCACATGGACTACGACTGAATGAGACAAAAACACAAGCTATCATAATCTCCCACCCAAAAATTCTTCGTAAAATAAAAAATAATCCCACCCTACCAAACTTACGCTTGCGCGACACCCCAATCGAATTCCGAGAATCAGTCAAAGATCTGGGCGTGATAATTGACGAACAACTCTCTTGGACGCAGCAAGTCCACAACGTCTCTAGAAAAGTATTTTCCGCACTGAATTCATTGAGACGATTTGGGAATATTTTCTCTCGCGTGTTAAAAGAACGACTTGTTTCCTCCCTAGTACTGCCTCATTTTGACTATTGCGATGTGGTATACAATGACCTGTCTGCTACTCTTAAAAACAAACTCCAACTAGCACAAAATGCCTGTGTACGCTACATATGCAACTTACGGTATTACGACCACGTCACCCCTGCGTACGAACAACTCAGCTGGTTGCGACTAAATCAACGCCGCGATCTTCATTCTTTATGTCTTTTCCGACAAATACTCTTAAGTTCCTCTCCAGCTTACCTGCATTCTCAGTTTCACTGCCTCTCACACGAACATAGTCTTGGTACACGGTCAAAAAATGATTCACTCATGCTCATACCAATACACCGTACGGTACGCTACACTAACTCCTTCGTAGTTTCTACTGCACGACTGTGGAACAACCTGCCGCGCTCTGTCAGAGGAGCAACCCCGTCTAGCTTCAGGCAGCAATGCCAGCTGTACATATCACAAAAGAAATGAAACCTGAACTCAACACGCCAAATATTTGAATCCTTATGCTGAGTTATATTCGTGTTTCTAATTTACGTTTTATTTATTTTCTGTTTAGTTACCTAAATGTTTTCTTACATCCTTTTAAATGCGCATTGCAAAATCAATATTAGGCTATAGTAATAACTCATCCATGATGCTTATCATCATCATCAACATCATCACATCATCATCAGGTTCTGTTTTATTAGTGTTTGTGTTTCCCTATTATTTCCTTACTTTAGCTATAATTAACTAATTACAATAATTTTTCCTACGCCATGCTTACCTGCCATTATATGTATTGTGATCAAATCTGAAAAGTATTCCTGTTAGATTTAAGTACCATTGTTAAGTTTTGCAAATAATGTAATAATGTATTAATTGTAAAATCTGGTTAGATGGAAGAGAGGGCCCAATGGCCCTAATCTTGCCAGACAAAATAAATCTATCTATCTATCTATCTATCTCATTCATTGACCAATTAGGTAAGGATAGCTTCGCGCATGCGCTCAAAATCCAACATGTCGGACATGAATTACATGTTTTGAAAGTTCAAATGGGATATCGGATCAACCATTGTAGTTACAATCCCAAACACAAAGACAAAATCAGCACGGAACTTTACGGTAACAAGAACATACTATGGCATATGCAAGAAATTTATGAATCTACGTCCAGAAGTCAGCAACACAGCATCCTTCCATATAAATTACCGACATGGAAAGTAGTGCACCGTCCCATATGTACACGTAAATAAACTGGCGAATATGAGACACGAAATAGCACTGTAACTTAATATCCTCAACTCCAATTTATACACAGCGCATTGCTTTCAAACGACTTTGGTGACACTATTAGTGAATGCTAGTTCTGATCGGCACTAGACATCATGCAGGCTGTAAACGATAGCATTGGCAAGCAAAGTAAATGGTCTCTACTTTCGAAATCCGTTGATCCACGCATGCGATCCGTTCAGTCAGCAAACCACCCAGCGCACTCTGTTCACTAACTGAAGTTACTGAATCCCACATATATTTATGAATATTTATGTTAAAACATATAATAAAGTTATAATAAATTATCGTCGAAAATAAACAGTCGTATGCAACTCGCCTATAATGGTAATCAAGACACTCGTATGGAAATTATAGAACGAGCGTAGCGAGTTTCATAAACATACTCATGTCTTAATTATTGCCATTATAGGCTCGTTGCATAATGTAGAGCATATCAATACCGTGTATGGCCACCACGAGCTCTAAGACATTGTTGCAGACGACGAGAACACTGAGTACCAACACATTCCAAAAGTTCATATAGAAAATCAAGTAATATAGAAATAACAGGTGCAGAATATCATCTCTTCTCTACAATATGCCGAAAGAAATGAAGGAATTTTTGGATGAGAATACGAGAAAGGTCCCTAGAGATGTTAAATTCTTTAATAATGGACAGATTAGTTCTTTCCTGAGTCCATTCTATCTGCGCTAGCACCAAATCAATACGCTGCTTGTCTCTGGCCTTGAGGGTCCATGTTTCGCCACCGTTTATGAGAAGACGGGAAACACGACTGTTTAAACATAGCGGATATTTGTACTGTTCGTTGCATAGACATACTGTAATTTATAATTAACAAGTGGAAAATGGATATGTGGCTCGCTGGTTATCTCTGAATAAACAGCCCAGCCGCACATTTCTGCCGTGACCAAGATTAAATTAGTCGCACAGTGGTAAGCTGTGGTCATTCACGGACACCCCGGATGGAATGTAGAGGTTAAATCAATCGGACTAGCGGGCAGGGGTTGCGAGGCTATGGCAAGAATGTATTGTGGTGGAAATGAGGCATATACTAATAATGTGATTAACCCTTATTGGGCCACGGGGCCGATATATCGGCCGAGGGGGCTTCTGCTAAAAATGCCACCGGCCGATCTATCGGTCCGATTTTTTAGCCTATTTTCATTTTATAAAATTATAGGCTTATGAGATCACCTTTTGTCCGTGTGTTTGTGTGTCTGTGTGATGTGTGTCTGTGAGTGTGTCCCCCTAATTACTTCTAAACGGATGTAGCGATTTCAATGAAACTCGGTAAGGTTATAACACCATTTCTGCCAGCCCCGACCTTCAAATGTTACTACTTCTCACCAATCCAACATGGCGGCTGTGCGAAATATTTAACCAGCATTCAATATCTTCGAAACTAATACCGATATCACCCAGAAATTTTGTACGAAGATAAAGGGCACTAATGGGAGATCATCCATGAAACTTTCAAAAACCTGTTAACTACTAAACGAACATGGCGGCCAAGCGAATTTGAAACATTTAAATAGACTTTTCTCACGATTTAATGATCCAAACGCAATGAAACATGATACAGCGAATGTAATGTAATGCACAGGTATCTAATTTAGTTCAATTTTTAACATAACCTCAAGATGGCGGCTGTGTGAATTTTAAAATTAAGTTATTATTTCTTGTGTCGTAATCATGCGATCGTAACGAAATTTGAATAATGAACCTACGCAATAATTTTCTTTTAATGGTACATGACTCTATGGCCTATACATATAATAATCCAACATGGCGACCATCCGCAATATTTAGTCTGTTTTCAATATCTACGAATCTATTACTGCAATCAAACTGAATGTTATATGTTGATAGTGTCAATTAACATAAGTATGATATATGAAAATAGGCTTTAGTTCATCACGGAACTACTTGTTATTTTTTGTTTGTTTTATTTCCACTCGCGCAGCGCTAAAGCTGTTGTAATGCCGCAATATTCTATACGCATATCTTTTTAGAAATTGATCTTACTCGAAACCTATTTGATAGAATAACTCTAAACTTGGGATATTTATAAACAATAAAAAAGTATTAACATGCATATAACAAAAGATACTATTTAGATTGTGTGGGCTGTCAAATGTATATTACAATCTCCAATTTGTTTTTACCAGAATATTATTTTTAATTACACAAATGAGGCAAAATAATATTTATTTGGCATCTAGTACGTGGATAAAAGGTTTTCCCAATACAGCAGGACAGGAAATATGAACATTATATCTCTAGATTAACGGTCACGTTAAACTACAAGCTTTTATGAACATTATATCTTGAAAAATATAGGTAGGAGATGATTTTTATCAAACCCATGTAATTTCACTTAACATGGCTTGGAAATTTGAGCATAACCACTCATTAAATGCTTGGCATTAAAAGGGTCAAACCAAATGGCCCTCAAAATAAATTATATAGTAAGTATTGTCTGCGCACTACAAAATTTCAGTTTGATTGCTGTAATAGATTTGTAGATATTGAGAACCGTCTAAATATTTCGATGGTCGCCATGTTGGATTTTTATATGTATATGCCATGGAGTCATGTACCATTAAAGGAACATTATTGCGTAGGTTCATTATTCAAACTGTCACTTCGATCGCATGATTACGACACAAGAAATTAAAACTTAATTTTAAAATTCGCACAGCCTCCATCTTGAGGTTATGTAATCAACTGAACTAAATTAGATGCCAATGCATTACAATGTGTATAAACATTTGCTGTACCAAGTTTCATTGAATTTGGATCATCAAATCGCGAGAAAAGTCTATTTAAAACTTTTAACTTCGCTTGGCCACCATGTTCGTTTTGTATTTAACCAGTTTTTGAAAGTCTCATAGATGAACTTCCAGTAGTGCCCTTTATCTCCGTACAAACTTTCAGGGAGATACCTATAAAAGTTTCAGAGATATAGAATGCCGGTGAAATATTTCCCACAAACAATTGAACGAAGTTAGATGTCGGTGCATTACAATGTGTATACATAGACTATATACTGTACCAAGTTTCATTGCGTTTGGTTGGTTCAATCGCGAGAAACGTCTATTTAAAAGTCGCAACTTTGCTTGGCCGCCATGTTGGGTTTGTAGTTACCAGGTTTTCAAAAGTCACATGGGTGAACTTCTAGTAGTTCCCTTTATCACCGTACAACATCCCAGGGTGATATCGGGAATAGTTTCGGAGATATTGAATGCTGGTGACATATTTCGCACAGCCGCCATGTTGGATTGGTGAAACGTAACAAAATTTGAAGGGCACTGTCCAGGTCGTCCGGAATAGTGCTATGTACTTACCGAGTTTCATAGAAATCGCTCCAGCCGTTTAAAATCACACACATACGCGCGCGCACACACACACACACACAGACACACGGACAATAGATCTCATAAGACTATTTATTCATAAATGAAAATAGGCTAAAAGCAACACAATTAATTGACAACAGGCTTAATGAAAGCATTTTTACTGTAGTAATCGGAAAGGATGTCAGCTCTTCGAAAACACTAAACAATGGTTTACCACAAGGTTCTGTCCTTGCCCCTCGGCTTTTCAATCTGTACTTAGCTGACATGCCAGAAACAAAATCTAAAAAGTTTGGTTATGCAGATGATTGGGCCATCGCTACTCAGAACAGTACATTTGAAGTAACTGAACAAGTCCTAACTTCCGATTTGGATACGTTAAGCAAGTTCTTTCGCCAGTGGAGACTACAACCCAATCCAATTAAAACAGAAATGTCCTGTTTCCATCTATCGAATACATTTTCAAACAGATTTCTCAATGTGAAATTTGAGGGAAACTGACTTCATCATAACATTTGCCCTAAATATCTAGGGGTAATTTTGGATAGGACACTTTCCTACAAGGAACATCTCACGAAGGTAGCTGCCAAGTTGAGGAGTAGGAACAACCTCCTGCATAAACTGTGTGGTACTGACTGGGGATCTTCAGCAGACACACTCTGAACCTCAGCTCTTGAGTTGTATTATTCAGTTGCGGAATACTGTGCACCAGTGTGGATAAACAGCGCTCACACAGAGAAAATAGACACGCAGTTGAATGAGACAATGCGCATTATTAGTGGGATCATACGATCTACTCCCTCTCACTGGCTACCCATTCTAAGTCATATTCCACCACCTGATGCTAGAAGAAAGAGTGCTCTCGTACGAGAATATCAGAAGATCATGGATAAACATCTGCCATTGTTAAATGACGTAGCCTATACGGAGCGAAAACGGCTCAGATCAAGGAACCCTGCTATTTCCACAGCCAGAATTTTGTCAGAAGAGAAGTTCGACATTCGTCTCTCATGGAGCCAAAATTGGCAACATCACTGCCTTGAACGATATCGTAGCTTGCTCTGTATCCTGGAAAAGCCACCAGGATTTGGTCAACCTCACTCTTTGTGGACAGCCCTCAATCGTATCCGCACTGACCATGGAAGATGTGCAGACGCTCTCCACAAGTGGGGAATAGTCCCGTCATCAAAATGTGACTGTCAAAAAAAGTCAACCCCTGGCACTATCCAGCCCATGACGGGCTAAGGCCGACCAAGCGACCGCTGCCCAGCCATTTAGCCTGCAGATATTGGGGTGACGCGTGATCAGCGCGTCGGGTCCCCTCGGCCGTTAATCTTGGTATTCGTGATCGGGGCGCTGTCTCACTGTCAGACAGCTACTCAATTGTCCTCACGAGGCTGAGTGCACCCCGTTCCAACCCTCACGTCAGTTTTAAAATCTCTGACGGAGCCGGGGATCGAACCCGGGCCTCCGGGTGAGAGGCAGGCGCGCTACCACAACACCACGGGGCCGGCAAAATGTGACTGTGGTGCAGAGAAACAGACAATTCATCACTTAGTGACCGAGTGCCCAAACCATGCATATTGTGGGGACTTGAGGGACTTTTCAACTGTTACATCAGATACTGTATGCTACATAAAGAACATGAATATTTGTATATAAATATATGTAGGAAGTTATGTTTCAATAGCTGGAATTATTATAGAATTTCATGTATGTGATAATTTAATGTTTTATGTGCCATACGCTACATAAATCTTATATATAAAAGTGAAAGTCTGTATGTATGTATGTGGGTGGGTTGGTTCCGTATACAAATCTACACCGTTCCACCAATCTCAACCAAATTTTGCATACACATAGTTTAGGACCCAGAAGGAACCGCTGGCTACATGAATTTTCGATAGTCTTTCTCGTTCTTCTGATTTCGGCCCTTTTGCACTCAAGCACAGGCTAATCAAATCATAAAATATACTCATGAAGGAATGGCAAGATAGATAGTTTCCATGGCAACATAGCTCAAGTCGAGGCACGGCCGTCAGGATGCCAGTTGCGCTCTGCACTACCGGTATAGAAAATGAGCATCTTTACTTGAAATCCCGTTAGTTACTCACCTACTCACACAGCACTGTCAACCGAGTTTAGCATAACAAAGACTTGACACTATCTTCTACTATATATTTGTCAAATACCTCTCACTCACTCACTCACTCACTCATTCATTCATCACGAAACCTCAGAAACCACCGAACGGATTGGAAAGAAATTTGGTATGCTGCTTCTACAAAGGCCACAAATGCCCACTAAGAGAGGATTTTTGTATATTCAAGTTCTAAAGGGGTGTTAAGGGGGTAGACCTGCATTTCATTGAATAGCAATATCTCCCGATTGATTTCATTGGGGGATGTGATACTCGGTACATAAACTCATCATAAGAAGACACGAGTCTGAGGGTTTTTAGATGTGGTGTATATTATGAGGTGAAAGGGGGTGAAAAGTGGAAATTGAAAGATTCCTAACGGAGCGTGTATCTCTTAAACGACATAGGCGAGGATTTTGAAACTCAGCGGAAAAAATCAGCAAGAAAGTAAGTAAATATGTGTTTGATCGTTTTTTTTTCATAAATCCAATTTAAGGGGCCCATGGGGAGGGGTGAAATTCTGGGGGGGGGGGGGGACAGGAAAGAAAGTGTCCTAACTGATTGACTGACTGACTCACTCATCAAACTCAGGGGGAAAAACTGCTTTAAGGTAAGTAAATAGCTGTTCGACAGTTGTTTTTTTCATAAATCAAATTTAAGGGGTTCATGGGGAGGGGTGAAATTCTGAAAAAAGAAAATTGAAAGAAAATGTCCTGACTAACTCACTCACTCACTCACTCATCATCGCCCAGCCAAAAGTATTGAAGTTAGAAACATGACAGTTTGGGGATATGTTCATTGTATGTCAAAACCGTCTACTAAGAGAGGATTTTCGGATATTCAGGTTCTAAAGGGGTCTTAAGGTGGTTAAACCTGCATTTCATTGAATAACAATATCTCCCGATTGGTTTCATTGGGGGATGTAATACACGGCATATAAACTTATCATTAAAAAGTAAGAAGGCACGTTTCTGAGGGGTTTTCGATGTGGTGTATATTATGAGGTGAAAGGGGTGAAAAGTAGGGATTGAAAGATTCCTAACGGAGCGTGTACCTCTTAAACAACATAGGCGAGGAATTTGAAACTCAGCGGAAAAAATCAGCATAGAAAATAAGTAAATATATGTTTGAGCGTTTTTTTATAAATCCAATTTAAGGGGCCCATGGGGAGGGGTGAAATTCTGGGGGGGGGGGGAACAGGAAAGAAAGTGTCCTAACTGATTGACTGACTCACTCATCAAACTCAGGGGGAAAAACTGCTTTAAAGTAAGTAAATAGCTATTCGACAGTTTTTTTGATCAATCAAATTGAAGGGGTTCATCGGGAGGGGTGAAATTCTGAAGAAAAACAAATGAAAGAAAATGTCCCGACTCATTCACTCACTCATCATCGCCCAGCCAAAAATATTGAAGTTGGAAACATGGCATTTTGGGGATATGTTCGTTGTAAGTCAAAACCGTGCACTTAGGGAGGATTTTTGGATATTCAGGCTCTAAAGGGGTCTTAAGGCGGTTAAACCTGCATTTCATTGAATAACAATATCTCACGAGTGGTTTTATTTGTGGATGTGATACTCGGCATATAAACTAATCATTAAAAATAAGCAGACATGTGTCTAAGGGTTTTTCGATGTGGTGTATTATTATGAGGTGAAAGGGGTGAATAGTGGGGGTTGAAGGATTCCTAACGGAGCGTGTACCCCTATCTCTTAAACGACATAGGCGAGAAATTTGAAACTCAGCGAAAAAAATCAGCTAAATAAATAAGTAAATCGGTGTTAGACGTTTTTTTTTTCATAAATTAATTTAAGGGGCCAATGGTGTGGGGTGAAATTCTGGGGGAAAAAGGAGAGAAAGTGTCCTAACTGACTGACTAACTCACTCATCAAACTCGGAGGAAAAATACAGCTTAAAAATAAGGTAATAGGTGTTCAAGAGTTTTTTCATCAATCCAATTTAAGGGACCCATGGGGAGGGGTGAAATTCTGGTAAAAATAATTGAAAGAAAATGTCCTGTCTGCCTCACTCACTCATCACGCCCAGCGAAAACTATTAAAGTTGGAAAAATGAAATTTTGGGAATATGTTCTCTGTATGTCGATAACGTCAACTAAGGAATGATTTTTGTTTACTCGGGTTTTAAAGAGATGTTAAGGGGATAAACGTGCATTTCATTGAATAACGATATCTCATGAGTTGTTTCTTTGGGGATGTGATATTCGGTATATAAACTAATCATTAAAAATAATCAGACATATATCTAAGGGTTTATCGATGTGGTGTATATTATGAGGTGAAATGGGTGAAAATTGGAGGTTGAGGGATTCTTAACGGAGCGTGTATCTCTTAAACGACATAGGCGAGGAGTTTGAAACTCGGAGGAAATCAATCAGCTTAAAAATAAATAAATAAATAAATAAATAAAATAAATAGGTGTTCGACCGTTTTTTTCATAAATCCAATTTAAGGGGCCTATGGGGAGGGGTGAAATTCTGGAAGAAAACGTCCACTAAGGAAGGATTTTTGGATGTTCACTCTCATCGACCGACCCAAACTATTACATATTAGCAGAATGATATTTTGGGGATATGTTTGTTGTGTGTCGAAAACGTCTGCTAAGGAGGGATTTTTGGATATTCAGGTTCTAAAGGGGTGTTAACGGGGTTAAACCTGCATTTCATTGAATAACAATATGACACGACTATGACGCGAGCAAAGCGAGGCTAAAAATGAGATGGTGTGTGTCTGTGTATTACTCAATCACGCAATCACTCAATGCCGCAGTCTTAGAGCCTTTTCCCAAACATATAGGTGTGTTTAAGAAAAGACTGACTATTTGTGTAAATACTCCAGTTTAATTGTTGTATAATTGTTATTGAATTGTTATGTATAATTATGTATTGTTATGTATAATTATGTATTTGTTATGTATATCCAATTTGCCACCGGGGGACACACCCCCCATTGCAAATAAATGAATGAATGAATGAAAAAGTACCACTGGTCCGATTTACATGAATTTTACATGGAAGTAGCTGATCTACCTGGTTAACATATTGGTTACTTTTGATTTCACTACTTTGCATTATTTAAAGATGGCGACCATTTCAGTGACGTCACTACACCCTTAGGTTTAAAACTTTCATATTTCCATTTCAAATAAAAAGAGAACGCTAAGAAATAGCAAAATTTGATGGCATATACGAGGTTTAAAATTACATTTTCTATCCGAAATGTATCTCCAACCGTTAGCGAGTAAAACCTAAATTTGTGCTATTAACACGGTCAACGCCGAGCGGTGTAGTTGGACAAAATGTTCCATCCTTAATCTCCCTCTGCGCAGCACCTCGCCTATCCCCTGTTTTAACTGTCACCTTCACATTTTAATTTATTTATGACGCGTGGCGAAGCACGGGTACTTCAGCTAGTATTAAATATACACTGACAAAAATGAAAATTGCAACACCATGAAGGTATTGGTCGTTTGTGTTGATTTTCAAGATATGGAACGATGCCATGTAGGTATGTAAACGATCAAAGTTTCAGACCCATTGGATTGTTGCTACAGGTCTCCCCACGTGATTGGTCGCGGAGGAATCAACTCCAGTATACGGACTCTGGTGTAGCGTAGTTGACTTGTAGTCTGAGCAGTGAAGTGTTCCCCGTCAAACATGCCTCTACGACAGAGAAGAGCACGCTATCAACAACTGTCGCCGTTTGAGAGGGCTCGGATAATTGGGCTGTGTGAGGCTGGATTATCGCTAAGGACTGTCGCTGCACGTGTTGGCCGACAGGCATCTACGGTACAACGTGTATGGCAGCAGTGGTCAAATGAAGGTACCCTCACTCGTAGACCTGGCACAGTCCCAGCGTGACAGACAACTGTGAGAGAGGATCGCCGCATCACTCGGATGGCCCGGATGGAACCCCATGCAACAGCAGCGAAAATTCGTGCAGCTGTGGCACCCCACTTTACACAACAAACAGTTGGTAATCGCCTGCGTGCAGCTGGCTTACGATCCCGTGTCCCTGCAGAAGGTGTTCCATTGACCCCACAACAGCGACGTGTAAGGCTGGCCTGGTGTCGAGACCGATCGACGTGGGTCGACGAATGGCATAGGGTCGTCTATTGTGACGAATCGCGCTTCTGCCTTGCCCGCAGTGATCGCCGGAACCGTGTGCGCCGACGTCCCGGGAGAGGGACCGCCCAGACCTTACTGTCGAGAGGCACACAGGGCCAACACCAGGCATTATGGTCTGGGGAGCTATTGGCTTTAATGTGAAATCACAATTAGTGCTTGTTGAGGGCACTATGACTGCTCGACAGTACGTTGATAGGGAACTCAATCCAGTGGTTGTCCCTATGATGGCGAACATTGCTAATGGGAAGTTTCAGCAGGACAACGCCCGGGTTCATACTGCACGCATCTACAGAGAAGCTCTCCACGACATCACAACCTTAGAATGGCCCGCCAGATCCCCGGACCTGAGTCCTATTGAGCAGGTGTGGGACATGATGGGTCGACAACTGGCCAACCGTCCTCAGCCACCTACAACTCTGGAACAACTGACCCGTGCAGTGCAGCAACCATGGGCCACAATTCCTCAGGAAGCGATCCAGGGTCTTATTGACTCCATGCCTCGCCGAATTCATCAGTGTATTGCAGCTCGTGGTGGGCACATCCTGTATTGATTGTTGTCCAAACTAGCGGTCAGAGGGACCTGAAAGTGTAATCATCGAATCACAATCGAACCCTCGTCCTGCATGTTCAATTGCAGCAATGTCGCACCACTCCTTCTGGGTGTTGCAATTTCCATTTTCTTCGGTGTACTAGCATTACCCGTCGCGGCTTCGCCCGCGAATATTTTAGTTGTAAAGAGTACACTTAGCAAAATCTCAATCATGAATGCTATGATTGAGTTATCCTTGGTATGAATAATCAGACTTTATCAATTCAGCTACTGGTGCAGTGGTTAGGGGTTTGTCATTCCTTCATAGGTATATCAGAGCAAAGTTAGTTTTCTGAGAATATCACAGACGCTGTTAATTTTAAGGCCTGTTAATGTGGTTTTCGGAGACCCTTTATAGTTGAGTGAAAAAGACCTTTCGTACCACACTCACACGTGAAAATTGCGTGAAAAAATTCTAGAATGCCCCTTGTCCCCCTTAAGCGCATTATACTGTATGTATTGATGAATTTTACAGCTTAACTTGGTTCCGTTATAACCTTATAACCGTCTGGAAACGTTCACAGTAATGTAATAATTGGAAATGCGTTGCGTCTAACAGAAATAGATAGACATGTGAGATTCAGTTACCATGTTTACCGGCATTCTTTCATTATTTGATTGTAAATATACATGTCTTAAGGTATTTAATTAATTGTGAGTAAGTGAGTGCGTTTCGCTTACGCATTGGGTTATGCTGAACCTGTAGGTACCCCATATGTGTAGGTTGGTGTTAATGGGACCTTATTTTCGGTACAAAACTGGAATGGGACCTTAACGGAATATTATAGGGAGGGATAATGCTAGCACATTATTCTAGTTTTGGTCTGACAAATGTGTTGTACAAAATGACCAGGCCTTACTTGCCATACATAAATGTTCATATCGATCGTTGTCGATACCACGTTATCGAGAACAGCAGTTCCAAAACCTTCATTTCCGTTCCTCGTTCTCGCCCGCGAGTTCGAATGAACCTGGAGAGCTGTTTGCCTCGTGTTAATCTGATTTCACTGTCTCAACTTTGCAGTACTGCTAGCTAATCCCCGGTCCTTCCCTTTGTTATCAATGATAAGTTGCTATAATTAGGACGGAGATTATTTTGACACACATGCACAATTCCCCGAGCCAATTATCACATCTGCCATTCAAAGCGTGCGACACGTGCTTATTGTGTAAGCGAGTAACGGATACGGGTTATCCATAAACTCGTGCATTGCTATAGAGATCATGGAATAGCTCCGCCACTCAATTCCAAAGGGCAACTCTGCCTTAACCCTTTATCGAGCAAAACCCCTTCCAAAATTACCACATCAAGCCACGTATTACTTCAGACAATTGTATATGTACAATTTTACAATCTGTGTAGAAACATCGCGTGAGCGTCAAACTACACGGAACAATTTTATATACCAGTGGCTGGAATCTTCTCGTCCAAAAGGATCTAACGAAATAGCTTCCTGTGTTTATGGCAGATTTAATCATCTTGATCTTACAGGTATCACAAAATTAATTTGGTTTCTGACGGCTGTGGGGGTCTTCAGTCTTTTGACTGGTTTGATGTAGCTCTCCATACCTCCCTGTCCTGAGCTAATCGTTTCATCTCTACATAGCTACCACCCCCTACATCTGAGGCAATCTGTTTAACATATTCTAACCTTGGTCTACCCCTACAGTTCTTGCGCTTGACCCTTCCTTCCATAACTAAGCTTGCTATTCCTGGGTGTCTTAGTATGTGTCCTACCAACCTATCTCTTCTCTTCATTAGCAGTCGCCAGAAACATCTCTCCTCTCCCAATAGTCTTAATACCTCTTCGTTTGTAACCCTATCTACCCATCTGATCTTTATCATTCCCCTGTAACGCCACATTTCAATCGCTTCAATTCTCTTCTTTTCTGCTGCACCAATAGTCCAAGTTTCACTTCCATAGAGTGCCACGCTCCAGACAAAGGCTTTCAAAAATGACTTCCTAATACTTAAATCTATATTCGATGTCAACAGATTCCTTTTCTGTAGAAATGCTTTCCTTGCCTGAGCTAACCTACTTTTTATATCCTCTTTGCTTCGTCCATCACTGTTTATTTTGCTTCCTAAGTAACAGAAGTCTCCTACTACCTTCAGCTTTTCACCTGCCAATTTGATGTCCATAGGGGTTTCTGATTTATTTCGGCTGACCAAAACTATTTTCTTATATTTATGTGTTTATACATTTTAATTTATTTTAAATATTATAATTATTAATAATGTTATTTCCTTGTTTCTCTAATTGTAATGCTTATATATTTACTAGCATATTTTCAATTTTGAAAAAATTGGCTTATGAGATCACCTTTTGTCCGTGTGTGTGTGTGTGTGTGTGAGGTGTGTGTGTGTGTGTGGTTGAGGTGTGTCCCCCCCCCAATAAAATCTAAACGGCTGGAGCGATTTCAATGAAACTCGGTAAGTTCATAGCACCATTCCGGCCGACCCCAACCGTGACCTTCAAAATCTGTGCGAAATATTTCACCAGCATTCAATATCTCCGAAACTCTTCCCGATATCACCCTGGAATTTCTTACGGTGATAAAGGGAACTACTAGAAGTTCACCTATGTGACTTTTGAAAAACTGGTAACTTCAAAACCAACATGGCGGCCAAGCGAAGTTGCGACTTTTAAATAGACGTTTCACGCGATTTAACTAACCAAACGCAATAAAACTTGGTACAGTATATGTTTATACACATTGTCCCCCCGACAATCTAACTTCGATCAATAGTTTACATAGCCACAAGATGGCGGATGTGCGAAATATTTCACCGGCATTCTATATCTCTGAAACTATTAGCGGTATCACCCTGAAATTGTGTACGGAGATAAAGGGTACTACTGGAGGTTCTTCTATAAGACTTTCAAAAACCGGTTAACTACAAAACGAACATGGCGGCCAAGCGAAATTGAAAATTTTTGATAGACATTTCTCGCCATTTAATGTTCCAAACACAATGACATTTGGTACAGGAAATGTTTATACACATTGTAATGCACTGTATCTAATTTAGTTCAATTGTTTACATAAACTCAAGATAGTGACTGTGTGAATTTTAAAATTAAGTTTTTATTTCTTGTGTCGTAATCATGCGATCAAAGTGAAAGTTCGAATAATGAACCTACGCAATAATTTTCCTGTAATGGTACATGACTCTATGGCCTATACATTTATCAATCCAACATGGCGACCGTCCGAAATATTTAGACGGCTCTGATTATCTACGAATCTATTATAGCAATCAAACTGAACTTAAGTTCACCTATAGAACTTTAAATAAACTGGTGATCACAAATCCAACATGGCGGCAACGCGAAGTATAAATATTCACATGGACGTTTCTCACAATTTAACTATCCGAGTGTAGTGAAACTTGGTACAGTAAATACTTATACGAATGTTAATCCACTGGCATCTAATTTATTTCAATTGTTTCCATAACCACAAGATTGTAGCTGTGTGAAATTTTAAAATCTCCTTGTTACTTGCTGTGTCCTAATCATGCGATTGAAATTTGAATGCTAAACGCACGCAATAATCTTCATGTAACAGTACATAACTCTAGGACCTACATATATAAAATCCATCATGGCGACCAACCGAAATATTTAGTCGGTTCTCAATATCTACGAATCTATTACAGCAATCAAACTGAAATGTTTTATGTTGATAGTGGCAATTAACATTAGTAGGATATATGAAAATAGGCTGTATAGTTCTTCACGGAACTACTTGTTTTTAATTTTCAATTTATGTTGTTATAGATTTAATATTGTCATTTTATTGAATTAATTAATTGCCTACGTGGCTTAGGAGGCAGTACGCCAGTCTCTCACCGCTGCGACCGTGGTTCAAATCCCGGGCACTTTATGTTGGATTTGTGCTGGACAAAGCGGAGGCAGACAGGTTTCTCTCCGGGTACTCAGGTTTTCCCTGTCACAAATTTCAATCCATGAACACTCTCCCCTATCATTTCATTTCATGTCATTAATTTAATCATTTCCCCAGGGGAGTGCGACAGGCTTTGGCAGACGGCACAGTTTATATCCTCGCCGCTAGATGGGGGCTTCATTGATTCCATTCCCTGACCCGGTCGGTCGACTGGAAGCAGGCTGAGGATTTTCATTGAATTAATTAATTGATTTCGAATTGATTTTTACAATTATTTTCAAAATTGTTTATTGTTATGTTTATTATTTTCATTTGTATTTTTATGATCTTTGTTTTTGCATTTATATTTTATTTCTTCATTAGTTTTAATATTTTTTTTTAAATTTTATCCAACACATTAGCCTACATCTAGTAGATACGTAGGTATATTAGATTTTTAGAAATACTAGCACTTCGGCATGAAAATTGTCCTACATTTGACTTACAGTACAACTATCAGTATCTTTGAAAGGATAAACTGCCCTTATGGCAGGTGGTTAATATAGAGACCACTATCCCATAAAGGGTGGGCAAGCGTGATGCCAACGGTATAAAAAGATACAGAAATCAGAAAGTGACCAGTGTAAGCTACGCCTGCTAAGACGCTGAGACATGCGTTAGAATCTCCCCGGACACAGTAGACAAGTGGGCTCAAAACTAAGGCTGGACCTTTTAATCGATTCATTTCAGTTATCGAATAATGTAAGCAGAAAATCAATTAATTGTTATAAAACGATTTATCGATTGTGAGTTAAATCGATCAGTTGTTCAATCGATTAATCAGATGGTCGATTATCGATTAATTGTTATATTGATTAATCTATGTACTTGACTCCTTTCACTACGCTCCCACAGGACCAAAACAACAATTTATTTAATTAAAATGTATTGTTTCATATAATTTTAAATAATGTACCTTCTTTGGGAAACCTAGACTAAAATAAAGTAAAACAAAAATATTCAAAATTCTTACTTGAAACTCTTACTGTAGTTTTCCTTTTTCGAAGACTTTCCCAATTTTAATTATGTTTGCCCTTCCACTGTCACTGACTCTTATTTGGTTACTGTTAACATAAACAAGGAAGGACACTTTGTATATTTAGGTAAAAATAAAGTTTTTATAAGTTTCTATACATCACTCCAAAAATAAGCGTAACATAACTTACGCGGTGACCTCTCATTATCTCGTGCCTTCTAATCAATTGATTCTTCGGTTAGATGATTATTAACCGAACAACACTAATTACCAACTCTTCTCATAACCAAATATCGGGCATCTTTGAATGTCTTTTCGTCTCCAGGCAAAAGCTGGGATTGCACCTTCTAATAAATCCATCTACATTTCGTCTCTCAGTAATTCCACTCATGAGATTGACGACAAAAAACAAAAACAAAAACCATCCACCACATAGAAATGTATCGCAATACATCTCCAACCCCATAGAAACGGTAATAATAAGAGGGTAAAACTCATACAGACATAGGTTTAAAGTGCATACAATTCTAATTTTAATAACTATAGCAATAATAATAATGATAATAAAGTAAGTAAGTAAGTAAGTAAGAAAGTATGTGAGTAATTGATTAAGTAAGTGAGTAATTGATTAAGTAAGTGAGTAATTGATTAAGTAAGTGAGTAAGTGATTAAGTAAGTAAGTAAGTGATTAAGTAAGTGAGTGAGTAAGTAAGTGAGTAAGTGATTTAGTAAGTGAGAAAGTGATTAAGTAAGTGAGTAAGTGATTAAGTAAGTGAGTAAGTGATTAAGTAAGTGAGTAATTGATTAAGTAAGTGAGTAAGTGATTAAGTAAGTGAGTGAGTGATTAAATAAGTGAGTGAGTGATTAAGTAAGTGAGTGAGTGATTAAATAAGTGAGTGAGTGATTAAGTAAGTGAGTAAGTGATTAAGTAAGTGAGTAAGTGATTAAATAAGTGAGTGAGTGATTAAGTAAGTGAGTAATTGATTAAGTAAGTGAGTGAGTGATTAAGTAAGTGAGTAAGTGATTTAGTAAGTGAGTAAGTGATTAAATAGGTGAGTAATTGATTAAATAAGTGAGTGAGTGATTAAATAAGTGAGTGAGTGATTAAATAAGTGAGTAATTGATTAAGTAAGTGAGTAAGTGATTAAGTAAGTGAGTGAGTGATTAAATAAGTGAGTAAGTGATTAAATAAGTGAGTGAGTGATTAAATAAGTGAGTGAGTGATTAAGTAAGTGAGTAAGTGATTAAGTAAGTGAATAAGTGATTAAGTAAGTGAGTAAGTGATTAAGTAAGTGAGTAAGTGATTAAGTAAGTGAGTAAGTGATTAAGTAAGTGAGTGAGTGATTAAATAAGTGAGTGAGTGATTAAGTAAGTGAGTGAGTGATTAAGTAAGTGAGTAAGTGATTAAGTAAGTGAGTAAGTGATTAAATAAGTGAGTGAGTGATTAAGTAAGTGAGTAATTGATTAAGTAAGTGAGTAAGTGATTAAGTAAGTGAGTAAGTGATTTAGTAAGTGAGTAAGTGATTAAATAGGTGAGTAAGTGATTAAATAAGTGAGTGAGTGATTAAATAAGTGAGTGAGTGATTAAATAAGTGAGTAATTGATTAAGTAAGTGAGTAAGTGATTAAGTAAGTGAGTGAGTGATTAAATAAGTGAGTAAGTGATTAAATAAGTGAGTGAGTAAGTAAGTGAGTAATTGATTAAATAAGTGAGTGAGTGATTAAGTAAGTGAGTAAGTGATTAAGTAAGTGAGTGAGTGATTAAATAAGTGAGTGAGTGATTAAGTAAGTGAGTGAGTGATTAAATAAGTGAGTGAGTGATTAAGTAAGTGAGTAAGTGATTAAGTAAGTGAGTAAGTGATTAAGTAAGTGAGTAATTGATTAAGTAAGTGAGTAAGTGATTAAGTAAGTGAGTGAGTGATTAAATAAGTGAGTGAGTGATTAAGTAAGTGAGTGAGTGATTAAATAAGTGAGTGAGTGATTAAGAAAGTGAGTAAGTGATTAAGTAAGTGAGTAAGTGATTAAATAAGTGAGTGAGTGATTAAGTAAGTAAGTAATTGATTAAGTAAGTGAGTGAGTGATTAAGTAAGTGAGTAAGTGATTTAGTAAGTGAATAAGTGATTAAATAGGTGAGTAAGTGATTAAATAAGTGAGTGAGAGATTAAATAAGTAAGTGAGTGATTAAATAAGTGAGTAATTGATTAAGTAAGTGAGTAAGTGATTAAGTAAGTGAGTGAGTGATTAAATAAGTGAGTAAGTGATTAAATAAGTGAGTGAGTGATTAAGTAAGTGAGTGAGTGATTAAGTAAGTGAGTAAGTGATTAAATAGGTGAGTAAGTGATTAAATAAGTGAGTGAGTGATTAAATAAGTGAGTGAGTGATTAAATAAGTGAGTAATTGATTAAGTAAGTGAGTAAGTGATTAAGTAAGTGAGTGAGTGATTAAATAAGTGAGTAAGTGATTAAATAAGTGAGTGAGTAAGTAAGTGAGTAATTGATTAAATAAGTGAGGGAGTGATTAAGTAAGTGAGTGAGTGATTAAATAAGTGAGTGAGTGATTAAGTAAGTGAGTAAGTGATTAAGTAAGTGAGTGAGTGATTAAGTAAGTGAGTAAGTGATTAAGTAAGTGAGTAATTGATTAAGTAAGTGAGTAAGTGATTAAGTAAGTGAGTGAGTGATTAAATAAGTGAGTGAGTGATTAAGTAAGTGAGTGAGTGATTAAGTAGGTGAGTAAGTGATTAAATAAGTGAGGGAGTGATTAAGTAAGTGAGTAAGTGATTAAGTAAGTAAGTAAGTGATTAAATAAGTGAGTAAGTAAGTGAGTAAGTGATTAAGTAAGTGAGTGAGTGATTAAATAAGTGAGTGAGTGATTAAATAAGTGAGTAATTGATTAAGTAAGTGAGTAAGTGATTAAGTAAGTGAGTGAGTGATTAAATAAGTGAGTGAGTGATTAAATAAGTGAGTGAGTGATTAAATAAGTGAGTGAGTGATTAAGTAAGTGAGTAAGTGATTAAGTAAGTGAATAAGTGATTAAGTAAGTGAGTGAGTGATTAAATAAGTGAGTGAGTGATTAAATAAGTGAGTGAGTGATTAAGTAAGTGAGTGAGTGATTAAATAAGTGAGTGAGTGATTAAGTAAGTGAGTAAGTGATTAAGTAAGTGAGTAAGTGATTAAATAAGTGAGTGAGTGATTAAGTAAGTGAGTAATTGATTAAGTAAGTGAGTGAGTGATTAAGTAAGTGAGTAAGTGATTTAGTAAGTGAGTAAGTGATTAAATAGGTGAGTAAGTGATTAAATAAGTGAGTGAGTGATTAAATAAGTGAGTGAGTGATTAAATAAGTGAGTAATTTATTAAGTAAGTGAGTAAGTGATTAAGTAAGTGAGTGAGTGATTAAATAAGTGAGTAGGTGATTAAATAAGTGAGTGAGTTATTAAGTAAGTGAGTGAGTGATTAAGTAAGTGAGTAAGTGATTAAATAGGTGAGTAAGTGATTAAATAAGTGAGTGAGTGATTAAATAAGTGAGTGAGTGATTAAGTAAGTGAGTAAGTGATTAAGTAAGTGAGTGAGTGATTAAATAAGTGAGTAAGTAATTAAATAAGTGAGTGAGTAAGTAAGTGAGTAATTGATTAAATAAGTGAGGGAGTGATTAAGTAAGTGAGTGAGTGATTAAATAAGTGAGTGAGTGATTAAGAAAGTGAGTAAGTGATTAAGTAAGTGAGTGAGTGATTACGTAAGTGAGTAAGTGATTAAGTAAGTGAGTAATTGATTAAGTAAGTGAGTAAGTGATTAAGTAAGTGAGTGAGTGATTAAATAAGTGAGTGAGTGATTAAGTAAGTGAGTGAGTGATTAAGTAGGTGAGTAAGTGATTAAATAAGTGAGGGAGTGATTAAGTAAGTGAGTAAGTGATTAAGTAAGTAAGTAAGTGATTAAATAAGTGAGTGAGTAAGTAAGTGAGTAAGTGATTTAGTAAGTGAGTAAGTGATTAAGTAAGTGAGTAAGTGATTAAGTAAGTGAGTGAGTGATTAAGTAAGTGAGTGAGTGATTAAATAAGTGAGTGAGTGATTAAGTAAGTGAGTGAGTGATTAAATAAGTGAGTGAGTGATTAAGTAAGTGAGTAAGTGATTAAGTAAGTGAGTAAGTGATTAAATAAGTGAGTGAGTGATTAAGTAAGTGAGTAATTGATTAAGTAAGTGAGTGAGTGATTAAGTAAGTGAGTAAGTGATTTAGTAAGTGAGTAAGTGATTAAATAGGTGAGTAAGTGATTAAATAAGTGAGTGAGTGATTAAATAAGTGAGTGAGTGATTAAATAAGTGAGTAATTGATTAAGTAAGTGAGTAAGTGATTAAGTAAGTGAGTGAGTGATTAAATAAGTGAGTAAGTGATTAAATAAGTGAGTGAGTAAGTAAGTGAGTAATTGATTAAATAAGTGAGTGAGTGATTAAGTAAGTGAGTAAGTGATTAAGTAAGTGAGTGAGTGATTAAATAAGTGAGTGAGTGATTAAGTAAGTGAGTGAGTGATTAAATAAGTGAGTGAGTGATTAAGTAAGTGAGTAAGTGATTAAGTAAGTGAGTAAGTGATTAAGTAAGTGAGTAATTGATTAAGTAAGTGAGTAAGTGATTAAGTAAGTGAGTGAGTGATTAAATAAGTGAGTGAGTGATTAAGTAAGTGAGTGAGTGATTAAATAAGTGAGTGAGTGATTAAGTAAGTGAGTAAGTGATTAAGTAAGTGAGTAAGTGATTAAATAAGTGAGTGAGTGATTAAGTAAGTGAGTAAGTGATTAAGTAAGTGAGTGAGTGATTAAATAAGTGAGTGAGTGATTAAGTAAGTGAGTGAGTGATTAAATAAGTGAGTGAGTGATTAAGAAAGTGAGTAAGTGATTAAGTAAGTGAGTAAGTGATTAAATAAGTGAGTGAGTGATTAAGTAAGTGAGTAATTGATTAAGTAAGTGAGTGAGTGATTAAGTAAGTGAGTAAGTGATTTAGTAAGTGAATAAGTGATTAAATAGGTGAGTAAGTGATTAAATAAGTGAGTGAGTGATTAAGTAAGTGAGTAATTGATTAAGTAAGTGAGTAAGTGATTAAATAAATGAGTGAGTGATTAAGTAAGTGAGTAATTGATTAAATAAGTGAGTGAGTGATTAAGTAAGTGAGTGAGTGATTAAATAAGTGAGTGAGTGATTAAGTAAGTGAGTAAGTGATTAAGTAAGTGAGTAATTGGTTAAGTAAGTGAGTGAGTGATTAAGTAAGTGAGTAAGTGATTTAGTAAGTGAGTAGGTGATTAAATAGGTGAGTGAGTGATTATGTAAGTGAGTAAGTGATTAAATAAGTGAGTGAGTGATTAAGTAAGTGAGTAAGTGATTAAATAAGTGAGTGAGTGTTTAGGTAAGTGAGTAATTGATTAAATAAGTGAATGAGTGATTAAGTAAGTGAGTAAGTGATTTAGTAAGTGAGTGAGTGATTAAGTAAGTGAGTAAGTGATTAAATAAGTGAGTGAGTGATTAAGTAAGTGAGTAATTGATTAAGTAAGTGAGTAAGTGATTAAATAGGTGAGTAAGTGATTAAATAAGTGAGTGAGTGATTAAGTAAGTGAGTAAGTGATTTAGTAAGTGAGTAAGTGATTAAATAGGTGAGTAAGTGATTAAATAAGTGAGTGAGTGATTAAGTAAGTGAGTAAGTGATTTAGTAAGTGAGTAAGTGATTAAATAGGTGAGTAAGTGATTAAATAAGTGTGTGAGTGATTAAGTAAGTGAGTAATTGATTAAGTAAGTGAGTGAGTGATTAAGTAAGTGAGTAAGTGATTTAGTAAGTGAGTAGGTGATTAAATAGGTGAGTAAGTGATTAAATAAGTGAGTGAGTGATTAAATAAGAGAGTGAGTGATTAAATAAGTGAGTAATTGATTAAGTAAGTGAGTAAGTGATTAAGTAAGTGAGTGAGTGATTAAATAAGTGAGTAAGTGATTAAATAAGTGAGTGAGTGATTAAGTAAGTGAGTAAGTGATTTAGTAAGTGAGTAAGTGATTAAATAGGTGAGTAAGTGATTATATAAGTGAGTGAGTGATTAAGTAAGTGAGTAATTGATTAAGTAAGTGAGTAAGTGATTAAATAAATGAGTGAGTGATTAAGTAAGTGAGTAATTGATTAAATAAGTGAGTGAGTGATTAAGTAAGTGAGTGAGTGATTAAATAAGTGAGTGAGTGATTAAGTAAGTGAGTAAGTGATTAAGTAAGTGAGTAAGTGATTAAGTAAGTGAGTAATTGATTAAGTAAGTGAGTGAGTGATTAAATAAGTGAGTGAGTGATTAAGTAAGTGAGTAAGTGATTAAATAAGTGAGTGAGTGATTAAGTAAGTGAGTAAGTGATTTAGTAAGTGAGTGAGTGATTAAATAGGTGAGTAAGTGTTTAAATAAGTGAGTAATTGATTAAGTAAGTGAGTAAGTGATTAAGTAAGTGAGTAAGTGTTTTAGTAAGTGAGTAAGTGATTAAATAAGTGAGTGAGTGATTAAGTAAGTGAGTAATTGATTAAATAAGTGAGTGAGTGATTAAGTAGGTGAGTAAGTGATTAAATAAGTGAGGGAGTGATTAAGTAAGTGAGTAAGTGATTAAGTAAGTAAGTAAGTGATTAAATAAGTGAGTGAGTAAGTAAGTGAGTAATTGATTAAATAAGTGAGTGAGTGATTAAGTAAGTGAGTAAGTGATTAAATAAGTGAGTGAGTGATTAAGTAAGTGAGTAAGTGATTTAGTAAGTGAGTAAGTGATTAAATAGGTGAGTAAGTGATTAAATAAGTGAGTGAGTGATTAAGTAAGTGAGTAATTGATTAAGTAAGTGAGTAAGTGATTAAGTAAGTGAGTGAGTGATTAAATAAGTGAGTGAGTGATTAAGTAAGTGAGTAAGTGATTAAATAAGTGAGTGAGTGTTTAAGTAAGTGAGTAATTGATTAAATAAGTGAATTAGTGATTAAGTAAGTGAGTAAGTGATTTAGTAAGTGAGTGAGTGATTAAGTAAGTGAGTAAGTGATTAAATAAGTGAGTGAGTGATTAAGTAAGTGAGTATTTGATTAAGTAAGTGAGTAAGTGATTAAATAGGTGAGTAAGTGATTAAATAAGTGAGTGAGTGATTAAGTAAGTGAGTAATTGATTAAGTAAGTGAGTAAGTGATTAAGTAAGTGAGTCAGTGATTAAATAAGTGAGTGAGTGATTAAGTAAGTGAGTAAGTGATTAAATAAGTGAGTGAGTGATTAAGTAAGTGAGTAATTGATTAAATAAGTGAATGAGTGATTAAGTAAGTGAGTAAGTGATTAAATAAGTGAGTGAGTGATTAAGTAAGTGAGTAATTGATTAAATAAGTGAATGAGTGATTAAGTAAGTGAGTAAGTGATTAAATAAGTGAGTGAGTGATTAAGTAAGTGAGTAAGTGATTAAGTAAGTGAGTAAGTGATTAAATAAGTGAGTGAGTGATTAAGTAAGTGAGTAAGTGATTAAATAAGTGAGTGAGTGATTAAGTAAGTGAGTAAATGATTAAATAAGTGAGTAGTTGATTAAATGAGTTAGTGAGTGTTTAAGTAAGTGAGTAAGTGATTTTATAAGTGAGTGAGTGATTAAGTAAGTGAGTAAGTGATTTTGTAAGTGTGTGAGTGATTAAGTGAGTGAGTAAGTAAGTATGTGAGCAAGTAAGTAAGTAATTAAGTGAATATGTAAGCAAGTGAGCAAGTAAGTAAGTGATGAACTAAGTGAGTAAGTAAGTAAATAAGTGAATATGTAAGCAAGTGAGCAAGTAAGTAAGTAAGCAAGCAAGTGAATATGTAAGGAAGTGAGCAGGTAAGTAAGTGATAAGTAAGTAAGTAAGTAAGTAAGTAAATGAATGAATACGTAAGCAAGTGAGCAAGTAAATAAGTAAGTAAGTAAGTAAGTAAGTTAGCAAGCAAGTAATTTGGTCAGTCAATACGTCAGTCAGTAAATCAGCTTTTTAGCCTATTTTCATTTATGAAAAAATAGACTAATGAGATCACCTTTTGTCCGTGTGTCTGTCTCTTGTGTGCGTGTGTGTGTGATGGATTTGTGTGTGTCCCCCCTAATAACTTCTAAACGGCTGGAGCAATTTCGATGGAACTCGGGTAAGTTCATAGCACTACCCCAGGCGATCCCAACCGTGTCCTTCAAATTTTGTTACGTCTCACCAATCCAACATGGAGGCTGTGCGAAATATTTCACCAGCATTCAATATCTCCGAAACTATTATCTATATCACCCTGGAATTTTGTACGGTGATAAAGGGAACTACTAGAAGGTCACCTATGTGACTTTTGAAGACCTGGTAACTAAAATACCAACATGGCGGCCAAGCGAAGTTGCGACATTTAAATAGACTTTTCCCGCGATGTAATCTTCCAAACGCAATGAAACTTCGTACAGCAAACGTATATACACTTTGTAATGCACTGGTATCTAATTTAGTGCAGTTGTTTACGTAATATCAAGATGGCGGCTGTGCGAATTTCGAAAATTAAGTTTTTATTACTTGTGTTCTAATCATGCGATCCGAATCAACATTTGCATAATGAACGTACACAATAATCATCATCTATTATTACATAGCTCTATGGCCTACATATATTAAAATCCAACATGGTGACCATCCGAAATATTTAGACGGTTCTCAATATCTATTAATCTACTACAGAAATCAAACTGAAATTTTGTAAGTGTATTGAGGCTATAAGCATAAGTTCATCAATGGGACGTTCAATAACCTGGCGAGCACAAATCCAACATGGCGGCGACGCGAAATTTAAATATTCAAATTAACGTGTCTTACGTTTTAACCATCCGAGCACAGTGAAACTTGATGCGGTATATGCTTATACAAATTTTAATCGACTGGCATCTAATTCATTTAAATTATTTTCATAGCCATAAGATGGCGGCTGAGCGAAATTTTAAAATCCCCCTTTTATTTCTTGTGTCCTAACCATGTGATTGAAGTTTGAATAAAACACCTACACAATAATCTTCATATAATAGTAGTCTACATAAATCTATGGTCTATATATAAAAATCCAACATGGTGACCTTCCAAAATATTTAGACGGTTCTCATTATCTACGAATCTATTACAGCAATCAAACTGACAATTTGTATGTTGATAGAGGCAATTAATATTAGTAGGATATATGAAAATAGGCTATTTAGTTCTTCACGGAACTACTTGTTGTTTGTTTGTTGATTATTTCTTTAAAAAAATACATTGATATTAGGTAGATATCAATAGAAAGTTCAAAAGTTTATATATAATTTATGTATATATATATATATGTATATATGTATATATGTATATCAGTTTCTTGTGGACACGATAACTGCCGTAATTTTGCACCAATCACTTTGAATTTTTTACATAATATGTATCCCCTTAAAATCTCGGTCGAGTTCGTTAACAGGCAAAATCGGTCAAAGGGGGTGGAAATGGGAGGCTTTTTATCGAAAAGGTGAAATATCGCTATAACTCTCTTAATATCTGAAATATTGAATCCATTCAAAGTTCATACTATGTGTCGGACAAGGCCCTAAAATTTATGTTTGAAAAGATTTTTGATAGCACCAACCCTTGACCAAAGGGGTGGGAAAAAGTGGGTTTTTCGGGAAACATTAATCATATCTCTGTTAATAGGCACAATATCAAAACCGTACAAAATGGACAATATTCCTCCAATAATTACCTAAAACTTTTGTCTGAAAGAATTTTTGATATGACCCACCATTATGCCACGGGGTGAGCAAAATGATTTAAATTATAAGAAAATGCCAAGTGCCCAGATAGGTTGCCATGACAACTTAACTTATAATTGATAAGGGATGAGCCATCAGCAGTTGCTATGACAACGCCACTGCACGAGATAACATTCAGTTTTTCATCTGTCTGTGGGAAGCGACTTCGGTATCGGAACTGGTAGCATGCTGAACTTCTATGCCCAAGGTCGCGGGTTTAAACCCAGCTGAAGTCATCGGATTTACTAAGAGCGCTAAAAAACCCTGAGTTTGCTTTCCTTCGGAGGGGAAGTTCCAACGTTCGTTGCGAGTTGATGGTTCCGTTGGCATCTAGTAGCCAAGTTCACAGCTAGGTGTCGTTGATGGTAGTATTTTAGGTAGATTTCATTAGAAAGCTAACTATTGCAAAGGGTACCATGTTTCGATTTCCGGAAAATTTCGACATATCTTCGCGTTTCACATCCCCCAGACCCCAAAACCACCGTCAGTTCAAAAGTTTATATATAATTTATGTATGTATACACATATATGTATATATATGTATATCAGTTTCTTGTGGACACGATAACTGCCGTAATTTTGCACCGATCACTTTAAATTTTTTACCGAATATGTATACCCATAAAATCTCGGTCGAGTTCGTTACTGGGCTAAATCGGTCGAACGGGATGAAAATGGGGGACTTTTTTTTTTCGAAAAATTGAAATATTGATATAACTCTCTTAATATGTGAAATATCGAATCCGTTCAAAGTTCATACTATGTGTCGGATAAAGCTCAAAACTTATGTTTGAAACGTTTTTTGATAGCACCACCCATTGACCAAAGGGGTGAGAAAAAGTGGGGTTTTCGGGAAACATTAATCATATCTCTGTTAATAGGCACAATATCAAAACCGTACGAAATGGACAATATTCCCCAAATAATTACCTAAAACTTTTGTCTGAAAGAATTTTTGATATGAGCCACCATTACGCCAAGGGATGAGAAAAATGATTTCGGAATTATAAGAAAATGCCAAGAGCTATCAGTGGTTGCCATAGCAACACTACTAAATTGATGTGGGATGAGCCATCAGACGTTGCCATGACAACGCACTTGCGCGAGATCAGATTCAGATTTCCATCTAAGTGTGAAGCGGCTTCGGTGACGTAACTGGTAGCATGCTGAACTTCTATGCCCAAGGTCGCGGGTTCAAAGCCGGCCAAAGTCGTCGGATTTTCTAAGAGCGCTAAAATCCCTCAGTATGCTTTCCTTTGGAGGGGAAGTTCAACGTTCGTTGCGATTTGCTGAATGCGGTGGCATCTAGTAGCCAAGTTCACACCTAGGTGTCGTTGACGGTAGTATCTGGTAGCAACATTAGGAACTACTGCTTGAAATTGAGCGTCTGCATTCCTTACCTTAATTACAGACAAATACAGCCATCACAATTCACACCGTTTATCAGACAGATTCTACACTCACCCAAAGTACGCGGGGTTACATGACCGCGTTGTCGCAGCCCCTAAACTGAGGAACCAACCAACATCTCTGCGGGAGATATAATTTTGCGTGAAGTAACAGACCGTTACATAGTTACACATCAGTGTCGAAACCTTGCATAAGGACAGTGTGACCACAAGTATAAAAATGGACTCCAAATTACAAGAAGGTTACCGTCATCATAAGACAATAGAATGTTTAAAATATGCATAAAATGACGAAAAACAAAGTTAATTAATCTCCAATTATAAAATACTTTCACGCAATAAATGAGGTCTGATCCGTCTACGAAAACCTGCATATTCTGCCTATTTTCGCCTATCCCCAAGTTTTTCCGGTGAAATCTACCTCCGCCTTCCGGCGTGCCGAGAGGACTTTTGTTTTTTATTTGCTTTGATCTATCCCCAATACTAAAAGAAAGATCAAGTCTTGTGAAAATCCACAGCCTGCTTCCAGTCGACCGACCGGGTCAGGGATGGAATGAATGAAGCCCCCATCCAGCGGCGAGGATAGGAACTGTGCCAGCTGCCGAAGCCTATCGCGCTCCCCTGAGGGCAATGATTAAATGAATGACAGATACATGAAATGATAGTGGAGAGCGTTGCTGGAATGAAATTTGTGACAGGGATAACCTGAGTACCCAGAGAAAAACCTGTGTTCCCTCGCTTTGTCCACCACCAATCTCACATGGAGTGACCGGGATTTGAACCACGGACTCAGCGGTGAGAGGCCAGTGTGCTGCGGCCTAAGCCACGGAGGCGAGATCTAGTCTGGTGAGTTAACCAAAATATCAGTCACATAGCTGACGTCTGAATATTGCAATCGATCCCTTCAGAAATAGTTTGGGAGGTTAGAGGGTGGATTTAGGAACACCGAGTCTCTTGCACACTTACACGAAGAGAGATTGAATGTTGCCACGGACCCACACCATGAGACCAATTACTTCAATACTGCTTATATGAGCGTGTATGCACAATGGACAATCAGAGGTATATCGTGAACATTCTGCATCAAATACTGCGCAATTACAACGTGTCACAGAACCTAAAGGTCAGATGTTATAATTGACTCGAAGCATTGCGCGTGTGACAATATAATCTATCAACTAGTTATCGCGACTTACAATTGAGGGAAATAGTTACTAGTACCTCACAAAGTTGTGACTATGAACCGTGACCTCAGATAAACTCATCAGAAACAAGCAAAAGTTCGTATGGCACGTGCAGCAGAAATACAAGTGGTGGCAATGAGAGAACACATATAGAATGTTGGGTTCACTACCATCAGTAATGCATCGGGTGGTTTTGATGATGATGATGATGATAATTGTTGTTTTAAGCGACTTAACATCTAGGTTATCGGCCCCTAATGGTCTAGATGATAGCGAAAATTAAAATGAGACGGACACCATAACAAAAACTAACAGAGATTGAAAAATCAACGGAAATATGTTTATTTGTTGATAAAGTGCTTTTCAAGAGCCTCCGTGGCTTAGGCGGCAGCACGCCGGCCTCTCACCGCTGGGTCCGTGGTTCAAATCCCGGTCACTCCATGTGAGATTTGTGTTGGACAAAGAGGAGGCAGACAGGTTTTTCTCCGGGTTCTCCGGTTTCCCCAGTCACAATTTCATTCCAGCAACACTCTCCACTATCATTTTATTTAATCTGTCATTCATTTAATCATTGCCCCAGGGGAGTGCGACAGGCTTCGGCAGCCAGCACAGTTCATTTCCTCGCCGCTAGTTGGGGGCTTGATTCATTCCATCCCTGACCCGATCGGTAGACTGGAAGCAGGCTGTGGATTTTTCATTCAAAGTTCTTTTCAATAAAATAAACAAGACGATAGCCCCAGGCAGTACTGTGTCGCGGCCTGCCCACATAGCACTAGAACCAGGCGGGTAGTCTGTACACATGGGGTGCACACAACCCATTATATGAGAGTTCTCGCACGGGTCCTCCAGTTATAATTATTAGTTTTATTTAACTTTTTGTTATATTAATTTTCGATCTTTTCATATTTATGACCTCTAAATTATTAATTCCATTCTAAATTTGTATACTTTTATCTGTGTTAAGAGGGGCAGATGACCTCGTAGTTCCACCCCTTTGAACAACAATTTTTCAGGAAAGAATAAATGATTTACTATTTAGGGGCTAAATAACGATGTCTCTGATAAAGGGAAAACTATGGAAAACCTTTGGTGAGGTTGGAACTTGGACTTCTACTTTCAGTCGAATAATTTGTGTTCTCGATCAATCGATTAATCGAAAAACACAAAATCGATTAATTGCTACAGATGACGATTAATCAATTGTGCGTTTAATCAATTAATTGTTTAGTCAAATAATATATTATTATTCTTTTGTCGATTAATCGGTATTCTTCGTTCCTTCCACTAGGCTCTCGCAGAAGCAAAACAGACATTTAATAAAGTAAAATATATTTTATGTTTGACTATGTCCAAATGTAAACATTATGTGTGAGAAAACTGTACCATAATGATAGTTATTATAACACTGTTTTTCATTACGATACAGTTTCTCAACCAGAGCTCATTCATTGACCAATTAGGTAACGATACCTTCGCGCATGCGCTCAAAATCCAACATGTCGGTCATAAACACAACATCTTTCTATATAAATTACCAACATGAAATACGCACCACCCATATGTTCGCGTAAATAAACTGGCGTATATTAGACGAGAAATAGCATTGTACCTTAATATCACCAACACCAATTTCTACACAGCTTTCAAACGACTTCGGTGACAATATTAGTGAATGCTAAAGAGCTGGACGGCAGATGTAAGCATATGGCCTACATATGGCATTGCAAGCACACACAGCGCATGCGTCGCTCTGTCAGAGAGCTTGAAAGACAGAGATATCATACCCAGCCCATAGAATTCATGTGGCTGACTCTCAACGGATATTTATGAATAGGCTATTTATGTTAAAACATAGTCATAATTATCGTCGAACATAAACAGTCGAATGCAACTCGCCTATAGTGGTAACTAAGACACTCGTATGGAAATTATAAAACTTGCATACGCTCGTTTTATAAACATACTCGTGTCTTAATTATTGCCATTATAGGCTCGTTGCATGATGCACCTTCTTGGTGAAATCTGGGCTAAAACAAACTAAAATAAAACTGTTACTGTCCTAAATTGTAAACATTGAAAAATAATTCAACATTTTTGCTTAAGACTCATAGTTTTCCTTTTTCGAAACCCTTCCCAATTTAATTGATGTTTGTCCTCCACTGTCTCTGACTCTTATTTGGTTATTGTTAACATAAACAAGGAGGGACACTTTGTATATCTCTACTTAGTATAAAACCACGTCCCCAATTCTTGGATGTGACGGGTAATCTCGAGAACCATTGGATGGATTTTGATGCGGTTTTCACCATTCCGTAAAGGATTTCTCGAGGAAGGTTTCTGAAGAAAATTATTTATTTATGATCAAAGAAAGCCAAGCAGTAAAGATTTCAGTGAAAAAGTCGAAAATAAAACCTGGCGTCCATGCGCTTTTTAAGCTTACGCTGGGTAAACCGTTAAAAATATCAGTATACAATGAGTGTACGAATTGTTCATCATTAAAAGTTCTAAAAAAAAAGTCCGTGAAAGCATATGTCTATCTTCAATACATCGCCCACTATAAGTTAAGTGTTTTTACGTTTCTATTTCTTCCAACAATCTCCATTCAATTACTGAGGTGACAGTTTACGAGCTAGCACGTAATGCATTCATAACTGTTCCCGGCCGAAGCCGGAGCAGTTTGCTAGTTTAGGTTAAAACAAACTTTTATAAGTTTCGAATACGTCATTCCGAAAATAAACCTAATGTTACGTGCCACCCCCTAGTGGCACTTCCATTAACTGGATTACGGTGGGTAGAAGCACAAAACGAATTGTTCCTTTAAAGAAACGTAATAGCTTTATTGCGGGCCAGAAAGATACACCACACAAATAGCAAATACAAGCAATTAGTATCTCACTCTAGTTTCCTCTTGTAGGGAACACTTGCCTTTCACTTGTCAATAAGCCACAGAAGTTAATCCCTCCTAATGGGACCGGTGGCCTCGGTAGAGCTACCTGCAACACTTCCTTTAATACACAGCTACAGTTATTTACGATAGCCGGTCACTCACCACTACACTCTGCTTCGCTGTCCGCTGGCTAGGGAAACAGCCCCCGGTGTTATCGCAAGTCACGTCACTGACAACTGCCGCTCAGATAAAAGCACGCACTAGCTCAAAAAAAACACTGTGCACCTCGCTTGCCAGGTCACTCTTATATAGCAGGCTGATGACTCAATAAATGCTTCTAGACCCGTCCAGGATTCACGGCTTCTCGAGATTTCCATCACTGGCTGGGTCACAAATATTCTGGACCATCCCTTTGTCCGCGCAGCCCGTTGCGTAAGGCGCACGTAATACACAGAGGCAGAGCACAGCCCGGGGCAGCTGTGACTCATGCGGCGAGGCGACGAAACACACTCACTGCCGTAACACTAACTTATCTTCAGCGACCTCTCTTCTGTTCAGATCTCGTATCTACTAATCAATGAATCGATTCTTCGTTTAGCCGATTATTTGAATTAATCGAATGAACAGTCATTTGATTAATGAATTAATTGATTTTGATTCATTTAAATTATTCGAATAACCGAACATCGCTATTTCCAGCTCTAGTTGGAGCTCACTCGTCTCCTGAGCCCGGAGATAGCCTGCTCCTTAGCCTTGCCCCTCCCCCCAGAGGCTAACATGCAGTGGGACTTGGGTTGGCGACCACGGGAACCCAACTGAGTCCGACATTGCTTCCACTTACTTGTGCCGGGCTCCTCTCCGTCTTCTTTCCTGTCTACCTCCCTTGGTCAACTCTTGTCCTTTTCCGACCCCGACGGTATTAGAGTAACCGAGGTCTAGGGAGTCTTTCACTCTCCCGCCTTAATTGGCCCTTGTCTCATCTTTCCTGATCCCTCATTCTTCGAGGGGTCAGACCTCTTGCTTTCTTTTCATGTTATCTCCTGCCTTCTGCTCAAGGCCCTCAAGGAGGCAGGGTGTATGTAATCTCACCACTTCTGGTGCACCCTGGATTGTGCTACTCCCTTAGGGGCTCACGGCTGGTGAGTTTGGGAGTTGGCGACCACGAGGGATTCCTGAGCTGGGTCCATTTTGTCCCCGTTTGCCTCTGATCATGGGGTGGGCCCTCTCATCTTTCCCTTTCCTATCTGCCTTTCATGGCTTGCCACGGTGGGTGAGTGGTTATCCTGTCGGACTACCAACCCCAAGCTTGCAGGTTCGCTCCTGGCCGTGGTAAGTGATTATTTTTTTAAGCGGCAAAAATTACGACACGATGTCATACGATATTGGCATGTCAATGAACCCATTTTAATTCAATAGGCCGAGTTCATAATGCCAAAATCAATCTCGGGAGTTTCCGCCAACCCAAAGTTCCTCATTTCTCTACTAGAATGCGCTATAGTGTTCAGGGAGCTTAGATATCTAACCTCCTTGACTTTCATAGTGCTTAAAGGAACAACGAAATTCGACATGTAAGCTATACCCTCTGGGTGTCAAATAACAAAATTTGCACCCGAGACCCGAGGCCATACGATATTATTATTATCTGCCTTTCATGGCTCTCCTTCCTTCAAAGTCCCTCAATACTCATTCTTCGAGGGTAGAGGGCATTTCTTTTCTTTCTGTATTTTATTTGTCTTATCCTTTATTTGTTTATCATTTCTACTTCTAGTTTGTAAGTCTGTAGTTAGTATTAGTTATAGTTTTCATTCTCATCTCATCTTTCACTATCACCCAAACCATTAGGGGCCGATAACCTAGATGTTAGGCCCCTTAAAACAACAATTATCATCATCATCACCATAGCAGTCAAACTATATAAGAAACCCCTATTGATGACGAATTGGCAGATGAAAATCTAAAGGAAGTTGGTGACTTTTGTTACTTAGGAAGCAAAATAACCAGTGATGGACGAAGCAAAGATGATATAAAAAGTAGGTTGGCTCAGGCAAGGAAAGCATTTCTACAGAAATGGAATCTGTTGCCATCGAATATAGATTTAGGTGTTAGGAAATCATTTCTGAAACCCTTTGTCTGGAGCGTGGCGCTCTATGGAAGTGAAACTTGGACTATTGGTGCAGCTGAAAAGAGGAGAATTTAAGCGTTTGAAATGTGGTGTTACAGGAGAATGATGAAGATCAAATGGGTAGATAGGGCTACAAACGAAGCGGTATGAAGACGAGTGGGAAAGGAGAGATGTTTCTGGCGACTGCTAATGAAGAGAAGAGATTTATTTATTTATCGTATGGCTTTTAGTGCCGGGAGTGTCCGAGGACATTTTCGGCTCGCCTGAGTCTGTAGCTACTTCCAGCGGATACCCAGAGGGTGAGCTACTGACCTACAAGTTCCGTTCAATTTCAAGTAGTTCAAAGTGTATAAGAATGTGTTCAACGCACTCATCGTTTCAAGAGCACTCTATGGAGTGGAAGTATGGGGTTTAGAGGAAGGAACGAAAACCCTGGACAGTATTGTAAGTAGGTTCGCCAAGATAATTTTGGGGCTACCCAGTTGCACGGCGAATTGTGGAGCGAGAATGTTGTGTGAGGATGTAAGCATTAGACAACATATCATAAAAAGGGTCATAAAGTCTTGGATTCGTTTAAAAGCAGGTGGAGGGGGGAAATGCTTAAGGTAGCCTACCTGCACCAAATGAAGCATCAGCAAGAGGGCTACTGGGTGGACGGGGTAAGAAGTGTACTGGAAAGATTAGGAATGGGTTATCTATGGGATAGGGACTTACAAAGAGAGGAAGGTAGGGTGTGTAAAAAAGTGTGCAGAAGTGTTAATGACGTAGAGTTGCAGGTGCTAAGGGAAGAGTGCACCAGTAGAAGAACCTTAACGGAGTTCTGCGAAATAAGGAACTTTATGAGCATAAAGCCTCAATGCCTAATGAAAAGAGAAATGAGAGGGATAATTTGGTGGTTAATGGGGGTGTATAAGAACAAAGCGTCGAGAGAAGTAGGAAAAGAGGACATTTGCCTATTTTGTGGGAAGGTTATGGGTGCGGCGCACCTGATCAGGGAATGCAAGGAAATTAAAATGATAAGAGCAAAGTTTGTAGACAAAGCAGATCTGAACAGAATAGAAAATGAAAATGAGTATCACACTTTAATTAAATTACTAAAAAGGGAATGGGGGAAAGCAGGTCAATTAGCAAAATATTTTAATACCATCAGGGCAATGTGGAATAAGAAAGCGTCGGATGAGATTCAGAACAAAGATGCATGTAAATTAAGCATTCAAGTACAGGAGATGGCTTCCTAAGCTATAAATCTTGTTAAAGCCTAGGAGAGCCTATCTGTATTAACTAGGTAGCCTATACGATACTACCGTACAGCCATATATTGCTGTCGGTAGATTTTTCCTGTGAGTTTGATGGGTTTTTTTTCCTTACCACAAAACTTATCAGACTCACACAGTCAGTAAGGGCTCGATAGGGAAATAAAAGTAATTCTTTCTGTGAGGTGTCTCCCATGGAGAACTGTCAAAAAATGAAGAACACTGTGTTCACATGTATGATTAAGAAAGATCTTTGTGCAGTTTCCATCAGAAAAGTTGCCCAGTGATATTGTGAATGAAGATAACTACTGCAAAACATTATTTAGTTTTGAAATAACAAGGAAGCTATGAAATGCCGAATGGACATTTGGTTTAATTATCTAACGCCACACTGTACATTTATGTTATCTATGTGTTTATTGTCTGTATGTCACGATATGACTCTCTGAGTTAAAGTGACAATTAACAAGTAGACTTGGTTTAAATAAATAAATAAATAAATAAATAAATTTCAAGTAGTTAAAACGTTCGCTACCAGATATCAATGATACCAAGTGGTGAACGTTGGAACTTTGATAGAGCATTCCGACGAAATCTAACCTTACAATTTAGCTTTACACAAGTTTAATCTGTGAAAGGATCTTTTACATGCCATAAATCTGTGACATGGGACCGCCGGCTTTACTTCCCTTCCGAAGGAAGGCATACTGAAGTATTTTTAACGCTCTTAAAAAATCCGACGACTTCGGTCGGGTTTGAACCCGCTATCTTGGGCACAGCAGTTCAGCATGCTACCAACTACGCCACCGAAGCCGCTAAGAGAAGAGATAGGTTGGTAGGACACATACTAAGACACCCAGAAATAGCAAGCTTAGTTACGGAAGGGAGGGTCGAGGACAAGAACTGCAGGGGTAGACCAAGGTTTGAATATGTTAAACAGATCGCCTCGGATGTAGGGTGTGCTAACTATGTAGAGATGAAATGATTAGCTCAGGACTTGGGGAAAGGAGGGCTGCACCATACCAGTCGAAATCCTGAAGACTCAATCATCACCATCATAGCCGTGCACGTTAACGTGAGCAACTCCCTTCCCCGGTGGGTAGTGATATTATAACATATTTTTGGAGAGCAGAAGAGAGAGAGAGAAACAGCGAGCGACTGGGAGGGAGAGACGCTAACTAAATAAAGGTGTATTTGCTGGCCACTAATGGAAACAAGGAAAGAGGGTTGGTTTGTCGTCTACAGGCCGCGCTAGTGGGCTTCAACCAATCAATGACATATTGTCCAACAGACCACTACTCCGGAAATTGAAGTAATGTGACTCAGTGTTCGAAACCCATCACAGCACTGCAGATTGGAGAACTGCTCGTTCCTAGGTTTAGCATGATCTATTTCCTCCATATATTATCTGTTGGTTTCGTTTCGTGTTTTACTTTTAGTTTCGAATGTTTTGTGTGTTTTATATAATTTAGTGTGCGTTTGGGTATTCAGTCTTTTGACTGGTATTATGTAGCTATCCTTGCTCCCTGTCCTGAGCTAATCGTTAGTACTGGGCTAGGGAGAATTCTAACTCACCTCACCTCACGTAATGTATGTAATTTTTCCGATATCTCGCGAACCAATTATCGGAGTTGGCCGAGTGGGATGCAAACAACTCCGGATGAAGCCCCCTTTCATGTTGTTTGTTGTTTGAGTCTTCAGTCTTTTGACTGGTTTGATGCAGCTCTCCATACCTCCCTGTCCTGAGCTAATCGTTTCATCTCTACATAGCTACCACACCCTACATCCGAGGCAATCTGTTTAACATATTATAACCTTGGTCTACCCCTACAGTTCTTGTCCTTGACCCTTCCTTCCATAACTAAGCTTGCTATTCCTGGGTGTCTTAGTTTGTGTTCTACTAACCTATCTCTTCTCTTCATTAGCAGTCGCCAGAAACATCTCTCCTCTCCCACTCGTCTTAATACCTCTTCGTTTGTAACCATATCTACCCATCTGGTCTTCATCATTCTCCTGTAACACCACATTTCGAATGGTTCAATTCCCCTCTTTTCTGCTGCACCAATAGTCCAAGCTTCACTTCCATAGAGCGGCACGCTCCAGACAAAGGTTTTCAAAAATGACTTCGTAAATCTATATTCGATGTCAATAGATTCCTTTTTTGTAGAAATGTTTTCTTTGCCTGAGCCAACCTATATTTTATATCCTCTTTGCTTCGTCCATCACAGGTTATTCTGCTTCCTAAGTAACAGAAGTCTCCTACTACCTTCAGCTTTTCAACTGCCAATTTGATCTCCATAGAGGTTTCTGATTTATTTCGGCTGCATTCCAGTATTTTTGTTTTACATTTATTAATTTTCATATGGACTACTTATTTCCACCCCAAGATAAAAAGTACCCTTATCCGGGGGGGGGGGGGGGGGGTGAAATAGTATTATTTTATATGCATGCGCACTTGTGGCTCTTGTAAGATGGTGGGCTTTTTAAATGATTATTTTTCGATTATTTACTCTTAATTTAACCAAAGGACCCTAAACTAGTAGGTCATTGGCACAAGATTATTGGGAATGAATAATTGTACAGAGATGTATGTGGGTTCAATTTACTCTGTAAGAAGCCCTCTTTAACGTGGATTTTTAGCCTACTTTTCACATTTTGCAAAAATGAGGAAAAAATAGGCTTATGAGATCGATCAGGGAAAATGTCTGTCTGTCTGTATGTCTGTCTGTCCTTCTGTCTGTCTGGCTGTGTGTGGGTGTCCCCCTATCAACTCCTAAACGGCTGCAGAAATCGAAACCAAATTTAGTATGAGTAAAGACGTATACCGGAATATCTCAAGTCCATATTTGAAAATGATTGTCAGTGCTACCAACTGCTGAAAAAACGCACTAGAAATTTGAGCTCCATGTTGGATATCTTGGAAGGTATGCATGGGAGCTATTCCAAAATTGGAACACATGTAGATAACACTATTTTAGTTTAATTTTCAGGAGGCTGTAATTAACTGTGTTGCCAAAATAATTTTATGCCTTCTGATAGGTCCAATTTTTAAATGCCTATAACTTCTACACTATCAGATGGATTTCAACCAAATTTTGCATGTAATATGTGTGCATAAACAGATATGACTGAGCGTATTCTTAAGAGCCACCAAGGCTGCCAACTGTTAATAATTGCCCTCTCTATTTTTTTATCTAAATAGCAATATATAAGAATGTATGCAAGCCGACAGCTTTAAACTATGCACACGTATAGTACCTGACATTTTAGATTAATTTGGAATAATTAATATAAGTCAGTGCTGCCAACATGATTCTATGTCTGCTGATAGGTCCAATTTTAAAATGCATGTAACTTCTATTCTAACAAATGGATTTCGTCCAAAATTGGCACAACAAGATATCATAATATTACAGATTAGGCTATTTCTGACCAGCACGTGCATGACATTGTTGCCAAACTGCTTTTACTCGTGCTGATAGATCCAATGTCTAACGGCATGTAACGTCCATTGGACTTCAACCAATTATTTTATTCTGTACCTTAAGAGATGGAACTAAGAATATATTCAGCCACCAGGGCTGCCAGCTGTAATTCTCTATTAGGCTACATTATACCAGGTATATTAGGTAGATTTCATTAGAAAGCTAACTATTGCAATGGGTCCCATGTTTCGACTTCCGGAAAATTTCGACATATCTTCGCGTTTCACATCCCCCAGACCCCAAAACCACCGTCAGTTCAAAAGTTTATATATTATTTATGTATATATATATATATATATATATATATCACTTTCTTGTGGACACGATAACTGCCGTAATTTTGCACCAATCACATTGAATTTTTTACATAATATGTATCCCCTTAAAATCTCGGTGGAGTTCGTTAATGGGCAAAATCGGTCAAGGGGGGTGAAAATGGGAGGCTTTTTTCGAAAAAGTGAAATATCGCTATAACTTTGGAGGGGAAGTTCCAACGTTCGTTGCGAGTTGCTGAGTGCGGTGGCATCTAGTAGCCATGTTCACAGCTAGGTGTCGTTGACGGTAGTATCTGGTAGCAACATTAGGAACTACTGCTTGAAATTGACCGTCTGCATTCCTTACCGGAATTACAGACTAATACAGCTATCACAATTCACACCGTTTATCAGACAGATTCTACACTCACCCGAAGTACACGGGGTTACATGACCACGTTGTCGCAGCCCCTAAACTGAGTAACCAACCAACATCTCTGCGGGAGATATAATTTTGCGTGAAGAAGTAACAGACCGTTACATAGTTACACATCAGTGTCGAAACCTTGCATAAGGACAGTGTGACCACAAGTATAAAAATGGACTCCAAATGACAAGAAGGTTACCGTCATCATAAGACAATAAAATGTTTAAAATATGCATAAAATGACGAAATTCAAAGTTAATTAATCTCCAATTATAAAATACTTTCACGCAATAAATGTGGTCTGATCCTTCTACGAAAACCTGCATATTCTGCCTATTTTCGCCTATCCCCAAGTTTGTCCGGTGAAATCTACCTCCGCCTTCCGGCGTGCCGAGAGGACTTATTTTGAACTAATTAGACATTTCGATATTACTAACTTAATTTCGTCATTATTCTAGATAGGTTCATATGTAGATTAATCATTGGCAAGAAAAGTAGGCTCTTTAGTTCGTCACGGAACTTCTTGTTTGATGTGTAATATCTTTCCACTCGGTAGCTGGACATTTTTGTGGGAGTGATTTTGGAAAAAGGACGGAAGTGGATGGGACGGAAACAATGAGCGCGCGTGGTGGTGGCGATCGGTACAACGACGTACTGTAGGCCATGTGGCTATGTGGAATGTATATCGCATACAGTTTAGTTCAAGGTTTGGAGACCCCATTTAAGATATTCCTACAATAAATCATCTTTAAGTTGTCGTTCTTTGGTGTGAAAATATTCATTTTATCATATTTGCTGAAAACAATTACGATTTATTAAATCTTTATACTTTTGCTGTATTCTTATTTAATGTAAGCAGTCGATGTACTGTCGGCCATGTGGCTATATGGAATCTATATCGCATAAGCAAACACTCCAAACAACGTAGGAATTCAGTATATTAACACCGACTGCCAACAATAATTTAAACTTCGTTGGTCTAAACATATCACTGGGAGAAACACATTTAATATAACTTCCACACACATAATATTTAATCGCGCCTATACTTGGCAGTGCGCTGATCGGCAAAACGAAGCCATTTTCAATAACATCGCTGGCATGGGTTCACTAACTGGCCGGTATAGAGCGCAGCTCGCATCAAGTAGGCAGTGGATTGCTTCCGCCACGGCAAATAACAATTATGATTCAGTACGGTCAGGATTTGGCACTGGAGTTTTACAAGTAGTTATTTCAATGATCAACAGAGTTCACTGTCAACAAGGGATTTGTGCTCTCGGGACACACAATAGGATAACATGACACATGTTGCACATCATATGCGACTACTGTAAGGCTCGTATAATTATTTTTTTATTTGCCCAAAGGGCCAAACTACATGGATGGCTCTCATTTTATTTCAAGGCGACTATACCTTAACGCTTGACTTTTATTGATATCTCTCGAATCCATAATCCTATAGACTTGTGCTTCAGCTCAGTATAATGGGCTTTTTTTTAGCCTATTTTCAATTTTGAAAAAATAGGCCTATGAGATCACATTTTGTCCGTGTGTGTGTGTGTGTGTGTGTGCGTGTGTGTGTGTGTGTGAGGTGTGTGTGTATCCCCTCCTAATAAAATCTAAACGGCTGGAGCGATTTCAATGAAACTCGGTAAGTTCATAGCACTATTTCCGGCGACCTCGACCGTGCCCTTCAAATTTTGTTACGTCTCACCAATCCAACATGGCGGCTGTGCGAAATATTTCACTAGCATTCAATATCTCCGAAGCTATTACCGATATCGCCCTGAATTTGTGTACGGTGATAAAGGGCACTACTAGAAGTTCATCTATGAGACTTTCAAAAACCTGGTGACTTGAAAACCAACATGGCGGTCAAGCGAAGTTGAGACTTTTAATAGACTTTTCTCGCGATTTAACTATCCAAACGTAATGAAACTTGGTACAGCAATTGTTCATACACATTGTAATGCACTGGAGACTAATTTAGTTCAATTGTTTACATAACCTCAACATGGCAGCTGTGCGAAGTATTTCACTGATATTCTATACCTCCGAAACTATTGCAGATATCACCCTGCAATTTTGTACGGTGATAAAGGGTACTGAAACAAGTTTACCTATGTATATTTCATAAACCTGTAAAGTACAAAACGAACATGGCGACCAAGCGAATTTGAAATATTTTAATAGACTTTTCTCGTGATTTAACTCTCTGAGCGCAGTGAAATGAGGTACAGTAAATTATTTTGCAGATTGTAATGCACTGCCATCTAATTTAATTCAATTGTTTACATAACCTCAAGATGGCGGCTGTGGGAAATTTTAAAATTAAGTTTTTATTTCTTGTGTCGTAATCATGCGATCGAGGTGAAAGTTTGAATAATGAAGCTAGGCAACAATTGTCCTTGAATGGTACGTAACTCTATGGCCTATACATATAACAATCCTAAATGGCGAGCTTCCGAAATATTTATGAATCTTTTTCAGCAAACCAAACTGAATTTTTTTATGTTCATAGAGACTATGAACATATGTTCACCTAAAGGTCTTTCAGTAACCTGGTGAGCACAAATCCAACATGGCGGCGACGCGAAGTATAAATATTTAAATGGACGTTCCTCGCGAATTAACTATCCGAGTGCCGTGAAACGTTGCACGTTAAATGCTTATACAAATGTTGAACCACTGGCATCTAATTTATTGCAATTGTTTGCATAATCACAAAATGGCTGCTGTGCGTAATTTTAAAATCTCGTTTTTACTTCTTGTGTTCTAATCATGCGATTGAAGTTTGAATATCACACGTACAAAATAATCTTAATGTAATAGAACAAAAATAAAAATCCAACCTGGCGACCATCTGAAATATTTAGACGGTTCTCAATATCTACGAATCTGTTACAGCAATTAAACTGAAATTGTGTATGTTGATAGAGGCAATTAACATTAGCAGGATATATGAAAATAGGCTGTATAGTTCATCACGGAACTACTTGTTCTCTTTTATCCTGGATAACTTATTTTTAGCCTATTTTCAATTTTGATAAAATAGGCTTATGAGATCACCTTTTGTCCGTGTGTGTGTGTGCGTGTGTGTGTGTGTGTGTGTGTGTGTGAGGTGTGTGTGTGTGTGTCCCCTAATAAAATCTAAACGGCTGGAGCGATTTCAATGAAACTCGGTAAGTTCATAGCACTGTTCCCGGCGACCTCGACCGTGCCCTTCAAATTTTGTTACGTCTCACCAATCCAACATGGCGGCTGTGCGAAATATTTCACTAGCATTCAATATCTCCGAAGCTATTACCGATATCGCCCTGAAATTGTGTACGGTGATAAAGGGCACTACTAGAAGTTTACCTATGAAATTTTCAAAAACCTGGTGACTACAAAACCAACATGGCGGTCAAGCGAATTTGAGACTTTAAATAGACTTTTCTCGCGATTTAACTATCCAAACGTAATGAAACTTGGTAGAGCAAATGTTTATACACATTGTAATGCACAGGAGTCTAAATTAGTTCAATTGTTTACATAACCTCAAAATGGCGGCTGTGCAAAATATTTCACTGACATTCTATATCTCCGAAACTATTACAGATATCACCCTGCAATTTTGTACGGTGATAAAGGGTACTGATACAAGTTTACCTATGTATATTTCATAAACCTGTAAAGTACAAAACGAACATGGCGACCAAGCGAATTTGAAATATTTTAATAGACTTTTCTCGTGATATAACTCTCTGAGCGCAGTGAAATGAGGTACAGTAAATGTTTTTGCAGATTGTAATGCACTGCCATCTAATTTAATTCAATTGTTTACATAACCTCAAGATGGCGGCTGTGCGAAATTTTAAAATTAAGTTTTTATTTCTTGTGTCGTAATTATGCGATCGAGGTGAAAGTTTGAATAATGAACCTAGGCAATAATTGCCCTTGAATGGTACATAATTCTATGGCCTATACATATAACAATCCTAAATGGCGAGCTTCCGAAACATTTAGACAGTTCTCAATATCTATGAATCTTTTACAGCAACCAGACTGATTTTTTTATGTTCATAGAGACTATGAACATATGTTCACCTAAAAGACTTTCAGTAGCCTGGTGAGCACAAATCCAACATGGCGGCGACGCGAAGTATAAATATTTAAATGGACGTTTCTCGGGAATTAACTATCCGAGTGCCGTGAAACGTTGCACGTTAAATGCTTATACAAATGTTGATCCACTGGCATCTAATTTATTTCAATTGTTTGCATAATCACAAGATGGCTGCTGTGCGTAATTTTAAAATCTCGTTTTTACTTCTTATGTTCTAATCATGCGATAGAAGTTTGAATACCACACGTACACAATAATATTAATGTAATAGTACAAAAATAAAAATCCAACCTGGCGACCATCTGAAATAATTAGACGGTTCTCAATATCTACGAATCTGTTACAGCAATTAAACTGAAATTTTGTATGTTGATAGAGGCAATTAACATGAGCAGGATATATGACAATAGGCTGGATAGTTCTTCACGGAACTACTTGTTTAGATCTTTGTTACTCTATTCTATTTGGAAAGTAGGTTATATTTTTAAGATTATTAATCACAGAAAGTTGTATGTTGGCTTAAACGAAAGGTCTTAATTACCTTTATCCCCTGAAGAAGTCCTATATCTCTGGGAAATAAAACGTAATAGTGAGGCAGGGGTCTACATAACACAAGGTACGAGGGTGGCTCGATAAGATGTTATTTAGGATTCTTACAGTCCCTATACTGTCTACATAGCTACCACAGGTTACATACGAGGCAATATTTTTAGCCTATATTCATTTATGAAAAAAATAGGCTTATCAGATCACCTTTTATCCGTGTGTCTGTGTGTGTGTGTGATGGTGTGTGTTCCCCCCTAATAACGTCTAAACGGCTTCAGCGATTTCAATGAAACTCGGTAAGTTCATAGCACTATTCACGAACACCCCGACCATGCCCTTCAACATTTATTACGTCTCACCAATCCAACATGGCGGCTGTGCGAAATATTTCACCAGCATTCAATATCTCCGAAACTATTACCGATATCACCCTGGAATTTTTACGGTGATAAAGGAAACTACTAGAAGTTCACCTATGTGACACTTGAAAAACTGGTAACTACAAAACCAACATGGCGGCCAAGCGAAATTGTGACTTTTAAATAGACGTTTCTCGCGATTTAACCAACCACACGCAATAAAACTTGGTACAGTATATGTTTATACACATTGTAATGCACTCACATCTAACTTCGTTCAATTGTTTACATAACCTCAAGATGGCGGCTGTGCGAAATATTTCACCGATATTCTATATCTCTGAAACTATTAGCAGTATCACTCTGAAATTTGGTACGGAGATAAAGGGCACTACTAGAAGTACATCTATAAGACATTCAAAAACCGTTTATCTACAAAACGAACATGGCGGCCAAGCGAAGTTGAAATTTTTAAATAGATCTTTCTCGCGTTTTAATGATCCCAACGCAATGAAACTTGGTACAGGAAATGTTTTTATACACATTGTAATGCATTGGTATCTGATTTAGTTCAATTGTTTACACAACCTCAAGATGGCGGCCATGCGAATTTTAAAATTAAGTTTTTATTTCTCGTCTCGTAATATTGCGATCGAAGTGAAAGTTAGAATAATGAACCAACGCAATAATTTTCCTTTAATGGTACATGACTCTATGGCCTATACATATAACAATCCAACATGTCGACCATCGAAGATATTTAGTCGGTTCTCAATATGTACGAATCTATCACAGCAATCAAACTGAAATTTTGTATGTTGATAGTGGCAATTGACATAAGTAGGTTATATGAAAATAGGCTGCATAGTTCTTCCTGGAACTACTTGTTTAACATGCTTCTATTCTCCTCTTTACTGCTGTACCAAGAGCCCAAGTTTCACTTCCTTAGAGCGCCACGCTCCTACGTTCTTTCTTCCTTTCTCTTCCTTTCATTCTCTCTTTCCAACCTTATCCTTACTTACACCAGTATCAGTTGCCTTGTCTCTCGAAGACCATTAATATTACTCCCCTTGTTAAAGAGGTTGCTGAACGCATATTTCTCGCGCACTTTATGGGTGTCGACAGAACGTTAACAGGTCATCTGCTCCTTGAGAACTCATTACCCGCTGCTCTTTATAGCCGGCTTGTCTTGTCCGCTGTTAAACATCTTCATAGCCAGTAGAAGAGGCTGTCGAACCTTCTCATCGTGATATTACAACATATATCGTACTTCATGTTACGAAACTCGGTTTATGTTTAGGCTATTGCCCATTCCTCCGAATAAATTCTAAAATTTAGGAGCAGTAGCACTGGCTCGTTCTGTTCGCGTACAAGTTAATAGGACCAGGCTATCTCCCAACTCCGAGATGAATAGGTTCAGCCATCCTCCAAATATTTCCCGTGGTTTCTCATTTGCAACTCCAAGCAATTGCTTTAAGAGAGTCGAACCAGCTTAACATGTTTTGCAAAGTAGTTTTTTTTATATATGGCTCTACTCTTCTATGGTTGGTTGGTTCCTTAGTTTAGGGGCTGCGACAACGCGGTCACGTAGCCCCGCGTACTTTGGGTGTGTGTAGAATTTGTCTGATAACCGGTGATAATTGTGTTGACTATATTAGTGTGTGTTATCCGTGATTCAGGTAGAAGGACTTGCAGACGATTCATTCTTTCAAGTAGTTCCTACTTTTGCTACCAAATGCTACCGTCCACGACACCTAGCTGCGGACGTGGCTACTAAATGCAATCGTAGTCAGCCCTTGGCGGTGAACGGTGGAATTAATATGTTGTTTGAGTCTTCAGTCTTTTGACTGGTTTGATGCAGCTCTCCGTGCCTCCCTGTCCTGAGCTAATTGTTTCATCTCTACATAGCTACCACACCCTACGTCCGAGGCAATCTGTTTAACATACTCTAACCTTGGTCTACCCTTGCAGTTCTTGTTCTCGACCCTTCCTTCCATAACTAAGCTTGCTATTCCTGGGTGTCTTAGTATGTGTCCTATCTCTTCTCTTCATTAGCAGTCGCCAGAAACATATCTCCTCTCCCACTCGTCTTAATACCTCTTCGTTTGTAACCCTATCTACCCATTTGATCTTCACCATTCTCCTGTAACACCACATTTCAAACGTTTCAATTCTCCTCTTTTCTGTTGCACCAATAGTCAAAGTTTCACTTCCATAGAGCGACACACTCCAGACAAAGGTTTTAAAAAAATGTCTTCCTAATACCTAAATCTATATGCGAAGTCAACAGATTCCTTTTCTGTAGAAATGCTTTCCTTGCCTGAGCCAACCTACTTTTTATATCCTCTTTGCTTCTTCCATCACTGGTTATTTTGCTTCCTAAGTAACAGAATTAATATAGCGTTATCAACTAACCAACAAATTTTAGCTTCCACAAGTGTAGTTAGTGGAAGGTTCTTTTTCATGCCATAAATCTATGACATGGGCCCGCCGGCTTTACTTCCCCTCCCAAGGAAGGCATACTAAGGGATCTTTAACGCTCTTAAAAAATCCGACGACTTCGACCGGGTTTGAATCCGCAATCTTGGGAACAGCAGTTCAGCATGTTACCAACTACGCCACTGAAGACACCTACTCTTCAATGTAGTTCATTTTGGTGAAGGAATTTTAAAAATATCTGCATTAGGAGTGTTCAGTCTGTTAGGTAGTCAGCCCACAGGCTGGTTGGATCCTCAAAAAGGGAAAATTAAAATCCACAGCCTGCTTCCAGTCTCCGAATGAATGAAGCCCCCATCTAGCGGCGAGGATAAGAACTGTGCCGGCTGCCGAGGCCTGACGCACTCCTCTGGGGCAATGATTAAATGAATGACAAATGAAATGAAATGACAGTGGAGAGTGTTGCTGGAATGAAATTTTGATAGGGAAAACCGGAGTACCCGGAGAAAAACCTGTCTGCCTCCGTTTTGTCCAGCACAGATCTCACATGGAGTGAACGGGATTTGAACCACGGACCCAGCGGTGAGAGGCCGGCGTGCTGCCGCCTAAGCCACGGAGGCGTTTTGGATCCTCAAAAAGTACTGACATAAATTATGTTAGGTCGGTAGATACCCTCAATACCTCAAAGCAGCACTATAATGAGGCCTACTCGTCAAGATGAGGAGAGAAGTAGTTTGCCATTGCTTTCCTCACTGAGTCAGAACAACAGCACAGACCCAATGAGTAGAACCTTCTACTTTGCACACAGGCATTACTCAACACCACACATACCCCAAAGCCTCCATTTACATATTATCTACTCAGTTTTATTGGTGTACTAGCTATTACCCGCGGCATCGCCCGCAATAACATTTGGAATCCTGTTATAACATTAGTTATATAGATAGATAAGCATGGGTCCTAGTGGAAAATAATTCTATCACCTGAAACCAAAAATGCATGGGACGAAAAAAAATGTTGGTTTCGGACCCTAAAAGACGTGAAAGATATAATAAAGGTATTAAAATAACTATTATTTGAAATTTCATTCGAATCAATTTTTATGTCATTCCTGGGACTTAGAAATTTCCGGCCAAAAAGTACAAAATCATTAATAACTCCCTAAGTATTCGTCGTTTGATGAAATGCCAAGAGACAAAAAAGATGTAATGTGTTATTGTCTACAACATAGGCCATGTATAATTTTCCACTCAGATATATTATCTGTTTTTTTTTTTTCTTTTCAGAATTTCACTCCTCCCCATGGGCCGCTTAAATTGGATTTATGAAAAAAAAAAACTGTCAAACACCTATTTACTTATTTTAGCCTACTTTCGATTTTTTCAAAAAATGAAAGTAGACTTATGAGATCAACACAGGGCGAAAAAAAGTGTGTCTGGCTGTGTGTGTGTATTTGTGTGTGTGTGAGTCTGTGTGTGTGTGAGTCTGTGTACTCTGAATTTCGGTCCCCCCCCCCTATCAATTCGAACACGGTGAACGCGAATTGAACGAAATTTTGTACAAAGGTAGCACTTGCAAAGGGCACCTCAGTATCATGTCTTATATCGCCGCCATCTTGACGGAAACGGAATGACGGCCACCCAAATGTTAAAAGCTTAAATCAAATTACGACTAACATAATCATCCGATCTCTACCAAATTTTGCAACAACAAACCTTTATGGAGGGAACATCCTTTGACCAAACTAATAGGTCATTAGTCAAATATTTTGCGGATGGCGGCCATATTTGTGTGAAAATCGATTCCCCCTATCAATTCGAACACGGTGAAACCGAATGGAACGAAATTTGGTACAGAGGTAGCACTAGCAAAGGGCACCTCAGTGTCATGTTTTATATCACCGCCATCTTGACGGAAACGTAATCGCGACACCCAAATGTTAAAAGCTAAAATGTAATTACGACCAACCTAATAATCTAGTCTCTACCAAATTTTGCAACAACATATCTTTATGTGGGAAGCATATTCTGACCAAACTGCAAGATCATCAGCCCAATAGTTTGCAGTCGGTGGCCAACTATGTGTGCAAATAGATTCCCCCTATCAATTCAAACACGGTGAAACCGAATTGAACGAAATTTGGTACTGAGGTAGCACTAGCAAAGGGCACCTAAGTGGCATGTTTTATATTGCCGCCATCTTGACGGAAACGGAATGACGGCCACCCAAATGTTAAAAGCTTAAATCAAATTACGATCATCCTAATAATTTGATCTCTACCAGATTTTGCAACAACATCCCTTTGTGTGGAAAGCATCTTATGACTGACTACAAGGTCATCAGCCCAATAGTTTGCAAATAGAGGCCATGTATGTGTGCAAATCCATTCCCCATATCAATTCAAACACGGTGAAAGAAATTTTTTACAGAGGTAGCATTAGCAAAGGGCACCTCATATTCATTTTTAGCCTACTTTTCACATTTTGCAAAAATGAGGAGAAAGTAGACTTATGAGATCGATCCGGGAAAATGTCTGTCTGTCTGTCTGTCTGTCTGTCTGTCTGTCTGTCTGTCTGTCTGTCTGTCTGTCTGTCTGTCTGTCTGTCTGTCTGTCTGTCTGTCTGTCTGTCTGTCTGTCTGTCTGTCTGTCTGTCTGTCCGTCCGTCCGTCCGTCCGTCTGTCTGTCTGTCTGTCTGTCTGTCTGTCTGTCTGTCTGTCCTTCTGTCTGTCTGTTTGGCTGTGTGTGTGTCCCCCCCTATCAACTCCTAAACGGCTGCAGCAATCAAAACCAAATTTGGTATGAGTAAAGATGTGCACCGGAATATCTCACGTCCATATTTGAAAATTATGTCAGTGCTACCAACTGCTGAAAAAACGCACTAGAAATTTGAGCTCCATGTTGTATATCTTGCAAGGTATGCATGGGAGCTATTCCAAAATTGGCACACATGTAGATAAGACTATTTCAGTTTAATTTCCAGGAGGCCAACCATGACAGTGTTGCCAAACTAATTTGAAGTCTTCTGATAGGTCCAATGGTTAAATGCATATAACTTCTACACTATCAATTGGATTTCAACCAAATTTTGTATGTAATATCTGTACATAAACAGATATGACTGAGCATATTCTTAAGACCACCAGGGCTGCCAACTGTTAATAATTGCTATCTCTATTTTTTTCATCCAAATACCTATATATCAGAAAGTATGCAAGCCAATAGCTTTAAACTACGCACACGTATATTCTGACATTTTAGATTAATTTGGAGTAACTTATATACGTCAGTTCTACCAACATGATTATAAAGCTGCTGATAGTACCAATTTTTAAATACACACAACTTCTATACTATCAGTTGGATTTCAACCAAATTTCGTATGTGCTATGTGTACCATAACAGATATTATTATTAGTATTGTTAAGAGCAATCAGGGCTGCCAACTGTTAATAAATGCTGTATATATTTTTTTTTACCTAATATCAATATATCAGAAAGTATGCAAGCCAACAGCTCTATATTTTGCACACGTATAGCACCTGACATTCTAGATTAATTTGGAGTAATTAATACAAGGTAGTGCTGGCAACATGATTCTATGCCTGCTGATATGTCCAATTTTAAGATACATGTAACTTCTATACTAACAAATGTATTTCATCCAAAATTGGCACAACAAGATATCATAATATTTCAGATTATTTCTGACCAGCACACGCATGACATTGTTGGCAGCATGCTTTTACGCGTGCTGATAGATCCAATGTCTATCAGCATGTAACGTCCATTGGAATTCAACCAAATTTTGTATTCTGTACCTTAAGACTAAGAAAATGAATATGGAACTAAGAATATATTCAGTCGCCAGGGCTGCCAAATGTAGAGCTCTATTAGGCTACATTATACCAGGTATATTTTGAACTAATTAGATATTTCGATATTACCACCTTAATTTCGTCATTATTCTAGATAGGTTCATATTCTGTAGAATAATCATTGGCATGAAAAGTAGGCTGTATAGTTCTTCACGGAACTTCTTGTTAATATCCCTATAGCACGTTGTATTTCAACAAGCTACTACAACCAACATTCAATTATACTCCTTGAAAAGGACAAAGAGTTATAATAATACCTATGCATTTAGGAGAAAGTAGGCTGTATGTTCTTTACTGAACATCTTGTTTATGCTGATATTTTCCCGCTGAGTTTCAAACTCCTCGTCTATGTCGTTTAAGAGATACACGCTCCGTTAAGAATCCCTCAACCCCCACTTTTCACCCCTTTCACCTCATAATATACACCACATCGAAAAACCCTCAGACACGTGTCTTCTTATTTTTAGCCTACTTTTCACATTTTGCAAAAATGAGGAAAAAGTAGACTTATGAGATCGGGCAAATGTGTGTCTGTCTGTCTGTCTGTCTGTCTGTCTGTCCTTCTGTCTGTCTGTCTGGCTGTGTGTGTGTGTCCCCCTATCAACTCCTAAACGGCTGCAGCAATCGAAACAAAATTTGGTAGGAGTAAAGATCTATACCTGAATATCTCACGGCCATATTTGAAAGTGATGTCAGTGCTACCAACTGCTAAAAAATCGCAATTGAAATTTGAGCTCCATGTTGGATATCTTGGAAAGTATGAATGGGAGCTATTTCAAAATTGGCACACGTACAGACCATAATGTTTCAGTTTAATTTCCAGGTGGCTAAACATGGCAGTGTTGCCAAAATGATTATAAGCCTCCTGATAGGTCCAATTTTTAAATGCATATAACTTCTATACTATCAATTGGAATTCAACCAAATTTCGTATGTTGTATGTGTACATAACTAGATATGACTGAGCGTATTCTTAAGACCTACCAGGGCTGCCAACTGTTAATAAATGCTCCTAATTTATTTTATCCAAATACCAATATATCAGAAAGTATGCAAGCCGACAGCTTTAAACTATGCACACGTATAGTCCCTGACATTCTATATTAATTTGGAGTAACTTATATATGTCAGTGCTACCAACATGATTCTATGCCTGCTGACAGGTCCAACTTTAAATACATGTAACTTCCATACTATCATTTGGATTTCAACCAAATTTCGTATGTGCTATGTGTACCATAACAGATATGACTATGCGTATTCTAAGGAGCAACCAGTGCTGCCAACTGTTAATATGTGCTGTCCCTATTTTTGTTACCCTAATATCAATATATCAGAAAGTATGCAAGCCAATAGCTCTAAACTTTGCACACGTATAGTACCTGGCATTCTAGACGAATTTGGAGTAACTAATATACGTCAGTGCTGCCAACATGATTCTAAGCCTGCTGATAGGTCCAATTTTAAAATGCATGTAACTTCTATACTAACTAATGGATTTAATTCAAAATTGGCACAACAATAGATCATATTATTTCAGATTATTTCTGACCAATACATGCATGACATTGTTGCCAACATGATTTTACGCGCGCTGATAGATCCAATGTTTAACTGCATGTAACGTCCATGCTATTCATTGGACTTCAACCAAATTTTGTATTTTGTACCTTAAGAGACGGAACTAAGAATATATTCAGTCATCAGGGCTGCCAACTGTAGTGCTCTATTAGGATACATTATGCGAGGTATACAGTATTTCGAACTAATTGGAAATTTCGATTTTAGCAACTTAATTTTGTCATTATTCTAGATAGGTTCATATTCTGTAGAATAATCATTGGCATGAAAAGTAGGCTGTATAGTTCTTCACGGAACTTCTTGTTAATGATGAGTTTATATGCCGAGTATCACATCCTCCAATGAAACCAATCGGGAAATGCAGGTCTACCCCCTTAACACCCCTTTAGAACCTGAATATCCAAAAATCCTTTCTTAGTGGGCGTTTGTGGCCCTTGAGGAAGCTGCATTCCAAATTTCATTCCAATCCGTTCGGTGGTTTCTGAGATTTCGTGATGAATAAATGAGTGGTATTTGAGCTTTATGTAATAGATAATTGGTAGAATCGGATATAAAACTGGTTTAAATTAAATTGTTAACTTTTGAAGGTGTTAACGTATATCTTTTCATTGAACGCAGACACTTAATTCTAATACTGATATTGATTTTACACCTCTTTTAATTACTGCGGCTTTAACAGACGCCTGGATGCCGCAATTTTGCCCCAACTTGCAAGTAAATCTACTGACATGGCCCCCTCGCATTTGCGCACCCTCAATTCTACAGCACAAGCGTAATGATAGACCGACAATGGACAGAGACTGGGTAAGATCAAAGGCAAGTGGTAACCGGACTTGCTACCCATGGCTTCCACCATAAAATCTGCCGAACTCAAAAGGTTTCACCAACCTGGTGAAGACTGTATATGCTCATTGTGCAACAGGAAGTGCGACCGTTACCATCTAATACTGTTTGGCAAGTGAACGAAGTGAATGAGAGATTATAGTGAAAACTAAATGCCAATGCTCTTTCGAGCACGTTCTAATAAATTAATTGCCAACTGATTGCGCTATGATTCGATCCTGCAATCTTGGCCACAGCAGGCGAGAACGTTACCGCTGAGCCACTTAATTCTAAATCTTTTGCCAATTTTATTAATCTGCATTCATTTCACTTCGTTGTTGCTGTTGATTTTCTTGTAGTTTGTTAGTTGGTACCTCAGTTTAGGGGCTGTGATAACGCGGTCATGTAGCCCCGTGTACTTTGGGTGTGTGTTGAATCTGTCTGATAACCGGTGTTGATAGTGATGGCTGTATTAGTGTGTGTTATCGATTTTCAAGTAGTTCCAAACGCCACCGTCAACGACCAACTAGTTCTGAACTTTGTTACTAGATGCCAACGCAGTCGGCTCCTGGCGACGAACTTAGGAACCTAAGAGCGTTAGTCAAATATAACCTATAATTTAGCTTCACATAAGTGTTGTTAGTGGTAGGTTCTTTATCATGCCATAAATCTATGAAATGGGCCCGCCGGCTTTACTTCTCCTCCAAAGGAAGGCATACTGAGGGATTTTTAACGCTCCAACGACTTTGGCCGGGTTTGAACCAGTGATCTTGGGCATAGAAGCTCAGCCATTTCTTGTAGTTTGGTTTAAGACATTTGAGACATCTTGGTCATCAGCCCCATGTATTTGGGTGCGTGTTCAATTTTTCCAATAACCTGTGTTTCTGTAATGAGTATAGTAATGTATGTAATTATAGTTATTACGATCATGAATGGGATACGTGCCCTGGGACTTAAAATAAGGTACTATCGTAGCATTTGCCTGGAAGGAGAGTGTGGGGGGAAAATCACACGCAGAATAGCTGCTGGCAGAGACGAGCAGACTTCTGCGATCTCAAGATACAAAGGTTCGTGTCCAGGTTATGCCAAGAAATATAATTCTAGTCTGAGATTTGGTACGGGGTACACTCAGTCTCCTAAGGTTCAACTAGGATGAGATGGGTTCGATTCCTGCCTCAACTGTTGTAGAAGTATTTTTACCGTGGATTTCCAATGATCTACTCCAGTTGATTCCCAGGATACGTCCTAACTAAATGTAATAGAGGTCCGAGAGCCCTAACCATCACTCAATAGATAGGCAGACAAATAAATTAATTATTTCATTAATTAATTAATCAATCAATCAATCAATGAATAAAAGATAAATAAATAACGAATGTTTGATGCTTTTCAGTCCTGAAAAATGTACATGAGATTAATTGATTTATTATCGTATGGCCTCGGATGCCGGGTGCAAGCTTTGTAATTTGACACCCAGAGGGTAGCTTGAATGTCGAATTTCGTTGTTCCTTGAATCGCTATGAAAGTCAAGGAGGTTAGATATCTAAGCTCCTTGAACACTGTAGCGCTTTCTAGTAGAGAAATGAGGAACTTTGTGTTGGCGGCAACTCCCGAGATTAATTTTGCCATTATGAATACGGCCTACTGAATGTAAAAGGGTTCTTTGACATGCTAATATTGTATGACATGCGTGTCGTACTTTTGCCGCCTTTCAAAAAAAAATCACTTACCACGGCCAGGAGCGAACCTGCAATTTTGGGGTTTACTAAACCGACACGCTATCCACTCACCCATCATGGCAAGCTATGAGATTAATAAATATTAGGGAATCCTAGGTAATACATGGGTTGATGGACACTGGCGAATGAGAGCAAATGAGGACTTGTACAATAAAATAGACCCTATCACAGCATCAATTAAGAAGAGACGGCTACTATTATACGGTCACCTTTGGTGGATCATCGATTAACGAAAAGAATATGGAGTTTCATCGACTCTAAAGCAACAAGGCCGAGATGGTTCGAGGAATGCGAAAAAGATCTCAGGTAAATTGGTATTCTAGACCGAGAAATTCCTGACAGGAACACATTTAGAATATTGGTGAACAACTACCAAGGTTTTACAATGGTATCAACTTCCGGAAGACGGAGAGGACCTTTGTCCGAGTAACATAAACAGGCACTCGTCGCTGGGGTCAGAAGATACTGGCAGGAAGTCAAAGCCGGAACAAGAACAAGACCTAGACACTAAAGTGAAGTTGGTTGTTACAACGCAGTCGATAGAGGCTCAACTCAATTTATATATTTTTTTAAAAATTACGAACCTTACGGTAGTCGCATATGATGTGTAGCATGTGACATGTTATCCTTCTGACGGGAGTGCGAATCCCATGTTAACAGTGAACTCGGTTGGTCATTGAAATAACTACTTGTAAAATCCAGTGCCAATTATTTATTGTAGGAATATCTTTAATGGGGCCTCCAAACCTTGAAGTAAACCGTATGCGATATACATTCCATATAGCGCTGTATGTTGGCCGACAGTACCTCGAATGCTTACAATAAATAAGAATCTTTAATGGGACCTCCAAACCTTGAACTAAACCGTATGCGATATACATTCTACATAGGGCTGTATGATGGTCGACAGCACCACGAATGCTTACATTAAATAAGAATACTGTAAAAGTGTGTAGATTTAACAAATCATAATTGTTTTCAGCAAATATGATATAACGAATATGTTCACACCAAAGAACGACAACTTGAAGATGATTTATTATAGGAATATATTTAATGGGGCCTACAAACATTGAAGTAAACCGTATGCGATATACACTCCACATAGCCACATGGCCGACAGTGTGTCGTGGTACCAATCTCCGCCGCACCGTGCGCTCATTGTTTCCGTCCAAATTCCGTGCCTCTTCCAAAATCACTCCACACAAAAAATATCCAGCTACCGAGTGGAAAGATGTTACACATTAAAAAACAAGAAGTTCCGTGACGAACTAAAGAGCCTACTTTTCTTAAAATTTAAGATTAATGTCAATGATTAATCTATATGGATCCATCTAGAATAATGACGAAATTAAGTTGGTAATATCGACATTTCTAATTAGTTCGAAATACTGTATACCTGGCATCATAATGTAGCCTAATAGAGAACTACAGTTGGCAGCCCTGGTGACTGAATATATCCTTAGTTCCATCTCTTAGATACAGAATACAACATTTGGTTGAATTCCAATGGATAGCATGGACGTTACATGCAGTTAAACATTGGATCTAACAGCGCGCGTAAAATCATGTTGGCAACAATGTCATGCATGTATTGGTCATAAATAATCTGAAATAATATGATCTATTGTTGTGCCACTTTTGAATGAAATCAATTAGTTAGTACAGAAGTAACATGCATTTTAAAATTGGACCTATCAGCAGGCTTAGAATCAATTTGGCAACACTGACGTATATTAGTTACTCCATATTAATCTAGAATGCCAGGTACTATACGTGTGCAAATTTTAGAGCTATTGGCTTGCATACTTTCTGATATATTGATATTAGGGTAACAAAATAGAGACAGTATTTATTAACAGTTGGCAGCCCTGGTGGCTCCTAAGAATGGGCTCAGTCATATCTGTTTATGTACCCATAGCACATACGAAATTTGGTTGAAATCCAATTGATAGTGTAGAAGTTATATGCATTTAAAATTTGGACCTATCAGCAGGCTTTTAATCATTTTGGCAACACTACCATGTATGGCCTCCTGGAAATTAAACTGCAATATTATTATCTATACGTGTGCCAATTTTGAAATAGCTCCCATTCATACCTTCCAAGAAATCCAACATGGAGCTCATATTTCAATTGCGATTTTTCAGCAGTTGGTAGCACTGACATCAATTTCAAATATGGCCGTGAGATATTCAGGTATAGATCTTTACTCCTACCAAATTTTGTTTCTATTGCTACTGCCGTTTAGGAGTTGATAGGGGGGGACACACACACAGCCAGACAGACAGACAGACACACATTTGCCCGATCTCATAAGTCTACTTTTTCCTCATTTTTGCAAAATGTGAAAAGTAGGCTAAAAATAGGGAATATTGGGATTAGGGAATAACCCACCTCATTTGGGTACAATCGTGTAGACCGACTGAAAAGCATCGAACATTCGTTTGCGAGGCAACACTGAAATTGGTTTCAAACACCATCACAAATAAATAATTAAAGAAATAACTAACTACCTAACTTTAAGCCACACCCGCCTCCTTCAAAATCCTAGCCTAGCGATAACGTTCTCGGCTTCTATGCCCAAGGTTGCAGGATCGAATCCTTACGCAGTCAGTTGGCATTTGAGGGTGAAAGGGAGCTGGGCCAGTTTATTTACTTGCACGTTAAAAATCCCCTACAGGTAAAATTCCGGCGTTTCTAAAAGCCGGCGTAATTAAAAGGGACTAAAATCCTGACAAATTCACTCTCCATTTAGGTGACTTCGGTGGCGTAGTTGGTAGCGTGCTAAGCTTCTATGCCCAAGATCACCGGTTCACACCCGGCCGAAGTCATCGGAATTTTTTAAGAGCGTTAAAAATCCCTCAGTATGTCTTCCTTCGGAAGGGAAGTAAAGCCGGCGGTCCCATATCTTAGATTTATGGCATGTTAAACAACCTTCCACTAACTACACTTGTGTGAATCCAAAATTTGTAGGTTGGAATTGATGACGCTCTATCAGTTCCAACGTTCGCCGCCAGGTGCTGACTGCGATGCCATCTAGTATCCAAGTCCGCAGGCTAGGTGTCGTGGACGGTTGCATTTGGTAGCAAAAGTAGGAACTACTTGAAATTATTGTCTCCAATCCTTACTTGAAGTAAAACAGATATCACACACTAATACAGCCACCACAATTAACACCGGTTATCAGATAGATTCTACTCACACCCAAAGTACACGGGGCTACATGACCGCGTTGTCCCAGCCCCTAAACTAAGGAACCTACCAACCATCACTCTCCATTGCAACCATCAAAAAGATTCCACACACACCCAAGCACATGGGGTAACATAACCACCATGTCGAAAATTAAACAACAATATCAACAACGATGACAGAGTCGATATTCGAACCTCCGATCTGTGAACTCCAGCTATACATGATGATGATGATGATGATGATGATAATTGTTGTTTTAAGGGGCCTAACATCTAAGTTATCGGCCCCTGCTGGTTTGGGTGATCGTGAAGATGAAAATGAAATGCAAACTTAAAACTAAAACTAACTGCTAACCTACATACTAGAAGAACAAATGGAAAACTAAAGGACAATAAGGCAAATAAAGGACAGGAGGAAAAGAAATGCCTTCAACCCTCGAAGAATGCGGATTAAGGGACTTGGAAGGAAGGAGAGCCATGAAAGGCAGATAGGAAAGTGAAAGAGGAGAGGGTCCGCCCCAAAGGTAAGGGACAAAAGGGGAAAACGGACCCAGCTTAGGAATCCCTCGGGGTCGCCAACTCCCGAACTCACCAGCCGTGAGCCCCTGAGGGTGTAGCATTGTCTAAGGTGCACCAAAAGTGGTGGGGCTACATACACCCTGCCTCCTTGAGGGCCTTGAGCAGAAGGCAAAGAAAAGAAAAAGAAGGCTGTCCCCTCGCAGAAGGAGGAAATCAGAAAAGTTGAGACAAGGGCCAATTAAGGCGGGAAATGATGAGACTCCCTAGGCCTCTGATACCCTAATACCGTCGGGGTCAGAAGAGAACAAGAGTTGACCAAGGGAGGTCGACAGGAAAGGAGACAGAGAGGAGCCCGGCACAAGTAAGTGGAAGCAATGCCGGACTCAGCTGGGGTCCCGTGGTCGCCAACCCACGTCCCGCTAGATGTGAGCCCCTGGGGGGTCCAGCTATACACTTCAGCCCTGGTGCTAGATTTAGGTTGCTCATAAATGCTGGAGTGAGTGTACATTTTCGAATGCATTTATCAGAATAATGCAGGAGTGCGTATTGAACACAACAAGGTCACATTTCACAATAAAACACAGAAGAATCATACGTTTGTGTGCGTGTGGAAGAGAGAACGATGTATGTCAATCCAAAGTATAGATTGATGATCCAACCAACCTGTTGCAGATACGACCAATCAGCTCCAATGACGCATGCGATGTCCTCCTACCTGTTGTACGCACGCTCCCCCAACCCTCACACACACACGCACACACACGCACACATGACCTACTATCGCTCAAATGATTGAATTTCCAGGCCAATGGTAGTCATTGGAGGGTAAAATCAACTACTATGTCATTAGCGATACAATGGATGTCACTGTGTCATGCCGTGTCTATCATGGGGTCTCAATAATGACTGTGCATTCCTCCTTTACGATGATCTGTTCCATGATATACAGTATTGTACTGAATTTCAAACTCTCAAAATCACCGTTACTATGGGATCGTGTTTACTTTAGTGAGATTACGTTACCTAATAGAGACGCAGTTTCTCTGTCAAGTAGCAGTGCAAAATGGAACGTTCACATCGGAGAATATATCGCCCACTCAAACCATCAACAGGACACTTAGAAGCTCATGCGATGTTATTTTACCTCCCATCATTTATCGATTTATTTATTTCTTAATTTATGTATTAAATTGATCAATACATCCATGAATTAACAAATTAATCAATCGATCAATCAATCAATTATTTTAATAAAATTCCTTCCTTCACTGAAATATATTTATTTATACGTTACTTACTTTTCTTCATTTATTATATATCAGTCTCTTAATCTCTTTATTTATTTATTGATTTAGATATATTTTTGTTTCTGTTCATTTATCTCTTTTTTACTTTTTGTTCATGAATACATTTATTTATTTATTTACTTATTTACTCATATATGTATTTATTTATTTATTTATTTACTCATTTAATCACTTAATCATTTACTCATATATTTTTTAAATAATTTCATGTTATCACTTATTTTTATTTAACCATTTATTTATTTAATCATTTATTTAATTTATCATTTAATTATTTAATAATTTACACATTATTTAATATAACCATTTATTTGTTTAATCATTTATTAATTTACTTATTTATTTAATCATTTACTCATTTATGTGCTTTTACTCATGTATTTAATCAATTATTTATTTAATCATTTATTTAATTAATGATTTATTTACTTGATCATGTATTTATTTACTCATTTGTTTATTTAATCATTCGATCATTTATTTATTTAATCATTCATTTAATCATTTACTGATTTATTTACTTATTTATTTATTTATCCGTTTCTTTCCTTAATCATTCATTTAACCATTTACTGATTTATTTACTCGTTTAATTATTTATCCATTTATATATTTAATAATTCATTTGTTTGATAATTTATTTATTTAACCATTCATTTATTTAATCATTCGCTCATTTATTTAGTTAATCATTTACTCATTTATGCATTTATTTGTTTATTTAATCATATCTTTCTTTCTTTCTTCTTTTCTATGATCCGAAAATCAGCGATCCAATTCCGGAAAAATAAAGGAAGCTTATAGTTTTATGTGACTGTTAATTTCTCGACCATAAGCCATGAGACATGAGCCACAGGAGATGACATTTTCACCTCGAAAATATCACATGCATTAACCGGGAATCGAATTCAGTCCCCCTTTGTGAGAGGCAAGATGCTAGGCCATGCGGCATCACGCCCCTCTAATAAAGAAAACCATGTTTGATGACTTAGGTGATGGGATGCACTGGCCGCCCGTTTGTTCATCAGTGTATTCTGCCCGGAAAATCAGGTCACGAGCAGCACTTGAAACACATCAAACGCAGAAGCCCTGATCCAATTGATTGCTCGGGATGTGAATTGAAGTTACCGTTAGTTTCTAAAATTACATCTGCTGTTCCCGAAGTTGATGGCAAACGTTTTTAGTGGTCGCAGTAGTTGTTTCGTTTTAGTAGGGTTAGTTTACTGCCTCGCCTCCCTGTACTCAGTGGTAATGAAGGCTGGGGAAGTGCGAGGACACATGTCTATTTTACATCCAGTTTGATGTGGTTCAAAATGATAGTTACATCTACTGTGCATTAGTCCCGGATTCTCGCGTATGATGACATCATGGATTAATCATTCAAAATGCGCATGTGCAATATAATCTTTCCATCACTCAAGAGTGCCTTGAAAGCTGGCATTTTGGCAATAAGTATTACACATCTCAATTTTTACTGGCAATAAATCTTTTATGTGTATTAAGGCTTTCACGGCCCGGATTACTATATAAATAATTCATGCTTTTTGGGCTAATGCCGTGTGTACTTAGCTTAGAACCATACGATTCGGAGAAACCTTGCCTCCTTTTTCAATGGAATCAAACAATGTCGCCAAAGAAAGTATATCAAGGAGATTACAAAAAATTACAAGAATAAACCTCTATTCGTCACCAGAAACCAGCTGCCAGAAATTACGATATGGACCAAGGTAGAACGGCGGACAGAGTAGTAAGTAAGGAGAAGGTAGAGGGGGTGGGGTGAAAATATAGAGACTCCTCGAAGAATGAGATTGTCCAAAAGAAACAAGTAGTTCCGTGAAGAACTATACAGCCTATTTTCATATATCCTACTCATGTTAATTGCCTCTATCAACATACAACATTTCAGTTTAATTGCTGGGATAGATTCGTAGATATTGAGAACCGTAGAAATATTTCGGATGGTCGCCATTTTAGATTGTTAAATGTATAGGCCATAGAGTTATGTACCATTCAAGGAACATTATTACGTAGCTTCATTATTCAAACTTTCACTTCGATCGCATGATTACGACACAAGAAATAAAAACTTAATTTTAAAATTCTCACAGCCGCCATCTTGAGGTTATGTAATCAATTGAACTAAATTAGATACTAGTGCATTACAATGTGTAAAAACATTTCCTGTACCAGATTTCATTGCGTTTGGAACATTAAATCGCGAGAAAGGTCTATTTAAAATTTCCAAATTCGCTTGGCCGCCATGTTCGTTTTGTAGTTAACCGGTTTTTGAAAGTCTTAGAGATGAACTTCCAGTAGTGCCCTTTATCTCCGTACAAAATTTCAGGGTGATACCGCTAATGGTTTCAAAGATATAGAATGCCGGTGAAATATTTCGCACATCCGCTATCTTCTGGTTATGTAAACAATTGCACGAAGTTAGATGTCGGTGCATTACAATGTGTATGAACATATACTGTACCAAGTTTTATTGCGTTTGGTTGGTTAAATCGCGAGAAACGTCTATTTAAAGTCGCAAATTCGCGTGGCCGCCATGTTGGTTTTGTAGTTACCGGTTTTTCAAAAATCACTTAGGTGAACTTCTAGTAGTTCCCTTTATCACCGTAAAAAATGCCAGGGTGATATCGGGAAGAGTTTCGGAGATATTGAATGCTGGTGTAATATTTCGCACAGCCGCCATGTTGGATTGGTGAGACGTAACAAAATTTGAAGGGCACGGTCGGGGTCATCCGGAATAGTGCTATGAATTTACCGGGTTTCATTGAAATCGCTCCAGCCGTTTGGAATTATTTATTCGGGGACACACACACACACACCTCTCACACACACACACACGCACGCACACACGGACAAAAGGTGATCTCATAAGCCTATTTTTTCAAAATTGAAAATAGGCTAAAAATTACAAAAAATATAGATACATTTCTCTGTTCGTCACCAGAGAGCAGCTGCCAGGATATTACTGTATGGACCAAGGTAGAATGACGGACCAAGGTAGAATGACGGACCGAGTAGTAAGGAGAAGGTAAAGGGGGCGGGGTGAAAATATAGAGACTCCTCGAAGAATGAGAATGTCTAAAAGAAAAAAAAGTGGGGGGGGGGGGGGGGGGGGGGAGGTTGGAGGGTTAGATGGATATAAGGAAACATAAACAAAAGGGAAGTGTATCTGAACGATACCTAACGTCATACAGGCAACGGCGAAAAAACAGATGGAAACTCCTCCAGTGACAAACAAAGGAGATCAAATCCAGAGCCATTGAAAAAGGAGGCAAGGTTTCTCCGAAACGTGAAATGAAATGAAAATCCACAGCCTGCTTCCAGTCTCCGACCAGGTCAGGAATGGAATGAATGAAGCCCCCCTCTAGCGGCGAGGATATGAACTGTGCCGGCTGCCGAGGCCTGACGCACTCCTCTGGGGCAATGATTAAATGAATGACAGATGAAATGAAATGATAGTGGAGAGTGTTGCTGGAATGAAATTTTGACAGGGAAAACCGGAGTACCCGGAGAAAAACCTGGCTGCCTCCGTTTTGTCCAGCACAGATCTCACATGGAGTGACCGGGATTTGAACCACGGACCCAGCGGTGAGAGGCCGGCGTGCTGCCACCTAAGCCACGGAAACGTATGGTTCTAATTTAATTTCACACGGCATTAGCCCAAAAAACATGAATTCTTTAGAGAATAAATCTTTTTATTTTTCGTTTTCCGTTTCGGTTGTTTCTTGTTTTGTTTTTTAAGCATTTTTAATTTTAGTTTCTTTTTAGTTTTTAGTTTTTTTAAATTATTTTCTGTTGTTTTTTTTTCGATTATGTTTTTTGGTGTTTTGTTGTTTTGTTTTCTTGTACAGTATATATTTGATTGATAATAATAATAATAATAATAATAATAATAATAATAATAATGTTATTGGTTTTACGTCTGTTTTCAGTACTGTGGGTTTCAGAGACATCGCACCGGGGTGCCAGAATATTGCCCCGAAGGAGATCTTAAACGTGCCATTAAATCTACTGGCACGGCTCCTTTGCATTAAATGGCAACTTTCTACATCAGTATTCGATCCTGCAACCTTGGGATCAGCAGAAAATAACGTTACCGCTGCGCTATGTAGGCAGTCACGAGAACATGAGCAAGGATTTCAAACTCCATGAAGTGTCTGAAGTGGACTGTGGAGACGTGGTGGTGCAGTGGTAAAGCTGTTTGTCTCTCACCAAGGCGGACCGGGTTTGATTCTCAATCAATGCACGTGAGATCTTCGAACTAAAATATTACGTCCTGTGATTCGGATTCTACGTAAAAACGGAGGTCCCGTGCCTCATGATCCCTAGATTAGCGGTCACGTTAATCTACAAGCTTTCTTCATTTCCGTTTACAACACAGCTAAAATAATCATTACTAGACTAGCTTATGGCTAGAGTTGGAAAGGAAGGAAGTTCCTTAGAAAGAACATTGGACCCGGAAAACGACAGATGAATTAATCTGCTACTTAAGACCATATCGAGAAATGTATGAAAGATTTGAAAATATCACTAATAGAATGAAGTGTCTTTCTTTAAATCGAAGGGTCTGATGGAGAAGATGGAAATTAGAGAGAGGGGAATTCCCCGGAAGATCCTCCGTCCTGTAAAGGTAGATGAAGAATTTCGTAGGTGACATAACTCAGAGCTCTACGAACATAAACATTTGTGTGAGAAAAAAGAGAATAGCCTTTTATGGCCATATCGTGAATTTACCTTCCACAAGATTGACCAATCGTTTGCTTAGTTTCTGGCACAATAAGAAGGTTCGTGCCACGTGGTTGACGGAAACTGAGAAGGATATTAACTACAGTGAAACTTCTATTAAGAGACGGTTCCATCGAAAACTGGTCTTTTTTTTTGGGGGGGGGGGGGGGGGTCTCTTAATAGGGGTAGGCATTAAATATAATTTTATACTGCATTATTAATCAAGTACAGTTGGAACACTGCACTGGTTCATATTTAGTACAAATTAATTACAATTAGTTATTTTCTGAGCTCTGTCATTTTAAAAAAGTCACGAATTGATCTCTGTTTCAGATTAGCAAATCTTTTCTTTTTAACAATTTCACTCTCTAGAATATCTCTGAGTGAGTTCGAAAGTCCATTAATTTGTTCTGGGTTCGAAAAATCTTCTAGGAAAGCAGTTTTTTGTATTTTATACGTTACATAACACTTTTTCTAATGACATTGTATGCTGATGCAGTTCTGTACCAACAGAACCATTGTTTACATCATCACCCTCATCACCATCTCCAATGGGAAGGCAGACGAGAAGTGGCCTTTTGAAAGAGGTCAGACTGAGAAAATGCCTTGTCTTTGGTCGGGGAGAGGAGTGGTCCTTGAATAGAGGTAACAAATACATTGACCTTATGAGGTTTTAAATTGGTTCCAAGAAAAATCGGTTTTTAAGAGGGGTGGTCTTTTAGAGAGGTTTCACTGTAACTGAAAATATCATATCTGCATGACGACAGGCTGTGAGGCGTGATTTCAAGGAAGTTCATGGTTTTCAGGAGAAACCTCGAAAGAAATGTACCCCTTGGACTACTGAAAGCAAGGAGTTACACCGGCAGAAAATGCGTCAATACTGCGCAAAGCTGAAGACCCTCCAGTTGAATAAACGTGGTCCAAAGTAGGCCAATTCGAGAAAAGAAGAAGAAAACGAGATTTATTTTTTATGGACATTTCAAAAGAAAGGCTCGCTAACAGTATTACCACCTTCCAGGAAAACAGGAAGACGCAGTGATCATGGGTCAAAGAAGTCAATCGGGGTTTAGAAAAGTATGGGATCCAGACAGAAGGCATAGCAAACAGAAAGATGTTCAGAAGGAAAGTTGCGGGAGTGAACGACCTATCCGATTTAGAAAACGAGAAAGAACTGAGTATTCTGGGTTGAAATACAAACATGAGCAAGTCAAAAGGATGAAGGAGAACTGACGAAAGAGGATTGATTGATTGATTTTATCCCCACGGCTACACTTAGAGCTTAAGAGCTCCTTTACGGTAGCGCCCTACATAAAATAAGATTAGGGCTTATAAAAATAAAACATTTCACTTATATTCACAATATAAATAATAATTGTATAATAATAGTAACAAAAAGGCAGTAATAATAATAATAATAATAACAATAGTCTTATAATAATAGTAACAAAAGGCAGTAATAATAATAATAATAATAGCAATAGAACTGTACAAACAGACAGAGTCGATTACAAAGAACATAAGGAAAAGAAGGGCAAAATTTTATGGACATATACAAAGGATGACCGAAGACAGACTGACCAAGAAAATTTTTAATATAGTTACGAATAGCACACTAAAAACCAATTGGGTAAAGGAAACCGTGGAAGACCTCAAGAAACTAACCATCTCTACAGAAGACATCGCAGACAGAATCAAATACAGAGAAAAACTTAGACTACAGAAGTTTGTGCAAACTCCCAAAGAGAGACAACCAGCAAAGAGGTGGACAGAAGAGAGAAAGAGGAAACATAGTGTGTATATGAGAGGTTTTTGGGAAAAAAGAAGAAAGGTCCAGAATGAAACATGAAAATTGATTGAGTTGTAACGCCCTCCTTACGGGGAATTAACGAATAAAATAAATAAATAATAGTAATATCGTATGGCCTCGGGTGCCGGGTGCAAGCTTTGTAATTTGACACCCAGAGGGTAGCTTGCATGTCGAATTTCGTTGTTCCTTGAATCACAATGAAAGTCAAGGAGGTTAGATATCTAAGCTCCTTGAACACTATAGCGCTTCTAGTGGAGAAATAAGGAACTTTGTGTTGGCGGAAACTCCCGAGATTAATTTTTCCATTATAAACACGGCCTATTGAATTCAAATGGGTTCTTTGACATGCCAACATCGTATGACATGCGTGTCGTATTTTTGGCGCCCTCCAAAAACTCACTTACCACGGCCAGGAGCGAACCAGCAATGTTGGGGTTAGTAGACCGACACGCTATCCACTCATCCAACGTGGCAAGCTATAATAATAATGGAACAAGAAGTTCCGTGACGAACTAAAGAGCCTACTTTTCATGCCAATGATTATTCTACAGTATATGAACCTATCTAGAATAATGAAGAAATTAAGTTGCTAATATCGAAATTTCTAATTATTTCGAAATACTGTATACCTTGCATAATGTAGCCTAATAGAGCACTACAGTTGGCAGCCCTGATGACTGAATATATTCTTAGTTCCATCTCTTACAGTAAGGTACAGAATACAAAATTTGGTTGAAGTCCAATGAATAGCATGGACGTTACATGCAGTTAAACATTGGATCTAACAGCGTGCGTAAAATCATGTTGGCAACAATGTCATGCCTGTATTGGTCAGAAATAATCTGAAATAATATGATCTATTGTTGTGCCAATTTTGAATGAAATCCATTAGTTAGTATAGAAGTTACATGCATCTTAAAATTGGACCTATCATCAGGCTTAGAATCATGTTGGCAGCACTGACGTATATTAGTTAGTCCAAATGCATCTAGAATTCCAGGTACAATACGTGTGCAAAGTTTAGAGCTATTGGCTTGCATACTTTCTGATGTATTGGTATTTGGATAAAATAAATTAGTAGCATTTATTAACAGTTGGCAGCCCTTGTGGGTCTTAAGAATACGCTCAGTCATATCTGGTTATGTATGCATACAACATACGAAATTTGGTTGAATTCCAATTGATAGTGTAGAAGTTATGGGCATTTAAAAATTGGACCAATCAGCAGGCTTATAATCATTTTGGCAACACAGCGATGTATGGCCTCCTGGAAATTTAACTGCAATATTATTATCTATACGTATGCCAATTTTGAAATAGCTCCCATTCATACCTTCCAAGATATCCAACATGGAGCTCAAATTTCAATTGCGATTTTTTAGCAGTTGGTAGCACTGACATCATTTTCAAATATGGCCGTGAGATATTCGGGTATATACCTTTACTCCTACCAAATTTTGTTTTGATTGCTCCAGCCGTTTAGGAGTTGATAGGGGGGGACACACACACAGCCAGACAGACAGAAGGACAGACAGACAGAAGGACAGACAGACAGACAGACAGACACACATTTGCCCGATCTCATAAGACTTATTTTTCCTCTTTTTTGCAAAATGTGAAAAGTAGGCTAAAAATATATAGGCTACAAAAGAGTGCTTACAGACACAGTATCAGCCCGAAAAACAAACACCTTATACAAGAAAAGCTATTAAAGTAGGTAGGTTGTCAGCTATTGTCCTGATGTTATAATTGAACTAATAATAGTATTTTAACATAATGCAGAAATCAGATGTGAGAGGTATACTGCTCCAAGATGCGGGATGAAAGACGTCTTTTGAGAGCTGCAGTGATTCCAATGTTGACGAACTTATACATTACAAGTCGAAGGTGTGAGAGAGATAGAGATAACTTGCCATTACCAAGAAAGTTGTGTAATCGCAGAGGCTTAAAACAAAAGTAAACAACAAGTTCCGTGACGAATGAAAAAGAGCCTACTTTTCTTAAAATTTAAAATTCATGCCATTGATTAATCTATATGCATCTATCTAGAATAATGACAAAATTAAATTGGTAATATAGAAATTTCTAATTAGTTCGAAATACTGTATACCTGGCATACTGTAGCCTAATAGAGAACTACAGTTGGCAGCCCTGGTGACTGAATATATTCTTGTTTCCATCTCTTAAAGTACAGAATACAAAATTTGGTTGAAGTCCAATGGATAGCATGGACGTTACATGCAGTTAAACATTGGATCTAATAGCGCGCTTAAAATCATGTTGGCAATAATGACATACATGTATTGGTCAGAAATAATCTGCAATAATATGATCTCTTGTTGTGTTAATTTTGAATTAAATCCATTTGTTAATATAGAAGTTACAGGCATTTTAAAATTGGACCTATCAGCAGGCATAGAATCATGTTGGCAGCACTGACCTATATTAATTACTCCAAATTAATCTAGAATGCCAAGTACTACACGTGTGCAAATTTTAGAGCTATTGGCTTGCATATTTTATGATATATTGATATTAGGGAAACAAAAATAGAGACACCATTTTTTAACAGTTGGTAACACTGGTTGCTCTTAAGAATACGCATAGTCGTATCTGTTTATGGTTTTTTTTTTTCGTGTGGCCACCTGAGAGGCCGAGTGCAGGTCTTTCTAAGTGACGCCCGTGGGCGACCTGCGCGTCGGGATGAGATATGGAATTGATGAAGGCGAATGAAACTGGGCAAGGATGTGGAAGGAAGTGGCCGTGGCCTCTGTTTATGGTGCACATAGCACATACAAATTTTGGTTGAAATCCAAATGATAGTATAGAAGCTACATGTATTTAAAGTTGGACCTCTCAGCAGGCTTAGAATCATGTTGGTAGCACTGACGTATATAATTTACTCCAAATTAATACAGAATGTCAGGTACTATACGTGTGCATAGTTTAAAGTTGTCGGCTTGCATACTTTCTGATATATTGGTACTTGGAAAAAATAAATTGAGAGCATTTATTAACAGTTGGCAGCCCTGGTGGATCTTAGGAATACGCTCAGTTATATCTGTTTATGTACACATAGCACATACGAAATTTGGTTGAATTCCAATTGATAGTGTAGAAGTTATATGCATTTAAATATTGGACCTATCAGCAGGCTTATACTCATTTTGGCAACACTGCCATGTATGGCCTCCTGGAAATTTAACTGCAATATTATTATCTATACGTGGGCCAATTTTCAAATACCTCCCATTCATACCTTCCGAGATATCCAACATAGAGCTCAAATTTCAATTGCGATTTTTCAGCAGTTGGTAGCACTGATATCATTTTCAAATATGGCCGTGAGATATTCAGGTATAGATCTTTACTCCTACCAAATTTTGTTTCGATTGCTGCAGCCGTTTAGGAGTTGATAGGGGGAGGGGACACACACACACAGCCAGACAGACAGAAGGACAGACAGACCGACAGACATACACACATTTGCCCGATCTCATAAGTCTACTTTTTCCTCATTTTTGCAAAATGTGAAAAGTAGGCTAATGAATAATATGGTCATCATATGCGATTCACTGGGGGATTTGAATGAGTTTCTAAACAGTCTTAGGGAAGAATTCGTGATGAAAATCAATAAATATAAAACAAGAATAACGGAATGAAGCTGAAAGAAATCAGAAGCTCCTATTAATGTCAAATTGACAGGTGCAAAACTAAAGGAAGTAGGAGACTTCCGTTAATTAGGAAGCGAAATAATCAGTGAAGGACGAAGCAAAGAGGATATAAAAAGTAGCTTGGCTCGGGCAAGGAAAGTTTTTTATGGAAAATTAATTTTTTGACGTCATATTATATAGATTTAGGTATTAGAAATTCATCTAGCAAAGCTTTGTCTGTTGCGTAGCGCTCTATGGAAGTGAAACTTCGGACTGTTGGTGCAGCAGAAATGAGGAGAATAGAAGCGTTTGAAACGTGGTGTTACAGGAGAATGATGAAGATCAGATGGGTAGATAGAGTAACAAACGAAGAGGTATTAAGACGAGTGGGAAAGGAGAGTTGTTTCTGACGACTGCTAATGAAGAGAAGAGATAGGTTGGTAGTACACATACTAAGACACCCAGGAATAGCAAACTTAGTTAAGGAAGGAAGGGTCGAGGACAAGAACTTTAGGGGTTGACCAAGGTTAGAATATGTTAAACAGATTGCGTCGGATAAGGGTGTGGTAGGTATGTAGAGATGAAACGATTAGCTCAGGTCAGTGAGGCATAGAGAACTTCATCAAACCAGTCAAAAGACTTAAGACTGAAACAAACACTAGGATTGGGATGGAGGCGACCGTAGCCTCAATTCAGGAACCATCACTGCATTTTCCAGGAGTAGAAATGAGAAACCACGGAAAATTACTTGGACAAGGTGGGAATCGACTCCATTATTAAAATTATTATGCTCAATAGGACCAGATAAGAGATGTCAAAGGTAGCCTAGATCCTAGGAAGTAAATGTTGATCTAACCATAATGTGAAGGAGATGTGGGGTCTCTAAAGACTCAACTTACCCAGCTGAGGGATAGGAATAAAATGGATGTTGAAGACATCACAGACACTCACTCCGTGAGCCAGGGGAAACATCCTCACGTCGTCAAAACCTCAAGAGCAGGCCGATAATTGAACCGTCGGCACTTTGGAACGAAGTGCAGCGTGCCATCAACGTAACTACAAAAACTGGACTTTAAATTAAAGGAAACCATTATATATTCCGTAAAACAGGCGCCTGGGTGGCCTAGATCCGTCACTCAGCGAAAGGACGCGCTGAATAGATTAAGTGAGAGATGTATCACTTGTTGAACGTACTCTACTACCTGTTGAACTGACAGCTCAACAGATAGTGGCCGGTACCTGTTGAACATGGCTCCCAAAACTCCGCGGAAAATAGTTCCAGTTTATTTGTTCCAACTGAAGTGCATTGTTCTTGACAAATGGAAGTTTTCTATTATTATTATTATTATTTTTAACACGCGAATGGACCACTTAGGATCACGCTAAAAATTCATTTCATTTTCCCCCCAGAGACTCACATCTAGTGGGACGTGGGTTGGCGACCACGGTGCCCCAGCTGAGTCCGGCATTGCTTCCACTTGTGCCAGGCTCCTCTCCGTCTTCTTTTCTGTCGACCTCACTTGGTCAACTCTTGTTCTCTTCCGACCCCGACGGTATTAGGGTATCCGAGGCCTAGAGAGTCTCTTCCTTTCCCGCCTTAATTGGCCCTTGTCTAATCATTTCTGATACCCTCCTTCTGCGAGGGGTCAGCCTTCCTTTTTCTTTTCATGTTATCTCCTGCCTTCTGCTCAAGGCCCTCAAGGAGGTAGGATGTGTGTAGCCCCACCACTTCCGACGCACCCTGGATATTGCTACACCCTCAGAGGCTCACGGCTGGTTAGTTAGGGAGTTGGCGATCCCAAGGGATTCCTGAGCTGGTCCGTTTATTCCTCTATCATCATCATCATCATCATCATCATCATCATCATTTCATTTTCTTGGTGCGAAGTTTTCTCTGCACCCAATACTCCTTCATGCGTTCGCTGGCCTGTTTGCGCTGTTCTTTCGTCCATGATCTTCCGGTTTTCTTAGGTCTTCTTGCGGCTTGAATCCCTTCCAAATTATTCAGTATGTTCCTAAATCTATTTCTGTCTAACAGTTGGTCTTCTGAGATGTTCACTCTTTCCATATCCGCCTTTGTTTCCTTAATCCATGCTGTTGTGGTCTTCTTTCTCCAGAAGTAATCAAATATCTGTTTGGTGAGTCTATTTTGGTCCATTCTGTATAGATGTCCGAGAAACTTCAACCTCCTCTTCTTCATAGTCTCAGAGATTCTTTCTACTTTCTAGTAAACTTCATCATTACTACGAAGTTTCCATCCACTTTTGGTGCGAAAAGCACCCATAATTTTTCTGAGGATTCTCTTTTCCAGGACCTCTAGTTTAACCAGCTTGTAGTTCATAGAGACATTCTGTCTTCACCACGTTGTTGTAGTGTTTTATTTTGTCATTCCAGGATAGGCTCTTTTTATTGTGCATGTTTTATTATTATTATTATTATTATTATTATTATTATTATTATTTTACTGACAGTAGTGGCTACGCTGGCTAAAGCGCAGCATTAGGTCATGGGACCAAGCTCTCTGCTGACTCGGTAGACGCGTGGGTTCGAGCCCCACCGTCGGCCGTCCTTGAAATAGTTTTCCGTGGTTTCCCATTTTCAACACCAGGCAAATGCTGGGACAGTACCTTCTGACAGGCCACGGCCGCTTCCTTCCACATCCTTGTCCAGTTTCATTCACCATCATTCATTTCATCTCTCATTAACTCCTCTCATGAGGTTGGCGTCAGGAAGGGCATCCGGCCGTAAAAACCATCGCCACAAAGACTTCCATCGCATCTCATCCCCGACCCCGTTGGTAAACGGGAATAATAAGGGGTAGACATACATACATTATTATTATTATTTTATGACGTTATGCTCAACTAAGGAGCGCGATTGAACCTACTTCAAAGATGAATTTGAATTTCCTTTTTTCAAAAAAAGATGGTATATTGGCTTTCATGGCCAGTGAATTAAAACTCAGCAATTTTTCTAGGTTTGTGTCATGTCTTGGGTGGGGTTTCGCCTAGGACACCAAGCTGGCTCATCAGCGGGCTCTCGGTGTTCCCGCTCAGACCCCCACAAGAGTAGCAAACTGCGCGCTACCTTCCTTTTTATGAAGCGCACCTGCGCCTCTTTACTGCGAGAACTAACAGCTCCAGAAGCCATAACCTCCCTATAAAGCCTATATACCACGGTTTTGGAAGCCTTTATAGCAATGTTATGGCTGCTTGAGCTGTTAGTGGTCAGCAACCCACGTCCCACTAGATGTGAGCCCCTGGGATGAACACTGAAAAATGATTATTTTAAGTGTATAATGTGTTATTTTGGCGTGTATAGTAGCGTGTGTACGGCAAGAATTTGGGAGCTGTCCATGACTACGTAAGAAACCATCTTCGCATTTGCCTGGAGTAGAAGGGGAAACCTCGGAAAACCACTTCTAGGTCGGAAGATTGCTGCATGAGGGTTGAAATGTAAAAAATGTAAATTAAAAAAAAATCAATGTAAAAATTAGAAACAAAATTTACAAATCAAAATCAAAATCAAAATTAAAATTAAAATAAAAATAAATAAACTAAAACATTTTAAATATTAATGAAAATAAAATAAAATTTAAATTTAAAATAAAACTTAATAACAAAATGTATTATCATCCTCCCTATTTTATCAGTGAATAATACTAACACATATTTATTTTCCGGAAGTGTAACATATAACCCGTCTAATCTAAATAGGCAAGAGCTTGGTGACCGACTAAAAAATATAAATCCTGAGTGTGGTTTTACCCCGGATTTTTCTCACACTCTCACCAGGCAAATACCCGCCGAAATAGTACCTTATTTCAAGTCTCCGAGCTTCTACCCTATTCGCAACCCTAATACAAGGGCTGGTTTTTTTTTCGTTTTTTTTTTTTTTTTTTTTTTTTTTTCCAACGTCCAATGGGCAATATAAAAATAACAGATTGACATATCAAACTGATTTTATTCCTAAATGTTTGCTTGTTTTGTAGCCAGCCCCGTGGTGTTGGGGTAACGCACCTGCCTCTCACCCGGAGGCTCCGGGTTCGATTCCCAGCTCCGTTAAGGATTTTAGTAACTGATGTGAGGGCTGGAACGGGGTGCTCTCAGCCTCGTGAGGACAATTGAGTAGCTGTCTGACAGTGAGGCAGCGTCCCGATCACGAAAATCAAGATTAACAGCCGAGGGGCCCCGATGCGCTGATCACGCGTTACCCCAATATCTGCAGGCCAAATGGCTGGGCAGCGGTCGCTTGGTAGGCCTAGGCTCTTCATGGGCTGCAGTGCCAGGGGTTATTTATTTTTGCTTGATTTGTACTTGCGGTTCAACTTATCACCAAAACGATTGAAACAATTGTCGTATCGTTACACCAGCTTTCCAATGCCTTCTTCAAAGAACTCTGCCACCACTGAAATGGGTACGTCTGAAGAGTCTCCTGAAGATTTTCCTTTTTGGGGAGGCCTTACCGCCTAACCATATCTTCAATTCTCGAAAAAGGTAAAAAGCATTCACAACCGCACTGTGCCAACATTACGATAGACCTTTCTCAAAGAATTCAAGTGGGAGGTTTCGACCATCCGCCGTTTAGTCCAAACCTGCACTGAATGATTTCCTTTTTTTTTTTTTTTTTTGAGAATTGAAAGTACAGTTGGGCGGCAATGCCTATCCAAAAATGAAAAACTTCAGGAGACTGTCCAGACGTAACCATCTCAGTGGTGGCAGAATTCCTTGCGTAGGGCATTGGAAAACTGGTGTAACGATACGACAAATGTTTGGTTGGTAGGATGGTTGGTTCCTCAGTTTAGGGGCAGCGACAACGCGGTCATGTAGCCCCGTGTACTTTGGTTGTGTGTAGAATCTGTCTGATAACCGGTGTTAATTGTGATGGCTGTATTAGTGTGTGTTATCTGTTTTTAATTCAAGTAAGGACTGCAGACATTCGATTTTCAAGTAGTTCAAAATTCGCTACCAAACGCCACCGTCAACGACCCACTAGTTCTCAACTTTGCTACTAGATGCCACCGTAGTTGGCTTCTGGCGACGAACGTTGAAGCCTAAGAGCGTTAGTCGAATATAACCTATAATTTACCTTCACACAGGTATAATTTAGTGGAAGGTTCTTTATCATTCCATAAATCTATGACATGGGACCACCGGCTTTACTTCCCTTCCGAAGGAAGGCATACTGAGGGATTTTTAACGCCCTTAAAAAATCCGACGACTTCGTCTGTGTTTGAACCCGCGCTCTTGGGCGTAGAATCTCAGCATGCTACCTACTATGCCACCGAAGCCACCACGACAATAATGTTTCAATCGTTTTGGCGATAAGTACAAAACAAGCAAACATTTAGTCATAAAATTAGTTTGTTATGTCTATCTGTTATTTTTAGCCTATTTTCAATTTTGAAAAAATAGGCTTATGAGATCACCTTTTGTCCGTGTGTGTGTGCGTGTGTGTGTGTGTGTGAGGTGTGTGTGTGTATCCCCCTAATAAATTCTAAACGGCTGGAGCGATTTCAATGAAACTTGGTAAGTTCCAAGCACTATTCCGGGTGATCCCGACCGTGCCCTTCAAATTTTGTTACGTCTCACCAATCCAACATGGCGGCTGTGCGAAATATTTCACCAGCATTCAATATCTCCGAAACTATTACCGATATCACCCTGGAATTTTTTACGGTGATAAAGGGAACTACTAGGAGTTCACCTATGTGACTTTTGAAAACCTGGTAACTACAAAACCAACATGGCGGCCAAGCGAATTTGCGACTTTTAAATAGACGTTTCTCGCGATTTAACCAACCAAACGCAATAAAATTTGGTATAGTATATGTTTATACACTTTGTAATGCACCGACATCTAACTTCGTTCAATTGTTTACATAACCACAAGATGGCGGCTGTGCGAAATATTTCACCGGTATTCAATATCTCTGATACTATTAGCGGTACCACCCTGAAATTTTGTACGGAGATAAAGGGCACTGCTGGAAGTCCACCTATAAGATTTTCAAAAACCGGTTAACTACAAAACGAACATGGCGGCCAGGCGAACTTGAAAATTTAAATAGACCTTTCTCGCGATTCAATGTTCTTAGCGCATTGAAATTTGGTACAGGAAATGTTTATACACATTGTAATGCACTGGTATCTAAATTATTTCAATTGTTTACATAACCTCAAGATGGCGCTGCGCGAATTTTAAAATTAAAATTTTATTTCTTGTGTCGTAATTATGCAATCGAAGTGGAAGTTTGAATAATGAACCTACGCAATCATTTTCCTTTAATGGTACATGACTCTATGGCCTATACATTTAACAATCCAACATGGCGACCATCCGAAATATTTAGACGGCTTTTATATCTACGAATCTATTAAAGCAATCAAACTGAATATTTTTATGTTCATAGGTGCTATGAACATAAGTTTACCTATAGGATTTTCAGTACCCTGGGGATCACAAATCCAACATGGCGGCGACGCGAAGTATAAATATTCACATGGACGTTTCTCGCAATTTAACCATCCGAGTGCAGTGAAACTTGGTACAGTAAATCCTTATATGAATGTTAATCCACTGGCATCTAATTTATTTCAAATGTTTCCATAACCACAAGATGGCTGCTGTGCGAAATTTTAAAACCTAGTTTTTACTTCTTGTGTCCTAATCATGCGATTGAAGTTCGAATGCCACACGTACACAATAATCTTCATGTAACAGTACATAAATCTAGGACCTACATAAATCAAGTCCAACATGGCGACCATCCGAAATATTTAGTTGGTTCTCAAAATCTACGAATCTATTACAGCAATCAAACTGAAATTTTGTATGTTGATAGTGGCAATTAACGTAAGTAGGATATATGAAAATAGGCTGTATATTTCTGCACGGAACTACTTGTTATATAGCGGATTCGGTGGCGTAGTTTGTAGCATGGTGAACTGCTGTGCCCATGATCGCGGCTTCAAACCCGGTCGAAGTCGTCGGATTTTTAAGAGCGTAAAAAATCCTTCAGTATGCCTTCCTTCGGAGGGGAAGTAAAGTCGGCGGTCCCATGTCATAGATTTATGACATGTAGAAGTTCATTCCGCGGACTAAACTCGTGTGAAGCTAATTTTCTCTGTTAGATTTCGTTGGAACGCTCTATCAAAGTTCCAACGTTCACCACTAAGTATCATTGATATCTGGTAGCGAAAGTTAGAACTACTTGAAATTGAACGGAACTTGTAGCTCACCCAATCGGTGTCCGCTTGAAGCAGCTACAGTCTCTGGCGAGGCGAACATGTCCTCGGACACTCCCGGCACTAAAAGCCATACGGACGTTGAAAGAATAACAGCCCTCGTAGTTCCACACACTACTATAATCCTCACATAAACACAAATTCAACACACACCTAACAACATGGGGCTGATGACCAAAATGTCCTAAGCTCCTTAAATCTAATCAACAACAAATTTCTTTATCATTTGTCAAAATAAATCCCTCCTCTAACAACATTACAATAATATTTGTCTGGACAATTGAGTGAATTCTCTGTCTATTAAATCAACTCCAGACAGCATAAATCTGACATGAGTAATGCATTTCCGCTGTTCGGGGCGTCAGCTGGCTCCGCAGGTACATCAGAAACACGGGATCGCTCATGAAACGCAAATGAAGCGCATTTCGATGTTCAGTTAAAGCTACAATTTCAATTATTACAGAGATATTCATACAGCAAGCGTGAATAATAACCATAGTGTTTAATTATGAATATTCCTGAGTGACTTTAAACCCGAGTAAATAGATAATCATCCATCGGTCAATATTGTTCGGTGTCGCGAAAAAAGCGACCAGCGAATTTAGCGACCAGCGAACTAAGCGACCATCACGAAATTTTACCAGCGCCTCGAAGGTCAACACTTCTGTTAATTTAGCGACCAGCGAACTAAGCGACCACCACGGAATTTTAGTAGTTAGTGGGACGTAAAGCCAAAACATTATTATTATTATTATTATTCTATTATATAGGCGTGTTTAAAATCAGCTTTAAAATAGCGTCATCAGTACATTTTTTAAACACTGATTCCCATCACACTTTATCCACGCTTCGGACTGGCTAAATGATAGAAATACATTTCTATTATTTAGGCGTGTTTAAAATCAGCTTTAAAACAGCGTCGTCAGTACATTTTTTTAAATGTTTTAAAAAGCAATATTTACAGATATATAAACATACATTTACAGAGTGTTTTCATGATCGTGAACTTAATCCAACTTTTGAAGGTAGGAGAGAGTTTAGAGACATGCCATTACGTCACCCGTTTCTTCATACTTCTTCACTGTTTTTTCAATACCCGCATCCATTTTTCTGTATTTGAGTTTTCTTCGCTTTCCTTCCAGATTCAGTTGTAATTTCATATACATGCTTGCTGAATCTAGCTATAAACCGGTTGGGAATAACCCGGTTGAATGACTTCGGGCGATGTGGTGGGCAAGAGTCAGGGTAGCTTGGCCGCTTAGTTCGCATATTCCGTGCTGGTCGCTTAATTCGATGATCGCTTTGTTCAGGTATTCATGGGGCGTGGTGGCTCAGCGGTCTAGCTGAATGCCTCTCACCAAGGCGGTCCGGGTTCGATTCCCGGTCAATGCATGTGAGATTTTCGAAGTGAAATGCCATGTCCTGTGGTTCGGATTCCACGTTAAAAGGAGGTCCCGTGGCTCATGATCTCGAGATTAACGGTCACGTTAAACTACAAGCTTCCTTCCTTTTTTGTTCAGGTATTCCATGAGTCAGGGTAGCTTGGCCGCTTAGTTCGCATATTCCGTGCTGGTCGCTTAATTCGATGATCGCTTTGTTCAGGTATTCCATGAGTCAGGGTAGCTTGGCCGCTTAGTTCGCATATTCCGTGATGGTCGCTTAATTCGATGATCGCTTTGTTCATGTATTCCATGAGTCAGGGTAGCTTGGCCGCTTAGTTCGCATATTCCGTGCTGGTCGCTTAATTCGATGATCGCTTTGTTCAGGTATTCCATGAGTCAGGGTAGCTTGGCCGCTTAGTTCGCATATTCCGTGCTGGTCGCTTAATTCGATGATCGCTTTGTTCAGGTATTCCATGAGTCAGGGTAGCTTGGCCGCTTAGTTCGCATATTCCGTGATGGTCGCTTAATTCGATGATCGCTTTGTTCATGTATTCCATGAGTCAGGGTAGCTTGGCCGCTTAGTTCGCATATTCCGTGCTGGTCGCTTAATTCGATGATCGCTTTGTTCAGGTATTCCATGAGTCAGGGTAGCTTGGACGCTTAGTTCGCATATTCCGTGCTGGTCGCTTAATTCGATGATCGCTTCGTTCAGGTATTCCTTGAGTCAGGGTAGCTTGGCCGCTTAGTTCGCATATTCCGTGCTGGTCGCTTAATTCGATGATCGCTTTGTTCAGGTATTCCATGAGTCAGGGTAGCTTGGCCGCTTAGTTCGCATATTCCGTGCTGGTCGCTTAATTCGATGATCGCTTTGTTCAGGTATTCCATGAGTCAGGGTAGCTTGGCCGCTTAGTTCACGTATTTCGTGATGGTCGCTTAATTCGCTGGTCGCTTTGTTCATGTATTCTATTGTTCAACCCTTTATAGGGCAGAATATTAATGAAGATATTTGATTTGTATTTATTTTAAATACAATTAATTATATTTGCCTAATTATAATAATTAATTTTTATTTGTGTTTTCTTCAACTTCTTAATGTTCATATTCATTTATTTTTTTGTCGGCTTCAGTGGCGTAGTCGGTAGCATGCTGAGCTTCTATGCCCCAGATCGCGGGTTCAAACCCGGCCAAAGTCGTCGGATTTTTAAGAGCGTTAAAAATCCTTCAGTATGCCTTCCCTCGGAGGGGAAGTAAAGCCGGTGGTCCCATGTCATCGATTTATGGCATGATAAAGAACCTTCCACTAATTACACTTGTGTGAAGCTAAATTATAGGTTAGATTTGACTGACGCTCTTAGGTTTAAACGTTCGTCGCCAGGAGCCGACTGCACTGGCATCTAGTAACCAAGTTCAGAACTAGTTGGTCATTGACGGTGGCGTTTGGTAGCAAAAGTTGGAACTACTTAAAAATCGAATGTGTGCAGTCCTTACCTGAATTACAGATAACAGACACTAATACAGCCATCACAATTAACACCGGTTATCAGACAGATTCTACACACACCCACGGGGCTACATGACCGCGTTGTCGTAGCCTCCAAACTGAGGAACCAACCAACCAACTCTTTAATTGTAAATGTTATTATTTAAAAAGTAATTTTAACAAGCAGCTTATGTATAGTATTTGGTTTTCAGAAAAAATACTTCCATAATAATAATAATAATAATAATAATAATAATAATAATAATAATAATAATTCAATGATAGAAGTGACTGAAAGATTCAACCATGAGCATCTTTGGCAATATGAATTGTGCTTACAGTAGGTGGTTAATATACACACCACTAACATATAAAGGGTTAAGGGGCTCCGAAATACCCAAATTCTTAAAATTTTGAATTATTTATTATTATGGTGTTGAAGTCATTTTTCGAGTTACCTTAGTAATCGAAATTTGGTGCTTTTTAATCAGTCAACTCCAATTGTGATGGGTTATTCCCTAATCCTATAAAACATTACATGAGATTAATAAATACTTTTGGATGACCAGGTTTGATCGTCAAGCGATCATCATCAGATCCATTACACTTAGGCTATAAAATCTAAGTCTAGAAACATGGGTGATAGTATTTACAATATGTATAGTTCACTTATTTAATTGCAGTAGTAGTCAATATTTAGACATATATTTGGTTTATTTATTTAGCGTATGGCATTTAGTGCCGGGAGTGTCGGAGGGTATGTTCGGCTCACCAAAAGCTGTAGCTGCTTCAAGCGGACACCCATGGGGTGAGCTACAAGTTCCGTTCAATTTCAAGTAGTTCCAACTTTCGCTAACTGATGTTACTGACACCTAGTGGTGAGTGTTGGAACTTTGAGAGAGATTTACAATGAAATCTGAACTATAAATTTAGCTTCACACAAGTTCAGTTAGTGGAAGGATCTTTTACATGACATAAATTTATGACATGAGACCGCCGGCTTTACTTCCCCTCATAACGAAGGCATACTGAAGGATTTTAACGCTCTCAAAACATCCGATGACTTCGGCAGGGTTTGAACCCGCGATCTTGGGCACAGCAGTTAACCACGCCACCGAAGCCGCAATAGATTTGGTAGCCCAAGTGTAATGGAAATAGTTTTTCCATAATAGTTATTCTCAGTGTGTGAAATGACACTCGGCAATTTCTATAGAGACCCGGAAACCGACATTTTAAGGCGCCAGATCCAACCCTTTCCGATATAAGAGCACATTACTCACTCTTAGAAACGCACAACGATGGCTTGCCGTAACCATGGCAACGTTAGCTCCTGCGGTCATTCCAGAAGCTGCCACTATAGCGTCTCTCAAAGTAAGATTTGGGAATGCTCCGCGATCAGAACATGGTCACATTGGTGTAAGTGGCTAAACGCACCCGCCCTGATAGCAGGAGACTCACTGGTTCCAATCCTGATTATGGCCATGTTTTCAATGTTTGCTCATGCAGATTTCACCACTCCAAGGAGAATTATGTCCTAAAACATTTCTATTACAGTTACACACACTACCACTGTCACCACAAGAACACAGGTTATTAGATAAATCCAACGCACAACCAAGATGCTCCAAGCCCCTAAATGTTTTATTAACAACAACAACAACAACAACTCAATTATGTGACGTACACAACTCGAACCACTGGCTGCGTGGGGCAATGGTAATATTCTCGACTGCTAGAAGTTGTTGTTTGAGTCTTCAATCTTTTGACTGGTTTGATGCAGATCTCCATTTCCTCCCTGTCCTGAGCTAATCGTTTCATCTTTACATAGCTACCACACCCTACATCCGAGGCAATCTGTTTAACATATTCTAACCTTGGTCTACCTCTACAGTTCTTGTCCTCGACCCTTCCTTCCATAACTAAGCTTGCTTTTCCTGGGTGTCTTAGTATGTGTCCTACCAACCTATCTCTTCTCTTCATTAGCAGTCGCCAGAAACATCTCTCCTCTCCCACTCGTTTTAGTACCTCTTCATTTGTAACCCTATCTACCCATCTGATCTTCATCATTCACCTGTAACACCACATTTCAAATGCTTCAATTCTCCTCTTTTCTGCTGCACCAATAGTCAAAGTTTCACTTCCATAGAGCGCCATGCTCCAGACAAAGGCTTTCAAAATTGACTTCCTAATACCTAAATCTATATTCGAGGTCAACAGATTCCTTTTTTGTAGAAATGCTTTCCTTGCCTGAGCCAACCTACTTTTTATATCCTCTTTGCTTCGTCCATCACTGGTTATTCTGCTTCCTAAGTAACAGAAGTCTCCTACTTCCTTCAGCATTTCACGTGCCAATTTGATCTCCATAGACGTTTTTATTTATTTCGGCTGCATTCCAGTATTTTTGTTTGAATGCAGCCATAGATTGCAGGATCGAATCCTGGTGGAGTCAGTTGGCATTTGAGGTTGCGCAAATGTGAGGGAGCCGTGTCAGTAGATTTACAGGCACGTTAAAGATTCCATTCGGGGCAAAGATTCGGGTCCCCGGCGTCTCTAAAAGCCTCAGTAGTCAAGGGTACGTAAAATAATATGCCGTTGTCGTCGTCATCATTATAACTCAACCCCGATTCATGAACTTTGAGGAAATTTCTCCCTTTCGCTACAAAACGGCCTCATCTACGAAGGAATTGTGAACATAGACAGATAGAAGCACAATTATAAGAATGTAAAACATAGCAATTTTCCTAGGATTGTGTCGTGTCTTGTGCGGGGTTTCTTCTAGGACACCAAGCTGGCTCATCAGCGGGCTCATGGTGTTCCCGCCCGGTCCCCCACAGGAGTAGCGAACTGCACGCTACCTCACTTTTATGAAGCGCACCTGCGCTTCTTTACTGTGAGAACTAAAATCTCAAGCAGCCATAACCTCCCTATGAAGGCTTCCAAACAGATGGTATATTGGCTTTCACGGCCAGTGAATTAAAACTCAGCAAAAAACTATTAATGTCCTTCAAGGCCATACTGAGGCACTACGTTACCGTTATTCGCCCAGAGGCGTTATATGCATCAGAATGCCTGGCGATGTATAAGAAAGGCCTGGCAGAAGAAATGGAAGCCAAAGAGAGGAAGATTTTGAGAAAGATCTTGTGCTCGGTCAAGGAACAAGGAGAGTATAGAAGACGAAACAACGATGAACTTTATCTACACGTGGAGAAAATAACGGACACCTCCTTTTACGACCATTTAACACGAATGAACTCCGGAAAATTGTCCGATTGAATCTGTGCCTACTTTGAGGGAAAGGAAACCAAAGGGAACTGGTTTACAGAGGTGGATAATACCTACAAGAACTGGGGATATCACATGAGGACATCTCGGAACGTGACTCATTGAAGAAGAAACTTGGGAAAATACAGAGTTTTCAGCCAAAACCCATATTGAAAACCGGCAAGAAGTGGATCGAAGAACGAAAAGAAGCTCACCGAAGAAGAATGCGTGAATACTGGGCCAATGTGAATTAACGAGGGAGAAGGCAGTTGAAATAACGTGGTTCATAAATACCGAAACGATCATTAAAAACAATATGCGATGAGTGAATGTTAGAAACAGATTATAGCAACAGTGTTTTGAAAATTTGATAAAGTGGTTTTGACATTTCAATGTCTCAGTAGTTCAAATGGCAATTCATAGTGCATCTATCGTTTTCGAAGACAAGACCGTCAAACAAAAGGTGACGCACGGTTTGAGAAGATCCACAGAAGCAAGAGTAATTGTCATATATTTTGATTTTGAAAAGTTTGAAGTAAGACTTAAGAACACCACGTACACTTACACGATGAAAAAATCGATTGTTTGATTTTGGAGCCATAAAATTCTTCATTCTTTTCTGAATCCGAATATATATAGTTTGTTGGGGTTTTGATGTCTACAACTACCTTAAATTCGTTTCTTGTTTTATTATTAGCGTCCCATGCTCTGGATAATACACTTTTAAACTTTGCCGGCCGTTTTCCGTTAATACTCATTTTTCATGTTCAGGTACCAATAACTAGGAAACCATTTAAGATAGAGGGATAATTTTTTTACATTAACTTGCCTAAAGGAGTACTTGAATGTTAACCTATTTTCACTTCCAAAACATAGTAGGCATGGATTGGGGAGAGAAAAATTGATACATATTTTTGAATAAATTTAAAAAGAAAGAGTTCGGATTTTTGTCCTTGCATTCTGCCCCAATAATAATGAAACAAAGTGGTTACTCATCTGCCATGATCCATTACAAGTACTGTATGTGAACAAAATTTGAGAGTATTTGATTGAAAAACAACAGACAAATGTGTACCTGAAGCAACTTATACAACAATTTTTTGAAAATGTATCTCTCCAAATTTGTATTCATTTCACACATCCTATAAAAGCAAAGTAGCACTTAATGGTTAAAAACAGCTCAGAATATACCGCTTCTTATATGTGACAAGAATCATAGCTGTACCTTTAGCATAAACCCAGAAAATACTTAGTAAAGTGATACCACAAAAATAGACTTTTTCATCGTGTAAGAGTACGTGGTGTCCTTAAATTTTTCTTGGCATAATGTTTACAGCAATTAATCAATAATGTTTAGATGAAAAGTTGATTAACTTCTCCTCAGAGTATTTCATTAAGATTGGTTTTGGTATATTACGATAAATGATGCAATACAAATTCCAAGCTACGTAGAACACAAAAATACAACACACACACAGTGCACTCACAAGGACGGACAGCAATGATGCAGGTAAAATAATCTCTATGATCTTAAAAGTTTTCTTGAGTGTGGAATATTGGAGACAACCTCTTACCAGCGGAATACGTATACTGATGAACTGGAGAGCATTGCGTTCAGCAACAACAAAAATCACCACTAAAATTATTTTATGTTCGACCCTCACTTTTATGTGTCAGAAAACTGTATCATAATGATGGTCATTATAACACTGATTTTCATTATGATAAAGTTTCTCCAGCCAATCAGATCTCGTTCATTGACCAATTAGGTAACGATACCGTCGCGCATGCGCTCAAAATCCAACATGTCGGACATAAACACAACATCGAACTAGGCTATAATAAATTACCGACATGGAATACGCACCGTCCATATATTCGCGTAAATAAACTGGCGAATATGAAACAAGAAATAGCACTGTACCTTAAAATCACCAACCCTAATTTCTACACAGCGCATTGTCTTCAAATGACTCCGGTGACAATATTACTGAGGGACGGCAGATGTAAACATATGGCCTGCATATGGCATTGCAAGCACACAGAGCGCATGCGTCGGTCGTTCAAAGATCTTGAAAGACAGAGATATAATACCCAACGCTTGCTCTGCGATCACAAAATTCAAGTAGCTGACTCTCAACAGATAATTATGAATATTTATGATAAAACATATAATAAAGTTATAATTATCGTCGAACATAAACAGTCGTATGCAACTCGCCTATAATGGTAATTAAGACACTCGTATGGAAATTATAAAACTCGCATACGCTCGTTTTATAAAAAAAATACTCGTGTCTTAATTATAGCCATTATAGGCTCGTTGCATAATGTACTATAAGACAATTTACAATAAGGAGGATCCTAACTCATTATAGGGCAAAACTACTTTCTTTTCCTTTTTGTGTGTTTATATATTTTAATTTATTTTAATTATTATTATTATTAATGTAATTTTTGTTTCTATATTTATTTTTAGTTTTTAATTTATGTTCTTATAGATTTACTTTTGTTATTATTTTTATTTAATTAATTAATTAATTTCGAATTGATTTTTACTTTCATATTTTAATAGTTAGGCCTATGTTTATTATTTTGACTTGTATATTTCTTTTATTATTGAAAGTTTATTTTTTAGATTTTTATTTCTATATTTATATTTTATTTTTACACTTGAATTGTTAATGTATTTAGTTAAAATTTTTTATTAAGTTTATCAAGCACGTTACGTCAAGTAGATACGTATATAGTATTTTATTTTTAGAAATACTAGCACTTCAGCATGAAAATTCCCCAAAATTTGGCTGAAAGATTCAACTATCAGCATTTTCGAAAGTACAAACTCTCCTTATAAAAGGTTAATCTAAAATTTACGTGTATAATACCATCGCGTATGAGTTAGCGTAATAGGAAGTTCCCGAATGTTAAATGATTCAATTCATATAGATTTAGAAATTGATTGAATTATCTTTAATATATCTCATCCTACGTTAAGTGAATGAATATCAAAATTACAATTATACGCTTTCTGTGCGGGTAACTAACTATTTACACACACAAAAAGTTTGCCTAAAAAAAGCAAATATGAAGATAAAAAGGATTATGGATGCCGCTTTGAGACTATTTGTCAACAGCCATCACTTAAGAATGTGTTCGTTATACCGATACGTTATATTTTTGTACTATACGATTCAATCAATTTTTAAATCACAAAAATATTCATAGTTTGTAAAATTAACGTGAAAACTGAACAGGGTAAAACTAATTTCCCAAAAATATATTCAATATCTCCGATTATATTGGTTTTCAAGCGCTAATTTCATATCTTCGAGCTTTAACGAAACTATATTATTATAAACTATTTTCACCCAAAATAGTGCAACGTTTTGAAATAGGTTGCCGAACCGATCAACGGAATTCTTCTTTCCATTGTGGAACCAATTTATAGACAAATGTGGACCATATCTGCCCTCAATATTATACTTTGCGATAACGCACTGCGACATTCACACAAACAACACTGTTAAGGATAAGGAAACTTATTTAATTGGAGTCAACGCTGGCTTTTAGTTGTATTATTTTTTTTACTAGCAACCTGCCCCGGCTTCGCCCGGGAACAGTTATGAATGCATTACGGGCTATCTCGTAAACTGTTGCCACAGTAATTGAATGGAGATTGTTGGGAGAAATGTAAACGTAAAATCACTTACAGTGGACGATGTATTGATGATAGAGATATGTTCTCACGGACATTTTTGTAGAACTTTTCATGCTGAACAATTCTTACACTCATAGTATACTGATATTTTTAACGGTTTGCCCAGCGTAAGCTTAAGAAGCGCATGGACGCCATGTTCTTTTTCGACGTTTTCACTGAAATCGTTACTACTTGGCTTCCTCTGAACACAAATAAATTATTTTCTACAGAAACCTTCCTCGAGATATCCTTTAAAGAATGGTGAAAACTGCATAAAAATCCATCCAGTGGTTCTCGAGATTACCCGTGACATCCAAGAATCGGGGACTTTGTTTTATACTTACATTTAAAATGTATTAAATAGTGAAGGAAGGAAGATTGCAGTTTAATGTGATTGTGAATCCTGTGATTATGTGGCAGGGGACCTCCTTTTCACGTGAAATCCGAACCACAGGACATGTCATTTCACTTCGAAAATCTCACATGCATTGACCGGGAATTGAAACCAGTCCACCTCGGTGAGAGGCCAACAGCTTGGCCGCTGCACCACTATTAAATAGTGAGTAGATTACCGAATTTGAAGTAGTATTGTTTAAATATAGAGGGATGAGAAAATACAAAGTTCGATAGAACAAGGAAGAACCAGGGAAGACAGAAATTATCCACCCATTTTTAACTTAAAAATACAGTATATAGAAATTAAATTATCATTCTACTTGAATTGGAACCGTATTGTCTACAACACTAACAATAAATACTTCTATTATTCCACGTTTCAATACACATAAGGATTAGAATTCGTACATTCTTCCGGAGTGTTGTTACTCCTTCTTCAGAGTAATTACAAGTAAATATTAAATAGAAAAGGAATTAATCTTTACCGGAAAAATAACAATAACAAATTTTACTGATATATTACTGGAATATTTTTCCGACAGTTCAATTTCTTTAGCAATTTTTTTCTTCGCTTAGGTTTTCTATAGTTTTCAATCTTTTTCTATATTGTTATCAGTGTACGCTAGTATTATTTATTCATCGTATGGCTTTTAGTGCCCGGAGTGTCCGAGGACATATTCGGCTCGCGAGAGTCTGTAGCCCTTAGGGTGAGCTACAAGTTCCGTTCGATTTCAAGTAGTTCCAACTTTTTCTACCAGATATCAATGATACCTAGTGGTGAACGTTGGAACTTTGCTAGAGCGTTCTGACGAAATCTAACCTAACAATTTAGCTTCACACAAGTTTATTCTGTGGAAGGATCTTTTACATGCCATAATTCTATGACATGGGACCGACTGCTTTACTTCCCCTCCGAAGGAAGGCACACTGAAGGATTTTTAACGCTCTTAAAAAATCCGACGACTTCGGCTGGGTTTGAACCCGCTATCTTGCGCACAGCAGTTCAGCATGCTACCGACTACGCCACCGAAGCCACTAGTAGGCTAAATCATAATTTCAATAATGGATTTTTTTTCTGTTTCTTTGTGTGTCACATTTCCGACGAAGATTCCGCCGAGGAAGGATTAACAACACTCCAAAACATATGCAGATTGTAATAATACCATCATCATTCCTACATTGTTTGCATTGACCGGTGGAACAACAGAAGTATTTATAATTAGTATTTGCACTCCCTCGAAAATTCCGTTTATAATTAAATTACCGTCCGGTCTCCAGTATTGAGGTGTTACTGATTACACAAGTTTGCGATGAAAAAATTGTTTCAAATTTTTATAGTGATCCTTATGGTATTTTTTTTGCTGAATACAGAAAAATAGTGAAAAACTTTCAACGTCCTTTTTTACCCACAAATCACACGTTGATTTTTTTTACTTTTAAGGTTTAACATACGTACAAATTATAACGAAGATATCAAGGACGCTGGTATGTTAATATGATGGCTGACTGCTGTTGGATGTTATAAAGAGAAAATCTTCTACTCCACAACAGGAAAAGTACAAAAAGAAGTTTGGAAAGGAAAAGAAAACGTTACTACAAATACTTGTAATAAAGCCTTATGCTTAAGATTAACCTATGTTTAATGAGGTTTAATAACATTGTACATAAATAATACTGATATAAAATGGCAATTTTTAGGATTTTTCATAAAAGTTTTACCTAATTTTGTATACAAACAATACGTGATAGTAAAAAAACAATATCATTGCGCTAAAGACTGCATAAAGATCAGTTAACAAAACTTAAACAATATATATTTGCTTTTGCAAACCGATGTTATCAAATAATGAGTGTTAAAAAATATAAACTTTTTATAGTTCATAAAAAATACACCAAATATATTCAATTTCTTCACTAAACTCATTTCTCATGACGAAGCTGAAACAGGAATTTGGTCGGAAATTTAAATTAAATGTCTTTGTTGAAATACATGACATAGCTTTTGATTCTACCAAGTATCGTCTGTCTTAACTGTAGTTATCACTCAAATGATGAGGAAGGAAGAGAATTACTAAGTCCTATTATTTTTTATGAACTTTAGGTTACTCTTGACCAATATTTTGGATAAATATGATGAAAAGTCTCTTTTTTTGTTTTCGATGGTATGAAAAAAAAACAGACCTTTATGTTTTTAAAAATTCGATCATGTGATTTCCGGTACAAATTTGTAAGTATCTATAGTGTGTTAATACTGTATATTCCTCAGAGTTTAAAAATCCCTGTAAGACAATTTTTCATGGCATCCAAATTATTTTACTTATAAGCATTTAAAATGTTGAACTAAAGAAGCACCAACATTGGAGGAAAGTGGAGAAAAGAAGAGCACAAGTGATCAGGATTTTAATTTATGAATTGAATTTTTAATGCCCAATTCCTCTTTATTTGTCTTTCACTAAAATCCTCTTTGTGGAGCGGTTATTTAGATACTCTGATAAAATTTTGTTCTCAAGTTCATCGAAGTACGAAAATAAAAAAAATACCTGGATCTTATTGTGAGTAAAATCTTTGTATCTTATTCTAATTTTATGAAGAAGAAAGCACTATTATATTGTAGGAAGTAGATCATCTAATTTGAAAGATCCTAGAGCGCTAAGTATCATGGGCACAATTTGAGAAACTGCGTATGTGAAGAACATGATTAAACATTATCAGACCAAGAAAATTAATTTGTAATGCAAGGGAATGTTTTATCGAGTCAGTAAAAAGAATTATTGATTTATTTATAATAGTATGACGATACGATAAGGAAAATGAGGGTTAATTTCTTTGGACACGTAATGAGAATGAATAACACCAGACTCAAAAATCAAATCTTCAGTCATGTATACAAAATCAAGAATGGAAATCAATGGCTACAATGTATAAAAACGGATATGGAAGAGATGGAAGTATTCAGGACAGACCACTTTTCAGAAATATGATCAAAAATTTCAAGGGTTACCAGGAGAAGGAAAAGAAGAAGCGGAGTAACAGCTGGACGGAAGAGAGAAGAAGGAGACAAAGTGAAGTAATGAAGAACTACTGGAAGGCAAGAAAGCATAAAGGAAATAAGAGACAGTGAATGCAATGGATTATTTTACGCGGTCCAAAAATGACCAAAATCGAGGAAAGAAGAAGAAGTATGACAATTAATGCTATACCTATGAAATTTGGTATCCAAAGTACCAATATCACCGTCATCATGTGGTGTAAACTCATAAAACACGGATAAGCAAGTTTTGAATTTCGATATTACACTCATTGGTAAAATTAAAGTATCCATTAATTATTCCAATTATTTTTTAAATGGAAAATAAAGTATTTTTCAGTGTTGACTTAGTAATCACAGTTGGAATGATTTTCTGTCGGTCAATACGATTGAACTTAGTTCTAATAGGTGTTATTCCTTAAACATGAGAAAAATTACATGGAGTAAAAAAATCCACTTGAATCCAAGGTTTAAGGTTTATCACCCTCACCAATTAGGTGCAATCATTTGACCGAAAAAAAAGTAATTAAAACTTAGTTTTCAAAAACGAAATACTTATAATATGATGAATTGGTTACTAAATACGTAGTAATGGTTGAAATATAGTGTAAAGATAGGTTAGAAAATAAAATGTACAAAGTTCAGTCGACGCAAGGAGAATTAGGAAGAGAGGTAGAAAGTTTGAAGAACTTTTACTGTTCCAATAAAAAAAAACTTTTTGAATAAAAAAAATACTGAATTTTAAGTAGTAATTGTGTAAATGTAGAGGAAAAACAGTTAGGAAGAAAATATACAACAATTATTTCAGCATACACACAGCAGTTATCAAAGTGAAAATATTGAATTTTTAGCAATATTTGTTTAAATATAGTGAAAAAGAAGTTAGTAAGGAAAGTTTGGCTTCAGAAAGAAAAATCGGTGAAATGTTAAAGAGTTAGGAAGAAAAATATACAAAAAATATTTCAGCATACACACAACTGTTATCAAAGTGAAAAGATTGAATTTTTAGAAATATTTGTTTAAATATAGTGAATTTTTTGCAATATTTGTTTAAATATAGCGAAAAAGAAGTTAGTAAGAGAATTTTGGCTTCAGAAAGCAAAATTGGGGAAATGTTAAAATAACATAATATGAAATGTCATCCGTCCCGTAAGTAAGTGAGTGAGTGAGGGAAGAAGGAGGTTGTGCTGCTCCCTACCTGTTGGCTGAGTTGGACATGTGCTCCGAGGGTCGCTGCGCCTGCCTGCCGCTCTGACTGGCCGCTAACTGGACGAGTGGGAAGCGAAGAGCGCCAGGCAGACTAGAGCCGGAGCCGGAGCCGGAGCAAGAGCAGGCGCGGGCGCATGGCCCCCCAGCCACCTGTTAGAGCGCTCCCACAAGATCGATAGAGCTGCAGCAGGTACTCACTGAGGCACTCGCCTCCCTCGGACATCTACTCTCTCGTCTGTAAATAAACCAGGCCAACTGATGCTTCTGTTTCTTCATGGATGGCCAGAACATAATTTTTACTATATCTCAATCCATATCCCACTCTCTACGGACCTTCATTACCAATACATCAGGACATTTTTTAACAACATCTCAGATTGACATCTAGGAAACCTCCCTGGTTACTAGGTGAGGAATTGGTTCAAGAGCAATTTAATGTCTGTCATCTCTTGATGAATGCAGTACATTTGTATTTGTCAGTTGGCACAGGCTAGAGTAAAAGGTGGCTTTTCACCGATGTCTCAGTCACACTCATGGCTGTGATTATATGGAAGCTACTGAGGTATGGGTGGTGCTTAGTAATGACATTCAGGGCACAGTCAGTGCCTGTGAATGCTGTGAATGGTTCTACTCATAGGGTTAGTACTGCTGTTCTGACTCAGTGAGGAAAGCAATTGCAAACTACCTCACTCATCATCTTGCCTAGTACGCCTCAATATAACGCTACCTTGGGTTTTTGTGGGTACTACCCACATAACCTAACGGCGGTACTATTTGAGGATCCAACCAGCCTTCGGGCTGATTACCTAACAGACAGACAAGCATGGCGCAACAATTGGGTTTCCTCGAATCCAGACAAATATCATCTAATTCTGGATCCAACTCAACGCTCCCCTGGTTTCAACTTTCCCCGAAAAACTTGGACGTCACTAAATCGACTAAGAACCCGACATGGTAGATGCCAGTACTGGAGGCATAAGTGAATGTTGATAGACAGTCCAATTGCAGTGAAGTGCCACAGACGGTTTATCACATTGCCATGGAATGCCCAATAAGTAGGTCCAGTGGGACGCTACAAGAAATACATGAGGCTACAGATGAAGCAGTGAATCAGTTCAGCTCGTTGGACATCCATTTGTAATGCTTGTATCTTCTTCCCTGTCAGAACTTATGTATATTTTGTATATATTAGCAATTGAGTTTTTCACCTTATTTGTAACATATGTATCCTTTATGCCATACGAAATATAATATACATTGCCACAAAATAACGAGTAAACTATCGTTAAATCTAGCTTCCTCAAAAGGGTGATATCAATCTCAAAATTCACAAGAAATAGTTATGCCTATATCCTTGCGCAGGAAACTCTCTTCGTAGATGACATAAAACACCGCTTCTGTTCATCAGAGACACAAGCACAAGAGAGGAGCAGCAAAGCAAGACAGATCCCGGAGTGGATAACAGAAACAGACGCAATGACAACAGACTCCTGGAAAGGTCCAAACTTCCAACTCCGACACCTGTACACACGATTTACAGTGCACGGCTTTCATGGAAAGATTTGCACAGAAAGCACCTACCACGATCCAAAGGACAGCTGCATCTGTAAGCTATGTAATGAACCGTGATCACTTTCGTGATGTTTTTAATGTGTTGTTTTCTTATGCCGCATTTGTCGGTCAAATGCTTTGAGACCACCGAACTATTAATGTATTTAATCACATTTATGTTTATAATATATAATGTAATTCTCGAGTGATCACTCGTAACGAACAAAATTTCTAAGACACATACCTCAGCCTGTTCATAGATGTTGACTCTCCGAGCCGCAAGTTCACTACTGCCAGGTGTTGCTTCTCGCTAGCCGCTACGTGAAGGACTGTCGTCACATCTCCGCTTTGACCAATCAGACGCCGCCAGCCAGTGGAATTTCTCGACTGTTCTACGCCCTATTTAAGAAGCGGTTCTCCTCTTCAAGATTCAGATCCAGTACAGCCAAATCCAGTACGCCAGTACCGCATTACCGCATCACTTCATGGTGTCTTCCAAAGCTTCGTTCCATGGGGCAAATACCTGACGGTATGCTTCTACGGTAAGACGGTGTACTCAGCACGTCACACCGATACGCTGGAGATTACTACGCATCAATGCCACAACTAGATGAGCTGTTGCCAGGTTCAGATCACAGTTCTCACCGCTACGCAAGATGAAAGCTTGCTTGTTACTTTCGCTCTTCAGTGTACTTTGGTTCTAAAGAAGAACCCTTCTTCAATCCGATACTTTATTTCGAGATGCTGGACATCGCAATCACAAAGTATAGTGTTCGTAAACTATAAACTACAACAGCAAACCAGCAAGCTCTGGCCACGGCCGACCTGCAGCACTGAAACCGCTCTAGTCAACATAAATAGCAATGGAAGATAAGTTACATTCTTTTATTCTCTATTTTTATCACTTATCTTCTATGTTTTAATGGTTTTAATATTGCTTGCAAGTGCAATTATTTCCAAAAATAGTGTGTCTTTCAAATGAACTCTTGTAAATAGCACCAAGTTGTGCCAACCTACTAATTTTTAAACCCAAGGGGTTTCCAGTAATGTATAATATTTATCACTTGTTTCAAACAACAAATAAAGTTTATATTATATTAATGCTTAAATGTTCAGTGTTAAATTTAGACTTAAAGTTGAGGATAAAGAACCAGGCCGCACTCCCCTAGCCCAAAATATTCAGTCTAATAGCTCCTTTCACAGTAGTTATTTTGTCCAGGCATTTGCCTGATGCTTTCTCCCGTTTATGAGAACGAACGTGGGCTGTTCTTCACATAACCATATGGAGCCGATAACCGGGAGTGTGTTTTGTAAACATTTGTTGAAGCAAGTCTGTATATTGAACCTTTCTCAGAAATTAATATTTGAACTAATTAAAAAAAAATTCTCTCATACTGAACATTAAGTGTATAAATTGCTCAAAAATTGTGATTTCTAATTCTTTTGGAAAGTTTCAGCTCGGAGTTCATGCTTGGCACTGGAAGAGGAGACACAAAAACAAGTTCCACATTTAACCGTTGGAGGGGCTGCTTTCTCTCTCTTCTGGCAGGCTGTTGTACGAGTTCACAGGGAAGTCGTGAGTACCTTCACAACAAACTTTCACAATGCCAATTGACGAAAAACTCATTAATGCGAGGGCTTCGGTCAAGGGCAAACTCACGCGTTTTCGCACTTTTCTATATGAGCTCACGGAAAAAGAACGTAATAGTGACATAATTTCTCAAAGACTGAAAGGTTATGAACAGGCCTTTGAAAAGTATGACGAGATCCAAAGTAATATTGAGACACAATATCCCGACCAGCAAAGTGATCGCTCCGAGGTTGAAAATTTATATTATAAGGGGTTTGCAGACGCAAAGCAGCTTTTAAGAAGTTTAACATTGCGGGAAAAGCAGGAGAAAACTCCTTCAGAATCTTCTTCTTTTCCTTCCCGTGTTATATTACCGAAAATAGAATTACCTAAATTTACCGGAGATGAAGCTACATGGGAACCATTTTTTGAATTATTCAATTCATTGATTCACGAAAACGATTCTCTTCCTTCAATACAGAAGTTTCATTATTTGCGTTTGTCCTTGCAAGGCAACGCACTTAAACTCATCCAAGAGCTTACGTTGACAAATGAAAATTATGAAGTAGCTTTGGCACTTCTCAGAGATCGGTTTGGGAACACTCGTTTAAAAACTCAACGTCACATACAGGGTTTATTCAATTTACCTATTGTTCAAGCTGATAATCTTGCCTCGCTTCGTAATTTGATCGATGCTGCAGAACTTCATATTCGTGCGCTTGCCAATTTGGACCAACCAGTTGACCATTGGGATCTATTTTTGATTCATCTCATTTCTGTTAAATTAGACACTAAAACTTTAAAAGATTGGGAAGCAGATCTGTCGCAACATTATTGTGTACCTATGAAGCTATTATTAAATTCTTAAAGGCGAAATGCCAAATTCTCTCTGCTGTAGCTAGCCAAAAGAGTAGCTCTACCTTCAAACCTTCCTCTAATAGTAAGGACATCAGCCCCACTCAGAGAGTACTAAGGTCACATACCTTTTCTACCAATATTCGGTCTTCCAATCAAGCACAAGCTTGTGTTTTGTGTCAACAACCACATAACTTGTACCAATGCGCTCAATTCAAATCTTTATCTGTGGATGAAAGACGCAAATTAATTACCACCCACAAGCACTGCTTCAATTGTCTATCAGGGACACATATGATAAGCAATTGTCATTCTGAACGGTTATGTTTTCACTGTAAAGCAAAGCATCATACTCTCCTGCATAGGCATGAAAGATCGCGGTCATCAGCAACCAATAGTTCATCCGCTAAATCTCATTCTGAGACTTTGCCGAATAACGCTCAGTCTTTTACTCAAAGCTCTGTTTCGTTCAGTAAAACTCAAGTTTTATTGTCCACTGTCCAAATTCTAGTGAAGAATGTTCACGGAAAATGGGTTTCTGTAAGGGGATTGTTAGATAATGCTGCAACTAACAATTTTATCAGTGAATCGCTAGTTCGCAAGTTAGGTCTACAAATATGCCCTACTTCTATAGAAGTTACAGGAATTAATGGTTCCAAATCGCAATCTCTGAGTTATGCTAAAGTGGATGTAAAAGATTCCAATAATCTCGGCATTCATTTAAATTTAGATTTTTTAATTATCAATTCCATAGGTAATGACACCCCCATTACTTCTTTTCAAGTCCAGGGTTGGAATATTCCGCATCATTTGCAACTTGCAGATCCGAATTTCAACAGAGTTTCATCTGTAGAAATTCTTTTAAGTGCCAGCATTTTTTGGCAATGTTTACATCCGGAAAAGTTTAAAGTTGCCCGTGATGTTTTCTTTCGTAGAACTGATTTTGGTTGGATTGCCACTGGGCAAATATACCGCAACCCCGTTCAACAAAAATCTCATTGTTATTTTGTTGGTGCTGATTTAAATCAAGAATTAATTAAGTTCTGGGACATTGAGGATATTCAAGTCACCTCACCTCATTCTCGCAATAATGAGATCTGTGAAACACACTACGTAGAAACCACTGTTCGCACTACTGAAGGCAGATTCGTGGTTACTCTTCCTCGCATTTTTAACCCCCCTGTTATTACAGAATCACATTCCAGAGCTCTCAAAGCTTTATTCGCAATTGAAAATCGCTTTAAAAAAGATGCTCTCTTAAAAACTCAGTATACTTCCTTCATGGAAGAATACGAATCAGCGAATCACATGGAAGTAGTTCCAAAATCTGGAGAAATTAGTAATCCTCCTAAAGAAATAGTATATCTTAATCATCATCCAGTTTGGAAAAATTCTTCCACCCGAGAACAGATAAGAGTAGTTTTTAATGGGTCATCTCCAGATGCTAATGGTGTTTCTCTCAATGACACTCTGCATTCTGGACCCGCTATTCAGACAGATCTTACTTCTGTTTTACTTAACTTTCGTCTATTCCCCATTGCTGTTCTTGCTGACATCAAGCAAATGTATAGGCAAATTCTAGTAAATTCAGAACAACGTGATTTGCAAAGAATTTTGTGGCGAGATGACAATGCAAAACCTATAAAAATATTTCGTTTAAGAACAGTGACATACGGTCTTAAGCCGTCTGCCTTTCTCGCAATACGATCTCTTCACATGTTGGCAGAACAAGATGGTCATCTTTTTCATCCTCTAGCTTCTGAAGTTTTGAAAACTGCATTTTATGTAGATGATTTCCTGTACTCCTTTCCTAGTATCTCTGACGCACTTCTTGTTTGTGAAGATTTAAACTCTCTTCTTTCCGGTGGTGGGTTTACCCTTCATAAGTGGAACTCAAACTCAACCGACTTTTTATCTAACTTTTCACAAGTAACTCCTGTTGCGCTTCCTACTGAGGAATCAGCTATTAAAACCTTGGGTGTTTTTTGGTCTCCTTCTTCAGATACCTTTTCCTATCAGGTACACTTATCTGAGTTTCACCCTCAAACGAAAAGGCAATTATTATCAGAAATAGCGAAAGTTTTTGATCCCTTGCAGCACATTGCTCCGGTGGTTATTACTGCAAAAATTTTCTTACAAAAACTTTGGTTATTGAAAGTTGGTTGGGATGATAAGGTACCCTCCCCCCTTTTGGATGAGTGGTTGAAATACCGCAAGAGTTTGTTAGATCTTTCTCAAATTTCTATTCCCCGCACTTTAATTTCGGACCTTTCATGTCAGTATTTCGATTTGCACGTATTTGCAGATAGTTCTGAAAAGGCATACGGTTGCTGCGCCTACTTAGTAGGCCGCTCTTCCAATACTTTACCCGGATTTTCCAATTTAATTTGTGCAAAATCAAAGGTAGCCCCACTCAAATCCATATCTTTGCCTAGATTGGAATTATGTTCTGCTGTAATGGCTGTGGAATTAGCCAGTAAATTAAAAATCAGTTTAAATTTGAAATTTTCGAGCACATGGTTTTGGAGTGATTCTTCCATCGTGTTAGCTTGGCTTTCAAAACCTTCTTCACATTGGACCACTTTTGTGGCTAATCGCGTTTCTAAAATACAAGAGTTGTCTCATTTTGACCAATGGAATCATGTTCCGGGGAAAGAAAACCCCGCTGATATAATTTCACGTGGCTGCTTGCCCAAGAAATTAATTTCTCTTAAATTATACTGGAATGGTCCGGCGTGGCTCAGTCAGGATTTCTCTTGTTGGCCTCGTTCATCTAATCCACTCGCAGAAGATGTTCCTGATGCTCGCATTGTTACCGCTTCCCTTTTTCTAACTTCTATTGCTACTAGTCTCTTTCAGCTGTACTCTTCATTTAATAAATTAATTCGTGTGGTAGCATATTTATTTCGATGGAAATTTCTTGTTCTTGATCAGCCTGTGAAACCGCAACCCTTTCTCACTAAAATGGAATTGGAATTTGCTACTCGTAGAATCTTGTTTCATATGCAACAAGAAGTATTCTTTCTTGAGTATCAGACGCTTTTAAGCAAAAAAGCTTTACCAAAGTCTAGTAGGCTGTTACCTCTCACCCCTTTTTTGGACCAAGATGGATTAATAAGAGTGGGGGGCAGGCTAGAATATTCTAGTTACTCAGATGAGAAAAAACATCCCATTATTCTCCCTTCTAGACATCCTATTACTACTCTCATTGTAAAGAAATTTCATTATCAGAATTTGCACGCTGGCACCCGCACTTTGCTTTGTTTAATTCGCGAGCAATATTGGCTCATTAACGGTGTTCATGAAGTTTCTTCTGTTATTCGGAAATGTATACCTTGTTTCAAATCTAAGCCCCCGCCAATCACGCAAATTATGGGAAACTTGCCATATTTTCGTTCCGAACCTAGTAAGCCTTTCGCCCTTACGGGTATCGATTATGCTGGGCCTTATGTCTATCAAGTTAATTCCCCCTTATCTAAGCGAAAGTTGTTAGGTAAACTTTATATTTCTTTATTTGTGTGCATGGTGACAGGAGCCATTCACCTTGAGTTGGTTACAAGTGCTTCTACTCCTTATTTTATAGCAGCCTTTTCTAGATTTGCCGCTAGAAGGGGTGTTCCCTCCGAGGTTTTTTCAGATAACGCAAAAATTTTTGTTAGTACTTTTGATCTTTGGAAAACTGCGCTTACCTCCCCTTCTGCTAGGGAACAGTTTTCTAATTTTTCTCATGCTAAGGGATTCAAATGGCATTTCACTCCCCCTTACGCCCCCCATCATGGTGGTCGTTGGGAATCTTGCATAAAGCTCACGAAGAGACAGCTGAAGAAAACCCTTGGTTCAGCCATCCTTTCCTATGAGGAATTCAATTCCTTAATTATTCAGGTTGAGGGTATCGTAAATTCTAGGCCGCTCACGCCTTTGTCTAACGATCCTAAGGATCTTCTTCCCTTAACACCTGGTCATTTTTAATAGGCTGTTCTTTAGCTTCTACGCCTCCTTTGCTGAGTCGACGTTGTGATCTCGGGTTGCCTATTTTCTGGAGAAAATTAGAATCTTTGCGAAACTCCTTTTGGCGCCGTTGGAAGCTGGAGTATCTCGGCTCACTTAACAGGAGAGAGAGGTGGCGGCTTTCCCAGCCTGATGTGCGAGTGGGAGATATGGTTCTTTTGCGAGATCCAAGTCCCCCTCTCGTATGGAATATTGGTAGGGTAACTCACTGCCATCTAGGTCGTGATAGGCATGTGAGAGTTGTAGATGTTCTCACTAGTAAAGGAGTCTATACAAGACCAATTTCTATGGTTGCTATTTTGCCTGTTGAGGCTTAGTGTCATCCTCTTTCATTGTTGTTCATGTTTTTTCCAGATGATTCTTTGATTGTTTTCTTTCGGGGGTCTCGGAGCATGATCACTTTCGTGATGTTTTTAATGTGTTGTTTTCTTATGCCGCATTTGTCGGTCAAATGCTTTGAGACCACCGAACTATTAATGTATTTAATCACATTTATGTTTATAATATATAATGTAATTCTCGAGTGATCACTCGTAACGAACAAAATTTCTAAGACACATACCTCAGCCTGTTCATAGATGTTGACTCTCCGAGCCGCAAGTTCACTACTGCCAGGTGTTGCTTCTCGCTAGCCGCTACGTGAAGGACTGTCGTCACATCTCCGCTTTGACCAATCAGACGCCGCCAGCCAGTGGAATTTCTCGACTGTTCTACGCCCTATTTAAGAAGCGGTTCTCCTCTTCAAGATTCAGATCCAGTACAGCCAGATCCAGTACGCCAGTACCGCATTACCGCATCACTTCATGGTGTCTTCCAAAGCTTCGTTCCATGGGGCAAATACCTGACGGTATGCTTCTACGGTAAGACGGTGTACTCAGCACGTCACACCGATACGCTGGAGATTACTACGCATCAATGCCACAACTAGATGAGCTGTTGCCAGGCTCAGATCACAGTTCTCACCGCTACGCAAGATGAAAGCTTGCTTGTTACTTTCGCTCTTCAGTGTACTTTGGTTCTAAAGAAGAACCCTTCTTCAAGCCGATACTTTATTTCGAGATGCTGGACATCGCAATCACAAAGTATAGTGTTCGTAAACTATAAACTACAACAGCAAACCAGCAAGCTCTGGCCACGGCCGACCTGCAGCACTGAAACCTCTCTAGTCAACATAAATAGCAATGGAAGATAAGTTACATTCTTTTATTCTCTATTTTTATCACTTATCTTCTATGTTTTAATGGTTTTAATATTGCTTGCAAGTGCAATTACTTCCAAAAATAGTGTGTCTTTCAAATGAACTCTTGTAAATAGCACCAAGTTGTGCCAACCTACTAATTTTTAAACCCAAGGGGTTTCCAGTAATGTATAATATTTATCACTTGTTTCAAACAACAAATAAAGTTTATATTATATTAATGCTTAAATGTTCAGTGTTAAATTTAGACTTAAAGTTGAGGATAAAGAACCAGGCCGCACTCCCCTAGCCCAAAATATTCAGTCTAATAGCTCCTTTCACAGTAGTTATTTTGTCCAGGCATTTGCCTGATGCTTTCTCCCGTTTATGAGAACGAACGTGGGCTGTTCTTCACATAACCAAACCGTGCCCAAATATCACCTGCAGAAATGTAAAAATAGGAGTTGGTCACTAATTGAGCAAACCAATAATTGGTGAAATCACGACAATAATGTAACTTTTCATTCTTTGTGTAATTCTTTGTTTTATAAATATAATTAAATATAACACCCTTACATGCAGGCGGAACGATTCGACATGATTATGAAATATAATAATAATAATAATAATAATAACAATGACAATGTAGATAATATCATCTACCAAGAACTAATCAAGCAGTGTCCACTACTAATAGATCCAGAGACATACTTCAGACTTCAACCACAACCCATAGTAGAAAATGACACATTTTAAATACATTGGAATTCCTCTGGTATCACCAACAAGACCAAAAAACCAGGTCTTCATTTTCACAGACAAAGTGTACAAGAACAAATGGCTCATAGACATTGCAGTACCAAACTCCCACAACATCAGTATTAAGATCCACGAATAATGCAGCAAATATATGGTCTTGGTAACAGATAAAACGCCTTTGGAAGCAACAGACAGTCACAGCCATCCCAGTTATAACCTCAGTTCAAAACAGCTCTACACCAACTCAATCTACCATTCAACATCCATCAGGAAATGCAGAAGGCAGCAATAATGGACAGCTGTAATATTGTCAAGAAATTCTTGAATAGTGATTGAGAACCAGCAAAGCTTCTTGTGTACGCCCTCCGAAGTTTCACCGAAGATCAGAAGAACTGTGATTAATTTAACAATTTGTGATAATAATGATAATTAGGATTTTTGACGAATTTAGTCTTCAAACGTTTCCTATCTAGATAACGAGCAGATCCTTGGTTCAAACTTCTCAAAAGGAATCTGGATGAAACAAAAGTCACTAGAGCTTTATGAGCATGCTGAAAAGATCACTCAGACCTTCAGGAAAAGGCGATTGAGGTTCTATGAGAAGATTCTCAGAATGAACTATGATAGGCTCAACAAAAGGATTCTCAACTTTGCTCTGTTAATGAATGCCAAGGACAACTGACTCAGTGAAATAGAAAAAGACCTTCAAGAAGTTGGCACCTAAAACGAAATTATACAAGATCGATTCCAGATCAAAACAGCAATCAACCACCACATGTTACTGAGAAAATGAAAGCCAGGACCAATAAATCATGGACTGAAAAACGGAGGAAGATTTTCGTTGTCCAAATGAAGAGATTTTGGGAGAAGAAAAAATCATCAATTGATAAATATGTTCTATCGCGCTCCGCAGATGGGTATAACGATATAAAAAATTATAAAATAATAATGATGATAATATCATATTATATCTCACAACAAAACCGTCTGCCGAAAACCAGGGCAGCCGGGAGAGCACTCGGACTTATCCAAAACTTCTATAACAAAAAATGCATGTCAAGACCAACCAAACTTCGACATTACAACAGTCATCAAACCGGCAAGTCTCTACGCAAGCGAAACATTTACACTCAATAAGAAATATGAACTTAAAGACATCAAGAAAGAAGAAAGAACAATCATTCGGAAAATACTAGCAGCAAGACTCACTCCTGACGGGTACCGACTACAGTCAATCAAGACAACTGAAAAATAGTCAAAAATCGAAGTCGACATAAGAAAAAGACGATTGAAATTACATGGGCACATAAGTAGACTGCCGAATACCCGACTAACCAAGAAAATACTAGATTACATATCATCACTCAAATGTACACCACCATGGATGAAAGAAGTAAAAAAAGACATGCGAACTGCTAACATAACCGACACATCAGACAGAGACCCCATCCGTAACAAAGTGAACAACTGGGAAGTCCAACCACAGCAACCAAAACCTACACCTTACAGACCTCAATGGTCTGATGGAAGAAAATTGGTATTCTCCAACAGAATGAAACAATACTGGCAAAATAAGAAGAACGTCAAGAATTGAGTCAAAGTGCTTAACGCTTTCCAATAAATAAACAAATAATATGATAATAATAATAATATACTACTAAAATTTCTAGGACCCAAATTCCATAACAATGAACTCTCGCATATCAGCAATGAAACCCTGTATAGGAGAACCGAAAAGATTGCTGACACAATAAAGAAAAGGAGGATAGACTTCTATGGCCACATCCTAAGAATGGGCCCGGAAAGGATAACGAAAAGTATCTTCGAGTTTTTCCGCAATAAGAAAACCAAGCCGAACTGGTTTAATGAGACTGAGAAGGACCTTCGAGAGTTCCAAAATACAGAAGGCATACTTGCAGATGGATCAGCGTTGAATGAAACCAGATGATGATGATGATGATAATTGTTGTTTTAAGGGGCCTAACATCTAGGCTATCGGCCCCTGATGGTTTGGGTGATCGTGAAGATGAAAATGAAAAGCGAACTTAAAACTAACTACTAACCTAAATACTAGAAGAAGAAATGGAAAAGTAAAGGAGAATAAGGCAAATAAAAGGACAGAAGGAAAATAAATGCCCTCAACCCTCGGAGAAGGCGGATTGAGGGACTTGGAAGGAAGGAGAGCCATGAAAGGCATATAGGAAAGTGAAAGAGGAGAGGGTCCGCCCCAAAGGTAAGGGACAAAAGGGGAAAACGGACCCAGCTCAGGAATCCCTCGGGGTCGCCAACTCCCGAACTCACCAGCCGTGAGCCCCTGAGGGTGTAGCATTATCTAGGGCGCACCAGAAGTGGTGGGGCTACATGCACCCTGCCTCCTTAAGGGCCTAGAGCACAAGGCAGGAGGTAAAAGGAAGAGAAAAAGAAGGCTGACCCCTCGCAGAAGGAGGGTATCAGGAAAGATGAGACAAGGGCCAATTAAGGCGGGAAAGGAAGAGACTCCCTAGGCCTCGGATACCCTAATACCGTCGGGGTCGGAAGAGAACAAGAGTTGACCAAGTGAGGTCGACAGGAAAGAAGACAGAGAGGAGCCCGGCACAAGTAAGTGGAAGCAATGCCGGACTCAGCTGGGGCCCCGTGGTCGCCAACCCACTTCTCACTAGATGTGAGCCCCTGGGGGATTGAATGAAACCAATGATAAAACAAAATGTTGAGTAAAGAACATATAGCCTACTTTCTCCTAAATGCATTGGTATCGTTATAACTCTTTGTCCTTTTCAAGGAGTATAATTGAATGTTGGTTGTAGTAGCTTGTTGAAATACAACGTGCTATAGGGATATTAAACATGAATATGAGGTTCCCTTTGCTAGTGCTACCTTTGTAAAAAATGTCATTCAATTTGGTTACACCGTGTTTGAATTGATACGGGAAATCGATTTGCACACATACATGGCCGCTATCTTCAAACTATTGGGCTGATGACCTTGTAGTTCAGTCAAAAGATTTTTTTCCCACAAAAAGGTATGTTGATGCAAAATTTGGTAGAGATCAAATGATTAGGTTGGTCGTAATTTGATTTAAGCTTTTAACATTTGGGTGGCCGCCATTCCGTTTCCGTCAAGATGGCGATGATATAAAACATAACACTGAGGTGCCCTTTACTAATGCTACCTCTGTACCAAATTTCGTTCAATTCGGTTTCACCGTGTTTGAATTGATAGAGGGAATCGATTTGCACACATACATGGCCGCCATATGCAACTATTAAACTGATGATTTTGAAGCTTGGTGAAAGAACGCTTCTTACATAAAGGAATGTTGTTGCAAAATTTTGTAGAAATCAGATGATTAGGTTGGTCGTAATTTGATGTAAGCTTTGAACATTTGGGTGGGCACCATTACGTTTCCGTCGAGATGGTGGCAATATTAAACATGACACTGAGGTGCCCTTTGTTAGTGCTACCTCTGTACCAAATTTCGTTCAATTCGGTTTCACCGTGTTTGGAAAGATAGGTGGAATAGGTTTGCTCACATACATGGCCGCCATCCGCAAAGTATTGGGTTGATGACCTTGTAGTTTGGTCACAATATTTTTCGTACAAAAAGGTATAATGTTGCAAAATTTGGTAGAGATCAGATGATTAGGTTGGTCGTACTTTGATTTAATCTTTTAACAGTTGGGTGGCCGCCATTACGTTTTCGTCAAGATGGCGGCGATATAAAACCTGAAACTAAGGTGCTGTTTGCTAGTTCTACCTCTGAACCAAATTTCGTTCAATTCGGTTTCACCGTGTTCGAATTGATAGGGGGGGGCAGACATTCAGAGTTCACACACTCACACACACACACACTCACACACAGACACAGACACACAGACAGACACACAATTTTTGGCCCTGTGTAGATCTCATGTCTACTTTCTTTTTTTGCAAAATTCGAAAGTAGGCTAATGAAGAGGTTCCAGGACAGGGTCAAGACCAAAAGTCTATACAGAATTTCTGAAGAAGAGAGGACGGCAAGATCTGAAAGGATGAAAAAATACTGCGAGGTCAGGAAACCATAACCCACTAAACACTGATTGATCTATCGCACCCCAAAGTGGGTGAAACGGACAAGAATAATAATAATAAGAGTGCGGAAAGCATTCGGGAAAATTGCGAACATCTACATCAAGAAATGCATGAGCATCAACACAAAAATTCGACACTACACGACTGTCATTAAACCTGAGACACTCGACGCCAGCGAGACCTTAAACCTCAACTACAAAGGGGATCTCGAAAACATCAAGAAGGCGGAGAGAAAATTCATCCGGAAAATCTTGGGTCCTAAACGCACAGCTGAAGGATATCGTCTACAGTCGCACACAATCACAGAGAGATACTCCAACGTGGTGACAGATTTCCGCATACGACGACTGAGGTTTTACGGCCACATCATGAGACTGAATGACGACCGATTAACGAAGAGAATTCTGATATATTTAAGGAAACTTAAAGTGATAATATTCTGGGTTACGCAGGTCCAAATTGATCTCACAAGTGCCAATATCACACCAACAGGCATCGAGGATAGAATGACATTCAGATATAAGATACACAGTTGGGAAGTTATACCGGAAGATCGACCAAAGAGAACGGGGAAAGGATGGACGGAGGAACGTCGAGTTAGACATAGCGAAACGATGAAGGAGTTTTGGAAGACTAAGAAAAACAGCAGCAGATCATAATTTGTTTTATGTGATCATATGGGTCTAAACAGCTTAAATAAATAATAACGGCTGTTGGTTCCTCAGAGAACCACATCTTACGACAATTAAAATAAACAAATTTTCATCGCATAATTAGGACACAAGAAATAAAAACTCAATTTAAAAATTTCGCACAGCCACCATCCTGAGGTTATGAAAACAATTGAATTTAATTACATGCCAGTAGATCAAATTTTGTATGAACATTTACCGTACCAAGTTTCACTGAGCTCGGATGATTAAATCACGAGTACATTCCACTTAAACTTCTCTTGGCCGCCATATTGGTCTTGTGCTCACCAGGTTATTGAAAGTCCAATAGATGAACTTTAATAGCCTCTATCAACATACAAATATTTCAGTTTTATTGCTGTAATAGATTCGTATATATGGTGAACCGTCTAAATATTTCAGGTGGTCTCCATGTTGGATTGTTATATATTTAGGCCATACAGTTATGTACCATAAGATGAAGATTATTGCGTAGGTTGATCATTCAAACTTTCACTTTCACTAGGACACAAGAATTAAAAACATAATTTCAAAAATTTCACACAGCCGCCATCTTACGTTTATGAAAACAATTTTATTAAATTAGATGCCAGTGCATTCAAATGTTTATATACTTTTACCGTACCAAGTTTCACTGACCTCCGATGATTAAATCGCGAGTAAATTCCATCAAAATGTTTCAACTTAGCTTGGCCGCCATGTTCGTTTCGTACTTTACAGGTATCTGAAAGTCACATAGGTGAACATGAGTACCCTTTATCATTGTGAAAGATTACAGGGTAATATCTGTTACCGTTGCGGAGATACAGAATGCCAGGGAAGTATTTCACGTGGTCGCTATGTTGAATTGGTGAAACGCATCAAAATTTTTATATTTTAAATGATCTTGTCGACTTCGTCGTTACGCTGGGGTCTGGCGTTACGCTACGGTGACGGGACGAAATGTACCCAGATACACTGAGGTGTGTGACGTCATAGTACTGTTTGGTGCATGAAGTGTTCCCCGACAATCTCTACTTCGTTAGTATAAGACAAAAATCCCCGATTCTTGGATGTCACGGGTAATCTCGAGAACCACTGGATGGATTTTGATGCGGTTTTCACCATTCTGTAAAGGATATCTCGAGGAAAGATTCTGTAGAAAATATGTATGATCAAACCAAGCCAGGCAGTAACGATTTCAGTAAAAAAAAGTCGAAAACAAACTTGGCGTCCGTGCGCTTCTTAAGCTTACGCTGGGCAAACCGTTAAACATATCAATATACTATGAGCGTAATAATTGGTCAGCATGAAAAGTTCTACAAAAAAGTCCACGAGAGGATATCTCTATCTTCAATACATCGCCCACTATAAGTGTTTTTAGACTAGATGGAAGGGGCACGTCCCCGCGCGCTATGGTGAGAGTGACGGCATACCGCGCGCTTGACCTTGCCTTGCCCTTGGTTTGCACTTGCCGTACCCGAGTAATTTGAAACAAGGTGAAGTATTATAAAGCAAGATAAGTATTATACAGATAATTTTCTAACATGTCAAGAGTCTTTGGCTTCGAGCGAAGCGAGAAGCTTCCTGCCTTTCTAGTATTTTTCAGCATTTGTAGCATTTAAAATGATACAAAGTCTAGTCTTTCTGACTGACTGTCACTTTTTTACGACAATACTTCTATGTAACTCTCATAACTTTTAAGGGAGTTAAAACGCATACTTTCCACTTAGGTATGTTATTGCAAGACGAAACCTTGAACTCCTTAGTAACTACCAGCACAAATTCTCCGAATTTCAAGCGGCAGTGCTTCTGTGGACTTGCGCAAGAGTTTGGAAACTCCTTGGCATGGAACATCAAACTTGGTTCATTGGCCAGGGTACGGTGTTAATGGATAGTTTGAAAATTAAGAGGGACACAAAGTATGTTTCAATACACATTCCCCAAGTTACTCCAATTTTTGTTGACTACCACCAATACACGCAATAAAAGTAAGCAGATGAAATATACAGGGTGCACCGTTACTATACGGCAATATTTTTCGGTTAGAATTCACACAAATTAAAGGATCGAAAAGTGTTACATATATTCGGATCCAGAAACGATTATTTATTTTGATATCAGGTACGGAATAAATGGTGCCCCTCTCCAGTTTAGTCGTATTGTGCGTACACACCTGAATGAGTAGTATTCTAACAGTCAGAAGTTGGCTAATTGCTCGGCCCCCCACACTCACTGTACATAAACCCATTGGACTAGGCTATATTGTGAGGGTGTGTTAAAAGTCCATTACAGAGGTGTGAAAAATTATTAGATACAACACAAGTTTCCCAGCATTTCCTTTATAATGCTGATGATTTAAAGCAGTAAACATGGTTTGCAAAGTGATGGAATTATTTTGTATAATCAATATTTTTACTTTTTATTAAAATAATGAAAAGTAAAAAATAAAAATAATAAAACTAAAAACAAAATAAATAAATTTTAAAATATCGAAAATCAAAGGTAAAAATTTTTAAATATAAAACTTAATATTAAAAATTAAAAATGAAGAATCAAAAAATAATTAATATAAAAATTACAAATAAAAATAAAATTTTAAAATTAAAATTCCAAATTCAAAATTAACCTTCAAAATTAATATATTTAAAATTCAAAATTGTAATTCCTGTTAATTTAAAATTTGAAATTATATGAAATCAAAAATTTAAGTTTTGTTAATTTATCATCACCTTTTTTATGCAGATAAAGAAAAATGTGGGCTAATAAAAAATTAAATCTATTTAATTTAAAAGTATTTTATTCTATTTTATGTGGTTTTAACAAACTAACAGTAAAATGCTCTTTTTCAAGAATATCCGCGAAAAGAGGAGCCCTATTATTACAGATTGTCACATGTTTTGTTTTGATTAGATTTATTATTCTTATTTTTGTCTGCATTAAATCACTCTCAAATCCGCAGCACTCAAGTGGCTACCAGTATTATTCAACATTCATCCTCCTCCCCTGCGAAGGCTAACAGCTCTAAAAAGGGAATGGTCAAAATGCGCTGCATATGATCTCTTTCCCATGCATAACGTGTGTAATCCACAGAAGTAAGGGAGATTAAAATCTCGACATCAGTCATGGCAACTAGGCAAGATACTTGTTGAATCAAAGTTCAATATGGACTAAACTTGGCGAGAAGAATGGACTATATCAAACCCTGATAAGCTAGGATTGATCACTGATTCCTGCAGGAAACCTCCTGGTTTCAATCTTCCAAGAAGGATATAGACGTCACTGAACAGAGTGCAGACCGGTCACGGAAGATGTAACTTTTGTCTCCACGAATGGGGGAAAATCTCTAGCCCTCAGCGTGATTGTGACGATGCAAGGCAGACAATCCATCATATTGTGTCGGAATTCCCTTCACGGTCTTTCAAGGGAGGATATGATGACCTGCAGAATGCAAGTGATGAAGCAGTGGAGAGGATTACTTGTCTGGACATTCAACTGTGACTTTTAGTGATCATGAATAGTGGCTGTGACTAGATATTTATTACTTGTATATATTGTATAGTCGCCTCCGTAGCGTAGCGGTCAGCATAGTTAGCTGCCGCCCCGGAGGTCCTGGGTTCGATTCCCGGCTCTGCCACGAAATTTGAAAAGTGGTACGAGGACTGGAACGGGGTCTTCTCAGCCTCGGGTGGCCCAAATGAGTAGAGGGGGTTCGATTCCCTCTCAGCCATCCTCGAAGTGGTTTTCCGTGGTTTCCCACTTCGTCTTCGGGCAAATGCCGGGATGGTACCTTCTTCAAGGCCACCCCGCCTCCTTCCCTCTTCCTTGCCTATCCATCCTAACCATCCCTTTCCTTCCCTCATGAGGCCCCTGTTCGCTTTGCAGGTGAGGCCGCCTGGGCGAGGTGCCAATCCCACCTCACCAGTTGTATCCCTTCCGATTCGATGTTCCCAGCTCTAGGACACTGCCCGTAGAGGCAGAGGTAGAGGTGCGTTCCACCAACCTGGAGGGTAAACGACTAAAAAAATATATATATATATATATATATATATATATATATATATATAATGTATATAGTATTACTGTATCCTCTGTATGTCATACGAAATATATATATCAGCATTATAAAGGAAATGCTGGGAAATTGTGTTGGGTCCAATAACTTTTCACACCTCTGTAATCATATCATTGTCCGAAAAATCAAACCCGCAAACTTAGGAAGATAAGTTGAGCACACCATGGCTGGTCCACCGAAGTAGGTACTAATGTTGAAATTAATTGTTATTCCAGATATTGAAAGTCATAAATAAATTAATTAATAGCATTCTCGTATGTGTTTTATCAACTGCAGGAAAATGCTTGGATGGTGCCTAATTTTTAAAACATTGTAAGGCTTGCTGTAGCCCTTATTGATCCGTAGCTCTGCCAAGGTCTTATGCTTGGTTTGAGGGGCTGTGATCGGGATTAACCCACCCTCGCGTCAGCTCACAACAGATATTGACTCTGAATACCGGCTGTGGTATGCCATGGACTGAGCCTGTCTGCTGATATTGCACAGTCTGTGTTCAAACACACTGATCAAAGTTCACCCTTTCTTAATTAACTACTGTTCTTGATACATTTACTTCCCCCAGGGGCTCACATTTAGTGAGACGTAGGTTGGCGACCACGGGACCCCAGCTGAGTCCGACATTACTTCCACTTACTTGTGCCGGGCTCCTCTCCATCTTCCTTCCTGTCGACCTCCCTTGGTCAACTCTTTTTCTCTTCCGACCCCGAAAGTATTAGGGTATCCAAGGCGTAGGTGGTCTTTCACTTTCCCTGCTTAATTGGCCCTTGCCTCATCATGCCTGATACCCTCATTCTACGAGGGGTCAACCTTCTCTTTCTTTTCATGTTATATCCTGCCTTCTGCACAAGGCCCTCAAGGAGGCAGGGTGTATATAGCCCTGCCGCTTCTGGTTCACCCTGGATAGTGCTACACCCTCAAGGGCTCACAGCTGGTGAATTTGGGAGTTGGCAACCCCGAGGGATTCCAGAGCTGGGTACGTTTTGTCCCCTTTTTCCACTGACCTTGAGGAGGGGCCTCTCCTATTTCCCTTTCCTATATGCCTTTCGTGGCTCTCCTTCCTTACAAGTCCCTCAATCCTCATTCTTCGAGGATTGATGGCATTTCTTTTCTTCCTGTCCTTTGCCTTATTCTTTATTTGTTTACCATTTCTTCTTCTAGTTTGTAAGTCTGTAGTTAGTATTAGTTATAGTTTTCATTATATTCTCATCATTCACTATCACCCAAACCATTAGGGGCCGATAACCGAGATGTTGCCCTCTTAAAACAACAATTATCATCATCATTATGATACATTTACTGGATGATGAGTATAATGATTACTATAGAGGGCGTGGTGGTGCAGTGGTCAAGCTGCATTCCTCTCAGCAAAGCGAATCGGGTTTAATTCCCGGTCAATGCATGTGAGATATTCGAAGTTAAATATCGCGTCCTGTAGTTCGGATTCCACGTAAAAATGGAGGCGCCGTGGCTCATGATCTCAAATCCATTTGTTAGTGTGGGTAGTATCTTCGGTTTAAACAGCCGCATGTTTTATATGAGTTGATGAGTTCCAAAAGTTAACATGTCCAGGAAGTTGAAATTCGAATGAATGACAAAAACAAGATGTTCAGTAAAGAACATATAGCCTACTTTCTCCTAAATGTATGAGTATAGTTATAACTCGTTGTTATTATCAAAGAGTATAATAGAACTATTCTTTGTTGAAGACCTTAGAAACGATTTACCTCTACCAAACGCCACAACCTAGATAAAAACTGCTACCATCATTGAAGAAAGAAAGATAAGAAGTATATCAAGAATGTTATGGATCTGGAGACATAATCGACCGGACTGGCGGCGTGGCTCAGCGGTAACGTTCTCGCTTGCTGGGCCCTAGGTTGCAGGTTCGTATCCTGGCGCAGTCAGCTGGCATTTGAGGGTGCACAAATGCGAGGGAGCCGTGTCAGTACATTTACTGGCACGTTAAAGATCCCCTTCGGGCCAAAATTCCGGCACCCCGGTGTCTCTAAAATCAGCAGTAGTTAAAAGGGATGTAAAACCAATAACATTATTATTATTACGACCTGCCGTGGGCAACATCCAACTTTGAGTTGAGGCATGTCTTTACACGTCTGGTTGTGCATGGCTTTCACAACCCTAATTGAATTAACAAATCTTTCCATGACCCTACAGAGACGTGTGTATACAAACTATGTGGATATTTTCGATAATATAATCCTTACAGAGCGAGTGCATTCTAGCGGCCAGAAGAAGGAACTTTTCAATAAAATCTGGAAGTTACCTTTTTGGCAGCTAGATGTCTCGAGTAAATCTGCTGGCGAATTATGTTTTAATTAAATATATATTTTACACCATAATGTGCACAATATAACGCTTAATAACATTTTCAAGTAACGCAAAATAGGCTGTTACAAACCCTTTAAAATAAAAAGTTAAAATGTATCGTAGTATCATCTTGTCATTCTTCAAATTCGATGCGCATAGAATGATAATGGTATAGTAATCAATGGATCCCCACGTAGACTAGTCGTGACATCTATTGGTGAAATATCGAACAATATAATCCTAACAGAGCGAGTGCATTCTAGCGGCCAGAAGAAGAAACTTTTCAATAAAATCTGGAAGTTACCTTTTTGGCAGCTAGATGTCCCGAGTAAATCTGCTGGCGAATTATGTTTTAATTAAATATATATTTTACACCATAATGTGCACAATATAACGCTTAATTTTAAAACATCTGAGTCATTACAAAACAATAAACATATAACATTTCAAGCAAAAAACCTAGCTCTGATCGGGTTTGAACCATAGGCATTTGAGCGATAGGCTAACGCTCTACCACTGAGCTAATTGTGTCAACGAATATCGTTCTATTTAAAATGACTTACATAGAACTTGTTAGCAAATAATGATTTATACTAAACGATTTCATCACTGGAGTATATTATTTATATATAAAGCATTTCATACAAAGTTTATTTATTTTTTATCAGTACGCTATATTGCATGCAATACTCAAATTAGTGAAATATAAGTCCGGCACAAGATATCCGCTGCCATCTTGTCTTATTACTGAATCAGTTCAGCTTTTTAAAATCACGTCTGCACTATAGTATTACAAAATAAACTTTTAATTTCGAACGTGCATCTTCCTTTAGAACAGTTAAAACGATTCTCGGCTCGATAATCGGAACTGGTGGGTCCCATGATATGGATTATAAAGTTTGCATAATTCGCACGGCCGCCATCCTGAAATGGTATGGCAGACGACCTTGTAATTTGGTCACAAGACGCATCCTATACGAAGGTATGTTGTTACCAAATTTGGTAGAGATGGGATGATTTGGTTAGTCGTTATTTGATTTTACGTTTTGAACGTTTGAGTGGCCGCCATTCAGTTTTAGTAAAGATGGCGGCGATATAAAACATGACACTGAGGTGTCCTTTGCTAGTGCTACCTTTGTACCAAATTTCGTTCAATTTGCATTCACCGTGTTCGAATTGATAGGGGGGGACAGACATTCAGAGTACACACACTCACACACACACAGACACACACACACAGACTCACACACACACATACACACACACAGACAGACACACTTTTTTCGCCCTGTGTTGATCTCATAAGTCTACTTTCATTTTTTGCAAAAATCGAAAGTAGGCTAAATACGCCCAGAAGGGTTTCCTTATTAAGTTATGATTTTTTTAATAATTCCTAAAATTGATATAATTATTAGGAATTCTGTGTGAAAGTTTAAGAAATCCTAAGAAAATTACTACGTTAAAACTAAGAAAATACTATGGACATGTTTAGTTTTGGAACTTGTAACTGGACATGTTTAGTTTTGGAATAGACTGATGTGGACATGTTGACTTATGCAACAAACTGTTTTCTCGTAACTTAAACTCTTATGGTTTTTTAGTTGGATACTTTCATTTTGCACACTTTTTGGAAACATTTAGTTAATAATATCTCAACTGAATGCTTAAGTATAAATTTAGTTTGACATTATTATTACACAATATTCTATGTTGGTACCGTAGTATTTAGCGGCTTCGGTGGCGTAGTTGGTAGCATGCTAAGCTTCTATGCCCATGATCACGGGTTCAAATCCGGCCGAAGTCGTCGGATTTTTTAAGTGCGTTGAAAATCCCTCAGTATGCCTTCCTTCGGAGGGGAAGTAAAGCCGGCAGTCTCATGTCATAGATTTATGGCATGTTAAAGAACCTTCCACTAATTGCACCTGTGTGAAGCTAAATTGTATAGGTTAAGAATGTAAACAAAGCTCTTAGGTTCCTACGTTCATTGCCAAGAGCCGACTGCGGTGGCGTCTGGTAGGTAAGTTCTGAACTAGTAGTCGTTGACGGTGGCGTTTGGCGGCAAAAGTAGGAACTATTTGAAAAATTCAAAAGTCTGCAGTCCTTACTTGAAGTAAAAAACAGGTAACACATACTAATACAGTCATCACAATTAACACCGGTTATCAGACATATTCTACACACACCCAAAGTACACGGGGCTACATGACCGCGTTGTCACAGCCCTTAAACTTAAGAACCAACCAACCTGTGTCGGCACATCTTTTAGGTCTGAGAATTTTTCTTAAAAATTTTCGTTCCTTTTTTCGATTTCTTCAATGTCATTTTTATTTGTTTGTCCTAGGCATTATTATTACATTTTTATCATTATTATTATTATCATTATTTTTGTTGATTCGATTCTTTCCTTTCAGCTGTCCAATTTTGTTTCTTCTTGGTCTCTCTTTATGGCTCTAAGAACCTCTCAAATGTGTTATTAGCTTTAATTTACAACCAACACAGCGTTTATATAGACAAATTCTTGCTGAGGTGAATTGTAAATGTCAGTGAGTCACATATTGAATGGCTCGATAGTAATTTTGAATCCCTACTTTGAACGATTTAACCTGTTATTGGTTTTACAGTCATTGAAGATTATACTTGACTTGAATCGTATGTGTCTTAATTCCATTCGTTAGATAAGGACGTTGAGAGTAGAAAGATCATCAGCTGAACGATTAAGTGAGAAAGAGTTGATGGTAGAGTGAGGTAGAGGATGGGGTGGCGTGTGCTCTCACCAGGAAACAAGAGAAGCGAGCCGTGCGCCAAACTGTTGTCTTTTCCGCTTCTTGTGGGTCAAACTTCGTCAGAGAACAATTTCATCTCACAACTTTGTACAAAGTTTCCGTAAATTGGAGCTTGGTTCATTGTCTCCTCCCTCTTTCCACCCATCCACCCCCACTTCTCACCTCTTTCTTCCACGCACTCTCCTTCTCTTACACAAAACACAGAAAATTATTCCTCATTCCATTCAACATAACCCCTCTGTTCAAATGAACTCCACAATGGAACCAGTAATCTCTTGAGTAATACAGAAAAGCGTTTAGTTTTAGATTCAGCAATTTAATTACGACATAGATGTAATATTTCATATTTGTACCTTTGTAGCTTTCAGTTAATATTCACCGTGTCTCCTCATCGCATTAAAACTTTGTTGTTGCCGATTGTTTTAGGTGCTTTGAGACATCATAGTCATATAGCCCCGTGTAATTGAGTGTGTGTAGAATGTGCCTGATAACTTGTGTCACTGTGATGTCTTTACTAGTGTATGTATATTAGTAATTAAGGTAGGATGTGGGTAAAAGTGACCGTAGCCTTAAGTTAGGTACCATCCCGGCATTTGCCTGGAGTAGAAGTGGGAAACGACGGAAAACTACTTCCAAGATGACTGAGGTAGAAATTGAACCCGCCCCACAAGGTTGAGTGTGACCCGTTCCAGCCCTCACAACAGAATTAAAGTTCTTGGCAGAACAGAGAATCTAACTCAGGCCATCGAGGAGACAGCCAAGAATGTTAGCCCCTGCAATAAAAGGCAATAACGTGAGTTGTTGTCTTCTCCTCTGGATTCACTAGAGAGGATAATTGAGAAAATTATTTCTAAAAGGAACCAAATACAAAAATAACGAGATAATGATGATAATGATGATTACCATGATGATGATAATGAAGATACTGATGATGATAATAATGTTTTATCTTTATATCTTATGCATCCTCGACTAACAAGGCTGCTAATATACAAATCTTAACAATCATAATGAGGTGAAGGAAGAAATATTAGAAGGTTAGCAAATTACAAGTAATGATTTATGAAATGTATGACACACATTAAACTAGAAAGAGTCCTCTCGGCACGCCGGAAGGCGGAGGTAGATTTCACCGGGCAAACTAGGGGATAGGCAATAATAGGCAAAATAAGCAGGTTTTCGTAGGAGGATCAGACCTCATTTATTGCGAGAAAGTATTTTAAAATTGGAGGTTAGTTAACATTTTTTCGTCTTTCTATGCATACTTTTAACATTTTACTGTCTTATGGGGATGGTAACCTTCTTATCATTTGGGGTTAATTTTTATACTTGTGATCACACTGTCCTTATGCAAGGTTTGGAACTGATGAGTAACTATCTAACAGTCTGTTACTTCTTCACGCAAAATTTTATCTCCCGCATAGATGTTGGTTGGTTCCTCAGTTTAGGGGCTGCGACAACGTGGTCATGTAACCCCGTGTACATTGGGTGTGTGTAGAATCTGTCTGATAAACGGTGTTAATTGTGATGACTGTATTAGTCTGTAATTCAGGTAAGGTCTGCAGACGGTCAATTTTAAGTAGTAGTACCTAATTTTGTACCAAATACTACCGTCAACGACACCTAGCTGTGAACTTGGCTGCTAGATGCCACCGCAACCAGCAACTTGCAACGAACGTTGTAACTTCCCCTCCGAAGGAAAGCATGCTGAGGGATTTTTAGCGCTCTTAGAAAATCCGGCGACTTTGGCCGGCTTTGAACCAGCGACCTTGGGCATAGAAGTTCAGCATGCTACCAGTTAGCCACTTCCCTCATAGTCAGATGGAACAAAAAGTTCCGTGACGAACTAAAGAGCCTACTTTTCTTAAAATTAAGATTCATGCCAATGATTAATCTACAGTATATGAACCTATCTAGAATAATGACGAAATTAAGTTGGTAATATGGAAATGTCTTAATTAGTTCGAAATACTGTATACTAGGCATAATGTAGCCTAATAGAGCAATACAGTTAGCAGCCCTGGTGACTGAATATATTCGTAATTCCATCTCTTAAGCTACAGAATACAAAATGTGGTTGAAGACCAAAGGACGTTACATGGAGTTAGACATTGGATCTATTAGTACACGTAAAAGCTTGTTGGCAACAATGTCATGCGAGTGCTGGTCAGAAATAATCTGAAATATTATGATATCTTTTTGTGCCAATTTTGGATTAAATCCATTTGTTGGTATAGAAGTTAAATGTATTTTAAAATTGGAGCTATCATCAGGCATAGAATCATGCTGGCAGCACTGACTTATATTAATAACTCCAAATTAATCTAGAATGTCAGCTGCTATACGAGTGCAAAGTATAGAGCTGTTGGCTTGCTTACTTTCTGATATATTGATATAAGGGTAAAAAACATAGACACCATTTATTAACAGTTGGCAGCTCTGATGGCTCTTAAGAATACTCATAGTCATATCTGTTATGTTACACATAGCACATACGAAATTTGGTTGAAATCCAACTGACAGTATAGAAGTTAAATGTGTTTAAAAATTGGTCCCATCGGCAGGCTTAGAATCATGTTGGTAGAACTGACGTATATAAGTTACTCCAAATTAATGTAAAATGTCAGGTAATATACGTGTGCATAGTTTAAAGCTGTCAGCTTGCATACTTTCTGATATTTTGGTATTTGGATTTAAAAAAAATTGAGAGAGCAATTATTAACAGTTGGCAGCCCTGGTGGCTCTTAAGAATACACTCAGTCATATCTGTTTATGTAAACATATTACATACAAAATTTAGTTGAAACCCAATTGATAGTGTAGAAGTTATATGCATTTAAAAATTGGACCTATCAGAAGGCTTAAAATTATTTTGGCAACACTGTCATGTATGGCCTCCTGGAAATTAAACTGAAATAGTATTATCTACATGTGTGCCAATTTTGGAATAGCTCTCATGTATACCTTCCAAGATATCCAACATGGAGCTCACATTCTAGTGCGTTTTTTTTAGCAGTTGGTAGCACTGACATCTTTTTCCAATATGGGTCTGAGATATTCCGGTATACATCTTTACTCATACTAAATTTGGTTTCGATTGCTGCAGCCGTTTAGGAGTTGATAGGGGGGGGGGACACACACAGCCAGACAGACAGAAGGACAGACAGACAGGACAGAAATACATTTTCCCGGATCGATCTCATAAGTCTACTTTCTCCTCATTTTTGCAAAGTGTGAAAAGTAGGCTAGAAATGAATGTGATCTCGTCAATGGCGTTGTCTTGGCAACCTCAGATAGCTCATTCCTCATCAATTTAGAAGCGTTGTCATGGTAACCTCTGATGGCACTTGGCATTTTCTTTAATTCCGAAATCATTTTTCTGATCCCTTGGCGCAATGGTGGGTCATGTCAAAAAAAAAAAACAGACAAAAGTTTTAGGTAATTATTAGGGGAATATTTTCCATTTTGTGCGGTTTTGATACTGTGCCTATTAAGAGAGATATGTATTCATAATGTTGAATTTTGGGCTTATGCCGTGTTTATTATTTTAAAATTCGACGCGTTTCGAAAGAAACCATGCCTTTCTTCGTCAGGAATAATCTGGAATACGACAATGATTGCTAAGAGAAAGCAACAAAGAACATATAGAAGGTGCTCAAAGATGGACGCCATTATAGCCCCATGTTAGGGACAACGGAAAGCAGCAGTGAATTACTTTCTCAGGGTTCTGATAATAGGTAGCCAGGATTCACTGAGATTGTAGCCGGTGTCGCGGTTGAAATTATCTGGGTGTTTACGTATTTCAACCGCCTCCCTGATGATTCTGGGACGATATTGCTTTATACGGGCAAGAACATCCACTCCTTGGAACATGACATCATGGCCAGGTGTTAATGCATGATCGGCAACAGCTGATTTATCAGGTTGAATGAGCCTGATACATCTATTATGTTCCTTAATGCGAGTGCATATTGTTCTCGAAGTCTGTCCGATGTAAACCTTGCCACAGGTACAGGGAACTCTGTAGATACCCGGTTGTTGCAATTTAGGCAAACTGTCCTTAGTTGGTCGCAGGAGTTGCCTAATCTTAACAGAAGTTCCAAATACAGTCCGTATGTTGTACCGACGTAGGATTTTAGCAATACGATCCGTCGTGTTATGTATGTACGGTAGGTAAGCAGTTCCTCTTACATCTCTTTTCTCAACTGACGTCCTATTATTATTTGTTGGTTTCAGAACCGTAGAAATCAAAGCCTTGCTATAACCGTTGCTCTCAAAGGTGGTTCGCAAGGTATTAATTTCTTCTTGTAAAGAAGACACTTCACAAATCCTCCTAGCCCGGGTAGTTAGAGTTGTAAGGATACCATGTTTCTGGGCAGGGTGATGGTGAGAACTTGCGTGGAGATATCTATTGGTGTGTGTTGGCTTACGAAAAACGCTGTGTCCTAAAGATCCATCCTCTTTCTTGGTGACGAGAACAAAAAACGGTATTTTGCCGTCAGATTCCTTTTACATGGTGAAACAAATAGTAGGGTGCTGGAGATTAAGGTGATCCAGGAAATGGCCAAGATTTTCCTCACCTTCCGTCCAAACAACGAACGTGTCATCCACATAATGCCACCAGATCTTCGGTTTGAAAGGAGCCGATGACAAAGCTTTCTCTTCAAAGTTCTCCATGAAGAAATTAGCCACAACAGGAGAGAGAGCACTACCCATGGCCACACCATCAGTCTGCTCATAAAAATTCCCATTCCATAGAAAGTAGGAGGAGGTCATGCAGTGATAAAAAAAAGTATTGTGATCACTTCAGGAAAAAAGCCATTAATGAGAGACATAACACCATCAATAGGTACTCTCGTAAACAGAGACACCACTTCGAGACTCACTAGGATATCACCCGGCTGAAGTGTTATAGCTTTCAACTTTTCCACGAAGTGTGTGGAATCCTTAATGTACGAAGGCGTGTTACCCAGAAGCGGCTGAAGTAGTCTACCTACGTATTTGGAAAGGGCATATGTAGGAGAACCAATCGTACTAACAATAGGTCTAAGAGGAACATCTTCTTTATGTATTTTAGGAAGACCATAGAGTCTCGGAGGAATAGCATCCCCTGGAAGGAGAGTCTTCGCTGCATCCGCTGGAATAGATGATTGCTTGATCAATTTGACGGTGACATTTGAGTAGCGAGTAGTAGGATCACGACTATTAATCCTATATACAGGATCTGATAACAAAGACGAGATCTTGGAATCATAATCAACCTTATCCAACACCACTGTCGCGTTACCCTTGTCAGCGGGGAGAACGATAATATCAGAATTGTCCCTTAGATCTTTAAGTGCCCGGCTTTCGCCTTGTTTTAAGTTGGTGTTAGGTGGCTTAGCGTTCTTGAGAACTCTGGAACATTCTTGTCTGGCTTCCTCGGCCTCTTCAGGTGTGAGGTGATGTACCGAGGATTCTACAGATGTAATAAGTTCTTCAATAGGAATTCTTCTAGGCGCTACAGCAAAATTGAGACCTTTAGCGAGAACTGCCTGTTGGGTATCATTTAGGGGCATGCTGGACAAATTTACGACAACCTTGTTAGCATCAAGTCTAATGGCTTGAGATTTCTGCATCTGACATAACCTATCATATTTGGAAATATGTCTTGCCCTCACCTCATCTATCGTCGTGCAAGCAAGGCGTTATTGATAGAGAGGTTACAGCATGCACGTAAGCAGTTGGATTTTATTTCGAGGGAGTTACTACAGCTACATATATGCCTCTCGAACTTCGTAAGTGAGGAATTATGGAAGATCTTTGATCGTATTTCATCAGTGCAAGCTAACAGCGTTCTAGATCAGGTGAGGGCAAGACATATTTCCAAATATGATAGGTTATGTCAGATGCAGAAATCTCAAGCCATTAGACTTGATGCTAACAAGGTTGTCGTAAATTTGTCCAGCATGCCCCTAAATGATACCCAACAGGCAGTTCTCGCTAAAGGTCTCAATTTTGCTGTAGCGCCTAGAAGAATTCCTATTGAAGAACTTATTACATCTGTAGAATCCTCGGTACATCACCTCACACCTGAAGAGGCCGAGGAAGCCAGACAAGAATGTTCCTGAGTTCTCAAGAACGCTAAGCCACCTAACACCAACTTAAAACAAGGCGAAAGCCGTGCACTTAAAGATCTAAGGGACAATTCTGATATTATCGTTCTCCCCGCTGACAAGGGTAACGCGACAGTGGTGTTGGATAAGGTTGATTATGATTCCAAGATCTCGTCTTTGTTATCAGATCCTGTATATAGGATTAATAGTCGTGATCCTACTACTCGCTACTCAAATGTCACCGTCAAATTGATCAAGCAATCATCTATTCCAGCGGATGCAGCGAAGACTCTCCTTCCAGGGGATGCTATTCCTCCGAGACTCTATGGTCTTCCTAAAATACATAAAGAAGATGTTCCTCTTAGACCTATTGTTAGTACGATTGGTTCTCCTACATATGCCCTTTCCAAATACGTAGGTAGACTACTTCAGCCGCTTCTGGGTAACACGCCTTCGTACATTAAGGATTCCACACACTTCGTGGAAAAGTTGAAAGCTATAACACTTCAGCCGGGTGATATCCTAGTGAGTCTCGAAGTGGTGTCTCTGTTTACGAGAGTACCTATTGATGGTGTTATGTCTCTCATTAATGGCTTTTATCCTGAAGTGATCACAAGACTTTTTTATCACTGCATGACCTCCTCCTACTTTCTATGGAATGGGAATTTTTATGAGCAGACTGATGGTGTGGCCATGGGTAGTGCTCTCTCTCCTGTTGTGGCTAATTTCTTCATGGAGAACTTTGAAGAGAAAGCTTTGTCATCGGCTCCTTTCAAACCGAAGATCTGGTGGCATTATGTGGATGACACGTTCGTTGTTTGGACGGAAGGTGAGGAAAATCTTGGCCATTTCCTGGATCACCTTAATCTCCAGCACCCTTCTATTTGTTTCACCATGGAAAAGGAATCTGACGGCAAAATACCGTTTTTTGTTCTCGTCACCAAGAAAGAGGATGGATCTTTAGGACACAGCGTTTTTCGTAAGCCAACACACACCAATAGATATCTCCACGCAAGTTCTCACCATCACCCTGCCCAGAAACATCGTATCCTTACAACTCTAACTACCCGGGCTAGGAGGATTTGTGAAGTGTCTTCTTTACAAGAAGAAATTAATACCTTGCGAACCACCTTTGAGAGCAACGGTTATAGCAAGGCTTTGATTTCTACGGTTCTGAAACCAACAAATAATAATAGGACGTCAGTTGAGAAAAGAGATGTAAGAGGAACTGCTTACCTACCGTACATACATAACACGACGGATCGTATTGCTAAAATCCTACGTCGGTACAACATACGGACTGTATTTGGAACTTCTGTTAAGATTAGGCAACTCCTGCGACCAACTAAGGACAGTTTGCCTAAATTGCAACAACCGGGTATCTACAGAGTTCCCTGTACCTGTGGCAAGGTTTACATCGGGCAGACTTCGAGAACAATATGCACTCGCATTAAGGAACATAATAGATGTATCAGGCTCATTCAACCTGATAAATCAGCTGTTGCCGATCATGCATTAACACCTGGCCATGATGTCATGTTCCAAGGAGTGGATGTTCTTGCCCGTATAAAGCAATATCGTCCCAGAATCATCAGGGAGGCGGTTGAAATACGTAAACACCCAGATAATTTCAACCTCGACACCGGCTACAATCTCAGTGAATCCTGGCTACCTATTATCAGAACCCTGAGAAAGTAATTCACTGCTGCTTTCCGTTGTCCCTAACATGGGGCTATAATGGCGTCCATCGTTGGGCGCCTTCTATATGTTCTTTGTTGCTTTCTCTTAGCAATCATTGTCGTATTCCAGATTATTCCTGACGAAGAAAGGCATGGTTTCTTTCGAAACGCGTCGAATTTTAATATAATAAACACGGCATAAGCCCAAAATTCAACATTATGAATAGTAACACGGGCCGTGAAAGTCTAAATGATAATAAGAGAGATATGATTAATGATTCCCGAAAAACCCACTTTTTTCCACCCCTTTGGTCAATGGTTGGTGCTATCAAAAAACTTATTTGACATAAATTTTTGGCACTTATCCGGCACATATTATGAACTTTGAATGGATTCGATATTTCACGTATTAAATGAGTTATAGCGAAATTTCACTTTTTCGAAAAATGGCCCCCCCATTTTCACCCCCTTCGACCGTGTTTACCGATTAACGAACTCAACCGAGATTTTAATGGGATACTTATTATGTAAAAAAATCAAACTGATTGGGGAAAAAGTATTGCAGTTATCGTGTCCACAAGAAACTGATATACATATATATATATACTAGCAGAAGTACCCATTCTTCGAACGGTCGTCGGTATTAATAACCAGACGTAATCAATTGAGCTACTGTTGCAATGATTAGGGGCTTGGAACCTGTTTGTTGATAAAGATAAATGATTAGTTGAAATATGCTCTGAAACTAATTTACCTAACGTGTACTTCCTGACGTGAAAATAAAATTGAAAACCTCGTAGACGAAATGCAATTCACGTCACATAAAAACTGACCCTCACTGTTGTGTCAAGTGCGCATCCATAGGAAGACCCCTTTAATAAATTATAAAGGCTTGTGGTGCATGAAAATTCAGGTTTTTTAGCCTCCAATGGCCCAAATTCCTAAAAGCAAAAAAAAAAAAAAAAAAAACTATTTCAATTCAGGAATTTTTGAAAATAATGTTGCTGTTTGAAGATATAATAGACCTTCTGTACGACACATCGCACGTTTAAGTCTTGTGAGAAATCGAGGGTACCTCTTGACCCCCTTAAGCGCATTGATGAATTTTGCAGTTTGTGTTGGTTCCGTGGTAACCTTATAGCCATTTGCAAACTTTCACAGAAATTTAATAAATGGAGTGGCATTCCTTCTTGCAGAAATAGATGGAAAGGTGGATGTACCTTTTTGAGACACTGTTGTCATGGTTACTGGCTTGCATTCCTACATTAGATTATTAAATGAAATTAGTTTTCTGGGAATATCTCAGAAACTCTTGGTTTTAGAGCATTAAAATGTAGTTTTCGGGGACCCTTTACGACTGTTTAGGGGCCCCGAGGTTTTTTTTCTGACACCAAGGGGCTGAAATTGAGCTTTGTCTCGTCGTTGTAGGCCGTAGTATCATCATCATCATCCTCTTGCACAGTTTCCAGCCGTTGGCCGGGTCTGTTTGGAACACAGGCCACTCCAACGTCTTCTCTCTTCCCACCATCTCTCAGCTCCCACCCCTATCCAGTCTTCTCCTCTCTTTTTCAAGCTTTCTTCCATCACTTTCAGCCACCTGTCTCTCGGTCTTCCTCTCGGTCCCTTTCCTTCCCACTTCGTCTCGTGTATCCTCCTGGGTATCCTCTTATCCTCCATTCGTTTTACATGTCCATGCCATCTAAGTCTAGATTTCTCTATACCATCCCGTAATGGTTCCTCCTTTATTAATTCTCTGGTCCTCTCATTTCTTATTCTGTCCATCTTTGTAGCTCCAATACTGCTTCTCAAGAACCTCATCTCACTGGCCTGTATTTTGCTCTTCTCCCTTCCTTTCATAGCCCAGGTCTCCGAGGCATACGTCAGAATAGGGGCATATTACGTCCGATATATGAACTTTTTTCTGTTCTGAGGGACATCCTTGCTCCATAACATGCTTCTCACACTCCTTCGGAATGCTTCTGCCTGTCTCCCCCCGCTCATTTTTAGCCTACTTTCGATTTTTGCAAAAAATGAAAGTAGACTTATGAGATCAACACAGGGCGAAAAAAAAGTGTGTCTGTCTGTGTGTGTGTATGTGTGTGTGTGAGTCTGTGTGTGTGTGTGTCTGTGTGTCTGTGTGTGTGTGTGTGTGTGTGTGAGTGTACTCTGAATGTATGTCCCCCCCTATCAAATCGAACACGGTGAATGCGAATTGAACGAAATTTGGTACAAAGGTAGCACTAGCAAAGGACACCTCAGTGTCATGTTTTATATCGCCGCCATATTTACTAAAACTGAATGGCGGCCACTCAAACGTTCAAAACGTAAAATCAAATAACGACTAACCAAATCATCCGATCTCTACCAAATTTGGTAACAACATACCTTCATATAGGATGCGTCTTGTGACCAAACTACAAGGTCGTCCGCCATACCATTTCAGGATGGCGGCCGTGCGAATTATGCAAACTTTATAATCCATATCATGGGACCCACCAGTTCCGATTATCGAGCCGAGAATCGTTTTAACTGTTCTAAAGGAAGAGGCACGTTCGAAATTATAAGTTTATTTTGTAATACTATAGTGCAGATGTGATTTTAAAAAGCTGAGCTGATTTAGTAATAAGACAAGATGGCAGCGGATATCTTGTGCCTGACTTATATTTCACTAATTTGAGTATTGCATGCAATGTAGCGTACTGATATAAAATAAATAAACTTTGTATGAAATGCTTTATATATAAATAATATACTCCAGTGATGAAATCGTTTAGTATAAATCACTATTTGCTAACAAGTTCTATGTAAGTCATTTTATATAGAACGTTATTCGTTGACACAATTAGCTCAGTGGTAGAGCGTTAGCCTATCGCTCAAATGCCTATGGTTCAAACCCGATCAGAGCTAGTTTTTTTGGTTGAAATTTTATATGTTTATTGTTTTGTAATGACTCAGATGTTTTAAAATTAAGCGTTATATTGTTCATATTATGGTGTAAAATATATATTTAATTAAAACATAATTCGCCAGCAGATTTACTCGAGACATCTAGCTGCCAAAAAGGTAACTGCACGCCGACCAGATTTTATTGAAAAGTTTCTTCTTCTGGCCGCTAGAATGCACTTGCTCTGTTAGGATTATATTGTTAGGTATTTCACCACTAGATATCACGACTAGTCTACGTGGGGATCCATTGATTACTATACCATTTGCATTCTATGCGCATCGAATTTGAAGAATGACAAGATGATACTACGATACATTTTTACTTTCTATTTTAAAGGGTTTGTAACAGCCTATTGTGCGTTATTTGAAAATGTTAATTGAAGTAAAGAACAAAACGATTTCACATAGTATCTGAACTCTACCGTTGGTGCTAGTTCAGGATATTAATTAATACTTCTATTTCAGCCAAATAGCAATCGAACATATCCACATAGTTTGTATACACACGTCTCTGTAGGGTCATGGAAAGATTTGTTAATTCAATTAGGGTTGTGAAAGTCATACGCAGCCAGACGTGTAAAGACATGCCTCAACTCAAAGTTGGATGTTGCCCGCGTCAGGCCGATTATGTAATAATAATAATAATAATAATAATAATAATAATAATAATAATAATAATAATAATAATAATGTTATTGGTTTTACGTCCCTTTTAACTACTGTTGCTTTTAGAGACGCCGGAGTGCCAGAATTTTGTCCCGAAGGGGATCTTTAACGTGCCAGTAAATCTACTAATACGGCTCCCTCGCATTTGTGCACCCTCAAATGCCAGCTGACTGCGCCAGGATACGAACCTGAAACATACGGTCCAGCAAGCGAGAACGTTACCGCTGAGCCACGCCGCCAGTCCGGTCGATTATGTCTCCAGATCCATAACATTCTTTAGATACTTCTTATCTTTCTTTCTTCAATGATGGTAGCAGTTTTTATCTAGGTTGTGGCGTTTGGTAGAGGTAAATCGTTTCTAAGGTCTTCAACAAAGAATAGTTCTACAGTATTATACTCTTTGATAATAACAACGAGTTATAACTATACTCATACATTTAGGAGAAATTAGGCTATATGTTCTTTACTGAACATCTTGTTTCTCTATAGTTTCTTCCATTATCTTGTATCAGGCTTCCCAGATACTTGAAACTCTCCACTTTCTTCAGCTGTTCCCCACCAATTGTATTCCCGTTGTGGTTCTTTCCTTATTCCTTGTTGTGATCAGCATCTCACTCTTATTTATGCTAAATTTCATCCCATATCCTTGTATTATTCCTTCCCACACGTCCACTTGTTCCTGTACCTCCTCCTCCTTGTTTCCCCAAATCATCAAATCATCCGCTAACACCATTGCTTTCATCTTTCCTTCCCCAATTACTTGTGCCACTCGGGTCATTAAGTCATCCATCACCACAATGAAAAGTAACGGTGCCAGTGCACTTCCTTGTTTCAGGCCGTTTCTCTGTTCCACCCAGTCCGATCTCTCTCCTCCCACTTTCAAACAGCTCACGCTTACCTTGTACATCTCCTTTATCATCCTCATAGTCCATTTTTCTACTCCTCTATCCTCCAGGGACTTCCATACTTTGTTTCTGCATAGACTGTCATATGTTTTCTCAATGTCCAGGAAGGCCATCAGTAGATCTGTTCCATACTCACAGTGCTGTTCTTGTAACTGCCTTACAGCAAAAATCAAATCCACTGTGGACCTTCCTGCTCTGAAGCCATGTTGTTCTTCCCTCATCCCTCCTTCTATCCTTGTCCTAATTCTCCTTTCCAAAACTTTCTCAAACATCTTTGCACAATGACTCATCAGTTTTTTTCCCCGATAGTTTCTGCATTCTGTTCTACTACCTTTCTTGAAGATTGGGACAATTATTCCCTTTTTTTTCAGTCCTCTGGGGTCTTCCTTTCCGTAGTGTAATAATAATAATAATAATTATTATTATTATAATAATAATAATAAAACAATATAGGAATAGGGATATAATTGACCTTCCGTAACACACCAGCACGTGTAAATCGCGTGAAAAATTCTAGAGTACCCCTTGACCTCCTTAAGCGCATTATATGTATTGATGAATTTTACAGCTTAGTTTGGTTCCGTTATAACCTTCTAGCCATTTGCAAACTATCTCACTAATGTAATAAATGGAATTGTATTGCGTCTTATATTACAGCAATAGATGGACCTGTGAATTTATGTTGCCTTGGTTACCGGCTAGCTTTCTTTCATTATTGTATTAAATGAAATTAATTTTTTGGGAATATCTCAAAAACTGTTGGATTTAGGGCCTTAAAATATGGTTTTTCCACGAGTTTCGTTTCTCACATTGAGGGGCTGAAAATGAGCTTTGTCTCGCCCTTCTACGCCTATTTCAACAAGTATTTTAAGGGGGTAGGCCCCCTTCTATGAGAGGTACAGAGAAGAGTTACATCAATGATTGGTGCCGTGCCTCTGAAGGATATCTGTACCAATTTTTACGTTGATCCACTCAGCCGTTCTCGAGTTATAAGGACACAAAAAAATTGTCCACAGACAGACAAACAAACAGACAGACAGACAGACAAAAAATTTATTTTCGCGCGCATCCGTCATAAAACAGTCTGAAACGCGTAAATAACGCAAATTTCCGTAGAAATTCAGAAAAAAACAGACAAACTTTCATTCTTATATATATATATATACTGAACCCTTTATCCACAGGCTGTATAAAGGATTGTAATAAATTATTCGTCATCTTTTGATACATTTCTACAGACAGCAGATATGAGAGCCAGACGGTGTTGGGAAATATTGAGAAATCAGTGGCCGAGAGGACACAATGGTTTAAGCTCCTGTGGTATTTTAGGAAGTAGCATAAATATGCTTGACACATAGGACAGGTGCAACTTTTATCGCGGAGATGGCTTGGGTGCGCACAATATGGCCTGTTGCCATGAGTGTTGGCGCCAAGAAGAAAATCGAATGCTACGATGTAATTGGTCAACCTTCATGTTAACCACTCCCTATGGCAGAAATACATGTAAAAGCGCGCAAAGGTCTACAAGAGTCTGATCCAATAATATCAAGACGCCCTGTTTTAGTGGCAACTCGGCTTGGTAACGCACCCTGGTAAATTAACGTGGGAGTTATCTACGGATTAATTCCACGATCGATTCAAGCCAGCTACAGCATAATCGTAACCTCCACATCGCTACGAACTCAATGATACCGATCGCATGCTAGTCTGGTAATTATTATGGATTTTTTTCATAAATCCCCTTCCACACCTACCCTAGCCAGTTTCATTTATAAGGATCCAGAAAGCTTCGAGAGAACACACTTTATTTTGTGCGTCTGAGGACGTAACGTCCACACTTTATTTTGTGCGTCTGAGGACGTAACGTCCACACTTTATTTTGTGCGTCTGAGGACGTAACGTAAACTTTCATTTGTGCGTCTGAGGACGTAACGCTGATTTTTATTTGAGCATTTGAGGACGTAAGGTGTCCGAGGACACGAAGCATACTCTGCAATATTTTTCATGTATTTGAACATGGAACATTTTCGTCAAGTTATAAGTGTAACTTCAGTGATTTATTTGTAGTCCCAGTACTACCAGTAGGACCAGTTCATCGAAATAATTCACCAAATAGACTGTCAAGGAATTTAGTACTTGATAGGTGAATTTGATAGGAAATATATCGTGAGTGTATCTGACAAAACTTTATTTAATTCAGCACGAGATGACGTCTAGGAACGAGACCGGATCTTGGAACCAGCAGGACATTTGCCAGAAGATGTCGATGATGAGCTAATCATCTTAAAGGAGGGATGGCTGCAGACGTTTCCTTGACGCTGTTTTAAAGGATTGAATACAAATGAATTTATTTATTTATTAAATCAGCTATGGTATTATGGGACATATTTTTGTAGATATTTGTTTGCTTGTTTGGTAATGTAGATTCTTAGTTCTTGTTTTACTGACACATTAAGTATGGGACAAGCCGAGCGCTTTGTAATTTGTAAATATTGTGATTTGTGTTTGGTTCAAATATACGGGGCGACGCGCAGCTCGTGCTCGCATTCGCTTGCGTAAATCGCGGTCAAGCATTATTATTCGGAGGTATGCCTTATAACAAAAATGGAACTGAATTAATTTTGAGATTAAAAATAGAATTTGGAGGGTAAAGATTATTTGTGAGTAGATTTTATGACCGATCAGGATTATTTTGATAATTGCTTTTCCAGCAGATCTGAACGGGATGGCACTTTGCACCCGAGTTTTTGTTGTGTATTTTTTTTTTAATGTGTCTATGGACGCAATATTGGTTGATCTGTTTTGAGCCGACCCAGTTGGTATGTTTATGAGGGTGTCAGTCCAAGCTTTATGGTGCGCAGTGTGATTTTATGATGTGCTAGCGAGAATATATCTTTGTGATTATTCTGACTTGCTCCACATCAGCCCAGTTCATGACCTCGCGAGGCTGGACTTGTGGTATATATTTGTGTTTTCTTGCCATCCAGGTGGATGAGTGCGATATGTTTGCGTTTCCAGATGGAAACTGCACCTAGCTTGAGGGACTGAGAGAGATAGTTGAGGCAGCGATGACTCATACAAGAGGGGCGCGCTCAAATCAGATAACGCGACTTGTCATTAGTAACAGGCCAGGATCCTGTACTTCAATTTAAGACGTTGTTTAAAATTCACAAACCTGATTGGTTATAATGAGTATTTGATTGATTAAATGGGTGCTGTCCATAGTTGTAAGGTAGCCTTCGAAACTCCTGTTTGTCTGGCGTTTTATAAAAATGTAAACATGGTTTTTCAGCCGTTAGGCTTGTATTTTTTAGCTTTTGCTTTAATTCTTGTGTGTTTATTTTACGCGTTCAATGAACCGTGTGGCATTGGGGTGCGCGAGGCTATGTTCCCAATTTGTGATGCGAGCGTTTTGGCCTATTTCTGGCATGCTCTTTTTTTATTCCGTGTGCTCTGGCACCAGCTAGAATCTCAGGGAGATTCTTCATCTTTTTGTATTATTAGATCTTGCATGTGTCAGTAGTAATTATAGTGCGTTAATTAAGGGTGGGTCCCATAGCCGTAGTGTGATTCAAAAGATGCAACTCCGTGAGCAACATGACTGTTTCAGTTGTAAACGGACTCGCATTAGTACTCATTTTCTTATTAACGAGCAGTACACCACGCATTATACAACTTCTTGACCAGGAAAAATGGACTTGTATCCATATGTTGTGACGAGCGAGTTCTAACAGCTCAAAGTTTATGTTATGATTTATCATTTTGTGTGAAGCTGTATTCACATTGTTTTGTTGGTGGAGCGAGTCTTACCGCACAGTAATATATTTATTTCTTAAGGGGGTGGGAGTCAGGGAGGATATCTTTTTATTTATTATTATTACTATGCACATAATTTTCAGTCATTAAATTTTCTTTTATTCTACTTGTTATTCATTTTATTTCTAGTATAGCCTCTGTCATGGACCTTTCTATTCATTAGAGCATGTTGTTTTTAAGCGAACTTTGCTGTGTAACGCAGTCAGGACTGAACACGACCCCGTAGATGAATCTTGAGGAAACCATGCTTTATTGAAGGGTTCAATACATACATAAATTATATATAAACTTTTGAACTGACGGTGGTTTTGGGGTCTGGGGGATGTGAAACGCGAAGATATGTCGAAATTTTCCGGAAGTCGAAACATGGTACCCATTGCAATAGTTAGCTTTCTAATAAAATCTACCTAATAAACGACCTGAAGAGTGGGCAAACCGCAACTAAATATAAATAATTAAAATAGGTATTCAGCCTTAAAATACACATAATTTATGAATATAGGTGATTTCTCAAAATACTAATGGATCCTTTATGGGCTGTTACTCTTATGGTGTTAATGGTGGCGTTTGAGAATTGATACGAAATTTTCTACACGTTGCAGCTAAAAGAGAAGGTACTGTTCCCCAGGCCCCCACTAATAACCCAATAACTTTTATTTCTTGAGGGCGGTATATTTTTCCTTGTAGAAATTGCTTGTAGGCTCATAAGTATTCTTCTTTTCATTGTTCACTTCATCTGTCTGCTCGGCATGGGTTTCAAACCGCACGGTTGGATCCAATATATAATCCCCCTTGTTATGAAAGCCGGATCTAAAGATCCTATAGGCTTTCATATAGCCGTGGTATATTGGAAAAAGTCTGTCTGTATGTATGTATGTGCGTGACGTTTTTGCGTTTAGCAAAGTACAGGTCGCAATTTTCAAGATATCGAGCTAAAATTTGGTACGGTGAAAGAGTTGGGGCCTGTAACGAACCCTATTGTTGGGCGTTAAAATCGGTACGGGGCCGGACCTTTTTTTGGGGCCCTGAATTTTATCCTATTTTTTTGAATCGATATATCACGGAAACGGTTGGTCGTATCGAAAAATGTTAAATGTATAGGTGTAAGATCTCCGCGGTATGCAACTTTTTTACTGAAAACGATTTTTTGATATCTCTCACTGTTTTCTTTTTTTGGGGCCCTGAAAATGTCCATTGTGCGTGACATTTTTGCGTTTACCTAGGTACTGGTCGCAATTTTCAAGATATTAGGCTGAAATTTGGTACGATGAAAGAGTTAGTGACTGTGACGAATCCTATTGTTGGGCGTTAAAATCGGTACAGGGCCGGATCTTTTTTGGGGGCCCTGAATTTCAAACCTTTTTTTGGAATCGATATATCTCGTAAACGGTTGATCGTATCGAAAATTGTTAAATGTACAGGTGTAAGATCTCCGCGATATGCAACTTTTTTACTCAAAAGAATTTTTTGATATCTCTCACCGTTTTCTTTTTTTGGGGCCCTGAAAATGTCCATTGTGCGTGATATTTTTGCGTTTAGCTAAGTACTGGTCGCAATTTTCAAGATATTAAGTTGCAATTTGGTACGGTGAAAGAGTTAGTGACTGTGACGAATCCTATTGTTGGGCGTTAAAATCGGTGCAGGGCCGGATCTTTTTTGGGGGCCCTGAATTTCAAACCTTTTTTGGAATCGATATATCTCGGAAACGGTTGATCTTATCGAAAAAATGTTAAATGTATTGGTGTAAGATCTCCGCGGTATGCAACTTTTTTACTCAAAACGATTTTTTGATATCTCTCACCGTTTTCGTTTTTTGGGGCCCTGAAAATGTCCATTGTGCGTGACATTTTTGCGTTTACCTAAGTACAGGTCGCAATTTTCAAGATATTAAGCTGCAATTTGGTACGGTGAAAAAGTTAGTGACTGTGACGACTCCTATTGTTGGGCGTTAAAATCGGTGCAGGACCGGATCTTTTTTGGGGGCCCTGAATTTCAAACTTTTTTTTGGAATCGATATATCTCGGAAACGGTTGATCGTATCGAAAAATGTTAAAGGTATTGGTGTAAGATCTCTGCGGTATGCAACTTTTTTACTCAAAACGATTTTTTGATATCTCTCACCGTTTTCTTTTTTTGGGGCCCTGAATATGTCCATTGTGCGTGACATTTTTGCGTTTAGCTAAGTACTGGTCGCAATTTTTAAGATATTAAGCTGAAATTTGGTACGATGAAAGAGTTAGTGACTGTGACGAATCCTATTGTTGGGCGTTAAAATCGGTGCAGGGCCGGTTCTTTTTGAGGGGCCCTGAATTTCTAACTGTTTTTTGGAATCGATATATCTCGGAAACGGTTGGTCGTATCGAAAAATGTTAAATGTATAGGTGTAAGATCTCCGCGGTATGCAACTTTTTTACTCAAAACGATTTTCTGATATCTCTCAAAGTTTCCTTTTTTTTGGGGCCCTCAAAATGTCCATTGTATGTGTCATTTTTGCGTTTAGTTAATTACTGGTCGCTATTTTCAAGATATTATGCTGACATTTGGTACGGTGAAAGAGTTAGTAACTGTGACGAATCCTATTGTTGGGCGTTAAAATCGGTGCAGGGCCGGATATTTTTTGGGGCCCTGAATTTCAAACTTTTTTTTGGAATCGACAGATCTCGGAAACGGTTGATCGTATCGAAAAATGTTAAATGTATGGGTGTAAGATCTCCGCGGTATGTAACTTTTTTACTCAAAACGATTTTTTGATATCTCTCACCGTTTTCTTTTTTTGGTGCCCTGAAAATGTACATTGTGCGTGACATTTTTCGTTTAGCTAAGTACTGGTCGCAATTTTCAAGATATTAAGCTAACATTTGGTACGATGAAAGAGTTTGTGACTGTGACGAATCCAGTTGTTGGGCGTTAAGATCGGTGCAGGGCCGGATCTTTTTTGGGGGCCCTGAATTTCTAACTGTTTTTTGGAATCGATATATCTCAGAAACGGTTGGTCGTATCGAAAAATGTTAAATGTACAGGTGTAAGATCACCGTGGTATGCAACTTTTTTACTCAAAACGATTTTTTGATATCTCTCACCGTTTTCTCTTTTTGGGGCCCTGAAAATGTCCATTGTGCGAGACATTTTTGCGTTTGGCTAAGTACTGGTCTCAATTTTCAAGATATTAAGCTGAAATTTGGTTCGGTGAAAGAGTTAGTGACTGTGACGAATCCTATTATTGGGCGTTAAAATCGGTACAGGGACCTTTTTGGGGGGCCCTTAATTTCACCCATTTTTTTGGAATCGATATATCTCGTAAACGGTTGATCGTATCGAAAATTGTTAAATGTACAGGTGTAAGATCTCCTCGGTATGCAACTTTTTTACTCAAAACAATTTTTTGATATCTCTCACCGTTTTCTTTTTTTGGGGCCCTGAAAATGTCCATTGTGCGTGACATTTTTGCGTTTAGCTAAGTACTGGTCGCAATTTTCAATATATTAGGCTGAAATTTGGTACGATGAAAGAGTTGGTGACTGTGACGAATCCTATTGTTGGGCGTTAAAATCGGTGCAGGGCCGGATCTTTTTTGGGAGCCCTGAATTTCAAACTTTTTTTTGGAATCGATATATCTCGTAAACGGTTGATCGTATCGAAAATTGTTAAATGTACAGGTGTAAGATCTCCGCGGTATGCAACTTTTTTACTCAAAACTATTTTTTGATATCTCTCACCGTTTTCTTTTTTTGGGGCCCAGAAAACGTCCATTGTGCGTGACATTTTTGGGTTTAGCTAAGTACTGATCGCAATTTTCAAGATATTATGCTGCAATTTGGTACGGTGAAAGAGTTAGTGACTGTGACGAATCCTATTGTTGGGCGTTAAAATCGGTGCAGGGCCGGATCTTTTTTGGGGGCCCTGAATTTCAAACTTTTTTTTGGAATCGATATATCTCGGAAACGGTTGATCGTATCGAAAAATGTTAAATGTATTGGTGTAAGATCTCCGCGGTATGCACCTTTTTTTACTCAAAACGATTTTTTGATATCTCTCACCGTTTTCTTTTTTGGGGGCCCTGAAAATGTCCATTGTGCGTGACATTTTTGCGTTTAGCAAGGCACAGGTCGCAATTTTCAAGATATCAAGCAGAAATTTGGTACGGTGAAAGAGCTAGGGCCTGTGAGGAACCCTATTGTTGGGCGTTAAAATCGGTGCAGGGCCGGACCTTTTTTTGGGGCCCTGAATTTCATCCCTTTTTTTTGGAATCAATATATCTCGGAAACGGATGGTCGTATCGAAAAACGTCAAATGTAAAGCTGTAAGATCACCAGGGTATGGAACTATTTTACTCATAACGATTTTTTGATATCTCTCACCTTTTTCTCTTTTTGGGGCCCTGAAAATGTCCATTGTGCGTGACATATTTGGGTTTAGAGAAGTACAGGTCGCAATTTTCAAGATATCAAACTGAAATTTGGTGCGGTCACCACCATGTTGGATTTTTGGTAACCAGGTTATTGAAAGTCCTATAGGTGAACTTATGTTGATAGCCCCTATGAACATTTAAAAATTCAGTTTGATTGATATAATAGATTCGTAGATATTGAGAACCATCTAAATATTTCGGATGGACGCCATGTTGGATTGTTATATGTATTGGCCATAGAGTCATGTACCATTAAAGAAAAATATTGCGTAGGTTCATTATTCAAACTTTCACCTCGATCGCATGATTACGACACATGAAAATAAAAACTTAATTTGAAAATTAGCACAGCCGCCATCTTGAGGTTATGTAAACAATTGAACCAAATTAAATACCAGTGCATTATAATGTGTATAAACATTTCCTGTGCCATGTTTCATTGCGTTTGGATCATTAAATCGTGATAAAATTCTATATAAAACTTTCAACTTCGCGTGGCCGCCTTGTTCGTTTTGTAGTTAACCGTATTTTGAAAGTCTCATAAGTGAACTTCCAGTGGTGCCCCTTATCTCCGTACAAAATTTCAGGGTGATACCGGTAATAATTTCAGAGATATAGAATGCCGGTGAAATATTTCGCACAACGGCCATCTTGAGGATATGTAAACAATTGAACGAACTTAGATATCAGGGCATTACAATGTGTATAAACATATACTGTACCAAGTCTCATTACGTTTGGTTGGTAAAATCGCGAGAAACGTCTATTTAAAGTCGCAACTTCGCTTGGCCGCCTTGTTATGAAAGCCGGATCTAAAGATCCTATAGGCTTTCATATAGCCGTGGTATATTGGAAAAAGTCTGTCTGTATGTATGTATGTATGTATGTATGTATGTATGTATGTATGTATGTATGTGCGTGACGTTTTTGCGTTTAGCAAAGTACAGGTCGCAATTTTCAAGATATCGAGCTAAAATTTGGTACGGTGAAAGAGTTGGGGCCTGTAACGAACCCTATTGTTGGGCGTTAAAATCGGTGCAGGGCCGGACCTTTTTTTGGGGTCCTGAATTTCATCCTATTTGTTTGAATCGATATATCACGGAAGCGGTTGGTCGTATCGAAAAATGTTAAATGTATAGGTGTAAGATCTCCGCGGTATGCAACTTTTTTACTGAAAAAGATTTTTTGATATCTCTCACTGTTTTCTTTTTTTGGGGCCCTGAAAATGTCCATTGTGCGTGACATTTTTGCGTTTACCTAAGTACTGGTCGCAATTTCCAAGATATTAGGCTGAAATTTGGTACGATGAAAGAGTTAGCGACTGTGACGAATCCTATTGTTGGGCGTTAAAATCGGTTCAGGGCCGGATCTTTTTTGGGGGCCCTGAATTTCAAACTTTTTTGGAATCGATATATCTCGTAAACGGTTGATCGTATCGAAAATTGTTAAATGTACAGGTGTAAGATCTCCGCGATATGCAACTTTTTTACACAAAACAATTTTTTGATATCTCTCACCGTTTTCTTTTTTGGGGGCCCTGAAAATGTCCATTGTGCGTGATATTTTTGCGTTTAGCTAAGTACTGGTCGCAATTTTCAAGATATTAAGCTGCAATTTGGTACGGTGAAAGAGTTAGTGACTGTGACGAATCCTATTGTTGGGCGTTAAAATCGGTGCAGGGCCGGATCTTTTTTGGGGGCCCTGAATTTCAAACCTTTTCTTGGAATCGATATATCTCGGAAACGGTTGATCGTATCGAAAAATGTTAAATGTATGGGTGTAAGATCTCCGTGGTATGCAACTTTTTTACTCGAAACGATTTTTTGATATCTCTCACCGTTTTCATTTTTTGGGGCCCTGAAAATGTCCATTGTGCGTGATATTTTTGCGTTTAGCTAAGTACTGGTCGCAATTTTCAAGATATTAAGCTGCAATTTGGTACGGTCAAAGAGTTAGTGACTGTGACGAATCCTATTGTTGGGCGTTAAAATCGGTGCAGGGCCGGACCTTTTTTGGGGTCCCTGAATTTCAAACCTTTTTTTGGAATCGATATATCTCTGAAACGGTTGATCGTATCGAAAAATGTTAAATGTATTGGTGTAAGATCTCCGCGGTATGCAACATTTTTACTCAAAACGATTTTTTGATATCTCTCACCGTTTTCGTTTTTTGGGGCCCTGAAAATGTCCATTGTGCGTGACATTTTTGCGTTTACCTAAGTACTGGTCGCAATTTTCAAGATGTTAAGCTGCAATTTGGTACGGTGAAAAAGTTAGTGACTGTGACGAATCCTGTTGTTGGGCGTTAAAATCGGTGCAGGACCGGATCTTTTTTGGGGGCCCTGAATTTCAAACTTTTTTTTGGAATCGATATATCTCGGAAACGGTTGATCGTATCGAAAAATGTTAACGGTATTGGTGTAAGATCTCTGCGGTATGCAACTTTTTTACTCAAAACGATTTTTTGATATCTCTCACCGTTTTCTTTTTTGGGGCACTAAAAATGTCCATTGTGCGTGACATGTTTGCGTTTAGCTAAGTACTGGTCGCAATTTTTAAGATATTAAGCTGAAATTTTGTACGATGAAAGAGTTAGTGACTGTGACGAATCCTATTGTTGGGCGTTAAAATCGGTGCAGGGCCGGTTCTTTTTGAGGGGCCCTGAATTTCTAACTGTTTTTTGGAATCGATATATCTTGGAAACGGTTGGTCGTATCGAAAAATGTTAAATGTATAGGTGTAAGACCTCCGCGGTATGCAACTTTTTTACTCAAAACGATTTTTTGATATCTCTCAAAGTTTCCTTTTTTTTGGGGCTCTCAAAATGTCCATTGTATGTGTCATTTTTGCTTTTAGTTAATTACTGGTCGCTATTTTCAAGATATTAAACTGACATTTGGTACGGTGAAAGAGTTAGTGACTGTGACGAATCCTATTGTTGGGCGTTAAAATCGGTGCAGGGCCGGATATTTTTTGGGGCCCTGCAATTCAAACTTTTTTTTGGAATCGACAGATCTCGGAAACGGTTGATCGTATCGAAAAATGTTAAAGGTATGGGTGTAAGATCTCCGCGGTATGCAACTTTTTTACTCAAATCGATTTTTTGATATCTCTCACCGTTTTCTTTTTTTGGTGCCCTGAAAATGTCCATTGTGCGTGACATTTTTGCGTTTAGCTAAGTACTGGTCGCTATTTTCAAGATATTAAGCTAAAATTTGGAACGATGAAAGAGTTTGTGACTGTGACGAATCCAGTTGTTGGGCGTTAAGATCGGTGCAGGGCCGGATCTTTTAAGGGGGCCCTGAATTTCTAACTGTTTTTTGGAATCGATATATCTCAGAAACGGTTGGTCGTATCGAAAAATGTTAAATGTACAGGTGTAAGATCTCCGTGGTATGCAACATTTTTACTCAAAACGATTTTTTGATATCTCTCACCGTTTTCTTTTTTTGGGGCCCTGAAAATGTCCATTGTGCGAGACATTTTTGCGTTTGGCTAAGTACTGGTCGCAATTTTCAAGATATTAAGCTGAAATTTGGTACGGTGAAAGAGTTAGTGACTGTGACGAATCCTGTTATTGGGCGTTAAAATCGGTACAGGGACCTTTTTGGGGGGCCCTTAATTTCATCCCTTTTTTTGGAATCGATATATCTCGTAAACGGTTGATCGTATCGAAAATTGTTAAATGTACAGGTGTAAGATCTCCGCGGTATGCAACTTTTTTACTCAAAACAATTTTTTGATATCTCTCACCGTTTTCTTTTTTTGGGGCCCTGAAAATGTCCATTGTGCGTGACATTTTTGCGTTTAGCTAAGTACTGGTCGCAATTTTCAAGATATTAGGCTGAAATTTGGTACGATTAAAGAGTTGGTGACTGTGACAAATCCTATTGTTGGGCGTTAAAATCGGTGCAGAGCCGGATCTTTTTTGGGAGCCCTGAATTTCAAACTTTTTTTGGAATCGATATATCTCGTAAACGGTTGATCGTATCGAAAATTGTTAAATGTACAGGTGTAATATCTCCGCGGTATGCAACTTTTTTACTCAAAACTATTTTTTGATATCTCTGACCGTTTTCTTTTTTTTGGGGCCCAGAAAACGTCCATTGTGCGTGACATTTTTGGGTTTAGCTAAGTACTGATCGCAATTTTCAAGATATTATGCTGCAATTTGGTACGGTGAAAGAGTTAAAGACTGTGACGAATCCTATTGTTGGGCGTTAAAATCGGTGCAGGGCCGGATCTTTTTTGGGGGCCCTGAATTTCAAACTTTTTTTTGGAATCGATATATCTCGGAAACGGTTGATCGTATCGAAAAATATTAAAGGTATTGGTGTAAGATCTCCGCGGTATGCACCTTTTTTACTCAAAACGATTTTTTGATATCTCTCACCGTTTTCTTTTTTGGGGGCCCTGAAAATGTCCATTGTGCGTGACATTTTTGCGTTTAGCAAGGCACAGGTCGCAATTTTCAAGATATCAAGCAGAAATTTGGTACGGTGAAAGAGCTAGGGCCTGTGAGGAACCCTATAGTTGGGCGTTAAAATCGGTGCAGGGCCGGACCTTTTTTTGGGGCCCTGAATTTCATCCCTTTTTTTGGAATCAATATATCTCGGAAACGGATGGTCGTATCGAAAAACGTCAAATGTAAAGGAGTAAGATCACCAGGGTATGGAACTATTTTACTCATAACGATTTTTTGATATCTCTCACCTTTTTCTCTTTTTGGGGCCCTGAAAATGTCCATTGTGCGTGACATATTTGGGTTTAGAGAAGTACTGGTCGCAATTTTCAAGATATCAAACTGAAATTTGGTGCGGTCACCACCATGTTGGATTTTTGGTAACCAGGTTATTGAAAGTCCTATAGGTGAACTTATGTTCATAGCCCCTATGAACATTTAAAAATTCAGTTTGATTGATATAATAGATTCGTAGATATTGAGAACCATCTAAATATTTCGGATGGACGCCATGTTGGATTGTTATATGTATTGGCCATAGAGTCATGTACCATTAAAGAAAAATATTGCGTAGGTTCATTATTCAAACTTTCACCTCGATCGCATGATTACGACACATGAAAATAAAAACTTAATTTGAAAATTAGCACAGCCGCCATCTTGAGGTTATGTAAACAATTGAACCAAATTAAATACCAGTGCATTATAATGTGTATAAACATTTCCTGTGCCATGTTTCATTGCGTTTGGATCATTAAATCGTGATAAAAGTCTATATAAAACATTCAACTTCGCGTGGCCGCCATGTTCGTTTTGTAGTTAACCGTATTTTGAAAGTCTCATAAGTGAACTTCCAGTGGTGCCCCTTATCTCCGTACAAAATTTCAGGGTGATACCGGTAATAATTTCAGAGATATAGAATGCCGGTGAAATATTTCGCACAACCGCCATCTTGAGGTTATGTAAACAATTGAACGAAGTTAGATGTCAGGGCATTACAATGTGTATAAACATATACTGTACCAAGTCTCATTACGTTTGGTTGGTAAAATCGCGAGAAACGTCTATTTAAATTCGCAACTTCGCTTGGCCGCCTTGTTATGAAAGCCGGATCTAAAGATCCTATAGGCTTTCATATAGCCGTGGTAGGATTTTTCGAGATCTCGGAAACTACGCGTCGCCCAGTGTTCAAACGTTTACCAATCGAATCGGAGTTGAAAAAAAAATTTCAAAAAAAGTCTGTATGTATGTATGTATGTATGTATGTATGTATGTATGTATGTATGTACGTATGTGCGTGACGTTTTTGCGTTTAGCAAAGTACAGGTCGCAATTTTCAAGATATCGAGCTGAAATTTGGTACGGTGAAAGAGTTGGGGCCTGTGACGAACCCTGTTGATGGGCGTTAAAATCGGTGTAGGGCCGGACCTTTTTTTGGGGCCCTAAATTTCAATCTATTTTTTTGAATCGATATATCTCGGAAACGGTCGGTCGTATCGAAAAATGTTAAAGGTATAGGTGTAAGATCTCCGCGGTATGCAACTTTTTTACTCAAAGCGATTTTTTGATATCTCTCACCGTTTTCTTTTTTTGGGGCCCTGAAAATGTCCATTGTGCGTGACATTTTTGCGTTTAGCTAAGTACTGGTCGCCATTTACAAAATAATACGCTGAAATTTGTTACGGTGAAAGAGTTAGTGACTGTGACGAATCCTATTGTTGGGCGTTAAAATCGGTGCAGGGCCGGATCTTTCATGGGGGCCCTGAATTTCAAACTTTTTTTTGAATCGATATATCTTGGAAACGGTTGATCGTATCGAAAAATGTTAAAGGTATAGGTGTAAGATCTCCGCGGTATGCAACTTTTTTACTCAAAGCGATTTTTTGATATCTCTCACCGTTTTCTTTTTTTGGGGCCCTGAAAATGTCCATTGAGTGTGACATTTTTGCGTTTAGCTAAGTACTGGTCGCAATTTTCAAGATATTAAGCTGATATTTGGTACGGTGAAAGAGTTAGTGACTGTGACGAATCCTATTGTTGGGCGTTAAAATCGGTGCAGGGCCGAATCTTTTTTTGGGGCCCTGAATTTCAATTTTTTTTTTTGGAATCGATATATCTCGGAAACGGTTGGTCGCATCGAAAAAAGTTAAATGTACAGGTGTAAGATCTCCGCGGTATGCAACTTTTTTCCTCTAAACAATTTTTTGATATCCCGCACCGTTTTCTTTTTTTGGGGCCCTGAAAATGTCCATTGTTCGTGACATTTTTGCGTTTATCTAAGTACTGGTCGCAATTTTCAAGATATGAAGCTGAAATTTGGTACGGTGAAAGAGTTCGTGACTGTGACGAATCCTATTATTGGGCGTTAAATTCGGTGCTAGGCCGAATCTTTTTTTGGGGCCCTGAATTTCAATTTTTTTGGAATCGATATATCTCGAAAACGTTTGGTCTTATCAAAAAACTTTACAACTACATATGTAAGATCTCCACGGTAAGCAAACTTTTTTACTCAATACCATATTTTGATATCTCTCACCGTTTTCTTATTTTGGGGCCCTGAAAATGTCCATTGTGTGTGACATTTATGCGTTTAGCTAAGTACTGGTCGCAATTTTCAAGATATTAAGCTGAAATTTGGTACGGTGAAAGAGTTAGTGACTTTGACGAATCCTGTTGTTGGGCGTTAAGATCGGTGCAGGGCCGGATCTTTTATGGGGCCCTGAATTTCAAACCTTTTTTTGGAATCGATATATCTCGGAAACGATTGATCGTATCGAAAAATGTTAAATGTACAAGTGTAAGGTCTCCGCGGTATACAACTTTTTTACTGAAAACGATTTTTTGATATCTCTCACCGTTTTCTTTTTTGGGGGCCTGAAAATGTCCATTGTGTGTGACTTTTTTGCGTCTAGCTAAGTACTGGTCGCAATTTTCAAGATATTAAGCTGAAATTTGGTAAGGTGAAAGAGTTAGTGACTGTGACGAATCCTATTGTTGGGCGTTAAAATCGGTGCAGGGCCAGATCTTTATTGGGGGCCCTGAATTTCTAACTGTTTTTTGGAATCGATATATCTCGGAAATGGTTGGTCGTATCGAAAAATGTTAAAGGTACAGGTGTAAGATCTCCGCGGTATGCAACTTTTTTACTCAAAACGATTTTTTGATATCTCTCATTGTTTTCTTTTTTTGGGGCCCTGAAAATGTCCATTGTGCGTGACATTTTTGCGTTTAGCTAAGTACTGGTCGCAATTTTCAAGATATGAAGCTGAAATTTGGTACGGTGAAAGAGTTCGTGACTGTGACGAATCCTATTATTGGGCGTTAAAATCGGTGCTGGGCCGAATCTTTTTTTGGGGCCCTGAATTTGATTTTTTTTGGAATCGATATATCTCGGAAAGGGTTGGTCTTATCAAAAAACTTTAAAACTACATATGCAAGATCTCCCCGGTATGCAACTTTTTTACTCAAAACGATTTTTTGATTTCTCTCACTGTTTTGATTTTTTGGGGCCATGAAAAAGTCAATTGTGCATGACATTTTTGGGTTGGGCGAAGTATAGGTCTTAATTTTCATGATATCGAGCTGAAATTTGGAGCGGTGAACGAGTTAGACCCTGTGAGGAATCCTGTTGTTGGGCGTTAAAATCGGTGCAGGGCCGGATCTTTTTTGGGGGCCCTGATTTTCGTACTTTTTTTTGGAATCGATATATCTCGGAAACGGTTGATCGTATCGAAAAATGTTAAAGGTATAGGTGGAAGACCTTCGCGGTATGCAACTTTTTTACTCTAAACGATTTTTTGATATCTCTCACCGTTTTCTTTTTTTGGGGCCCTGAAAATGTCAATTGTGCGTGACATTTTTGCGTTTAGCCAAGAACTTGTCGCAATTTTCAAGATATTAAGCTGAAATTTGGTACGGTGAAAGAGTTAGTGACTGTGACGAATCCTTTTGTTGGCCGTTAAAATCGGTGCAGGGCCGGATCTTTTTGGGGGCCCTGAATTTCAAACTTTTTTTTTGGAATCGATATATCTCGGAAACGGTTGGTCGTATCGAAAAATGTTAAATGTACAGGAGTAAGATCTCCGCGGTATGCAACACTTTTACTCAAAACGATTTTTTGATATCTCTCACCGTTTTCTTTTTTAGGGCCCTGAAAATGTCCATTGTGCGTGACATTTTTGCGTTTAGCTAAGTACTCGTCGCAATTTTCAAGATATGAAGCTGAAATTTGGTACGGTGAAAGAGTTAGTGACTGTGACGAATCCTATTGTTGGGCGTTAAAATCGGTGCTGGACCGAATCTTTTTTGGCGCCCTGAATTTCAAATTTTTTTTTGGAATCGATATAACTTATCTCGGAAACAGTTGGTCTTATCAAAAAACTTTATATCTACATGTGTAAGATCTCCGTGGTATGCAACCTTTTTACAAAAACGATTTTTTGATATCTCTCACCGTTTTCTTTTTTTGGGGCCCTGAAAATGTCCATTGTGCTTGACATTTTTGCGTTTAATCAAGAACTGGTCGCAATTTTCAAGATATTAAGCTGAAATTTGGTACGGTGAAAGAGTTAGTGACTGTGACGAATCCTATTGTTGGGCGTTAAAATCAGTGCAGGGCCGGATCTTTTTTGGGGGTCCTGAATTTCAAACTTTTTTTTGGAATCGATATATCTCGGAAACGGTTGGTCGTATCGAAAAACGTTAAATGTAAAGGTATTAGATCTCCGTAGTATGCAACTTTTTTACTCAAAACGATTTTTTAATATCTCTCACCGTTTTCGTTTTTTGGGGCCCTTAGGAAGTCCATTGTGCATGACATTTTTTGGTTTAGTGAGGTACTGGTCGCAATTTTCAAGATATCAAACTGAAATTTGGTACGGTGAAAGAGTTGTGGCCTGTGACGAACCCTATTGTTGGGCGTGGAAAACGGAGCAGGACCGGACCTTTTTGAGGGGGCCCTGAATTCCATCCTTTTTTAACCCCTTATGATGTTTTGATATCTCTCACCGTTTTCATTTTTGGGGCCCTGAATGTCTTCCTTTTTTTTCGAACCGTTATATCTGGTTGGCCGTATCTAACAAAGTTAAATCTGTAGGTGAAAGATCTCAGTGATTAGCAACTTTTTCAACCCTTATGATTTTTAGCCTATTTTCAATTTTGAAAAAATAGGCTTATGAGATCACCTTTTGTCCGTGTGTGTGTGCGTGTGTGTGTGTGTGATTCGTGTGTGTGTCCCCCCCTAATAAAATCTAAACGGCAGGAGCGATTTCAATGAAACTCGGAAAATTCATAGCACTATTCCCGGCGACCTCGACCGTGCCCTTCAAATTTTGTTACGACTCACCAATCCAACATGGCGGCTGTGCGAAATATTTCACCAGCATTCAATATCTCCGAAACTATTACAGATATTACCCTGACATTTTCTATGGTGATAGAGGGAACTACTATAAGTTCACTTATGTGACTTTTGAAACCTGGTAACTACAAAACCAACATGGCGGCCAAGCGAATTTGCGAATTTAAATAGACGTTTCTCGCGATTTGACCAACCAAACGCAATGAAACTTGGTACAGTATATGTTTATATACATTGTAATGCACCGACATCTAACTTCGTTCAATTGTTTACATAATCACAAGATGGCGGATGTGCGAAATATTTCACCGGCATTCTATATCTCTGAAACTATTAGCGGTATCTCCCTAAAATTTTGTACGGAGATAAAGGGCACTACTGGAAGTCCATCTATAAGATTTTCAAAAACCGGTTAACTAAAAAACGAACATGGCGGCCAAGCGAATTTGAACATTTTAAATAGACCTTTCTCGCGATTTAATGTTCCAAGCGCTCTGAAACCTGGTACAGGAAATATTTATTCACATTGTAATCCACTGGTATCTAATTTAGTTCAATTGTTTACATAACCTCAAGATGGCGGCAGTGCGAATTTTAAAATTAAGTTTTTACTTCTTATGATGTAGTCATGCGATCGAAGTAAAAGTTTGAATAATGAACCTACGCAATAATTTTCCTTTAATGGTACATGACTCTATGGCCTATACATTTAACAATCCAACATGGCGACCATCCGAAATATTTAGACGATACTGAATATCTACGAATCTATTTTAGCAATCAAACTAATTTTTTTAATGTTCATAGGGGCTATGAACTTAAGTTCACCTATAGGAGTTTAAATAACCTGGTGATCACAAATCCAACATGGCGGTGACGCGAATTATAAATATTCACATGGACGTTTCTCGCAATTTAACCATCCGCGTGCAGTGAAACTTGGTGCAGTAAATCTTTATCCGAATGTTAATCCACTGGCATCTAATTTATTTCAATTGTTTCCATAACCTCAAGATGGCAGCTGTGAATTTTTTTAAATCTCCTTGTTTTTCTTGTGTCCTAATTATGCGATTGAAGTTTGAATACTACACGTTCACAATAATCTGCATGTAACAGTAAATAACTCTAGGACCTACATATATAATATCCAACATGGCGACCATCCGAAATATTTAGTCGGTTCTCAATATCTACGAATCTATTACAGCAATCAAACTGAAATTGTGTATGTTGATAGTGGCAATTAACATAAGTAGGATATATGAAAATAGGCTGTATAGTTCTTCACGGAACTACTTGTTTGATATCTCTCACCGTTTTCATTTTCTGGGGCACTGAATTTCTTTCTTTTTTTTCGATCCGTTATATTTGAGATACGGTTGGCCGTATCGAACAAAGTTAAATCTACAGATATAGGATCTCAGTGATTAGCTACTTTTTTAACTCTTATGATTTTTTGTTATCTCTCACCATTTTCTTTTTTTTGGGGCCGTGAATTTCATTCTGTTTTTCGAATCGTTATATCTCGACGATCCTATCGAAAAACGTTAAATATACTGGTGTATGATCGCAGTGATTAGCAACATTTTTACCCCCTAATCATATTTTTATATCTCTCTACGTTTTGATGTTATTAAATGTTTTTGGTCTTTGAAAAAAAGAGGGGCCCAAATGAATATAATAATTGGTAAAAATTCAACTGATGGTCTAATTGAATTCTACGGTAAATTACCTATAATAATCCGTTTTAACCCTTTCAATAAGTTGAATCATGTATTTACAGCAGTAAGATATTTTCCATTTCCGAGGACGTCCGGCTTTCATAACCATGTGATGGTGTCAGCATTGCCTAGAATAACATTTTATAATTTTCCTACATTTCCTCGCAATCGGGTCGAATGTCCGAAATGCAAATCCGCTGACCTTGCCGGAACGAAGTTGTTGTGTGAGATTATTACCCATCTTGCTCGCCACAATGTTGCGCGACCGTCTAATCAAAAGCAGGTCATGCTGCGTGGACTCCTACTTGTTATGAAAGCCGGATCTAAAGATCCTATAGGCTTTCATATAGCCGTGGTATGTGGGAAAAAGTCTGTCTGTATGTATGTATGTGCGTGACGCTTTTGCGTTTAGCAAAGTACAGGTCGCAATTTTCAAGATATCAAGCTGAAATTTGGTACGGTGTAAAAGTTAGGGCCTGTGACGAACCCTATTGTTGGGCGTTAAAATCGGTGCAGGGCCCGATCTTTTTTTGGGGCCCTGAATTTTATCCCTTTTTTTGAAACCACTATATCTCGGAAACGGTTGGTCGTATCGAAAAATGTTAAATGTACAGGTGTAAGATCTCCGCGGTATGCAACGTTTTTACTCAAAACGATTTTTTGATATCTCTCACCGTTTTCTTTTTTTGGGGCCCTGAAACTGTCCATTGTGCGTGACATTTTTGCGTTTAGCTAAGTACTCGTCGCAATTTTCAAGATATTAAGCTGAAATTTGGTACGATGAAAGAGTTCGTGACTGTGACGAATCCTATTGTTGGGTGTTAAAATCGGTGCAGGGCCGGATCTTTTTTGGGGGCCCTGAATTTCAAACTTTTTTTTGGAATCGATATATCTCGGAAACGGTTGATCGTATCGAAAAATGTTAAATGTACAGGTGTAAGATCTCCGCGGTATGCAACGTTTTTACTCAAAACGATTTTTTGATATCTCTCACCGTTTTCTTTTTTTGGGGCCCTGAAACTGTCCATTGTGCGTGACATTTTTGCGTTTAGCTAAGTACTCGTCGCAATTTTCAAGATATTAAGCTGAAATTTGGTACGATGAAAGAGTTAGTGACTGTGACGAATCCTATTGTTGGGCGTTAAAATCGGTGCAGGGCCGGATCTTTTTTGGGGGCCCTGAATTTCAAACTTTTTTTTTTTGGAATCGATATATCTCGGAAACGGTTGATCGTATCGAAAAATGTTAAATGTATAGGTGTAAGATCTCCACGGTATGCAACTTTTTTACGCAAAACGATTTTTAGCCTATTTTCAATTTTGAAAAAATAGGCTTATGAGATCACCTTTTGTCCGTGTGTGTGTGCGTGTGTGTGTGTGTGTGTGTGATTCGTGTGTGTGTGTCCCCCCTAATAAAATCTAAACGACTGGAGCGATTTCAATGAAACTCGGTATGTTCATAGCACTATTCCCGGCGACCTCGACCGTGCCCTTCAAATTTTGTTACGTCTCACCAATGCAAAATGGCGGCTGTGCGAAATATTTCACTAGCATTTAATATCTCCGAAACTATTACCGATATCGCCCTGAAATTGTGTACGGTGATAAAGGGTACTTCTAGAAGTTCACCTATGAGACTTTCAAATACCTGGTGACTACAAAACCAACATGGCGGTCAAGCGAAGTTGAGACTTTTAAATAGACTTTTCTCGCGATTTAACTATCCACACGTAATGAAACTTGGTACAGCAAATGTTTATACACATTGTAATGCACTGGAGTCTAATTTAGTTCAATTGTTTACATAACTTCAAAATGGCGGCTGTGCGAAATATTTCACTGACATTCTATATCTCCGAAACTATTACAGATATCACCCTGCAATTTAGTACGGTGATAAAGGGTACTGATACAAGTTTACCTATGTATAGTTCATAAACTTGTAAAGTAGAAAACGAACATGGCGACCAAGCGAAGTTGAGACTTTTAAATAGACTTTTCTCACGATTTAACCATCCAAACGTAATGAAACTAGGTACAGCAAGTGTTTATACACATAGTAATGCACTGGAGTCTAATTTAGTTCAATTGTTTACATAACCTCAAAATGGCGGCTGTGCAAAATATTTCACTGACATTCTATATCTCCGAAACTATTACAGATATTACCCTGCAATTTTGTACGGTGATAAAGGGTACTGGTACAAGTTTATCTATGTATACTTCATAAACTTGTAAAGTAAAACACGAACATGGCGACCAAGCGAATTTGAAATATTTTAATAGACTTTTCTCGTGATTTAACTCTCTGAGCGCAGTGAAATGTGGTACAGTAAATGATTTTGCAGATTGTAATGCACTGCCATTTAATTTAAATCAATTGTTTACATAACCTCAATATGGCGGCTGTGCGAAATTTTTAAATTAAGTTTTTATTTCTTGTGTCGTAATCATGCGATCGAAGTGAAAGTTTGAATAATGAACCTAGGCAATAATTGTCCTTGAATGGTACGTAATTCTATGGCCTATACATATAACAATCCTAAATGGCGAGCTTCCGAAATATTTAGACGGTTCTCAATATCTATGAATCTTTTACAGCAACCAAACTGAATTTTTTATGTTCATAGAGACTATGAACATATGTTCACCTATAGGACTTTCATTAACCTGGTGAGCACAAATGCAACATGGCGGCGACGCGAAGTATAAATATTTAAATGGACGATTCTCGCGAATTAACTATCCGAGTGCTGTGAAACGTTGCTCGTTAAATGCTTATACAAATGTTGATCCACTGGCATCTAATTTATTTCAATTGTTTGTATAATCACAAGATGGCTGCTGTGCGTAATTTTAAAATCTCGTTTTTACTTCTTGTGTTCTAATCATGCGATTGAAGTTTGAATACCACACGTACACAATAATCTGAATGTAATAGTACAAAAATAAAAATCCAACCTGGCGACAATCTGAAATATTTAGACGGTTCTCAATATCTACGAATCTGTTACAGCAAATAAACTGAAATTTTGTATGTTGTTAGAAGAAATTAACATGAGCAGGATTAATGAAAATAGGCTGTATAGTTCTTTACGGAACTACTTGTTTGATATCTCTCACCGTTTTCATTTTTTGGGCCCTGAAAATGTCCATTGTGTGTGACATTTTTGCGTTTAGCTAAGTAATGGTCGCAATTTTCAAGATATTAAGCTGAAATTTGGTACGATGAAAGAGTTAGTGACTGTGACGAATCCTATTGTTGGGCGTTAAAATCGGTGCAGGGCCGGATCTTCTTTGGGGGCCCTGAAATTCTAACTGTTTTTTGGAATCGATATATCTCGGAAACGGTTGGTCGTATCGAAAAATGTTAAATGTACAGGTGTAAGATCTCCGCGGTATGCAACTTTTTTACTCAAAACGATTTTTTGATATCTCTCACCGTTTTCTTTATTTGGGGCCCTGAAAATGTCCATTGTGTGTGACATTTTTGCGTTTAGCTAAGTACTGGTCGCAATTTTCAAGATATTAAGCTGAAATTTGGTACGGTGAAAGAATTAGTGACTGTGACGAATCCTATTGTTGGGAGTTAAGACCGGTGCAGGGACGGATCTTTTTTGGGGGCCCTGAATTTCAAACTTATTTTTGGAATCGATATATCTCGGAAACGGTTGATCGTATCGAAAAATGTTAAATGTATAGGTGTAAGATCTCCGCGGTATGCAACTTTTTTACTCAAAACGATTTTTTGATATCTCTCACCGTTTTCTTTATTTGGGGCCCTGAAAATGTCCATTGTGTGTGACATTTTTGCGTTTAGCTAAGTACTGGTCGCAATTTTCAAGATATTAAGCTGAAATTTGGTACGGTGGAAGAGTTAGTGACTGTGGCGAATCCTAATGTTGGGCGTTAAAATCGGTGCAGGGCCGGATCTTTTTTGGGGGCCCTGGATTTCTACCTGTTTTTTGGAATCGATATATCTCGGAAACGGTTGGTCGTATCGAAAAATGTTAAATATACAGGTGTAAGATCTCCGCGGTATGCAACTTTTTTACTCAAAACGATTTTTTGATATCTCTCACCGTTTTCTTTTTTTAGGGCCCTGAAAATGTCCATTGTGCGTGACATTTTTTGCGTTTAGCTAAGTACTCGTCGCAATTTTCAAGATATTAAGCTGAAATTTGGTACGATGAAAGAGTTCGTGACTGTGACGAATCCTATTGTTGGGCGTTAAGATCGGTGCAGGGCCGAATCTTTTTTGGGGGCCCTGAATTTCTAACTTTTTTTTTGAATCGATATATCTCGGAAACGGTTGATCGTATCGGAAAATGTTAAATGTATAGGTGTAAGATCTCCGCGGTATGCAACCTTTTTACTCAAAACGATTTTTTGATATCTCTCACCGTTTTCATTTCTTTGGGGCCCTGAAAATGTCCATTGTGTGTGACATTTTTGCGTTTAGCTAAGTAATGGTCGCAATTTTTAAGATATTAAGCTGACATTTGGTACGGTGAAAGAGTTAGTGACTGTGACGAATTCTATTGTTGGGCGTTAAAATCGGTGCAGGGCCGGATCTTCTTTGGGGGCCCTGAATTTCTAACTGTTTTTTTTTGAATCGATATATCTCGGAAACGGTTGGTCGTATCGAAAAATGTTAAAAGTACAGGTGTAAGATCTCCGCGGTATGCAATTTTTTACTCCAAACTATTTTTTGATATCTCTCACCGTTTTCTTTTTTTGGGGCCCTGAAAATGTCCATTGTGCGTGACATTTTTGCGTTTAGCTAAGTACTCGTCGCAATTTTCAATATATTAAGCTGAAATTTGGTACGGTGAAAGAGTTAGTGACTGTGACGAATCCTATTGTTGGGCGTTAAGATCGGTGCAGGGCCGGATCTTTTTGGGGGGCCCTGAATTTCAAACTTTTTTTTGGAATCGATATACCTCGGAAACGGTTGATCGTATCGAAAAATGTTAAAGGTATAGGTGTAAGATCTCCGCGGTATGCAACTTTTTTACTCAAAACGATTTTTTGATATCTCTCACAGTTTTCATTTTTTTGGGGCCCTGAAAATGTCCATTGTGTGTGCCATTTTTGCGTTTAGCTAAGTACTGGTCGCCATTGTCAAGATATTAAGCTGAAATTTGGTACGGTGAAAGATTTAGTGACTGTGACGAATCCTATCGTTGGGCGTTAAAATCGGTGCTGGGCCGAATCTTTTTTTTGGGGGGGCCCTGAATTTCAATTTTTTTTGGAATCGATGTATCTCGGAAACGGTTGGTCGCATAGAAAAAAGTTAAATGTACAGGTGTAAGATCTCCGCGGTATGCAACTTTTTTACTCATAACGATTTTTTGATATCTCTCACCGTTTTCTTATTTTGGGGCCCTGAGGATGTTATTAAATGTTTTTGGTTTTTGAAAAAAAAATGGGGCCCAAATGTATATAATAATTGGTAAAAATTTAAACGATAGTCTAATTGAATTCTGCGGAAAATTATCTATAATAACCCGTTTTCACCTTTCCAATAAGTTAAATAATGTATTTACAGCTGTAATATATTTTCCATTTCCGAGGACGTCCGGCTTTCATAACCACGTGATGGTGTCAGCATTGCCTAGAATAACATTTTATAATTTTCCTACATTACCACACAATTGGGCCAAAGGCCCGAAAAGCAAGGCATGAGACCTTGCTGCCAACAAAGTTGTTGTTTGAGCTTATTACCCCTCTTGCTCGCAGCTATCTTGCCGCATCTTCTCATCCAAAGCAGGTAGTGCTGCGTGGACTCCTACTTGTTATCCTCCTTGTAGGCTAGCATGTCAATGCTCCTGGTACTGTCTTGCGATGATGATAATGATAATGATGATAATTATAATAAATAAGATGATACTGATGAAGATAATGATGATGATGATGATGATTATGAAGAAGATAATGATGATAATGAATATGATTTGTTGTTCAAAGGGGCTCTGGATAGCTCAAAATCTTCAAAATGTTCCAAATTTTGTTTCTGTGCCATATTAACTGATATGAGGGTAGCACGAATAAATGCTGGGACTAATAGATGGAACTAGTAATGAAGAGATAGAGGCTAATTTAGAAATGAACACGCTAGATCAAGCTGTTCGTATGAACCGACTCAGATGGTGGGGACATGTGAAGGGAATGGACGAGGCGAGATTACCTAAGAGGTTAATGAGTTCTAATGTAGAGGGTAAGATAAGTAGAGGTAGGAATATTATCATTGTCTCTCAAACTTTGTCAATAAGGGTTATTTACTAAACATGGTTATTTTCCTTTCTCTCTCATAAGTAATACTGCAAAAATGGATTTGCAATTATTGATTCACATTTCTCGGTGATATTATCTATGTTGAGCTCGATGGTGATATTATTTAGGTTGCGCCAGACGTGATATTATTAAGGTTGCGCCTGGCGATTATATTATTTAGGTTGCGCCCGATGGTGATATTTATGTTGTGCCCAACGGTGATATTATTAAGGTTGCGCCTGACGGTGATATTATTGAGGTGACGCCCGAAGGTGATATTATTGAGGTTGCGCAAGACGATATTATTGAGGTTGCGCGCGAGGTGATATTTTTTTAGGTTGCACACGACGGTGATATTATTGAGGTTGCGCTCGACGTGATATTATTGAGGTTGCGCAAGCCAATAATATTATTGAGGTTGTGACCGATGGTGATATTATTGAGGTTGCGCACGACTATGCTATTATTGTGGTTGCGCAAGACGAAGATATTATTGAAGTTGCGCAAGACTAATATTATTGAGGTGGCGCCCGATGGTGATATTATTGAGGTTGCGCTCGACGTGATATTTTTAGGTTGCTCATGACGGGGATATTATTTAGGTTGCGCTCAATGGTAATGTCATTTATGTTGCGCACGACGGTGATACTATTTCGTTTGCGCCCAACGGTGATATTGATGTTGCGCCCGACGGAGGGTTAAACGATCTCCTCTTTGTTCGAATGAACCTGTTGATTGTTAATCCTTTGTCAACAGAGTTTATTCCGCTAGATTTATACAAGTTAATTGAATGATAGATCGTACACTTTCTTAATGTTGTTATAAGATAATCTCCTCATAGAGCGGGCATTGAGCTTTCCAAGTCTTGACAAGATTATCCCAGAAGACCTGTATATCGGCTAAGCTTTTCAGCCATCCTGTCCCTTGATATTTATCAGGTAACTTGTAATCCTCTTGGAGGAAGAGAAACTTCACTCGAGGCGCAGAGGTGAAGTCCACGCAGGTAGTTAATATCCAAACTCTCTCTCTCCTCTTTATCCAAAGCAAGAAAGTTGCTGTCTTCCTCGGTGGATCAGTGCCTTAGGGCACAGACACATGAACCTAAGATCGTGGGTTTTATTCCCGGATATATTTTTACTTTAATTTTGACATTGATAACGAGACAAAAAGTTGCTTCGAGCTGTGTAGATGTCAAGCGGGGTGCAAATTAATACGCTAATCGTCGATTTGGCAACGTCATGGTGTAGTGACTAGCATCTCAGCTAACGCCTTGTAGTTCCAGGTTCAATGCCTGGCTCTGGCAAGATAGATAATTCTGTTTTTGTTCTTTTCGATGTGTGACATCTTTCCACTAGGTTGCTGTATATTTTTTTAGGGGGTGAATTTGGAAAGGGGATGGAAAAAATGAGCGTGCGCTGTGGCGGAGATTGGTACAACGACGTACTGTCGGCCATGTGACTATGTGGAATCTATATCGCATATTGTTTACTTCAAGGATTTGAGGCCCCATTAAAGACATTCCTACAATAAATCATCTTCAAGTTGTCGGTCTTTGGTGTGAAAATATTCATTATATCATATTTGCTGAAAGGATTTGGCACAGGAGTTTTACAAGTAGTTATTTCAATGACCAACAGAGTTCACTGTTAACAAGGGATTTGCACTCCCGGCAGACACATAGTAGGATAACATGTCACATGTTACACATCATATACGACTACTGTAGCCTAAGGCTCATTTTTTTTTAAATTTGAGAGGCATGGACATAGTGATCATTCAGCCCCGTGTACATGGGTGTGTGTGGAATTTGTCAGATAACCTGTGTTATTGTGATGATTGTATTGGTGTGTACTTCAGATGAGGATTTGTAAGGAGGCAGTCATGGTCTTAAGATAGGAACCATCCCGGTATTTGGCTGGCATAGAAGCGGAGAACCACGGAAAACCACTTCTAGGATGGTTGAGGTGCGAGTCAAATCCACTTCATCTCAGATGTTTGCCTCACAAGGCTGAATGTACCCCTTACCAGCCCTCAGAATAGAATAACATTTCTTGACAAAGCTGAACATCAGGGGTGACAACTAAGAATGTTAGCCACTACAGTAGGCTACAGGGTGGTCAGAAAAGAATAATAAATAACTTTCTGTCTGACAGGAAAAATTGCACAAAACATGAAACAGCTGAAAGAAGGAATTTCAAAATCACCAATAACAATAAAGAAAACACGTAAAAATATAGAGATAAATACTTCATCAAGGCAGCAAATAGATCATAAATTGGGAAACTTTGATCTAATAATTGGGTCCTCGGTATATTTCCTTAATAATGATATTTATGGCTTTGGCTGTTTATATGGCAGAATGTTATTACATATATTTTATTTGTAATCCTTTAATAGTACATTATGTAACGAGCCTATAATGGCAATAATTAAGACATGAGTATGTTTATAAAACAAGCGTAGCGAGTTTAATAATTTCTATAAGAGTGTCTCAATTACCATTATAGGCGAGTTGCATACGACCGTTTATGTTCGACTATTTTATGTTCGAACATAAATATTCATAAATATCTGTCGAGATTTCACCAGTTTTATGTACTGAACAGAGCGCATGGGACGCAGAGAATAACTTGTATTTGACCATGGTCTCCTGGAATACCTCACTATGACACTCGCAACGCAGTGAAATTTAAAATAGGGGTCCATGGAAGTGAGCGCAGGTGTGATGCTATCCTCACCTGATTTGTCACACAACTGTTTCTTGAACTCTGATTGGTGGGAGAAACTGTATCACAATGAAAACGTGTACTATAAGGTGCGTTCAAAAAGTAACGAGCCGGAGGCATAATTACAGAAACCAGTACCTGTATGTTAGAAGTATTGGCCCTGGCTGTTGAGGCACTTGTCCCACTGTGACACGAGGCGGTGAATGGCTGTTTCATAAAACTTCCTGGGCTGCGATGTGGAGCAGTTCCGCACGTACAGCTGGACGTCGGTGTCCGAGGTGAATCGTTGGCCCCGCAGAGCCCTTTTTAGGGGACCAAACATGGCATAATCACAGGGAGAGAGGTCTGGACTGTATGGAGGGTGGCCGAGAACCTCCCATTTGAATTTCTGCAGGAGTGCCGCGACTGTGCTGGCCGTATGAGGTCGTGTATTGTCGTGGAGCGACCACGGCGGCTATGGCGTTCACTGTCACTCGGCGGTCCTGGGTAATGAGTGCATCAACCAGCTGGACGTTGTCATCAGTAATGCAGGGAGGTGCCCAAGACCGGGCATCATCGGCTAACGACCCCGTCCTTCCCTCAAACGCTTGTGCCACGCCTTGACCCTTGCAAGGGACATACAGTGATCGCCGTACACTTGTGACATTCGGCGATGAATGTCCGTTCCCCATACTCCTTCCGCTGTCAGAAACCGAACAACACCTCTTTGCTCTTCGGTAGACGCCTCCATGTCACTGTTTGCAATGTGACTGGCAGCGTTGGACGATTGATGCATGCTGCTGCTCGCTTTGTATCGACACGTGACGTGCACCTCTTGCGAAGGGCTGTGACCTTCATCGCTCTGGTCGGAACCACACCTCGCTACACACGCCACGATTAGCCGATGTCATCACCGGTTTGCGCATTACAGCCTCCCGCTCGTTAATTTTGAGCGCACCTTATAAAACGAGCCTCATTATAGGACAGTTTTCTGACATATAATATTTACATTTCGCCAGGGTCGAACATAAATGCATTTTAATTATCTTAGGCTAATTTAATTATTCTCCTTTTTTTCTTTCTTTCTTTCTTTCTTTCTTTCTTCCTTTCGGCCTGATGTGGACCACGTTACTTCAACTGTTTGCACCCAACAGATTTAACTCTTCCCCAATATTCTTGCATTCGCGTTCTGTGAGCCTCCTTTCTTTCATCAGTCCACTTCTTGCCGGTTTGCAATTTTGACTTTTCTTGGAATCTCTAGAATGCTCCAAGTCTTCTCTGTAGAGGTGCACGTTCCTGGATGTCTTCAAGTGTGATTCCTACTTCTCAAAGATCTTTTTTAACTTCGATGAACCAGGGTCCCTTTGTCTTCTTGATAACAAAGTAGGAAAAGATCTTGTTGGTCTATCTCTGCGAGCTCATGCGTGTTCTGTGGCCATAAAATTGAATCCTCCTTTTCCGAATGGTGTCTGTTATCCTCTCAATGTGCAGGTAGAGTTCGTTGTTATGCTGTCTCCTTTACTCGTCATTTTCTCTGATTGGTCCAAGGATCTTTCTCAGGATTTTCCTTTCTTTGGCTTCGAACTAAATTCAATAATAATAATATGATGATGATAATTGTTGTTTTAAGGGGCCTAGCATCGAGGTTATCTGCCCCAATAATAATAATATCGTATGGCCTCGGGTGCCGGGCAGCTTGAATGTAGAATTCTGTTGTTCCTTGGAGCGCAATGAAAGTCAAGGAGGTTACATATCCAAGCTCCTTGACACTACAGCGCTTCTAGTAGAGAAGGGAGGAACTTTTTTGTGTTGGCGAAAATCCCGAGATTAATTTTGCCATTATGAACACGGCCTACTGAATTCAAAGGGTTTCTTTAACATGCCAACAACGTTTGACATGCGTGTCATGATTTTTGTTGCCTCTAAAAAACCACTTACCGTGGCCAGGAGCGAACCTGCAAGCTTGGGGTTGGTAGACCGACACGATGACAACTCACCCACCGTGGCTAGCTACTAATTTCAATTATTATTAACATAAATCTTCTTCTTTTGCTTCAGCGTTTGTCCCGCCTCGTGGCAGGGTCCGCTATTTGAATTCGCTGTCTCCACTGTACTCGGTCATGGGCCATGTCCGGATGTAGGTTGACGCTTTTCAGATCCCTGTGCAGTGTATCGGCCCAACGTTGTCTCGGTCGCCCCTCTGGTCTTTTCCCGGCGACCTCTACAGTAGTGTGTAGCCCTGTTTTGCAATGGTGTCCGCACCTGACCGTAGCACATGCCCAAACCATCGCAGACGACCCTTACGCATTTTATTGATGATTGCCGCGATACCAAATCGTTCCCTTTTTCTTTCATTGGGGATGTGATCCAACCTAGTAATGCAAGCTGTCCATCTAAGCATCTTGGTCTCCAAGACACTTAGCCGAAGTACTGCTTCCTTTGTGTTCGGCCAACATTCAGTACCATAAAGCGCCACAGGACGAATGACAGTGTGGTAAATCTTCGATTTTAGGTGGTCTTTCGTCTGTCGATCGCACATGACACCTGTCGTTGTTCGCCACTTCATCCACGCAGCATTAATTCTTACAAAAAGATGGTATATTGGCTTTCACTGCCAGTGCATTAAAACTCAGCAATTCTTCTAGGTTTGTGCCGTGTCTTGTGTGGGGTTTCGCCTAGGACACCAAACTGGCTCATCGGCGGGCTCTTGGTGTCCCCGCCCGGACCCCCACAGGAGAGACGAACTGCGCGCCACCTCCCTTTATATTAGGTGCAACTGCACCACTTGACTGCGAGAACTAAAAGCTCAAGCAGACTTAACCTCCCTATGAGGGCTTCCAAAAAGATGGTAAATTGGCTTTCACGGCCAGTGAATTAAAACTCAGCAATTCTTCTAGGTTTGTGCCGTGTCTTGTGTGGGGTTTCGCCTAGGACACCAAGCTGGCTCATCGGCGGGCTCGTGGTGTCCCCGCCCGGACCCCCACAGGGTGACGAACTACGCGCCACCTCCATTTATATTAGGTGCAACTGCACCACTTGACTGCGAGAACTAAAAGCTCAAGCAGCCTTAACCTCCCTATGAAGGCTTCCAAAAAGATGGTATAATGGCTTTCACGACCAGTGAATTAAAACTCAGCTATTCTTACAGGTTTGTGCCGTGTCTTGTGTGGGGTTTTGCCTAGGACACCAAGCTGGCTCATCGGCGGGCTCTTGGTGTCCCCGCCCAGACCCCCACAGGAGTGACGAACTGAGTGCCACCTCCCTTTATATTAGGTGCGACTGCACGGCACAAACCTAGAAGAATTGCTGAGTTTTAATTCACTGGCCGTGAAAGCCAATATACCATCTTTTTGGAAGCCTTCATAGGGAGGTTAAGGCTGCTTCAGCTTTTAGTTCTCGCAGTCAAGTCGTTACTATCGATGTCGTTGTTATCGCAATTATTCTTACCGTTCCCAGTGTTGTCTTCGTCGTCGATGTTTTCTTCCTCGTCGTTGTCGTTTATGTTTCCTTCCTCGTCGTTGTCGGTCGTCGATGTTTACTCCCTCATTGTTATCGGTCGTCGAAGTTCCTTCCTCGTCGTTGTTGGTCGTCGATGTTTCCTTCCTCGTCGTTGTCGTCGATGTTTCCTTCCTCGTCGTTGTCGTCGAAGTTTCCTTCCTCGTTGTTGTCTGTGGTCAAAGTTCCTTCCTCGTCGTTGTCGGTCGTCGATGTTTCCTTCCTCGTCGTTGTCGTCGATGTTTCCTTCCTCGTTGTTGTCTGTGGTCAAAGTTCCTTCCTCGTTGTTGTCGGTCGTCGATGTTTCCTTCCTCGTCGTTGTCGTCGAAGTTTCCTTCCTCGTCGTTGTCGTCGAAGTTTTCTTCCTCGTTGTTGTCTGTGGTCAAAGTTCCTTCCTCGTCGTTGTCGTCGAAGTTTCCTTCCTCGTTGTTGTCTGTGGTCAAAGTTCCTTCCTCGTTGTTGTCGGTCGTCGATGTTTCCTTCCTCGTCGTTGTCGTCGAAGTTTCCTTCCTCGTTGTTGTCTGTGGTCAAAGTTCCTTCCTCGTTGTTGTCGGTTGTTGATGTTTCCTTCCTCGTCGTTGTTGTCGATGTTTCCTTCCTCGTCGTTGCCGTCGAAGATTCCTTCCTCGTCGTTGTCGTCGATGTTTCCTTCCTCGTCGTTGTCGTCGATGTTTCCTTCCTCGTCGTTGTCGTCGATGTTTCCTTCCTCGTCGTTGTCTCCTTCCTCGTCGTTGTCGTCGATGTTACCTTCCTCGTCGTTGTCGGTCGTCGATGTTTACTCCCTCATTGTTATCGGTCGTCGAAGTTCCTTCCTCGTCGTTGTCGTCGATGTTTCCTTCCTCGTCGTTGTCGTCGATGTTTCCTTCCTCGTCGTTGTCGTCGATGTTTCCTTCCTCGTCGTTGTCGTCGATGTTACCTTCCTCGTCGTTGTCGGTCGTCGATGTTTACTCCCTCATTGTTATCGGTCGTCGAAGTTCCTTCCTCGTCGTTGTCGTCGATGTTTCCTTCCTCGTCGTTGTCGTCGATGTTTCCTTCCTCGTCGTTGTCGTCGATGTTTCCTTCCTCGTCATTGTCGTCGATGTTACCTTCCTCGTCGTTGTCGGTCGTCGATGTTTACTCCCTCATTGTTATCGGTCGTCGATGTTTCCTTCCTCGTCGTTGTCGGTCGTCGATGTTTACTCCCTCATTGTTATCGGTCGTCGAAGTTCCTTCCTCGTCGTTGTCGTCGATGTTTCCTTCCTCGTCGTTGTCGTCGATGTTTCCTTCCTCGTCGTTGTCGGTCGTCGATGTTTACTCCCTCATTGTTATCGGTCGTCGATGTTTCCTTCCTCGTCGTTGTCGTCGATGTTTCCTTCCTCGTCGTTGTCGTCGATGTTTCCTTCCTCGTTGTTGTCGTCGATGTTACCTTCCTCGTCGTTGTCGGTCGTCGATGTTTACTCCCTCATTGTTATCGGTCGTCGAAGTTCCTTCCTCGTCGTTGTCGTCGATGTTTCCTTCCTCGTCGTTGTCGTCGATGTTTCCTTCCTCGTCGTTGTCGTCGATGTTTCCTTCCTCGTTGTTGATGTCGTCATCATTGGCATTCTCGTCATTATTGTCGTTGTCTTTATCGTTGCCATGGATATCATCGTCATCGCTGTTGTTGTTATTGTTATTATTATTATTATTGTCTTTGTTGTTGTTGTTGTCGTCATGACGGTCGTTATTTCAGGGCCTTAGGACATCCTGGTCATCAGTCTCGTATATCTAGACATATGTTGGGTTGTCTGAAAGCCTGTGCTTCTCTGGTGACTGTAGTAGTGTGTTTGGGTTAGGTACAACGGGACTTTAATTAATTGAATGGTTATTGCACCCCTCTTAACTACTGTGGATTTTAGAGACAACTGGTTACTAGAATTTCTCTCTTTATTACTTTTAAAGTTCCTCAATTGCCAAACGACTGCTCTGGTATTCTTTCCCTCAACCTCGGACATAGAAGACGAGAACATTATTGCACTGCCACGCAGCCAGCCAAGGATAACGTAACATCAAACAAACAAGGTTCTATCTCGGCATTTACCTGCAGGGAATGTTGAAATTAAAGAACACAGGGAAATACGCACTCAGGCTGACCGTTAACAGCACCTGGATTCAAACACCTGATCTCAGGACTCCCATTCCTCGTTTGAACAACAAATCTCGTCTCCCAAGACGAAGCAAACATCTCCTTTGAGAGCACGCACATCTGGAGGAGTAATGTACCGACACACACTGGTAAATATTTGTTGTACACATCCCATCACAGTTTGCTTGGGAAATTAATTTTCGTCTCTCGCCTCACATCGCAGCACATGAAGGAGGGCTGGAGGATGTGCCAATTCTCTTATCCACGTGTTTTCAGTAGATTCGTCACCTGAGGCTCACAACTAGTGGTACGTGGGTTGGCGACCATGGGACTCCAGTTGAGTCCGGCAATGCTTCTACTTACTTGTACCAGGCTCTTCTATGTATTCATTCCTGTCAACCTACCTTGTTCATCTCGTGTTATTTTTCGACACCGATGATATCTGAGGGTATCGGAGGCCTAGGGAGTATTTCATTTTCCCGCGTTAATTGACCCTTGTCTCATCTTTCCTGATCCACTCGTTCTTAAGAGGCGTCAGATCTCTTGTTTATCTCCCCATGATATCTCTGCCTTCTGCGCAAGGCCCTAAAGGAGACGGGTTGGTTGGTAGGTTGGTTCTTATGTTTAGGGGCTGCGACAACGCGGTCATGTAGCCCCGTGTACTTTGGGTGTGTGTAGAATCTGTCTGATAACCGGTATTAATTGTGATGACTGTATTAGTGTGTTATCTGTTTTTTAATTTAAGTACTGCAACTTAGAATTTTTCAAATAGTTCTTAATTTTACCGCCAAGCGCCACCGTCAACGACTACTAGGCCAAGTTCAGAACTTAGCTACTAGACGCCACCGCCCTTGGCAACGAACGTAGAAACCTAAGAACGTTGTTTACATTCTTAACCTATCCAATTTAGCTTCATACAGGTGCAATTAGTGGAAGGTTCTTTAACATGGCATAAATCAATGACATGGGACCACTGGCTTTACTTCCCCTCCTAAGGAAGGCATACTGAGGGATTTTAACGCTCTTGAAAAATCCGACCGCTTCGGCCGGGTTTGAACCCGCTATCTTGGGCATAGAAGCTCAGCATGCTACCGACTACGCCACCGAAGCCGCTTTAAGGGAGACAGGATGTATGTAGCCCCACCATTTATGGTGCTACATCCTCAAGGGCTCAAAGCTGGTGAGTTCGGGAGCTGGTGACCCCGACGGATTCATGAGCTGGGTCCAGATTTTCCCCTTTTTCCATTGTCTTTGAGGAGGATCCTGTCCTATCTGCCTTTCGTGGCTCTTCCTCCTTCCATGTCTCGCAATTCTGGAATTGGAATTCAAGTAATCATGTCACTCATGTTTTAATAATAAATCATATTGTACTTCACATAAAAATTATAGTCCTGTTTTTTAAGTACCTTAATTTTTTTCACTAGATATTATAATGATACATTTGGTATTATTATAGTCTAATTTGTATTATACATCCCATGTCATTGAAAATAAGGATTGTGAAACAATTTAAATATCTTGGTGAGATCATCACTTGGAATGCCAATGAGAGAGCACCAATAGATAATAGGACACTAAAATTGCGACGAGCACAACAGATTACCTGGCCAACATATAAGAAACAGTCTCTTTCGATTAATGCTAAACTTCGACATTATTTCTCCGTCGTTAAGCCAGAAGCAACATATGCAAGTGAAACTTTATTTAAACTAAACACCCGATCAACAACTGACAAACTACAGAAGGTTGATAGACGGATTCTTCGGACAATACTCAATAAAAACACCAGGTTGAGGGCCAGTGGAGACTTTTGCCCAATTCAATACTTTACAAGGAAAATGAATCTATCATTGACACGATGCGAAAACGAAGGATTGCGTTTTTTGGACACATATCCCGGCTTGCCAAATACTAGACTCTTGAAACAACTTTTTGACTTCTTTTGGAATATTAAAACAAAAAACACGTGGTTTAAAGAAATACAAATGGATTTAGATGAATTGAAAATTACTAAGCATCATATTAAACATAGAGAGGAGAAACGGCTTCTGAATAACAAATACACTCGACTAACATTCAAAATTTCACAGCGTAAGCAATACGTTATATCTGCCGAAGAACGGGCTGCAAGATCTTCCAGAATGAAGAAGTATTGGGAAAGAAACACATTATCAAGAATTAAGAACTGAACTTATTGTAGTATTTGAAGACTCTGTATATAAGGTTTGATTTTTGGTGCTCCAATGTGGGCGTAAACAGTGTAAATAAATAAATAAATAAATAAATAAATAAATAAATACATCTTGTATAAAATGTTTGCTAGTTGGCTTGTTTAGTTATACGTGTATTTTATATTTTGTTGTTTAGTTGTTAAGCTATGTTTAGTTTCTTATTACAAAACATCAAGCCAGAACATTGTATACGCTACATAACGGGGCTCTTTAGCTTCAGTGGCAGTTCTCTAAGAATAAACTCAATTCACATTAAAATTAAAATTCATTTCTCATTCTTGGAGGGTTGAGGGCATTTCTTTTCCTCCTGTCTTTTATTTATTTTATCATTCTTTTGTTTTCCAGTTATTCTTCAAATATGTAACTCTGTAGTTATTAGCCTACTTTCGATCTTTGCAAAAAATGAAAGTAGACTTATGAGATCCACACAGGGCCAAAAAATTGTGTGTGTGTCTGTGTGTGTTTGAGTGTGTGTATTCGGAATGTCTGCCCCCCCCCCCCCTCCATATCAATTCGAACACGGTGAAACCGAAATTAACGAAATATAGCACAGTGGTAGAACTAGAAAAGGGCACCTCAGTGTCATGATTTATATCGCCGCCATCCTGATGTAAACGTAATGGCGGCGACCCAAATGTTCAAAGCTTAAATCAAATTACTACTAACCTAATCATCCGATCTCGACCAAATTTTGCAACTACATATACTCATATGGCGAGCGTCTTTTGACTATACTACAAGGTCATCAGCCGAATAGTTTTCAGATGGCGGCCATGTATGTGTGCAAATCGATTCCCCCTATCTTTTCAGACACGGTGAAACCGAATTGAACAAAATTTGGTACAGGTGTAGCACTTGCAAAGGGCACCTCAGTGTCATGTTTTATATCGCCGCCATCTTGATGGAAACGTCATGGTGGCCACCCAAATATAAAACGCTAAAATCAAATTACGACCAACCTAATTATTTGATCTCTACCAAATTTTGCAACAACATACCATCTGTGGGAAGCATCTTTTGACTGAAGTACAAGGTCATCGGCCCAATCGTCTGCAGATAGCGGCCATGTATGTGTTCAAATTGATTCACAATATCAATTCTAACACGGTGAAATCGAATTGAATGAAATTTTGTACAGAGGTAGCACTAGCAAAGGGCACCTCATATTCATGTTTAATATCCGTATAACACGTTGTATTTCAACAAGCTACAACATCCAACATTCAATTATACTCATTGAAAAGCACAAAGAGTTATAACAATACCCATGCATTTAGGAGAAAGTAGGCTATATGTTGTTTACTGAACATCTTGTTTTTAGTTACAGTTTTCATTTCATTGATCATCTTCACTTTCACCCAAACCATTAGGGGCCGATAACCTTGATGTTAGGCCCCTTAAAACAATAGTTATTCTCGTCATCATCATCATCATCATCATCAAAGAACTCGAAATTCAATTATCAGAGTGTTAATTTATTATAGGGGCTTGGGTCATGTTGATCATCAGTCCTGTTTATTGGGCTGTGTTGAACTTTTTTATTAACCTGTGTTTCTGTCATGTCTGTTGTAGTGTGTATAGCTGTATTAGGTAGAGGTCCAGGTGAGAAAACAATGGACATAGCAGTGACTTGACGTGCTGCGGTGTGATTGATTGATTGATTGATTGAATGATTCAATAATTTATTGTTGTAGATATTTGATTTAGGGGCTTGGACATCGTGGTAATCAACCTCGTGTACTTAGGTGTATGTGAAAATTGTATGGTAACTTGCGTTTTTTGTTAGATAAAATAATAATAATAATAATAACAATAATAATGTGAAGTCGGAGAGACTTTCAGGTACCATACGGAAAAGGAGGATTGATTTCTATGGACACATCTACCGGATGAATCCTGCTCGATTAATAAGAAAACCTTTGACTTCTTTTCCAAGAAGAAGATCAAACCTAATTGGTTTACGGAAGTAGAAAAGGACCTGCGAGAGCTTTAGATAACTGAAATCATGTTGATGAATGGTACAGCCAAAACCGTGACCAAAGACAACACCAAGAAGTTCTAAGCCAGAGCCGTCTCCAGAAACCGATGCAGATATCACAAGAGGAAAGGAAGAGGAGATCAGAGAGAATGAAGAAGTATTGGGAGAAAAGGAGAGCACATGCATCTAAGAAGTGAGTGATCTGACTTACCCCAAAGTGGGTGATTCGAAAAGAAGAAGAAGAAGAATAAACCTAAGCTCAAAACAGGCATAAAGAGGACGGAAGAAAGGAAGCAACAACATCAAGAATTCATGCGACAGTACTGGGCGAATATTAAAGCTCGACGCAGAAACCAGTTGAAATGACGTTGGCTGAAACGCAAGAAGAAGAATCATAATAATGTGGTATGTATGCTCATTAAAGAACAGCGCCAGACCATGTGGCCAAGCTATCTGTAGACTGGTTAGACGTGGGTTGCAACCACTAAGTGGGACATCTTAGAAATGGTGTTCCATATTTTCCTATTTTCAACTCCAGATCACCTTTTTTCCGTGTGGGTGTGTGCGTCAGTGTGTGAGTTCCCCCTGAATAAAATCTAAACGGCTGAAACTCGGTATTTTGGTCGACCCCGACCGTGCCCTTCAAATTTTATTACGTATCACCAATCCAACATGGCGACCGTGTGAAATATTTCACCGGAATTCCATTTCTCCGAACCTATTACAGATATCACCTTGAAATTTTGTTCAGTGATAAAGGGCACTACTAGACGTTTACCTATGTAACTTTCAAAAACCTGTTCACTACAAAACAAACATGGCGGCCAAGCAAATTTGAAACTTTTAAATATACTTTTCACGTGATTTGACCATCCGAACGCAGTGAAACTTGGTACAGAAAATGTTTATACACATCGTAATGCACTGACATCTAATTTAGTTCAATTGTTTACACAAACTCAAGATGGCGGCAGTGCGAAATTTTAAAATGAAGTTTTAATTTCTTGTGCCTTAATCATGCGATCGAAGTCAACCTTTGAGTAATGCACCTAATCGTCATCTAATAGAACATAATTTATACTAAGACTTATATATTTATATAAAAACAACATGGTGACAATCCGAAATATTTAGATGGTTACATATATTAATCGATCACAGCTGAAATTTTTATGTTGATAGAGGCTATACACGCAAGTTTGCCTATGGGACTTTCAATAACCTGGTAAACACAAATCCAACATGGCGGCGACGCAAAGTGTAAATATTTAAAAGGACGTTTCTCGTGAATTAATTATCCGTGCGCAGTGAAACTTCTTACGGTAAATCCTTATACAAATTTTAATCCACAGGCATTTAATTTATTTCAATTGTTGTCATAATCACAAGATGGCGGCAGTGCGAAATTTTAAATCTGGCCTATATTTCGTGTGTCCTAATCATGCGATTGATGGTTGAATACACCTACACTATAATCTTCATGTAATACTACATAAATCTATGACCTACATGTATAACAACTAGTTCCGTGAAGAACTATACAGCCTATTTTCATATATCCTACTTATGTTAACTGCCACTATTGTGCCCATTTAGCAAGAAATATGCCAATCACAGTATACCAGCGTAGCTCAATTCGGGATTTCGGGGCAGCGGTAAGTTCCCCCACTCTGTGACTCACATATTTTGGATTAATTAGAGGATACACTTGCAAAAATAACAACAAAATCAACTCCTATTTAAACATATTTAATTAATAAAATTAATGGCGCTACAAACATTTTTAACAAATTAATTACTGACCCAAATATCAACTGCTTGTTCCAAATGAACAAGGGATCACAAAATAAAATAAACCAATATTGTATTCAAAACCTATGGTTTCCACATAAACCATCAATTCTTACTTAATCTCACTTCCATAAAGCACTAACATTAAGTTTACATAACTCCGAGCTCTTTGGCTCCATGCATTTACATTATTACGGTGTCATTCTTGTACACCTCAAACACTAGCTTTTATATTTTCTTATTTCTCAAAAACAAATATATAATTATATTTAAAATCTAATTCAATATTTTGGGCATGTCCACACATTCAGTTGTTATCATCTCTCTTTATTTCACAAATATATTAAGGTAATCAGAAAATCAATTGTGTACTCCAGAGCGTGAAGGTACTTGACACAGTCAAAAAACTATAGTTACTCCCGAACTCAGTTGCCTTCAATCAACTCGTGGAATCCCACGTCCTTACATTCTTACAATAGGGATTGTTATTTATCTCTTATGTCTTAATAGACCATTATCATATAAGAAACTACGATCTGAACCGGCAAACGAAATATCCCTCTTTAAGGACCTCGGTTCAACGCCCGGGTCGTTTACAACTTTAAACACTCCTGGTGTATTCATTTCTCTTTTCAACAGCTTACGAGACGGTCTCTGTTCCTTCTCGCTTTAAGAAAGCTAGACTCTACTTCTTGGGGTGCGATTTATGACATGTTAGGGTGGAGGAGACATCCCGTCTGACCCAACATTTAGTAGCTTATTTTCAAGGCTTTCAAAACAAACCTTTCCATTCTATCCAGTTCTGGGGAGACCGGGCTTTATTGTACCGTATACATTCAAACAACTATTCTTTGGTTCAAAGACCATTTTCATATCCTTGGCATTTATTAATTATGAGAGGGTCCTCATTGATTGGGAAGATTAAATACACATACGACGACGGAGAATTTCAGGGGCTTTTATCATAAGAAGATCCTGCATTCGAATCTCTTCAGGTGCCTCGGGAACTAATCCCGTACAGAGGGCTTATACAAAATGCGATTTAGAGTCGGCCGTGGCCCAATGACATACGCTCAAATATACCATATATTAGCTCCCTTTTTAAATACATACACAATGCCTCGTGATACCATGTCACAAATAGAGGACTTATACAATTATCATTCACTGCAATCAACTACCCTCCATAAGTAATGTACCAAGTATTTGACCATTACGCGTTCCTAGCGTGACACTTTAATATTATATTTGCGCTCATTATGCGCTATGCATTATTTTAAGCCGAAAATGTCTTCCCAAGAACTGATAAAATCTCTTTAGTAACAATTCATATTATTTTAATTCACATATTAATCTCTCCATGGTCGATAAATCGCTCCCTGTTTTAAAATATTCCATTGAACCTCATTTCTTACACATACGTTAAGGCTTAACGTTCTTATGTTCATATCAATTTATTTGATTTTTATTTAACATTTCCATATTTAATTATTATTATTATTATCTTTATTCTTTATACAAGCTCAAAAGCTATCTCTTTCATATCTCAACTTTACTTTATTTCAATGTCTTTCGTGATAATTAAATGATATTTCGCTTGCTCTTATGACATCTGTTAAATACATTAACCCTTTATTCACATATTACCTCTACGGAATTTATTCTTTACATAATTATTCATAATTTCTCTATTTATTTTATTATTGTTCAGACCGTATTCTTGATTATTCAGTATTCATTCATTAAAACACATCCCTTTCACTCAAAACTCCGGTGAGTTGTACACAATCAATTTCTGACACCAAAAAAAATAAAAAAATGAAATTTGTACTCACATATTTTCAGATCATCCCATGATCTTAAATCTGGTGTGGTGTTTCATTTTTGGGCCCACTTCGAACTTTTTACACCATATTGAAGGTATTCATCTTACGTAAAAACACTTTTTGACCTATATCTAGAACACTTAATATTGACGACATTTTTATATACTGGTGTGTCCCTTTTGAACACATAATAACACTAAAAATATTATCTAACACACAATCTTGATTATTTTACACTTCACAATTACTCGATCACTAGGCCGTACTTCTGAGCCTTTCACACGTGATCTTCTTAAGTTCCCGTTTCCAAGGGTGAGATTTATCTGATGTCGGCTTCCTACTCTGAAGAATGCGAAAGTCCTGAAACATCTACGGTTCCCTGGAGTTCAATTCTGCTATTCCTATCCTGGATAACTGGCTATTTATCTAGCTTGAACGGCTTGTCTGTAGATCTGTCTATCGATCCTAACGAAAGTCTATATGGATCGAGGTCTCCTCTAAGACCTATAGATTTAGTTTCTAGCAGCTAGCACTTCTTGATTCTAGTACTATTAGAATTGTTCGCCTGATATCTGGAGCTAATGTTTATAGTCTCCTATCCTCTTTATTTGAACTGTTTTAACACTCCTACGTTCGAACCTTATTCTGTTCTTCCCTTTTAGATTTCTTCAATTTAAATAACAGTTTATCTGTCTGGTACGATACTTCCGTACGTTATGATCTGTTCGTTCGAACATTTAACGACCTATCGCCTTTAAGTCCGACGTTTGCAGCCTGCTCTGACTATATCTTGCGAATTTTCACTTTAACTTGTATACAGTCGGGCCTAAATCCTATAATTAGGATTTTCCTAATACTTCACTACGGCGATACTTTAAAATTTCGTCTTGACTGCTCCTTATGGAGGCCAGCAAGTCGTTACTACTGTGACGCCGGTGGCTATTTGATCTTACTTCGGCGGTGTAAAACAGCGTTTCTCCCCTCAAGGAGTACTGGTAGCTGTTATCGATGTAACGCAGAGTTACGTCCCCTCACGGACTGTCGGAATGATTACTTCTACGTCGTGGAGCAGCACTTCCCCTCACGGAATGCTCGTAGGACTGCATGCGATGTGACACAGTGACGTGCCCTCTGGCTGTCTGAATACTGCATGCGATGCTTATACTCGTTGCGCAGTATGACCTCCCCTGAGGTTCATACGTTTGAAGACTTTGATGCAGCACCTCCGGTCACGGAGTGCTCGTTGTAACTGCATTCAATGCGATGTGACGTGATACAGCACCTCCCCTCAAGGAGTCTGTCGTGAACTGCATGATTGGCTTGGAAACGCCCGAAGCTTTATACTATTTTACTACAAAAAAATAAGGCTCAAGCCTTTTCTGTGGTCAACTTCTAAAATAATGGTTCCACAAATATAAAAATTATACCTTCCGAAAGCTCGTCTTCTCAATGTCAAATGATCTTATTGCACCTAAGAATCGATCGTGCAATTCGGAGATATTAATTAATTTCTCGTCCTCAATTGTGTGGGTGTTGCATTCTTTTTGCTCTCTCCCTTCCACAGAGGCTTAGGTAATTCACCGATGACGTCGTCTTACGTCGGCAGTTTATTTCTGCACAATTATTACATGGTTTCTCTATACTGAAAAATCTCTCATTCAAAATAATTCACTGTACTGTGCTTGTTTACTCATTATTATGCTCGTAAACGTGTTAATTTTAATTATTCCTCTTCTGGCGCGTATGCGACGTTGTCAATTTCCAGCCACGTCAGCTTGAATTCCGATTCAGGCTTCTCTTTCTATCACGGTGGAAACTTCCACTCAGTTATTAATACTCGTGACCAGCCCTCTCTGAAATGTCGAGTGTGGTGATCTCATCTAAGGAGCATCTGTCCCTAGTCGCTTGCACAATGTTAAGCTATATTCCTGGCTTAAAATCTCTCTCCGTTCCTTTAAGAAACTATACGTTTCTTTCATTTCTTCCTTAAGGACATTGGTTCGACCGTCATGGACCCTATGGCCCATGGGTTCATCTCTCCCCTCCTTAGGTAAATAAATTTTCGAAAATTTTGAGGAAATGTATTTCAATTTAATTTGTATTACTCTATTCGTCGAATCCATCATAACGTCATCCGTATTTACTGTTGTTTTTACTTCTTTTAAGTCGTATCCGGTAATTGTGTAGGTTGGGTATGCTCTGTCCCTACCCTTTCTTTCTTTCTTTCTTTATTTGTCTGGACTTTAAGTTCCCAGAACCTCATTCTCCCTTACGGGTTTGGTCTATCCCTACCCGTTTCCTTATTTCATCATTTTCTTTTCTTAAATTGGAATTTTCTTCTTCAATAAATTCAATTATTTCTTTAATTTCCCAATATACTTTCTCCAATTCGCATTCGCACTCGAATGCTTGAGCTCTATTTTCTATTTCTTCCTTATTCTTATTTATGTCAAAAGCGGATTCATCTCTAAATGTTTCCATGACCAGGGCTTGTTCATTTTCTTCATCGAAATCTTCGGGAGGGTAATATAATTTCAAATTTGCTGAATTCATGGTCACTTCGTGATCCGTTTCACAGTGCCGAATTCTATATGCGTTATTCCTCAAATCTCTGATTATCTGATATGGTCCGTGGTACATTTTCTGGAACTTCTTGTACACACGGTTCCCTGGATCCGAAATGGCTGGTCTTTTCACTAACACCATTTCTCCTGCTAATAATGGTCGATGATACCTCTTATGCCTATTTCTTCTCTGCCTCCTGTCGGCTTGAGCTTTTAGATGCTCAAAGGCTCTCCTAATTCGTACATCTCTTCCCGGCTGAGCGTCTGCTGGTCTAGGAATTACCAGATTCCAAGGTCTTTCTGGTTGCTCATTCCGATGTAACGTTATGGGTATCTCTCCTGTGGATTCATGGATTGTATTATTTATACAAAATTCAATAATATCCAAAATATCTATCCACTTCCAATTTTCTTCGGCACAGTATATTCTACAGTACTTGGCCGTTTCTCTCATAACTCTCTCTACAGGGTTTGCCTCAGGATGGCGAATACTTGACAAAATTTGGCGTATTCCAAGTCTTTCTAATTCTCGTCCGAACTCTACACTGGTGAAACAACTGCCGTGATCCGACAACAAATTCTCAGGTTTCCCCAGAATCGGTATCACTTTTTCTTTAAGTCGTTTTAACACCTGTTTGGTACTAGTCTTCTGTATGGGAGCAAGGACAACCATTTTAGTGAAGACATCCATAGCCACCATTATGTGTCGATTTCCTCTTCTCGCCTTTGGCAAAGGTCCAAAATTATCGATAGATATGATTTGGCCGGGCCTTTCGGGCAACAATGGTATAGGCTTCTGTCTCATCAGAAATGCATTAGGTTTAATCCTTTGACATAAATCACATGTCTTTAGCGTGTCCCTTACAGTTTCTCTCAGTCTCGGCCATATAAATGCTTCTTTCAGCATCGAGACTGTTTTGTCGACTCCCATATGTCCGAACGATCTATGGGCTAACCATACTATTTTCCTCTGCAAAATTGCAGGTACAACAATCCTTAACTTCGTATGGTCAGAGTCCACAAACTTATATAATAACCCATTATAAAACGTGTAGTCTTGTGCTATCTTCTCAGCTTCCGTGTACGCTGGTGTTCCTCTTATCAAGCTTCCCTCAAGGAATGATATGAGCATGTTCATCCATGGATCCTCCCGTTGTCTTTGACTAATGCTTCTTAACTCATTAAGAGTACGCTGATCCCTGTCTTCCAAATCTATAGCCATTACTTCCTCTTCTATGGACTCTGGCTGTCTACTTAAGTAGTCTGGAACTATGTTTTCCTTTCCTGGGCAGTACTCTATCTTGACATCAAATTGTTGAATATATAAAGCCCAACGCATCAACCTTTGACTGGATAAAATCAGTCTTCATCAAAAAGGTTAAGGCTTTATGATCCGTCCTTAGAATGACCTGAAACCCATATACGATCTTCCGCCAATATTGCAACGCGTGCAATATCGCTAACAGCTCGATCTCGCTGATCGTATAATTTTTCTCGTGTGGTTTCAGTCTCCTACTTGTGAAAGCTAGATAATTCTTCTTATCAGGGTTTTCCGGGTTCTCCTGATATAGCATTGCCCCTATTCCAATCTGGGATGCATCTGTCTGAATGATAAATCTCTGATTAAAATCAGGATATCCTAGCTTCACGTAATTTAAGAGCATTTCCTTGGCCTCCACGAATGCTTTTTCTGCTTCCTCCGTCCATTTCCACTTGCCCCCCTTCTTCAGAAGGTCCTGTAGTGGTGCAACAGTTTTGGTGTATGATGGACAATGTCCTGAGAAGAACCCAATCAATCCCAAAAACTGGCGAACGTTCTTCACTTTCAAAGGCCTTGGAAAATCCCTTATCGATTCCAATTTGCATGGATTTGGTTTAACACCATCCTTGTCAATCACATGCCCTAAAAATGTCACTTGCCTTTGACAGAAGTTCGACTTCTTTAAATTTATCTTAAAATTTGCCCTTCTTAGGTCTTCTAATAATTTCTTCAAATTTTCTATATGTTCCTCAATGTTCTCCGAGGTAAGCAAAATGTCATCTACGTATCGGATAGTGCAATCTTTCACTTCCTCTGACAAGTTTCGATCAAGCGCTCTTATTAATGCGGATCCTGCAGTCTTTAATCCAAACGGACATCTTCTAAAGCAGTATGTTTGTTGATCGAACTGAAATCCAGTCAACAAGCTGGTTTTCTCTTCCAGTTCGAGATGATGATACGAAGAAGTCATGTCAATATTTGTAAAAATCTTCTTGCCTTTAAACTTCCTCAGTATTTCTTTTATGGGTGGTGCCGAATCATTTTCTGGGATAATTTTTGCATTTAGATTTCTGGCATCTAAACACACCCTTACTGAGCCATCCGGTTTACTCACAATCACTAATGGACTAACATATGGTGTCGCCATCTTTTCTAAAACACCTGCATTCATCATCTCCTGCAGTGTTTTCTTGGTTTGTGGGTAATGTTTTTCCGCAACCGGGTATGGTTTTTGTTTGAACGGTGCCCAATCGTTGACTTGGAACGCATATTTAAAATTTTCAATCTTCCCTGGCTTGGAATCAAATACGTCCCTATAATCCAATAATAATTTCTTTAACTGTTCCTTAATTTCGAGGCTGACTTTAGCTTCCTCCACTTTTCCTGACAGGTTGGTCTCGAACTCATTTTCCACATTATCTTCTAGTTCTATGTTGAAGACTTCAAATATTTTTTCTATGTCCTTATCATCTTCCTCAATTACTTCTTCCATATGCCATACCTGTTCTGCTATTTTCGCCTCCTGATCCTGTAGGTTAATGTTTTGCTCATCCACATCCTCTCTTTGAATTCTAATGCAGTTTTGCGCTAGGTCTATAATGACCTTGTTCTCACGGATAAAATCAATACCTAATATGACATTATATGGTAATTGATTTACCAGCAAAAAGCACTGCGAAATTTCAGCGTTACCCATGATTAAATCAATGTATACCTGAAATTTACATGTCAAAGATTTTTCAGGGATAATTCCCTTAATCTTTACACTTGATGTGGGAATCTTTAGTACTCGGCCCCTTGTTTCCAATTCACTTAAAAGGGTTTGTGTAATTAGACTTATTGTGGATCCAGTATCAATCAATGCTCTGACCAGTAATCCTTCTATCCTAAGCATAATTATAGGTAGTTCTCTTTTAACGGGTGGGATTCCTTCCACATCCTCGTTAATTAGTTCATCTGGTCTAGCTATCCAATTTACAATTTCTACTTCCTCCCAGCTCCTGGTATGTTTCCACTTTTGACAATTTAAATTTGGAGTTTTTTTTTATCCTGAGGGCTCCCTTTTCCCTCATTCTTCAACTGAGCTTGTAGTTCCAAGCTTTGAGCTCCGTCTAGTCGGTCGGGTGATTTCCGGTTTTTGATTGCCTCACTCCAACGGACTTTTTGCCTATCAGGTTCATCTGGTCTTTCGTTCATATAACGAAGACTCTCCTGATATCTTTCTTCTATTTCGGCCCGATATTCATCATCCCTATCGTCTGGCCTTACATTTCTCCTGGGATAATTCTCCCATTTCTTTCTATTGTCCGGCCTTTGCTGGTTATTGTTATAGGGTCGACTTTCCTGTTGCCTATAACCCGTCGTTCTAGGATTTCTTCCTCGATATCCTCCCCTATAATATGGCTGTATCCTTCTAGGCTCCTGGTGCCCATACTCTCGATCTCGTCCTTGAGTATCCGTACTGGTGGACTGATTCCTGGTCGCTGGTTTTTCTCCAGTTTCATGACTGCTGGCCATGTGTACTTGCTCAGTTTGTCTCTGATGCCGAGGTGTTACGTGCGAAGTCGTCATATCTAACTGACGTAATACGCTTTCCACTTCCACAGCACTTCTGGCTTTGGATGAGATTAGCAGCCTCTGAATCTCATATGGAAGCTGTCTTGCAATGGCGGCACACAGGTCGTTTTCTGCCGGAGCAATATCCAATTCGCGGAATTTACACAGCTGAGCGGTGAAAAATTCCGAGTATTTAGTGGGTGCATTGGTGCTGTACTTCCTAGAGTACAGATCTAGCCTTAAATTTTCTTGGACATCTGCTGCCCAATATCACTTTAAAAATGCTTCCCTAAAGCCTTCCACCATATCAAAAGTGTATCTGAAGCTTCTGAACCAGGTGAGACAATCACCTGCCAACAGCTTTTCAATAGCTCTCAGTCTCCGATCCTGAGGAACCTTCATTTCATTTAGATACTCTGCCACTTCTTTGAGCCAGTATTTTGGAGTAATAGACATGTTGTTACCCGTAAACTTTACTGGTCTGTCCTCATTGGATTTAATAATGTTTATTATTTGGCCATTTGTCTGATTCGTGTACGGGGTTGACATCGCCATTGGATATCCTGGGATCTTATAAGGGCTCTCCCCTCCTAAGTCCCTCTCCGTATCTGTGCCTTGTTCACGGGAATCTACCCATCCTGTCTTTGGAAACTCCTCCTGATTTTCGAATTCTAACTTCCTTTCTCTTCGGGCACTTTCTTCATTTGCCATGAGTTGGATTTCCATTTGACTATTCTTAAGTTCCGTCCTCTCCAATCGGGATCTTAATTCATTCTGAATTCTTTCTTGATTCATTTTAATATCTTCCTCTATCTTTTTGAGTTGGAATTTCTCATCCCTGAAGCTATCCCTAAATCCATTTATTTGGTCTTCTACCTCTTTCTTAATGATCTTAGCCTGTTGGTCTATAATTTCTGGCTTAACGTCACCTATGGTCTCCAGGCCCTCTCGTATCTCCTTTATTTGCTTCTCCACTTCTTTTCGTCCTTTGACCATATCTATTTTCATTCCTTCAAGCCTTCCCTCGGTCTTCTCTTGACTCTTATACAACTTCATCATTTCATCTTGGACCTGACTAATTTCCTTGTTGGTTTTTCCTACATGAACCTTTAATGTTCCGATGGTTTCCTGAACCTCAATAATACCCTGACTTATTTCATTTATTTTATGGGTACTTTCCTTACCTTCGTTCTCTCGTTGTTTTCTTTCACTCTGGAGATGCCCCTCGTATACACCTAATCTTTGATCTATTTTCGTTTCATATGTCTTCAGATTCTCATCTACCTGCCCGGTAAAATGATCAATTTGATCTTTCATCTCCTTAACATCCTTTAGATTTTGATTTTTCATCTCAGTTACCTCAGTCTGAACTACACCGATTTTGTTCTCGAGGATCCCTACTTTCTCTTCAACCCCTTCAAATCTATCTCCTAGCTTATTCACGCTTTGTTTTATTTCATCCCGGGATGCCTTACAAATATCGCTGTTATATTTTATCTGAGCTTCTAACCTTTCCTGCACACCTTGGATCTGGGTTACAAGTTTATTTTCACACTCATCACCCTTTGTTTCTATGTTAATTAATTTAGTTTCTATAGAACCAAACTTATTTTCCATGGTACCAATTTTACCCTCAATACTTTTAAAATGATTTTGACATTTATTTTGGGAATCTATCATATTTTTTTCTATAGTACTTATCTGGGTTCTCAATCCTGCATTAAACGTGTTACTCTCAGCTTGCAATTCCTTTAACTTCTCCCCAAATGCTTTATCCAATATTTGAAATTTGGAATCTATGTCTCCTTCTATACTTTCTCGGAGTTCATCTGACCCCTGTTTTATTCCCCCTTTTAATTCATTTAATTTATTCCCAAAATCAGTGTCCAAAGCTTGAAATTTGTTATTAATTGTTTCTTCTATTTCAGCCTTCAGTACTCCATTGTTTTCGTTACTGTTGGCTTTCAGAGACTCTAACGTCTCCGTTTTCATCACTTCCCACTGGTGTTTAATGGTTTCCCCACTTTCTGTTTTCATCTTTTCTATCTCAGCCTTCAGTTCCTTATTCATGTTTATACAGTCGGCTTCGATAGCTTCTAATTTAATTCCCATGGTATTACCTTTAACTTCGATATTATCTAATTTAGTGCCCATATTAGCACTATCAGTTTTTATTGACTCCAAACTCTTATTTATGGATTCGAACACTTCGTTATTTTCATCCTTTTGGAGGCCCAATGTCTTGTTTATAGCCTCTAACTTCTCATTACTATCGGCTTTTATCGCTTCCAAAAGCCCCTGCAATTCCTCACTCAATACCATCTTATGAGAATACAGTGGGCCACAAATGCCACCACACTAGTACATGCTTGAGAGATGATACTCTGAATCCGTGTGTCCCAATTTCTTTTAAAATATTACCTTGGTACGGGTATTCACTTACAACGTACCCTTTTACTACTTTTATTTAACTTCATAAACCTTTATGGAAGTATTCAAAATTCAAAATTTCGAAAAACCATTTTTTTCAAAAAATGAGGATTTTGATTTTTCGAGAAAAACTCGGGTTTTCCCTAGGAAAACTCATCCCTGCGTACTGGGCGCCAAAATCTAAGATTTGCTAGGGGGTTAATAATATAATATATTCAGGGCTGCTCGGTATGAGTTTCCAGGGACCCATGCGGTCAGTTAATATTTTACGTTGTAGCTATTCCTATTATTACTTTAATCTTACATGATATGACCGACTTAAGTGTTCCTCTAGTTATTAATCCAGCACAGTATTTATATATCCCCCTGTGCCCATTTAGCAAGAAATATGCCAATCACAGTATACCAGCGTAGCTCAATTCGGGATTTCGGGGCAGCGGTAAGTTCCCCCACTCTGTGACTCACATATTTTGGATTAATTAGAGGATACACTTGCAAAAATAACAACAAAATCAACTCCTATTTAAACATATTTAATTAATAAAATTAATGGCGCTACAAACATTTTTAACAAATTAATTACTGACCCAAATATCAACTGCTTGTTCCAAATGAACAAGGGATCACAAAATAAAATAAACCAATATTGTATTCAAAACCTATGGTTTCCACATAAACCATCAATTCTTACTTAATCTCACTTCCATAAAGCACTAACATTAAGTTTACATAACTCCGAGCTCTTTGGCTCCATGCATTTACATTATTACGGTGTCATTCTTGTACACCTCAAACACTAGCTTTTATATTTTCTTATTTCTCAAAAACAAATATATAATTATATTTAAAATCTAATTCAATATTTTGGGCATGTCCACACATTCAGTTGTTATCATCTCTCTTTATTTCACAAATATATTAAGGTAATCAGAAAATCAATTGTGTACTCCAGAGCGTGAAGGTACTTGACACAGTCAAAAAACTATAGTTACTCCCGAACTCAGTTGCCTTCAATCAACTCGTGGAATCCCACGTCCTTACATTCTTACAATAGGGATTGTTATTTATCTCTTATGTCTTAATAGACCATTATCATATAAGAAACTACGATCTGAACCGGCAAACGAAATATCCCTCTTTAAGGACCTCGGTTCAACGCCCGGGTCGTTTACAACTTTAAACACTCCTGGTGTATTCATTTCTCTTTTCAACAGCTTACGAGACGGTCTCTGTTCCTTCTCGCTTTAAGAAAGCTAGACTCTACTCCTTGGGGTGCGATTTATGACATGTTAGGGTGGAGGAGACATCCCGTCTGACCCAACATTTAGTAGCTTATTTTCAAGGCTTTCAAAACAAACCTTTCCATTCTATCCAGTTCTGGGGAGACCGGGCTTTATTGTACCGTATACATTCAAACAACTATTCTTTGGTTCAAAGACCATTTTCATATCCTTGGCATTTATTAATTATGAGAGGGTCCTCATTGATTGGGAAGATTAAATACACATACGACGACGGAGAATTTCAGGGGCTTTTATCATAAGAAGATCCTGCATTCGAATCTCTTCAGGTGCCTCGGGAACTAATCCCGTACAGAGGGCTTATACAAAATGCGATTTAGAGTCGGCCGTGGCCCAATGACATACGCTCAAATATACCATATATTAGCTCCCTTTTTAAATACATACACAATGCCTCGTGATACCATGTCACAAATAGAGGACTTATACAATTATCATTCACTGCAATCAACTACCCTCCATAAGTAATGTACCAAGTATTTAACCATTACGCGTTCCTAGCGTGACACTTTAATATTATATTTGCGCTCATTATGCGCTATGCATTATTTTAAGCCGAAAATGTCTTCCCAAGAACTGATAAAATCTCTTTAGTAACAATTCATATTATTTTAATTCACATATTAATCTCTCCATGGTCGATAAATCGCTCCCTGTTTTAAAATATTCAATTGAACCTCATTTCTTACACATACGTTAAGGCTTAACGTTCTTATGTTCATATCAATTTATTTGATTTTTATTTAACATTTCCATATTTAATTATTATTATTATTATCTTTATTCTTTATACAAGCTCAAAAGCTATCTCTTTCATATCTCAACTTTACTTTATTTCAATGTCTTTCGTGATAATTAAATGATATTTCGCTTGCTCTTATGACATCTGTTAAATACATTAACCCTTTATTCACATATTACCTCTACGGAATTTATTCTTTACATAATTATTCATAATTTCTCTATTTATTTTATTATTGTTCAGACCGTATTCTTGATTATTCAGTATTCATTCATTAAAACACATCCCTTTCACTCAAAACTCCGGTAAATTGTACACAATCAATTTCTGACACCAAAAAAAATAAAAAAAATGAAATTTGTACTCACATATTTTCAGATCATCCCATGATCTTAAATCTGGTGTGGTGTTTCATTTTTGGGCCCACTTCGAACTTTTTACACCATATTGAAGGTATTCATCTTACGTAAAAACACTTTTTGACCTATATCTAGAACACTTAATATTGACGACATTTTTATATACTGGTGTGTCCCTTTTGAACACATAATAACACTAAAAATATTATCTAACACACAATCTTGATTATTTTACACTTCACAATTACTCGATCACTAGGCCGTACTTCTGAGCCTTTCACACGTGATCTTCTTAAGTTCCCGTTTCCAAGGGTGAGATTTATCTGATGTCGGCTTCCTACTCTGAAGAATGCGAAAGTCCTGAAACATCTACGGTTCCCTGGAGTTCAATTCTGCTATTCCTATCCTGGATAACTGGCTATTTATCTAGCTTGAACGGCTTGTCTGTAGATCTGTCTATCGATCCTAACGAAAGTCTATATGGATCGAGGTCTCCTCTAAGACCTATAGATTTAGTTTCTAGCAGCTAGCACTTCTTGATTCTAGTACTATTAGAATTGTTCGCCTGATATCTGGAGCTAATGTTTATAGTCTCCTATCCTCTTTATTTGAACTGTTTTAACACTCCTACGTTCGAACCTTATTCTGTTCTTCCCTTTTAGATTTCTTCAATTTAAATAACAGTTTATCTGTCTGGTACGATACTTCCGTACGTTATGATCTGTTCGTTCGAACATTTAACGACCTATCGCCTTTAAGTCCGACGTTCGCAGCCTGCTCTGACTATATCTTGCGAATTTTCACTTTAACTTGTATACAGTCGGGCCTAAATCCTATAATTAGGATTTTCCTAATACTTCACTACGGCGATACTTTAAAATTTCGTCTTGACTGCTCCTTATGGAGGCCAGCAAGTCGTTACTACTGTGACGCCGGTGGCTATTTGATCTTACTTCGGCGGTGTAAAACAGCGTTTCTCCCCTCAAGGAGTACTGGTAGCTGTTATCGATGTAACGCAGAGTTACGTCCCCTCACGGACTGTCGGAATGATTACTTCTACGTCGTGGAGCAGCACTTCCCCTCACGGAATGCTCGTAGGACTGCATGCGATGTGACACAGTGACGTGCCCTCTGGCTGTCTGAATACTGCATGCGATGCTTATACTCGTTGCGCAGTATGACCTCCCCTGAGGTTCATACGTTTGAAGACTTTGATGCAGCACCTCCGGTCACGGAGTGCTCGTTGTAACTGCATTCAATGCGATGTGACGTGATACAGCACCTCCCCTCAAGGAGTCTGTCGTGAACTGCATGATTGGCTTGGAAACGCCCGAAGCTTTATACTATTTTACTACAAAAAAATAAGGCTCAAGCCTTTTCTGTGGTCAACTTCTAAAATAATGGTTCCACAAATATAAAAATTATACCTTCCGAAAGCTCGTCTTCTCAATGTCAAATGATCTTATTGCACCTAAGAATCGATCGTGCAATTCGGAGATATTAATTAATTTCTCGTCCTCAATTGTGTGGGTGTTGCATTCTTTTTGCTCTCTCCCTTCCACAGAGGCTTAGGTAATTCACCGATGACGTCGTCTTACGTCGGCAGTTTATTTCTGCACAATTATTACATGGTTTCTCTATACTGAAAAATCTCTCATTCAAAATAATTCACTGTACTGTGCTTGTTTACTCATTATTATGCTCGTAAACGTGTTAATTTTAATTATTCCTCTTCTGGCGCGTATGCGACGTTGTCAATTTCCAGCCACGTCAGCTTGAATTCCGATTCAGGCTTCTCTTTCTATCACGGTGGAAACTTCCACTCAGTTATTAATACTCGTGACCAGCCCTCTCTGAAATGTCGAGTGTGGTGATCTCATCTAAGGAGCATCTGTCCCTAGTCGCTTGCACAATGTTAAGCTATATTCCTGGCTTAAAATCTCTCTCCGTTCCTTTAAGAAACTATACGTTTCTTTCATTTCTTCCTTAAGGACATTGGTTCGACCGTCATGGACCCTATGGCCCATGGGTTCACTATCAACATACAAAATTTCAGTTTGATTGCTGTAATAGATTCGTAGAAATTGAGAACCGACTAATATTTCGGATGGTCGCCCTGTTGGATTTTATATATTGTGCCCATTCAACAATGAAATATGCAAATCACAGTTTGCCAGCAATGCTCAATCGGGAGTATCGGGGTTCATGGTTTGTTCTCCCACTCTCTGACTTACACACTTTGGATTAAGCAGAGGATACACTTCCAAAAATAAACAAAAATCAACTCCTACTATTTAAAACATTTAATTATCCAAAAATATGGCGCTAAATAAATTATACAAATAAAAATACTGACACTCCACTTCACACTTGTCCAAAGTTGAACAAGGAATTCATATTAAACAATTATAAAATCATAATGACTGGTTTTCCAAAAACCAACAAACCTCAACTAAGTTTCACTTCCATATGGTCTCAATTCAAATTCTTTAACATAAAGAGCTCCAAATGGCTCGGTAATGTTTACATACACTGTGTTATTAATTTAATACACTTCAATAACTATTTACATGAGTATATCTTTTAATCATAATGATCAAAGTCTTGCTAATCATCAATTAATTTTGGGCTTTCACAATGCTCATATGTTACCATCCCTCTCTCTCAAGCAAACAACTCACTACCGTGATTGGGGAAAACTTGCGTACTCCCGAGCTGTAGAAGACTACTGAACAAGTCAAACTTAAGATTACTCCCGGAATCTAATGTCTTCAATAGAACTCGTGAATCACTGAATTATTAAACAATAAAGTTAGGGATTTATCATTTTTGTCTTAAAAGACCATTATATTATAAGAAAGCAACGATCTGAACTCTGAAGGCGATAATAATGGATATAAAGGGACCTCGGTTCAAAGGCCGGGTCGTTCAAACAATCTTTAAACACTTCTGTGTATATTATGACTCAGACAGTCCGTCCTAACCTACCGCACTACCAGCGGGTAAGGGTCTAATCTTAACTACTTGGAGTGATTTATTGCAGGGAGAGAAGAGAGCTCACAGTCTCGCTTTCACAAGGGACTGGCTACATTAGCTTTCCACACAGCTGTTTCAAATGCAATTCTCTGAATGGGAACGCTTCTAATACAAATTCATTTAACAACATATTTAGGTTCAACAGACCCATTCTCATAGCTTCGGTATATAATAATTATGAAGTGTCCTCATTAGCGGGTAACAAAAACTCAATAATACAACCAATATTAAGGGTCTTCAACACGGACGACTCTGAGTTCGATCCTTTCAAATGCCTCGGGAGCAGTATCCCAATTTGGAGGACTTATACCATTAGCGACTTAGGGCAGGCCTCACCTATTACCAGCGCTCATAATACATAAATATCACCCTTTTAACATACAACACACAATGCCTCGTGATCACTATCACAACTTTGAGGGATTATACAGTTCATTTCCCATGACTAACTATCCCTCATAATTACTTTTACCGAGCATTTCAACGCATTCCTAGCGTGTTAGATTACTTCAATGCGCTACATGGCGCTCATACATTAATTAGCCAAGTTGCCTTCAAAGAACTAAATAAATTCAAAATCAACGTTTGATCCACATCTCAAAATATATTACTCTTCTTCCCTTAACAATAATCATTTTTACCGAAAAGAACATGTATTCTTAACATGTATTAATTCATCTAAAGGAGCTCGGAAGCTACTACTTTCAATATAAAATTCATCACAATATTCATACCTTTGTATAATTATTATTATTATTATTACGCTTGCTTTCTCATATTTATATCATTTATCAATTACACTGATAATTTACTGAATACATTCCACGAGGGATTCATTTATATTTCACATATTTATTACATTTCTCTCAAATTAATCGTTCAGATCGCGCAATCCTTTCTTTCACCTGTTATTAAACATCCCTACTCTTTCTCTCCTGAGGATTATACGCAAATCTTCCCAAACACATAATAATGAAATAGTTACTCACATGACGGTACGGTCAGCGACCGAATTCTCCAGCGATGAAACATTTTCGCCCACCAACTTTTTCTTAAGCCATTTTCATGGTTACATTTCCACTCAATGACACTTTTTAACACCACATAAAATATATACCTTAATCACTTGGAACATAACGAATACCATTTTGTATTCGTTTTCACTTAACACAATACAATTCACTAAAATATTACACTCACAAAATTTCACTATATTTACATTACATAAAAATTTTATCACTTGGGCGTTAATTATTCGCCTTAAACACGTGATTTCTTTTCCTTTCCCGTTTCCAAGGGATGCACTATAGCACGTCGGCTTCCTAATCTGACGAGATGATGGAAAGTCTCGATCGAACTATACCTCACTGGTACGGCTGATCTTCTAATACTGGGTTTAACTATCGGCTACTGTAACTTTCCTGCACGATGTCGTATCTTGCTAGACGCTACTTGTTCGTCTAAATAAAAGTCTGTCCTTGATGTATTACTTTTACGGCCGCTCGAACTGTTTATCGGTGACCTAGTAATTTCCTTGTACTTTCCGTTACCTTGATTCGTAGCTTATTGGAGTACTCCCCAATGTTTACTGTTCATTTGTCTACCTAGACAAAGCCTGGAATTACAATTCCTAATTTTTATCGTCCTGCGCTCTAGTCCCTAAATTTCCGGAACACTAGGCGTTATTATTTCGTTCTACCCTGCTTGGGTTCCTTAACGTAGATAGACTGTCTATTTCACTTTCCTTGGGTACTTCTAAACCTTATGATGCGTCGGTTCTTTAACTGAACTAATATATTCGAGTACCTATCGCCTGTTATTTCTCAAGTCCACAGCCTAACTTTGACTATACTTGTGAACTTTATAAAGTCTGAAGCTTGCCGATATTATTCCTATGATAGGATTCTAATGTGTCTTCACACGGCGATACTAATGACGATACTGCACGGCCACTCCCATACGGGGTGCTCGTTGGTGATACAGTGTAACACGACCTCTCAAGGTCTGATAAAGACTGCATGCTCCTCCTGGCACCTCCAGAGTTTATATCGAAATCGGCGGCAAAAAGATAAAATCCGCGTCTTCTCCAGCACTAACATCTGAAGTAATTGGCGTATAATTTTGAAATATATATCTCTGGAAAGCTCTTGTTCTAAACGTAAACTGGTTTCTTTGATCATGAAAATCGATCACACAATTCCAAGATATTAAATAATTTGTCTCCTCAGATACGTGGGCGTTGAGGTTTATTTTTCCATCCCTACCAACTCTGGTCTCGGGGAATTACTAACGACGTCATGCTACGTTCGCAGTTCTTTCCTGTGCAAATATTATAAACTTTTTCCCAACACAAAAATCTCTACTCCAGAATGATCAACAATGATGTATTTCTTTCATTAATTAAATGCTCGCAAATGGCTTAATTCTAATTATTTCTCTTCTTGCACCATTGCGAGGTTGTCATTTTCTCGCTGAGTAAGGTCTATTTCCGAAACCTCTTCTCTCTTACTCGTCGTGGAAAGTATTTATCGTTCTATTTATAATCATGAGCCAGCTCCTATCGATGCGTCAAGCATGATCTAACGTCCGCATGACTCGTAGTCACCCATTCTTGCGCCACATTATAACAGTCCACTTCTTAAAATCTCTTCAAGTCATTCTAAGGACTGTATTATTTCCTCTCTTCTTTTGCAAATAAATTATGGATTCGACGCTTGAACCAATAGTACATGGGTACAATATGTAGGTCCTAGAGTTATGTACTGTTATATGAAGATTATTGTGTACGTGTAGTATTCAAATTTCAATTGCATGATTAGGACACAAGAAGTAACAAGGAGATTTTAAAATTTTGCACAGCTGTCATCTTGTGGTTATGGAAACAATTGAAATAAATTAGATGCCAGTGGATTAACATTCGTATAAGGATTTACTGTTCCAAGTTTCACTGCACACGGATGGTTAAATTGCGAGAAACGTCCATGTGAATATTTATACTTCACGTCGCCGCCATGTTGGATTTGTGATCACCAGGTTATTTAAAGTCCTATAGGTGAACTTATGTTCATAGCCCCTATGAACATAAGGAAATTCAGTTTGATTGCTATAACAGAATCGTAGATATTCAGAGCCGTCTAAATATCTCGGATGGTCGCCATGTAGGATTGTTAAATGTATAGGCCATAGAGGCATGTACCATTAAAGGAAAATTATTGCGTAGATTCATTATTCAAACTTTCACTTCGATCGCATGATTACGACACAAGAAATAAAAACTAAATTTTAAAATTCGCACAGCCGCCATTTTGAGGTTATGTAAACAATTGAACTAAATTGGATACCAGTGGATTACAATATGTATAAATATTTCCTGTACCAGATTTCATTGCGTTTGGAACATTAAATCGCGAGAAAGGTCTATTAAAATTTTTAATTCGCTTGGCCGCCATTTTCGTTTTGTAGTTAACCGGTTTTTGAAAGTCTTAAAGATGAACTTCTAGTAGTGCCCTTTATCTCCGTTCAAAATTTCAGGGTGATACCGCTCATAATTTCAGAGATATAGAATACAGGTGAAATATTTCGCACATCCGCCATCTTGTGGTTATGAAAACAATTGAACGAAGTTTGATGTCGGTGCATCACAATGTGTATAATCATATACTGTACCAAGTTTTATTGCGTTTGGTTGGTTAAATCGCGAGAAACGTCTATTTAAAAGTCGCAAATTCGCGTGGCCGCCATGTTGGTTTTGTAGTTACCAGTTTTTCAATAGTCACATAGGTGAACATCTAGTAGTTCCCTTTATCACAGTAAAAGTTCCAGGGTGATTTCGGGAATAGTTTCGGAGATATTGAATGCTGGTGAAATATTTCGCACAGCCTCCATGTTGGATTGGTGAGACGAAACAAAATTTGAAGGGCACGGTCGGGGTCGCCCGGAGTAGTGCTATGAACTTACCGAGTTTCATTGAAATCGCTCCATCCGTACAGAAGTTATTAGGGACACACACACACACACACCTCACACACACACACACACACACACGCACACTCAGACACACGGACAAAAGGTGATCTCAAAAGCCTATATTTACAATATTGAAAATAGGCTAAAATCCAACAAGCCGACCACCCAAAATATGTAGACGGTTGTCAATATCTACGAATGTATTACAGCAATCAAACTGAAATTTTTATGTTGATAGAGGCAATTAACAAGTAGGATAAATGAAAATAGGCTATTTAGTTTTTCACGGAACTACTTGTCTTTCCTTAGGTTTCATGAAATTCCAGATTTTTCGGATTCTTTTTCTTCTTCTTATTATTATTATTATTATTATTATTATATTTGAATCGCAGCCTATGGCCATAGCAGGGAATTTCAATTGAAACCCCGTAGGCTCCCCAACAAGTTCGATTTCAAGTAGTTCCATCTGTGGCTACCATACGTCACTGTCACTGACACCCAGCGGCGATCGATGGAACTTGATAGAGCGTTTCTAATCAAATAACTTACAAATTTTGGCAAAACACTTCCAACTGTAGTGGTAGGTTCTTTTACATGCCATAAATCTATGAAATGGACGTTGACTTTACTTCCCCTCCAAATGAAGGCATGCTGAAGGATTTTAACACTCTTAATAATCTGACGACATCGGCCGGGTTTGAACCCGTGTCCTTGGGGATACTACGCCACAAATGCCGTTTATTATTTCTGTAATATAAGGTGCGTTCAAAAAGTAACGAGCCGGAGGCTGTAACGCGCTAACCGGTGACAACATCGGCTAATCGTGGCGTGTGTAACGAGGTGTGGTTCCGACCAGAGCGTGGAAGGTCACAGCCCGTCACTAGAGGGAACGAGTGCTCGTCACGTGACGATACAAAGCGAGTAGCAGCATGCAACAATCGTCCAAGACTGCCAGTCCCATTGCAAACAGTGACATGGAGGCGTCAAACGAAGAGCAAAGGGGTGTTGTTCGGTTTCTGACAGCGAAAGGAGTAGGGAGAACGGACATTCATTGCCGAATGTCACAAGTGTACGGCGAACACTGCATGTCCCTTGCGAGGGTCAAGGCGTGACACAAGCGCTTCAGGGAAGGACGGGTGTCGTTAGCCGAAGATGCCCGGTCTGCCCCCCCCCCCCTTGCATTACCGATGACAACGTCCAGCTGGTTGATGCACTCATTGCCCAGGACCGCTGAGTGACAGTGAACGCCATAGCCGCCATGGTCGGATTGAGCGTCGGATGTTTGCACAGCATCATGAAGGAACGACTGCACTTGCGGAAAGTGTGTGCCCAATGGGTGCCCCACAGTCTTCAACCACACCAGGAAGCATGTCGAATGGCCTACTGTCTTGGTCTTGGTTGGACGATTTATGCATGCTGCTGCTCGCGTTGTATCGTCACGTGACGTGCACGCGTGCCCTCTAGCGACGGGCTGTGACCTTCCACGCTCTGGTCGGAACCACACCTCGTTACACACGCCACGATTAGTCGATGTCGTCACCGGTTTGCGCTTTACAGTCTCCGGCTCGTTTCTTTTTGAAGGCACCTTATATTTTGAATTGGAGCCATTTAGATGATCTAATCTGTATTTATATTGGCTTAGATTTGCACTGCCATGTATCAGAAAATTGTTTCTGTAGTCTTATTTAGGAGCTTTTCGTCATCGTGGTTAAGTATCCTCGTGTACTTTGGTGAGTGTGAAATTTGTGTGCTATTGTGATGGCTGTATTAGTGTGTGTAGTTGTCATTCAGATGAGAATTGGGAAGGAGGCGGCCATGGTTCTAATTTAGGAACTATATTTCGTATTCACCTGGAGTAGCAGTGGGAACGCACGGATAACCACTTCCAGGATGGCTAAGGTGGGAATCCTCCACGGTGACAGCTAAGAGTGCTAGCCACTACGCAACGAGGCAGTGAATTGGGAAAACTCTTGGGTAAGCTGTGATCGATTATGTCTTGTTACCATGAAATTATGTACCAGTTACAGAGGGGTGCAACTTATAAGAATCAAATAAAGGTTTTAAATCAGTCACAATTTTTCATTCAAAATCATTTTATTGATCATCTGCTGGCATCTTTTGTAACCCTACTAACAAAGGAACAGATTACGGTGTAAAATTCTAATCTGGTTGATATTTAGTAAACAATATTCCTACAAAGTTGTACAACGACGTAGGGAAAACCGCACGGGCCTCTTTCCATTTTGAACGCCAATATTGAACGCCGAACTCTACCGGGCGACGGTATGAGCGAGAAGGTGGGAAGACGTAAAGCTGACCTTCAATCCTAGCAGCACGCCAAGGCTCCGGCCACCAGCTTTCATAGCGATCACTTTCAGCAAAGCAGCTTTGTAGACAAACTACCACATTCCAAGGATTACAATATGGAAGGTGTTCCAATTGAACATTGTCGTTGTCACTTTCTGACATTTGTCAATATTTTGACTGTAAGGATAAGTTTAACATTAATTGTTGTCTGTGCCAGTAAAATTAAAACCAGACAAAATTAAATTGTCACACTTACATGGCTTGATGAAGGAACGATTTGGAATCTGTTCATCCGAAACATCACTCTTGTTTTGCATAGTCCTACCTTACTGATAAAGGAGTGACGGGTGTGAGGGGAAGGTGGAAGGTGGGGAATGCAACGCAGCACGGCAGGTCCCTGACTGGAGGCCGGGAGTCATCGCGTGCTGCTAGAATTCAAGGTCAGCTTTGCTTCTTCCCACCTCCTCGCTCATGCCGTCGCCCGGCAAGTTTTCGGCGTTCAATATTGGCGTTCAAAATTGTAAGTGGCCCGTGTGGTTTTCACTACGGCATTGTACATGTTTATAGGAATATTTTGTACTAAATTTCAATCAGATTAGAATTTTACACCGCAATCCGTTCCCTTGTTAGTAATGTTTTCTCCCTTATCGACTTACACATTTTCCCATAGGGAATTGTGTTCTAAGTATCATCCAACCTCCAGCTCTTCGAAGATCACAGGCTCTCCTGAAGATCTGGAAAACCATTAAGAAGAACCCCCAGCTCCACATACATACGGATGTAGCAAAAGCAGGTAATCAACACTTGAAGTCAAGAAAACCACCTTGACGCTCTGCAGTACTTCTTGAAGACTCTTCATTCAACATCTCAGAAGCATGGAAAACTATGTGGAAAGAATCATCAGTATTCAATACACATCTGATTGAAAACCCTTCCAACCGGAAAGAAGGTTTCAAACTCCCCAGACGCCAATGGAGAATCATTAACCGGATCCGTACAGGACAAGGCAAAAGTGGATTCCTGCTTCACAAATGGGGTTGGGTTACTTCTGCTAACTGCGATTGTGGAGCTACTCTGCAAACCATCGAACATATTGTTGGTGAATGTCCGCAACGAGCGTTCCAAGGATCAGTAGGTGACATTCATCATGCATCTTCTGAGGCACTTCAGTGGATTGATGGCCTGGATTTAGAAGTTTAAACCAAGAACTTGTGTTTATGACTATGCATATGACTGTATATATAACTTTATATGTAGTGTATACAACTTTTATTTTAACTGTGTATCATCATACTATAAATAATAGGGAATTGAGACTGGAAACTATCAGAATATGGTATTCGGACTTTGGAATGTACCCTCTAAGTCAGGTGATTCCAGTCCATAGTTGCAGCCGAAATAAATCAGAAACCTCTATGGAGATCAAATTGGCAGGTGAAAAGCTGAAGGAAGTAGGAGACTTCTGTTACTTAGGAAGCAGAATAACCAGTGATGGACGAAGCAAAGAGGATATAAAAAGTAGGTTGGCTCAGGCAAAGAAAGCATTTCTACAAAAAAGGAATCTGCTGACATCGAATATAGATTTAGGTATTAGGAAGTCATTTTTGAAAGCCTTTGTCTGGAGCGTGGCGCTCTATGGAAGTGAAACTTGGACTATTGGTGCAGCAGAAAAGAGGAGAATTGAAGCATTTGAAATGTGGTGTTACAGGAGAATGATGAAGATCAGATGGGTAGATAGGGTTACAAACAAAGAGGTATTAAGACGAGTGGGAGAGGAGAGATGTTTCTGGCGACTGTTAATGAAGAGAAGAGATAGGTTGGTAGGACACATACTAAGACACCCAGGAATAGCAAGCTCAGTTATGGAAGGAAGGGTCGAGGACAAAAACTGTAGGGGTAGACCAAGGTTAGAATATGTTAAACAGATTGCCTCGGATGTAGAGATGAAACTATTAGCTCAGGACAGGGAGGCATGGAGAGCTGCATCAAACCAGTCAAAAGACTGAAGACTCAAACAACAACAGTTCATGAATAGTTCAAGAGCAGATCATCAGTAGAAGGTTTCCAAAACCCTCAGTTCTTAATTCACACGAAAAATGAGTGAAGTAATCAAAACAAAACTTGTGCGATTTTGCAGTAGCAAAGCTCCTCTGTTAGTGGAAATTCTAAAAAATCATTTTACTTTGAATTTCTTAAATGAAAATATAATAATGTTAATAATGCAGGCAATGGCCATGTATTTTCGTTTCCAGGACGGGTCAGGCAAGGGATATTGGAAGGAAATCAGCCGTGGACCTATTGAAAGGAACCGTCCCGGCATTTGCCTGGTGGTGAAAATGGGAAACCACGAAAACAATTTTCAGGACGGTCGAGGTGGGATTCGGACCCATGCTCTCCCGATGCCAGCGAGGCACGAGGTAGCGTGTTAGCACTCTCAGCCACCGCGGCCGGTGACTCTTGGTTAAACATTTCAAGTAATTTCACCGCCTTGCAAACATATTTATTGCATAAAGCCGTGAAAAATTTAATTGTTATTTTGAGAAAGTGGCGTCGTTCCTAATAATTTCCACACCTCTGTAATGTCGGAGAACCTGGAATGCTGTTGGTTGTCCTATATTTTAATGAATCAGAGATTCTGAACAATCCAACACTGAGTATCCCCACTTAGATTGCTACCATTACCGGGAATATTGATCCCTAGCTTGCCATTGTTGCTGTCTGAAATGTGGCATTAGTTGGAGATATTGATAAATTGTGTTCCTACACTGCAACCAGTCTGACTTTGGGAGCACAAACAAATCAAAGCGCGAACCTGATCAATTTCAAAGATACTATATACTGACATAATCAATTATGCTCTGTATGGATTGTCTGTCTAGGCTTATGTCGTGATAAGTCGCCCATGGCAGTAATCATGGACGTGTCAGACAAGGATTAGCGCTTGGAGAACAATCATCACCTCTCCAACACCTGAACGTCGCTGAAATTCATAGGAATAAACCGTATAATCAATACCTCGAGAAAATTCCATTAAAATGTAATGTATGAAACATTTCAAATAATAGATTGTTATAATAACCTATATCCCTCCCTATATTATTCTGCTAAGGTCCCATTCCAGTTTTGTACCGAAAGTAAGGTCCCATTAACACCAACCTACACATATGGGGTACCTACAGGTTGAGCATAACCCAATGCGTAAGCGAAACGCACTCACTTACTCTTTAAATGCCTCACAATTAAATAAATACCTTAAAACATGTATATTTACAATGAAATAATGAAAGAATGCAACACGGTAACCATGGTAACAGAATCTCACAGGTCCATCTATTTCTGTAAGACGCAATGCAATTCCAATTATTACATTACTGTGAAAGTTTCCAGACGGTTATAAGGTTATCACTGAACCAAATTAAGCTGTAACATTCATCAATACATACAGTATAATGCGCTTAAGGGGATCAAGGGCACTCAAGAATTTTTTCACGCAATTTTCACGTGCGAGTGTGGTACGAAATGTATTTTTCACCCGACTATAAAGGATCTCCGAAAACCACATTTAAAGGCCCTTAAATTAACAGTGTCTGTGATATTCCCAGAAAACTAACTTCGCTCTGATATACCTATGAAGGAATGACAAACCCCTAACCACTGCACCAGTAGCTGAATTGATAAAGTCTGATCATTCATACCAAGGATAAATCAGTCATAGCATTCATGATTGAGATTTTGCTAAGTGTACTCTTTACAACTAGAATATTCGCGGGCGAAGCCGTGACGGGTAATGCTAGTACTGATATAATACGCTAAGGTGTATGTTTCACAAAACTCAAGCTCCTAAATCAGAGGGGGTTAGAAGGTGTGGTTTGTACCAAAATCTTCCAAATCGTCTCAATAGCATAGGAAAAATCTTGCATTTCTTGATAAGTCAACGGAAATATTTTTTTTATAAAGTACTCTTAAACAAATAAACAAGACACGATAGCCCCTGGCAGAACTGTGACGTGTACTGCCGCATAGCACTAGAGCCAAGCGGGTAGTCTATACACATGGGGCGCACACAACCCATTGTGCGAGAGTTCTCGCAAGGGTCCGCTAGTAATAATAATAATAATAATAATAATAATAATAATAATAATAATAATAATAACGAGAAAGAAAAGGAGGAAGTTGGGGTCAGTCTAAAAGAGATCTGAAATGGAGAGGTGCTTAGAGCTACGATTGATATGTTCAAGGGTTTCCAGGAAAAGCAATGTAGAAAAGTCAAGAACATCTTGTTGGAGGCGAGGAAAAGGAACCACGGAGAAATTATGATGATAATTGCTGTTTTAAGGGGCCTAACATCTAGGTTATCTACCAACTTCACACTTACACACTACAAGAAGGAATGGAAAACAAAAGGAGTATAAGGCAAATAAAGGACAGGAGGAAAAGAAATGCCCTCAACCGTCGAAGAATAAGGATTCAGGGACTTGTAGGAAAGGAGAGCCATGGGAGGTAGATAGGAAAGGAAAGAGGAGAGGGTCCACCCAGAGGCAAAGGAAAAAAGGGGGGGAGGGAACGGATCCATCTCAGGAATCCCCCGAGGTCACCAACGACCGAACTCACCGGCCGTAGGGTGTAGCACTATCCAGGGTGCACCTTACGTGGTGGGGCAACACACACACTACCTCATAGAGGGCCTTGAGTAGAAGACATGTGATATGAAGAAAAAAAAGGTCTGACCCCTTGAAGAATGAAGGATCAAAAAAGATGAGACAAGGGCCCATTAACGCAGAAAAGTCCAAGACTCCCTAGGCCTCGGATACCCTAATACCGTCAGGGTCGGAAGGGAAGGAGAGTTGACCAAAGGAGGTCGAGAGGAAAGATCACAGAGAGGAGCCCGGCACAAGTAAGTGAAAGTAATGCCGAACTCAGCTGGGGCCCCGAGGTTGCCAACCAACGTCCCACTAGTCTTAAACCTTTGGGGGAGAATCACTGGGAAAAGAAAAAAGGACTAACCAGCAAGTTAATTATTGTTTCCCGTGGCCCAAAGTAGGCCATGGGTAATATCACGACATAAGCCCAAACAGCGACCATCATCAAATACTTGACGATCGAAACTGGCCATCCAAGTGTATTTCTTCTTCTTCTTCTTCTTCTTCTTTTCGTTTGGGCCTACTGAGGACCACGGGGCTCGTTTTGACTTCTTGTAAGGAATTTATGTTTCTTCTTAGCCCAGGCAGCTTTCATCGTCTGGCTGTGTGTCTGCTTTCTTTCCTGTGTCCACTTCGGTCTGGTAGTCCCTGTACTCTTCCTGCTGGTGAGAGACACTGGAAAGACACCATGTTGAATCATCTGTCGGAATTGTGATCGATCCTGTATGTTTTTTGATGAAATTCCAAGTTGCTGTAGGTCTGACTTCACTGTGGTGATCCATTTGTGTTTGGACGCTTTCCCTCTTCCTGTCGTGGTGAAGATCTGGCTGGTAAGTCTATCTGGACCCATGCGTGTCAGATGTCCGTAGAAAGCTAATCGTCTCTTCCTCATGGATGGGAAGATATCTTCTTGATGGTCATAGAGCTCATTGTTGTGCCTGATCCTGTAAGTACCACCCTCTTCCCTTATTGGTCCTAAAATCCTTCTAAGTATTTTCCGTTCCTTGAGCTCTAGTTTCCTCAGTGGGCCTTTCCGGTTCATCAGGAGACACTCAGAGGCATATAGAACGGAAGGTCTTACTACTGAGTTGTAATGTAGAAGTTTAAGGTTCTTAGAGAGGCACTTGGATGTGTAGATGCTCTTACAGGAGTGGTAGACCCTTTCCAGTTTCGTGCATCTAGTGTCTATTGCTAAGGTCTCACTCTCGTTTGCTGGAATCCACTCCCCTAGGTACTTCACTGCAGGAACTTTTTGAATTGCGGTGTCTTTCACAAGAATAGTAGGTGGGGCTCCCTTTATATTTGTCATGAACACTGTTTTTTTGTATATTGACCTTCAAGCCAGTTTTAGCTGCTACGTTATAGAGGCTCTGTAGTTGGTGAGTAGCTTCTTCTATGTTGTTCGCTCACAAGGTAAGGTCGTCGGCAAAGGCCAGGCAAGGTACATTGAGGTTGTCTTTCTTGTACCCAAGTGTATTTATTAATCTCATGTAAATTGTTTTCAGGATTAGATAACCACTCATAATAATTGAGAACATTCGTGTTTACCAACTGAAAAACATTAAATTTCGACTACTCGGGCAACACTGAACAAGTAGGCCTAGTTCCGTGAAGAACTAAATACCCTACTTACATAAATCCTACTGGTCTTACTTAGGACACGAGAAATGAAATCGAGATTTTAAATCAATAATTGCACAGTCGGCACTTTTAAGTTTTCATAAAATGCCATTAAATTAGACGTGAGTATATTAAGGCTTGTATGAAGATATACCATGACAAGTTTCATAGCGCTCGGATCAAAAGTGGCGCGATCAATCAATCTAAATATTTAAAATTCGCGTCGCCGCCATGTTGGTTTTGTGCTCACCAGGTTATTGAATGATCCATAGGTGAACCTCAGTTAACAGCCTCTATCAACATACAAAATTTCAGTTTAATTGCGATTATAGATTCGTAGATATTGAGAACCGTCCTAATATTTTGGATGGTCGCCATGTTGGATTATTTTATGTGTATGCCATACAGTTATGTATCATTAGACGAAGATTATTGCGTAGGTTCATTATTCAAACGTTCACTTCAATCGCATGATTAGGACACAAGAAAATAAAATAGTACATCATGCGACGAGCCTATAATGGTAATAATTAAGACACGAGTATGTTTTTAAAACGAGCGTAGCGAGTTTTATAATTTTCATACGAGTGTCTTAATTACCATTATAGGCAAGTTGCATACGACTGCTTATTTTCAACGATAATTATAACTTTATTATATGTTTAAACATAAATATTCATAAATATCTGTGGGATTCATTAACTTCAGTTAGTGAACTGAGCGCGCTGAGTGGTTTGCTGACTGAACAGAGTGCATGCGTGGGTCAAAGAATTTAGAAAGCAGAGACCATTTACTTTGCTTGGCAATGATATGGTTTACAGCCTGCATGATGTCTAGTGCCGATCAGTCGTTTGAAAGCAATGCGCTGTGTAGAAATTGGAGTTGAGGATATTAAGGTACAGTGCTATTTCTTGTCTCATATTTGCCAGTTTATTTACGCGAACATATGGGACGGTGAACTTTCCATGTCGGTAATTTATGTAGAAGGTTGCTGTGTTCCTAAATTCTGGACGTAGATTCATAAATTTCTTGCATATGTCATAGTATTTTCTTGTTACCGTAAAGGTTCGTGCTGATTTTGTCTTTGTGTTTGGGTTTTCAACTACAATGGTTGATCCGATATCCAATTTGAACTTTCAAATCATGTAAATCATGTCCGACATGTTGGATTTTGAGTGCATGCGCGAAGCTATCCTTACCTAATTGGTCAATGAATGAGCTCTGATTGGCTGGAGAAACTGTTTCATAATGAAGAATAGTACTATAATGACCCACATTATGATACTGTTTTTTTTACATATAATATTAACATTTCGACATCGTCGAACATAAACTTAATTCTAAAATTTCGCACAGCCGCGATCCTTAGGTTATGAAAACAATTGAACTAAATTAAATGTCAATGCATTACAAAGTGTATGAACATGGAAACTCCAGAAAAAGGAAGTCAAGGAAGAATTCCAGATGATAATAAGGGAAAGGATGCCAACGCACAATCCTAAAACAGGGGAAGAGGAATGGAAGCAATTCAAAAACACAATGGTGGAAGCTGCAGTGGCAGTATGTGTGTAAAGAGACACCATGGTGGAATGAGAGAGTAAAAGAAGCTGTGGGAAGGAAGAACAAGGCTTTCAGAGTGTGGTTCCAGGAAAGAACTGATCTGACAAGGGAAGATTATAAGATGAAGAAGAAAGAAGCAAACAAGATTGTCGCAGAGGAGAGGAAGAAGTGGATGGTAAAGTGGACAGAGATGATGGAGGAAGACAGCAGAGGAAATAAGAAAGTACTTTATGGGATGGTCAAAAGTAAGAGAACAGGTCTGCGAGAGGATGTGGTAATGATGGACAAAAACGGAAATGAGGTACACAACAAAGAGGCACTCAAGACAGTGTGGAAAGAGTACTTTGAGGATTTGCTGAATCCAAATGGTCATAGGGAGGAAGACAATGTATTGGAAGATGGAGGAGACAACACAAGAATGGAAAAGGACCTGACTTGGAGAGAACTGGAAATGGCTATAGACAAGATGAATGGAGGAAGGGCACCAGGTGTGGATGAAGTGAGTGTTGAAATGGTGAAGGCAGCAGAGGAGGTTGGGAAACAGTGGCTGTACCATGTGATGAGGGTGATATGGAAGGAGAAAAATACCCCAGAAGATTGGAAGAAAGGATTGTCCCAATATTTAAGAAGGGAAGCAGAAAGGAGTGCAGAAATTACAGGGGAGTCACACTCATACCACACTGTGCCAAGATATATGAAAAGATATTAGAAAGTAGAATACGAGCCAAAGTGGAGAGAACATTGAGGGAGGAGCCGTATGGATTCAGACCTGGGAGATCAACAGTGGATCTCATATTTTCAGTGAGACAGCTCCAGGAACACCACTACGAATTTGGAGAGGATCTGCTGATGGCCTTCCTGGACTTCGAAAAGGCCTATGATAGTGTGTGTAGGGAGAAGGTTTGGAAAGCAATGGAAAACATGGGAGTGGAAAAAGAGACTGTAGGCAGAGTGAAGGACATGTATTGTGGAAGTGTGAGTTGTGTGAAAGTTGGAGGGGAAAGAACAGACTGGTTCAGACAAATGAGTGGCCTGAAACAGGGTTGTGCGCTGTCACCCCTTCTCTTTATTGTGGTTATGGACGAGGTAATGACACGGATAGCAGGAAAGATAGGAGAAGATAAGATGAAAGCAATGGTGTTTGCAGATGATCTCATGGTCTGGGGAAAAAAGGAGGAGGAAATTCAGGAGCAACTGAAGGCTTGGGAAGAAACAGTGGGAGAGTACGGATGGAAGTTCAACATCAGTAAATGTGAGATCCTGTTAACGAGCAGGAAAAAGGACAGACCAATGAATGGGATAACACTTGGAGGTGGACAGCTGAAGAAGGTGGAAAGTCTCAAGTACTTGGGAAGTATAGTGGAGGAAAATGGGAGAAATGACAAAGAGATTACGGAACGTGGCAGACAGGCAGAAGCATTTCTGAGAAGCATTAGGAGCTTAGTGTGGAATAAAGATGTCCCACAAAAAAGCAAGGAAGTGTTATACAGAAGCTACTATATCCCAATACTGACCTATGCTTCAGAAACGTGGACAATGAAGAAAAGAGACATAAGCAGAATACAGGCAGGTGAAATGAAGTTCCTGCGAAGTAGGATCGGAGTAACAAGAAGAGACAGGGTGAGGAATGAAAAGGTCAGGGAAATGGTGAAAGAGGAGCCCTTGCAAGGTAGGATTGAGACATCAAGACTGAGGTGGTATGGACACTTAAAGAGAATGGATGAGAAGAAGATTCCCAAGAGGATACATGAGATGCAGATGCAGAAGAAACGACCAAGGGGAAGACCAAGAGATAGATGGCTGAAAGGAGTGGAGGAATGTGTCAAGAAGAGAGGCGAGGACTGGACCAGAGTGACAGCGAAGAGGTGGTGGGAAGAAAGAACTAAGTGGCGAGGCTTATGTTCCAAACAGACCCAGCCTGGGGCTGGAAACTGTACAAGATGATGATGGTGATGAACATTTGCCGTACCAAGTTTCACTGCGCTCGGATGGTTAAATCGCGAGAAAAGTCCATTTAAATGTTCCAACTTTGCTCTAGCGCCATGTTCGTTTTAGTACTTCAGGTTTTTGAAAGTCACATTGGTGACTTTTAGTAGTATCGTTTATCACCGAACAGAATTTCAGAATGCCAGTGAAATATTTCGCGCGACCGCCATGTTGGATTGGTGAAAAGTAATAAAATTTGAACGTTGCGGTCGAGGTCGTACGAGGTAGTAGTATGTATTTATTGAATCTCATTGAAATCGCTTTAGCTCTAAAAATTGGTTGTAACATGATAATAAATATAGGTTATTAGACACTTTAGCCTATTTTCAATTATGAAATAATAGGCTTATGAGATCACCCTTTGTCCGTGTGTCTATCTGTGCGTGGGTGTGAGATTCGTGTGTGTGTGTGTTCCCCTAATAACTTCTAAACGGCTGGAGTGATTTCAAAGAAACTCAGTAAGTTCTTAGCACTATTCTGGACGACCTCGACCGTGCCCTTCGAAATTTGTTACGTCTCACCAATCCAACATGGCGGCTGTGCGAAATATTTCACCAGTATTCAATATCTCCGAAACTATTACCGATATCACCCTGGAATTTTATTCGGTGATAAAGAGAACTACTAGAAGTTCACCTTTATGACTTTTGAAAACCTGGTAACTAAAAAACCAACATGGCGGCCAAGCAAACTTGAACGTTTTATATAGAATTTTCTCGCGATTTAATGATCCAAACGCAATTAAATTTGGTACAGCAAATGTTTATACACATTGTAATGCACTGGTATCTAATGTAGTTGAATTGTTTACATAACCTCAGGATGGCGGCTTTGCGAATTTTAAAATTATGTTTTTATTTCTTGTATCGTAATCATGCGATCGAAGTGAAAGTTTGAATAATTAACCTACGCAAAAAAAATTCTTTGATGGTACATTACTCTATGGCCTATACATATAAAAATCCTACATGGCGACCATCCGAAATATTTAGACGGTTCTCAATATCTACGAATCTATTACAGCATTCGAACTGATTTTTTAATGTTCATAGGGGTTATGAACATACGTTCACGTATAGGACTTTCAATAACCTGGTGATCACAAATCCAACATGGTGGCGACGCGAAGTATAAATATTCACATGGACGTTTCTCGCAATTTAACCATCCGAGTGCAGTGAGATTTGGTACAGTAAATCCTCATACAAATGTTAATCCACTGGCATCTAATTTATTTCAATTGTTTCCATAACCACAAGATGGCACTGTGTGAAAATTAAAAATCTCGTTGTTACTTCGTGTGTCCTTATCATGCGATTGAAGTTTGAATACTAAACGTACCCAATAATCTTCATGTAACAGTACATAACTCTAAGACCTACATATATAAAAATCCAAGATGGTGAACATCCGCAATATTTAGTCGGTTCGCAATATCTACGAATCTATTACAGCAATCAAACTGAAATTGTGTATGTTGATAGACAATAACATAAGTAGGACATATGAAAATAGGTTTTAGTTCTTCACGGAACTACTTGTTCTGTATTATGACCATGTCTCCTAGCAACCGTTGATGAAGGAGTCTATCACGCAAGAATCAGTAAGGACGTAAGGTTTTTCCAATATTAAATTTATAAAAGTCCTCTCGGCACGCCGGAAGGCGGAGGTAGATTTCACCGGACAAACTTGGGGATAGGCGAAAATAGGCAGAATATGCAGATTATCGTGGAAGAATCAGACCTCATTTATTGCGAGAAGGTATTTTATAATTGGAGCTTATTTAACTTTGTTTTTCGTCATTTTATGCTTATTTTAAACATTTTATTGTCTTATGGGGACGGTAACCTTCTTGTCATTTGGGGTCCATTTTTATACTTGTGGTCACACTGTCCTTATGAAAGGTTTCGACACTGATGTGTGACTATGTAACGGTCTGTTACTTCTTCACGCAAAATTATATCTCCCGCAGAGATTTTGGTTGGTTCCTCAGTTTAGGGGCTGCGACAACGCGGTCATGTAACCCCGTGTACTTTGGGATGGCTGTATTAGTCTGTAATTCAGGTAAGGACTGCAGACGGTCAATTTCAAGCAGTAGTTCCTAATGTTGCTACCAGGTACTACCGTCAACGACACCTAGCTGTGAACTTGGCTACTAGATGCCACCGCAACCAGCAACTCGCAACGAACGTTGGAACTTCCCCTCCAAAGGAAAGCATAGTGAGGGATTTTTAGCGCTCTTAGAAAATCCGACGACTTCGGCCGGCTTTGAACTCGCGACCTTGGGCATAGACATTCAGCATGCTACCAGTTACGTCACCGAAGCCGCTTCACACTTAGATGGAAATCTGAATCTGATCTCGTGCAAGTGCGTTATCTTGGCAACGTCTGATGGCTCATCCCTCATCAATTTAGTAGTGTTGCCATTTTTTTTTGTCGTGTAGCCTCCTGAGAGGCCGAGTGCAGGTCTTTCAAGTCGACGCCCGTGGGCGACCTGCGCGTCGGAATGAGAGATGGAATGGATGAAGATGAATGAAACTGGGCAGGGATGTGGAAGGAAGCGGCCGTGGCCTGTCAGAAGGTACCGTCCCAGAATTTGCCTGGTGTTGAAAATGGGAAACCACGGAAAACCATTTCAAGGACGGCCGACGGTGGGACTCGAACCCACGCGTCTACCGAGTCAGCAGAGAGCTTGGCCCCATGACCTAATGCTGCGCTTTAGCCAGCATAGCCACTGCTGTCGGTAGTATTGCCATGGCAACCACTGATAGGTCTTGGCATTTTCTTATAATTCCGAAATAATTTTTCTCATCCCTTGGCATAATGGTGGGTTATATCAAAAATTCTTTCAGACAAAAATTTTAGGTAATTATTACGGGAATATTGTCCATTTTGTACGGTTTTGATATTGTGCCTATTAAGAGAGATATGATTAATGTTTACACCGAAAAACCCACTTTTTCCCACCCCTTTGGTCAATGGTTGGTGCTATAAAAAAAACTCTTCAAACATAAATTTTTGGGCTTTATCCGACACATAGTATAAACGTTGAACGGATTCGATATTTCACATATTAAGTGAGTTATATCAATATTTCACTTTTTCGAAAAAAGCCCCCCATTTTCACCTCCTTCGACCGATTTAGCCCAGTAACGAACTCGACCGAGATTTTATAGGTATACATATTCGGTAAGAAATTCAAAGTGATTGGTGCAAAATTACGGCAGTTATCGTGTCCACAATAAACTGATATACATATATATATATATATATACATACATAAATTATATATAACTTTTGAACTGACGGTGGTTTTGGGGTCTGGGGGATGTGAAACGCGAAGATATGTCGAAATTTTCCGGAAGTCGAAACATGGTACCCATTGCAATAGTTAGCTTTCTAATGAAATCTACCTCTGGTTGGTTCCTCAGTTTAGGGACTGCGACAACGCGGTCATCTAACCCCGTGTACTTTGGGTGAGTGTAGAATCTGTCTGATACACGGTGTGAATTGTAATGGCTGTATTAGTCTTAATTCAGGTAAGGACTGCAGACGGTCAATTTCAAGCAGTGGTTCCTAATGTTGCTACCAGGTACTACCGTCAACGACACCTAGCTGTGAACTCGGCTACTTGTTGCCACCCCAACCAGCAAATCGCAACGAACGTTGGAACTTCCCCTCCAAAGGAAAGCATACTGTGGGATTCTAGCGCTCTTAGAAAATCCGACGACTTCGGCCGGCTTTGAAACTGCGACATTGGGCATAGAAGTTCAGCATGCTACCAGTTACGTCACCGAAGCCGCTTCCCACTTTGTCAGGCGGCTTCGGTGGCGTAGTCGGTAGCATGCTGAGCTTCTATGCCCATGATAACGGGTTCAAACCCGGCCGAAGCCGTCGGATGTTTTAAGAGCGTTAAAAATCCCTCAGTATGCCTTCCTTCGGAGGGGAAGTAAAGCCGGCGGTCCCATGTCATAGATTTATGGCATGTTAAAAATCCTTCCACTAATTGCACCTATGTGAAGCTAAATTGGATAGGTTAAGAATGTATACAACGCTCTTGGGTTTCTATGTTCGTTGCCATGAGCCGACTGCGGTGGCGTTTAGTAGCTCAGTTCTGAACTTGGCCTCGTAGTCGTTGACAGTGGCGCTTGGCAGCAAAAGTAGGAACTATCTGAAAAATTGTTAGTTGCAGTACTTAAATTAACAAACAGATAACACACACTAATACAGTCATCACAATTAACACCGGTTATCAGACAGATTCTACACACACCCAAAGTACACGGGGCTACCATGACCGCGTTGTCGCAGCCCCTAAACTTAAGAACCAACCAACCACTTAGTCAGATGGAAATACTGAATCTGATCTCGTGCAAGTGCGTTGTCATGGCAACGTCTGATGGCTCATGCCTCGTCAATTTAGAAGTGTTGCCATGGCAACCACTGATAGCTCTTGGCATTTTCTTATAATTCCGAAATAATTTTTCTCGTCCCTTGGCGTAATGGTGGGTCATATCAAAAATTATTTCAGACAAACGTTTTAGGTAATTATTAGGGGAATATTGTCCATTTTGTACGGTTTTGATATTGTGCCTATTAAGAGAGATATGATTAATGTTTCCCGAAAAACCCACTTTTTCCCACCCCTTTGGCCAATGGTTGGTGCTATAAAAACTCTTCAAACATAAATATTTGGGCTTTATCCGACACATAGTATGAACGTTGAACGGATTCGATATTTCACATATTAAGAGAGTTATAGCAATATTTCACTTTTTCGAAAAAAGACCCCCGTTTTCACCCCCTTCGACTGATTTAGCCCAGTAACGAACTCCTGTTGGTGTTGAGTTCTTCTTTAACCTCCATCATGCCATCAACGATAGTCTTCACGTTGTTATTAACGGCATTGGCAGCTCCTCTCATCAAGATTAAACCAATGTTCATGGTTGCCATGTCCTTCTTCACATTGCCGATAAATCCCTCGACGTGATCTAGTCGAGTCCCGAATTCTTCCCTAGTATGTTCCAGATCTGCTCTCATGTCTATCTGGACTTTATTCAAGGTTGTCTGAATTTGAGCTTTGTGCTCCTCCAATCGGTTTTGCACATCCTCCCTAGCTCTATTCATCTGATCGGTTAAGCAATCTACGCGCTGGTTAGCCTCCTGATGGTGTCGTATGACATCAACCCTAACAGCTGCTAAACCTGCCGTCAGATCATTTCTCCCTTCGACCCTATATGTGTCAATGTCTGCCCTGACTTGAGTTAAATCAGTCCTAACATTGTTAACTTCTAGCCTTACTTGATCTACATGACCACTAACATTGTTTATAGACTGAGTGTTAATCTCTAAGTCCTGTCTAACCTGGTCCACATGACCACTTACAGTATTTACAGCCTGAGTATTCTGACCTAAGTCAGCAGTAATCTGTTGAAGATTGGCATTCACACCTGCCAACATCTCTCCAAATACACGACGAATAGTTTCCTCATCCATAGATAAGAAATATATGAGAAAGTGAGGGATCAATTTCTACTGGAACTTACAGCTATGATTAGTTACTTGGTGGTATAAAGCTTGCTTCATTTATATAAATATCACGAGTACAGCTGGAGTATGCAAACTAAGTGCTTCTACATTTACAAAGACAACGGTGAGCAAAGCAAAATATTACATTTACTCTAGGATGAGGCATCATCAAAGAAAATCCTATCCTTCATTTATCTAACACTAAAGCCTCACCCCATGGACTTCTATCAAACATGAATGCCATGCGGTCAATTGATCTGCAGTAAGACTTTCTAAGTTCGTCCCAGTCCTGTCATTTTACCATTAATCAACATTAAGATCCTCCTAAATAACATGGTACTGAGGGTCACCACGTTAACGTCGGCACATGAGTTGGGCGCCATTTTATGAGACCGTCTAGTCGAGTCAACAACCACGATGATTTTCCTAACGTCCCATAAATCGAATAAAATTACCGTGAGGATCAGGTGACCTTCCATAATAGGCTAAGCGGCACGAGACACTGTAGTCCACGGGGATCGCGGTACATGGTGACGATGGTCATAGACTGCCTAAGGAAAGGTTCACCTTAAAATTAGACTGAGAAATTAAACATCCAGACTTATGTAAAACACCGTGAAATATTATTTATAAAATTCACAAGCCCCTAGTCTAGTTCGGAGGGTTATAATCGGCTAGTCCGCAAACTAATAAATAAACAAAAATAAAGAGCAGGTCCCTACCTGAGAAGTCACGGAAAACCCTCGCGAAAGATCTAACTCACAATAATAAAGCAACAACAGCAACGCTAGGAATATGGTACAACGCAAGTCCCTAGTTCAAGTTACAAGATCAAGCTAATATCTGAATTTACATTTAACAGGGTAGCAAAACAAATCTAAGTTAGGATGGTACCATTTCGACATTTACATTTAACGTTAATTCATCTAGCTAATTCCTATCAATTAACAAAATTTACGGCGATGACGTCCGTAAAAGAAAACAATTACATCCAAAAGCTAAGTGTACAGCCATGAAAAACAAACAATTTAATTATGCTTAATAACTATGTGCTAACAGCACACAATAAGGTAACATGTAGGATTTATACACTTGACATCATAAATAAGTAATGAAATAGACACAGTAGTTTTATTAAAAATTCCTGCCTGCACCTTGGTTTACTCTTTGTAAGCCATAGTCATCTAATGTGTATAATTACGGTGACGAATGCGTAGTTGAGACCACGTCTGACTTCGCATGGCCTGAGCTCCACAAGCTACGAACTCTAGGTTCGCGCATGCTTCAGGTCGCTACAAAAATGTCAACTGTCCTAGTCATTTCCTCACAAGGAAATTATCTTCAACTGCACGGCTATGTCAACAGTTCCAAAATGCAAAGAACAAAGTTAGATAGAAAGAATCGTTAGTTAGCCTCGTTTTACAACAATTATGCGTCTTATTATTAAGATGTCGGTTTATAGGTTTATCGTAGGTTTATGGCGAATAACATTGACAATAGCCTGGGCACGGAGTGTCTCCACAGAGATCATTCTCCACCAAAAAGCCTCGACTCAACAGTCGGAATATAATCAACGAGTACAACAAATCGGACACACAATAACACGGGTTACCAGCGGCGCTAAGCTCGCGTTCAATAACTCTGGGATAGGCCTGTACACAACAGTTACCTTCCAATAACATCTAGTCAACGGGATCAGTCCCGGACAAGGCATACTCAAAATACCTTCATACAATAACATCCTGCTATAACAGGGTAGCCTTCACCATACTATAGAAAACCTTACATAACTGTACCTGTCAGACGACAGTACACGCAACAGAGCGTTTAACTAACAAAAAACGATCCATAAAACATGTGATCAAATACAAGAGTGGAAACTGATTTCCATAAGCAAAATAGCAATGAAAGGAAATGCGAATACAAATCGTACTCTGTCCTTGTCAATAGTAGTTTTGTCTCACAATGAAGCAGGCGTGCTTTCAGGTCACTGGGTTACATAACCAGTTTATTCAAGGCCGGCGATTTAATCAATATAAAACTGCACCTGGCCAGTTCATAAAAAACTTTACCACAGGTTACGGACTTCTAAAGAGTCCGTGTATAAAACACACGCTATAAATCTGAATATAATAATGTAATTCCGTCTTTCTACCAAAGACGTCTAAATGAAAGTAATCTTACAATAACTGGAGCTCTTTGCTTTAAAATTACAACTCAGTAGTTGCTAGTACTTCAAATAAAAACGTGTCTCACATGACACAAGCAAAAATGCTAATTGTGGCGCAGATTCACACAAGGATCCGCTTAATGATACGTTGGGAACTGAGTTCGATGCTAGGCAACGAAACATTCCTTCTAGTTGTTAGGTTCAAACTTGACCAAGAATAGCTTCTGAGCTTATTCAAAATGAAATATAATGCATTTACAAAACTGGTAGTTACAGTCGACTACCTAAATGATCCGACCGTTCTAACGACAGTCAGGGGTGTAACAAAGGATGGCTGCAAAGAATGCAGTTAATTAATAACCATGGCATTTGATTGCCATAACTAAAGTCAGCAAAGACTTGAAAATTACCCCAAGTAGGGTTGAACAAAATAGCCTCAAAATGACTACAGTCAGGTTCAGCAAAAAGTAGGCATTGACGTTCTACGACGTTCATCAAGCTGCACCAGGGCTGACCAAAATGTCTGACCCCAAGGGTGTCTCACTCTAAACTGAAATAAATGACATCTAACTAATCTAGTTACATCCCTACCTAGAAAAATGGCTGACACTGAGTGCGGTTGGTTCACAAACTACATTAAATCTACTATACCACCAGAAACTAGAACAAGGAAGGGGTGTGACAAAAACTCACGAAATGGAGGAGCTCTCACTCAGCTCTCTATTCCACAACAAGGGTTGTACAAAATCCTCTCTGGCTCTCTGGATCGGTATCCTCCTCATCAGGATTCCCATCTGGACTCCACCAAAGACCAGGGTTCGATTTGTCCCTGTCGACATCTTCGTGGATATGCCTGGAAATGGCATTTTTGGCTCTTTCCTTCTCGTTCGTCGTCCTGGAAGTTCCACCATCATGCTGGTTCCCGTAGAAACGTCACCCTCATACCGGGATGGTATTAGCCCATGGTGACTGCTTCAATCATGGTGAAGAAAAGTCCAATCACGTGGGTAGTGAAATAAGTTGCGTAACAATTCATCCTCTCACTTTCAAAATTATAATGTTTGTCGTGAATGTTATAGGCTTCAATTATAAAATACGACACAGCCTTAATTTTGCAGATGTGGATTAGCATGTGAGCTAACACTGTTTTATAATTCTGCACGTGCTAGTGACGCTACTTTTGTATCACGCAGCATCCGTGAATTATACGTCGTTTTTTAAATGAAATTTCCACTTTGGCAATTTAAATATCTCATACAATTATAATCACACTTATTCAGGATAATTGTAACACTATTACCTGTATATTTCCACTAGGCATCTGCCCTCCACATACGCGTGGGTAAAATGTGGTGTTACAGCAATGTTGTGCAATACACTATACTTGCCAATAATTATTTCCCAAGCTTCTTCTTTAGTTCACTGGGCTTCAACAACAGTGAATAATAGTATTAGCTGGCTCGATGGCACCTTATAATCACTTTTAACGCTAAACAGCGGATATTCTTCTACGTCTCGTAGGACAAATGTAATTCCACGCCTACACAAGGCGGATTCTCAAGACGCAGTGCAAGGTACTGGGTGTCTCTAGAAAGTAGGTCGTCAAAACGAAGTCGTTGAGCGACTACTTACGTTCCTTTTTGCGTATCTGCAAGGGTATTACCTTACCTAAAGTAAAAATAAACATTCTCCAAAATGTTTTAATAATGCAGCATGACGAAATGGAATATTCTGAGTCTTGTGGGAAGATAAAATTAATTAATAAGACCTCAGATAAATAATTAGCAGTTTTCACCAAAATCAAAAGTGTGATTCACCGCTACTTCAAAAAGTATCGCGTGATCTCTCAGCTTCACGTGGCTTCCTGGGTGTGTTCAAAAGTACAACATCCCATCATAAATGCTCTGTCATAAAAAAATATCACATGAACCATAGCTCAGCGGGTTCATCTGCCTCTCCGTCGTTTCAAATAAAATGTTGGGATAACATTTTTATTTGCTTTGAAATTCATTCAAGAGTGATATTTTTTAGATTGGCTGCATTAAAGGTTCCAATGCGCTCTCCTGTCCTAATGTCTTCTATTACATAACTTCCATTGTTCAAAGGCTGTCTGATACGACTAGGGCCATAATACAAGGATAGAAATTTTCCATATATGCGGTCTATAGGACTAGAAATTCCGGGTCTCCTTATAAGGATAAGGTCTCCTTCTACTAGTGGTTCTCTAAACCTCTGGCGTCTAGTTCTTCTCAAGCGCTTGGCAGCTTGTCTGTCCATAGTCTCTCTCGCAGCTAAAAGTCTGTTGGCATGTGATGGTTGTAAACAAGGTGGATTTACAATCACACGATCCCATATTCTCAGCGGCATCTGGTTCAAATGCAAGACCATAGGTATTTGACCAGTGCTCTCATGGACTGTTGAATTAATACATTTTGCCATAATAACAAGGACTTCAGTCCATCGCCAGTGTTCTTCTTGACCTTATAATCGACAGAATTTTGCGATAATAGACATCACGCATTCTGCTGGGTTGCTCTCTGGATGTCGAATAGATGATAAAACATTACCTATTTCAAGCTCATTCATGGCATTGGCAAATTCTGCTGAGGTGTACTGTGATCCGTGATCAGTCAACAGGAATTGTGGCTTTCCTGCCTCCGGTATCACTTGACGTCTAATCCTCTGAATAATCTGATGTGCAGTAGCTTTTTGAATCGGATGAAGCATCGTATATTTCGTGAACACATCAATAATTACAACGATGTATCGATTCCCACGACGAGCCTTAGGTATTGGGCCATACAAGTCCTGTGCATATAACTCTCTAGGTTGAGTTGGTAGTATTGGTCTAGGTTGTTCCTTCAGCAAGTGTGACGTGTACTTGTTCCGCTGGCATGCGTCGCAAGCACGTAAACACTGTCTAACGGTGGCTCCTAACCCTTTCCATGTAAAAGACTCCTTGATGGTTGCAATGGTTTTGTCTGTTCCACCATGTCCAATGGATAAATGTACCATAAGAATAACAGATTCTTGGTATCTCCTAGGAATAACTGCACGCAGTTGAGTGTGGTCCTCGTCTACAAACTTGTATAAGACACGATGATAAATCAAATAATCATCTGCAACAGCAGCAATTCTTGCATAATGATCATCCTGTGGATCCATTCTTCGTTCTAGGAAACGGATAATATGTCTGAGTTCCTCCTCACGTCGCTGTCCTTCAGGTAGATGACGAAGTCGGCGAAGGTGTTCCTCGCATTCTCCCTCGATGTCTGTGGCATTAACAGTAGCTTCAGGATTCCGGCTGAGGATGTCGGCCAACACATTCTCTCTGCCTGGTCGATAAACTATCTCCAAATCGAACAGTTGGAGAAACAGCGTCCAACGTGTGATCCTGTCGCTTGCCAGTCTTGTTCTTAAGATGAAGGTTAACGCATGATGATCGGTTCTCACAATAATCCTCTGGCCTAACAGAAGTTTCTGCCAGTATTCAAGTGCGTAGACAATTGCAAGTGCTTCTATCTCGGTCGTGAAGTAGTGAGATTCATGTGCTCTTAAACGTCGGCTTAAGAAAGCGATGTAATGACGTTTCTTCTCATCATCCTCCTGCAGTAAAATGGCTCCTATACCAATTGCAGATGCATCAGTTTCTAGAATAAAATTCCGAGAATAATCTGGATATTCTAACTGAATTGAGTCCACAAGCATCTGTTTAGCTCTCCTGAAAGCTATCTCGCATTCATCATTCCAGTTCCATCTGCAGTTCTTTTTCAATAATCCTTGCAGTGGTGCAACAGTCTCGGAATACTTCTCACAATGAGCAGCAAAGAATTGGAGAATTCCTAAGAATTGTCTCACGTGTTTCACACGGGTTGGTGTTGGAAATGCAGCAACAGTTCTAATCTTTGCCGGATTCGGTCTATATCCTTCTCCATTGATTATGTGTCCTACGAATTTCACTTCTTTCTGAAAGAATCGACACTTGTCAAATTTGACCTTAAAATTCGCCTGTCGAAGATTCTCAAAAACAAGGCGCAATTTCTTTAAATGCTCTTCTTCTGTTTCTGAAGCTATGATTATGTCATCCACATAACATATTACTCTCTGCTTCACTTCAGGAGTCAGCTTGGCATCAAGTGCTCTGATTAATGCAGCTCCGGCATTTTTCAATCCAAATGGTATTTTTCGGAAGAAATAAGTAGTCTGATCAAACAGGAATCCAGTATATTTCTGAGTATGCTCAGATAATCTGATATGGTAATAAGACTGAACCAAGTCCAATGATGAAAATATAATTTTTCCTTTGAACTTCCTGAGAATGTCCCTAATCTTGGGCGGTCTGTCATGCTCAGGAGCTAGGCGTTCATTCAAGGCTCTGGCATCAAGACAAAGTCTCAAGCTTCCATCTACCTTAACCACAGGCGTTATGGGATTCAAGAAAGGAGTCGGTGATTTCTTGATTGTGCCTGCTGCTTCCATCTCATGGATCTTCTCAGCAGCTTCTTCGAGATGTTTCTCGGCAATCGGATAGATCTTTTTCTGGAATGGGGAATCATCCAGTAACACAAGATCATACTCGTAGTCTAATATCTCACCAGGTGTGGTGTCGAATATATCCCTGTATTCGTTCAATATTGCCTCAAGATCCTCACTTATGGGTGCTGATAACGATTCTGCCTCTTCGTCGGCATCTAGTGTCGCCTCAATTTCCTTGCCATTTAATTCTTCGACTACGTCGACTTCGGATAGGAATTCCGGTTCTTCTTCAATTAGGCTCATCTGAATGGGTTCGTTCGGCTTGAACTCTACCGTATTCCGTCCCATGTCAATGATTCCATCATATTTTCTAATGAAGTCTGCGCCTAAAATGGCATCATGATGCAGGCCCTTCATTACAAGAAATTCGTGCAAGTACACGTGGCTCGAAATCTTCAGAGTACACAGAGTCTGGATTTTGCACGTTACAACGCGGTCAGGTATGACAGCTCTGACTCTTACAGCTGAAATGGGCAGCTCTGTCACCTCAGAGTTTGCTTTCAGTCTGGCATGGCAATCGGCGGAAATTACACTAATCATCGCCCCAGTATCGATGAGTATGACTACACTGACTTCATTCAAGGTGGCTACGATCTTGGGTAGACGTGTTAATTCATAATTGTGGTTCGTCGTTCGTCGTTCGTCCAACAAGTCTTCTTGGATTGGCTCCCAGAGTAATATGGTGGCAGTTACTCGGTGCTCAACCGAACAAGAATCTATTGATTTTTCGGCATTTTTTTTTCTGTCCTGGCGAGAAGTACTGGGCTGGTTCTGCTCCGTCTCCTGCGCCGAATTTATATTTTCCCTCGAAGTAGGGTTCCGTTCTCCCTCTTCTTGGATCTGCAATTCTCTCAGTTGTTGGAGGTACTCACGGCTCTCCCGTGCTCTTCCTTTCCAATCCCTGTCTGGCTGGTATCTAGGGTCTCGATTTCTGTCGTATCCCCTGCTATATCGATAGTCTCTACGGATACTTCCGTGTTGTTGATTTCTTCCTTCATTCCCTCGGCGGTTGTTTTCATGACGTCGGTTGTCGTCCGTCCTTCGGTCGAATCGCCGGTTCCAATGACTTCGCCGGTCATCTTGTTGATTTCGAGTATAAGGAGTGTTGTTCCATTCTCTCCTGTTATAACTGTAGTTATTATCACGTCGCCCAGAATCCTCTGTGGTTTGCGTCTGTTGTGGTGTCTGGCTCACTTTATCAACAGTCGTCAGATTCAGATGTCTATCCTCGCGCCTATCAGCCTTCTGCTGACGGTGTGTAGGGAACTGTTCTGTATTAGCATCCAACCTTCGCAGTATCTGGTCACACTGCTGGAATGTGGATGCCCCTGCAGCGATCAACACACGTTGTACATCCGCAGGGTACTGCCAAACAATTGTGTTCACCAAATCTTGTTCGGACAACGGAGGCTGAAGACAACGGAGCTTCGCAAGCTGTATTGCGAAGTAATTCGCATAACGAGTAGGTGTATTGGAACTGTACCTTCGAGTGTACATCTCAGCTCGGATGCTCTGCTGGATGTCGCTCGACCAATATGTTCTTAATAACGCTTCCTTAAAGTCCTGGTAGCCTGTAAATGAGTATCTGAATGCTCTGAACCAGGTACCGGCTTGTCCCTCTAGCAGTCGCTCTATAACTCTTAGTTCCCTCTCTGGAGTTACGATAGTATCACGTAAGTAGCTCTCGACATTGGCTAGGAATTCCACTGGAGTAACACCACTTCCAGTTCCTGAGAAGCGAGCTGGTTGCTCCTCTCTTGAACGAATTATGGTGACATTCCCCTGCGTATGCGCGGGTCTGAACGTATTTTGCATGTAACTGCGTAGGAGTGTTAGTCTCATGACTAATTCGATTAGATGCTGGTTGAAACGGATGAGCGTCAAAGGTCAAGGTCTGACCTTGCGCTGAATTAGTGAATTGTGACGGTTGCGATTCCATAGGCGCGCTGGGTTGGAAATGGGTAGGCATCATTCCTCCTGATTGAGATATAGGCGTTTCCTGATATTCTCCCATCGGTGGGTGTACGTGTCTATCTCTAGGAATCGTCTCGAGTCTGTCCAGACGTCTTTCTATTACTTCAAGTCCTGGGATGGTTCTGGCTGCGACTTTGTTGCCTAAGTCGTTCAATTGCAGCTCGATCCTGTCAACCTTTCCCTTGAGGTTTGTGTCTACCTCGCGTATGGCCGTCCTAAGGTTATAACTGAGGTCTAACCTCTCGGTCACCGCGATTTCCTCAAATCTTTTTTGTAAGGAATCGATCTCTCCTTCAACTCTGGACATATTTTCTTGGATTTTACCCACATCGTCTCTAACCTCGGCTACCTTAGCCTCGACTGTGGTCTCGTGTTCGTTGAGGTCACCTCTCAATAACATGAGGTCAATTTTGTGTTCCTCACGATGAACATCAACTGTCTCACATAGACTGGCTACGGTTTCCGTCAATTCAGAAATATTTCTCCTGTTGGTGTTGAGTTCTTCTTTAACCTCCATCATGCCATCAACGATAGTCTTCACGTTGTTATTAACGGCATTGGCAGCTCCTCTCATCAAGATTAAACCAATGTTCATGGTTGCCATGTCCTTCTTCACATTGCCGATAAATCCCTCGACGTGATCTAGTCGAGTCCCGAATTCTTCCCTAGTATGTTCCAGATCTGCTCTCATGTCTATCTGGACTTTATTCAAGGTTGTCTGAATTTGAGCTGTGTGCTCCTCCAATCGGTTTTGCACATCCTCCCTAGCTCTATTCATCTGATCGGTTAAGCAATCTACGCGCTGGTTAGCCTCCTGATGGTGTCGTATGACATCAACCCTAACAGCTGCTAAACCTGCCGTCAGATCATTTCTCGCTTCGACCCTATATGCGTCAATGACTGCCCTGACTTGAGTTAAATCAGTCCTAACATTGTTAAATTCTAGCCTTACTTGATCTACATGACCACTAACATTGTTTATAGACTGAGTGTTAATCTCTAAGTCCTGTCTAACCTGGTCCACATGACCACTTACAGTATTTACAGCCTGAGTATTCTGACCTAAGTCAGCAGTAATCTGTTGAAGATTGGCATTCACACCTGCCAACATCTCTCCAAACACACGACGAATAGTTTCCTCATCCATAGATAAGAAATATATGAGAAAGTGAGGGATCAATTTCTACTGGAACTTACAGCTATGATTAGTTACTTGGTGGTATAAAGCTTGCTTCATTTATATAAATATCACGAGTACAGCTGGAGTATGCAAACTAAGTGCTTCTACATTTACAAAGACAACGGTGAGCAAAGCAAAGTATTACATTTACTCTAGGATGAGGCATCATCAAAGAAAATCCTATCCTTCATTTATCTAACACTAAAGCCTCACCCCATGGACTTCTATCAAACATGAATGCCATGCGGTCAATTGATCTGCAGTAAGACTTTCTAAGTTCGTCCCAGTCCTGTCAATTTACCATTAATCAACATTAAGATCCTCCTAAATAACATGGTACTGAGGGTCACCACGTTAACGTCGGCACATGAGTTGGGCGCCATCTTATGAGACCGTCTAGTCGAGTCAACAACCACGATGATTTTCCTAACGTCCCATAAATCGAATAAAATTACCGTGAGGATCAGGTGACCTTCCATAATAGGCTAAGCGGCACGAGACACTGTAGTCCACGGGGATCGTGGTACATGGTGACGATGGTCATAGACTGCCTAAGGAAAGGTTCACCTTAAAACTAGACTGAGAAATTAAACATCCAGACTTATGTAAAACACCGTGAAAATTTATTTATAAAATTCACAAGCCCCTAGCCTAGTTCGGAGGGTTATAATCGGCTAGTCCGCAAACTAATAAATAAACAAAAATAAAGAGCAGGTCCCTACCTGAGAAGTCACGGAAAACCCTCGCGAAAGATCTAACTCACAATAATAAAGCAACAACAGCAACGCTAGGAATATGGTACAACGCAAGTCCCTAGTTCAAGTTACAAGATCAAGCTAATATCTGAATTTACATTTAACAGGGTAGCAAAACAAATCTAAGTTAGGATGGTACCATTTCGACATTTACATTTAACGTTAATTCATCTAGCTAATTCCTATCAATTAACAAAATTTACGGCGATGACGTCCGTAAAAGAAAACAATTACATCCAAAAGCTAAGTGTACAGCCATGAAAAACAAACAATTTAATTATGCTTAATAACTATGTGCTAACAGCACACAATAAGGTAACATGTAGGATTTATACACTTGACATCATAAATAAGTAATGAAATAGACACAGTAGTTTTATTAAAAATTCCTGCCTGCACCTTGGTTTACTCTTTGTAAGCCATAGTCATCTAATGTGTATAATTACGGTGACGAATGCGTAGTTGAGACCACGTCTGACATCGCATGGCCTGAGCTCCACAAGCTACGAACTCTAGTTTTGCGCATGCTTCAGGTCGCTCCAAAAATGTCAACTGTCCTAGTCATTTCCTCACAAGGAAATTATCTTCAACTGCACGGCTATGTCAACAGTTCCAAAATGCAAAGAACAAAGTTAGATAGAAAGAATCGTTAGTTAGCCTCGTTTTACAACAATTATGCGTCTTATTATTAAGATGTCGGTTTATAGGTTTATCGTAGGTTTATGGCGAATAACATTGACAATAGCCTGGGCACGGAGTGTCTCCACAGAGATCATTCTCCACCAAAAAGCCTCGACTCAACAGTCGGAATATAATCAACGAGTACAACAACTCGGACACACAATAACACGGGTTACCAGCGGCGCTAAGCTCGCGTTCAATAACTCTGGGATAGGCCTGTACACAACAGTTACCTTCCAATAACATCTAGTCAACGGGATCAGTCCCGGACAAGGCATACTCAAAATACCTTCATACAATAACATCCTGCTATAACAGGGTAGCCTTCACCATACTATAGAAAACCTTACATAACTGTACCTGTCAGACGACAGTACACGCAACAGAGCGTTTAACTAACAAAAAACGATCCATAAAACATGTGATCAAATACAAGAGTGGAAACTGATTTCCATAAGCAAAATAGCAATGAAAGGAAATGCGAATACAAATCGTACTCTGTCCTTGTCAATAGTAGTTTTGTCTCACAATGAAGCAGGCGTGCTTTCAGGTCACTGGGTTACATAACCAGTTTATTCAAGGCCGGCGATTTAATCAATATAAAACTGCACCTGGCCAGTTCATAAAAAACTTTACCACAGGTTACGGACTTCTAAAGAGTCCGTGTATAAAACACACGCTATAAATCTGAATATAATAATGTAATTCCGTCTTTCTACCAAAGACGTCTAAATGAAAGTAATCTTACAATAACTGGAGCTCTTTGCTTTAAAAATACAACTCAGTAGTTGCTAGTACTTCAAATAAAAACGTGTCTCACATGACACAAGCAAAAATGCTAATTGTGGCGCAGATTCACACAAGGATCCGCTTAATGATACGTTGGGAACTGAGTTCGATGCTAGGCAACGAAACATTCCTTCTAGTTGTTAGGTTCAAACTTGACCAAGAATAGCTTCTGAGCTTATTCAAAATGAAATATAATGCATTTACAAAACTGGTAGTTACAGTCGACTACCTAAATGATACGACCGTTCTAACGACAGTCAGGGGTGTAACAAAGGATGGCTGCAAAGAATGCAGTTAATTAATAACCATGGCATTTGATTGCCATAACGAAAGTCAGCAAAGACTTGAAAATTACCCCAAGTAGGGTTGAACAAAATAGCCTCAAAATGACTACAGTCAGGTTCAGCAAAAAGTAGGCATTGACGATCTACGATGTTCATCAAGCTGCACCAGGGCTGACCAAAATGTCTGACCCCAAGGGTGTCTCACTCTAAACTGAAATAAATGACATCTAACTAATCTAGTTACATCCCTACCTAGAAAAATGGCTGACACTGAGTGCGGTTGGTTCACAAACTACATTAAATCTACTATACCACCAGAAACTAGAACAAGGAAGGGGTGTGACAAAAACTCACGAAATGGAGGAGCTCTCACTCAGCTCTCTATTCCACAACAAGGGTTGTACAAAATCCTCTCTGGCTCTCTGGATCGGTATCCTCCTCATCAGGATTCCCATCTGGACTCCTCCAAAGACCAGGGTTCGATTTGTCCCTGTCGACATCTTCGTGGATATGCCTGGAAATGGCATTTTTGGCTCTTTCCTTCTCGTTCGTCGTCCTGGAAGTTCCACCATCATGCTGGTTCCCGTAGAAACGTCACCCTCATACCGGGATGGTATTAGCCCATGGTGACTGCTTCAATCATGGTGAAGAAAAGTCCAATCACGTGGGTAGTGAAATAAGTTGCGTAACAATTCATCCTCTCACTTTCGAAATTATAATGTTTGTCGTGAATGTTATAGGCTTCAATTATAAAATACGACACAGCCTTAATTTTGCAGATGTGGATTAGCATGTGAGCTAACACTGTTTTATAATTCTGCACGTGCTAGTGACGCTACTTTTGTATCACGCAGCATCCGTGAATTATACGTCGTTTTTTAAATGAAATTTCCACTTTGGCAATTTAAATATCTCATACAATTATAATCACACTTATTCAGGATAATTGTAACACTATTACCTGTATATTTCCACTAGGCATCTGCCCTCCACATACGCGTGGGTAAAATGTGGTGTTACAGCAATGTTGTGCAATACACTATACTTGCCAATAATTATTTCCCAAGCTTCTTCTTTAGTTCACTGGGCTTCAACAACAGTGAATAATAGTATTAGCTGGCTCGATGGCACCTTATAATCACTTTTAACGCTAAACAGCGGATATTCTTCTACGTCTCGTAGGACAAATGTAATTCCACGCCTACACAAGGCGGATTCTCAAGACGCAGTGCAAGGTACTGGGTGTCTCTAGAAAGTAGGTCGTCAAAACGAAGTCGTTGAGCGACTACTTACGTTCCTTTTTGCGTATCTGCAAGGGTATTACCTTACCTAAAGTAAAAATAAACATTCTCCAAAATGTTTTAATAATGCAGCATGACGAAATGGAATATTCTGAGTCTTGTGGGAAGATAAAATTAATTAATAAGACCTCAGATAAATAATTAGCAGTTTTCACCAAAGTCAAAAGTGCGATTCACCGCTACTTCAAAAAGTATCGCGTGATCTCTCAGCTTCACGTGGCTTCCTGGGTGTGTTCAAAAGTACAACATCCCATCATAGATGCTCTGTCATAAAAAAAAATATCACATGAACCATAGCTCAGCGGGTTCAATATATATATATATATATATATACATAAATTATATACAAACTTTTGAACTGACGGTGGTTTTGGGGTCTGGGGGATGTGAAACGCGAAGATATGTCGAAATTTTCCGGAAGTCGAAACATGGGACCCATTGCAATAGTTAGCTTTCTAATGAAATCTACCGAATAATACTAGCAGAAGTACCCGTTCTTCGAACGGTGTTCGATGTTAACACCAGACATTATCAATTGAGCCACTGTTGCAATGGTTAGTGGTTTGTCATTTCTTCATAAGTTTATCAGAACGAAATTAGTTTTCTGGGAATATCAGCCACACTGTTAATTTAAGGGCCTTAAAATGTGGTTTTCGGAGAACCTTTATAGACTCCCGAATTTTGTGTCTCACATTGAGAAGCGCAACGTATGCTTTGGTCGTCCTTCTAGGGTATTTTTTATATTTCGCCTATTTTAGCATATATTTTGAGAAGTTTTCCCCTATATCCACCCTTCTACTGTATGAAAAGTACGGTGAAGAGTTTTATAAATGATTGGTGTATTGACTCTCATGGTTACCATACCTAATTTTACGATGCACCAAGCATCCGAACACGAATTATAGGCGTACATAAAGATACACAGAAAGACAGACAATTCTATTGTCTACATCATATCACCCAGATATCCAAATAGGGCTATATCTACCACACAGTATAAAAATTCATCCTTACGATAAACCCATATGTCGACAAAAAATAATAATAATTTAAAAAAAGATTAGTTAAAATGTGCTCTCAAACAAAATTCACCTAACGTGTACTTCCTGACGTGAAATAGAATTGAAAATCTTGTAGACGAAACGCAATACACGTCACATAAAAACTGACCCTCTACGTTGTGTTAGGTTCCCATACACAGGAAGACCCTTTCATAAATTATAAAGGCTTGTGGTGCATAAAAATTCGGGTTCTTTAGCCTCAAATGGCTCAAATTCCTAAAAGCCGCAAAAATGCTGTTTTAATTCAGGAATTTTTGAAAATATTGTTGCTGTTTGGAGATAGAATAGACCTTTTGTACTATAATATGCCACACGTGAAAATTGCGTGGAAAAATTCTAGGTTACGCCTTGACCCCCTTAACTGCATTGATGAATTATACAGTTTAAGTTGTTTCCGTGATAACCTTATAGCCATTTGCAAACTTTCACAGAAATGCAATAAATGGAGTGACATTGCTTCTTACAGAAATAGATGGAAAGTTGGATGTCACCCCTTAAGATAATGTTGTCATGTTTACCGACTTGCATTCCTTCATTAGTTTGTTAAATTAAATTAGTTTTCTGGGAATATCTCAGAAACTGTTGGTTTAAGAGCCTTATAACGTAGTGTTTGAGGACCCTTTAGGGCCCACGAGTTTTTTTCTGGCACCGAGGGGCTTTGTCTCGTCGTTGTACGCCATAATATAATAATAATAATACTATAAGGGATAGGAATATAATAGACCTGCCATACCACACCCGCAGGTGTAAATAGCGTGAAAAAATTCTAGAGTACCCCTTGACCCCCTTAAGCGCATTATACGTATTGATGAATTGTATAGCTTAATTTGGTTCCGTGATAACCTTCTAGGCGTTTGCAAACTTTCTCACTAATGTAATTAATGGAATTGCATTGCGTCTTAGAGCAATAGATGGATCTCTGCGATGCTGTTGCCATAGTTACCGGCTTGCATTCGTTCATTACTTTATTAAGTTAAATAAGTATTCTGGGAATATCTCAAAAACGGCTGGTTTTAGGGCCTTAAAATGTGGTTTTCGGGTTTTGTCTCTCACATTGAGGGGATGAAAATGAGCTTTGTCTCGTTCTTCTACGCCTATTTCAGCATGTATTTTAAGGGGGTAGGCCCCCTTTTAGAGAGGTACGGAGAAGAGTTACATCAATGATTAGTGTCGTGCCTCTGATGGATATCTGTACCAAATTTTAGGTTGATACAACCAGCCGTTCTCGAGTTATAAGGGAACAAAGTTGTCCACAGACAAACAAACAAACAGACAGATAGACAAAACAATTATTTTCGAGCACATACACATAAAAATAGTCTTAAACGCGTAAATAATCCAAATTTCCGTAGAAATTTAGTTAAAAAACAGTCAAACATTCATTTTTATATAGAGAGAGATAGACTGCACCACTCGGTGTTGACCGTGTTTTATTGCACAAATTTAGGTTTTACTCGCTAACCGTTGGAGATACACGAAAAGTGATAAGGACCTTTCGGAGAGAAAATTAAATGTTAAAGCTCGTGTATGCCATTAAAAGTTTGCTATTTCTTAGCGTTCTCTTTTTATTTCAAACGGAAATATGATATTTTGAAACCAAATGGTGTAGTGACGTCACAAATGTGGGTTTAACTCGCTAACCGTTGGCGATACACGAAACGTGATAAGGACCTTTCGGGTAGGAAATTGAATTTTAAAGCCCGTATGTGCCATTAAAAGTTTGCTATTTCTTAGCGTTCTCTTTTTATTTGAAATGGAATTATGAAATTTTGAAACCAAAGGGTGTAGTGACGTCACTAAAATGGTCGCCATTTTTGAATAGTACAAAATATCGAAATCAAAAGTAGCGTATGTGTAGCTCTGGTAAATCAGCTACATCCATGCAAAATGTCATCAAAATCGGACCAGTGGTTCTTGCGTGATTGAGTAACAGACACACAGACACACACCATCTCATTTTTATATATTAGTATGATAATATTTACGATTAACTTATATTTCAAATTATGGATTTAACATAAATATATTCTTTTTATCCACTAACAGGGCTCACGTCTAGTGAGTTTGGGAGTTGGCGACCCCGAGGGTTTTGCGGAGCTAGGTCCGGTCTTTCTCCTTCTTCCATTGCATCTGGGGCGGTCCCTCTCCTCTTGACATTTCATATCTGCCTTTCCTGATTCTCCTTTCTTCCAAGTCCCTTAGTTCTCATTCTTTGAGGGTTGAGAGAATTTCCTTTCCCCCTGTCTTTTATTTCCCTTACTCTTATTTTTATTTTACATTTCCTGTTCTAGAATGTACAGTAAGTATGCAGTTAGTTTTAGTTGTAAATATGTAGTTAATTTGTTTATTAGATATATGTCAATGTTCTATTAGACTGTGTGTGGGTCTGGTGGCAGTTGCATTGTTTATTAGATATAGTTCATTGTCTCATTAGACTGTGATGGTGAGGGTGCATGCGAGTATGCCTGGTGACAGACTGTTTTAGTGGTAGTATTTTATTGTTGGAGGGAACTTTAGTATTTTTGTTAGTAGAATTTTGGTTTTAATTGTTAGTAGAAGGTTAGTATTTTTGTTAGTAGAATTGCTCAATTACATATTCTGAAAGGGAGTAGCAGCCTTTCAGAATAAATCAATTCTTTACTAGTCTAATAGACGGTTAAGATATTGATAATATAAGCCAACTAATGGCTACACTGCGTTCTGCTGCACGGCTGAAAGCAACGGGAAACTACAGCCGTCATGCTTTTCCGAGGATATGCACCTCTCTATGCGTAATTACATGTGATGATGGCCTCCTCCCTTGTAAAATTCCAATCCTGAGGTAAACTAGTCCCCCATTCGGATCTCCGGGTGGGGACTACTCGAGAGGGGGTTAACATCGCAGAAGTGACAAAGAGGAAATCTGACATTCTACGCATCGGAGCGGGGAATGTTAGAAGTCTGCTAGGAAGTGGAAGGTTAGAAAACATAAAAAGGGCAATGGATAGGTTGAGGTTGGATTTGGTTGGGATTAGTGAAATGCGCTGGCAGGAAGAACGAGACTTCTGGTCAGGAGAATATAGGGTCATTAGCACTAAATCAAACAATGATCTAGCAGGGGTTGGTCTCATATTGAGTAGGAAACTTAGACAGCGGGTGGAATATTATGAGCAATATATTGAAAGGGTTATTGTAGCAAAAATCAATGCTAAACCTACGTGCACCACTGTGGTACAAGTCTCTATGCCTACCAGGCAAGCTGATGATGAAGATGTTGAAAAGGTCTACGAAGAAATAGATGAAATTCTGAGGTATATCAAGGTTGATGAAATTGTTATAATAATGGGAGATTGGAATGCTGTGGTAGGAAAAGGGAGAGAAGGGAAGATAGTAGGAAATTTTGAATTAGGTGAAAGGAATGATCGAGGAAGCAGGCTGATGGAATTCTGCACCGAGCATGAGTTGGTCATAGCCAAAACCTTATTCAATAACAACAATACAAGAATATACACATGGATGAGACCAGGAGATACAGGGCGTTACCAAATCGACTTCATTATGGTCAAGCAGAGGTTTCGAAACCAGATTTTGGATTTAAGAGATATCCTGGTACTGACATAAACTCTGACCACAATCTGGTTGTTATGAAATGCAGATTAAAGCTGAAGAAACTGAAGAAAAGTCAAAAGCCAAAATGGTGGACAATAGACAGACTGAAAATGAAGGACGTAAACGAAAGATTCAAGAAGAGTATAGAGGAAGGACTAACGAACAACCCTAAACAAACTACAATTGCAGACGAATGGGCACTTTTGAAGAATGAAATAAAACCGCAGAAGAAATCATTGGTAGGAAGGAAAGAAAAGGCAGAAACCCGTGGATCACTCAGGATATACTAGAATTGATGGATGAAAGGCGGAAACACAAGAATATAAGAGATGAAAAGGGGAAATAGAATACAGACGTCTGAGAAATGAGGTTAACAAGAAGTGCAAGGAAGCGAAAGAAGAATGGTTGAAAGATAAATGTGCAGGTATAGAAAATTGACCTAAATTAGGAAAAGTAGACACAGCTTATTGAAGGATTAAGAATACTTTTGGGGAAAAGAAGACTAAGTGCTGTAATATTAAGGACACAAATGGAAAGCCTCTAACAGTTAGGGAAGAAAATGTTGAGAGATGGAAAGCTTATATTGAGTGTTTGTATAAGGGGAAGGAGATTGAGAATCATGTAATGGAAAGGGAGGAGGAAATTGATGAGGATGCAAAAGGAGATTTAATATTGAGATCAGAATTTGACAGAGTATTGTGGGACTTAAGCAGGAAGAAAGCACCAGGCATAGATGATATACCGATTGAGTTGCTACGCTGCATAGGAGATGAAGGTCTGATCAGGTTATTTCACTTGGTGTGTAGGATTTATGAGACAGGTGAGGTACCCCCTGATTTCAAGAAGAATGTTGCCATCCCTATACCAAAGAAAGTGGGAGCTGACAGATGTGAAGATTACCGTACAATCAGCTTGATTACTCATGCTTCAAAGATCCTGTCTAGAATAATTTACAAGAAGATGGAAAGGCAGATAGTAGCAGAGTTGGGTGAAGACCAGTCTGGTTTCAGGAGAAATGTAGGAACAAGGGAAGCTGTACTATGTCTTAGGCTGATTTTGGAAGGTAGAAAAACAGGAAAGATAAGAGAACGTTCATGGCATTTGTAGACTTAGAAAAGGCTTTTGATAACGTTGATTGGACTAAATTGTTTGACATTTTGAAATCGATTGGAATAAAGTACAGGGATAGGAGGGTGATATACAATCTATACAGAAACCAGACATCAGTCATTCGAGCTGAAGGACATGAGAGAGAAGTTGGTATTCAGAATGCTGTAAGGCAAGGCTGCAAATTATCACCCATACTTTTCAATCTTTACATTGAACAAACAATGAAGGAAATTGGAGAAAAATTTAAAGTGGGAGTGAAGATTCAAGGAGAAATAATTTCAACTCGGAAATTTGCCGATGACATAGTCATCTTGGCCGACACGCCTGAGGAATTGAATGGGTTTTTGAATGGTATTGACTCCATCTTGAGGAAAGAATTCATGATGAGAATTAATAAATGTAAAACAAAAATACTGGAATACAGCCGAAATAAATCAGAAACCTCTATGGTCATCAAATTGGCAGGTGAAAAACTAAAGGAAGTAGGAGACTTCTGTTACTTAGGAAGCAAAATAACCAGTGATGGACGAAGCAAAGAGGATTTAAAAAGTATGCTGGCTCAGGCAAGGAAAGCATTTCTACAAAAAGGTATCTCTAGACATCGAATATAGATTTAGGTATTAGGAAGTCATTTTTGAAATCCTTTATCTGGAGCTTGGCGCTCTATGGAAGTGAAACTTGGACTATTGGTGCAGCAGAAAAGAGGAGAATTGAAGCATTTGAAACCTGGTGTTACAGGAGAATGATAAAGATCAGATGGGCAGATAGGGTTACAAACGAAGAGGTATTAAGACGAGTGGGAGAGGAGAGATGTTTCTGGCGACTGCTAATGAAGAGAAGAGATAGGTTAGTAGGACACATACTAAGACCCCCAGGAATAGCAAGTTTAGTTACGGAATGAAGGGTCGAGGACAAGAACTCTAGGGGTAGACCAAGGTTAGAATATGATAAACAGATTGCCTCGGATGTAGGGTGTGGTAGCTATGTAGAGATGAAACTATTAGCTCAGGACAGGTAGGCATGGAATGCTGCATCAAACCAGTCAAAAGACTGAAGACTCAAATAACAACAACAGCTATTGTAATTAAACTTCAATATAAATATCAATGTGGCATTTTCTCAGTCAAATATCATCTCATTAAACCAAACAATTTTCAATGAAGCAAAGAATTATTCTTCTTGGTCGTAGTTTGATTTCGAACGTCGTGACCCTTCTCGCAATTCCGTTAACTCCCCGCCATTCACCGCGGTCTTCGGCTGTGTGCATTCATTTCTGAAGTGGCAGATTAGTCAGACACTTTATCTGGTCCAGGTACCGGTTCGGGGCGCGTCCCCTCAGCCATTTTCCGTCAACTTTACCCTGAATGATCCACTTCTCAATGGCCGAGAAATCTCAATATTAACCTTTGGATGATTAACAGTAAGCGTGCTTTAGGAGCAATCCTTAGCTCCTTCAGAATAGATTCATTTGTTATTTTTGCTACCCACGATATTCGTAGCATTCTTCGATAACACGACATTTCGAAGGCTTCGATTCTCCTACGGCATGCAGCTTTTATGGTCCAGGACTCGGAGCCATATGTGACGACAGGAAATACCAAAGCTTGAACCAGTCGCTTCTTTGTTCCCTTGGTAATATGAACTTTCCATATTCTTGTTAGACTAGACAGTGGTGCTTTCTTAACCATATCTATTATTATTTTAATTTCTGCATCACAGTTTCCCCTTAATGGAAATGCGGGCTCCTAGGTAGACTATTTCTTCCTTGAGATCGATATCTCGTATTAGCTGGAAGGGACGAGGTAATGCACGCTGTCTGTCCACTACCATCAAGTAACACTTGGTTCGGTTTAATTTAAGGACTGCTTCTTTACTGAACCTCTCAAAGAATAAATACAATACATTTTCAAATAATAATTTCCTACATTCTATTTATGTTTCTTATTTCTATTTTAATGATTTGTTTAATATTTTCATTCCTTATCTTAAATGGAAAAGTTCAAACATATATTTGGAGGGAGAAAATCTAGAATCCGTTTCTAACTTCCAGTATCTTGGTCTCCAAGGACAACACCCTCAAACAAGAAATTCTAAATAGGATACAGAAAGTATCACATTTCTATAACCAAGTTCGGCACTTACTTTGGGACAAAAATATACCCTTGACAGCAAAGGCAACGTTGTATCACACCTACTTGATTCCGATCCTTACTTATGGTATGGAAACGTGTACATTGGTAAGTAGGGATTACAGTAGAATTCAAGCCACAGAAATGAGATTTATTAGGACTATGAACCAAAGTACCAGGAGAGACAAGATCAGAAATGAGGTACACAGAGCAACAGCTGGCATCAGCGTCCCTGTTACCAACTTTCTGAGGAAACACAGTCTTCAGTGGTATGGCCATGCAATGAGGAAGGATAACTCTAGAACAGCTAAGAAGTACTTCAACCTGGATGTCGGACGGAAGAGACCAAGAGGAAGACCAAGGAGACGATGGATAGAGACAGTTCGATCAGAGGTGGAGAAGAATGGTTTTAACTGGGACGATGTCCAAGAACAAATGGTGTACCAAGATCGGGCAAGATGGAGAGCGCTTGTTTGCCATACCCGGGAAACTGGAGATGGAAAATGATGATGATGATGATCTTAAATGGACTTCTGATATTTCGTTATCCTCACACCAACTCATTTTCCTGCAGGATCCCCTCAGCAAAGAGCCTTATTTCATCTTATCAAAAACCATGTTAAGATATTATTAATTTTTTCATCTATTTATAATAAAAATTACTATCACCAGATATTTTAGATATGCTGTAAGTCTTTTTCATAACATTATATTAGAGTATCATCAATTTAAATCCCACGTTGTTACAGATCAGTTTTTTATACTTTTTATGAAAACAATCTAAAATCAACGAAAACCCAAGTTTAATAATGATTCAATAACGTTCCTCGTAATTCAATTTGCTTTGATTTATTTTTGTAAAACATTATTGAAGAGGCCACAATGTCGTTGAAACTGATATAATACGTATATTCTATTTTCATTATTTATTGACTAAGGAGTATTAAATTTATTAATACTCATGGAATTTTATTTCCGATGAATAAGAAGCAAGATTAAGCTAAAAAACATCTACTCTTCCTTCCTTTATTGACATTTTTTGATTGAAAATCAGTTGCTGGTTCGTAGCATTATAAATCAGACAGGTTGCTGACAGAGACATATAAAAAAGAAGTGCTTTATTCTGCCGATAGTTCGCTTCCTTGTTGTCAACGGGAAATTGATTTCATGAATGTCAAAGCATCCCTCTCTCGGGTAATCCCATTATATTGTGCAATAGGCAAACCGTGCTTGCTATCTCCCATTTGGCATTCGCATTTTCCCCCATTGAATTGCCTGTGTTTTTACTCTCAAAGTTCAAAGGAACGTTTTTTTGTTTTTGTTTTTAACTGTAAAATATAATTGATACGTTCTGTACAGTCAATTTATATCTAGAAAATGAGCAAATAAGGCCTGTGGAAATGGAAAAAGAAGTTCAGATATTCATAGTTTCAAACAAATGATGGCATTTACTTGCCGCTGAGTTACAGAAATAATTGAAATACGAACAGAGGTTATTGAAATTGTCCTTCGATTAACATCACGTCATTTTTGTGTTTAAAATATAACGGAATACATGATGATGTTGTTCTTCATCCTCTTTCATTTAGGGTGGGTCAAACTGCTTGCCCCGCATCAACATGGGACGGGTTTGACTCCCGGTCATGTGAGATTATTCGAAATTAAATATCTCGTCTTGTGGTTTGGATTTCACGTAAAAATGGAGGTCCCATTGCTCATGATCGCGAGATTAACGGTCACGTTTAACCAAAAGCTCCCTTCGTACCTTCCTACCTTCCTTCTTCTACTCCTTCCTCCCTCACTCCCCCCTCCCCCTCACCAACATCTCCCCCCCCCTCTTGCCACCCCCCCTCCCAACCATTGCCGACCTTCCATCCTTCCTTCCATCCTTGGTTTCATTTCTCTCTCTCGTTGTCCTCAACCTGATGGTTGGTGGGTAGCATGATTGTCTTCATCCAACGACCTTCTATCTTGTGCCAACTGCTTGATTAGTTGATATGGGCGTCGCCCATTAATGCAATCGAAGAACCCTGCTCTTGGTCGTCCTCTTCTAGTCTTCCCTTCCAGTTTCCCTTGAAACAGCGTGGTTCACAATGATGAACGTCGGAGAAGGTGACCAATCCAACTACAGGGTGCGGCAGAAATAACTGACGAATTTCAATCGTAACTAACACAGCAACGCAACTCGATATTTACAGTTTAAAAGAGCAGTGTTTGCCATTGTTGTCACATATATTGGAGCAGCAGATCTAACACCTGTATTGGCCACAGCTCCTAAGCAGGTGTTATTTTCGATGTGCGCGTGGCCTGGGAGAACACGTGGATCACCTCGTCAGGGCTAGTCAGTCGCCAGCATGGCATAAAGTGGTGAGCATCCATGGCCAGCCCGTTCCCCTGATCTCGCCCCTTGCGATTTCTTTCTCTGGGAATACCTGAAGGCTCACGTCTTCCAAAGTAAGCCACAAACACTACACGAACTGAGAGCTGCTATCCGTGAGGAAATCGAGGCAATACCACTAGACATGACTAGGAGGGTCATGCGGAACTTTAGGGAGAGGCTTTAGAAGTGCATCGAAAAGAGCGGTCGGCATTTGGATGACATTATTTTCAAAACCTAGTGTGTATGTATATATGATGCAAATGGCAAACACTGCTCTTTTAAACTGCGCAATACATTTGTGAATATCGAGTTGCGTTGCTGTGTTATTTACGTTTGAAATTCGTCAGTTATTTCTGCCGCACCCTATATATCTACTTTACGTGATCATTTTCCCTAGACTGATTGTTTCTTCAGCTCTCTTGAGGACTTCTTCATTTGTTAGCCTGTCAGTCCAGGGTATTCGTAACATTCGGCGCCAGCACCACATTTGAAATCCATTTATTAGCCTATTTTCATTTTATGAAAAACAAGTAGTTCCGTGAAGAACTATACAGCCTATTTTCATATATCCTGCTCATGTTAATTGCCTCTATCAACATACAAAATTTCAGTTTAATTGCTGTAACAGATTCTTAGATATTGAGAACCGTCTAAATATTTCAGATTGTCGCCAGGTTGGATTTTTATTTTTGTACTATTACATTAAGATTATTGTGTACGTGTGGTATTCAAACTTCAATCGCATGATTAGAACTCAAGAAGTAAAAACGACATTTTAAAATTACGCACAGCAGCCATCTTGTGATTATGCAAACAATTGAAATAAATTAGATGCCAGTGGATCAACATTTGTATAAGCATTTAACGTGCAACGTTTCACGGCACTCGGATAGTTAATTCGCGAGAAACGACCATTTAAATATTTATACTTCGCGTCGCCGCCATGTTGGATTTGTGCTCAACATGTTACTGAAAGTCCTATAGGGGAACATATGTTCATAGTCTCTATGAACATCAAAAAATTCAGTTTGGTTGCTGTAAAAGATTCATAGATATTGAGAACCGCCTAAATATTTCGGAAGCTCGCCATTTAGGATTGTTATATATATAGGCCATAGAGTTATGTACCATTCAAGGACAATTATTGCCTAGGTTCATTATTCAAACTTTCACTTCGATCGCATGATTACGACACAAGAAATAAAAAATAATTTTAAAATTTCGCACAGCCGCCATCTTGAGGTTATGTAAACAATTGAATTAAATTAGATGGCAGTGCATTACAATCTGCAAAATTATTTACTGTACCACATTTCACTGCACTCAGAGAGTTAAATCACGACAAAAGTCTAGTAAAATATCTCAAATTTGCTTGGTCGCCATGTTCGTTTTGTACTTTACAGGTTTATGAAATATACATACAGTAGGTAAACTTGTATCAGTACCCTTTATCACCATACAAAATTGCAAGGTGATATCTGTAATAGTTTCGGAGATATAGAATGTCAGTGAAATATTTCTCACAGCCGCCATTTTGAGGTTATGTAAACAATTGAACTAAATTAGACTCCAGTGCATTACAATGTGTATCAACATTTGCTGTACTAAGTTCATTACATTTGGATAGTTAAATCGCGAGAAAAGTCTATTTAAAAGTCTCAACTTCGCTTGACCGCCATGTTGGTTTTGAAGTCACCAGGGTTTTGAAAGTCTCATAGGTGAACATCTAGTAGTGCCCTTTACCACCGTACACAATTTCAGGGCGATATCGGTAATAGTTTCGTAGATATTGAATGCTAGTGAAATATTTCGCACAGCCGCCATGTTTGATTGGTGAGACGTAACAAAATTTGAAGGGCACGGTCGAGGTCGCCGGGAATAGTGCTATGAACTTACCGAGTTTAATTGAAATCGCTCCAGCCGTTTAGATTTTATTAGGGTGGGACACACACACACCTCACACACACACACACACACACGCACACACACACGGACAAAAGGTGATCTCATAAGCCTATTTTTTCAAAATTGAAAATAGGCTAAAAATAGGCTTATGAGATCACCTTTTGTCCGTGTGTGTGTGTGTTTGCTAAGCTCACCAGCATGGGGTGAGCTTAGCAAACGATTGGGAAAGCCCACTTACATGGGTAGGAGCGATCATCCTTTCAAAGTTAAGGGCCGACCACAGCGAACAAATTATGGTAAATATTATTTTGTAAACCGTGCCATTGATAACTGGAACTCTCTACTTGCCGCAGTCTTAGAGCCTTTTCCCAAACATATAGGTGTGTTTAAGAAAAGACTGACTATTTGTGTAAATACTCCAGTTTAATTGTTGTATAATTGTTATTGAATTGTTATGTATAATTATTTATTTGTTATGTGTATACAATTTGCCACCGGGGGACACCCCCCCCCATTGCAAATAAATGAATGAATATGAATATGAATATGATGGTGTGTGTGTCCCCCTAATAACTTCTAAACGGCTGGAGCGATTTCAATGAAACTCGGTAAGATCATAGCACCATTCTGGCCGACCCCGACCGTAAACATAAAATTTTCTTGTCTCACACCAATCCAACATGGTGGCTGTGCGAAATATTTCACCAGCATTCAGTATCTCCGAAACAATTACCGATATCACCCTGAAATTATGTTCGGTGATAAAGAGCACTACTAGAAGTACACGTATGAGACTTTCAAAGACCTGGTAACTACAAACCAACATGGCTGCTAAGCGAAGTTGAGACTTTAAATAGACTTTTCTCGCTATTTAACCATCCAAACGTAATGAAACTTGGTACAGCAAATGTTAATACACATTGTAATGCACTGGCATCTAATTTAGTTCAATTGTTTACATAAACTCAAGATGGCGGCTGTGCGAAATATTTTATTGGCATTCTATATCTCCGAAACTATTACAGATATCACCCTGAAATTTTGTACGCTAATAAAGGGAACAGGTACAAGTTTATCTATGTAACTTTCATAAACCTTTAAAGTACAAAACGAACATGGCGGCCAAGCGAAGTTGAAACATTTTAATAGACTTTTCTCGTGATTTAACTCTCTGAGCGCAGTGAAATGTGGTACAGTAAATGATTATACATATTGTAATGCACTGGTATGTACTTTAGTTCAATTGTTTACATAACCTCAAGATAGCGGCTGTGCAAAATTTTAAAATTAAGTTTTTATTTCTTGTGCGGTAATCATGCGACCGAAGTGAAAGTTTGAATAATGAACCCACACAATAATTTTCCTTTAATGGTACATAACTCTATGGCCTATACATATAACAATCCAACATGGCGAGCATCCGAAATATTTAGACGGTTCTCAATATCTACGAATCTTTTACAGCAATCAAACTGAATTTTAGGTAGATTTCATTAGAAAGCTAACTATTGCAATGGGTCCCATGTTTCGACTTCCGGAAAATTTCGACATATCTTCGCGTTTCACATCCCCCAGACCCCAAAACCACCGTCAGTTCAAAAGTTTATATATAATTTATGTATATATATATGTATATATATATGTATATCAGTTTCTTGTGGACACGATAACTGCCGTAATTTTGCACCAATTACTTCGAATTTTTTACCGAAGATGTATACCTATAAAATCTCGGTCGAGTTCGTTACTGGGCTAAATCGGTCGAAGGGGGTGAAAATGGGGGGCTTTTTTCGAAAAAGTGAAATTTCGCTATAACTCTCTTAATACGTGCAATATCGAATCCATTCAAAGTTCATAATATGTGTCGGATAAGTGCCAAAAATTTATGTCAAATAAGATTTTTGATAGCACCAACCATTGACCAAAGGGGTGGAAAAAAGTGGGTTTTTCGGGAAACATTAATCATATCTCTCTTAATAGGCACAATATCAAAACCGTACAAAATGGACAATATTCCCCTAATAATTACCTAAAACTTTTGTCTGAAAGAATTTTTGATATGACCCACCATTACGCCAAGGGACGAGAAAAATGATTTCGGAATTATAAGAAAATGCCAAGAGCTATCAGTGGTTGCCATGGCAACACTACTAAATTGATGAGGCATGGACCATCAGACGTTGCCATGACAACGCACTTGCACGAGATCAGATTCAGTATATCCATCTGATTAAGTGGTTGGTTGGTTGGTTCTTAAGTTTAGGGGCTGCGACAACGCGGTCATGTAGCCCCGTGTACTTTGGGTGTGTGTAGAATCTGTCTGATAACCGGTGTTAATTGTGATGACTGTATTAGTGTGTGTTATCTGTTTGTTAATTTAAGTACTGCAACTAACAATTTTTCAGATAGTTCCTACTTTTGCCGCCAAGCGCCACTGTCAACGACTACGAGGCCAAGTTCAGAACTGAGCTACTAGACGCCGCCGCAGTCGGCTCTTGGCAACGAACATAGAAACCTAAGAGCGTTGTATACATTCTTAACCTATCCAATTTAGCTTCACACAGGTGCAATTAGTGGAAGGATCTTTAACATGCCATAAATCTATGACATGGGACCGCCGGCTTTACTTCCCCTCCGAAGGAAGGCATACTGAGGGATATTTAACGCTCTTAAAAAATCCGACGGCTTCGGCCGGGTTTGAACCCGGTATCTTGGGCATAGAAGCTCAGCATGTTACCGACTACGCCACCAAAGCCGCCTGATAAAGTGGGAAGCGGCTTCGGTGACGTAACTGGTAGCATGCTGAATGTCTATGCCCAATGTCGCGGTTTCAAAGCCGGCCGAAGTCGTCGGATTTTCTAAGAGCACTAGAATCCCTCAGTATGCTTTCCTTTGGAGGGGAAGTTCCAACGTTCGTTGCGAGTTGATGGTTGGGGTGGCATCTAGTAGCCAAGTTCACAGCTAGGTGTCGTTGACGGTTTTACCTGGTAGCAACATTAGGAACTACTGCTTGAAATTGACCGTCTGCAGTACTTACATGAATTAAGACTAATACAGCCATTACAATTCACACCGTGTATCAGACAGATTCTACACTCACCCAAAGTACACGGGGTTAGATGACCGCGTTGTCGCAGCCCCTAAACTGAGGAACCAACCAGAGGTAGATTTCGTTAGAAAGCTAACTATTGCAATGGGTACCATGTTTCGACTTCCGGAAAATTTCGACATATCTTCGCGTTTCACATCCCCAGGCCCCAAAACCACCGTCAGTTCAAAAGTTATATATAATTTATGTATGTATATGTATATCAGTTTATTGTGGACACGATAACTGCCGTAATTTTGTACCAATCACTTTGAATTTTTTACCGAATACGTATACCTATAAAATCTCGGTCGAGTTCGTTACTGGGCTAAATCGGTCGTTGGGGGGTGAAAATGGGGGGCTTTTTTTTTCGAAAAAGTGAAATATTGCTATAACTCTCTTAATATGTGAAATATCGAATCCGTTCAACATTCATACTATGTGTCGGATAAAGCCCAAAAATGTATGTTGAAGAGTTTTTTTTATAGCACCAACCATTGACCAAAGGGGTGGGAAAAAGTGGGTTTTTCGGGAAACATTAATCATATCTCTCTTAATAGGCACAATATCAAAACCGTACAAAATGGACAATATTCCCATAATAATTACCTAAAACTTTTGTCTGAAAGAATTTTTGATATAACCCACCATTATGCCAAGGGATGAGAAAAATAATTTCGGAATTATAAGAAAATGCCAAGACCTATCAGTGGTTGCCATGGCAACACTACTAAATTGATGAGGGATGAGCCATCAGACGTTGCCAAGATAACGCACTTGCACGAGATCAGATTCAGATTTCCATCTAAGTGTGAAGCGGCTTCGGTGACGTAACTGGTAGCATGCTGAATGTTTATGCCCAAGGTCGCGAGTTCAAAGCCGGCCGAAGTCGTCGGATTTTCTAAGAGCGCCAAAAATCCCTCAGTATGCTTTCCTTTGGAGGGGAAGTTCCAACGTTCGTTGCGAGTTGCTGGTTGCGGTGGCATCTAGTAGCCAAGTTCACAGCTAGGTGTCGTTGACGGTAGTACCTGGTAGCAACATTAGTAACTACTGCTTGAAATTGACCGTCTGCAGTCCTTACCTGAATTACAGACTAATACAGCCATCCCAAAGTACACGGGGTTACATGACCGCGTTGTCGCAGCCCCTAAACTGAGGAACCAACCAAAATCTCTGCGGTAGATATAATTTTGCGTGAAGAAGTAACAGACCGTTACATAGTTGCACATCAGTGTCGAAACCTAGCATAAGGACAGTGTGACCACAAGTATAAAAATGGACCCCAAATGACAAGAAGGTTACCGTTCCCATAAGACAATAAAATGTTTAAAATAAGCATAAAATGACGAAAAACAAAGTTAATTAAGCTCCAATTATAAAATACCTTCTCGCATTAAATGAGGTCTGATCCTTCTACGAAAATCTGCATATTCTGCCTATTTTCGCCTATCCCCAAGTTTGTCCGGTGAAATCTACCTCCGCCTTCCGGCGTGCCGAGAGGACTTTTTTTTATGTTTATAGAGGCTATGAACATAAGTTCACCTATAGGACTTTCAGTTACCAGGTGAGCACAAATCCAACATGGTGGCGACACGAAGTATACTTATTTAAATGGAGGTTTCTCGCGATTTAACCATCCAAGTGCAGTGAAACTTTGAACGTTAGATGCTTATACAAATATTAATCCACTGGCATCTTATTTATTTCAATTGTTTTCAGAACCACAAGATGGCACCTGTGCGAAATTTTAAAATCTCGTTTTTAATTCTTGTGTTCTAATCATGTGATTGAAGTTTGAATATCACACGTACATAATAATCTTCATGTAATAGTACATAATTAAAAATCTAACCTGCGAACCATCTAAAATATTTAGACGGTTCTTAATATCTACGAGTCTATCACAACTGAAATTTTGTATGTTGATAGAGGGAATTGACATGAGTAGGATATATGAAAATAGGCTGTATAGTTCTCACGGAACTACTTGTTCTTTTCTAATCAGCCTTTAATAGAGTCCATGTTTCAGAGCCATAGGTCGCAATGCTCCAAATGAAGCTCTCAATGAAATGCTTTCTCACTGGTAGGGATATAGCCTTGGAGGTCAATAGACTTATTTTTCTATTAAAAGCTTCTTTAGCCTTGGCTATCCGAGAACAGACGTCCTTGTCATGTCTCCCATTAAGGACTTGTAATCTTAGTCATTTCAGCCTCATGTAGTTGAGTGTGTATAGAAATAGTTTGATAACTTGTGTAAATGTAGTGTCTATATTAGTGTGTGTGAGATGAGGATTGTGGTGAAAGCCACCCTTGGCTTTAAGTTAAGAACAATCCAGGCATTTGCTTGAGGTGAATATGGTAAACTACGAAAAACCAATTATATGATGGCCAAGGTGGGAATCGATCCGCCTATTCTCAGTTTCTTCTCAGATGGCAGAGTGTACCTCGGTGGATGAATGGTTATCATGTCTGATTACCAACCCCAAGCATGCAGGTTCGCTCCTGGCCATGGTAAGTGTTTTTTTGAATGGCGACAAAATCACGACATGCATGTTATACGTTGTTGGCATGTTAAAGAACCCATTTGAATTCAGGAGGCCGTGTTCATAATGCCAAAATTAATCTCGGGATTTTCCGCCAACAAAAAATATTTCCTCCTTTCTCTAGTCAAGGAGCTTAGATATTTAACCTCCTTGACTTTCATAGCGCTCCAAGGAACAACAAAATTTGACATGCAAGCTGCCCTCTGGGCGTCAATTAGCATATGCTTGCACCCGGCACCCGAGGCCATACGATATTATTATTATCCCCCATACCCCAAAAGCAAGGAGGTAATGTATAAAGTGTACTATGTACCCATATTAACTTATGCAGCTGAGACTTGGACCCTGACAAGCAGGCAAGAGAGTAGAATCCAAGCCAGTGAAATGAAATTCTTAAGAAGTATGATAGGAAAGACAAGGAAAGACAGAGTGAGGACTGAAGATATTAGGAAGGAAGTTGGGATCGAAAAACTAAATGAGAGAATTGAGAAGAATAAACTAAGGTGGTTTGGACATGTAAAGAGGATGGAGGAAAATAGAATACCAAGACAGATGCTGGAGGCGAAGTGCAAGGGTAAGAGAGCAAGAGGAAGACCTAGAACAAGGTGGATTGATTCAGTGAAGAACAGCGTAAGAAAAAGAAATCTGGACTGGGACAAGATCGTGGAAGAAGAATGGTGGAAGGAAAGAGGAAAGTGGAGAAGTGCCATAAATACCCCGACCCGGCAGGAGCTGGATAAGGGGAAATGATGATGATGATGATGATGACCCCATACAACAGATAAGAATTAAATTTTCTTGCCAGAGCCGAAAACGTAACACCTGTGAAACCAATGTCAGCGCTTAGATAAGTAATCTCTACTTAGTATAAAGCAAAGTCCCCGATTCTTGGATGTTACGGGTAAACACAAGAACCACTGGATGGATAGAAGTCGGGCAGTAACGATTTCAGTGGAAAAGTCGAAAACAAAAACCTGGTGTCCGAACGCTTTGTAAGCTTACGCTGGGCAAACCGTTAAAAATATCTAAATACTATGAGAGTAAGAATTGTTCAGCATGAAAAGTTCTACAAAAATGACCGCGAGAGAATATGTCTATCTTCAATACATCGCCCACTGTAAGTAATTTTACGTTTTGATTTCTTCCAACTATGTCCGTTCAACTACTGAGGCGACAGTTGACGAGCTAGCTAAGTGCGAGTCTATCATCCCTGTTACCGCCTACCTAGCGGGCGAACCTATTGCCCCAGATACAGGCAGCAGCAAACCGTTGAGTCGTGTTCAGTTAAGATTTCTGAGAAGGGTGGTTGTGTTTGGAGTATCCCTGGAAGTGCAACTCAGATTTTCTTCATTTCGCCTGTGAACTTTTCGTTCCGCAAAATTCACAGTCAAGTTAAGATTGGACGGAAGGGGGATTTGTGTTTCATGCACCTCGCCATTCTTAAATTACATCTGACAAGATTTTGTTGCACATGCATCTCCATGATAATATAATTAATAGTCCAGTCAGTGATTTTAACTCATCATGCTGAGACGTAAAACGGATATTGGTCGTTGTTCATGGACATTGGAAAAAGAAAACCGCTTATCACGTAATGCATTCATAACTGTTCCCGGGCCGGGTTGCTAGTCATATTAGTACATGCGCTTGAATTCTATTTTTAGCCTGCTTTCGATTTAAAAAAAAATGAAAGTAGACTTATGAGATCACTACAGGGCCAAAAAATGTGTGTGTGAGTCTGTGTGTGAGTGTGTGTACTCTGAATGTCTGTCCCTCCTCCCCTCTATCAATTCGAAAACCGTGGAACCAAATTGAACGAAAGTTCGTTCAGACGTAGAACAAGCAAAGGGCACCTCAGTGTCATATTTTATATCGCCGCCATCTTGACGAAAACGTAATAGCGGCCACCCAAATGTTCAAAGCTTAAATCAAATTACGACTAACCTGATCATCCGATATCTACCAAATTTGACAAATATATATAGTCGTATGGCGAGCGTCTTTTGACCAAACTAAAAGGTCATCAGTCCAATAGTTTTCAGATGGAGGCCATGAATGTGTGCAAATCGATTACCCTTATCAATTCAAACACGGTGAAACCGAATTGAACGAACATTGGTGCAGAGGTAGCATTAGCAAAGGGCACTTCAGGGACATGTTTTATATCGCCGCCATCTTGACGAAAACATAATGGCGGCCACCCAAATGTTAAAACCTTAAATCAAATTACGACTAACGTAATCATCCGATATCTACCAAATTTTGCATATATATATATAATCGTATGGCGAGCGTCTTTTGACCAAACAAAGGTCATCAGTCGAACAGTTTTCAGATGGCGGCCATGTATGTGTGCAAATCGATTACCCTTATCAATTCAAACACGGTGAAACCGAATTGAACGAACTTTGGTGCAGAGGTAGCACTAGCAAAGGCACCTCAGGGACATGTTTTATATCGCCGCTATCTTGACGAAAACGTAATGGCGGCCACCCAAATGTTCAAAGCTTAAATCAAATTAGGACTAACCTAATCATCCGATATCTACCAAATTATGCAACTACGTATAGCCATATGGCGAGCGTCTTTTGACCAAACTACAAGGTCATCAGCCTAATAGTTTTCAGTTGGCGGCCATGTATGTGTGAAAATCGATTACCCTTATCAATTAAAACACGGTGAAACCGAATATAACGAAACTTGGTACAGAGGTAGCACTAGCAATGGGCACTCCAGTGCCATGTTTTATATCGCCGCCATCTTGACAAAAACGCAATGGCAGCCACCCAAATGTTAAATCTTGAATCAAATTATGGCCAATCTAATAATCTGATCTCTACCAAATTTTACAACATTATACCTAAAAAAATGTTTTGACCAAATTACAAGGTCATCAGCCCAAACCTGTGCGGATGGTGGCCATGTATGTGTGCAAATCGATTTACCCTATCTTTTCAAACACGGTGAAATCGAACTGAACGAAATTTGGTACATAGGTAGCACTTGTAAAGGGCACCTCAGTGTCATGTTTTATATCGCCGCCATCTTGACGGAAACGTAATGGTGCCCACCCAAATGTAAAAAGCTAAAATCCAATTACGACCAACCTAATCATTTGATCTCTACTAAATTTTGCAACAACATACCTTTTTGTGGGAAGCATCTTTTGACTGAACTACAAGGTCTTCAGCCCAATAGTTTGCAGATAGCGGCCATGTATGTGTGCAAATAGATTCCCCATATCAATTCAAACACGGTGAAACCGAATTGAATGATTTTTTTTACAGATGTAGCACTAGCAAAGGGCACCTCATATTCATGTTTAATATCCGTATAGCACGTTGTATTTCAACAAGCTACTACAACCAACATTCAATTATACTCCTTGAAAAGGACAAAGAGTTATAACAATACCTATGCTTTTAGGAGAAAGTAGGCTATATGTTCTTCACTGAACATCTTGTTTTATTTTCGAATTTGGCCAACTATTTTATTTGTTGTTGATTAAACTAACACAACTACTGCAACTAAATCTCTACTTAGTATAAAACAAAGTCCCCGGTTCTTGGATGTTCCAGGTATTCTCGAGAACCACTGGATGGATTTTGATGCGGTTTTCATCATTCTGTAATGGATTTCTCGAGGAAGGCTTCTGTAAGAAATAATTTATTTAAGGCCAAAGGAAGCCGAGCTGTAACGATTTCAGTGAAATGAGTTGGAAAATAACCTACAACCAAGTCCGGGACGGCATATCTCCATCTTTAATACATCGTCCACCATAAGTGTTTATACGGTTTTATTTCTTCTAACAATCTCCATTCAATCACTACCAGCTAGCGAGCGAGTTAGCATATCAGTCTATCGCCCCAATTTCAGCCTTCGTTCCGCAGAATGCATAGTCGGTTGGTTCCTCAGTTTAGGGGCTGCGACAACGAGGTCATGTAGTCCCGTGTACTTTTGGTGTGTGAAGAATCTGTCTGATAACCGGTGTCAATTGTGATGGCTGTATTAGTTTGTGTTATCTGTAATTCAGTTAAGAACTGCCGACGATCAATCTCAAGTTGTTCCTACTTTTGTTACAAAATGTTAACGTCAACGACACCTAGCTGTGAACTTGACTACTAGATGCCACCACAACTCGCACCTGGTGCCAAACATTTGGAACTAAAACAGCATTAATCAAATCTAACCTACAAATTTAGCTTCACACAATTGTAGTTAGCGGTAGGTTCTTTTACATGCCATAAATCTACGACATGGGCCCGCCGGCTTTAGTTCCCCTTCGAAGAAAAGCTTACTGAAGGATTTTTAACGCTCTTATAAAATCTGACGACTTCGGCCGGGTTTGAACCCACGATCTTGGGCATAGAAGCTCAGCATGCTACTGACTAAGCCACCGAAGCCGTCTAGGGACCACGAGCCCTTTTCAATGCTTTGTCCTTTGCTGTTCCTTCTTCTTCCTCCAGTGTTCCTTCATCATCTCATTATGTTTCCTCTTCCTTTCCTCGGACCATTTCGAGCCGGTTTTAATTCCCTTCCTCCCTTGGAATCCTTCTATTTTTAGCCCTTTTTGCCTAAAAATATATCTCTTTGGTGTATCTTCTTCTCTGGTATTGTTTCTTTCCAAATCCTTTTTGACTTCTTGTACCCAGGTTGTTGACTTCTTGTTCCACAGGAATTCGAAGATCTGCTTGGTTAACCTACTGTCATTTAATCTCATGTTTTTTCTTTTTTCAGAATTAGGGAGACCCCTATTACAATTGGGTAAAATCGTGTTGACCGACTGAAAACATTAAATTTTGATAATCTTCCTGATGTATCTTAAAAAGAATGTAAAATGGTTAGATCTTAGCAGATAATTTAAGTATTTAAACACGTGAATCACCTCTTAGTAGTTAACGTAGCACTACATCTAATGAAATGGGAGCGGCGAACATGCATGTCGCGTGTCAGTTGTTCTCTTCCCTGGAGATTGTAATAAATCTGTGAGAGCTCGCAGCGTTAAGTAGCCGAGTTACACAGGGAATAGCAGATGTATTGCTCTGTTCCCATTCCGTCATACATCTCAGTGGAGAAATGAATAATTAGTATTATTTCACTATAATAATCCTGCATAATCTATCATCCCTGGAAATTACGCCCAATGCTGCGATTATTATTGTGCAAGCCAAGCCGCTAGAAGAGTTTAATAGTGGGCATGTTAATAACTCAATTACGGTTTGTGGTCAATATTGTGATTGGTGGGGATTTTAGGATAATTAAATACAAAGTTATTTTCTACCCTACGTTGCCCTAGTGGTGTTTTAAGTCGTGAGAGTACATTCCTATACACACAATTAGTCACTTTTCCGTATTGGCATGTATAACTAATATTCTAGTTGTAAAGAGTACACTTAGCAAAATCCCAATCATGAATGCTATGACTGATTTATCCTTGGTTTGAATGATCAGACTTTATCAATTCAGCTACTGGTGCAGTGGTTAGGGGTTTGTCATTCCTTCATAGGTAAATCAAAGCGAAGTTAGTTTTCTGGGAATATCACAGACACTGTTAATTTAAAGGGGGACGTACACGAAATACATGTACAAATACAATCCTTCACCAAATCCACACTTTTGAAGTAACACAAATGAAATTTTGTACAAAGGTTAAGAATAGTTAGGTGCATGTAGTGACAAATTTTCACAATTTTAACAAAACAATTTGAATTATTTATCAATTCTCAAATTTGATGACCCCATGATTCACAGAGGTACATTTTTCTGACAAACTATCCGGCAGATTGTCAAGTAACTTTTACAGTATAACTTCAATATATACAGAACCAAATACACATAAGCTTGTTTTTAATAGATTGACATTTAATTAATTCATACTTAATTGTTTTGTGAATTGAAAAAAATCAATAAAAATTGTACATTCTTTCTGGTATATCTCGATCTACATAAATTAAATTAAAATTTCCCTCTGTGTATATGTTTGCTATACACACTGCAATGCGGATGCCAAAAATTATGGCTCTACCTTTCCACGTTTCTGAGAAAAATGTACCTGAACAATGAAAATAGATATTGTGAGAAAATGCACTTTAAAGTTGAACTCACTTTTGCTTGCCATTCCGTTTATCAAAAGGCACCAGAACTGTACTGAAAGTCCTTCTTTCCTTCAAGACTTCTCTTCTGATTTCTTTTCTTCGGTCTTGTGTTCTTTGCATGATCTTCAATGGATTTCTCAACTGCATTGATACGTTGTGTGTCAATTTTCTTCAAAATGTCTGGAGTGAATGCTCAACCTTGACGCCCATCTCTGCAAGACATTCATCCTTGCACCATACGTTAATCTTATGTTTGCTTCATAGTACCAATTATTTGATTTTGAAGTTTTAAATGACGTGTCAGCATCACAGTCCTTGTGATGTATTCTTTTGAATAAACGATAAAATAGAGTAAGCTTTTGCTTCTCTTTGCTTTAGTTCACCCCTTCCTTTTTCTCAAACACCAACAGTGATCTCCTGATTTCTCTTTGTTGGTATATGTCTCTCATATTACCTGTAAGTCTGTTCTAGATATATATCTTCCATGACCTACCTAGCGTCATCTAGCAGAGAATCTCTGAAGTTCCTCAATTCTTCCCTGTACAAGAGGATTTCCTTATCAATCTAGCCACCAGATCTCGTCGCCATCGCCAGCTATCATCTCCGTGATCAAGATAACTTCGTCTACTTTTTCACCCTCCAGGCTGCGCTAGTGACTCCTACTATCAACTCTTTGAAGACCATTTCATCAAGAAGATATTTTTTAACCGTTAGGTTGGCTATTCTTATATGTATTCCTTTTGTCTCCTACCCCCACTCCTTTCCCTTCCCTGGTCCCACCGAGCTCCGTTGAGCGTGTCTCACTTGTACGTCGGAAGTCGACCCAGTCAGTTAGAGCTTAACTAAAGCTCTCCTCCTCAACTCTAGAGGCAAACTTTTAAATTTCGACGCCATGTTCGAATTTTAGTATCAACCATCAACAGGAACATCGCCTTCTTCATGAAGCAAAGATAAGTACCGACTTCAGGTTTTAACCTCATTCTCATCGCTTTTTAAAGGCTCAATGCTTTATTTCGATTTTATAGACAGTGAAAGTTGCTATGTGATAATAACTGCTTTCAAGAGATCTTCTTGATCAAACTCAAACTATCAAGTCTAACTTTCAAAATGAAAGATTTTCTGAGATGCTATCTCACATCGAGGGATATTTCCAAAATACCCACTGTCTATATAATCTAGCTTTCCGCCGAGGGATTCTCTACCCAATTTAAACAAGTCATCATTGCTCTGGAACCTTCCAGAACTTGTACTCTATCTACCAGATACTGTCATGTATTTTCCACTCACATATGGGAATACATTTTCAAACCAAGGAATCTTCCTTATGAACTGCTAATCAATATCTAATTTTTCTTCCTCCGTTGGGATTTTTTTTGGTGTATTGAACTATAACCTACAAGTTTCTCAAGCAATAGACTCTCGCTAATCTAGTGTAACTAATTATTTTCCACCATTGCAATAACTTTCTTTGCCATCAACTTTTTGTGCTACTACAGTGAACTTTTCTACTATATCAACAGACTATAGTGAAAACAGTGCTAGTTCAACCTTTCATCCGCGTCGCGCTCGTTCGAGTACAATAAATACGGCCATGAACACTTTTCCACAATCCCATTTGATCTTTCCCAAACCCTTTACTAACAAACCAAAATAATAAAATTGTTACTTTAGGTCTTCTTTCAATGAGGTGTCACTCTACATAAGTGCCCTCCCTTATTTTGCTTCATGTATAACGAATTAATGTCTGTAAAACTTCGTGTCTAGTACACGCCTTAAATTATATTGTTTCTCCCTTCTAATTAGGGAATACAATTCTTTCAACTCATAAGTGTGTTATCTCTAGGTTTCACGAAAGGGAAACTTGCCCCATTTTTCTCGTGATCCCTACTTAAACATAGGAGTTCTAGAAACTTCCTTTCGATTTTTCTCTTCAGGTTTCACAATAAGTGACCTGCCCTATTTGTATAATCCAACCAAGTAGTTCAGTATTAATACAAGATAGAAACGTCTATTTTATTCTTCCTGCTTTTTGTTATTGTTACTTTCGAAGTTGTTATTCTTTCTAAGATACTTACCTAGAAATCCTTAAAGTACACACCTTGTACTTGGTTTATTGTCTAACTTTAATTACGTCAGTTATCTTTGAATTTTTCCTTTATTTATCTTCGTCATTTCAAAATCTTACGAAGATTTTAAAGCATATAAAAGGTTTAAAACCAAAAGAATTACAATTGCCTGGCGCAAGCTTTAGATGTTTTCGGAGGTCTGCGACCCCAATTGTTTATAGAAATCAAAATTATATATTTGTTACAAAACTTCTTCCTTTTGCATTGTTAAATAAATTAAATATTCTTTTTTCGCTTTATCATTTCTCTAACATAACGGTTAGGCAAGATCCTGTCTTCCTTGATTCTTCCTATTTAATGCAAATAAATCTATTGATAGGGTTTTCACCACTTGTTGCATTTGAGCAAGAACTCTTAGTTGGTAACTTAGTAAAGTCTCTCTTGGCTTTAATAGCTAATTCTAACTGGCCAGTAAGGCAAGCATAGCTCGCTACGCCAGTTTCCTGCTTGTGGAGATTCTCTCTAACACTTATGGTTGGTTTTTCAAAATATAAGTGTTTCTCATTGTCTAAACTTTTAGTCGGCACCTTGCTGGGTAAAAGCTTAGCCATTTCTAAATGCAACTATTGCTGCACTTACCAAAATTATTCCCGAAGGTATAATTGCTTTATCCCTATCCTTCTTGGAAGCATTTGGTCGCTCTTTAGGAATTCTACAATTTCAAAAACTAAAATATCAAAGCTGATTCAAATTATTGGCACTCTTCAAATTACCTGTTTAGAAACAAACTACTTTGAACAGATACACAATAAATCTGTTACTCTTTGTCTTGCCAGACCACCACCCTTCCCCATAGTAGGCATATGTATGCTTGAGAGGGAATACGCTAAAGTAACTTTCTTGAAAACAACCCAAGTTCCAGCTGCGTTTCCCGTTAGCTTTGCCCAGGTGCTTACCCACTTTAGGTATCGGAGAGCGGATTTGCAGTGTCAGCTGCCTTTGAGTATATTTAAAGTTAAACTTATAACTTCTGTAGGACTCTCGTCCTATTTCTCCATCCTTTCTCTCCAGTCCGAAACCCACTTCCTTTTCTTTATCATCTTCCCTTGGGGGTTAGGTTATTCCCAAGCTAATAATCTACCCACCTTGCATAAAATGTGTACATTATACAACACGCCCACTCACTTACCATCATCGAAGAATTCCAGGTTGTTGCCGCCACATTTCTTACAGCTACATGCGGATTTCACTGCACTAGACAACAACTCCATAGCAATCAACCTATATCCAGTGCTATCATGACAATCATTATTATTATCACTAATATTTGCACTTGTAATCTTCCATCTGGAGCTGCTGGGTGGTGAGCTCGCCTGTTCAAAATCTGTGATCTGGTCAGACCTAACCTCGCTTCCATTATCGGTATAACTAGCATACCTAGAATCGATTAAAGCATGCACATGCTACTTGCACATCTCTTTAAACATTTTTCATGGTCTTGGCGTAATTCAAATAACACAATCAATTACAACGAGAAGTTATTCAACGAACGCAAGCAAATACAAGTAATCACAATTTGTAAACAAAGATTACGATTGTCTATTGTTTCCAAGGAGATTATATAACAGTCACAGATGTACAAAACAAAGAGAATATACTTCATGGCTTTGTTGATGTTTCCGTAGTAACTTTTCTTGAAGAAAAATCTCAGAAACTCTGATTATTTAACGAATACCAAAGAGTCTCTTCGCCAAGTGGGCGGGTCATGATGTACACGTTGGGCATTTAATTATTTTATGGCACTTAGGATGTGAATTGGATTATGAAACTCGTGGAAAGTATTGCCTATGAATTGTACTAATTGATAAAAAATAAATCGAAAAATGACATATTCTGACATATTCATGTACGTCCCCCCTTAAGGGCCTTTAAATGTGGTTTTCGGAGACCCTTTATAGAGTTCCCCTTGACCCCCTTAAGCGCATTATACTGTATGTATTGATGAATTTTACAGCTTAATTTGGTTCAGTGATAACCTTATACCCGTCTGGAAACTTTCACAGTAATGTAATAATTGGAATTGCATTGCGTCTTACAGAAATAGATGGACCTGTGAGATTCTGTTACCATGGTTACCGTGTTGCATTCTTTCATTATTTCATTGTAAATATACATGTTCTGAGGTATTTATTTAATTGTGAGGCGTTTAAAGAGTAAGTGAGTGCGTTTCGCTTATGCATTGGGTTATGCTGAACCTGTAGGTACCCCATATGTGTAGGTTGGTGTTAATGGGACCTTATTTTCGGTACAAAACTAGAATGAGACCTTAGCTGAATAATATATGGAGGGATATAATCATAATCAGCCACTTATCTATAACTCAAGTCCTACATCAATAACGAGCATTTTACCTAAAACATTTTCAGTGCCTTCAATTTTCTTTATTTTTATTGATCGTATGGCTTTTAGTGCCAGGAGTGTCCGAGGACATGTTCGGCCCGCCAGAGGTTGTAGCTGCTTCAAGCGGACACCCATAGGGTGAGCTACAAGTACCGCTCAATTTCAAGTAGTTCCAACTTTCGCTACCAGGTGTAACTGATACCTATTGGTGAACGTTGGAACTTGGATAGAGCATTCCAACGAAATCTAACCTAGGAATTTAGCTTCACACAAGTTTCACATGTCTATGACTTGGGACCTCCGGCTTTACTTCCCCTCCGAAGGAATGCCTACTGAAGGATTTTAACGCTCTTAAAAAATCCGACGATTTCGGCAAGGTTTGAACCCGCTATCTTGGGCACAGCAGTTCAGCATGCTACCAACTACGCCACTGAAGCCTCTAGTGCCTTCAATAAAAAAGGTGGATTCTTATTTTTTAAACACACTTGGACAAGGGGCCAATAAGTGTAGCCATACTTTAAAAAATTGAAACATTTTATCATTTTAAATGACATAGTTGACTTAGTCGTTACGTTACGGCAATGTCAAGAAATGTACCGAGAATGCACTGAGGTGTGTGACGTCATAGTAAGATGTAGCAGCCGAGTACCAAGAAGGCAGTGAAGAAATAAAATAGAATTTTGAAACTCTGTTCTCGCACTGCCTTCTTGGTACTCGGCTGCTAGCATTTAAAATGATATAAAGTCCAGTCTGACTGTCTCTTTTCTTAGTCAGAACAATAATCGTGTGTTTGAGTTAGAAAACACTCCTGACATAAATCCGAAAAAATCTTGTGGGCTATTTGCAAAAAAGGACTTGTAAAACTTTACTCTAAATAGCTACCACACCTAACATCTGTGACAATCTGTACAACATATTCTTATCTTGGAATACCCCCTACAGTTCTTGTCCTCGATCCTTCTTTCCAGCTAAGTTTGCTATTCCTGGGTGCCTTAGTATGTGTCCTACCAACCTATGTACCAACCTATAGCATACTCACAAGGGACTGGATTGCGGTGTAAAACTCTCTTCTGGTTGAAAGTTAGTGCACAATATTCCTACAAAATTTCACAATGACGCAATGAAAACCGCACGGGCCACTTTCAATTTCGAACGCCAATATTGAACGACGAAAACCTGCCGGGCGACGACATGGGTGAGCAGGTGGGAAGAGGTAAAGCTGACCTTGAATCCTAGCAGCACACGATGACACGCAGTCACCAGACAGTGACCTGCCGTGCTGCGTTACATTCCCCACCTTCCACCTTCCCGTCACTCCCTTATCAGTAGAGACGAGAATTATAGGCACTAAAAACAGTTAAAATAGGCAGGCATATAGGCTCTTAAAATGGCAAAAATAGGCATGTAAATAGGCACTAACGTGTAAAATAGGCATGACAAAAATCTTATAATTTAATAACATATTTAATTACAATAATAATAATTAACAACAAGCAACTTTTCAATGTTTTCTGGTAATACGTTTGTTCTCCTATCATGAAGAATGTTTTTATATTGAGAAAAAGATCTCTCAACATCACATGAATTGATTGGGCAAAACTTTAACGAAGCCACTGCATCTGGTTTTAGGTCAATTGCTTCATCTACCTCACCTCGTAGCACACTGGCTACCTTTACCACTGCTTCCCATCCTGGATTCATCTGCAGGATCCTATCAAACTTTTTCTTGACAGCGGCTATCTTCCCAGAGGTTCCTTCCAAACTTCCCCTGACTACTTCAACAATCCTACATGACTCCACCAGGGGTATTCCACTCTTCTCTATTTTCTGTTGCCTGCAATAGATCCTGCATGATGTGTACCCACAAGCCTGCAATCCTCGTTGAAAATTAGAAAACGACGTAATTTGAAATTGTGGCATTCGTCCTTAACCTTACTTTTTGCCACAATTTAGCAAGACTCTAGAGGATTGTTGGCAGCTTCGCGGCCCTAACTTGGGAGCTTAACGCCCCCCCCCCCCCCCCCCCCCCCAGACTAGAGCCACACATAGCGCTGGTGATAGTTACTCGCGACTTTAAAAAAAAATGCATTTAAATTGTAAATCTCTGTTTTCACAGGAAATGAGTCAGAGTTCAAAATACCGATTTTTAATTTTCATCCACTCTGTAACAAGAGACCACCAGCGTTCTCACTCCTCGTTCAGTAAATAAATGATTATTTACATTTTATATATAAATTATTGGGAGTTCATGTCTAATACAGCATTGCAACAAAACAAATTGCCACAATACATAAATTAATAGACCTATAAATGCTACAATGAAATGCGATCATACTTCTGAATCACAAAAACATAAAAGAAACAAACGAATTAACTCTTTACGGCAAGCTTGGCAGAAGACTACTCTTCCATCGGTAGTGAAATTGGTATCCCCTGTGATCCACTGCTTCAGCCAGTAAGACTTCGATAATTTATCTTTCGGCATTGCCACGGATCACTTCTTCTTCGCAATAAATCACACAAAGTTCTGAATCTGAAGTGAAGATAAAGCGTACCCTTACACAGTTCGCATCGAGAGGGAGGTAGGGGATACGGGTTGTGCAACAAATTTCAACGTTGATTGGTTCTCGCATGTGTCTTGCGAGGTTGGAGGGTTTGAAGGCTTCAAGGTCAAATTGTTTCTTGTTTCTTCTGATGGAAATTTCCCAAGCGCTATTTCTAGTGACTCCCGAGAATTCCCATTCTTGTTAGTGGGGTAAACACATATTGAGAAATGAGAATATAATTCTGTCGAGCACACCAGCTGCAATATAATGTAATTTAAAATACAGTCAAAAGGCATCAAATAGGCAATTATACGCCAAATAGGCAAAAACCCTTGAAATAGGCATTTATAGGCACAATAAAACCAACGAAATCTAGCCTAAAAGAACCTAAAACGGATTTATATCTCGAAAGCCTACGTTTCTAAGCACAGGAATAAAATAGGCAAATAGGCAAATTCCCGTCTCTACTTATCAGTACGCATCCACTACTGCAAGGATTACAAAGAATAAAAGATGGGGAAAATGAACAACAACAAAAAGTTTTATTCATTTACAGTATGGCCACCACAAAATATCACAATTATGTGGCATTTTATACTCTAATCGAGAGGGTAGAAGAGTGATTGAACGTTAAGGTGGGGAATGTGACGGAGCACGGCAGGTCGCTGCCTGGTGGCCAAATTTCGGCATTCAATATCGGCGTTCAAAATTGAAATGGCCCGTGCGGTTTTCACTACGTCATTGTACAACTTTGTAGGAATATTGTGCACTAAATTTTAACTAGATTAGAATTTTACACCGCAATCCATTCCCTTGTAAGACACCCATGAATACCAAAATCAGTTATGGAAGGAAGGGTCGAGGACAATAACTGTAGGGGTAGACCAAGGATGTAAGGTGTGGTAATTATGTAGAGATGAAACGATTAGCTCAGGATAGAGAGGCATGGAAGCAGCTTCAAACCAGACAAAAGACTGAAAACTCAAACAAATACTGTAGTTGAATTGGAGCCATCAGTTTCGACGTTCTATTTTGCAGTGGCATCTAGCAGTGAAATTTGAACTCTTTTATTGATTTATTTATTTATTTATTTATTTATTTATTTATTTATTTATTTATTTATTTATTTATTTATTTATTTATTTATTTATTTATACTACTAGCAAATTTCGTACGGCCCAAAGTGCTCTGAATTTTTGACACCCTTCAATAATCTTACAAACTTGGCAAGGAATCCAAGCCGCTATTTTGGCATCATGAGGTGGACACTCCGAGGTACCTTAGATCCACCGAGGGAGCTATAACAGTGCTGGAAGTATTTCTTCATGTTATTTATTTACTCTCGAGACAGCATGTATCCTTGGAGGAGAGGCGGAACAATGAATAATACATGGTTGTGCTTCCAGTTCTTGGGAAGAAACAAAATACACATTAGTCAGGTTGCCAGGATTTATATGTAGTCTTAGGAGATGCTATTTAGCAGTCGGTATACTCAGATATAGCAATATCTCAGGGCTGTGTTTGCTCTTTTCGTGTGTGTGTGGCGTGTGTGGTTTTGTACTTTTGTTTTCTGTATTTTTTTAGTTCTTTGTTCTTTCGGTTTCTTCTTTTGTTCTTATGTTGTTGTTTTTTGTTTCTTGTGGTTTTGCGTTTTTGCTCTTTTGTGTTTCTTTTGTGCTTTTGATTTTGTTTTTGTTGTTGTTTTGTTTCTTTGTTTATTTTTGTTTCTCTGTTCTTTTGTTTCTTTGTTCTTTTGTGTTTTCTTGTTCTTTTGTTTCTTTGTTCTTTTGTGTTTTTCTTTGGTGCTTTGTTGTTTACATTCTTTGTTATTTTGTTTCTATGTTGTTTTGTTTCTTTGTTCTCTTGTTTTTTGTTGTTTTGTTCTTTTTTGGTTTCGTTATTTTTTGTATTTATTTATTTCTTTGTTCTTTTGTGTTTTATTGTTTTGTTTGTATAGTTTTAATGTTTTGTGTTTGTGCTTTCATGTTTTTTGTTTTTCTTTTGTTGCTTTGTTTCTTTGCTCTTTTTTGTGTTTTTTTTTTCTTTTTTGTTTCTTTGTATAGTTATTCCCTAAACCTGAAAAATTACATCATATTAATGAAATGAATGAAAATCCACAGCCTGCTTCCAGTCTCCGACCGGGTCAGGAATGGAATGAATGAAGCCCCCATCTAGCAGCGAGGATATGAACTGTGCCGGCTGCCGAGGCCTGACGCACTCCTCTGGGGCAATGATTAAATGAATGACATATGAAATGAAATGATAGTGGAGAGTGTTGCTGGAATGAAATTTTGACAGGGAAAACCGGAGTACCCGGAGAAAAACCTGTCTGCCTCCGTTTTGTCCAGCACAGATCTCACATGGTGTGACCGGGATTTGAACCACGGACCCAGCGGTGAGAGGCCGGCGTGCTGTCGCCTAAGCCACGGAGGCTTTCACATCATATTAATGTTATTTAGTTATTATTCCCTAAACTTGACAAAATTTACAGGTGATTAATTAATATATTAATTGCTAATTAATTACAGAATTATTAATTAATCCCTAAATATGACAAAAATACATGAGATTAAATACTATATTAATTATTTAATTAATGATTAATTATTCCGTAAACCTGGCAACAATTACATGAGATTAATTAATTAAATATCAATGTTTTAGACGCCCATTATAATTTGGGTACAAACATTTAATTTTCATGTGTATCGATAATCGTTTCGATCTTTGTCACACTAATGACCGCTGTCAGCAAAGGGTTTAGAACTACCGATCTCCATACCAGCAGCAGCACTCCATCATGGTCGGAGTTCACCATTTAACAACACCACAAGGCAAGAATAATTCCATTAGCCACCTTGCAGGAGAGATTACTCTTCACTGTGCGTGCGTTGTTAGCAGCTTCTGGTCGCCATTAATTATACACAGGCTCATAAACACACTTTTATTAATGTTACAAAACGTTTCCTTACTTTTTAATTAATTTAAATGTACGCTGATTTTTTCTTTCCACTCGCCGGAAAGTGTATTTTTCTTCCTACGAGATAAACTTCCTCGTAGACGGATTTTTATTTTAATGCTTTATCTAAGGTCTAGAGACACGGCGGTCACTCCTTCTCCTCTTCCTCCTCGAACATCTTCATTAGTGATGAATTCCCCCCAGGGGCTCACATCTAGTGGGACGTGGGTTGGCGATCACGGGACCCCAGCTGAGTCCGGTATTGATTCCACTTACTTGTGCTGGGCTCCTCTCCGTCTTCTTTCCTGTCGACCTCTCTTAGTCAACTCTTGTTCTCTTCTGACCCCGACGGTATTAAGGTATCCGAGGCCTAGGGAGTCTTTCATTTTCCCGCCTTTATTGGTCCTTGTCTCCTCTTTCCTGATACCCTCATTCTTCGAGGGGTCAGCCTTCTTTTTCTTTTCATGTTATCTCCTGTCTTCTGCACAAGGCCCTCAAGGAGGCAGGGTGTATGTAGCCCCACCACATATGGTGCACCCCGGATAGTGCTACACCCTCAAGGGCTCACGGCTGGTGAGTTTGGGAGTTGGCGATTCCGACGGATTCCTGAGCTGGGTCCGTTTTGTCCCCTTTTTCCTCTGACCTTGGGGCGGGCCCTCTCCTCTTTCACAATCCTATCTGCCTTTCATGGCTCTCCTTCCTTCCAAGGCGCTCAATCCGCATTCTTCGAGGGTTGAGGGCATTTCTTTTCCTCCTGTCCTTTATTTGCCTTATTCTCCTTTAGTTTTCCATTTCATATTCTAGTATGTAGGTTAGTAGTTAGTTTTAGTTTTAAGTTTGCATTTCATTTTCATCTTCACGATCACCCAAACCATCAGGGGCCGATAAACTAGATGTTAGGCTCCTTAAAACAATAATTATCATCATCATCATTTCTGATGTGGTCCAGTCTTGTGAGTTCTATTGGCCAGCGAAGCATCTTCATTTCCATGACATGCAGCTGTTGTCCATGTCTCCTTGTGGCTGGCCAACATTCGGTTCCATACAGTGCCACTGGTCCAATAATGGTTTTACAAATTTTTGATTTCAGGTACATTGGCACCCCCTGATCCAAAAGGACTCCTGTAACTTGGCGCCACTTCATCCAGGCAGCGTTGAATCTGCTTCGAACATCTGGAAGCGTGTCACCATCCGGTTGGAGAAGTGACCCCAGATATTTCAATTAAGATGTTTTAGGAATCGCAACGCCGTCGATGTTAATTGACCCATCACTTTGTACTCCACACTCTAGGTACTCAGTCTTCCTTACATGCCATATCTGTCCAAGGCGTCATTCCAACGTTGGACAAGGTGTTGCAAACCTTCACGGGATTCACAGGCGACGATAACATCATCAGCAAAGAGTCGAGTCCAAGGGTGTGGTGTTAACACTTCTGTACTGATGGTGTCGAGACAGAGGATGAACAGAAGTGGAGATAAAGCCGATCCCTGCAACTTGAATGCGAAATGGTGCAGACATTCCTGCTGCCTAGAATTCCGATACAAAACTGGATCCATCGAATATATACTTCTGGTACACCATGCAACCTCAGTGCGTGCCAAATAAGATCTAGAGGCACTCTGGCGAAGGCCTTTTCGAGATCCAAGAAAGCAATGTGGAGTGGTTTCTTCTTTTCACTATGTCATTCCATCAAAAGATTATGATTGGCAATACAGTGACAAATTCCTGTCACCGCATCTGTCGGATCTCTTCAACCAGAGACCTGTATTTGGTCACTTTCTCAGCATAAATGTGTTCGATATTATGCGAGTTAGGGACTACGATGTCTATTAGAAGAGTTTTCTTCTGCACTTTATTATTATTATTATTATTATTATTATTATTACTCATGGATATGTTTTTTTTGTCGTGTGACCTCCTCAGAGGCCGAGTGCAGGTCTTTCTATTCGACGCCCGTGGGCGACCTGCACGTCGGGATGAGAGATGGAATGGATGAAGAAGAATGAAACTGGGCAAGGATGTGGAAGGAATCGGCCGTGGCCTATCAGAAGGTACCGTCCCAGCATTTGCCTGGTGTTGAAAATGGGAAACCACGGAAAACCATTTCAAGGATGGCCGACGGTGGGGCTCGAACCCACGCGTCTACCGAGTCAGCAGAGAGCTTGGTCCCGTGACCTAACGCTGCGCTTTAGCCAGCTGAGCCACTGCTGTCGGTATGGATATGGTGAGTGTGGTTTACAAGATACAAACTTTACAATTAAGTAGGCTACCTTATAATTATTACTGGGATAAAAATACAGTAATCGGACTATGTGACATGTATCTAACGACACTGCCTTCTGCATTCTGGCGATCAGATGTTTCACTCCTCCAGACCGGTTACCAGAGCCCTTGGAACTATTTCCGTTGCTGACATCACCAGTGGTAAAATTTTATTATTATTAATATTATTGTTATTATTATTTAGTATTCATAGTCTACAATTTCATTTGAGCGTCCAGTCTAGTCTGAAAGCCTCTGTTTACGAACATATAGCCTCCATGATTCCCTATGAGCAGTTAGCATTTGAAGTCGCTCAACACTGAATATAACCTTCGCCTCCTAAGTCTACCTCTCCTTCTCTTAACCTCTACAGCCGAACTCATTAACCTCTTAGGTAATCTCACCTCCCCCATTCTCTTCACATGACCACACCATCTGAGTCGGCTCATATGAACAGATTCGTCTAGCGTGTTAATTTCTAACTTAGCCTTTAACTCTTCACTACGAGAACCCTCCCGCCATTGCTCCCTTCTATTTATAAGCAGTTGATAAATCCCTTAAAGGGCAAAGGCCTCCTGCTAGCAGGGTAACTCTCAGATATTTCATCAGATGAGCTAGACTGATGAACATTTACCTTCACAGTAACTTAAAACTCCTTACAGCCCTATGCATCTTCCTCTCAAATGATCGGATTGTTTTAAAAAACTATATGGACTGGTAGAACTTCTTAAATCACATTAGCCTGAAGATTTAACTACTCTGACGATGAGCCTAAGTATATTTCGAACAGGCCGTTTCGACGACAGTCCTCCACGAATTTCGTTGACCTGCCGCTTTCATCCACCGCTTTCCGATCGTCGACTGGAACTCGTCTGAACTTCTGGTATTCGGATGGCCGGGGTTTCTTCTTCCATCTCTGGGCTCCCACACTGTAGTTGAGTAGGCTTATACGGAAGCCTAATTGTCTAGGGCAGTTAATGTTATTACAGGGTCATCGAAAAATAATGCCACCATTTTAAGAACTTATAGCACCGAAACCCTTTATGTTAAACGTGTAGTTCTTTCACTGAACGCCAGCTGGTTAAAGTAAGTTTTGTTTTGGAGGGGACGTGACCTAGCTATGCGCACACTAGATGCTCAGTAGCCAAGGTTAGCCGGGGGCTCGTTTACCAATGACTGCACCGCCCGACAAACTGCACCTGATCACAAAGCTGTAATTCGATGGTTTAATCAGTTTAAGGAAACAGGGACTGTAGAGAAATAATCTAGGCCAGGCCGACCACCAACATCAGCATTGAACGCACGCTTTCACAATGGCTATATTGGTACTGTGCCCTTCCAGCAAGAAATATGCAAATCACAGTATGCCAGCAATGCTCAATTCGGGATTTTCGGGGTTATGGTTTGTTCTCCCACTCTGTGACTTACACATTTTGGATTAAATAGAGGATACACTTCCAAAAATAATAAAAAAAAACAAAATCAACTCCTATTTCAAAACATTTAATTAACCAAAATTATGGCGCTACAAACAAATAAAACAAATAAACTATTGACCAATCCTTCTACTTGTTCAAAGTGAACAAGGAATATATAAAAATCAAACAAATATTATATTAAAATACATGGTTTCCTTCAAACCAACAACTCATAATTATTTTCACTTCCATAAAGTATCTATCTTAAAGTTCAACATAATCACGAGCTCCAATGGCTCGATATCTTCCCATAATAACGGTGTCTTTCTTTCATACACCTCAATAACTATTTTATGAGTTTCTTCTCATCAAACAAATATATAATCATATTTAAAGTACATATTACTTCTCTACTTAAATGTTTGGGCATTCCACAATGTTCTCCACGTTACCATCTCTCTCAAGTTTCACAAATTCACTACAGTGATCGGGAAAATACTTGTGTACTCCAGAGTTACCGAAGATTACTTGACAAAGTCTAAAACTATGATTACTCCCGGAATCTAGTTATCTTCATTGAACTCCTGGAATCCTACATCCATACAACATTACATTAGGGATTTTATTTATTTGTCTTTAAAGACCATTATTACATAAGAAAGCTACGATCTGAACTGGCAAGCGGTACTTTCAGCTGCAAGGACCTCGGTTCAAATCCCGGGTCATTAACAACTTCTAAACACTCACGGTGTATTATTACTTCTTCCAGACGATTCTCTCCGACCCTACTACCACAAGGGGTCTGACTGTACACTTGACTTGATTTATGGCCCGGGAGGGAAGGCTCTATGTCTCGCCTCGAGACCGCTACTTTCATGCTTTTAAACAGCTATTTCCTTACCACAGTTCCTTGGATAGACCTGGCGTTTCTTTCATTCAATCTTTAACAACATTTTCATAGGTTCACAAACCACTTTCGTAACCTTGGCATTTATTAATTATGAAGTGTCATCATTGATTGGTAAGAGTAATTCACATACAACGACGAATATTTAGGGGCTTCAACAACTAGACGAGTCTGGGTTCAACTCTCTTAACATGCCTCGGGAACCATTCCCATACTGGAGGACTTACGTAAATGCGACTTAGGGTCGGCCGTGGCCTATATTACCTGCGTTCATAATACCATACATTTGCTCCCTATTACAATACAACATAACACACATGGTCTCGTGATCTATGTCACTATTGGAGGACTTTAACATAGCTCAATTACCGCTATCAACTGTCCCTCAAAATTAACTTGCCAAGTATATTTATATTCAACGCCTTCCTAGCGTGATAAATTACTTTTAATACGCGACAATGCGCTACATATTACTTTAAAGCCTAGCGTCTTCCAAAGAACTGGTAAATTCAAAAATCCACATTTGATCTACATCTTCATTCTTATATTTATCCTCTCCCGTGACGATAATCACTCTACTTTAAGAACACGCATTAACACCATGTCTTTATACTTTTATTAGATCTCAAACGCTCTTACTTTCATATCATTCAATTTAATCTTTATTGATATTTCTTTTATTATTATTATTATTATTTATTACGCTTGCTTTTGTAACATTTGTCAACTACACTGACATTTTATTTCATACATTTCCTCTACAGGATTTATTCCTTTCACATAATTATTTATAATTTCTCAAATTTTATTTGTTCAGACCGCGCTCTTATTCTGTTATTTGTTATTTAAAGACATCCCTCTATCTCAAAATTCGGTGGATTGTACACAAACACTTCCCCAACACAAAACATAATGAAAATATTTACTCACATGTTATAGGTCGGTTCCTGACCTTCCCTTTCTTGCGATGTTTCATTTTTGCCCACTATTTTTGTGATTACTCCATCTTGTACAAATTTATTTCATGTACTGACATATCTTGACACACATTTAACTCAAATACATTTAACACTGATAACATTTTAGAATACACTGGTGTATTCGTTTATAATACACGATAAAAACACTGAAAATATTACTTTTTAACACAAATTTTATATATTTACACTTCACAGATTCTCATCACTAAGGCTGCTATTAAGCCTTTCACACGTGATTTCTTGACCTCCCGTCTCCAAGGGTGAAATTTAGTAAATGTCGGCTTCCTATCTTGCCAGAATGTGAAAGTCTCAAACCATCTACCTCCTCCCTGGAATCGCACTCCTTCAAATCCCGTTTCCTGACGATCTGCTATTATTATTAGCTCGAACGGCTCCTTTCTAGACCCTATTGGTTGGTCTAACGAAAGTCTATTCTGTCCACGGTCCCCCAGATAATCTATCGGTGACCTATTGATTTCTAGCAACTAATACTCCTCGTAACTTAGTGCTTTTAATAGTTCATATGTTTCCTTGAAACAATGTCTAGAGTTTCCTTCTCCTTTCCGCTTATTCGGTTCTCGAATTCCTATCTTTCCAGAATACTTTGCGAACCTTGTTCTGTCCGTCCCTACTCGGATTCTTTAAAGTTGATAAAATGTTTATCTCGCTGTTACGGTACTTCAATCCGTTATGATACTTTTGGTCGTTTAATTTAAGACCTATCGCCCTGGGTTCTAAATTCGCAGCCTGCTTTGACTGTCACTACTGAATTTTTCACTGTAAACTTTGTACTGTCGGAACTAAATCCTGTAACTAGGATTTTCCTAATTCTCCACACGGCGATACTGTAATAATACTTCTTGGCTACTCCTTACGGATGCCCGTTGGTTATCGATACCGCGACGCTCTTGGCTGTCGGATAATGTCTATACGATGTGATGTAGCATCTCCCCTCAAGGAGTCTGTCGTGAACTGCATTTACTGCTTATACTTGTTGTACGGTATGACCTCCCCTGAGGTTCATACGTTTGAATACGGCGTGATGTAGCTTCACGTCCCCTGGACGGAATAATACTGCATGATTTGATGTAGCCTGACGCCCCCCTCGGGCTGTCGGAAACTGCCTTCGATGTGTGATGCCGCAACGTCACGCCCCCTGGACGGACTAATACTGCATGTACTGATACAGCCGGACGCCCCCTCTCGGGCTCTCGGAATAACTGCATGATTGGTCTGGCTTGGCCTGGACTTTTATACTATTTAGTCACAAAAAGATAAAATCCTAGTCCTTTTCGTGACCAACTTTTGAAATAATTGTCGCACAATATAAAAATTATATCTCCAGAAAGCTCGTTTTCTAAACGTCAAATGACCTCACTGCACATGAAAATCGATCGTGCATTTCTGAGATATTAAATAATTTTTAGTCTTCAGCTGTGTGGGTGTTGCTGTTGATTTTTAAATTCCCCACTCCTCGGGTCTCAGTAAATCCCCGATGACGTATGCTACGTTTGCACTTCTCTCCTGGGCAATTATTAAAAGCTTTTTCTCTACACAAAAATCTCTAATCCGAAATGATTCACAATACTGTGTTTATTTACTTACTTTTATTCTTGCAAATGGGTTAAATTTAATTATTATTCTTCTGGCACAGTTGCGCTGTTGCCGTTTTAATGCAAGGTAAGGGTGATTTCCGAAACGTGTTCTCTGTCATACGCCTGGAACTTTCCACTGCTTCTATTCATATTCGTGACCGGCTCCTTATCCATGAGTCAGGCATGGTCTCATTTCCTGGCCACCTGGGTCTAACTTCTTACACAACGTTAGGCTAGCATCCTTGCTTGAAATCTTTCTATGTTCCATTAAAGACTGTATATTTCTTTCCTTCCTTTTACAAACATACATGGATTCGACCCCCTTTGAGCCAATGGTACATGGGTTCAGTACGTGCAATCATTTCAGGAGTAACTGTCAAGATGGCGGCAGAAATTCGCTCCCGCAGGTGCTCCAAATCCCTATTTTTCTGAATACTCAATGTTTTTAATGTACCTCCAGAGAAAAAATCCAAAGGGGTGAGGTCGGGACTTCATTGGCGCGCGCGCCCCCCGCCGACCTTGGCTACTGCGCATCTAGTGTGCGCATAGCAAGGTCATGTCCCCTCCAAAACAAAACTTACTTTAACCAGCTGGCGTTCAGTGAAAGAATTACACGTTTAACATAAAGGGTTTCGGTGCTATAAGTTCTTAAAATGTTGGCATTATTTGTCGATGACCCTGTACTGTCCACTGTCCATTCACATAAGCCTGTATGTTCGATGTGAACGTGCAATAACCCCGCAGAGACGGCCGGTGACAGCACTAGTAGTGGAGGGTATATAAAGCGTGTCGAATCGCTGTCGCTATGCAGACACGGAGCGATTGATCTGACATCCAATAGGGCAAGGTTCCTAAAAGCCGCACTAGGAATTTCGAAATTTGCTCCATCTACATTTGCATATGAGTTAGGGCACGAAACTTTCCTTGTGGAAGACCTACGCACTAAACTCTTACTTCCAGCTACCCGACAAGAATCGCAAGTAACGTAAAATAGACAATAGAATAGGAATGACTAGCAATAGTGCCCAGCTTCGCCCGGTGGATTTGTTTGTTTTATGGATGATAATGAATACTACTACAGAACTGGCATATAATACTTAAATTAAGAGAAAACAATATTTCAAAAATATAACTTTCTGTGTTGGTGGTGGTGGTGATAAGTAGTACAGTATAATAGACGTAACATTCAGGTAATTTTCCCGTAATGATAATGACAATAATGAATAGGGAAACGGCTATTTACTAACTACAGTACTGACACATGTAATTTACAAACGGATTGAAAAATATGATTAGAAAGAGGAGTTTGTGACCTAAAAGACACTGCCTAGGGCCTATATCTTATTGGATGTTAGAAAAGTAGAGATCAATAGTGTCGTCTTTTGTCACATAGTGCCATAGGAAAATAATCAGAGCACTTTGGAAAACTTTGGCTGTCCCGAGCTCCTGAAGTAGTAATAGTGTCATTTATCGCCACATACCGCTCAAGGATAAATCTGAATAAATGAAAGTAAATTTGAAAGCACCAACACTTATTGCAGCTGATTACCTCTATGTACTGCACCAACACTATCGCACTTATACAGAGGCATAATATTTTCATGATGATAACTGTTTTACGGGGCCAAAGAAATATTCTTGCAATAATTACTCCCAGTGACTCCAATTTATAAGCAGCGCAAGTTGTAACTATTTTCGCAATTCTGGTGGGGCGACGTGATGCAGCTCGCATTGCCAGCCAACAATTGACTTATTAAAATATTCTTACAGTCACACTATACGGACATGAATGGTTCTAGGACCTTAAAAAGTAGTTTTCAAGTTTTTTTTTGTCTGTTGTTCTAGATGTAGGGAATGGAGAGGGTTGTTCAAAATATCAAGTGGATAGTGTTACCCACAGGGTTTCGAAGGGTAAGTACATTAAGTACATTAAGTGTTAGTTAGTTATTGTTGTTTTAAGGGGCGGAACTACGAGGTCATCTGCCCCTACATTAAGTGTGGTTAAGATCGGTGAAACTATGTAGAATTGTGTCAAAGGGCCTAAATGCAAGGAATGGAGTGATCTGTCCGAAATTTCACATAGACAGTGTTACTCGCAGGTTTCCAAAGGGTAAGAATACTCATTTTGGTTCAGATCGGTGAAACGGTGTAAATTTGTGCCAAAGGGCCTACATGCAAGGAATGGAGTGGTCTGTCCGAAAATTCACGTAAACGTGTTACTTCGCAGGGTTCCAAAGGGTAAGTATACAAATGTTGGTTCAGATCGGTGAAACGGTGTAGATTTGTATAAATAACAGACAAACCAACATTGAGTTTTATACCGTATTTACACATGTAAGTGCAACAATCACAATAACGCAGGTTATCACATAAATTCTACACACACACACCCATGTACACGGGGCAACATGACCACTATGTCTAAGTACCGCAAATGAAATAATAACTGTGCATACGATAGCATAGAGAATACTACAGTCCAATACAATCCTTGTTTGCCAATCGGTCAGTTTTCCCAGGTGTCCTTTAGCAAATTTTACCGGGCTATCATGATACAGAGTAAATCGTTGTTGCCTAGTGCCAACCTGTCCATCAGTGGAGCGGCGTTGACTATCATGATACAGTGTTAGTCGTTGTCGCCTAGCGACAATAAGTCCGTCAAGTTATTAGATCGGTGAAATGGTGTAGACTTGTGCAAAAGGGCCTAAATGTGGCGAATGGAGTGGTCTGTCCGAAATTTAACATAGCCTAAACTATTCCTCTTGAATCAGGCTATCATATACAAAAAGATTTTTCTAATCCGACTGGTAGTTCCAGAGATTCGCGCATTTAAACACATAAACACACAAACACACAAACTCTTCAGCTTTATTATATTAGTATAGACTAGCAGAAGTACCCGTTCTTAGAACGGTGTTCGTTGTTAACACCAGACATTATCAATTGAGCTACTGTTGCAATGGTTAGCGGTTTGTCATTCCTTCAAGTTTATCAGAAAGAAGTTAGTTTACTGGGAATATCACACACACTTAATTTAAGGCCCTTAAAATGTAGTTTTCGGAGACCCTTTATAGATTCCCGAATTTTGTGTCTCACATTGAGAAGCGCAACATATGCTTTGGTCGTCCTTCTAGGATAATTTTTATATTTCGCCTATTTTAGCATATATTGAGAAGTTTTTCTCTATATCCACCCTTCTACTGTATGAAAAGTACGGTGAAGAGTTTTATAAATGATTGGTGTATTGACTCTCATGGTTACCATACCTAATTTTACGATACACCAAGCATCCGAACACGAGTTATAGGCGTACATAAAGATACACAGAAATACAGACAGACAATTCTATTGTCGACAACATATTACCCAGATATCCAAAATATGGGTATATGTACCACACAGTATCAAATAAAATCATCCTTACGATGAACCCGTATGTCGACAAAAAAAAAAAAGTTAAAATGTGCTCTCAGACTAAATTCACCTAACGTGTACTTCCTGACGTGAAATAGAATTGAAAGCCTTGTAGACGAAACGCAATACACGTCACATAAAAACTGACCCTCTACGTTGTGCTAGGTGCCCATACACAGGAAGACCCCTTTCATAAATTATAAAGGCTTGTGGTGCATGAAAATTCAGGTTCTTTAGCCTCAAATTGCCCAAATTCCTAAAAGCCGCAAAAAATGCTGGTTCAATTCAGGAATTTTTGAAAATAATGTTGCTGTTTGGAGATATAATAGACCTTCTGTACTATATGTCGAACGTGAAAATTGCATGAAAAAATTCTAGGTTACCCCTTCACCCCCTTAATTGCATTGATGAATTATACGGTCTACGTTCGTTCCGTGATAATATTATAGCCATTTGCAAACTTTCACAGAAATGTAATAAATGGAGTGACATTGCTTCTTACAGAAATAGATGGAAAGTTGTATGCCACCCCTTGAGATAATGTTCTCATGGTTACCGATTTGCATTCCTTCATTAGTTTGTTAAATTAAATTTAATTAGTTTTCTGGGAATATTTCAGATACTGTTGGATTTAGAGCCTAATAATGTAGTTTTCGAGGACCCTTTAGGGCCCCCGAGTTTTGTTGCTGGCACCGAGAGGATTTGTCTCGTCGTTGTACGCCATAATATAATACTAATAATAATAATATAATATAGGGAGAAATTATAACACCTATTTTTATTTTATTTTTAATTCAGCCAATTGTCATGTACTTTTCTTTTCAGGACCGGTCAGGAAAGGGATATTATCAGAGAAAGAAGCATTCACATCACGCATGAGCAAAATGGAAATGGCCTACCATTTAACTAAGAACATCTATAAGAAAAGGTCAATATCCTTCAACGCAAAACTAAACATTACTGCAGTGTCATCCGTCCGGAGGTCTTGCATGCTTGTGAATGCCTCACGATGAACAAAAAAAGGCTTGGTCGAGAAACTGGAGGCCAAGGACAGGAAAATGTTGAGAAAGATATTGGGTTCCATCAAAGACAATGGGGAATACAGAAGACGACATAACCATGACCTATAAACTCATGTGGAGAAGATAAGCAACGTCATCCGGAAGAGAAGGTTACCATTTGTTGGGCATGTGAAACGAATGAGCCCAGCGAGACTGACCAACCGCAACATAAATTACTTTCAGGAGAGGAAAACAAAATGGGCCTGGTTCATTGAACTGGATAAAGATCTAAAAGAAGTGGGGATTACACCAACAGACATTCAGGAGCGCGTCCCACTCAAAGGGAAACTTCAAGCTTGTAAAGGTTTCCAAGAAAAACCGAAGCTGAAAACGGGAAAGATTTGGACCCAGGAACGGAAGGAAGTCCACCGAGAA